>CM070074.1:12031569-13303016 GCA_036250285.1 Pyrocoelia pectoralis
AATTTGCATGTGTGAAAATAATATAAAGCGCGGTTTTAAACTTAAATGCATGACAAGTATTTAATGATTGCCAACTTCAATTGAAGTTTCAAAATTTCAAACCTTGAATTGTAACCAAATTTTAATCATAAATGCAATTATAAGTCGAACGTCGGTCTAGGACAGACAAGTCAGTTTCGCCGACTCACGCGGCCGATTCGTCGCCGGCGAACTCATCGCCGAGCCATCTCGTCGCCGAGTGTGACCGAGAAATGGTTGCAACAATCGCGCGTAAAGACTGGATTTTTTATATCGTAGTATTTATCATTTTATTTTAACTTTTGTATTTTGCATCAAGGTACTTATAAATAAAATGCTGTGGAATAAATTTATTTATTAAAATTAAAAATTGTTAGTTGTGGAACAACAAAACATACAAAAAATCCATCAATTAATGAATTGCTTAAAACTGATAATCATATACAGGCGCGGTTGGTATTACTTCATTATTTGGATGGCAAAACAGGTTCGCAAAGTATCAAATTATGCGAGATTCGTCATTTGCAAAAAGTATCGCGATACCGATAATCGCAACTTTTTTTAAACATGAAAAATTGAATTACATTTTTTTCTCAAAATACTTGCAATGGCCGGATGTATCGCGATACTTTTGCAATATCGCGATACATCCGGCCATTGCAAGCATTTTGAGAAAAAAATGTAATTCAATTTTTTATAGGCAGTTAGCATCATGATTATAATCAATAAGTCAAAGGTGAAACAGAAACTCTAAACCTTCCCCATAAAATTATTTATTAATTAATTGGTGATATCGACGTGAAGTGAAGATTAATTTTTAAGGGTTAAAAGAGACGTAACATGTTTCGGACGTAGCCAACATCAGACGTAAAATATTGGGTGAGATCAATACGTTAATGGTTCTCCGCAATAAGTTTATGGGGAAAAAACTCTTAAGATTAATTAACGCACATTAACAAGAATTTGTCTTGATTGTAATTACGTCTTTGAAAGCACACTAGCACACTAGCACAAAACACGTGATTCCCTTTGAACTTAAAGATTTGCGGTTGACATTAGACTTACAAATTCGAAAACAACTAGTTTCGAAGAACCTCATACCGGGTCTACAATCGAGATTTAGGCCAGGGCCCAGTTGTAGTACCACCTTGTTTAATATAACGGAAAGCTTTTGACTCCCTATCACAATTTATTAATCACAATCCTCAATCATTTCGGATTTGAACCAGCGGTATTGATGATAATAAAATATTACCCGAGGATTCTGTCTTGGATGTAAATATAGGTGTACTTACTACACAATTATGGTGTAGGTATATTTCTGCTTTCCCGCCAATAGTAAAATACCGTAGCGTAGATGACATTTCTATTTTGACTACCACCCCTCCCATACAACAATGGTACAGTATCTTATATCTAGAAATCACAATAATAATAAAAGTAACCAGTTAATTAACAATCGAAAATGTACTTTAAACAAATAATAATTAATGTTTATATTACACTAAAATTATATTTTTTTATGCTAGCATCATAAACGGCTCTTTTGATAACTAGAAATCGTTCATAATTTCCAGTTTTATTACACCCGTGCGATAAAACTACCATAGAAACAACGACGTCATCTTTACCTCATGTGACATATGCGGTATTTACACACGACACCTAGAACAATCGTATCCAACGAAACGGTATCGTCATCACATCCAACATTCATGCAAGTAGTCTGTTTAAAAATAAAATTTTTCAAATTTATGATGCTAGCATAAAAAAAATAGCGTATACAATTCGTTATAATCTTGGTGTTAATTGCACTCGGGAAATTTAGGGTGACTCGCTCGCTGCGCTCGCTCGTACGTTAAACATTCTCTTGTGCAATAAAGACCACGATTATAGACTTGTTGTATAATATACTATTATTAAACCATATTGTAAAGAAATCAAAAATTACTGATAGTCTCTAAAAATCTTTTTTGAATGTATTTAATACACAATTCATAAAAAAATTACGTATGATTTAATGTTAGCACCGCATTATACAAAAAACTGCCTTTGAAATTTGTCGTTTTATGAGAAGGAATTGTGTAGGTATTATAACGTATTTACGTATAGCTGTTGAATCTGCCTCAGATCTCTTTGTAGTAAGTTATATAAGTACAAAGGCATTTTATGTTTCATTAATTTATATAAAATCATAGCCAGCCAGTATTTTTTTCTGCATTTTATATTTAAATGGCTAAATTTTATTAAATGTGGAATAAATGTGTAAAGTGTACTACTGTAATAATTATTAATTACTTGCGTTTGCTGTGGTGGTTTCACAGTGTCGATTATGATTGTTGGGCATTGTGCTTGTAATTGATAACTAAGTAATAACTAACTGTGTGAATGTGATGTATATTGCTGATTTTTTTTGCAGAACTATTATCATTATCAACTGGTAACGCGAAAGATACCTTACATTAATGTCGCTGAATATTTCTCAAACAAATCTTTCCAAAACTTTCTTGGACTTAATTCAATATTTTCTTCCATGTTCATATCATCTACGTCACGAATCAACAGGCACTTAAAGGTATCAGTGGTCACTGGTTCCCAACTTACTTCTTTTGTTCTTGGCTTACTAAAATTTTCTTATTTTATCAAATACATTTTAATTCGTACCAACCCATCACTAGCAAATGATGTTAGACAGTCAAGTAACATATTTTTCATCAGTTCATCGGATTTAGATAGCTTTCTATCACTTGCGTTCATTTCGAACGGGAAACCGAATATGAGTACGGTACAATCTCCATGAGTAACGACTATGAAAATATAATTGTGTTGAATCTAAATAATAAACTTCTGTTATACCTTTCACATCAAAACCGAGGACTTTTCCATAAGATATAGCTGCTGCACTGTAATTATACACACCTGCGTAAACTGACGACTTGGATACATTGGCTTGCATCGTGACCGCTGTCTCAAATCCCACATTAAAACATCGATCCCCTATTAGCTAATTAAAATGTATAATTTGCTAGTAAAATTAGTCTATATTACTTTCTCGTATTTGTAAAAGTTGCTTTGTGAAAGGCTTTCATTTTGAAAATAAAAATATTTAATCTTTTGTGCTACTTTTGTGTTATCACCTTCACCAAGAAAGGAAATATAAGGGAATAATTCGTCCCAATTTTCGTCCATTTCTTCTAACGATCCAGGTAAATCTGGAATGTTAAGCCTGCAACTTGAAATAGAAATTACTACTCACAAAATATGGTGGTAAACATTGCCCCTTCATTGCCTGCTATTAAAGATAACCACGGAACGTGGTTTATCCGCCCCTCTTCTAATAACCTATATGGATGCTCCGTTATAAACGAATGCTCTGATTTACTTTCAACAACTGGACCGAATGGTGTTACAGGGTGATTTGGAATGATGTAGAAGTTACTAGAGCTAGAGATGATTTCATCAACCGGTATAACTTTCAGACAATCGATCATTTCTTTCCTTGTCGTGTACGCGCAATTTAACAAAGCAGCTAGTTTCTTTGATTTCCCTAAGGCATCCTTTTGAATCGCCCACGGCATCAATGCATTACCACTAATTGATATACCTCTATGAAATAATCCTAAAAGATTACAATATAACGTTGGTGTTATGAAATTTAAGTTTACCCCAAGATTTCGGAGATAAATAGTGAAAATGAACAAAGGCACCACCTGCCGATTCACCCACAAGCGTAACCGATTTGGGATTTCCACCAAATTTCTTTATATGAGCTTGAATCCACCTAAGAGCAAGTTGTTGGTCTTTAAGACCATTATTTCCAGGTATAAATGCGTCTTCTGTACTTAGAAAACCTGTAAAACCTAGTTTATATAGGAGTTAAAATTTCTCCCTTAGGATACCTAGAATGCCAAGTCGATAATTAACGTTAACATAAACAATGTTGCGATCCATTATGTAAACTGGTGAGGCAAGTGCGGCATCCCCACACTGGAATGCACCCGGGTGTATATTAACAATTACGTCAAAATTGTCATTTTCGGTTGGTTGTTGATTCGGAACATAGACGTTGAGGTATAAGCAATCTTCATGCTCTATTGACAGATGTAAGAATAAACCGAATTGGTTAAAATGTGGAAATGATGATCAAATTACATGCATAATTGTCCCTTTAAATACATAATTTAAATTTTTCTTAGTGCCATTTTATTAATATTTAGATTATATATTTTAATGATTGTAGAGTACCACAAAGCGAAAATTAACAGTTTTGATGGAAAAATGATTTTTTGGAAAAGTAGTTACCGTTTTTGTATCTATCCAGGATGGAATAGATGCTTTTCATTTGTTTACATACGTACAACGTGGTTGCATTCAAAGTGGTGTTCCAAGGGGATATGGGTTGAGGTGCCTTAAATAAATAAATGGATTGGTAAGTATTATACGAGTGTGGATAGAAAATAAATATATTGCAAAAATCGAACCCATTACTATTAGAAGAATATGTATAGTGCAATTAGATGATAGTCATGAACATAGAAAGGAATACCTCAAACCGCAAGTCTCCTAGAGGTGGCTGTGCGTAAGGAATACCTTCAAATGCCGAAAATGTACGACCATTTACAGATGATTTATGATATCCGCTGATTTTCCCAAGCTTGATGTGAACTTCTGGCACATTGTTGGTCAGAGAATCTAAAAAAATTGAATTAAACTTTGAAGAAATGCTTTGCTAACTTACAGGTGACATAAAATAAAATCAACACCAGGTACATATTCGAAAACAAATTACGTTCGTTGCTAAACTTTCTTTATATATTTTTATTAAAGTAAGTGGTACCGAAGTAATGTCCACAATACGGTACGATTATCAACTTACATAAATACTACCATTCGGTAAAGAAACACTGTCATATATAGTTTTCTTCGTTTTGTTACCATACCTTCCCACACCTTGGAAGTAAGGCTGTAACTTCCTTACTCCTCCGTTACAACTTTGTTGGAGGGAGGGGGGTTATCTTGTTTGTTTTGGATGGGAACAACATGAAATAAAATAAAATTAAATAAATAGCATGTACGTAACAGCCATCTCAAATTATGTACCTAATGAACTAAAGCCAATGTATAGTACTTACAGAAAAGCAATCATAAACGTATTTTTCAGGTAGGTACACTAAAGATATAACCAAAGCCACTGGTAAAACAGTATTACATGATAGCAATAAAAATTTTCGACATCGCTAATAATCATTCATGTAATCCATAATATAATCACATACGTTCTGAGTCGAATTTTACCAACATGACTTTACGCTAGTATTATAGTACAGGGTGCACCAATCTTCCGACAAAGTTCGGCATATGGCTTATTTCAAGAGATATCAAAAAATGTCGTTAAGAAAAATAATAGACGTCTTTAAGGACCTTTTTTCGAAATTATCTTAAACTATGTTACATAACTCCGTTTCAAACTAAACATATAATTATTTAAACGAGAGCCCCTGCATATTATGCCAAATTCGGATTGCCCACATTTTTTCGAATCATTTGATATAAGGTATTGCTACGTTATACAGAGTCCTTTAAAAGTTATGGACACGTGTATGTTAAAATGGTCAACGCGCTCTAGCTTACTGTACGTTACAGACAAAAACAATTTTTTGGCTAATCGAGTTTCGTGCAATATACCCTCAGTCGATTAAATGTCAATTACCTTCTCTTTTGTGTACAGGGTGGATCGAAACTCAGACCTTTCATTTTGTTCCTTCTTTTAAATGGAACACTGTATTTAATAGCACAAATAGAATCTTTGATTATGTAGCTTTAATTTGTGTTAAGCATTCCCTATACCCAAAGTTTATAAAAACAGAGTTACCTATTTTGTAACATTTACGGTTAGGATTCAACGCTTGCTTTAACATAATAGGTTAATAATTATAGTTTACAATAAATATTACAAAATAAAGGTAATTAAGGATAATTTCTACATAAGCAACGAAAAGTTACATATTATACAGTCTTCCCTATCTTTATATCTTTAATTACCTCTCCATTATCAACTTATATGGGTGTTTATTAATTATTCTCTGTTCACTGGTATTCACTGAAATACAATGAAAATAACGTGATTTCAAACGCGACGACGAATTAAAGCAAATATTTAGTAGAGAACAAAAATTATAAATGATATGATGAAGGTGCGATAAAGATAAAACTAAAGCCACTGATACGATATTAATTCATTACAGCATTAAAAATTTGCGCAATCGCTAAAAACTGCTAGAAATTAAGCCTATAATTTGGCAAACAAATTTAAATAAATTTCAATTATAAATAAACGTTTTATATCCACAGTCGCATGTTAAAGTGCACTTATAATAATTTTAATATCGTTTTAATCAGTTAATGAGATCAATTTAAAATTCAGTTTCTAATTTCTTGGTTGCCATTCAACATAATCCCTTAATTGTTGCTTTGAAATTTTAAAGTTATTATATAATTATATAATATAATATTATATAAGTTTCATAGTATTAGAATGATTGAGAGTAGAACATACATTGTAAGCAGCAAATTAATTTCAGTATTTATGATTACGACAAAAATTAGGATTTGGAGAGTATGTATGAATATACGAGTAGAATGTGCATGTGTCACATATAAAGTAGGGATGTGAAACGGTTCCGGATCAAAAACAAGATCCGGTATGAATCCGGATCTTCTCCGGATCTCCAGCTACGATATATCCGCATCCGGATTTTTCCAGATCTCATACACAATTCGGATCCTTAAGATTCGGATCCGGATCTGCGTATCCGGATCCGAAATTGGATCTGTTGATGTATGGAATGAACTTCGTGATTCTTTGTGATACCTATAAAATTTATCCATCGGAATCTCAAAATGGAGGTATCTGGATCAGTAAATGAAATTTACTGTAATCTAGTAATCTCCTCCACGAATTTATTCAAATACGGATACAGCTACAACCTTTAGATCCGGATCCTATGTAAATTAATAGTAATGCAGGTCCGGATTTAACTCACAAATCCGTAGATTCGCGGATCCGGATTTGACCCCCAATTCCGTAGATCCGGATTTAACCTTCGAATTCCCAATCAGGATCTATAAAATCCGGTATTCGGATCCATTGGATCCGGATATTTTTGGATCCGATATTCGCATCCATAAAATTTGCGGGTCCTTAGGTACAGCTCTAATATAAAGCATGATTCTAAACTGAAATGCAAGGCAAGAATTTGATGATGGCGAACTTCAATTGAATTTTCAAAATTTTAAAACTTGAATTCGTAACCAAATTTTAATCATAGATCCAATTATAAGTCGAACGTTGGTACAACTACTAAATTAATTGAGACTGACTTGGACCAATTTCAATTTTTAATTACACCTTGAATGCTTCCAAACTATGACTAACCATACAAAGTTTAACTATTACGTGATAAATTACATAGCGGTTTTTACCTATTATATATGAAAATTGGGCACTATAAAGTGCAAATCAATTTACAGGGAAATCAGTTGATTTTTTGCCTAATTTTCGTCCACCAATACAGAATAAAAATAATAACGAATGTCGAATTATATTAACAATATAGGTATCTTTTGTATTGAAAAATGGTTGCGGTTATGCACCTTCGAAATGCAATTCCCTCTTTTGCTATGTTAAACTGTTAAACATTTTACGGAATCACTACGTATACTATCGGCGGTAGGTAACTATTTCTTCATATTACAAAAATTTATAAAAAATCATTACGAAATAGAATTTACTACCATAATGAGTATCTGAAGCACAAGTCACGTGACATTTGTTTTTGCAGCTGTAAAACTCACACCCAAAATAAAAAGCTTCATAAAATAAAGATTTTAGGATTTTTAGTCCAAATGAATCTATGGGCAAGGCATAATAAGGTAGTAAGCTCACTATTCCAACTTTCGTTTTTCAGATCACGTGACAGGGCTTTCTTATTTTGTGATTAGCCTAGCTATACTTGATATCATCTAAGAAAAATTCTGGTAAGTTGCCACGAGACTTCCCTCGTATTAACACTTATTTCAAAAAATAAATATAGCACAATATAGGTAGGTATATTGCTGAATTCAGAAAAAAATACCCTTAAACTACCAAACTGCAATTTTATCTTATAAAAAAAATGAGTGCCGCCATTTTAGCTTATACCGGAAGTGACCTCATTAAAAGTAATATTAGCATTTTCGCCCTTGGCCCGAATGCAATCGATTGGCGAAAACCGCATTTCGATAACTTTAATAGTTTCTGAATATCGAGCGTTCCAGTAATTTTTTTATAATAATTTTTTAACACTTTACAACAAATAATAATAATTATTGAAACAAGCAATTTTGACCAAGGTTCCTTACCATAAATGTGGTACAAAAGTCTATGAGTCACAATCAAAATACATAAATCCATTCGAGCAGTTCAAGCTTGATGAGATAATTGGAATCCCCTTGTCATTGGAAATTTGTTTAATGTCACCAAATCGGATGTGTCAATGTGTTGAGCTTTAATGTTGTTTCTTCAGGAAAAGTGACCCTTTACTGTTGAAAGCTCATCAGCGGTACGAACAAAACTTTGTGGTAGGGATGGATGCCATTTTGAAGACTAGAGTAATTTTTAAAACAGCTGATAACATTTAACTAACAAAGAAATGATTTTTCTCCCCTTATTATTGTTAGAATTCAGTACATCATAGTACATTAATTACATTTGTATTCTGTTGGATGTTGATCATATTATTAGCATTGTTCTTTATAAGGTTGGCCAAGATCTACCAGATACGCGAAATAAATTCCATCACCTGGTTAGTGTTAGAGACAGGAGCGTATATTTGCTAGTGCTTAAAGAAAATAGTGCTTCTAACTATTCTGGATGAATCTATGTGCCTACTTGCTGCCTATCCTTCATCTCTGTCAAACTATATAAATCATATTCGTTTTTGACACTGAAGACGTAATTCTTATGGTCTCTGTTCCAGAAAGTATCTCAACGATTAGATTACTACAGACGTTATAGAGGGTTTCTCACGGTGACCGTCGGTTAGAAGTATATCAAGAACTGTAAAAGCTAGAAATTTGAAATTTTGCACATGCGACATGTAGTGTTTAATCTATTAAATAAAAATATTTTCCAAATGGCAGCGCTTCCGGAAATACCGGAAGTGAGCATCAACTTCTTTATTTTAAATACAAACCAGGCAATTTTTTTTCACATTCATTCTGATGTGTCATAAAATGTTTAGTAAGTATGCTTAAAATAATCGTCGTATCAATTTTTATTGTTGAGAAAAAAAATTTTTTCCACTGAAAAATGTCAAAATCTTGTTTAGGAAATAAAATTGAAAGTCGAAAGTAGTAAAAGTTAGGGAAATGGGATTTTAGGTTCTCAATGTCAAAAAATTGAGACACAATTGTCTGTAACGGATAATAAAAAATTGCCCGCGGGTAAGTATCTATTTGACGTTATTTCCAGACTTAAGAAAAACTTTAAAAAGTCTCTTTTTTTAAATGGAATGCCTATTTAATTATCAATCCATTCGATGCAGAAATAAATTTCCTTTAAATTGATATACCATATTCCTATACCTAAAATCAATGATTACAGAGTTATTTACATTTTTTTAATTAAATTTATAACTACATACTTTACAAAAAATGGTTGGCTTTGAAAATTTTCAAAAAATTGTTATTGAAATGTTTCCTATGCTTTTATGATTATTTAAAATTCTATCTATGCAACTTCTTGACTATCCAAGGTCTCTTTCCGCCGAACGAACAGAACTTTCAGGGAAAACATTAAAAAAAACCCAATGCATTGGTTTCTGAAGCGTCATTGGGGACCATTGGCTTTGCCAAATTTCGTGGCGCATTTTACTTCGCCCAAATTTAGAAAATTCTTTTCAATCATCCTGATTTTTCGTTCTCTCATTGTAGGTAAACGCGGATATCTTTCGTTAAAGTGTTGAGTGATTCTTTATACAATAGTTAAAGGTTCTGCAGGTCCGAAAAGTAATACGAGCAGACTCCCCATGAATGTAAAACAAATTTAGAATATCAGCGTTTGTGTATTCCATATTTCCCAATTAAAAACAAATATTAAGCGCAAAAATCAAAATTCAAACAGATAACACTTATAACAAACGTAAATGTAGCGTAAACTTTCAAACTGATAGCTAACTGACAACTGTCATCATAAGAAACAATTGAATAAACATTTTTTGAAAATTTTCAAAGCCAACCATGTTTTGTAAAGTATATTATAAATTTAAATAGAAAAATGTAAATAACTCTGTAATCATGGATTTTAGGTATAGGAACATGGTACATCAATTTAAAGGAAATTTATTTCTGCATCGAATGGACTGGTAATTAAATAGGCATTCCATTAAAAAAAAGAGACTTTTTAAAGTTTTTCTTAAGTCTGGAAATAACGTCAAATAGACACTTACCCGCGGGCAATTTTTTATAATCCATGACAGACAATTGTGTCTCAATGTTTTGACATTGAGAACCTAAAATCCCATTTCCCTAACTTTGACCACTTTCGATTTTCAATTTTATTTCCTAAACAAGATTTTGACATTTTTCAGTGAATGAAATTTTTTTTCTCAACAATAAAAATTGATTCGCCGATTATTTTAAGCATACGTACTAAACATTTTATGGCACATCAGAATGTGAAAAAAATTGCCTGGTTTGTATTTAAAATAAAGAAGTTGATGCTCACTTCCGGTATATTCGGAAGTACTGCCATTTGGAAAATATTTTTATTTAATAGATTAAAGACTCCGTGTCGCATGTGCAAAATTTCAAATTTCTAGCTTTTACAGTTCTTGATATACTTCTAACCGACGGTCACCGTGAGACACCCTGTAGATATCCACTAAATGTAGTCATTAATTTAAGCAAACAACAATTAATTCCTCCTAAGATACTGTTAATATAATTCACACTCACTTATTGCTTTGCACATGAATATCCACAAAATGTTGTGGCGTTTTACTTATTGGAAGAAGTACGTTTAGAGGAAATTTGTTAGTGGTTGTTCTCGTTATTATTAACCTAAAGAATTTCGCGTTTCCACGACTACTGTATGTTCATTTAAAATAATGGTTCGTTTCAGTTATTCCTCTTTAAACTCGTACATGAAATTATAATTATACATCTAAACGTGGATTGTAAAAAAACTGCAAAGAGAAGATCGGAGAATATTTACAGGCAACATTTGCACACAATTCATTATACAGACCATTTTAACTTCATAAAGGTTAAAACGTTTAAACAAAACGTAAAAGATAATATTAAGCACGCAAACAAAATTTAATTGAGTTACCCCTGCAAAATGCCGCCTACAATATCTAATTTTGCTTCCGCAACATTAAGGTGATAAAAATAACGCAATTAAGATTAAACTGTTATCATAAATTTTCATGATACACATTTTCAGTAAAATTATGGTAACACGCGAGGACTAAAATAATTATCAGAGTTAATTAATGATAGATTTATCCTTCTAACGTTATTCATATTTAAGTACCAAGGGTTTTGGCTTAAAAAATTACTTCAATAACGTCGTACCGTTGTACCTAGTAAAGTTGTTAGTTTGTGTAGGTACAATAATTAAATGGTTTATAATCACGTATAATAACCTACTCATAGAACGTGTAGGTGATGAAACAAAATATTAATTTACAGTTCGTGCATTAGTATATTTGTTATAATGTATAGTAAACACTAAAACTACTATTCTCTGTATTAAAATTTTATGTACTGTGCCTACATATAATAGAATTACGTGAAGTATTAAATTTGTGATGTGAGCAATAAAATAAGCGTTTTATTACATAATTTAATTATTAACATAAAACACATATAAGTGCTATATTTGAAAATATAATGTATACTCTGAAGAACTATTTTAATTATACAAAATAAATATTGGCTAGTTCGCCTTAGATCGTCAACCACGCTTTCTTAATGTGGGCATGTTCTAGATAGAATAAGTAAATTGTCTTCATTGCGTCTATTGTGTAAATGGAGAGTGTATTTACTTCCATATAGTTGTACATGGCATATGCATTCAAACATAGGAATACATGGTATTGTCAATACTATGTTGTTAATGGACATTTGCCTACAATAATTCGCATGGTCTTCCGCTGTATTTTAGAAAATGACTTCAAACACGCACTGTGCCCTCACACGAAGATGAAGAACGTTATAGTACTCTGGCAGAGTGCCAACTAGGCTGACTTTAGGACATTAGGGGTTGTACTATCTTATTAGTACTACTACTAATCTCCTAAAGACGAACAAGTTACTGTTTACTATTGATACAACCTGATCGCCTTAAATTTTGCAATTCAGTTTTAAGTCTACAACGTGTCCAAGATAAGGATGAACAGCATGGGGATCTTGAAAACGGTAAGAGATACGAAAGCGGTTAAATTAGAGAAAAGTTGTATAACTTAGGGCATGTTCACATCTAATTTGCAAAAGTTCATTATTGTTTATCGTTTCCGAGATTTTAAACAAAATGCGATTTTTGGGTTTTTCTTGTATCGTAATTCCTTCGTTTGTTTTAAAAGATTTTTAAAAACCAAAGATACTTCTTCATTGTCCCTTTTTGAATTCTATTAGATGGCGTTTTCAAATTTGTTATACGACATTTCGTCTCCGAGGAACCATCATCAACTTTATTTTTTTATATCGTCGCAACCAACGAAACACCCTGTATTAGATTGTATTTTTTATTACGAATTTAACGATGTATTACACATTATGGTACTGAAGCAAATTTTTTTTAAGAAATATTCGTATTAATTTTGGTATTTGATAATATTTTTTTTTGTACAAATTTAACAACTCCAATCTTTTAAACCTATTTAATTAAAGTTAAATAATTGCAATAACTGTTTAAATGGGTTGCCGTTATTTTCTGGACACAGGTTGACTGTGTTTATTGGAATTTTTCTTAAAAATTAGCTTCAAAACCATAATGTGTAATACATCGTTAAATTCGTAATAAAAAATACTACCTAATACAGGGTGTTTCGTTGGTTTCGACGATATAAAAAAATAAAGTTGATGATGGTTCCTCGGAGACGAAACGTCGTATAACAAATTTGAAAACGCCATCTAATAGAATTCAAAAAGTGACAATGAAGAAGTATCTTTGGTTTTTAAAAATCTTTTAAAACAAAGGAAGGAATTACGAAAAAAGAAAAACCCAAAAATCGCGTTTTGTTTAAAATCTTGAAAACGATAAACAATAATGAACTTTTGCAAACTAGATGTGAACATGCCCTAAATTATACAACTTTTCTCTAATTTAACCGCTTTCGTATCTCTTACCGTTTTCAAGATCCCCATGCTGTTCATCCTTATCTTGGACACGCTGTATAGAACCCTAAGAATTTTACGCATGCAGATTTGCTCGGAGTAATAAGTTATAGGGATAAAATAATTTTTTTCGGTCTCCGTCTAGAAAAACTGATTTTTCATTCGCCTAAATTGTCTAATCAAACAGTGATTTTGAAAGATTTTGGATTGGTACCGACGCTGACGTTAATTGCTGAAATGTCGAAACTTTTACAAATTCAGGAATAATAACTTTTAAACTATTATATAGGTGAAAGTTTCTATCAGTTTCATAAATTGTAAACGATATCACGTAATTGAGGCCTAGGTAAGCAATAAAGATGATTCGAGGACTTACAAAATAGATTCTGGTCGTGTAATGCACAAAACTTTTTCGGTCGACAAATCATTACACCATGGAGTGAGGACCTCTAATAGAAGAAAATAAAACTCCCTGATGGGAGATATTTTAACAATAAATTAATAATTTGTTTTAATTTCAAAAATTTGTCGACCGAAAAAGTTTTGTGCATTAACACTGGCAGAAACTGCTCCCAATATTACTCGCACTTGCAAAAGTGTAGTTTCTAGCCTGATGATACAAATAACTATTTTCGGTTTTATCATGATTGTTACTTAGTCGATTGGCAGTAGCACACCATTTGTCGTCAACGAAAAATAACTGACCAGGGGAGATCGCCCTAACAATGTTTCTATCGACCGGCAGTTGTTTATCAATGCATGAGGGTTCAAGAGATTCCAAGACCAACCACAACCTCAAACACTATTTCAAAACAATTTTTAATATTGGGTGCAACGTATGCGACTATACTCGACGCGTTTCAACACTATAATAAGGTACTATCAAAGGTAACAGAATTAAGATTGTGATAGATGAAAGATAAACCAGAGTAGCCAAGATACAACGTTACGGAAATGTTTGGCATACTTTGTAACGTACCGACGTGCAACATCGAGAGACGGCTGCGCAACTCGGAAACCAAAAAACTAAATTTCCCGCCAACTAACTGAAACCCCAAGGTACGTGATCGTTAATAACAAACCTGTCAAATGGTGGGACTCGACGTTGTCGTGAACGAATTGCTCGAAATGTGTGTGTGCTAGTCTTATAATATAAAGATCGATTAGGCAAACATAAATAAAGCAGAAGAAATGGGAAGAACGAATTAACTTTAATAACTTCAAAGGTTGCTCTGGGTCTTCGCTGATTACAAGGAGGGAAAGGAGCTACAGAAAAACCCTCCAAGATATTCAATAAATGCATCGCTCGCCCCTCCACCAGCCTTTCAATCTAAATATTAAAAATTACACTCGATGTTACTATAGTTTGCTCTCAGCTTGTGCGATTTTCGTCAGGAATTTCATCCCTTCTCTAAATATTAAATAAATAATAAATTGATAGCTTCTGCCATTACCTTTCAAGGTGGTAGTATGATGAAAGGCTGTTGTGTAACAGATTCTAACATTCACACCAAGCTTCACGGGCGAAGCATGTCTTTGACATGGTAAGGGTTGCTTAGTATTAGACTCAGGGCGCCAGTCCGCAGCTGATCTTAAAACCCTGCCACGGTAATTAGAGTTATAAAATTAGAGGATGTAAAATTTAATCACATTGGACGCTTCAAAATAAGATGGTGGCAGAATACCATCGCCTTGTATAACCACAATGCAAACAAAAGAGTACGCCATGCCGATAGAATCGCAACATGATTTGGTGCTCGCCGATAATGAAGGAGAAAGAAAACCATTCAATCATAAGTTCCGCTGCCGGGCCCAGCGAAGGCACACCTTAGACTGGGTTCCATAGCTAGGTGCACGTTGCTACACTATTATCAATATTCTTACACTTTAACCACGCGTACAAGTCAAATCCTGGGCGGTAAACAAATAAGGAACCAGGTTACTTTCACCTTGCTGGTATAACCAGGCTAAACTACATTTTCTAACAGAGGGGTTGGGTTCGAGAAATTCACATTCAAGAAACAACTGAACACGCTTACCGCCGGATGAGGGAGCCAAAAGAGACTCACGAGCCCCGTCATTGTAATCGTTTCAGTAGCAATTATGCAAGGAGAGCATGGTGATTTACACCTTTATCGTAACTCGAAAACCAAATACGCTACCCTTAAAAATCAATGGCATAATCAATTATAATCAAGGATTAGGTTATGGTTACACAAATAAATAACAAAACAATAAATCTATTACGCCCCATAAAGCCAAGTTTCATGACTCAAACCACGGCAAGCTGTGCAACAAAGTTGTCAAAATGCATCGTTATACAAAAGTAATACAATGTATGAAATTATGTTCTTAACATAATGCTACGCTTGCAAGAAACTAATTACTTTTCCCCTTGCTACTCTAATTTTTTAGCATCTGCACATTCCGTTATCGTCAGCAAAAAAAGAATTATAAATAATCGTAACCACCACTTCGAAACAATTTTAAAAACGGACAAATTACGACGGAAAACCTTTAACATCGAGCTGTCAAACGTGGTACATCACAACTTGCTGATTCTTTTATCGATTGCCAGGGTACTTGTTTCATTTGTGGCATACGTTGTCGACCAGAATGTCATTTTGTGTGCTTTGCTGATGATGCTAAATTATTCCAATTACATACTTATATCCAACAATGAGAAAAATGTACCTATGTAAATAAACCATATACATATGTATATGTACGTATGCCTACTTTAAAAGTCAATTCCTTACAAACGCTCCATATTTGAGAGCAAGGTTCTGTTGTAAAGCTCAGTATTGATTTGCGAATAAAATAAGAGTTTATAATGATTCCGGCATCTCAAAATCTGTTGTAAGGCATATAAATATCCTTTTTCGGCCATGATTTTATATATGCAATAACATTAATTCATATACATCAATGTAGTAACCGTCTCTTAGTTCATGGCTGTCAGTAATATTTCAAGCCAACTGCCGACGTTTAAACGATTTGATTCTTGTCTTTTACATGGAAGCAATTTATTGTTTGCTCAAGAGTGTAATAGATTTCACAGATCAAATGAAACTTGAAAAATCGTTTTATACACATGAATAAAATAAAATGTAATTGCGAAGACAAGCCGTATTGTCTTATCACAAAGCACCTTTCTTCGCTATTGTTCATTTAGATTTGATAAACTGTAAAAATTAAGCAAAAGCTCCAAGCCCCTTTAATTTAATAAAATGAGGAATGTAATTTTGTTATTCACTTTATGGTAAATGTACTGATATTTCAGTAGTATTCATCGAATAGATGACTGAAATCACAATCAACTTAATTATTTGTTGAATTCATACGAAGCAATATTACATCCAAAATAAAATTAATCAAGGAAGAACTCTCCGTCTCTTATGCAGTAATAAATTGCACAACATACGGTATTTGAAGTAATAATAACGGAATTAATAACTGTAGGAAATAATTGCATGTGCTTCAATAAAGGTTGAATAAATGAAGAAAATGAACACTAATGAAACGACGAAAATTGTTTACTCCTGCAGTTGCTTAAGTTTTTTAATGAAATTTGTTTGAAAAGTTAAGCGGAATTTATTAATATCTTACAAATAACTTTTATTTTAATAAATTCTAGTAAATTTAGATCTATTTTTAGTGTACTGAATACATCCGTTTCGTAAATGGACTTTATAATTCTTAAAATGGGATTCAATTTAAATTTTTCTTTAATTATAAATCAAGAAATCAAATTTCCTACACTTAAGCTGATTTGGGTTCATTCATCATAGTGTTAGCTGTAATGTATAACGAATCAATCGAACGTGCAGAATACTACAAGAACTGGAAACGTCATCAATAAATCAAATTATTCAGTAACCATTTGACGCCGTTGCGCCTTCATTATTCCCTCTTTACTTCAGTTTTTGCCAATAAAGTAATTTAAGATAAATTTCTCATATCCGAGAGGAAAGAAATTGGAAATTTCTTTAGATATTCTCAACTGTTTAATAAAATGTGAAATTTATGACTGTATGATATTTCCACAATGTACAGAGTGGCCCAAAACCGAAAAATGTATCAAAGTTGTATATCTTCAAATACAAGCTTTGTATCATTTTCCGTTCCTAAAAACAAAACACGTGATAGTGTACTAATTGCTTAAATGTTATGTGGCCCTTGTGAAAAATGTATCTTATACAAGGTGTTCAAAAATTTAGACTATATTATGGCAGGTTTTAAGCGGCGATAACTCTCTTAAATTAAACAGAACACCCGCTATTTTTAGTCAAATGCATATGTAAAATGTAATTGTCTATTACACATTCCTAAGTTTTCACGGTGTCATTTTTTTGACTCCCAAAATTTGTACAATCTGTCCGTTTTTCAGACTATAATTACGACATAATGTGAGAACTTATTCTATACCTACTTAAACTATACATATATACTACATAAAGAAAAAGGTCATGTAGGGAAATGTCCCTGCGGTCATTCTCAAGAGTTATTTGCGAATGTGCGTCGTCCTACTAAACTCCTGGACTTTCTTAAAGATACATGTATTCTCGAAGGGTAGACAACAGCGGGGAGCACAATAGACCAAAAGGTCGCAGTGCAGAAACCAATTGGGAGCAGCGCCAGCACAATAATAATAATAATTGTTGCGAGATGATTTGTATGATTTGAGATCTTATCCTTGTATTTTCTAGTATTGGTGACCACCTCTTCTCGTATTGTTGATAATCCTAGATCAGCAAACAGCACAGTGCTTGGAACGTACCATGGGGCGTTAATTATGGTGCTTAAAACTTCGTTTTGAAACATCTGAAGTATTTCAAGATTGGAATTGTTAGCAGCACCGCAAAGTGGGATGCCATACGTATAGATCGGTTTGAGGATGGCTTTATATAGTAATACCTTGTTTTCAAGCGAGAGTTCTGAATTCCTACCAAGGAGCCAGCACATTTGTCGAAATTTTATACTCAGTTGTTTACGATGTTTCGGCGTGAAAGTGATGTGTGTAGATTTAATCGAGTTTATAAAGTCCTCCATGTTAGTTTATATATTATAATGTAAAGGTAATAGTCGACTGTTAAGCTAAGTAGGTACTTTTTATTAGCAGTTCTCTATTAGCGCAATCGATTTCGGTCACAAGCGATCATCATCAGGCTCAGCGTATGCATGTGGAGGTTAAATTGTATGTACATACACGTTTATATTTCTCATCACACAGATATTTTATTTTCACCGCACCGTTCACCATTGCTTCATCCATCACATGTTATAATATTGCCGCTGAGCCTGATAATGGTCGCTTGTGACCGAAATCGATTGCGCTAATAGAGAACCGCTAATAAAAAGTACTTAGCTTAACAGTCGACTATTACCTTTACATGTGTAGATTTACTTTCGTTGACTTTTATTCTCCAGAGTTGTAACCACTCTTCGAACTGTTGGACGTGTGTTTGCAGATTCTTTGAGGCAACAACGGGATCAGGATGTAACGCTAATATTGTGGCATCGTCAGAATAGGTAGCAACTAGGGTTTGTCTGGTTTCAGAGTGTATAGAGTAAGTATAATACAGGGCCGAGCATACTCCCTTGAGGGACTCCTGACTGCATTGAATATAGTTCTGTATATGCTTCCTAATATTTAACGGTATGTCTGCTGTATAGAGTAAGTACAATACAGGGCGGAGTATACTCCCTTGAGGGACACCTGATTGGATTGAAAATAGTTCTTTATACTCTTCCTGCTATTTAACCAGATAAGTTCTGTCAGTGATATAGGATTTCAGTATAATTGTCTGCGGAAATATGCATATAAGTTTATCGTATAATCCTGTTTGATTCACTAATCGATGAATTTGTTCCGTTCTGCCGAACGTTTTACGAAATCCAAGTTGATGTGAGGGAATGTATTGGTGTTTTGATATGATTGGCTCTATGCGTTTCAACAGACATTTTTTAAAACACCTTTGAAAGCACCGATACGAATCTGATAGATCTATATGCTTCTTATTGAGGTTTACTTGGTTTTGACGTTATAACTATTTGAGCTACCTTCCACTAGATCGGAAAGTATTCTAGCCTTAGTGTCGCATTAAATAATATGCACATATATTAAAAATTTTAAATCCTTTTTGAGAGAGTTCTTTGAGAACTTTGCCGGTTATGAGATCATATCTCGGAGCCTATTTAGGATTGATGTTGTGTTGTATTATTTGTTCCACTTCTAGTTGATTTGTTTTTTATATTGGTATTACCATCTAATGTGGTAGTTCTAATTGCTGCATAAGTTCTTCTTCCAGAAGTTGAGTTGGATTGGATTAGAAAACTGTAAGCAGATGTTCGGTAAATGCTAGAGCATTTTGCTGATTGTCAGGTGTTGTCATATTTTCGTATTGCAGGTATATACAGTTTGGGCAGTTGTATTTTATGAGTAGCCCTCCACAACGAATAATCCGCAGCTTCGGTAGGTTCACGGAAGATATTCTTGTACTTATTGATTTGTTTTTCAATTCCTTTAACAAGGTTTTTGTACAACTGTCATTAAAAGTGACAGTTTTAACGGCTGTCAAGAGTGTTAAAAGATGACGTTTACAGAGTAGCGTGTTAAAAATAATTTTTTCTACAAACGTTAAATGACAAGGTTTGCGCATCGATAACAATACGCGAAGTGACCCTTTTCTTCACTTACCTACGTTACCATAACAGCGTGCCCGAAATGTCGACGCCATGCGCGAAGTACGCACTGCACGCAAACTAGATGAGAGTTTTGTATTTTAACGTTAAAATAATTGTCAACTTCTTCACGTTTGTAGAACAAATTTTGTATGCAACTCGTGCGCGAAATACTTTTAGTGATCTCGACTATTTTTTTAACTCGGCTGCGCCTCGTTAAAAAAATCAGTTCTCGATCACTAAAGTGGCACTTCGCGCACTTGATACAAAAGTAACTATTAACACTGGTGTTAAAAATTGTTGTAAAACTAGCCAATAGTAGAGCTGTAAACAATATTGGTTTTCTTTGTAACCAAGGTAATACGGCGTCACATAACACGCCCACTTAACCTCAAAATGCGGTAATAATTGTTGAAACGTCAAAAAATAATTAACTGACAAGAGACGTCAAAATGACAGTTTATGGAAATATGTGTTAATTTTTCTATTTTATTATCAAAATAGAACAGTTATACAAGAAACTTTGTATAATATTTGTGTTAAAAGTACTATTTTATTTTGTGAGTGAAAAGTTTGCGAAACAAGCGAAGCGAGTGGAGCAATTTCATATCATAAATAGATATTTTAGTTCTGTTTGTATTATAATAATTATTAATTGCACACATTCCAATTGTACCTACTTCGCTTTACATGGACAAATTTGGCTTTCATGATGGAATACATGTGACAAATACAGAAAAACTGACGGATGAGAAACTTACGAAACTTTAAAGTACGAAATAGAAACCGCGGACGCAGATCCTCGCAGGTGATATTACTTTCTTGAGCGTGACAAAAATATTGAATGGAGAATAATAATAATTTGCATCCGTAAAACGGCCAAGATAAAAGCAAGTAGAATAAAGAGAATTTTACCGGATTCAAGGGGTGTGACTTGGACTATCAAAAATAAAATTGACGGCTTTTGGATTTTATAATAAAGATGTTCCTGTATTCAATACTAGATGAAATTGTCTCGTGTACAAACTGTTGTAGACTTTATAGATATAAGTTTTCAGAAACGGCGGGAGGGTGATGAAAAGCACATCATAAGAATTGAACTTTTAGCATTTATTAGGTTATGGTTAGGTTTTTTTGGGGGGTGAAACGGGCCCAACATACAACTTTTTTAAAATTATGGGCTACCGATCAGAGTTTGTATTACAAAAAGGTCTTATTTATTTTACATGTAGTTAAGTGTGACTATGAAAATATAAAGCAACAAAGGTGCGAGACTACTATCGGAGTAAAAATGCAAGGCCTCTGACTTTAAGTGGTCATAACGAAAAAACTGAGGGGTGAAATTTCTTCATTTTTGGGCAGTACATGAGTCATTTATATATGTTTAACATGTGTAAAAATCAAATTGGTAGAATCAGTTGTTTAACTTTTATTTGAATTAACAGCAATAAAAACGCTGTATTTAGTATTTTCCTGGCTGACGGTCAGTTTTAACTTATCATAAAATTGTTATTGTTTCATAAATTGTTACCAAATTTACAAATGTTGTACCACACATACTTCTCAAAAGTCGACAGTCAATAAATATTGATTATTCATATAATTAACTGGTTTTATAAGCCCTAACCGAAAATTTGATTATTTTGCAATATACGGTAACTAAAGAAAAATTCTTGTTTTAAATGCTAAATTTGTATTACTCAAATCGGGCTGCATTATTGCTTTATTGAAAACAAAATTTGTTTTCTTGTAAACCAAAGTAAATGTTATAATTATCGCGAAAGAAAGACGCACATATTCCTGCAAGAGGTAATCTACAACATCGTAAATCGTGAGCGGCAAACCACAACAATGTGATTATTCTTTAGCATTGTACAAAACCATGCGCTTCATAGCAATAGTGTACGATACCATCGTCCAGCTCGTACCGCACTTCGCCCCGCAAATCCAATCATCCATCCTTTTTTTCAAATTTCTTTTAAACAAAACATGTATACATGGCATTATTTTTGTGAATCGTGTTAGACCACAATATAATTGCTTTAACCTTGTTATGTTACTGTCAATATTATTATTAATATCGAACTATCAGGTACTCAGTTACACAAGATGTCGTTTTTTCATTATAGCTTTAAGACTAATAAACCAATTGGCCTCAAAAGCATCTCACATTGACAAAAAAGTATACATTTTTCAAATATATAAGTATCTACCACTCAGTTTCAATAATATAGCCGTAATTAATTTTTAAAGTGGAGCGCTTGTGCGATTTGAGTCATAATTAGCGCTTTTTCGCACATAAATTAATACAGAAAATTAACGATGTGTTGCAAAAATCTAAAACTGTACACCTTTTTGTAGGAATAAATGATCTTTTAAATGCACTTTATTTCATTAAATTATGATTGCTAATTACTGAGATAGAAGCTTCTAAAGTCAGAGGCCTTGCATTTTTACTCCGATAGTAATTCAGTTCTAAGTTCAGTGTATAATACAACATGTCTTTATTTCCACCTAATAAAACATATTCCGCGACATTACTTCGACCATAACTCGATGGGAAAATTGATAAGGGATGTAACATTTAGAAATATCCTTTCGCAATAAAAGTGTTATGCAGTTTTACGAATAGGTATTTAAATTTATAGGTATTTATTTAAAGACTAGAGTATAATTTTTAAATTTTTAGGGAAATATCGTCATAAAGCTAAAGGTATTGATTATTATTTAAACGGTAATTTGAAATAAAAGGTTTTCCCTTGACGTTTATAAAATAGGAAATGTTTCAAGCGACAACTATTAATGAACGGAAATAGAAATAATAGAGGAAGGCGATGGTTTTTTAATGACGAAAGGTGGGGGTCACATAAAATATATTATGCGCAAATAAATTCTCGTGACAACTAAAATGTTTATTTTATAGCGGTAACGTAAGCACAATAAAATTTGAATTGGTAAAATGTCCATTGATACAAAGATAATAAAAAGGTCTGTCCGTTAGGGATATAAATCTAGCTATGTCGATGGTACCCAGCACCGAGACAAACATTTTAAGCTTGCTCGAACAATACTGCATTTTCGGTCGTAAAATGACATCGGAAATTTAACTATATCTAGTCTAATATTGGTTTTTAAATTTATACTTTCTTATTTACATTGCCGCATAAAGCTCTTCATTAATAATTCGTCAAAACTTAATAAATATAGGTATATAAATAGAAGTAGATACGTTATTTATACAAATTTATGTAAATAATAATGTACTTATTCTAAAAATTAAATTAAGGGTAGCTTACAATCTATCATTATGCGAACAGAGCAAGCTTTCACACCTTGTACTACCGAAAAAATAACTTCTGAAGAGAAATCATTAGACGAATGCACAAAACTTTCATAACACATGGCTTGGAATGAAATTATTAGAAGTAAAGCGAGATAAATAGACCGATAAAAGTTATGCTCGTAAATTAAAGAATTCTGTAAAATACAGTAAGGTTGTGTTGTAGAATTATCGCAGGTGGGAGATTAAAATGGGACACCCTGTATACACAATGGCATAACTAAAATTCTGTATAAATATAAATAAGTCTGTATAAATTTATTGGTGCCCAAAATTGGTCAAAAATTAAAAGTCGATTTTCTCAAAATCTGCTCCACACTTTTTTTTTATTTTTTGATATGTTATACATACAGTTTATGAAAAACTATTGGCACTACATTTATTTCTTTGTTTCCCATAGGGGAGGGGGGTGAATGTTTGAAATTGAAAATGTTATATCTTCATAACTTTTTTGCTAACAAAGATGATGAAACAAAATTGTACAGTAAAGTAGAGAACATACGATTCTTTTGATAGAGTATATAAAAGTATACCAATTTATTTCCGGTCTAGCCGGAAATGAACAAAATATTAAAAATATTTATGACATACCCTGTATATTATTTCAGAAGAAAATGAGAAATCGTTTTCTGATTACAACTATACTACACACTATGGGTACCCACACACTATACATTAGTTATTTTATTTTTTTGAGTTATTACTCAAGAACTATTTTATAGTGAGTTCTTATGCAAAAAACTATTTTATATAATACGTCATTGTAGTAAACACGGGAAAGTTGTGTGCTAGTTTATTGGTCATTTAATTTGTGTGTTGTTTTTGTATTTACGCCTCAACATCACCTACAAACGACGTACATTTCCAACTTTTCCTTTAAGTTTATTACAGGAATAAAAGCATATCATAGGTTCTTTAAAAGCGACATAAATAAAACTAATGAATATAAAGAAAAAGTATGTAAAATGTAATAAATTTAACTAAATGCACGCCGTAATTGTCCCCGTACACGTTCAAGTACTTTTAATAAGTGTAGTTATACAGATATAATTCCATCAGGTAACTTGAAATATTTAATATTCTATTTGTACATGTTGCACAAAGAGATAAAATTAGATCTTAACGGTAGCTCTACATTGTAAAGTAGGTATAATGCCTTCTCTTTAACATTAACCTTAACTAAAAGTTTGGCTTAGGATAATCCGTTTGCATAAATTAAATTACCTTTATATTTAACTGAAACTCTTATTCAAAATTTAAAATGTGATCCTTCTGGATTTTCCTTGTTAGTATAAGTTTCTGCAGTAATATTACGGCTGTATTCATACGTACAATATCAGTGCCTAAAATAACTAACAGAATAAATTTGTCTCCTTTATTTATCTTTCGCAGCTAATTCAGTTTATTTTGCATTTCAAAAAATGATTTCACATTTTAAAAGTAAGTTTTGGGATTTAAATTAAGAGACGTATAACTGAAATTTTGATTTAAAGAGGCCTGTTCAAAAATATATTATTTTCGCTTAATCCTCACTCTTGTTCATTTCTATTTGCATGCTTGACCTTCCACAAATGCAATTTTATAATTGACACTAACAGCATTCGTGGTTGATTATGTTGTATAAATGGTTTAGTGGTCCAATTCAAAGTAGTCAAGTGACAGTATTTACCAGTATCTTAATCGCATCAGTTTAATTATACCGTTTAGTAATTACAGTAAATAGCGGAATCATCCGTTAATTATCTTTACTACAAACTTAGTAATGTGGATTGATAATTATCGCAACCAACCGCCCACGTGATCGAATATGCGTATCCTTTATTATTTGATTTGCTTGTCTTTGATTAATACATAACTAGTAAATTACATACAGCTGCACCAAGCTTAGAAAGTCCCCGGAGAACTTAATTTGAAGTAACTCAAACTGACATTACAAAGTTTTGTAAAGGCGTGGTACATTCAATTCTAGAATTTTTTGACAGTTTACGTATCATACAATTTGTACATCGTTACTTGTACTACAAATTTATTTACATGTAAATGTATACTAAACATACTCTGCCCCAACCTCGCCTTCTCACATTGTATACTTGGTAAAGATGTAAATGTTCTAAGTGGAAAGTTCTGACTCCTATTATAACGATCGTATTTTCATAACATTGACTGTGGGAAAATACACTAAATTAATGTTTACCTATACACAAGAGTAACAACTTCAATGTTTTGTTCGAGAACTTGCTTTTATATCATGTAGGTATAGACAAAGAGAAGCTCTTTGTCAAGCTAAAATTTATTTTTTCTTTGTCCAAAGAAAAAATAAATTTTAGCTTGACAAAGTCTTTACCTTTATTACTACTTAAATAACAAGCTACATCAACTGAGAGAAGCTCTTTGTCAAGCTAAAATTTATTTTTTCTTTGGCTAAAGAAAAAATAAATTTTAGCTTGACAAAGTCTTTATCTTTATTACTACTTAAATAACAAGCTACATCAATGGAGAACTTCATCCATTTAATTAAAGGGAAGCTCCTTCCGAAAAATTGATTTATCGCATATCACTAATTTGCTGTTATACTGTACTGCTGTGCATAAGTAGTGATACTGTAAAAACTAGAACATTTAGCAATGCGAGTGGATGTAATGGGTAGATACCTATACAATGTGTTCAAAGTGAAGTCGGCACTATTACCAACTTTGTTATTATTGGAGATACGAAGTTGGTTAAATTAGAAAATATGAAGCATTTTTTCTCGCGATTGCAATGGTCGAATCAAAAAAACAATTGCACATCAGGTTATTAAGATACTCAACAAAGTAACATCTTTTTAATGGGACACTCTGTTTATATTCACATATTTTGAAAGGAAACGAAATTCTGAGTCAAAAATGTTTAATGCCTAATTACGAATAAATTGAAATTAAAACAAGTACAATGCCTTAAAGTTTTTAAGTTTATTACAAAGATCTTTTGAAACTCAGGTCGCTGATACTATAAATAAAAGAAGTAGGCGTATCCGTCATAGTTTGTCCAATTTGTATCTAAAATTGAGTGCATAGGTTCAAAATAAACTGCGCCCTTCGGTGCGTCCATTTTGAGTAATTGAGTAACGAAACCGTCCAATTAGGTATATCAGTTTGTTGCCGCTCCATATTCATTGTTTTTGAATTAATTTTTATGTGTTAGAAAAATGAATGCTTGCCCTTGTTTTAGGGCCAAGCGCGTTAGTTTTTTGTAGAAGTCGTTCCAATAACGAAGTAACTATTACATGTATTTTTCATATACAGTCTTTCACGAGCTTTCCTGTGAATTAGCTGCCGATACAATTGGTGTCGCGTAGAGATTCACGGTGAAATGAAAGGCCGATCATTCTTATTAAAAAACCATGTATATAATCCATAAAAATAAACTAATGTACATAATTATAGTTGTATAATTAGAGGAAATATAAAACAAAACCACAAAGTTTTATATGTCCGCAACATTTTGGTCCTTCCGCGCCGGATTAATGCAAGTGTTTTTTACTTAAGCCCAGTAAGTTGTCTGTGGTCCAGTGATACGAAGCTGTTATAGTGCGAAAGTGTCGAAAGTGATTCGCATTCACACGGTTTGTTACAACGCTCATCAAATTCCCAGGAAGTGGTCTTGAAGAGTTCACCTACAAATCATAGGTACGTACGTCGTTTATCCTTTTTTTTCTTTCCTGATTTATAATCATTTGCAATTAGTAAGTACGCTGATGCTTGTGTGTGATTCTGAACAGTAAGTACATTTTATTTGTTTTGGACACGGGTGAAATGCTTGTTCGCCGCGTCTTGTTATGAATACGTACGTTTAAAATAAAATTTAATAAATACACAATTGAATTGGTAAATACGAATAAGTACCGGATTCGAAGTCACATTTCACAATCAAAAAAATGAAATCTTTAAACCGAATTAGAGGTTCCATAAAAGAAAAATTAACACGATTTGTTAATTATGTTGGTACGTTAGAAAACGTATCTACATGCGATGAAAGGCAATTAGCGGAATTGCAAGAAAGGCTAAACCTAACAAATGTATTGTTGGAAGAATACGATCGTATTCATACAAAAATCTTAGAATTAACTGATGATTTCGAACGTGAATTCAAATTACAGGGTGAGTTCGAAAATTCGTATATTGCGGCAATAGTAGATGCCAAAAATATTCTTAAACTATATGCTGAACCGAACGGTTCTAGTAGTGCGGCAACGGAGGGTCAAGATAATTCGCAGCACCCTTTTCGTCTGCCCACTATTTCAATACCCCACTTCAGTGGTGAAGTGGAAAACTGGCTTGAATTTCGCGAAATTTACAAAAGCCTCATTCATGATAATGTTTCACTCAGCGAAACACAAAAACTTCATTACCTCAAAGCAAGTCTTCGCTCAAACGCAGCCGAAGTCGTCAAATCTTTGGAATTTACGCGCTCGCAAGCTACCGATTAGCTTGGAAGGCTCTGTGTGAGAGGTATGACAGTCCTCGCATGCTTGTGTATAACCATATCAAAGCAATCTGCGACCTTGAACTCTGTGCCAAGGAATCAGCAGCTAAAATAAGGAAAATCAATGACGTGCTATTCAAACATGTCAATTCCTTGATTTCAATTGCAAAACCAGAGGAAATACTTGAGGTGTTCCTCATTTTCATTGTTTCTAAGAAATTGGATCCCACCACATTTCGTGAATGGGAACTCCAAAGGGTTAATTCAGGCCAAGAATTGCCTAAACTGGATGATTTCAAAGGTTTCTTGAAAAATACTGCCAATTTTCTGGAGAATTTGGAATACAAGCAGGAAAAGCCTGCGGCAACAATTATTAAGGCAGCTAAGGTACATACCAAGGCGTTCGCATCAAACACGCCAATGTGCCCGTTTTGTAATCAGGCCCACTCCTTGTCCCATTGTGACAATTTCATCAAGTTGTCCATCAATGACAAAATTTCCAAGGCAAGGGAGCTGCGCGTCTGCCACAACTGCCTATACAAAGGGCATTTCGGAAACAAATGCACCTCCAAATGGACATGTCGAAAATGTCAAGCAAAGCATCATACGCTCTTGCACGAGGAGAAAGAAAAGGTTTCGGCTACTCAGCCAAGTACTTCCACGGCTGTTGAAACCCCTGCTGAAGCCAATCCAAGCACAATTTCCGCATTTTGCTCTAATATTCTAATGACCCTGCTGCCCACTGCGTCAGCGGATCTCATTTCCTGTGACGGCGAGCGTCACTCAGTTCGAATTTTGATGGACTCAGGCTCCCAATCAAATTTCATTAGATTAGATGTGTTTAAACGGTTGAAACTTCTTACTCGCGAAGTTAATATTACTGTTTCTGGTCTAGTCAAGGCCGCAACCCCAATACGAACCAGGTGTGACGTCGAACTGCACTCTCGTCACACTCCTTACAAGGTATCCCTCTCATGTCTAGTGTTGAATGAGATCACAGGTACAATCCCGGGTTACTCTGTTAACCGGGCCAATTTCAAGATACCGGACAACATTCGATTATCCGATCCCTCTTTTGGGGAACCAGGCGTCATTGATCTTCTCATTGGCTCACCCGCATTCTTTGAACTCCTTTGCGTAGGCCAGTCACGGTTGGGTCCTGGCCTTCCCATACTCCAAAAAACACGTCTGGGTTGGGTGGTTGCTGGCCCCACGACAGCCGCTGCAACTAGTGTCGTTTGTTGCAATTTAAGTTCAATCCAAGACAACGCTGACTTGCTATCACGATTCTGGGAATTAGAAGGTTACCCTTCTGAAAAGGTCCATTCTCCAGAAGAAAATGCTTGCGAGCAAAACTATAAGCAAAACACCCATCGAGATTCTGATGGGAGGTTTGTTGTTTCGATTCCATTCAAGGAATCTCTTGAAGGCTTGGGTGATTCACACCCAATCGCCAAAAAACGCTTTCTTTCAATGGAAAAAAAGCTACGGGCAAATCCCAACCTGTCAGCTCTTTACAGCAATTTCATGGCTGAATATATTCACCTTGGTCACATGTCTCTGACCACGTCCAAGAAAGGTGAATTTACATACTATTTGCCACACCATGGTGTCTTAGAAGAAGACAGCCTCACTACCAAGCTCCGTGTGGTATTTAATGGTTCTCAGCAAACCAACACTGGAAAATCTCTGAATAGCATTCAAATGGTAGGTCCCACTATCCAACAAGATTTGTTTCAAATCTTGATACGATTTAGAAAACATTTAATCGCTATCGCTGCTGATATCGAGAAAATGTTTAGGCAGGTCCTGGTCGAACCTGGCCAAAGGCCTCTTCAAAGAATTCTATGGGGTTTTTCGGAAGATCAACCCATCCAAGAATATGACCTCAATACGGTCACATATGGAATGACGTCTTCGTCATTCCTTGGAATACGTTCATTAACTCAATTGGGCATAGAATGCGAGAGGTCCCTCCCTGAGATATCTAGAATCATAAGGGAGGACTTCTACGTTGACGACCTTCTCACAGGTGCTAACAGTAAGGAGCAGGCGAGATTCATATGTACTGCTCTTACCGAAGTGCTGAGTACAGGGTGTTTTAAACTAAGGAAGTGGCTCACGAACAACCCTTCAATTCTGTGTGATATCCCTCAGAAGGATATTCACCCTGGTGTTCTTGACCTAGGCGCTTGTGAGCGAACTCGCACGTTGGGTCTAACCTATCATTTTCAAAATGATCACTTGATGTATTCATTATCAAGTTCCGTGCCTGGAATGGTGACCAAGCGCATAATCCTTTCCGAAATATCTCAGATTTTCGACCCGCTGGGTCTTTTAGCACCGTGCATTATAATTTCCAAGGTAATGTTACAACAGCTCTGGATGGAAAAGCTGTCCTGGGACGACCAAGTTCCAAGTTCCATTCAAACAAAATGGAGTTCCTATCGTACAGAACTCGTTCTTCTTAACGAGCTGAGGATCCCTAGGTATGTTCTTTGTGAAGGGCACACTGCAGTGCAACTTCATGGATTTTGTGATGCATCCAATACAGATTATGGAGCCGCGATCTACTTAGTGTCGCGGACTCCTGAGGGCCAATTGCATTCATCTTTGCTTTGTGCTAAAACCAAAGTCGCACCTTTGAAGCCTTTAACGATACCCAAGCTTGAGCTTTGCGGTGCTGTTCTGCTGGCCAAACTTCCAACTCAGGCACTAAAGGCTTTGGGCATGGTTCCAGATCGCAGAATTCTGTGGACCGATTCTACCATTGTGTTAGGGTGGCAAAAAACAAGGCCCACTCTACAAAGGACGTTTGTGTGCAACCGTGTTGCAGAACTTCAGCAACTCACCTCAGATTTTGAATGGAGGCGCGTTCCCACCAAGCAAAACCCAGCGGACTTGTTGTCACGCGGTATTTCCCCTCAACAGTTGAAAACTTCAACTTTGTGGTGGCAGGGACCAGATTTCCTTGTAATGGAGGAGTTCTCTTGGCCCATCTGCAATGCCTTGAATCCAAAACTCCCAGAGCTCAAAAACCGTAAGGGACGTGGTTCACAAACCACAAAAGCATATGTTTGTTTGTTCATTTGTTTCGCCACGAAGGCAATGCACTTGGAGCTGGTCACTAGTCTTTCAACCGAGTGTTTTATCTTAGCGTTAAGGCGCCTAATAGGGCGCCGAGGCAAGCCCTCAGTAATTTACTCCGACAACGGGACTAATTTCGTAGGAGCCAAGTCAGAACTACGCGAGTTGGGACGCGCGTTAAGGGAGCAAAACGCGAGTATTACTAACGAAGCGCAAAACGAGGGAGTTAACTGGCATTTCATACCGGCCCATAGCCCGCACTTTGGCGGTCTGTGGGAAGCAGGCGTAAAGTCCTGTAAGTATCATTTAAGACGCGTGTTAGGCAACGCCTCGCTTATTTTTGAGGAATTATACACATTACTAGTGCAAATTGAGTCTATCCTCAATTCCCGCCCTTTAACTCCTATGCCTCATGACCCTAATGATTTGGAAACCTTGACTCCAGCCCATTTTCTAATCGGGCGAGCTTTAACCACACTCCCCGATCCGAACCTGCTTGACGTACCCGACCAACGTTTGGGCTGCTACCAGCGCATCCAGCAGCTAACACAGCAACTGTGGGCTCGCTGGCATAAAGAATATATCTCTGAGCTACAACTGCGATCAAAATGGCATTCCAACCAGTCACAACTCAAGATAGGTGTACTGGTCCTGCTTAAGGAAGATGGAACTTCACCATTGCATTGGAAACTCGGACGTGTGACCCAACTGCACCCAGGGTGCGACGGCATTGCTCGGGTAGCCACAGTAAGAACGGTGACGACAAAGTGTCATTGTTCATTTGTTTAAGTATACTTTAGTAACTGCATAACCACTAGAAGAAAATGTTCGATCAGTGTTTGTATTTGTACGATGTATTTTTTATAGTATTTGTAATTGTAGTTTGCAATGTATTCATTCATTGAAAGTACCTCAATACTTTCAAGGCGCTTCATATTCATTGTTTTTGAATTAATTTTAATGTGTTAGAAAAATGAATGCTTGCCATTGTTTTAGGGCCAAGCGCGTTAGTTTTTTGTAGAAGTCGTTCCAATAACGAAGTAACTATTACATGTATTTTTCATATACAGTCTTTCACGAGCTTTCCTGTGAATTAGCTGCCGACACAATTGGTGTCGCGTAGAGATTCACGGTGAAATGAAAGGCCGATCATTCTTATTAAAAAACCATGTATATAATCCATAAAAATAAACTAATGTACATAATTATAGTTGTATAATTAGAGGAAATATAAAACCAAACCAAAACGTTTTATATGTCCGCAACATAGTTTTTCTCCAGAGTAGATACCTATCTGCATTGTATGATAAGGTGCTTAATCAGGCACGATCATCGATTTGTCGGATATCACTCTCATTATATATCGTAACCATTCTTCATAATGCTGTCTCATCAGCTGAACTTTCCTTCCAATGGGACAAATGAGATAATGAGGGCCATAGAAGGAATGAGAGATGAGATGAGAGTAGGTTTTAAAGGTAACAAAGAGGAGATAGGAAGGATGAATGAGGAAACGAAAAGAATGCAAGAAGGGATGAGGAGCAGGGAGAAAGAAAAAAGGAACTAACACAAAAAATAGAAGATATGGAAAAGGCTATAGAACAGCAAGAGAAGGCAAGAAGAAAGTAGAACACAGTGATAAAGGAAATGGGAGCGAACAGAGAAGGTGAACTAACGGAGAATGTACGCAACTTGTTGAGAGATAAACTGTGAGTAGACGTGAAACTGACTCAAAAATATATGAGATAGGAAAAGACGAAGAGAGAAAGGCAGTAGTGGCACAATGCTGGGAAGAAAAAAGGTCATGAAGAACAAACATAAATTAAGAGGAAGTGAGATTACGTAGACAGCGACATGACAGTAAAGGAGATGCAGATACAGTGCAGAATTAGACAACTGGCAAGGAGTGAAAACGAAAAGGGAAACAGGACCAGAACGGGCTACCAAAAGTTAACGGTAAATGGTGATTCCTTTCAATGGAAGGCTTTAGAGAAAGCAAAGGAGCAGCAAGAGAGTAACCTAGTAATAACAAAGTCAAAAAACTAGCGGAAGGAGAGTCGGACTGTCACATTACCCCAAAACATGCAACGATACGAGACGAGATGATATTGAGAAGGGAAAAGACGAATTGATCACACATAAACGAACACGTAAGGAAAGCAAGGGTAAGAAGTGAAAAGAAAGGCATTATGAGGATTGGTACGTTAAACGTGAGAACGAACGAATGAACCAGGAAAGATGAACGAGGTGGCAAGAGAACTGAAAAGATACACAGTGGCGGTAGCGGCGGTACAGGAGGTCAGATAAAGGGGTGAAGGAGACGTGGCGAAGGATGAATAGGTATACGTTTTTTTACGCGGGAGAAAAGAAGCAATGGAGGAATGGAACGGGTTTTTTTGTGTCGGAGAGTGTGCGTAATTATATCATGGCTTTTAAACCAGTTAGTGGAAGAATGTCATATTTGAGGATGACAGCTAAAATAAATCTGTACATTGTGAATGCATATGCGCCAACAGAAGAGAGTTAGAAAAGTGAGAAAGATAAATTCTATGAAGAGCTAGAAGCGGTGTGTGATCGAATACCTAAGCAAGATATAACGATCATGGCAGGAGATTACAATACGCAGGTTGAACAGGAAAGCTCGGTAGCAGAAAAACATACCGTGCATGAAGAAACGAATGATAATGGCAGTAGACTGTGCGACCTAGCAGAAGCGACAAACATGGTAATAAGTAGCACCAAGTTCGAACACCTGAAGAGGCATAACATAACATGGGTATGGCCGGTGGGAAATGGAGGCGTTGGAAACCAAATAGTAAATAGTCCATGTACTGATCGCTCAGAGAAGGGAAGCAATGATACGGGACGTGAGATCCTATAGAGGTGCGAACACGGTGGTGATTGAAAGGAAATTAAATTCTGAGTCAAAATGTTTAATTAAATTAATTAACGAATAAATGGAAATTAAAACAAGTACAATCCCTTACAGTTTTTAAGTTTATTACAAAGATTTTTTAAAACTCAGGTGGTTGATACTTTAAATAAAAGTATCACTCTCAATACATATCGTAACTATTCTTCAAAATGCTGTCTCGTCAGCCGAACTTTTCCTTCTAATGAAGCATTAAGTATAACCTGGTAAAGAATACTTTTTGTTGCAGATGTCCAGATACAAAGGATCGTTTGATTATTGCTCTGCATCCGTTTATTTCTTGAATTGTTCCTTCTAACAATGTGTCTTAAAATTTGAACCACAATGATTATTAATTAATTAATTAATGGATTAGTTTGCCAGTTTTTCTTTTTCTTCCTTTTTCCCCATAATTTTTACAAGATGTCAACTTAAAGGTACACTAATTTAATTCTAAAGTTTATATATGTAATCGTCTGAAGATTTCTAATTGCCGAAACATGTAACGATTTTAAATTTTCAAATTTCATTCTTAACTTTCATCATATTATAATCAATAATAAAACAATCATGGGGAAAGTTGAGTGTTATTGTTAAACTTATTACTATCTAGTGTATAATCGTATGAAAACAATTTTCGTAGCGCACACTAAACCGTTGTCTAACATGATTTATCGTATATCCTTTTGCAATGTCGCCTGCATCATTTTTGAAGAGTGGAGACACGTAAAAAGTCGAAAAATTCTTATATCTGACATATGTCGGAGGCCTTATCTTTATATGTTCCCAAGTATATGTCAAAAAAAAGCGTATCTTTTCTACTATGTTTCTTTCTAATAGATGTGGGACTTGTGAATTTAAAAGCGACCCAAAAATAACCGCAATACTTGATATATCGTATTATGGCTTTTAAGATTTATGTGGTATCCAGTTTCAGATCAGATTGGTGCATAAAATTAATAAATATGTACCTATATTAACGGTTCAACACACAGTGAAAGTAATATGAATAAGTGTGCTACCTGAACAGAAAAGATCTTATGAGACTTTTACTACAACCCCCGGTTCTTTAAGTAGAAGCCACATGTCTGTCTTATCGCGTTCCTTTGTTCCTTTGTAACATATCCAGAAGATCAAACAGTAATTCTAAAAACGGTGGTGGAAGTAGCCCTCTGAGTTAGAAAAAACGAGAAAATTATAAGAGAGAGAAGGTAGTAGCCCAAATTTGATTTGCCTTTAGACTGATTTAAAGGCATGTTATCGAGTTGGCAATTTGTGAAACAGAAATTTACATTACACTACACTTAAATTCGTTACATTTTATTATACCTATATTTTTGCACGTTTTTCCCCTGCAGGATTTTTCTGCTGATTTTTTTGATCCTGTGTAAAATTTATCAAGCGTTCACGTTCACCTCTCCAACATTTTCACACAATACAGAAAAGCAGTTCTTCATTGCTTACACAATCGTTATTTCTCAATTATATTTTTGTCCTTGACATTAACCTTTCAAACTGCGTAATAAAGTTGGCGCAAGTTTAAAACCACATAAAATTTTAAGCGCACATATTATTTTTAATATGCTAAATCAATAAAAATAACCCAAGTTTAAAGCACTGTTCTGGCATGATTCCAATTTTATATTGACTTTTAGAATTCTACTGTTCAGGGATGCTTCCCCAGATTTCTTTTATTTTCAGTTGAAATTAATCATGTAATAAAACGAGGATAACATTTTTTCTTGTTTTCAAAATTTTATTATACCACCAATGCAAATATCGTGAACAATAAATAATAATTGTCAAATATCACACTATTGATCAAACTGTTCCCTTCATTCTAATTATGAAATATGCATTTTTCCACGAAAATGGCAATAATTTGAACCGTAAATCTTACTTCTCACTTATAAAGTTTTAGAGTTTTAGTCTTCTTATCAATCTTTTCATGTTGAAACCTTCTTCCTTACCTACACCAAAAAGATTTAGATTATATCGTAAAACTTATTAGTAGTAAAGTACTTATTTATATAATGTTAACTGTAAGCAAGCTCACGAAGGAGTAAACTGTAAAGGAGCAAAATCAACAGAAACCAAACCGCAGGGGAGCGTATGAATTTTAACTCTCGTATAGCGGCTGTGTGCTAAATAATCCACGTTGAGACCCAAACGTGTCTCCTAAAAGTTGCAGGATTCCGTGAATATCCCAATATGCAGGCTGTTGGTAACGCTGTTAAATTTACAAGCTTATGTTTGGTATTCATTATATAGATGGTTCAAGGAAATAACGATTACTTGCTCTGGACAGCTTTCATTTCACCCAAGTAATTAACTACAGGGTGTCTCACGGTGACCGTAGGTTAGAAGTATATCAAGAACTGTAAAAGCTAGAAGTTTGAAATTTTGCACATGCGACATGCCGTGTTTAATTTATTAAATAAAAATATTTTCCAAATGGCAGCACTTCCGGAAATATCGGAAGTGAGCATCAACATCTTTATTTTAAATACAAACCAGGCAATTTTTTTTCACATTCTGATATGTCATAAAATGTTTAGTAAGATGATTAAAATAATCGGCGTATCAATTTTGATTGTTGAGAAAAAAAAATTTTTTCTGTAGGAAATAAAATTGAAAGTCGTAAGTGGTAAAAGCTATGGAAATGGGATTTTAGGTTCTGAATGTCAGAAGCTTGAGACACAATTGTCTGTAATGGATAATAAAAAAATGTCCGCGGTTACATGAGTACATTCGATGCAGAAATAAATTTCCTTTAAATTGATATATCATGTTCCTACCTAAAATCAATGATTACAGAGTTATTTACATTTTTCTATTTAAGTTTATAATTACCTACATACTTTACAAACATGGTTGGCTTTGAAAATTTTCCAAAAATTCTTATTCAATTGTCTCTTATGATTCTTATGCTTTCATATGTTTTCATTTTTATTTGACAATTGTCAGTTAGCTATCAGTTTGAAAGTTTACGCTACATTTACATTTGTTATCAATGTTATCTGTTTCAATTTTGATTTTTGCGCTTGATATTTGTTTTTAATTTGGAAATATGGAATACACAAATGCTGATATTCTAAATTTGTTTTACATTCATGGCGAGCCTGCTCGTATTAGTTTTCTGACCTGCAGAATGTTTAACCATTGAATAAAGAATCACTCAACACTTTAACGAAAAATATCCGCATTTACCTACAATGACAGAACAAAAAATCAGGATGATTGAAAGGAATTTTCTAAATTTGAGCGAAATAAATGCACCACGAAATTTGGCAAAGCCAATTGTCCCCAATGACGCTGCGGAAACCAATGTATTGGGATATTTTAATTTTTCCCTGAAAGTTCTGTTCGTTCGGCGGAAAGAGACCTTGGATACTCAAGAAGCGAGCCCATAGATAGAATTTTAAATAATCATAAAAGCATAAGAATCATAAGAAACAATTGAATAAAAATTTTTTGAAAATTTTCAAAGCTAACCATGTTTTTTAAAGTATGTAATTATAAATTTAATTAGGAAAATGTAAATAACTCTGTAATCATTGATTTTAGGTATAGGAACATGGTAAGTATATCAATTTAAAGGAAATTTATTTCTGCATGGAATGGACTGATAATTAAATAGCCATTCCATTTGAAAAAGAGACTTTTTAAAGTTTTTCTTAAGTCTGGAAATAACGTCAAACAGATACGTAACCGCGGGTAATTTTTTATTTTCCATTACAGACAATTGTGTTTCAAGCAATCAAGCTTCTGACATTCAGAACCTAAAATCCCATTTCCATAACTTTTACCACTTTCGACTTTCAATTTTATTTCCTAAACAAGATTTTGAAATTTTTCAGTGATAATTAACCTCATAGTGTTGTAGACCAATCAGACATTAAGAACAGTGTCACATGCACCAATCACAAGTTTTTTTAACTGAAAAGAATGTATGCTACTTTTCTTGCCGCTACCTCATTGTTTTAGCAACCTATATTTAAAAAAATCAAATGTCATTTTGACAAAAGTAAAAAATTTGACGTATTTAACGCTTCATTCAGTTAATTCTCCAACCGAAGATCATTCGTTCTCAACTCTTGTCAGGCAAAATTTTTTTGTATGAGCATTGATTGCTAAAAGGTAATTAAACTCGATCAAATTCTTGGGAAAAGAACCCTCGCGCTTCGCGCTCGGGTCTTTTCGTCAATTTGATCTCGTTTAATTGCCAAGCAACCAGTGCTCATACAAAAAAATCTTTCCGACAATAGTTGAGCACTTATGATCTTACTGTTGAAAAAAAATTTTTTTCTCAACAATCAAAATTCATACGTCGATTATTTTAAGCATTCTTACTAACTAAAAGCTTATGACATACCAGAATGTGAAAAAAAATTGCCTGGTTTGTGTTTAAAATAAAGATGTTGATGCTCACTTCCGGTATTTCCGGAAGTGCTGCCATTTGCAAAATATTTTTATTTAATAGACTAAACACGGCATGTCGCATGTGCAAAATTTCAAATTTCTAGCTTTTACAGTTCTTGATGTACTTCTAACCGACGGTCACCGTGAGACACCCTGTATACAAGTAAATTGATGTCGTAACTTTAAGATTGTGCATCAAATAGCAGTATTTTTAGTAAGTTAAGTCAGAAAATTACTACATGCTTTTCAAACTAGTTACGAACGTTATTTAGCCTTCCGTTTGGTTTCTTATTCTTGTTACGATTTTAAAGTACTTAAAAAATGAGTATATTCAATCTATTCCACATTTTGTAACAGTTAGCCTTGGTGTTTGTGGAACAAAATATTTAAATGTTATGGGTGTCAATTTTGTGAGTTTGAATAAAGAATCAATTTGTATATTACTGACACAACGTAGATACTATTAATATGCTTGTAATCAAAGAGAAAACTGAGAAAAGAGGGTTGAAAATAATATTAAAACAAGAAAAGAAAGATCAGGTAGTACGAATTTTGTAGAAACTTAAAACGAAGTTAAAAGAAAGCAATTACGAAAAAAGGAGGAAATTACAAAACAACGCGAAGATACTAAGCAAAAGATTCAGTTAGAACTGCTGGATATACCTACTCGTAGTATTTGGATGTATAAAATTTAAGGCATGTCTACTTATATACAAATCATTAAATTCTAGACCTCGAAGTTGGATATTGTAGGTTTCAAAAGAAAACTACTGATATTTTTCTTAAAATATGGAAAGCAAAATTACGTAGCGAAACGAATAATCGCACCGAAGGTTAGAATTCCGAAGGAGAGAAGAAAGTCAGAATTAAACTCAGAGAATTTGTAGCATTTAGATTAGAGAATAATTAGAATCAATCCATCGCGTCGCAACATAGAAGAAGGATTAAAAAAAGTATATGTTACCCCATGATTTGTTATTCAGGAAAGGTGAAAAATATGAACACTGGTGAATTCATGTCAGTAGATATATTTGGGCCGTTACCAAGGCGAAAAGAAGGCGTAGAGTTTTGTCATGTCAGAAATCTTCAGATCCATTAAAAGATAACGATGTGAAAATGAAAATTAGTTCGAGATATCATCCTGCGCCCATACAAGTAGAAAGAACAATAAGGTAACCACGACGTCTGTCTAGAGAGTATTGTAACCACAACCATAGCAAATGGGTCAGTTGGGTAAAACAAATTGAATGTGACAACCCATCATAACACAATGTTTACACCGAAGGAATTAATGAAAGGGGAGAAGAATCGGCAGATAATTAAAAGTTTTGTAGAAATCCTTAATTGGAAAGATATGATGTTTTTACGAAGGGTGTAATGGCGGAGGAAAAATATTATTAAGTAAAGACGAAAGAAACAAGTACGATTAAAAAATTAACGCAACTATCAACTACCCAACGATCTGGTGCTATAGATCAACGACTGGAGCCATGAGATTAAGAAATATTTTGTATTTATAAGAAAGTGCAAGAAACGTTTGCATGTGCCTATAATTTGAGAAATCCGAATAACGGAGAAAACCATGTAGTTAATTTTATAAAAATATTTTCAGCCTGCGAAGTGCGAACATAAGTCTACTATCAACCCTATTAGGCACAGGATGCTAGTAAAATAATTGCTATGACATAGTAAGTTCAAGGAGTTTATTCGAACATTTATTTCCAATGTTAATGATTTCAAATTTAAAAACTTGCATTCTGTGGGTGGTTGTGTTACAAGTTTCAAATTATGCATTTGATTGTGTCATTAGTGTACGTCTCGACGCCTCACGGTAAAAGGGATTGAATTAGTGTACGTAGTTCAAAGGGTCACGTACGAACATTGATATATTTTAATTGCAATGTGCGCTCAGAATCAAAAACATACTACAATCATAGTGAAAATTATTGACCCCTCTTTTTACTTGGACAGGAAGGAAGACAAATATCAACACGTAACTTAACTAATAAATTGGTACACTGTAAGAGAAATTACATCACCTGGAAGGGCTTGAAATGGAAAAAGAAAGTATTAATGAACGCCTGAATAAGTATTGTAGCGTGGCAAATTCCAAAATAATTCAACAACACATCAACATTATTCGTCCTCAACATCGATGACCAATTCCTTGATCTGAAATAAACCTAACAGCTGTTACATTACTACCAAACTATGAACTTGCTATACATGCATTAGTTAAGCTATAGCCAAAATTAATCAACTGATTATTTGATTGGTTAAATATTCAAAAATGAACCAATCAAGATTCTTAATCTATTATTATTCAACTTTAACTAAAATAATGGTTACTAAAACTGAACCTTCCCCATGGAACGTTTTTATTCGACGTGCAATTAAAGTTGAATAGTGATTAAAATGAGGTGAAGTTAAGCGACAAGTTTCGGCAAGAGAATTGCCGCCATCATAAGCCATCTAAAAACAACCACATCTAGACTATTGAGCTAACTAAAAGTTCATTTAAAATTGATAATTGTAAAATTAGTAAAAAGACAGCCGGGCATAGTAAAGCACCGGTTCAGTGTATTATAAACAAGTAGGTAAAATTTCACCGCTGAAAACAGAATGAATGGAAAATAATACAATGTGCAGTCCCAACTGGAAAAGTATGGTTAATGTAATGGAGGATATCCAATTATTTACGGGAATATTTTTTTGTGAGGAAACTAAGTAAACAACTATTAGGGCAGAAAAACCGCCAGAGCTTGAAAATAATTAAATTATCATGTTTTAGGAACAAAATTCGCAACGTGGTCACAGGTGACAAATAGTAAAGTGGAAGCAACATAACCTTGGGAATTAGAGGGGGAACCTGAACAATGGAACATACGAGGTTGAGTACCGGGTAGAATCAAGAAATCGAATGAGGTAGCTTAGTGTAGACCAACAGGTTTTTGTTAATATTTAGCTTTTTCCCTTTGGTACAAAAATGGGGTAATTCAAAATTGATCTTCGGGTCGAAAGAATGACCTGAGTGTAGGAGATGGTCGGCAAAGGCAGAGTTGGACCCTAAGTTATTTTTCTTAATAAAATAAAATTATAGTATTCAGCAAATCTGTTCTTAAATTTTCGGCCCGTCTGTCCTACATAATTATTATTGCTTGTCGACTTAAAATATTATGTCTAATGCTCCTGGATCTAAATGCCTATGTGATGCGTCCATACGAGACAGAATCGCGTAAACACCTTACGCTATCTGTCTTTATCTTATACATTGACAAACATATTTCACGTGTTCCGTCGTGAAGTCTGAAGGCGTAAAGTGGGATGAAAGAATGATACGTATGCGTAAGAAACAAGACAAGGTTACCATATACGTTTTACCTTGTCTTACTTTTAGGGGCGTTTAATCCGAGAGGAGACATTTTTAAGAACGAATATACTATAGTGTTAAATATTTCTAAATTTGGTAAGAGAGGGTGAGGATGTACAACGCGTAATCCAATTTGTGGTAGATACAGCCATTGTGTAGAATAACTCTAGATAAAAGTCAACCAGTGATCCTATTGGGGTTGAAAAATTTCTATTCAAAGACTACTTTTGAGTAAAATTTAGTTGGAAATTTTTTTTAACCGTACTGACTTCACAAGTAACTTTTATAACAAATCATATAATCCACATCGATCAGAACACGGCATTTATATTCACTAACTTACATTTTTTCCGAATAAACAGATTTAGAGCTTACGAATAATAAACACGTTTAAAGGTGATAGGTTTGCTTTATCTGTGCAATAAATCTTACCATTACAAGAGCGAAAATTAAGCTTTATGTAAAAGTGAGCGTTCATAAAATGAATAGATTTTATCCAGGAAAGTAATTAAAAAGGTTCGGTATAAATAAATTGCCTGAAGCGTCATGTTGGACGATGATTTGTTGATTACTATAATTAAAATGTGGTTCTTGATTATGTCCCAAGGGATCTTAGTACTCAATTATGTATATTACTACTAGATGAAACTGGAGGTCAATTAATTTTGTATTAATGGGAAATGTGACTTCGTAGAATGTTCGTGATCATCTATTCATTTCCATAAAATTTATGTGAACACCGTATCTTTTAGCGAAATGAAGTTTAGTGCTTAGGCCTTATTCCAATAATTTGCAACTAGTTCGCTAGAACTAAAATAATAGGTATAGGAAGATGATTTATGCGTACGACTAATTTACTGTGTCATACTGTTGTTTAAACAGAGCAGTAATCATATCGACCTATATCATTGTAATGTTTTGAAACCGTTCAGCTTTTTGATTTTGAAGGAAAACGTATTATATGGCAATTTCAACAGCATCTCCACATACGAGAGTTCTCTTCTTAGTTTTGCACACAGTCAGAGAAACACATAATTTATCGAGTTAAATGCACTTAATGTTCTTCAAAGTATCCTCCCCGAAGATCGATAGACTTTTTCATTCGTTGAAAGTAGTTATTAAAACAGACATTCGAAATGGAAATTTTGAAGGTTTCGACTGCTTCATCCTGGTACTGGAATCGTCGACGTTGTATTAAACATTTTTTGGAACTGGTTTTTGTACTGTGATTGTGCTTCGGAACATGTGAAAATGCAGAGTCGATTGAAAGTGTTTTAGTTACGTTTGTGGACGTTACATGCTCGGAAAAAGGGGAAAAATCATGACAAATGCACTCAAAGATGCGTATTTGCATTACTTTGGTTTTGCTGTAGTAAACACTGACAAGCCATGGGTACCGAAATTGTTTTGTAATGCGTGCAGAACAAAGCTGTACAAGTGGTTACTTGGTCAAAATATGTACTTTTCATTTTCTGTTCCAACACAAAGTGAACTGAGTGATGTGATTCCCGATTTGAATTCATCGAAACATTTTATAAATTCACATCTTGAATTTTTCCCACAAAACTTGAGCAACTCGAGCGATGAGCAAGGGGAGCGGCTACATCAAGATATAGCGAAAATCGAAAGGCGATACCAAGGATTTTGGGAGGAAGGCATGATGAGCGACTACTGTTGTATCCTAATGCGTGAAACATATCCCAAGCAGTATAAAAGACTCAGTTCAACCTCCGTTCATTTCTGATTTATACTATTTAATTCAGTAAAAATGGCCACTAAAAAATAGTAAAATAATGAAGTTTTAAAAAACGGGCTGCCGATTTGGATTCAGCCCCCCAATTTACCTTATAAACAATTTTTGGTTGCTGAGGTCCAAAACCGTGTATATTTGTGAAACGGTTTGTTCCTCTAAAAACACAATTGTCTTTCAAGAGACCTCGCATTATTTTGATGAACGAAATTCTTACTTTTCGGTTTGTCCTTCAAAGTTCAGCGATCATTTTTGACAAACACACGATGAATTTTAAATAACAGTTCTTCGATTCTCTAACGGAATATTAGCTGTATTCTTTTTCACTTCCAATTTATTTAATTTCAATAATTTTAGCATGGCCCGGTAATATTTTTCACATCTGGTGTGGATTCTTTTCCAGATGTCTTTTTCGACGTTTGGTTTTCATTAATGTTCAACTTTTCAATTTCCTCTGGTAAGTTTCCCTATCTTTGCTCCCTGTTTTATCTTAACCAACATTTATTTCCAGCGATGAACTCTTGTTGTTCATTTGGTCAGTAATGCTACCATTTTACCAAGCAATGCCATAATTTTTATCTGTCATTGAACATTTGCTTACATCTCGTCGCCCTCTTATTGTAAGTATAAACGGGGGTACACGCGATTCTCGCGTTTTGCGTGCTTTGGGGGGAGGGGGTATCTGTGATTGTAGGTTGTAATAGCTTTTGTTTTAAAATATCACACCTTGTTGAGCTGGCTTAGTTGCTTGAAAAAAGAAAAAAATTTACATTTTTGTACCTTTTCAGATTTTTGACTCTGTAGGTACCTATCTGCAATTTAGCAAGTTATTAAAGTAACTAAAATAAAGGATATTTGGTAAAGATATACGAATTCGTTCCTACCTACTTATAGTAAATTTTTACCAATTATTTAAAAAAATGTAAAATGCAAACTTTTTGGAATAGATTTGAGACCAAAAATACATAATGGCCCTTTCACAATGTTAATTACGTCTTTGCACATAGTCTTTGCCCAAAAATTAACGAAAATATAACAAATTCCGTGTGAACTTCATAAGGATAGTTTAGAATGAATTTTGAATGTAAAAGAACTCAATTTGGACACTGGCAACTTTTTGGGAATACGAATGGCCTTAGGGAGAACGTTTTAACATTCATCTTTGACTATAGTAAAACTAAAAATACCATAAAACATAAAATGTACAAATAGAAGCTGGTCTAACGTTGCATAACATCTGTTTTATAGAAAGACCTTCTCTACCTTAAACAGTTTCAAATTTTTGTTTATTTCACTGTAATGATGTGAAATTTGTACATATTATTTGTTTTAGAACTCCTGGTAGGAATTCCTTAAATAATACAAATTTCTACCAGGAGGGGTCGCCAGCAAACGTAAACATCATTCCCACCAGATATCTCTCCCTCCTAATACTCCCACCTGACCTGAAAATACCTTTATAAGGAATTGCACCGCAATAAAACTTAACAACTTACGGTGTTGATTGCGATACCAAAGCAATGCTTTACCTTTTAGCATCTCGGGTAAGGTACGTAGCAAGTCATCCTCCTCAAATCCATAACATTGCCTCAACTCTTCTATCCGTTCCAGAAATGCCATTGCGTCTCCTGTTCCATCGAATTTTACTCCCCATTTTCGCACCTTGTCACTCAAGTCAGCAGCGGAAGGTTTGTTTGTGACTTCTGGCCTCGGGTCATGTGTAGATTGGTGGATTGAAGGTTCTCTACCATACGGATTAGTGTAACTTACTTTCGGTATCGCCCCTTTGGTACCTAAGGGTTCTGTTAGCTTTGGGGTCTCCTGTTCCATTTCGATCTCAGTTGCAGAAGCTTCTCGGAGGTACTGTACTAATCTGGCCCTCAACTCCTCAACTGTACCAGTTGAATTTAATCCCCTTTTGTTTAATTCCATAATTAATGATTCTTTCTTTAAGGTGTATACCCAACTAATTTTCACCTCGGCTTCCAACTTGCTTACTGGCGGTTCAGCTGTAGCCATTTTGTGACTGTTAAGTATTACTCTTCACAACAATTCACTAAAATAAAATCTTTCGGGTTTTGGAAACTGCTAAAAATAAAAATTATCCTGGAAAATAAAATTAAGTTCAAACTGCAAATGAAAATTAAATTCAAGCTGGAAAATAAAATTAAATTCAAAACAAAAGTAAAACAACGAAAATCTTCTGGAGCTCTAGAATTAATTAGTATTAAGTAATTTATACCTGTACTTGTAATGGTTTCTAATTGTCGGTATTTATTGCCATGTAATGGTTTTAAATCCTGGTTATTCTCACTGCACGGGCCATGTAATAGGCTTTGAATCCTGGGTATTTCACTGCGCGGGCGCCATGTAAAGGGTTTGCATGCCTAGCATTCCATACTAGGATACCTGGTAAGGGTTTGTTTATATAAACTTCCCTGGTTTGCTTTAATTAGGGCTGTATGATGTTTTGCCTAACTTCCAGGGGTTTACAAACACTTTTCCTCGGGTAGCAAATAATCGGAGACAAGTTCTTTTACGAAATAATAAAACGGTACCTTGTACTAATTTATATAATGAACAACTAATAAATGAACAAGTAATTAAATAAGGAAAATAAATAATAATTCTGGTTTGCAAGTTTCTTGAATGCGACCCAAATATCGATTGCTCGCTTCACAGTTAATTGACACTTGACAGGTTATTCTGTAAGTTAATATTTAATCCTTTATGTGAATAATTATGCTGTGAAATAAAATTCAATTAATACATTGGTTAGTATTATTTCGTTGAATCAGGTACGTCAGTTACCAGTAACCGTTTGAATTTACAGGTTCTTCAATAATGCGGTTAATTTCAGGGTTATGGTATCAGGTTAATTAAGGTTAGTTCCTTTGAGCGCAGCCCTACGGCTATACAGAAAGGTCCTATGGTAAGTTGTAAACTTAGCTCGGTTTGTACTACCGTACGTAAGTTTTAGGCACGGAATGGATATGTATAATTAGCTCGGTTCTACTACCGTACTAACTACAACAGGTTTAAACAAACGGAATACAATTAGCTCGGTGTTAAACAACCGTACGTAATTGCATTTATTAACAGGTATAACGGAAAACGGAATACAATTAGCTCGGTTCTTACGACCGTACGTAATTGCATTTAGGTTATTCGGATTTCAGATCTGAAGGATCTCTCGGTAAGTTGTTAAGTTTTATTGCGGTGCAATTCCTTATAAAGGTATTTTCAGGTCAGGTGGGAGTATTAGGAGGGAGAGATATCTGGTGGGAATGATGTTTACGTTTGCTGGCGACCCCTCCTGGTAGAAATTTGTATTATTTAAGGAATTGCTACCAGGAGTTCTAAAACAAATAATATGTACAAATTTCACATCATTACATCACTAACTAAAGGCATCATTTACACGTATATTTACAGCAGTAAATATGGATTTTACTTCCTCTTAATTACAATATAAGTTGTATATTTAGAAGTATAGTCAAAGTATAGGTATTCTCTTTGGTATAGTGTAACGTAACAATATACTTGCCACCTACTTTCATCAATAGATATTAAGTTAAATATGTAGACAAAAACATTTTTCTTAGTGAAAACATTCGACTATATATGTTACCTACGACTTCGTCCATCGTTCAAAATCTCTAAATTCGAAATAAGCACACAAACATGTACATTTCGAAAGTTACCGAAAGAAGGTATCGGGACACATAAATTAGTCTACGATGAATGCTGTTACTACTTTTTACATCATTTTAACCATGAAAATGTTAACGCGAGGCATAATAGAATCATTTTTCATCGTTTGAATAACTTTTCAACTTGAAATAATTAAATTTCCATGTTATCGAGAAAAAGTTTCCGATACTTGTCATTTTGAAAATTTTCGCGAAAATACTTTCTGGCATTGTTTTAATGTTCGAAATGGGTTAAGGACCTCGGACAGACAAACTATGCATATTTACACAAAATTTTCACCCAAAAATAAGCACAAATAGCGAATTCTATTTTACACGTAATCTCCATAAGGAAACTTTGAACGTATTTTCTAAGTAAAGAAAATATATTTAGACACAAATACCGCTTGAATAAGATGACGGACTTTTATACTAAAATGTTTAAAACTTACTTTGAAAAAAATTTGCGCAGATATTTACGTGGTTTGCGGCGTATCTATAATTGTAGCATTAATTTGTAGGTTATAAATTTATAATAGCTTTGGTTTTAAAATATCACATCCGCATTCGTCAGGATTCGGCGACTGTCGGAAAAGTGCACAGCAACACAAACATATACACATCTTTCGGTTATTATATAGTGATTAATTACGTAGATATACTCAATCTTACCTTCAATATTATTGTAGATTAGCCTGATGATGACAACAATCGTTGTCAAAACATGTCGCATCAATTAATTTTATTTATAAATTCTTAACGTAATTTAGTCAATAAAATTAAACATTTCATGGGGAAGGTTATGAGTTACCTTTATTAATTAATCATCATTACACCACACCCCATTTTGTGTAATTCAATACGTCACCACAATGAAATCAATCAACTTAATTTGTAATAGTTAGTAATGCATTTATACGTTAGCTTATATTCTGCACAGTTTCTGCACAACCATTCTTACATATAAAACAATTAGTTATCGGGTAGGTCATACATAGACGTTTTAATTTCCCTCAATAGGAAATTTGACGGAGACATTCTTTTAAACCCTTATATAATAAAATTCAATTTTCGGTAAAAGCATTTGTGCTACTTCGTTTACGCTTTCATAACGAAGTTTTCTGACGCATAGTCCTTTTAAAAACATTACTTTGTGGAAAATGCTATTTTTGTTGAGTTTTCGTTACTCGTATTTGATCAATTTACGTTTAGCATGAATCACTTTTGTACAATTTGTGGGTTTATTGAACTAAACACAAATTTAAATCTATTTATTTTTCACAAATACATGTAAATTATACTATTATATATAATTACACAACGAAAAACACCCAACTGCCCCTTCTACTTAGTAAGCACAATTTTTTATACATAGATAATTAAAGTTCAATCAAATTATGACTGGAAATTAGAGGTGAAGTGATTCTGTAGTTAACTGGCTGCTACGCTTTTTCGTATAGATCACTTGTCAATACAGGAGAGAGTTTCATAGCTTATCGTTTATGCAGTCGTTTATTTAAAAGTCCCTAGCGTCGTATACGCCGCAAGTTTACATAACAATAATGTGGTGGCAATCTACCTACAACTCCCTCTTCGGAGAAAGTTTGCCTGATCGTATCCGTCTTTGACACCAAGACGAACGGGAACATGTCTGTTTCCGACAGAAATGTCACTTTTCTATCATTACCAACTTCCTTATGTTGCATATTTCAAAATAGGTTTTTGTTACTTACGATCACTAACAGTACAGCATTTATTGTATTTTCTGTCTACTCTACACTTCTTCTAATCGAAGACCATAACGTACCGCCGCTGTACCTTCATTTTGACCTCTTGACTTTAATTTTGCGCCGTCTTTTCCTCTTCTAGAGTTGTGAGGTTACTAATGCCAGCACATCACCCTTAAACGACGGCAATGACTAAAATAATCACTATTCACATGTTTTGTTTGTGTTCATTAAGCCGCTGAGGGATTGATAATTATGATGCCTTTCGATCATTCAGAATACGCATAATTAAACAATATCGTGTGAAATAAAAAATTTATAATGATTTTAATCGACATTCTTTCAGTCATTTTAGGACTGAGCGTGCATGGTAATGAAAAGCATGGTTGCACACTGACAATAGATTTATATAAAGCTTTGTCACGCAATTTAATTAAGTACATGATTTCGTGAACAATACTTGAACCGCACATTTAGTGTCTTTAGAATCTTTGTTTAGTATTATTATCTATTATATTCACCACCATTAGTTTCAGAAAGGGATGCACGATTTTGTGAACGAAATAATTAACATTAAAATGGATAATCAATTTATTTTATTTTTGTTCTGTAAATGTAAAAAAGGTTATAATTTTTATATTTTACTGAAGCATTCCCAGTAAAATGAGAGTTTTTAGAAACGAACGGAGGTATAATATGTATTTTAGTTTCCACTAGATATGTATGTAATTGGATTACTGAAAAGACGATCAACAATATTCTACTGAATGAAACTCATAAAAGCGTGTGGCGATAAATATTATTCATTTGGACGTTGGCGTTGCAAGGGACTGATAGTTGTATACAAAGGGAAATGTATTCAAATACACACACTGCAGTCGAGTTCGATCCACAAAGTAACTATATTTTTAAATCTCTTTATAATACCTACCATCTATCTGTGATAATACTAAATTTCTAATTGAAACCGATAATGAAATCATAGTAAATACGACAAAATAGTTATTTCCACTTCTTCAAGAACCGCGTCAAACAATTATTTGTGACACTAGGGAGAAAAATGGCAGATTTTCTCTCGCAAGTGTCATAAATACAACTTTTTCCGACTACCTCAAATTTTCTGAGTTCCATTTACCGCAAACCTTTAGAACTTTCCAAGGTAACGTTGTTTTAGTAAAACCTTTTGCGAATTTTCAAGAAAAACGTAAGGAATACGGATATGATAAAATACGGGTACGACATACTTTGGTCTAATTCCCGCCGAAAAATTGGGAACCATGGATGCAAAGGAACATTATTATTCAAAAAGTCGGTGCTCTCCATCTTATGCTATTAATCAACTAATAGGAATATTAAAAAGAACCTAGACAGTGTTAAATTTGTGAGACCAGTATCCTCGCATCGATCTGTCACACAAGGAGGTACACGTAGTGAACGCCAGTGTTTGTGGTACATCCTTCCCAGCAGTTGGGGCTCTCTTACACTACACAGCAGATTTTAACTCAAGATGTTGGTACAAGATACAATTGACAATTCGCAGGCATGGAATTGGCACCAATTAGATGGTATTAACGTTTATCACATTGTTATTATGTTTTAAAGATTGGCCTGCAAGGGTTTCTATGCCCAAGATCTACCCCAATCTTTAATTCCACTTTTTGAAACTTTAATATAAATGACAATGTGTTTGTCGTACGCTACACTAGCAAACATTACTTCAAATGACATTCGATTAGGCCAAATTAGGCCAAATTAGTGTGATCTTTGCACATATAGAGGAAAGTTTCCTTAATACATAAATAGGTTATAATTCAGTTGAGATTCTTCTTTATTTGAATATGACATTATATTAGTTTTGAACAACTATGGTGTATAGTGAATTTTAAAAATCAGCGGATCGGTATCGGTGTTATCTATCGTAAACCGAGTGCTACTCTTAATTGTTTTGAAGAATTTATTGAAATTATACACAGAGAGTATCTAGAAACTGACTATTTAATTGTTACCGGAGATATTAACATTAATTTACTAATTAGCAATTACACAAATTGATATGGATAAACTTCATATTGATGCGGTCGCTATGAACTGGAATGCAATTCTAGATTATACAGACAAGAATGGCAAAGTAAAAATGCTTAACGCACGTAACAATTCCTGGATAAACACGCACCTCTAAAAATTTGTCGCAATTCAATGCCACGTAAAACTCCACCTTATATTATTTTTAATATCAAGGAACGGTACCTACCTAAAATTAAAAAATGATGTTTCTAGAATATACTATATTAATATAAAAAATTACTTAAACTGGGCTATAAAATAAGAAAAGACTGCATATGTTAACTTCTTACTAAATAAAAATGGAAGTCAGAAACAGATGTGGAGTTAAGTTGAAAGATAAAGGTACTAAAGCAAAATTCAAACATATTGGTTTCAGCCCAAACGCCTGTAAATGGTTTGAAAGTTACTTAACCGGACGTACACAATTAGTAATGTTCAACCATGACACTTCAGATTCGCAACCAGTTACTTGTGGAGTTCCTCAGGGGACTATTTTGGGTCCAATTCTGTTCTGACTGATATTCCGCTAGTCACTTGTACGCCGATGACCTTCAAATTTATACATCTTGCTCGGTTGATACATTATCTAATGCTTTAATGAACATTAATACAAACTTATCGAGGATAACCGAATGGTGCCAGGGTAATGGTTTAAAAATTAATTTGGACAAAACTGTAGCCATGTGTATTTAAAAAAAAAGCATTAGGAATATCATAAACTTCGATAATATAGACATTTCAGAAAATAATGTTAAAATTAAATTCGTAGAATCAACAAAAAACCTTGGCTTAATTGTGGATAATAATCTTGAGTTCTCTAAACAAGTGAATACAATTTTCTCTACTAGTATAAGTAAATTGAAATCCTTGTACAACCTAAGATCTCTTCAAAAATTACAAAACTCTTGCATTCGCTTTGTTCATCTAATACCTTACCGGCAACATGTAACACCTATATTTAGACAAAGGTAAATTCAGAAAAAGACTCCAAGCCTCCCTTTATATCATTTAATCTCCAATATTAAGTTACGTAGTAAAAAAGTGTGATGATAGACGATGAAATGAGATGACGTTTTTTATGTTTTTAAGATAAGGCGCCGGAGCACCTGACACGTGAGCCAATGCAAAACTCACAAATTGAAATTTTGAGAAAGGAATACCAGGGTTTATTTAAAAACCATCTGGGACAATTACATCCTTGGGGTTGTGGCGATCATCAATCCCAAGGATGTAATGGTCCCAGATGGTTTTTAAATAAACCCTGGTATTCCTTTTTCAAAAATTTTAATTTGTTGAGTTTTGCATTGGCTCATGTTGTAACATGTGTATGATGATAAACCTTTGATGTCCTTAACCGTAGATTGATGAGTTTTTTCTGAGTATTATATCTTTATTGGACGACACCGCGTCCCTTTTTTCCATGGTAACATCTATCAGACACTTTATTTGTCACAGAATAAAAATGAGACTTAAAAAATTTACAGATGAAATGCTCAACCAATTAAAGTAAGTAAAAGCCCTGAGAAGGCATGGTTGAGGGAGCTGCATGATTACGTATCAATTGTATTCCATGTCAAAAAATAACACTTGGGTGTGAACAGTTCAAATAATAATTAATATTCAAAGCCACCTTCGATTTTTATCAATTAAAATGGCTATTGCAATAATTGATAAAATGACTTTTTCTGGAATAACTTTCATTAACCAGGTACTATTTGCGTTTTTTATTAATTCTTAAAACCAGTGGTGCAAAACCGACTTTTATTCGTTTTTATTTTTTTTTCGCTTGTTTCATCGAACCGATTTCAATAGAATTTTAGGAATATGGAGGAACGCATATAAAGCGACCAAATAAGTAAAAATAAGTAAAGCATGTAATTAAAAAAAATATATCATATCATGGCGTCACACTTCTTTAGGGCACCCTGTATAATCAAAAATATTTTCCTGAAATATACTCTGAGGTACAGGAAACGTTTGCAAAATATCAAAAAACCTAACTTAACCCATTAACGGCGAAATTTTTTTTGTCAAGTGCAAATGCATATGGGGATTGTATGTGTTCAATGTTTATTATTCAGGGAAAAAAAATTCAAATTTCATAGTAATATAATAAATTTTTATTTACAAAAAAACCAGCGTTACCATATGGTAACGCTAGCCAGATGAAGAGTCACAGATATGAGATTCTCAAAAATCAATCTTTTATTTGGTATGGAATATGAGATTACATTCTATGCATAACCCAACGCCACATTTTATACACATGCTTCGGACACTTGATGAACAACCCTCCCCAGCACATCTGCGTCTCTTTTTACCTTCAGTATGGACCAGAAGGTGGTTTTTTCCATCATAGCGCACATCGTCAGACACTCTGTTGACACTAACGCTGCTCCTACATGTGGATGGCCTCCCAGCACCGCATAGTGGTTTTCCGAACATGGCCAGATAACTTTGGACGATTTCTTATATGCCTAAATTTATCCCTGCTCATTGAATTTATGACCATGATATTTCCTAAATCATTTTTAGAATCCCAGTAGAAATCTCTGCCTAGCAGTGTATTGTAACCACGGAGAATCAGAATGGCTATAGCACATCGCATTTCATCAGATTTTTTTTTTTTGCTGATTGCAAAATAATGCATATAATTTCGATTCTTCAACGAGGAATGAAATTATGTCGTCATCAATGAACTTTTCGAACACTCACGAGGGGTTAGGTTTTTGAATTCACCATAGTTACTAATCGGGAATATATTTGTTCTAGGCATCACATCTCCGTCAACCCACGTAATGTCTTCTTTCCCTGGTCGACCTGCAGCTGCATTTTCACCATCCTCACCACCAACGAAACGAACTTCAGCCAGTGCTGTAAGCTGCCTTCTGCTCAGGTTGTCTAGCAAACCACCTTCATCTTCATCCCCAGAGTCTTCGTCCGTCAAAACATTTTCCGCAGCAGGTGGCTCTATGAAGATTTCATCTGGGTCCAAATCAGTGCTTATTCTAGTGTATGTCCTCCCCTGTACAGGAAATTGCCATTTTTGATATCACATTACGCTAGCGTTACCGTACGGTAACAGTAAAAAATAAGAGCGATTTACCGGGAAACTATTAGAGGAACAACTAATTTGAAAACAAATACATGAAGATTAGAGTATATTCTACGGAATATAGAAGTAGCCCACGGAGAAAATTACTCATACCAAAAATAATATGCTTACACAAATCTTATGTCCACGATTTTCTAGAAGTAGAAATTTGTCCTAAAACAACACACTGATAACAGATTTCTATGGTTTCTGATTACTTTGCAACAATATCACTTCACACTATGGACCACGTGCCTGCAAACTGCAAGAATGCAGTTCTTATTCGGAGTAAACAAAGTGTAGGAAGTGAAAATACGTGCGCCTGTCAGTGGTACCATTTGGGTACGCTAGCCGTGAGCTACAAAAGACGGGAGGTGAAGTGCAGGACCCTGTATTTCAGTTCATATTACCTATGTGTAATCTACAAAAATAATATTTTGAAAACTTCGAAAGTCTCCCCAAGGGTATTGTTCATTGCTAACTTTGCTAATATGAGATCTAATATTAAGTTTGTAACATATTGAGAAGAAACCAGTAAAGGAGTTGGGCCATGAAATATTAATCCCAGCTTTACAAATAAAAGCATGTTATGTTACTTTTCGTTTTTCAAAGTATCTACGGTCATTTTCCACGGGCCTCAAATTTGGTGTCTCTAAAGCAAGCAACCTATACGTGATTTAAACAGTTTGTAGGAAACATTAATTTTCATATTTATATGGAAAAGAAATGGAGAAGGATTTATTGTAAAAATGGAAAACACTTTAGTAGCATTACACGTAAACGTCTAACGACAACTATAATGACCGAAACCCAAAGATCGTATGATTTAAATCTCTGTTTGCTGCAATTATCCACTTTTGTCCTATTATATTTTATTACGAATATCAATCGATAGGTTTCCATGACTGTGAAGATAATAATCACAGCTATTAGAGACGCAGTGGCAATATTGAAATAAAATATTTCATCATTACGTTTTTATTTGTCATTCCTTTCAGCGTTAAGGGTTGGAAGAATTATTTCCTTTCATATTTCATTACAACAAAGGCGTTTATACGGCAATTCTCGCCAATAAGTTAGAAAATATTTCACAAAGCCGATTCATTCACGGCAATCAGTGCTTTAAACTTGTATTTTTGTGAAATAACGTAGGTACTATAATCGATTTTGGTACTATACAAAGTAGGTTAAGAACTTTCGTAGTATAAATTAGGGTCCCGACGGACGAAGTGGCGCCTTCTTGGACATTCCTACTTGATATACAGTCCTAAAGCGTTTCACATATTTTCATAAGATGGGCATCGTACGAAATAAACCGAATGTGAATGTAATGACGACGAAGTGTTTTTTATGTTTTCATAGTAGGTACAATGAAGGTATTTTATTATCCATTTTAATAAGGAAAAAATAATAGTGATATGTGACGGAATCAGAAAACTGAATTTTCCAGTTTTCCTTTGTACACTCAATGGCCTCAGTAAGCAAACTTTTCATGCGGTTTAAATGGTTGTTCGGTATTTAAAGTAACATACCTAATTTACAATTCATTTCCGGCGATTTTTGTGCCAACTTTAACACAGAAGTGATATCATCTTACATCACTATGCTAGCTGAATGGGTTGAGAGTTATCGATATTTACACGCATTTGGAGTAAATTATTATAAAAGAAAGACCACAAAAATTGTTTACGGCAGTTGATTTTAGCTAAAAATAAATAACAAATCTATTTAATGGCATTGTATATAGCTCTTAGCTTCGTCACAAGACAAACGCCAAAAGTCACAATAATATTTTCGTAAACGGTACTCATTTCAACAGCCAAGCTGTCATCATCAAACAGCAACAGTACTTTGCTGATGATGACGATAAGTAGCTGTGGAGTTTGTTGTAATGTTCAATGACCAGAAGCATTCCAGTCCTTCCAGCTCACCCTTAGCTCCTTTTTTGTCATCATCGATTTTTTTTTAATTTTTACTAAAATTACAACATATTATACTTCTGCTACTCTGGTAGTACGAAACTTTTGTTGTTTAACTCTAATAAACAATGGGGATGTTGCATGAATCCTTAGGAAATGAAAAAAATTGTAGCTTTCATTAAACTTTAATAAAAGTAAATTAATTTTGTGCGTTTTCTAAATGCTATCACGAACTGCTATTACTTACTTCCAAGTTTGATGTTAATTAAAATCCTTTTCCTTGAGAAAATGTTATGTAAAAGTAATAAAAATTAATTAATTAATTAAAAGGAGAAATAATTGTATTGACTAACTTTTTACGGGAGCAACTTTATTAAACAAATTACATAATTAGTTAAGGTGGTTCTTAAGTATTAACATACTGTTTGTCCAGCGAATGTTTGCCGATGTATGAAATATACAACAATATACGTCCTCACAATTTAGGTTCTTATTACGCACCAAAAACAAAGATAGATGCTACAGTATTTGTTATATGCGTGTGTTGAAACCTCAAAATACGTTGATACCAGTTTAGTTGGTGTGTAGAAGCATAAGTTAATTAGTTTGTCTGAGCTTACGCTGTATGGATACCATTTCTATTTTGACTTCAGTAGTGTTACCACTGGTTACCACCACTTCCGCCGAATAAATTGACATTTGTCATTATCATTCTTTGACGTTTGATTTTTTGTGTTAAATTTGTTGTTGACAAACTAATATATGTGTGACAGGTCATGAAAGTAGTTGCTGATTTAATATTTGATCTTGATTCATACACTTTGGACGGCGGCCATATCTGCAAAAATTCGCTGGACAAACTGTATAAGGTTACAATTTAAATGTCAATTATTTAAAGCATGGACAAAAAACACTAACTGATTATACTGGTGATTAACCCTCTTCTTGGCAAGGTGTCTTGTGGCGCAGGAAAAAAATATTTTTCCATCTTTTCTGTCTGCTGCAGTGGTCCTTTTTAAAAATTAAAAAAAAAAATTTTTTTTTCAGAAGCTTGTATGATATTTTGACCTGTATCTATGGAGATACACTACCCAGTAGAGACAGATTTCTGTTTGTATGTTACAGTACACGTTGCTATGTTAGTGGGCTGTTATATTTTCTATCAATTATATGTGGAAATGCATGTAGAGTGATACCTTATACTGAGAGAATAGAGTAATAATTCTAATGAAGATTTGTTAAGATTCATTTCTGTAAGTAACAACTGTAATTGTCAAGGGGGGGCCAGGGGGGCCATTTCCCCCCCTGGGAAAAAGAAAAAAGGCAAAAGTTATTAAAAATAAAAATAAATTTGTACCAAATCTTGAAAAAACGCCAGAGCTACGAACCCCCAATAGTGCTTGCCCCCCCCCCCCCCCCCCGGGAAAATTTTCTGGCGGCGCCCTTAGTAATTGTTGTAATATTTCTTTACAGAATATGAGAATATGCATTTCTAGCAAGCCCATAGATCAATTTAGTTCTCTTGCTCATATTTAGTAACTGGAAAAGAAACATAAGAAATTAACATTTACCGTATCAAGGCGTCTGCAAAATCCGGCAATGTGCATCGTAATATACAATTACAGTTTATTGCTTAACTTGCAGTGTATGGTGTAGGATACAACTACGAATTTCTAGTAAACGGGCAACGTCTCTTCCGAGATACAAACTATTATAGGACGTGCTGAATTATAATGAAACACGGTATACGGCAAATGTTATGCAAATAGTAATCTTACATATCTGAAATTGTAAAATATCAAAAAAATTTTAGAAATTACAGGTTTTTACTGACAAAAATACAACATTTCTTACCTTGGCGTGCTCGTCAAACGTCACTTGCGCGCCATTTACCCCACACAGACGCAGACTTTGCGTTCCTAATTCAGCAAATTCCCATTTAATCAAATAAGAACTACACAAATACCTTCAAATAACGTGTCTTAGAAGATACATCGCCAAAGAAGTGACTAATTATGAAATCTGTAGGCTAAATTAATTCTTATAGAATACGTATCTAACAAGATACATTACCAAGAAGAGGGTTAAGGAGAACAATCTAAAATAATCGAAGCAAAGGACATAATATCAATGGATAGGTAACTAAAACTAACTAAAACTAGTTTGTTTCAAATTTTAGTTAGTATTATACAGTAAAGAACACAGAATGTACTAATCATAACGTCAATTGTTTGTCACGTTTACCCAGAAATGCCATCAATGTTCGTTCAAAAATACCAACAACGAAATTTTGGCTTTATCAGAATATACAGAACAACAGTTCCTAATGAAAATGAAAAAATGGTCATTGGCGTAGTGAAACATATGAGAAGTAAGGGTGTGGGTCACGTTGTCCACTCCATTTTGTCCAGTCCGTTTCGTCCACTCAGTTTCGTCCACCGGTCTTCTCCTCCACTGATTATTAATTCCACCGGTCTTCTCGTCCACTGATTATTACTTCCACCGACTTTTTCTTTCACTGATTTTAAACTCCACCAATTTTTTGTCCACCCAAAATAAATACAAGTTTTATAATAAATATTTATTACAAAGGATATTTAAAAGTTTGTGTATTTATATATTTAGAAAATTAAAGCGTAGATGTTGTAAGAAGACCATTGTAAAACCTTTGTGTGAGGGCGGACCTCTGTGTACATGGGGGCGAAGCATATTGAATCGTTGTTAGGACCTCTTAAGTTTTTTTTTGAAAACAGGTTCGGTGAAGGCAGACACTTCGAACATTTATTAAAATAGTGCACTGAAATCAGAAAAGAAAGACCTTTCAAATGACGTATCACTTGCCCCATCATCCCTATTTAAATTTTAGGTGTTGTTCTCACACCGCTAAGGGATGAAATCACTTCAGGTTGAAAATAGCGCGAAAGTTGTCCCCCTTGATATAAAAATTGACGTGTTTTTGCGTTTCCCAAAAAAAAATTCCCTCTGGCCAGAAAGCCGTCTGTTACCTTTTCGTTGAGCCACCCTGTATAACAAATGATATATCAAAATTTGGGAAATTTTACTTTCTTCGAAAACTCCAAGATATATAGGATGGTCCGTATGAAAAAATGTAGTTTATGGTCGTACACAAAAACCAAATACCCTGTATAAAAATTGTTCATCGCAATGGATTCTACGTAAAAAAGTGGTCTAAGAAATATTGGCTAAAATCAATTATATTTAATAATAAGAAAGTTATGGAGGTCAATTTTTTTCTATCTCTTAAGATAAATGATATATACCTTAAAAGTGTCCAATTTGGCCCATCCGGTACAGTGCGTTTTAGGCGGAATACGAAGTTCGGCTACAGGCAGCAAAATCTTAAATCCGTCTCTGGATAACATTTGAGAAATTTTCGTACATGCATTAGATGCTGCGTGACTATTTAACACCCCAATAGGCTAAGGCGCTTAAAAGTGGATTTCTTTATGTTACATACTTTTATTTGTGGTTTGAAAAGAAACCAACCATTATCGTGAATCAGCTATATCCATACAAGCCATCTAGAATGTTCATTGATGCTAATTTCAATATTTACTTAAATGTTTTATTTAATTTTTTGCCAGAAATGTAATGTAATTCTGCTTATATCGGCACCACCAGAGGTGTATAGTAAAAATAAGATGAAACAAACATGTTAGATGGACTTTTGACAGGCTAAACGTACAAATATCGCAGTTTTTCTTTTGTAAACACATTGTTGAGACACTTTTTTCAGAGGATCAACGTGGAATCGCCGGATTTGCATTCCGACGTTTCGGCTCCTAGATAACATCATCAGGTCAAACGAGTTCAATACGACCCTGGGTTTGTTTTTATTATTTGTGTTTGATTTTGAAAACAAAAATTTCGATATTTTTAAATTTAGCCTGTCAAAAGTTCAATTTACCCAGATATCACACCCTCGCCAAGTCGCACTATTTGCAATTTCGCCATCTATCTTTAAAACTAAAAATTTGTTTACGTCACCGATTTAGTCTCCAATAACGAGCACAGGAAAGTGAAAACTACAAGTCGCTAGCTCTAATATTAACCCATGTAGCACTGTTTATTGGCGTTAGCTTGGCGGAATATTGGCGCAATGTAGAAATATTGGGGCAATATTGTTGAACTGCAGCTAATATTGGGTGAATATATTTTTATAATATTATTCAAATATTGGAAATACAATATTTAGTGAATATAAGAACAATATTTTCACTATTTATATAATATACATATTTGTAATATTAAGTAAATATTGATATTCAATGTAAATTCAAATATTGTACATACAATAATGTACCAATATTGCATGTACAATATTGCTAAATCGATATTTCAGCTATATAACATACATATATTTACAATATTTAGTAAATATTACTATACAATATGAAGTCAATATTTATTTATCAATAACATAACCATATTGTGTTTTCAATATTATTTTATATTTAAAATGATATATTTATTAGGCTACGTGAAAACATATTCATAAATAATAACGTTATGATACTTTCTCAAAATCCGCCGAATGGTAATTTTCGCCGATTTACAGATATCAAAATAACCAAAATATAATATGCACGCCCTCCTCAATATTTTATAGCGTTCAACTTTAAATTCCAAAATTATATAAGGTTCGGTAGCTCAGCTGTTTCATGGCTGACTTCTTAATCGGGTGATCGATAGTTTGAGTCCTACTTGAAGAAGAAGCTTTTTTCAAGCATCACCGATCTCCCCCGAGTCTACACGAAGTGAATGGGGTTCCTGGGGAAGGAGGCCACCGAGGCACATGGAGCCCTGCCGGCGCTGCGCGCGCACTGGGAAATAGTCCTTCGAAGCAGTTAGGGCTCTGGGGTGGCGCAGGTCCACCCCCTTTCCTACTATTTGGGACACATTACAAAACAGTAATTGGCCAATATTGTATAAATATTTTCCTCAAAAATGAAATAATATCGATTAGTAATATTTAGCCAATATGTAAAATTGTTCACATTTCAATGTTCGACAATATTATACATTAATATTCTACCAATATATTTACAATGAAATGGTACAATATTAAATGCTACATGGGAGAGGGTTACGCATTTAATCCCTTCGAAATGTGGACATATTCTGGAACTACCCCCGCGACGATTATGTACGTGCACAAATCCCCAACACGCTAAAGAAAATATATGAGAATCCGTCAAGACGTGCGCTGCAACTGACATTATTTCCGAGTTTCTGTGATCAAAGCTAAGGAAAATAAGAGAACAAATTACATGAAAGTACAATACTACTGCAGAACATAAAAAGTGGTCTAGGCTGTAGACGAATGTGTTTGGAAAAACTGGAACCCATGTGACCATTGGACACAGCTCTACAAACGCCAAAAACCTTAACAAAAATAGACGCTGATGACAGCTTCGCTGTTGGAACGCGTTCGATTTAATACATTTTTAATGTGCTTTTTTGTGTTTGCAGTATTACGTAGATGTGAAAGGAGAAAATGAATTGGTTAACTTTGCTGTACAACAAGCTACCCATCTAGATCAGCTAATAGCCTCGATGATTTCAAATCTCTGACAATTAAACGTTGTGTAAGGTTCCATCACATAAAGGGGGGTGACAGGTATCAGTTAATAATAAAACTCAAAGCCTCCCCTTAATCCATATTTAATGAAGAACGAAGCAATAAAGGTGATGAAGTTTTATGTTTTTAAGTTGTTAAAGCTGTTGACAATGCAAAATCAACAGGTTAAAAAAATTTGACGGTTAATCCATTACTCCCCGTTAGACAATGCGTCCTACAACAAACGAAGATAATTTTTAAATTGACTTACAAAGTTGACGACGATATGTTTCGAAACATACTTGTTTCATTATCAAGTCAAGAAGAAGTGAAACTATGAAGATGACATCTAGAAATTTACAAAGTTAATTAAAAGTAACATGTGGTTTACAAAGAAGAGAGGATATGTTCGGCGAAGACGGATTTACAGGACAAATTGATATTTTTAATGGATAACGTACGTGTGTTCTTTGAACCTTGTAGAAAAGGACCTACCGGTTTGACCGATATAAAACGCAGATCAGGAATCACAACATAATTTGTAAACCCCGGACTTTTCCAGAGTGTTGACGATATCTTTGTTTTTGACGAGGGAGGGATTAAACTAATTGTTGTTGGAAAAAGAGATGTTAACATTGTACTTTTTGAAGATATTTTTAATATTGTGGGAGATGTTAGAGAAAAAGGGCAAAGCGCGATAAAGTTTATTGTCATTATCAGATACGACAGGGGAGAAGTGAGTGCAGTGAATAGAATTTGACTAATTTTGTAGGTTAACTAACTGCAATTCTTCAAATAAAATCGTATTTAAAATTACTCTCAAATAAAGGCAATTAAAAGAAAACCCCTTCTTGTTGTTCTTTGTTAAAATGTTTATCCACTAAAAGTTTGATACCTTTTAAGGGCTTTAAGGGTGTAATATAAATGCCAGATGCACTGAAAACGATTGTGTCGTCAATATGTTGAATCAAACAAATGATTAAAAAAGCTATGAGATCGTCATCTTTGTAGATGGCTGCAAACAAAAAAATTAATAAAATAGGAAGGATTGGAATGTTATTTGTTGTCGTCATAAAGTTTAACGAAGTATAAAATTCCTCGATTAATATTATTACGAAATATTGTTAAAAATTCCAGAAAACCGATCATGTAACATTAAACCGCGCCATTTTCTTACTCATAGTTCGTTTTAGATAAACCCCATTTTTTATCGCTATTTTAGTAATGTGTTAGGGAGCAACAATATTCTTTTGGTGAATTAAGTTTCTTGTGATATTGTAATAAACGCCAAAGGAATGTTTTAGTCATTGTTATTTATTTGTAAGAATGATGGCAATTCTAGCCAAATCAGAAGTTATTATTCCTAAGGTTTTTTCATTATAAAAACGCCTTTCCCATTTTTATTTGTGGGGGAACGTCAGCGGCGTCGAAAGTCAATAATCTTCTACATAGCATGTTTTACATAGCCACAGACCCTTATCTTTCGTTAATCTACATCACACTTTGCTAGAATTCAATTTAACTTTAATGCCGAACATGACCTTATTCAACATATATTGAGTTATTCGTTTTAACACTTCTCCTTTTTTTGTGCTTGACGTATATTCCCTTTTTTTTCGGCACGGAATGCAAATTCAATTTGGTTCATTATAATTAGCATTTAAAAAAAAGAAAATAAAAAGAGGGTTCTAATATAATTTCTTGATCATTTCACGAATTCCCCTAATTCAATGTTTACGTAATTTTGTGTTGCCCTGTTCATTATAAATTTTGATTTAAATCAAATCACTTCCAGCTTAATTTAAAAAGTGTTCAAATTTGAAACGTGAATAATTTTTCTACGCTTTATTTATATCTTAACTACGTCGTCACTTAATAACCCATCTATTATATCATAAATTGGAAACAAAAGTATTAAATAAGCGCATTAGTGACACGGCCTCTTACGAATGTTTGCAGCCATGCCTTCATATGTTCTTTACCCACCCTTTCGTAACGCCCTTTTCATTTCTCTGGAATGAGGTTTCCACACATTTTAGAGGTCGGCATCATCACTTAATGCTTCCATCTTTTTCTTGTGTAAACCTTTTTATGAAAATTAATTGAACTTTACTAAGCTACAAAGCCAAAAGATGGCGTTGACTTGAAATCCTTTACGTTTATATAGGTATTCATTTGAAAAGGACTCACCCTTAATATTTCAGAAATGTACCGTGTTAGAAAGAAATGGCGAAACGCGTCAACTTTTCACTTGAGGGGACACTTTTTGGCGCTCATGTCATCCGGTACTCGGATACGTTTTTTCTGTATCCGACCCAGCTCTGCTATTGATATATTACAACTGTAGGTCAAGTATCAAGCAAATGAAAAAAAAAAGCTCTGCAAACCAAATTTAGGAAAAAAATACACATTTTTTAAGGTAATTTATCATGACAAATACGATGAAAGCTTGCTGGGCGAATACACGGTTCGCCACACACTGCTGTGAGAGAAAACGTTTTAGTTGTAAGCGGGTAACTTGCAAAAGCATTGAAAATTTGCAATACAGCAGTAGGTACATAAATAGTAGACCAAATACAGCAAAAAGTACTACTATTATCATTTTCTCGGACTGACAAAAACTAAAACATTTTAGTGGTTTTACTTCTTAACTACACTTGTAGAATTCTGCAATGTAAGTGTAGATAAAATTAATAATTATATCATCACATAGCTTTATAAAATAATTGCTTTTGGGTTTGAATGGCTTATAAAATACTTTTATAACGATTAGCGATATACTTCTCATTTCTGAACAATAACAGTAATATTCGACGATTTGATTAATTTTGTTTAGAACTTATAAGCACAGAGCCATTAAACAATTAATTTTTTACGTTACCATATTAATAAAACTAAAAGTTTTGTTATGAAACTTAATTAATGGAACTTCTAAGTTATGATTCATATTTCTATTAGATTCATTTAACAATAATGAAGTTAAGTTAGTTTTCATAGATATTATCCGGGAACTGCGAGTGGGCGGTTTGGTTTTTACATCTCAAACATAATATGTGAAAATAGAGCAACCCGTTAAACTGATGGCGTTTATTTGTCAAGACTCTAGAATATTAAAACAACTAGGACACTAATACTATGGACTTTCACGGTTCATTCCTCACTTTATGTTCCGCAATAAATTCTCAAATAATTGCAAATGTTATCATGGTCGCATTTCAAAGCAAGTCCAAAAAGTATTCGCAAGTTATAGATGACGATTGTTGCATTTTAATATAAATATGTTGTTATCCAATTTGGGTTTACACCGTATAGAACGAGTGAAAGAAATTCTTTTATCTATGTAATGTAACCGGTATTTCAAATCTTGTCACATTTACATCATTACATAAATTTGAACTTATATCTCAATTTGTGATAAATTACAAAACACTGTGATATCTCCGTTTAAATATCTGAAAATTGTAAGTAAACCATTTTTATTGTCTTACTATCATCTAAAGTGGAGCACGCAGAGATGAGCTTTTTTCCCAATACTGAAGTAAGATTCAATGTTATATGGACAAGATTTCAAATTTTTTTACGGTTATAGTTTTTATATCGACATAAAGGTTGAGAAATATGTTCACACATAATCCAAAGGCTACAATATTTTACGGCGCATTGCCTTAAATTTTGAAAGAATTAAACTGTTATGTTGAAATAAGGTGTTTTGAGCTGCAAAAACGTAGAGAACGTTTGGATTAATTCTTTATTATGATAATAACAGGTGATACCTATCAGTCAAGCCCAGCAAACACACATATAAAATATACATACAACATATATAAGATTGAAGTATATACCCCGACATACGCTTTTTTATATATCAAGTATGTAAGTGTTCTTTAATAAAGTTATATAAACCGTATGTAACAGATTACGTATATTTTACATAATAGTATATAAACTTACGGATATTCTGTATACAGAAATTCATATAATATATACATATATATAATTACATCTGTATACAGAAATTCATATTATGTTTGTATTTTCTTCTGGAATTTCTCCGTGTTGGTTTTTGTGTAGAAAATGTCTATGTTTCGATTCCATCTATAGAATCTTTATCAAGACGTTTTTATTAATTTTTACGAATCGATACTTGAACGCCAACTCCCATCATCATCCTACACAACTAAATTCCGTTATGAAAACATTAATTGTAAGGTCACTACGTCTAACAGAAAAACAAAATCAAAATTACGAGTTAAATAACCTAAAGATAATCTTACAACAAAATGGTTATAAATTACATCAAATTAACATCATTAGGAAGAATCTTCGCCACAAACATTCTGAGAAAAATAACGTAAATGACGACCGAAGAGTGTTAATTTTACCTTACCTAAAAGGCGTCACTGACAAAATTGCCAGAAAATTTCCCAAAAATGAGTTTAGAGTGGTTTTCAAGCCTTATAAAACCCTATCACAATTTATTCGTACTCCCAAAGACACAATTCCCGGAGAAAGCCAAGGTGTTTATGAGATTCAATGTTGTGATTGCTCGCAATCATACGTAGGCCAAAGTAACAGAAGGATATCTGCTAGAGCTAATGAACACAAATTAGCCATTAAGCAAAAAAATATGTCTTCATCATTAGCTACACATGTAATCCAAACTGGCCACAAAATTGATACCAATGACATCAAACTTTTACATCCGGCAACCACATTAGAAAAAAGAATAATTAGGGAAGCTATTGAAATTGAAAAGAGGCCGAATTCAATGAATAAAAGAGATGATGGTCAACGGTTACCCACTATTTGGAGATCTATCATACACAAAATTCCAACACCAACTATTCGAATCAAAAATTCTCCAAATTTAGCTGTAAGCAATATTGACCTTCCAACTACAAACATTCAAAGAAATTTAGGTCCTATTACACGACGTCAAGCTCGCTTACAACGATCTGTTGATAACAACTGATATTATAAAAATCAACAGACCTTAAATTAAATTTTGATAAACTTCAGAATTAATAAAAACGTCTTGATAAAGATTCTATAGATGGAATCGAAACGTAGACATTTTCTACACAAAAACCAACACGGAGAAATTCCAGAAGAAAATACAAACAGAATATACATCCGTGGAAACCTTAATGAAAATAAAATTCATATTATATATACATATAGATAATTACATAATTTATTTACGTTATATGTAAACTCTTATATGTAAGAAGTATTACATATTTTTAGGTATGCCTTCAGTAAATATAATTATAAATTATCATTACATGTATTATATTGTCGAAAATAAAAGTCCGTTTCTATTTGCGCCGCATAATTAACGCACGCGCGGGTTTTCTATAACGCCAAAAATTGTAGTTCACGTACCTTTAATATTAGATCCGTATCGACTAAAATGCGTCTAATTTATATAGAAAATAAATAATAAAAAATAAATTAAATCCTGGTCATTTTTAACATAAAGGTAGGTATAATCATTGAATAACACTCAACGATATAATCAAACATAATTTAAACTCGCGAAACAGCGCAAAGTTAGGAAGAACGAAATAAAAAAAAGAATGTTTCAGATTAGCGCAGTGGTACAATGTCCGATACAAAGAAAACACATGTCGGATTTCGGAATTTGGCACGCCCACCCGCAACGGTTCGAATCCGGTTAAGGGAAACTTTTCAAGCAAGTATACAATATCATAATAAGCTGTCGGCTTTCAGTTCAGGTAAAAATGGGTTCGTGCAAGAATTAAGTTAATTAACAGTACAGTTGCACGTAAAAATGTAGTTTTTCCATTTTTTTGTATGAAACTGCTTAAATAATTTTTTACATTGGTAATAATTACATTATGCTCGAGTAGCTACCATTTGGTCATCGCAACGCTTTTACAACTAATACTTTTTATGTGAATATTACATAAAATATACATAAAACGTATATAAATTCATGTACTACAGATATAAAGAATGTACATCTAATAGACGGTTGTAGGGCAAATCGCCCCATGACACATCGCCCCCGGACTTTTCGCCCCGTCACTTCGCCCCACGGACCGTTCACCACCGGACATTTCGCCCCCCGGACAGTTCGCCCCCGGACATTTCGCCACCTGACACTTCGCCTCCAAGATATATCGCCCCCATACACTTCGCCTCCCAGGACATATCGCCCCCGACAATTTCGCCCCCAAAACATATTTCCCTCACATCGCCTTCATCCGTTATACATATACAGTGTGCCCACATTTCGATGCTCACCATTTGTAGAGCTATTAGAAGAAGTAGAGCAGCGGTTAAATACTTAGGGAATGTTTTTCAGGGTTTAATACCCATGACATTCAAAAATACATCAAAAAGTTTGTCTTGAAAATGTTTTCGAACATTGTAAAAGTTTAGAAGAGGTCAGATTAGAAGCTGTGGATTTATTGAAGAAATTTATTAAAAATTATTTGAAAATCTAAAGACATTGAAGAGAATTAGAAATGAGATTTATGGCGAGAATTGAATTCTAAAAAACATTCCCTATTTAACCGCTGCTCTACCTCTTCTAATAACCGAGATACCGATGGTGAGCGTCGAAATTTGGACCACTGTATAAGCTAATAGACAATGGATAATGGAATATTGGAGCGATGTTTCGGGGGCGAAATATATAAAGGCGAAATGTCTTGGGAGCGATATGTTTCGGGGGCGAAATGTTCGGAGACGAAATGTCTTGGGGGCGATATGTTTCGGGGGCGAAATTTTTTTAGGCGAAATATCTTGGGGGCGATATATCAGGGGGCGGAATGTCTTGGGGGCGATATGTCCGGGGGCGAAATGTCCGGGGCGAAGTGTCCGAGGGCGAAGTGCCGGGGCGAATTGACCGCACACCCTAATAGACATATATATTATTTTGAAAATAAAATTGCTGACATCCTGACATTAAATATCTCTTATTTTTCTTCAAGTTTTATATAAATTTAAAAAGCTCTTATATAATTTATACAATGTGACTCGTTTAGATTGGAAACACACATGTAAAATCTGAAGTTATTTACCGATTTTAACCAATTTTTTTTTAAATGTCAAGTAATGAAACATCTACTTTGGGACAAAATTTTAAATGTTTATTCCAATTTTTAGAGCATACTACGATAACTTTTCCGTACTCGGAATGGAGAATTGTTATTAGCGATTTGTTTATAAAAAAAATATCTACGCCGCTGGATTCAGAATGCTTCCAAATAACTGTCACCAAAATTTTACAAAAATATATTTATTAATAACAAAGTTATGACAACTTAAAGTTCGATGACTTTCTAAGCTAACAGTTATAAAACAACACCCTGTATCAATAGATGGCCATGGAAATTATGTTAATAATTCTTAAATTAAACTATCAGTCGAGAAAAAAATATTTAAAGTAACGTAATATATAAAAGTAACGGAATCGCACAATTGAGTAAATAATAATACCTAACGTTTCCATTTAAATCTTACTTACCATGGAAATTGTTACTGTTTAACAGTTATGATAGATTTTTATTAAATATTACGTTACTTTAAATATGTTTTTCTCCACTGATGGTTTAAATAGTTTAATCTAAGGATCATTAACATAATTTTCATGGCCATCTATTGATACAGGGTGTTGTTTTGTAACTGTTAGCTTAGAAAGTGTTCGAACTTTAAGTTGTCATAACTTTGTTATTAATAAATATATTTTTGTAAAATCTTGGTGACAGCTATTTGGAAGCATTCTGAATCCAGTGGCGTAGATATTTTTTTATAAACAAATCGCTAATAACAATTCTCCATTCCGAGTACGGAAAAGTTATCGTAGTATGCCCTGAAAATTGGAATTGTCGGCGCGTGTGCGTGCGCCGACCTTTTGTTTAGGAAAATGTAACGTGCAGTGGTTTAACGGTTTTTATATTAACGAGTTTTAACGAAAGAACAAATAACAATAACAAATTAACAATAACAAATTAACATGAACGCAAAGTTAAAGAACGAATGTACTGCACGCACTGTCTTCGTGGGTCGAGTAAATGCAGGGGTCGGCTATGAGGTTCGCTGTAGCAGGGCCCTGTGTCGAGGTCGATCGGCACCAGCTTCCACGATGGCCTCTTTGTAGGCGTTGGCGGCAACGGCGTAACGTTAGGTGATGCCGGTGAATAACACGGTGAACTGGACCGCAGCCGCTTGACTGGCGTACGTGGTAGCGGTGGTCGCTTATCCTAGCCAGGCTATTAACAACTCCGGCGTCGGACGGTGGCCGCTTGACTGGCGTACGTGGTAGCGACGGGTGCTTATCCTTAGCCAGGCTATTAACAACTCCGGCTTCGGACGGTGCCCCGTGGAACCAGTGCTATTAACAACTCCGGTCACGGGGTATGAGACTTCTTCCAGTGCTATTAACAACTCCGGAAGAAGAGTGATTTCCTGATCGAAGCGCGCACGCTTTTATACCCTGCAGGGGCGCTTCGTCGGTGCTCGGTAGCGCTTCGTCGTGGTTCGGTAGCGATGTTACTCGAACGCGCATTCGTGTCTGTCATGTGGGGGTTTGACGTCACGTGTGGGCGCGACTACCGAGATCGGGGTTCGGTGCGTCATCGCGCGGACTCGTTTTTGCCGCCATGTTCCCACAGAATAAACATTTAAAATTTTGTCCCAAAGTAGATGTTTCATTATTTGACATTTAAAAAAAAATTGGTTAAAATCGGTAAATAACTTCAGATTTGACATGTGTGTTTCCAATCTAAATGAGTCACACTGTATGTATTTTATATATAAATGTGTTTGCTGGGGAGTAATAGTTCTTCTACTCTTCTGTCATAAGTAGTCATTATTCTATTTTCGTTCCAAAAATTATTTGGCCCGATTTATCAAAACCATCTAAACAATATATCAAAAGAACTTCGCAAGTTCGATGTCGGTCGTAATGATGTAACTCGAAATGATAACCAAGAATCGGGAATCAGGAACTAATTCTTTCGCATGAACAATGTTTGTGGCTCTGTCTGTATATTTTAATGAATAAAAATACATTTGGCAAGCATGTAAAGTTGACTGAGTCCATAATCTAGTTGCAAATGGTGTTTCCTCGATTTCCTCGGCAAATAATTAATGATGCAAAGAATAAGGATTCACAAACCCTTCCCCACTAATAACATTTAATAGTCATCAATTTTGCAATGAATTATCTTGAATTATAAAATTTGTTGTTTCGACATACATTGTTGTCATCCTCAGGCTTAAAACTGAATGTTAGCACGTAAAACTAAGAATGTAATTAAATTTGCTGTAGAAAGTTGAATTAATTAACGATGTGATGTGATGAAAAATTACAGTGTGCTCATAGTATAAAAATTGTCGAGTCAAGACATCACTGACTGAACCAATTAATAAGCCAAAAAAATAACCAACATGCAAGCAGCAACTTGCAGTGTGTACAGGGAATAAAATCGGCAATAACATGCTGAAAAACAAAGGTTAGGAAACCCGGCAACTGATTAAATAATACTTACGGTACAGCATGTAAAATTCAAATTTATGAAAATGACCATGAAGAGCCAAAATTACCAAATGAAAAATATAAAAAGTGGATAAATGGAAATGGGTGCCGGGCACAGTAAAGTCCCGAATAGGTGCTGTCGTTTATGTTCTTGACAACGCCACACGAACTCACCATCGAGCAATTAAGGCGCATGCCCACCAAAGTAAGTGGCGTTATCTCAAAAATGAGATAGGTAATCGAATTCCTCGACTTGTCAGATTTGCACGACGATCAGCATATTGGATCAATAGGTAATGTCCAACCCACAATTACTGTTCCTGAACAAAACTACCAAGCAACCGACAATTCTGATAACGAATCATCCTCTGAAGACAACCAAGTCAAAAACCAAGAACAGGATGATCAGCCAGAAGAGGAACAACGCTACCCTACAAGGCAAAATCGGGGAGTGACAACAAACTTTCAAGAGTACGTCACATTTTAAGGTGGGATGAATGTGGTAATCTGGAACCATAATAAGATGAGGTCACCAAGGTTACGGAACAAGTTCTATAAAAATAAATAATTATATGACGTTTGTGTTGCTGTTAAAAGAAAAATTAAAGAAAGTAAACCTATGATTCTAAAGTATCGGTTCACAACAAATACCCTCGATGAACTTGTGCGAAAATTATAAGCATTTGTGTGATTATCTGTGCGTCTTTATTTCTTTCATTAGTAAAAAAAACCACCGATACCTCCAGACTCATTATCTATAGATTAAAAATGTATAATAAGTTCTTGCTTTGTATCTATAACAGTTAATAAATCAACTTCGTTGTAATATTTTCCAAACATTTTCAGCCTCACGTAAAAGAATTTCAATATTGCCGAGGAAGGATGTTCGTAGTTTCGATAAAAAATTTGCCTTTATCCTTTTATTTGATCTGGTTGGGTACACCATCGATTGTGGAATGTAAGTAATTAATATGGGTTAGTAAAATTCTACGAGATGGATTCATTACCTACTTAATATTTGCCATTACACAAACACAGTTCGGTTATTTGTTCCACTTCGTAATGTTTACTTTCTGAAATTAGGTTTGATTTAAAATCACGTGATATTAATTAAATATTAAGTTACCCCAGTTTAATTTCTATATGTTTACTTTCATGAGATGAAGTTTGTTGATAGAAATTAATTTACCCATTTCATGGATTTCGGTAACGAAAGTATATTAAAAATCCTTAATTGCACTAATAATTCAAATCCCTCCATTACTTTAAAGCGTTGACCACAAACGAAATAAACATAACTGAAAGTGGATTTTCTTTTCTTTATACATTTATGTTCTGAATTATGGTAAACTTTATGACCCGAACTTTGTGAGCGTCCAAGTCTCGTTTATGTTTGATAAATATATCTTTACTTCCATCTTGTAATTGCTAATTAAGGCTGTTTGGTAGCTTCGTAACTCCATATGAACTCAATGTGATCTTACTTCCGCTACAACTTAAAAAATAATCGATGGAATCCTCTGAATTTTTGGTATTGTGTTTTTGTGGATAACATCTAAAGAGTTACGTAAAGCTTTTCGCAAAAAAATCAATTACTTTTTAGTTAATCGTGTTTATAAAAATCGAATTCGTAAAAATAGTGCGCGTTTTGATAATACATTTTCAATGAAGATTTAGTAAACGATTCGTAGTTGAAAATCGCAATGCACGAATTTTAAATAAAACATCTGAAAAAAATAATTAATAGAATAGTAATTAGGAAGGAATTAGAATTAAGTGACACGCCTCTCAAACTGGCAATCCCTTCTACGTATTATCTGATGTAGTGTAACCAATAATATTTGAGTGAAGATAGTTTGCAAATACGTCATGTTCTTTTAATACTTACATCTTGGTAGGTATTTATTTATTTTAATCTTTCACATTATTGTTTTTGTAATTGGATATGAAACGAGTATTAAAAAAAATATGTTATAATGTGTTAAATATTATTACTACTATTATATGTGGATTAAATTCGTCAATTTTTCCGTGAGCGACTCGAAATTTCACACACGCCTTCCTCTCGGGAAGGCGCTTCTTTTGAGAGATTTCAAAAAATCGGTTCGAGAACTGAAATAAATTGTAGCCCAGTCATTATAGTTAGAATTTCGACTAAACCTGGAAGTAAATAGTACAAAGCTGAAAATTGTCAGAGATATAGTTTACATGATCCTTTCCAACATACCAAAGTTCACCATCAATCCTCCGCGTGCGTCAGCCGCCATATTACAAAATGGCGGATAAAAAAGCTTATTTGTTAATTATCTCGCTTATAAGCGCTCCAACGGTAAATTTTCAAGTAACATAAATTAAAGATCTTTAAAATCTCTACAAAAAATGTCATATATTATTTTATCGTAGGACTAGTAGTTTTCTCTAAAGTTACGATGTATAGCGTTGTGGTGTTTGATGGATACGATGGCCCTCCTTCCATAAAATGTCAAGAACAGTTACGGAGAGCTGGTACAAACTCTCGTGAAGTTGTTTTTGATGAAGCTACCATTGCAACACAACAGCGTGACTTTTTGGGTAGTGGAAAGAACAAGTCCCGATTAATAAAGGCTTTACGCACAAAGTTTCAACAGTCGAATATCACTACGTATCAAGCAGCGTCAGATGCTGATACGCTGATTGTCTCCACTGCACTAGAAGTTCACTCCAGTGGGAAAACAGTCACTGTAGTTGGAACTGATACTGATATTTTAGTGATGCTTTTAGCCCAGACAACACCACACTACAATCATCTTGTCTATTTTCTGAAACCAGCTGCGGTAGCATCTAAGCAAGACAAGGTAAGAATGGTAAGATACAGGGTACGATTGGCGAAATGAAGCGTTGCATGCTGTTCCTTCATGCGATGACAGGTTGCGATTCAACGTAAGTACTATTTCGCAAGGGGAAGAGATCCGCTTACAAAATCTTAGAAAGGAAATATCAATTTTTAATTGTCTAAATTCTGATCCTTTCATGATTGCGTCTGTAGGCGAAAAATTCCTTTTGCGACTATATGGAGAAAAACAATGTAAGACATTAAACGATCTTCGATATGTCACATTCCAAAAGACCATTACACGACAGAAAGTAACGGCGTCATTTGAGCTAGCCTCATTACCTCCAACTTTGGATGCAGCTCGTCTGCATTCTTTTAGAGTGTATGTGCAGGTACAAATTTGGCACGGAGAAAATGATACCATTAAGTCAATCAACTAGGGATGGCGTGAGGCTTCAGACATGCTGATTCCTGTGCCAAGTACTACACCTCCGGCACCCGATGAACTTCTTCATCTGATAACATGTAACTGCAAGACTGATTGCATTCGTGGCTGCGAATGCAGAAAGGCAAGCCTTGCGTGTTCTCAATTATGTGGTCGTTGTCGTAGAACTGCGTGTAAAAACCACGCACTGGAAGAAGAAGGATCAGAGGACGAAGAAAGAGAGCAATCGTAGAAATAATGTAAGGTATAGATATATACAGTAAGTGTTAGATCATTTTAATGTTGCCTACTTTGCAGTTTAGTTTCCTTATCGTAACCACAGGATGGAAGGAACAGAGGTTTACATTTACCTAATATAATACGTCATACCATAACAGCTTTGAGTCATATCTAGTTGATTTTTTTATGTATCATAACCATAATAATGTTAAATTAAGGAATAAAAATATCTGTTTTCAGGATCCTGAGTATATCTAGTTTCATTTTTTATCCATGTGATTCTAGGTCTTAATGTTGCGAGAAAACTACTAGTCCTACGATAACATAGTATATGACATGTTTTGTAGAGATTTTAAAGATCTTTAATTTATGTTACTTAAAAATTTACAGTTGGAGCGCTTATAAGCAAGATAATTAACAAATAAGCTTTTTTGCCCGCCATTTTGTAATATGGCGGCTGACGCACGCGGAGGATGATGGTGAACTTTGGTATGTTGGAAAGGATCATGTAAACTATATCTCTGCCAATTTTCAGCTTTGTACTATTTACTTCCAGGTGATAACCTATAATGACTGGGCTATTGAACGTTACCTGCTAGCCGAATGGAAGCGATACTACTCGCTTGATAACCTCACGCTCAAGAGTTTGATTCCCTCCTGCGCTCATTAAATTTTACATTACACCGTTGTTTTTTTAATTGCGATGCAATTTTGAATGTATTTTTTTCAATTTTGCGGTCCGATAATAATACGCAAGAACCGATAATAATGATATGAGGTAATGAGAAATTAATTTCATTATTTATCTACAATATAAATATTTCAGTAGGATAGCCCTTTAGGGGTTTTACATAGGTACAGAGAAGTATGACAAAATCACGATACACATAAACACGGTATGCTGAGTACAGGGTGAGCCAAAAAGAATGGGGTCAAGTTGAATTTCCCGCCGATTTGAAATTGTACACAGTTGGTAGGACTGCGTCATTTCCTTTAGTTTATACATGGGCATAGCACTTATAGGGATTACGAAGTATTTCAACATTCTAATTAAACTTTATTTCATAAAACGAAATTCTCCTTTATTAAATGCTTCCTTTTTATGTAATTTAACCCAAAAAATTGTGTATCTTTTCAATGAATGACAGATATCAACAAATATTTTACATGGTTACCAATTGAAGAAATCCAAAACTATCAAATTATGTGGCGCGAAATTCAACTTGACCCCATTCTTTTTGGATCACGCTGTATTTGTATCAAAGGCGTTCGCTTAGCGCATGACGTCACCCGAGAAGTAACAGCGTTCGGTGTAGTCGCAGCGGTACATCTAAATAACGATAACTCCTTTGTTTACAACTTTTTGAAAAAAATATATTAATAAAAGTTTTAGGAATTCTTATAAGGAACATTTTATATAAGAATAAAATTTTCACAAATATCAACCCTTATCGAGATATATGGAAAAAACTGCTTTTGCAGTTTCATTACAAAATCGGTCATAGTTTTCTTGTTTATCGTTTATCAGAAAAATGATTCAAGTAAAAGATGTAGATATTAGTATGATCAATATTTTAGATATATATAATATTTTCACAGAAAGCAACCCTTAACAAGTTATTTCGATATTTCTGAAAGTAAGGAACCCTTAAGTATGAAATCGCTCGTATCTTTTTTATTTGTAACTTATGAGGAAAAACATGTGAATAAATATTATAGCAAATTATTGTTTGGGCATTTTATGTTGGTATCAAAAATTCTCAAAAGTCAACCCTTAATGTGATATATCGAAAAAACCAGAAACTGTCAATTTTCACATAAAATCGAGCATATTTACACTGCCGAATAGAGAATTAAAAAACGATTCAAATGAGGGGTCACTCGACACCCTTTCCTGTTTAAATTCTTGAGTTAGGGGTTGCTGGGGCTAGGGGGTTGACCTGACAAGGTCAAATTTGACATCAAAATGTGCCGTTCAAAAGGTCAAAAGTGACGTGTTTCAAGATTTTTCCTAAACCACACCGCCGCCTTAGTTAATCTGGAGGGTGCTTTTCATGGGGCGAAAAAAAAATTGAATAAAACTAATTTTCATTTGTACTGTCGGATAGAGAATTAAAAGACGATTCAAATGAGGGGTCCCTCGACACCCTTCCCTATTTAAATTCTTGAGTTAGGGATTGCTGGGGCTAGGGGGTTGACCTGACAAGGTCAAATTTGACATCAAAATGTGCCGTTCAAAAGGTCAAAAGTGACGTGTTTCAGGATTTTTCCTAAACAACACCGCCACCTTAGTTAATCTGGAGGGTGCTTTTCATGGGGCGAAAAAAAAATTGAATAAAACTAATTTTCATTTGTACTGTCGAATAGAGAATTAAAAGACGATTCAAATGAGGGGTCACTCGACACCCTTCCCTGTTTAAATTCTTGAGTTAGGGGTTGCTGGGGCTAGGGGGTTGACCTGACAAGGTCAAATTTGACATCAAAATGTGCCGTTCAAAAGGTCAAAAGTGACGTGTTTCAGGATTTTTCCTAAACAACACCCCCACCTTAGTTAATCTGGAGGGTGCTTTTCATGGGGCGAAAAAAAAATTGAATAAAACTAATTTTCATTTGTACTATGGAATAGAGAATTAAAATACGTTTCAAATGAGAGGTCGCTCGACTCCCTTTCCCTATTTAAATTCTTGTGTTAGGGGTTGCTGGGGCTAGGGGGTTGATCTGACAGAGTCAAATTTGACGTCAAAAGTTGTCCCCCAAAAATAGAGAATCGACGTGTCCGAGCGTTTTTTTAAGAAACTGGTCTAAGTTTCCCAAAACAGGCGTGTTACCTTTTCAATGGGCCACCCTGTATTTTACTACAGCGACATTGTTGTTGTATAATTCGGTAGGTATATGGATGTAGAAAATATAAGTAAGGGGTAATTTTTTTACAAAAACTCACCCTTAGCGAGATATTTGGAAAAAAACCAACTTTCACCCCTTTTTAGAAAAGTTTTCGTAACTTTTCCAATTACGATTGTTAATATTAAATACCTAGCCAAAAAGTAATTACAGTAGAACCTCGGTTTACCGAGCTTTGATTAACCGAGGTTCCGTATTATCCGAGTCTAAATACATTCGTAAAAATTTTTTTTATACGTGCAATTTACCTATACTACGTGATTAAATTTGCAATTTTACGAAGCTATTTGTGACCTTGCTGCGCGTGCTACCCGCGCCACCCTACCGACTTGCCGCTTTTTTCTCTCGTTTTCGCTATTGTAGTTAATATTACCGGCGGCATTCATTCGTCAGTAATTAGTGCAAGTGAAAATTTCATTTATCCGTCGCTTGTTGAAAATAATAATAATATAAGGAAACATCGATATAAGTGCAAAACGAAAACGCGTTGTGCTTTCTTTAGAACAAAAACTTGATGCAATTAAACGTTTGTCCGCGTTATCCGAGTTTTTGCTCATCCGAGTATACGTCGGTCCACATTAGCTCGGTTAAGCGAGGTTCTACTGTACTTTAATAATAAATGTAATTGCTCAAGCTAAATCTTCACAATTTCAATTTCCCACTTTACGTCCACAATTTGCATGCCTTATAAATAGTATACGTGAGTTTGCAATTTTTCTTCGCAGATGACGTCAGCAGGTGCGCGTCAGCATATACCGTGTTTATGATTATGTGTATCGTGGACAAAATACTCCAATAGGCAGGTAACGAAGGCGTGTTTACTTGTATAACAGCAATTTCCGATAGTAACGACATCCAACGGAATTAATACGTTCAGTGAACGTACCAAACAGCCTAGGCTCCTTCAATAAAGCTTCAACATTTCTAACGAAACCAAAGCAATTAAGATGATGTTGAAAAGTCGCGTGTTCTTTGAAACTATTAAGTAATAAACGATAATACCTCAAACATCGAAGATTATTGTAATTGCGAATTTATGATATGGTTCGATTACTACTCGTAAAAAGAACCAAGAAGAAACTTACGAGAGCTACAAACAAGAACATTAACATTTAAATTGATAGTATAACTTAAGTTTGAGGTTTAACTTAAGCATTATAATTCCGATTGAAAAACCAGCTATGTGCAAAATGAACAGAATACCCTTTTTTTCAAAACGCTACTGTATAAGATTTACGAAAAGACCTCCACCTTGCGCAAGGAAGTAACCCCAATCTGTAATAAAATTCTGTTCGGGTGTTTTCTAACATTTCTTGTGTGATGCTGTTTAAAGAATCTGTAATTTTGACACGAAGTTTGTCCAAATTGTTAGCACGTTCATGTCTGTGGCCATAAATTTGCTGGGATGCGTATCCCCAAACAAAAAAGTTGTTCGGCGCGATATCAGGTGAGCGAGGACGATATTTTATGGTACCTTTTCCACCAATAATACGGTTAGGGAACGTAATTTCCAAAAACTCTCGAATTCTTATTGCAGTATGAGCAGGACAGCCATCTTGTTGATACCAAATGTCACCAAAATTTATATTGAGGCGTTGAACAGCTGGAACTGTCTGGTTTCTCAACAGTTCTAAATATTTGATGGCATTCAGGTTTCCGTTGATAAAAAATGGACCAACTATGGAATTGCCTAAAATTCTTGCCCACGCATTACCTTTTTGGGGATATTGTGTCTGGTAAGGAATACTAATGTGTTTGTTTTCCCGAGAGTAACCAACAGCGACAGACGGATTGTGATGGCCATGTAAGTTAAAAGAACTCTCGCCGGTAAACAAAATATTTTTAATAAATCCTTCGTTTTCATTTACCCGATTGATCATATCTTCACAAAATTCCATAAGCTTTTGATGATATTCTGGAAAAATCATTTTTACCTAAAGTTATTATTCTAACCATAAAGTCCATCTATTTTATGAATGTTTAACGCCAATCGCGTAATAGTTACGGAAGGGTACAATTTCCGTTATACATACACTGTTTGCATTCGCATATGAATTTGCAAAAATTAAAAAAGGTAAGGAACGTGACATTTTAGAGAGTTTAAGAATTACGTAACCATCGAATGTCCAAATGAATGTCAAACAGAAGGGAAAATGTAACATTGGGTTTGTCAATTTGTTTACTAATTACCTGGACTGGATTAAAGGACTAACGTACAAAGGGTTATTTATTACATACGACCCCTTAATTGATTTATTTATTAATATATTGCTCGCTTCTTGTGTGATATCCGATTTTCAAACTAGGGAACGCAGCAATTCAAAATCTTATCGCTTTTTTCGTTCACTTTCAAATCGCCTGTTCATTGAAATTCAGAGCACCCATTTACGATTAGATCTCTTTGCTGTAGGATTCAGCACCAACCATCTTTTTGTTGTTAAAGTAAAATTAGTTCATTTTAGATATAAAATTGCTTATTATTGACAAAAACAGTTACGTATACCAGAATGTATACACAAAATGAGAAGATGGCATTAAATAGTGATAAGGAAAATAAAGTGAAGGACTCGTAAACCTTTGCGCTTTTCGAAATAAATGGTCGTTTCTGGAGGTAGATGTACACGAATTAGTAATTAAACGTAACCAAAATATATTGTAGCAAGAGATCCTTGTTAGTGTCGCTTTACTTTTTATTTTCGGTTACGATACCCACATAAGGACTGCGAAGTAAGTACATTAACTTATTTCGCGATCAATCAAGGACTCAATGCCATTTTCTTGTCTTAAAGGATTTATTCTCAGTTTAATGTGCAACCAAAAGCCCTATCATTACCGCTTTTAGTGATTCAATTTATTGTGCCCTGAATTACAAGTAATTATTTTCATCATCACTTACGGTCGTATATTTACCTTCATATGTGTACCTATGTATTTTCAATGTCTTCTTTATTTATAGCTCTCCTGTGTAAAACTTTAGACTGTCTGAAAGTGGAAAATGTTATCATTCTCCAAACCAAAGCAGTTCAATTGGCTCTTGCAGCGGGATTAGATACAAATGAGATGACTCGCTCGAGTAGGATTAGGATTCGGATGCTCCGAAGAGACCGTATTATTCCGGGCCGTTTGGCCATTTGTTCAGGATGATTCTACTTCTAGGTTATGCGTTATTATCTAGACGGCTCGGTAATTATCTCAATTTAGATATTTATGGATGAGATAATAATACAAAGTTTGGAATAAACTTTTTAATCATTTATTTAGTTTTGAAATAAACAAACCATCAAGAGTAACTTTTACTGGGTTACATATAATTCACTTACTGTATTTCAAAAGGATTAATACTATTGAAAGTCTTGCCACATTACCAACTGGAAAAGTCAATATCAGTTTAGTTACTGAAACATTTATTACCGAGATAGGTACTTATACAGATGAAAAGTGATGCGGAAATGCGAAATGATAAAAAATAATAATCAATCCGAACACCTTTCTTTAACTTGCTTTATGTAGGACATAAAACCATAAATTCAAAAGAATATTTATAATGTAAATTAGGAGGGTAAACTTTACGTGAAAATTAAACCAAAGCCGAACCTTAATTACATAATCTCCATTTCCGTCAGTCTTTAATCGGGAAAAATACTGAGAAAAGCTTGAAAATGTCGCACAGTCAGATAAAAGTGAACGAAAACACTTATCTGTACAACTAACAAATTTATTGTATTATACATTCTACCGGCGAAATTCGCAAATTTTTGTTGAAAATTTTTTTTTGATGCAAAGCAGTTTCTGGTGATAAATTGGGTCTATTTATTACATCCGTGGTAGACCTTAACTTCGTTGTATCTAAAGCAAGAGCGCTCTATTTTTTATTGCATAAATAAATCTGGAATGTGTACATTGTGTTAAGTTTAGATAAATTTAAATGTAGTAAAATCCAAAAAAATGAACAAATACTCAAGCAGAAAGTACGTGGAACGTATTTTTTTAATTTGTTGTTTCTTGTGAGAAAAATTCATTATAGTCATTTGATCACATTTGAAAACAGTTATAATAGTGCTAAACATAGGTAGATACACATTTACATAATACAGGTTGATTCATTAAAAATGTCCAATCTCTGAATTGTAGATTCCAGACCTCAAAATATGATGATTCTGCCCAACATGCCTTATACAAATATTGCTAGTTTCCGAGATACCGGGTGTTTAAAGTTTAAATATGAATTTTGATTTTCGCAATAACAATTAATTAATTAATTAATTAATGTGATTAAAATTAATAGACAAGGTGTAACGCCCTTGCGTTGTTTTCCTAATTTAGATTTGAAATATTCTAATTTCTTTTACTTTAATGACTAATATTCTTAAAAGTGCTACATTACAATGTAAGCATCTGTTTTCATGACACATCATCTTAGCCCTATGTAACCTGAACCTTTGGAATTCTCTTTGTTCGCTGATGACTAATTTGTTTTGCATACTTCTAGGTTGCACGCCAGATGTATTCTTTTTCTTTGTCCCTTTGTACTAATTTGCGACGTAGAACCCGCTGATTCATTGCCTTCAGGGTCTAAGAGCCCCTTTCCTCTAGTCATTTTCTTCAGTTATCTACTTGCTTCCCTTCGATTTACATTGCTCCAATAGTCAAATCACTCCGCTTCATTTCTGTACGATACGATTTGCATTTACTAAAACTCGAGTTATTTTCGGATTTTGTGCTCATCTATCAAAAATTTAGTGAAAGTTCTTACTGATGCTTTAAGAAATCACTAAAATCGTATTTTTACGTATATTTGTACAGTAAAGAAAAGTGTACGTGAGTTCTTCTTTAAAACGCTGGATAACTATTTGCCAGGTTGGTACTGATTTTTCTTGCTTAATGTAGTTACCTAATTTCGCTTTCCCTTTTTATAGCGGTTTTGCACCAGTAAAAAAAAACTACCTCTAACTCTTCTACCATTTTCCTACATCTTTACTTCGTGACCGACGACTGCGCCCCGCTGCGTGGGACACAAACCATTTCTTCAATCACTCGATCGCCGCTCCGAAAACACATCGAATTCAACTTTTACTATACCGTCGCTAAGTGAAAAACCAATTTTAGTTTTTCCCCTTTACTCCTTATATTGAACTTTTTATACTTTAATTTTACCTACTCCGTTATTTTCTACTATTTTATTTAAAATATTCTGTTTAAACATTAACCATTTTACTATTTAAAATTTGCTACATTTGCTATTGCTGTAACGTAACTTTACCGTATTATTTCGTTTGAATTTTCTAAAGTAATATAGTTTATTTGCTAATTTAATTTTCTATTTGCTAAATATTAATTTGTTATCGAATTACCTTTAACTTTTTTGAATTAACGTAACTATTTAAATTTGAACCTAATCTATATTTGGTATCCGATTTTTTGAATCACAGGATAGTACTCGGGTAATTATTCCTTTCGACCCTTGTTTTTATTTTGTTTAAGGACTTGGAAAAACTGTGCACAGGAGTTCCAACATCCGACTCAACTTTACCATAGAAAGGTAGGATTTTCCATTATTAACCATCGATTACTGTCTATTGCATTTTTAAAGTCGCATCCCTATATCTCAATTTGCTTGTTAATTTAACGTCATTTTACTTACAATTTTTGCTTAACTTAAAGGTAATTTAGACCCACGTATTTTGTGCTACAAATTTAATTTGTCAAAACTCATATAATCATTTTCTTGTATTTATAAAAACTGATTTTATTTTGTAATATTTATTTGAATTATTCATTATAATAACCTTAAATTTATTTAATTCTCTTTTTATTGCCGAAACCACCCCGTTCTCTTTCAGAATCGACATCGTTACTGTTATAAGTTATAACTGTTAATACCTTCGTAATTCGGATTCGCAGCCTTATTTTTCTAGAAGAATTACGTGGCGCCCTTTTCTTTACTTATTTTTCCCTATTTCACTACCACAATTTCTTACTTTTTCGCTCATTATTGCTAACCTACGACCACCTGTCTACTAGCACTGAACTACTGCGGCCATTGCTCCATTTAATTTCGTTGCGACCCAATTCTTGTCGTAACAAAGGGTTATTTGATATGAAGAGATCTTTGCGAAAACGGATCATAAACTGTATTGAAGTAAATGGTGGACATTTTGAACATTTATTTTGAAGTTTTTTATTTTTGTTTTTTAATTAATTAATCTTAATTAATTGGCAATCCTCATGCAAAAAAGGTAAAACTGCCAATTTTCAAAAAGAAATTGTGAAAAAATAGAAAGTTATTGCGAAAATCAAAATTAATATTTAAACCTTAAACACCCGGTATCTCGGAAAGTAGCATGATTTGTATAAGGCATGTTGGGCAGAATCATCATATTTTGAGGTCTGGAATCTACAATTAAGAGATTGAACATTCCTAATGAATCACCCTGTACAAGTTGACCCATTAATAAAACTCAGCATCATTAATCATCAACTATTTATAGTTATATTTAAAAACTCTTCCACATCATATTATATGCAGTTATCAATAAGTAGTTGTTTTATATTCTTTTTAAATATTAGGATTGCTGTGACCTTTATGGTATAAAACACTACAAACAATCCATTTTATTGATGAATGAAAGCTAAATCCTAAATTCTTGAGTAGCTCTTATGTGTGTGTGGCCGAATAACGAAACGCATTGCCATGAATAAGAGAACTAATAGCAACATGCACCTCCATTTTCTTTGTATTTCTGCCTCTAGAAGTCCGAGGGATTCAGATTACGTTGGTGCAGGAATAGTGGACCACCTCTAAACTGTCACAGTTGCACAAAATGTTCTATGATACATTAAGTGAGTTCGGATTCATCCAGTACCCTTTGCTCTCGATGTTTCTGACGCTATGCCGGAAAACGAAATAAGAGAAAATCTGTAACAACGGAAATGGAGGATTTTAGACGATACTTTAGGCTACTGCCCTTAAAAGGTAACCAACCGTTCCTAAGAAGACGCAATGTAAATCTTCAAGTAGCAGTTGCAAGAGTTTTATAAGCAATGCCTTAATTAATGTAAATCTATGTGTTTCATAAATGTTTTTTGCACTTTCAAGACTAAAATAAATACTTTAGTCTCTGTCTGCAGGGACTAAAGTGCAGGGCCGGACTGCTTTGTTAGGGCCTACTGGGAAAAATGTAAGCTAGGGTCCCACCACATATCGTTACTTTCATTCGCACTATACCATTTCTCAATAAAACAAACGTACAAAGATGGAAGTCACTCGACGCTAGGTCGGGACTATATGGTGGGTGTTTGAAAATGTCCCATTTAAATTGCTCAAGTAACCGTTGGGTTACACGATCAGTGTTATAAGACGGGCATTGTCATGAATCAGAACAATTCCAGAAGTCAGCATGCCCCTTCTTGTGTTTTGAATACTCTCCGTAAGCGTCGCAAAGATTCACAACAACAATGTAGGGTAATTAATTGTTGTCCCCGGCTGCATAAACTCCATAAGCAACACACCTTTTTGGTCCCAAAAACAGTTGCCATAACCTTGCGCTTATTGAACGTTTTGTTTGGAGAATGTGTGTGCATCCATTGTTGTGATTGTCGGTTCATTTCCCCACGTCTCATCACCGGTCGCAATAGATTTCAAAAAATTTTCTCCATCAGTAAGATGTGTATACTTAAAAACAACTGAAATAATTAGGGACGACAGGTAAACGTAGATACCATCTTATTTGCAAAAAGTGACACAAGTGCGCCCTAGTTTCTTTAGTTCATAAATATACAATATTTTATTATTGAAAAATTTATGGCAAGACCTGAAACGCAACACGACGAGAAAATTGTTTTGTTTTCTACTACTAATTTTTTATGCTTTTGGTGTCAAAATGTCTTAAGACGACTATACAACTAGCCTTCCTAATTATTTTAGTTGCTTTTAAGTTGCTCTTATACTTTCAACGGAAAGCGAATTTTGTAGAGACTTGCAACGAATCTAAAGCGGCCGTTGGAGAATCCCCTTAAATGAAAAGTTACAGAAATGCTCCTTGCAATAGAAAGGTAAAATAAATGATTATTTTTGACATTAACGACTGAAATTATTCTAAAAAAATTTTCGCGAGAATATTTTACGAACCAAAAATTTGTACTGTTGTTTATTGGTAGCTCGCCGTGGTGGGCCAAGAGGGGAACAGAACTAGTGTGGAACACAATTTTCTAACAAATTGCGCTTTTTTATATTTTCCTTTACTCAACGATATTATCAACAATTTACGAATTTGATACCTGCTATTTCCACCATACGAAGTGGGCCCCCCTCGCATGAGGGCCCCGCGGGGATTTTCCCGGTATCCCGCCTGTCCAGTCCGACCCTGCTAAAGTGGGTCATTTATTCCCTTGGTATTAAATATGAACTTTTTTCAAATATGTTTACTTATTCCCATGCTAATCGACTGGTTTTTGTTTTTTCGGATAGTAAGATTTCTAGATAATTTTATATAAATTTGTCACATTGACACGAACAAATTTGGAATTATTGTACATAAAAAATAAATAGGTACTTTGGAAGTGCAAAAAATAGCGTATTTACCTCGGGACCAAAGTGCCTAAATCCCTTGAGTGGTTGTTGCCCTCGGGCTTAGCCCTCGGTGCAACAAACCCCGCTCGCGGGATTAAATGCTGCACTTTGGACCCTCGATGTATAATATACTATTATTTCCGACAGGGTCATAAAAAAAGAACAAGACAGGGTTATTATAAGCTTATATCGTGATGGTTACGATATCAATAAAGAGGCTCATAACTCCCTTGGGATATAATAGTATATTACATAACAAGTATGGAAAGTGATAAATAACGCACAAGCGGGAAAGTTGCGCACGAGGCGTCAGCCGAGTGCCGGCAATCCCGCGAGTGAGTACACTTTCCTGCGAGTTTTGTACACTATTTTTCCCACGACCATAAAAAAAATATTTTTTAAAACGAATTAAACCAATAAACTACTTGCTAACAAAATTAGTGACAGCGCGAATAAATTCAAACTGTCATTTTAGTTGTTTGACCCAGCCGCCTATTCGAGTGTGAATTGTGCGTTATATTTCTAACACACAGCGCGAAAACAAATCGCACAGGTTTTTTACCTCGGACGATATTGCCAATTTTCGCACATACGTAATTGTGCGTTATGAGTTGGTTTCGTATATGGTCGTGGGAAAAGATGCTATAATTCCCTCTACGTCTGTTTATAAAAAAGTAACCTAGCAACAACCAAAACTCTAATCAACGATACCTGATTCAAATGAACAAAATTTTATAAACATCGGTCAGAAATAAAATTATCTATGTACCACGGGAATTAATAGTCCAAAACCACCATCCTTGAAAAATGGTCTTGTGAGGGTGCGTTGGTGGGTGGGTGGGTTTTGGTTGCGTACCTACGTTATGGCTGTGGAGCCTAAACTACTAGACCGTTTTTGATGAAATTTAAAACAAAGGCCTATAAAAAAACTTCATCGGTAAAACAAGCTTCCCATGAAAATCGGCCCAAAGGGACCCAAACTAGGGGCGTTCAAATTCGTTCAAATTTTAACCCAAACTTAATTTCCCTTGGTGAAAAGTTAGTAGACATGGTTACACGTAAAACACCGTTTTTCGTTTGTTTCTAAATTCATAATGGCGGCCAATAAAGCAATTCTTCAAGTTTTTACTTTTTAGGGTTTAGCGCAAGAACCGTTTAACTTAATTAAAATTTAAAGATTAAAAATTAAAAATCGATTTTCTCAAAATCTGCTCCGAGCTTTTTTTGTATTTTTTTAAATGTTATTTAATATATAGTTCACGAAAAACTATTGGCACAATATTTATTTCTTTATTTCCCATAGGGGAGGGGGATGATTGTTTGAAGTTGAAAATTTTATATCTTCATACCTTTTCCGCTAACAAAGATGAAGAAATAAAATTGTACAATGAAGTAGAGGACATACGACTCTTTTAATCGAGTATAATAGGTATTACTCAAAAATGTTTTATTTTGAGTTCTTATGCAAAAAACTATTTTATTTAATACGTCATTTTAGTAAACACGAGAAAGTTGTGTGTCAGTCCACTGGTCATTTAATTTGGAGTGAAGTTTTAGTATTTATAATTGTAATTTATTGATAAAAAGGCTAATGTACTTGACAATGATTACATCTTGGGGCAGAACGAAATATGCGCTCGAAAGTAACAAAAGGAAAAGAGACGAAAATTACTGTCTGTGACGTCAACCAATTAATACCTATTCAGGCGAGCAAGTTTTGCCATTTCGACATTTCAGACAATGAAATTGGGAAAACTGACATCGATTCACACATTGAAATTGTAATCTAGAATAAATAACTATAGATCTAAATAGTCCAGTAAACGTTTTTTGAAAATGCATTACCTATACAGGTTCCCTTTTAGCGTGGGACAAAGGATACTCATTTACTGGATTTCGTATAATTAAGTCTACACTTTAATGGCAAAGTGAATGTGGTCTATACATATACAGGGCGGACCAATAGTTGTGGATGGAAGATTGTGGGTGTGTTAATCAACATGTCTAAAGTTCGTTGCTGAGATATCTATAAACCTAAAATTTTTTCACTTGAATCTCAAAGTTTATACAGAGTGTTCGACCATCTGGAAAAAAATCCAAGTGAAATTTTGGAAGGTTCTCAGTACATCTACATATTGTAAAGGACTAGGGTTCCGCATTCGTCTTTAATCCTTCTATTATTACACAAGTACAAGAACCCAAATCGTTCACAAACGTATGAACATTTTATCGAAACTACAATACCTTATAAATGAATGTTGTAAATCAACACTTAGGAAGTAATTATCATAATATGGTGTACACAGCAAAGATTAATGATACTGTCAATATCATGACAGTTCTGAAAAAACATCTAACACGCTATTCTATCCTCGATGAAAGCTTGTCGGAATTGCAAATTACGTATTATAATAGAAGGGGAAACGAATTTTTAAACTAAACCTGAATAGCGATGAGGTGGACTAGTTAACCGCATACCTACTTCATAGGAAATGTTATCTATTGTTGGAATTTATAACAAAATTCTGGTAGCGTGGAGCAGTTTGCTAATATTATAGCGGATTCCAAGTGTTAATGCTTTCATCTGACATTCCTTTTCATATTAGGCTGGAGTTGGTAACTAAATCGGTACGGGATGCCATAATTTAATAAGCATTTGAGCTAATTCCTTCTGAAATGAAACATATTATACCATAGTGTTTTTATGTTTCAAAACGGTTAGTAATGTATATAAACGTTTCATAAGTAAGAGATAATTAATGAGTCACTATTACCACAATGGCATTCATTATACGCTCTTCAGTAATAACTTATAACTCACCTTTTATACTACTCTGTGAAATGTACAATGTGTAATTAAAATATAAATAACTTCTCATCTACTCATGGCTGAAAATTGACTCTTTTATTGCTCAATATCATCAGTGCTTCATAGTAACTATGTCGAAATACGTTTAATTTTAATTCGTACGTAGGTAATAACCCATTAAGGCTTTGCCAGCTTTTCACTTTTAATAATGATAATAATTTCATGATGACAATTTTTAAAGAAATTCACCACTAATATAAGTGGTTAGAAATTAATAAAATATTATCTCTGTGTCTGCAAATTATAAGAGTAACAGTAAGAAGAGTCAATAAATATCACTACCATTACAAATTGTATCAATGCTAATCTTATGCGTTGCGTCATGTAGAAGTGAATGTTCGGATGAACGTATTTGTATTTGTATTTATGGTTCCATCACATCATATAATCTGCTTCTATTTACAGCATATTAATAGAGTTTAAAAACGAGATTATGCTCGTATAAATATTGTCGTCATTTATTTCCTACAACCTACCGCGGGCGCGGGTCAAATTTGTATGAATATAAAACGTGATTTGACACGATTTATTTAAAACGATCTTAATAAATTTGTACAAGAATTACAATCATTGTAATTGGTTAATCCCCGTAAACAAATGTTTGAAAACGTAGTATTATTGAATTATACAGAAAACGCGTTATCCTTAAGTACACAATAGTTTTTTTAGAATTCGCGTCATTTGAGTGCTTTAATAGATCCTATTAAAGCACTCAAATGACGTCATTTGCGTGCTTTAATAGACATTTGGGTGTTTTAATAAAACCGGTACAATTTAATTTTACTAAGTTGGTATTTAGCGAATTAATTCATAGCAAATATTGTAGTTAACCTTTAAATAAATTTTAAATTGACAATTTGAAAAGTAGTAGTTCCAATCTCTAAAAAATTCCCTAGATTTTGATAATGTCAAATATTTATTTAAAATTGCTTGCAAAAGGCGCAAATTCTAAAAAATAGTATAAAAAATTCATTCATCAGGCTTTTATGGCACTCATCATTAAGAAAACGAGTGGCTTTGATTCGTGCCATAAAACGTACCTTATGAAACTTGTTTTTTAATATACTATTATGCAACGCTAAAATTCTATTATTTACGTATATGATCCAATAAAATTACATGTATAAACCCATTGGGGGATTTGATATTTCGAAATGATTCGTTAAGAATATCATTGAAACAAATATTCAACAACAAAGTATAAAGACGTTTATTATAGTGGTGAATTGAAACAATGCAGTATTGTTCCTACAAAATCAATACATATCATTAAAAATTGGTAACAACTCCTCAACTTACAGAATTTACAATAATTGCATAACTGACAATGCTATTGAACAATGGCGATATAGGACAACGTGTATTAAAAAAGTACTATTATACTGTAAAGAATCTAGAAGTCAGATTTTGAAAACTTTGTTTCCTGAACAAATGGATTTTATAGAAATTACTTATATTATTCCTTTAAATTTTGAATAGCATTTACTTAATAACCCTATTACACAATTTCCTATTATTAAAGTTCTCTGAATCTGTCTCATATCGAAAAGTTTCGAAAACAAATATCATCTACACCCAAAGCTTTTGTTAGGTTTTCTCGTTTCCTTTTTCAGAATTATTTTGAACGTTATGATAGAACTCCAAGGGCAAGATTTTACTAACACTTTATTTTGTTTTAAGTTTAAGTTTCCAACAAAATATTAGTTTAATAATCCGGGTACAAAAACAAAAGTTCCTTTTAACTGTTTGAACACTTACTATATCCTCTCTTTCCTAATCTAAGATATCAACTATAATAGTTTAAAAAGTATAAGTTACAATCAAAGCGTCAGTTTTAACTATAATCCTGGGTAGAATTGGTCACAAATGTTTTAAAAATATAGGAGTCTTTTCGCAGGTCTTTAACAAAAAAGAGATAGATACGTTAGATAATGGTTTGGACCAAAACCTTAAAATTATCTTCAAAAAGTTGTCCCCAAAGACACTTGAGCAACCCCAAGACTCCCGTAATTAATATGAATGACAGATCGGGTATACGTCAACTCCGCTCTAAAAATTATAGCCCAACAAAAATTTAGAAGGCTCAGGTGGCTCAGGCCGATTATTTTTTAAACAAACATAGAAGCTGTGATAGTGAATAATATGACATTGTAATGGATTTTACAGAATATGAAGAAGTGAGAAGGGACTTAATGTGGGGTTATACAATTGAGAACAAGGGGAGGTATCTTGACGCATTGAGCCAGCAGTTTTGTAATCAGCTTTGAGGGGAGTGGAAACAACAGAGGCATTCGGTCAGATTAATTTAATGTAATAACAAAATAACTTGCTGTATTAAATGCCCTCTTTAGACATTTAAATACTGGAAATTATTGGGCATTTTGGAATGAAAATTGATCAAAATGATGCAAAAAGTATCATGCGCCGTTAAGAATGTTTAAGAAGTTTGATTTGGAAGAAAAGAATAAAGAGGCCAATAACAGTACGAGAGTAAAACAAAAGAAACTTAATGATGAGAGACAGGAGTACGCAAATAAATATCGAAGGTTTATGGCAATTATAATCAACAAGGAGGAGGTAAGTTTAGGAGTAGCTTACAACATTGAACGAGCATTCAATTTAATCGCATTACAAAAAGTGATAGACGTTTGCTTAAAAAACGTTCCCCCTTCCAGTTAAAATGTTCTTGGGTAAATAAGGGTATAAGGAGGTTCCAAACTTATAAAGAAAGAAAATTAATTGGAAAGTATATATTTAGCGTTAAGTGCAGTTCATTAAAATTAAAAGTCCCCTTAAACCCTTAATTATGACATGGGGATATACTCAAACTCTAAATGGCTTTGGAAACACTTCAATTTCTTCAGAGTGTATGGATAATTAAATACTAAGATAATACATCATACTGAAGTTTCAAAGGAAGAAGATATCCTTGTATATGATACAGGACATTTTCTTACTCATAGTGAACCTCAAACACTGACGATCTAAAAATTTAACTATTTAGGAATCAAGGAAAGGAAGAAAACAAACATGAGAATGAAGTATTTGGCCCGTGAATTTGGCGATCACAAATGATAGTAATGTTCTTGATGAATTCCTCCATTTTTTATAGCTTTGAATTTTAATGATAGAATAATAGAGTTTGTTAAAAACTATATTTTATTGATAAGTTTCGCGTGTGTAAGTGAGTTGTCTCACTTACACATCCACATCCACACAACCACATGCTACAACACATTTCACCAGATATATCATTTCACTCATCGTTTTCACATCGTTCTATTGTATGCCATTCATACCTCAAGTGACGCATGGCCTGATGATGGCCAAACTTGGCCGAAATCGATCGCCGAAAGAAACTTATCCAGAACAAACAAACTCTATTATTCTATGATAGTAATGTGTTGTAATTCAGAAAACTGATTGTATGTTATTAGTATCTATTGTAGTAAAGCTTTTTAACATTTGTAGAATTATGTATTGTTCGTAAAGTAATTAAACTACAATCGATACAAATGGGATACTAACATGTTTCGGGCTTGATTTTCGATAATCGTAAAATGTTGTCGCTAGCGTGAAGTTGACGACACAATTTTGATTAATTAATTACGACTAAACTAAAACTCTGTCCGCTTTAAATTTATTGATTACAATCGATACAAATGGGATACTAACATGTTTCGGGGTTGATTTTCGACAATCGTGAAATGTTGTCGCTAGCGTGAAGTTGGCGATAAATTGTGTTTTAATTAATTTATGAACAATACATAATTCTACAAAATAATGTTAAAAAGTAATATTTTTAGGTGGATAAGCAGCTGTCCCCTTAAATATACACTATACAGGGTTATTAAAAAGTATGGAGACGGCGATTTAATGCCGTTAATATTCATTTTAGGAAAAATTGTTCAATATAAAAGTTGTTTATGTAATTTTTATCTATATTTGAGAATACTTCAATTTTTATGATCTGCAATTGTTTCTGAGTTACCCCGTTCCGCATAATTTTTTTAAATAAGAAAATATTACTTTTACCTCACCATTCGATAGAGCATTTTTTTCTCTTTAAAACAGCACTAAAGAAATTTTTTAAAAATTTATTTTAATAACATTTTTTTCAAAAATACGCCGATTCAAGTACCTATTACATGAAGTAGGTATATGGAAGACAAAAAAAGTTATGAATCAAAATCTTATCACTAAAAACAAATTAATAACTAAGTAATTTAAAGTAAGTGTTAAAATTGTCCCCCATTTGTCTTTATTTTGACAGGGGCTCAGTCGATTTATAAAACAACGTACCTACTTGATGTAAAATGTTATTAAAATAAATTTAACAATTTTTTTTTGAAAAATACGCCGATTCAAGTATTTACATCAAGTAGGTACGTGGTTTTGTAAATCAACTGAGCCATTGTCAAATGACAAATGGGGGACAATTTGAACACTTACTTTAAATTACTTAGTTATTAATTTATTTTTAGTGATAAGATTTTGATTCATAACTTTTTTTTTGTTTTCCATATACCTACTTCATGTAATACTTGAATCGGCGTATTTTTGAAAAAAATGTTATTAAAATAAATTTTAAAAAAATTTCTTTAATGCTGTTTTAAAGATAAAAAAATGCTCTATCGAATGGTGAGGTAAAAGTAATATGTTCTCATTTAAAAAAATTATGCGCAACGGGATAACTCAGAAACAATTATTGCAGATCACAAAAATTGAAGTATTCCCAAGCATAGATTAAAATTACATAAACAACTTTTATATTGAACAATTTTTCCTAAAATGAATATTAACCCTTTAACGGCTATAGCGTACCCAAATGGTAACACCGACAGGCGCACGTATTTTCACTTCCTACACTTTGTTTACTCCGAATAAGAACTGCCTTCTTGCAGTTTATTGCAGGCACGTGGTCCATAGTGTGAAGTGATATTGTTGCAAAGTAATCAGAAACCATAGAAATCTGTTAACAGTGTGTTGTTTTAGGACAAATTTCTACTTCTAGAAAATCGTGGACATAAGATTTGTGTAAGCATATTATTTTTGGTATGAGTAATTTTCTCCGTGGGCTACTTCTATATTCCGTAGAATATACTGTAATCTTCATGTATTTGTTTTTCAAATTAGTTATTCCTCTTATAGTTTCCCGGTAAATCGCCCTTATTTTTTACTGTTACTGTACGGTAACGCTAGCGTAATGTGATATCAAAAATGGCAATTTCCTGTACAGGCGAGGCCATACACTAGAATAAGCACTGATTTGGACCCAGATGAAATCTTCATAGCGCCACCTGCTGCGGAAAATATTTTTACGGACGAAGACTCTGGGGATGAAGATGAAGGTGGTTTGCTAGACAACCTGAGCAGAAGGCAGCTTACAGCACTGGCTGAAGTTCGTTTCGTTGGTGGTGAGGATGGTGAAAATGCAGCTGCAGGTCGACCAGGGAAAGAAGACATTACGTGGGTTGACGGAGATGTGATACCTAGAGCAAACGTATTCCCGATTAGTAACTATGGTGAATTCAAAAACCTAACCCCTCGTGAGTGTTCGAAAACTTCATTGATGACGACATAATTTCATTCCTCGTTGAAGAATCGAAATTATATGCATTATGTTGCAATCAGCTGGACCCAAAAATTACTCCTGATGAAATGCGATGTGCTATAGCCATTCTGATTCTCAGTGGTTACAATACACTGCCAGGCAGAGATTTCTACTGGGATTCGAAAAATGATTTAGGAAATATCATGGTCATAAATTCAATGAGGAGGGATAAATTTAGGCATGTAATAAATCGTCCAAAGTTATCTGGCCATGTTCGGAAAACCACTATGCGGTGCTGGGAGGCCATCCACATGTAGGAGCAGCGTTAGTGTCAACAGAGTGTCTGACGATGTGCGCTATGATGGAAAAAACCACCTTCTGGTCCATACTGAAGAGACGCAGATGTGCTGGGGAGGGTTGTTCATCAAGTGTCCGAAGCATGTGTATAAAATGTGGCGTTGGGTTATGCATAGAATGTAATCTCATATTCCATACCAAATAAAAGATTGATTTTTGAGAATCTCATATCTTTGACTCTTCATCTGGCTAGCGTTACCATATGGTAACGCTGGTTTTTTGTAAATAAAAATTATATTACTAGGAAATTTGAATTTTTTTTGCCTGAATAATAAACATTGAACACATACAATCCCCATATGCATTTGCACTTGACAAAAAAAAATTTCGCCATTAATGGGTTAACGACAATAAATCGCCGTCTCCATACTTTTTAGTAACCCTGTATTATATTTCGAATACGGCACTTGGTTGAGTAATAACTTGGATAAAGGGGTGATTGATTGCCAAATTTCTCCTTATTTATTTATTGATAATACATGTTACGACGTTTCGCCAAATGTAAAGGCTTCTTCAAGTACAGATTCATAAAAAAATGGATTTATATTAATTTATTAACAATATTGAAACAAAAATTTAAATCTTTAGATTTTATCACATGTTTTAACACGCTTTATATGTAGGTAAGTATACCAAAAAAAAATATATGAGAGATCTTTTAAAGAATATGCGTATTATTAAAATTTGGAAAGCAAAATTTGACAAAGGTATTTTAATAAAGTGTTGTTTCTTTGCTTTAAAATTGTCTTTTGTACACCGCAGATCCCATCGTAAGCGTGGGTGACTGCTGGTTTGTAGAATTTAGATGAAATTGTCATCTTACTGTATCTCTGCCCAACCTAGAGCCAACTAAGGCATTTTGCCAGCAAATGTCTTTGATGGTATGTACTCATTTTATGACAAATATAATCGCGTGGGACGGTATGGATGAAAAAATATATTAACCAAACTTCACGGTAGTGTGCAGTTAATGAAAATTTCATTTCGTTTTTGTTTAGCTTTCATGTTTTGTAAATGAAACTTTAATTATCAGCTGATAAATATTGTTAATTAATTTGCTATTTGCATCCTACTACTCAAGTAATTTTGTGCAAATATTTTGTATACGTATCCTCCAATATTAAGTACCTACTATTCGTAATTCTTAAGGTTAATTCAAACAATGTAAGCTGGAAACTGCACTTACTTTTCGTTAAATTGAATTTCTGCGCTAGAATTGAATTTTGTATGGAAACTGTTATTACAGGAAATTATTTTCAATTCGTTTCCATTTCAAAGTTTAGTTTGCATACGTGAGTGATACATAAAACTCCCAATTTCGCAATTGAGTGGAATTCAGTCACGGTTATTTGTAATCGCAAAATGATAAAGTGGGGTAATGAGAAATTTATTTTCTTCTCCTGTCGTCAAGTCATTAATAATAATAAATAAAAACCATTTCAAATATAATATATCTCTTAGTAAACGCATAAAAGAAGAAAAACTTTTATAAGCCCTCTGAGAAATATGTGATGAAGTAAGAAAGTTAAACTAGCCGGTTAGATTTAATTATATCAACGAAGAAATATGTTCAGTACTTTATCTGTGCTTAGGAATCGTAAATAACTATAATGCTCCTAGTAGATGAATAAGTAGTAACGGTAATTGGAATAATTGTTTCAATTAGCAATGGAGCGAGTATGAATACGGTGATGGATTTAATACGGGTTTGCAGGGCCGTGCCGTCCATGGGTGCGAACGTGTGCGCTGCACACGGGCGGCCACTTCAAGGGGCGGCCGCGGCCACGTAAGCCACAAAAATTAAAGAAAAACATAATCATATTAACTATTAAATTGGGTGTACAGATTGAGATAAATTGTTCTGTGTAAGATATTTGATAATGTTAGGTACCTATCTACTGGAGACAATATTATCTTTGTCCTGTGATAGTGTCATTTTACTAGTTGTCGCGTGTAATGTAATACGTAATACTTTTTTGCAAGCTTTGAAACATTTTCTTTTTAAATTTAAAATACAAATTGCGAATATCAATACAAACGCTGATACGTCGCATAATAAGTGCATACAAAAAGGAATGCCGGCACATCTACTTTGTCTTTGCATCATTTCATCTTTGCCGAAAATTATTTTATAAATAAAAGGAAATTTCTAAATTGCACATTTATGTTTTCTCCTTTCTAAGTGCAGCATTACGTTTACGTACATATTTCCTCAAAGTGTTTAACTTTAAGTGCTAATTAAGTGATAGTGATTAACTTACAAGAAGTTAAAAAAATGGTTAGTACAGTACCTATACGTAATTAATTAATTACATTCTATTTTGTCTTTATCCGTTTACTTCTTTTAAAATATACCATTACCATGCATTTTAATGCAGATGAGTATTACCTATCTCAAAACAAAATTTATGTTGTGGAATAGAATAATAGAAAGATATCATGATATCTAATTTATTCATCTTAGCACAAATATTAATTAAACAGTATACTTCTATGAATATTACAAAATTGCCTACCTGCAAAAAATAGTCAGAAAAATGGTATTTATGTCTTAAATTTTAAACATCATTTGAAGTAGGGGCGCAATTTTGAAATTTGCACACGGGCGGCTAAATGTCACGGAACGCCACTGCGGGTTTGTGTGTGTTTAATAGGATTTCAGCGTGTCAAGGTAACATGGAAGGAGTTGGCATTAAATGCACTCTCTGTTCTAGTAATAAAGTTTTATGTCTACACATAAAATTGTTAACAAACTTTGTCTGATTAAATAATGTGGTTAGGTACACACTCATATGAACCTTAGCATAAAATTACCTACCTACCTTTTGTTGTATAGCATTTTCAGTTTTTGATGCCGATACAGCTGTTAAACGTTGTAGTCTAGAAATAAATATTACCTACCCTTTTATTAACATATAGAACATGGGAAAATAATTTTCATAAATCAAATTATACAGGGTGTTCATTTAGTAGCCCGCCCTTCAAGTACGCCTTTATTGTTTAATTTACTAAGAAATAAATATACGGGATGGCAATTAGGTTGGATGAAGCACATTTGCAAATTAAGGGGGGGGGGGGGGGGGTGTTCGTGAACTTTTTTCGATCCAATTTTGACCCTGATTTCTATCAATATTAGTTCGCATTGAAGGCCTCCAAAGCTCTCTTACGTCTGCCCAGTTTGGTGGCACCTTTCTTTCACCTGTACACACCGATCCTGGTTTACGTTGGCCCATTGCACTGAAGAAATATTGACTCTACGAATTTGTTTGATGAATTCCGAAATTTTGGAAAAATGAGAGCAATTTACGAGGTAAAGAGTTGTTATACAACGATAATTTTTCCTGCTAGTACGCCAAATGTTCACTCCCCATTGGAAAATACTCGGACTTCTTTTTTTGGACAACTCGCTGTGACCACTGTATTGGTCGGATTGTTAACTTTTATATCTGAAAATGACCCCAATGAACCCTCACGGCAGTTATGCCTATCGATACCGCATCGGGGTATGCTATTTCTATTGTAATTTTGAAAGAATCGCAAAAAATCGCAAGAAAACAGTATCTGTTACTTTGACACATCCTAGACAGCTTAAAACATTATACTTTTTGCTAAAACTAGGCATATGAGCCGTAGCATGTTCTTAGGGTCATTTTGAGACATAAAACTCCATGATCGGAGCAAAACCATGGTCACAGCGAGTTGTCCAGAAATGCATGCCAAAGTTCAATTTTAACATGGATTTTATATGGGAGTGTGGTTATGAAATTCTGGTTACTTAGGACAATTGAACCCCTCCTTAATAGGACACATGCAGGGTGTCTCCGAAAAGTATGGTGCATAAAACGTATATTGGGGTGGACTTTTTAGTCGTACATTATTTTTGTATTAATATGCGGCGATGCCAAGTTATTAATTAATACAAATTTTTTTGCTAAATATCAACCCTTCCATTATAGGCTTGTATTTTTTTAACGTCTTGTTTTGGTTTTTACGGTGGTGGAGATGGGTTGAATTATTTCCCCTTTTTTTGATCCAAACACGGACATTATTTTTCAAACTAATTTTTCTTATTTTTTTAAATAGCACATCATATTTATTTTTGCATATTTGGAATCCCCGGTAAATTTTAGTGCAACTTTATTAACCTTACCCTATACCTAATTGCAATAGTTTTCTCCCAAATTGAGATTTTCTATTCCTTACGGCAGCAGATAGTGGCGCGATGGTTAAGGCGCGTGGACGACGCAACGAATGAAGGACGCGGTGAAATAACGTTTTATCAAGGTAGTTTTCTATTTGACATTTTTCAAAATTCCACTTGTATTAGTAACGTGACTTAAGATTCCAACATGAAGTACTTTCGGCCGGAATTAATAAATATGATATACGTTATCAGTGAATAATTGTAAATCAACATAAAATTTTATAAATTGTTGATCTTTTGCCAAAAAAGTATCGCACAGAATAAAGAAATCATAGCTACCTTGATAAAACTTTATTTCACCCCATCCTCGATTCGCCTATGCGCTGCCTCGTCCACGCGCCTTAACCATCGCGCCACTGTCTACTGCCGTAAGGAATAGAAAATCTCAATGTGCGAAAAAACTATCGCAATTAGGTATAGGGGAAGGTTAATAAAGTTGCACTAAAATTTACCGCGGATTCCAAATAGGCAATATTAAATGGAGTGTGCTATTTAAAATTTAATGACCAGTAAACTGGCACACAACTTTCCCGTGTTTACTACAATGACGTATAACATAAAATACTTTTTTCATAGTAAGTAACTCAAAATAAAATAGTTTTTGCGTAATAACTCAAAAAAATAAAAAAGGAAGTATATAGTGTGGAAAACGATTTCTGATATTCTCATGAAATAATATACAGGGTAATACGTCATAAATATTTTTAATAAATTGTTAATTTCCGGATCAAAAAAGAAATATATGGTGTGTTGGGCCGGAAGTAAATTGGTATACTTATTACGTATTATTGATTATTGACTATTGATTATTGATGCTAGCATGTACAAAACATTAAGTTATTACATTTGTCTGTAAACGTAGATACATATAATATCGTAATTACATATAAATACATATTAAAATGTTGACAATATACATAAAATATCAGACAATACATATAAATAAGTAAAATAAATAAGTAGATATAAAATTTGCACTTTTCTCAACGCGAGGAATCAATGTCTTTCAATATATTATTTTCGTATTCTTCTAATGTATAATATGTCTTCATAATGTCTTTCAGTATATTATTTTCGTATTCTTCTAATGTATAATATGCTCGTGATAGGAGAGTGGACTTCATGTATGTTCTTTACTTCATTTTACAATTTTACTTCTTCATCTTTGTTAGCAAAAAAGTTATTAATTTTTAAAATTTTCTACTTCAACATTCATCCTCCTTCCCCTATGGGAAATAAGGAAATAAATGTAATGGCAATAGTTTTCCATGAACTATATGTATAACATTTAAAAAAATAAAAAAAATGCTCGGAGCAAATTTTGAGGAAATCGATTTTTTTTACCAATTTTGGGCACCAAAAAATTTGCCACATTAAATTTTTGTTCTTTATCAATTATTATAAGTAAACGTTGTGGCCATCCATTGCCTACAATTTCCAATTTTCAAATTTTAATTAAGTTAAAGGGTTCTTGAGCTAGATACTAAAAAGTAAAAACTTGGAGAATTGCCATATTGGCCGAAATTTTGAATTAAGAAATAAACGAAAGACGGCTTTTTACTTGTAACAATGTCTACTAAGCTTTTCACCAAGAGAAATTGGTTTGGGTTAATATTTGAATGTTTGCTCCCAAAATAACGCCCCTAGTTTGGGCTCCTTTGGGCCGATTTTGGTGAGAAGCTTGTTTTACCGATGAGGTTTTTTTGTAGGTCTTAGTTTTAAATTTCATCAAAATCGGCATTGTAGTTTAGGCTGCACAGCCGTCACGTACGCACCCATGCACCCACAGACAAACATTTTTCAAAAATGGTGGTTTTGGACTCAAAACGTCGAGATTCATCAAAATCTAGAGTTAGATTTGTTTTCGATTACATTATTTTCCCTATATAGTATTTTCAACGAGTTTTCCAATGCACGTCACAAAATATAATATGACGTCATTTTACTACAATGTTGACAGACATTTTTTGTACTGTTGTAACTATTCCAATAATTAAGGTTAATTTAGTAAGCAAATTTGTAGAAATATATAAATGTACGTAAACAATGAAAACACAACAATAAGATGACCTTAAATTTTCAACGCAAATATTAAACGAAGACTTAAGCAGGTTTGGCATCGTTGGTTTTCAGTACCAACACTAACATTGAAAATTTACTTTTTTTACCGTGAATAATGTACCTGATCATTTATTTTGGTAGGTACGTCATTTTATTTCGTTAATGACGTGCATTGGCGAACTCGTTGAAAATACTATACACGTATGTATAATATGCACGCGAAAGTAAAAATGAAGAAAAGTTAGTTTGAATATGTCGATGTTTGGAACAAAAAAAAGTGAACGCCCTGTATCAAATAATTTAATGTTTCGTCACGGTTGACTACTGTGATTCAACCCAAGTCCACCACCGAACTTGCGTAAAAACAAAGCAAGACGTTAAAAAAATAAAAGCGTATAATGGAAGGGTTGATAATTAGGAAAAAAAATATATGTTAATTAATAACTTGGCAACGCCGCACATTAATACAAAAATAATGTATGACTGAAAAGTCCACCCAAGGCCCCTACATGTGCACTTAAAAAATCTACGTTTTATGCATCATACTTCTTGGAGACACCCTGTATGTGACCTACTAATTTGCAAATGTGCTTCATCCAACCTAATAATTGCCATCTCGTATATTTATTTTTTAGTAAATTTAACAACAAAGGCGTACTTGAAGAACGGCCTACTAAATGGACACCCTGTATAGTGTTATTATTTGATGAGAACTACTGAACATCGAGGTTCTAAGATGACCCCAATGTTGCAAATGATGCAGGTAAGGAATACAATCAGATCTAAATGTGAAAATAACCATTTTATCTACTACCTTACTCAATCCTCAACTGTGATTTACTACATTTTAAATCATGCAATATGAAGGTAGCAACAAACCAACAATTTGCGTGCATTAACGGATTCCGTTTAACCTGTATTTAGTAAAGCGCTAGATTTAACGTGATTATTATCGGGTCGTTTTATCTTCTATTCTGGCCATTATTTACCTTTATACTTTTCCAATTCAGTTAAACTCATTGAAAAAGCTTACCACTTCATTAATACAAGAAACTAAATTCTTATTCATTACTCTTTTTTTTTCTTTACCTTATTAAGTTGTTGAATTATGATTATTGTTATTTCTATTTAATGTTTGTAAATTAAGCTGCTCATTATTTGTACACTAGTATGAATAATTTTGTTTTGTCTTTTAATTGGATCTTTGTTATCTGTAGGACAATAAATTCTTATTATTGTTATTATTATTATTATTATAACGCATTTAATACACGGAAAACCAGTGAATAGGTAAAAGAAATATAAATCTACATAAAGATAATAATGAAATTCTTGTTAACGTTTATTTTAGTCAATTTTCCTTTTGAATTGTTTTACGGCATATGAACAATTTTGCCATTTAAAAATGTCTGTTTCGATTTTGGATAAAACCTTCTTCAACTCTAAGCTATAAATAAAATGTACAAAATGAATCTGGTTTGATTGAAAAGTATCAAATAGAAACGTTAGGTTGTCATAACTTTTGTAAAACGGTATTAGATGTTTGAGGTAAATTTCTTAAATATGTTTTCCTATTGTAATCTCAAGAACAGTATAGGATTTAATTTCCACTACAACGATTTGTTGAAAAAATGGAAAAACACTTTGATTTTCATCTTAAGAGTCACATAAAATTCTTAACCCCTTATTTTTAACGGTTTAAATGATAAAACTGTTTAAATTACCTTGGAGGGTACGTCGTTAAAACCATCACAAGAATGGAATAAAATAAATCTGTTACAAAAAAGCTACATACACACAGAACGAAGTCAGATAGGTACCGAACAAAGTTCCGTTGTTGAACATTTTCTGTATTTATTTTATTTTATACAAGAGTGTACCAATCTTACGACAAAGTTCGGTATATGGCTTATTTCAAGAGATATCAAAAAATGTTGTTAAGAAAAATAATAGATGTCTTGAGGGACCATATTTCTAAATTATGTTGAACTATACAGAGAGAGAGAGAGCCCCTGCATATTATGCCAAATTCGGATTGCCCACATTTTTTCGAATCTTTTGATATAAGGTTTTGCTACGTTATACAGAATCCTTTAAAAGTTATGGACACGTTTATGTTAAAATCGGAGCTAAATCAACGCCCTCTAGCTTACTGTACGTTACAAAAAAAAGACAATTTATTGGGCTAATCGAGTTTCGTAATATGATGTAATATCTCCTCATTCGATTACATTTCAATTATTTTCTCTCTTTGTGTACAGGGTGCATCGAAACTCAGACCTTTCATTTTCTTTCTTCTTTTAAATGGAACTCCCTGTATTTAATTGCATAAATAGAATCTTTGATTATGTAGCTTTAATTTTTATGAAGCATTCCCTATACCCAAAGTTTATAAAAACAGATTTATTTTGTAATATTTATTGTAAATTATAATTATTAATCTATTATGTTAAAGTAAGCGTTGAATTTAACAAAAAATCATAAATAATAAATACTGATATGATTTAAAGTAGAGAAACTAATTATTTATACTAAATAAAACAAGACACTACCAAAAACAGAGTTATTTTGTAACATTTAGTTTAATATTAATAATTTAATAATTAATGGTTAGGATTGTATTTTAGAAACTACTTTTAGGTGTCTAATTTAGAACGCCCTGTATACTGTGATAGGTTTGCAAATGTATTTTGTGAACCCTTATGGTTTTGCTTGGTGTTTGTAAAGTATGAATGTTTCGCATTCAAAGAGCAAAAGGTGGGCTATTAAACATCCCTCCGCAAAATGCAATTAAAAAAAATCATTATATCTCAAAATCAATTGAAGATAGGTATAGGATAATCTAATATAGTGTAACGCAGAATCGGTTGTATAATCCAAAAATGCAATAATGTACAGGGTGTTCCATTTAAAATAAGAAGATGAATAGCGATTTCCGGTCCTTTCTGAAGTTGTACGCTGTACAGCATCGAGAATATTTTAGAACAAAAGAAGGCTATGGGTTATCCTTAACCTGAAAGTTTCAAATTTATAAGTAGTAAGGGACCCCAGAAACTTCTAATGAACGGATTCCGTGTTTTTACATGTCAATGCAGGCATGTTAGTATACAGGGTGTCCCACTGCTCCGTAATCGGTCGATAACTTAATGTGGGTTGAAGATACTTACAGAAAAAAGTTTCAAACAAAAGTTGCTTTGATTTGAATTGCGCATTTTTAAAAATATTCTTATATCTACAGTATGTTGCATTTTCACGTGGCAGGACAATGTCACTTGTTTTTAAATGGCACACCCTGTATTTTTTTCTTTTCATGTATCGACCAACCATATTTATATCGCGCCTGAAATTTTTTTTGATATTAGATGTGCGGTTGCCAAGTTATTAATTATTTTGTCAAAATGTGGTACAATTCAAGGTCGGACTATAATATTCATAACTTTAACTATAAAAAAAAAACTAAGTGATTAATTTTATACCGAGTGTTTAAAATGAGAATTCAAACTTTGTGAACTTTAAATAAAATTTATACGAATATTTTAAATGAAACACCCTGTAATTTTATTTACCATCAGATTCTCGACAAAAAACCCTATTTAACGGTGTATTGTTTCCTGGTATTATTTTTTGTACTTTTGTTAATATTCACGATTTTTACAATTTCACGTAAAAAAATTTGTTAAAAGTAATTTTTGTTTAATTATTATTACAAAATACCGTTTAAATAGTTGTTATCAACGCAAAAGAACAAAACTCAAGTCCTGTGACTATCTTAAGTTCTAAATAATTTAAACAAAATTTTTAGTAACCGGTATTTCTCGAATTTTTAATAATCGGTGTTTTTCGAAAATTATAATAGAAAATAAATACAATATCTCTCATTAAAGTAAATGTTCAAAATGTCTTCCACTTTGAAGCCTAACCCTAAATAATCTCACATTGTTTAAAGTCATAGGAGTAATCGGTTGAAACCCCTATCGAATTCAAATTTTCATGTCATTCCCCAAAGATAGTAAGCCATAAAGGTAAGCTCCGGTGACCTTGGCGGCCAAGGAACAGGGCCTCTTCTACCGATCCATTTATTAGGGTACAGTAAATCCAATTTTCGCGCGTACCTCTAACTGTTGTTTTGCTTTAATTATTTAGAAATTAAGATAGTCACAGGACTTGAGTTTTGTTCTTTGCGTTGACACGAACTATTTAAACGGTATTTTGTAATAATAATTACAATTACAAAAATTACTTTTAACAAAATGTTTTTTACGTGAAATTTTAAAAATCGTAAATGTTAACAAAAGTATAAAAAATAATACCAGGAAATAATACACCGTTAAATAGGGTTTTTTGTCGAGAATCTGATGGTAAATAAAAATACAGGGTGTTCCATTTAAAATATTCGTAAAAATTCTATTCAAAGTTCACAAAGTTTGATTCTCATTTTAAACACTCGGTATAAAATTAATCACTTAGTTTTTTTTTTGTAGAGTAACACGACATTAGGGTAATATTATTCGTCAAATAAATTTTTCCTTTTTTGAAGAATAACTTAGTTACGAATATTATAGTCCGACCTTGAATTGTACCAAATTTTGACAAAATAATTAATAACTTGGCAATCGCACATCCAATATCAAAAAAAATTTCAGGAGTGATATAAATATGGTTGGTCGATACATGAAGGGAAAAAAATACAGGGTGTGCAATTTAAAAAAAAGTGACATTGTCCTGCCACGTGAAAATGCAACATGCTGTAGATATAAAAATATTTTTAAAAGATGCGCAATTCAAATCAAAGCAACTTTTATTTGAAACATTTTTCTGTATCTTCAACCCACATTGAGTTATCGACCGATTACGGAGCAGTGGGACACCCTGTATAAAATAACGATTGTGACACTGTGACTTAGTATCCAACAATTTAATAAAACTAAGTTGTAATGTTTTAGGGTTAAGATCCGGCCAATGACTTTTCCCACTTTTTCTCTCAGAAAAATACTTTCTACGGAAACTGTTATTAATCGTTCAAATCCTACAACATCCGCTAGAGGCTAGATGAATTAAGAAAGAACTTTATTAAGAATTTTCGAACAAATTTCGGTGTTCATCTTTCTTTTCCATAATTAGTTACTCCAGGATATAGTTTTCCAGAAATTTATAACACTTTGTGACATTGACAACAATAATAAATGAGTATATCATTTGTTTAACGTTTCATATCCGTCAAATTTGTCCATTACTTTAACAACATTTTATTGGAAACTTTTACCTACATTATTGTGTTTGGTATTGGCAGTGGCAAGAAAATTGTGCTTGGAAGCACATAAATCACCATACTGATATAGCTATCAATTATAATTAGCGTTTGTGTTGCTCAGGGATTGCCTTTTGTTGCTTTGACGAAATATAAAGCAGCGTCGATATTAAATAAATTCAATAAAGTTCGATTATATAGTTCACGCTTCTATTTTCCCGAATATAAATAGGTATATAAATATTTATCACACTAAATGTAGTTATAATCAATATTGAAGGCGAGGTGGATGCACAACACGGATATTAAAATTTTATTTAACGACGAAGTTAATTCTCATGAGGAAAGCCACATAACTAAATAATAGCTAAACATTTTTCAGATCAGGCGTTCAGCAGCCTAATCAATATTATGATAAAAAGCTTTCACGTGAAATATTTTCCCTATTACCTTCCGACTAAAATATGATGTATAGTATTTTTTGTCACGTGTAAGCAAACCTTGCCATTGATTAAGTATAAAAATCCCCTTTGGACATGTAACTTTTTGCAAATTAAATTACTGTTCGAAAAGCGAAGATGCTGCATTTTAAATTAAATTCATCGTCGTCGTTCGTATCGTGTTCAAAGTATGTGAACCAGACAAATATGGACAAAGAAAAACCATAACATTCTCTCAATTCTTTTCCTTTTTTCACAACATGGTTGTATTTAGTTTAACACTGTCCACAATGCGAGTGTTACGTAATGTCTATTCGTCCCTTTCGGTTTCTAATAAGCTGTAATCTTTTATTTTCGAATAATTACAAAACACCATGAAAACAATAGATACACTGTTACTATGTTATAGAAGTCACAGTCTGAAATCTACTCAAAATTGTATATAATTGTGTATAAAATTGTTAGTATAAGCTGTTAATGGATAACACCACACTTACTGTGGCTGAAAAGGGGTGTTGAAGTGTACAAAAGAGGTTAACTGGTAGAAGTCCGTTAGTAATGAAATGTTAAAAATGCACAGTCAGTGTCAATATCAGTACACCAATTACGAAAAACGCCAATAGAGAAGTGAAAATTTACTAGTTAATTAATTACTCAAAAACAAAAATTACTAAACATGAAGCAAAAGATTTCAAATTCTATTGAAAAGATATTCAAAATGCAAAAACATTTAGTTTTTGTTGCCAATAAATTGAAAACGTGAAATAATCATTTGAAAAATTTAAGGGATTTGGATCAATTAGCTGATCCATACGAGCTTTTAGAAGTAAAATTATGACAATTTATCTATACATCTAAACCTAAAATATGAAGTTCCAGCTTTGCATGGATATTCAAAAGTTTTTCGCAAAACATTACGTAAGTGCCAAATGCTATTTTTTACAGGAAACGATTTTTTTAATAATCTGTTGCTTGCGATGTTTTCCAAGGAAAAGTTTCAAAATATATACCGTTTTTTGTCAGTTTTCTCATTTACATTTTGAAATAAAAGTTAGACTTCGGGCTATTGAAGATTTTGTTTGTAATAAATTAAATTAAAATGCAAACAACCTTAGTATGCAAATGTAAGTTTTTATATTGTTATGGCACATCTCAATCTTCTGCGAGAATAACTCTTCCATTTTCATCTTCTTCGTCAGTTTCGGGTTTTCCCCGTCTATTATTCAATATTTTTGTATAATTACGTTTTTCACATAGATTAGTTCAACCTTTTAACTTAAAAATTGATGTCGCGAGCGACGCTTTGCTAGATTGTTTCCTCTAATTGGAAAGGGTGAAGTTAAATGAAAATAAATTCCTGTTATTGTTCCTGTATTGTATAATTTCTAATTTGTGAAATTGAAAGGATCGATAATAAAAATAATCTTTGATAACCAAAGGACCTTAAAGATTAAGAATTTTTGTGATTCTTATTCGCGACGTGGTAGAGTGGTGTTGGAACGGTAGGAATTCGGGTTATTAGGGGTAATAAAGGTTAGTGACAAAGAAACTGTAAAAGGCGATAGGATGATAAGGAAACATACGGCAAAGGGGGGAGATAGTGGAATTTAGTTGCGGATTTTGCATTTCTACCGTAGTGGTAGACGGATATATAAAGGTGTTCGGATAAAGTGAAAAGGGGGTTGATGAGCCATAGAAGGGCGAGAACGGGGAGCCAAAAAAGAAAAAGAGAAAGGAAGGAAGCCGAAGAAGGGCAAGCGGGAGAGGATATATTTAAAAGGAGTAAGCGAACAGCGAGGTCGCCAACCGGAGAAGGGCATATGGACTTAGAGGCAGATAATAAAGGGGAGGAAATTATGGAAAAAATTCTAAGTTAACTGGATAATATTGGATTGGAAATAACGGCATTGATTAAGAAGGGAGGCGGTGAGTACGAGATAAGTGACAACAATAAAGCAATAAGGAACCTTACGGAAGAAGTACGTAGTGTAAGGGAAGAGCTAAATTGGAAGGAAGGTGAATAGAGGAATGAAAAAAGGGAGCTGCGAGAAGAAATAAATAAACTAAGGGATACAATTGAAAGTCAAGAAAAGAACAGGAGAAGAAACAACATTATAGTGAAGGGGTTGAAAACTGAGGAACCAGAGAAAGAGTTGGAGAGACTGTTGAAGGAAACTCTTGAGGTGAGACCTGAATGGAATAATGTGACGGTGATCGGCAAGGGGAAAGGAAATGGGCTAGAAAAGCTGGGAAGTAAAAAGGGAGGTAATGGGAAGGAAGGGGAAACTGAGGAGTACGACGATCTATATTGACGATGATTTAACGAACGAAGAAAGGGATGTTCAGAAGGAATTAAGAAATATTGCAAAATTACATAGAGAGTGAGCGAAAAAAGTTAAAGTAGGCTGCAGGAAGATATGGATCGGAGAGAGAGTATTCAGGTGGGAGGAAAGGAGCAAGGGGCTCGTGGAGGAAGGGGAGTGCGTGGAAGTGTCGGTGCCAAAAAAACTAATGCAGGCTGTGTGGGGAGGGAAGGGAGACGATAGGGAATATGGTGGAGGAATGTGGTGAGCTAAGGGAACAGGAGGAAAGGTGGAGGGGAGTGTTCAGTGAAGGTAGAGAAGAGATAGAATGGAGGGAAGAAGTAATGAAATGTAGGAAAGGGAAATGGTGGTAGACTATTGGGGAGGAGAAGTGGAATAAGCAGGAACTGTGTAATTTGGATAAAATGGATGGAAGAGTTGTTGGAAAGCAGGAGAAGGAGGGGTACATTTAATATGGTAGTTTTGTTTTTGTTTGTTATTTATTTTAAGTTCAGCCATCTTTGTGGTGGGCTTATTATGTTTAGTTTGTAGCTATGGAGCCGGAATAACATCCTTTGTATTTTTGAAGAGAATAGAAAACAGTACCAAAAGTTTTGATAACGTAGTATCTTAGCAACTCGTGCTTAATTTTAACCTATTACTATCTGTTTTACCATTGATAATGACACAATGTCGGAACTAGGGCTTAACATACCGGAAGAAATTTTGAATACCGGTTTTCGGTATTCACTTCGGTATTGACTTTTTTTGCTGCTGAAAATATAAAAGAAAAAGAAAAAACGCATAGCTTAGAAATTCAAAGTTCAAAATTCGAAATTCAAAGTATTCAAGTTATTCAAAGATGTAAATTAAAAAAATCTACATAAAATTCAAAAATTTCGTATTGAAAATAGATATTTAAAATAAAAAATTGAAACTCAAATTATTATTAATGCTAATAAATCGTAAATTACAATTTGAAAATTCAAATTTCAAAATACGAAACGCATAATATTACTGCTACTTAAAGTTAAAAAGTTTAAATTAATTTCAAAATTGAAATTGGAAATAATAAACTCGCATTTATAATTTTGTAAATTGCTAGTTCAAAAATTAAAACGTAATAAAGAAAAATTGGTAGTGCCATAGTACATTTAATGTTAAGCTTTGTGATCCCTGCAACATTCAATTGTTTGGAGACATGCGGCCAAATGATTCGTTTTAAGTACTATGTGTGATACATAAAGTCGCACTAAAATTGCCCAAGGAATATATAGGGGGTTCCATTATAAAAAATGCAACTTTGATATCATCCTCTATAAACTTTGCGATTCAAGTGAAAATATTTTAGATTTGTTCGTTAATAAACCCAGCCTTCCATCCACACACTATTGGCCCACCCTGTATAGGTACATACAATATTTTTCACCATGAATATCATTAATCCAAAATATTTTCTACTAAAATCTAATTAAATTAATACCGATCAAATACCGATATTTACGTATGAATTCCGTTTTTAAATACTGCATCAATTTTGTACGGGATCCCAGTTTTCGAAATCCCAGAATTCCGGTATTGTAAGCTCTAGTCGGAACACGTCGGGTTACATGGAGTTTCACAAAGTAAGTTTGGAGAAAATTAATTCTCAAGATCCACAAAGTAAGTTTAGAGAAAATCTTTTTAAATTTAACGAAAAGCGTAAGGTGTTTCATTTGTAGAGCTTTTAGCAATCTTAAAATATATTCATGAACAACTATTGTGCTCTTCAAATTTTGGTGCAGCAAGTGAAATTATGAAAACACTACAGAAACATCTTTCCGCAACGCGACAAAATGGAAAAAAGGAAACGTTATTGTTTTGCAGGAATTCCATTCTTTTGCAGTGTACCTATATCATTGTAAGTTTGTTTCCAATTTGCTTAAACTTCCTTTACAGTACCTAACTATGATTACATTATCGAATGATACATACTATGTTACCTATCTGTATGTAGCTTTTTGCGTGCACAATAGACATACCCTGTATGCATTTTTACACATTACAAATTGTGGATTTAGAAGCGTAAATATTGCTTCACAATAGCTTTGTCTCTCTTTTTCCTTTATGTACGTTTACTTTGGTCAAGGAACATTGTATTTATTGAAAACAAATATTGAAAAGCAAATATTGTGAGGTATGTATGTATTCATAAAAGCCATATTGAGTATAGTATAATAAACATGCGAACTATAATGTTGAGCACAATAAACTTTACATCCTTTCAAACGGCAAGAGTGTTGCATATTTTTCATTAACAGAGAGGGACACGAAATGTATTTTCAATTTAAAGAAGTGGTTTTTCAGTCATGTTTCGAATAAAGTAAAAGGTGATTACTCAACCAACATCAGATTGGGTTTTTTCATTAAGGTTAAGCGTATAGTGACAATATCTTCCTTCGAGGTATAGGTATTAAAACACCATCCGCGTCGAGATGGCAATAGGAATACTTTTAATTTATCGTACATTACCTTACCGTATGTATTTGCCATTGCAAGTAAGGAACTAAAATACATTTAAGAAAAATATTTTTACATACTATTTCTAATTACATATTTTTGATTGAATGATGAAGCTCTAGGATGAATTCTCAAGATTAAAATTGACAACCTTTTCTGAAATTTAACCTAAAAATACAGTTCAAGTACACAAGTATAATATCTAAAAATTATCATCTGTCAAATATTGTCGTAGAGAAAAAACACTATTAAACCATCACCTAGTTTCATAGATTTTCGGTGTTCTACTAAGGATTCATCCACTTCTTCGATATTTGGTTTATCCTTTTCATTACGCGTACTAGGTATTTCCTTTTCTGTCGTGGCGGTGTGGGGGGGGGGTGTAAATAAGGCTCCTTAGGTAATCGAAAAAGCTTCTCTCGGCGATCGCGAACGCAGAATTCAAATCTGAATAATAAACTAAGATTACGAAGTTACCCCCCTCTCCACCCCCGGGGATGGGAGTGGGGACATCCTATTACTATCAAACAATAGAGTCTTAAAAATTTTTTTAGACGTATTTTTTCGTTTTTCAATGCGTTTTGTATTTCGCGAGATATTTGGGCGGTACGGGTGGTCTGAAACATCCGATATACATAGACTACACCGTATTAAAGAACTACAAAACGATAAATACGAATCTAAAACAAGTTCGTATTGCAAGTTTTAAAGTAACTTGTCTCGACACCTATTTATTGAACTTCTTATCTCAACTGACAGACAGTAACAAATACCATATGAATATGAGCGGAAACAAATTGTTTGTTCCTTGGAGACAAACGATCGCATAGTTCGTCCTATTGCACTTCGCTTCCTATGATTGTCAATGTTACATTAGAGTTGGAAAATTTTGTAGGCGAACGTTCTTATACATATAATTCGAGTGTTGCATTGAACCGCGAGTAAATGTGGTTGTCAAACAATTTGATTGAAACTCTTTCAGACAATACAATTTTGCTTAATGGAACGTGTGATTTCAGAGGTTGGAAACAGTGTAGAAAGCACCATTTGTAAAAACCAACCGAATCACTAATTGCAATGAATATTTCAGTATTTATTGCAAATGCGTTTACAAATGGATTATTCCCTCGTACAGATTTAGATTAATTTAAAAACAATATTTGTGGTAGTAGTTAAAATGAATGTGAAGAAAGCCGAAATTTAATTTATAAACTACTGCTTATAATGATATTTTGTCAATAAATAATGATGCTACCAAATATTTTTAGAAATCATCAGGTCGTTTTTCGAAAACCATTAAATTTGTGATTATTATCGGTCTTTTCTCAGACATCCTGCATAAACCGTAATAGGGAAGGATGAAACTCGTCTGCTTCTGCCTTCATAACGTTACAGTTTGAAAACAAAAAATTTAAATAGACTGAGGATCAACTTAAATCAGTGAAATCTTGAAGAGCAATTAGGGAAAAAGGAAGAACACTTTAATACCAGAATCAACATTGAGTACAAATGAAAGAAATTGGAAATTGTGAGGAGGACAAGTTATGCAAAAATACCACATTTTCTATTGCCCAGAATACGATCATATCATCAAACTAGCAAATATTGTTCATGGTTTATTATCTAAAGAACACAACAAAATATTTTAAATATTACATTGATTTAATGAAAACTACGATTGGTTCGAATTTGTTATGAGGAAAAATACTAGAATTTTCCTGAAAAACCCTGAAACGACTGGTTTAATTGCGTTCCATAGGATTGAAGTAGATAATTACTTCAAAAAATTACTTCACTTGCGACAATTCCGCCGATGTGTATAAATATCTAACAAACTGGACGAATCTCCATGTAGATACAACACGTCATTCAATGAACCGTTGTGCTTTCTATCTTTAATGAAACTAATGACAAACAGTTATTGGGATTCGAGGGAACAGAGATTTGACCATCGATTCCCAACAATTTTTGTCACCGTTTAAAGAACAGGTGAATATGTGCAAAATTAGCAAAAAAGTGTGTCATGTACCTACTACCTACACCTACCTACAGTGTGTCCGTAAAGTATGGAACAAATTCATTTTCAACGTTATTATGTACTTTTGGGAAAAAACCTGAAACACGTCGATTTCGATTTATAATTTACCATTTTCTCGTATGAAAGTCTTACCACCCTCTTGCACCCCCTCGGAGGTATGAGCAACCCTTAAAAAAATTTAAGTACGAACGGGTGGCTTGTGGCACCTTGTTTGAAAGGGATTTTAAATCTCTATTCAGCAATTTTTAAATTTGGTACACTCGTAACTCAGAAATTGAATTTTGAAAAAGAAATAGTGTATTTTTAGATTAAATGTTCAAAGTAACCACCAGTCACTTCTTGAAAAATATCTAAAGGCGATCATAAAATTATCCGTTTAATTTGAAATAATAATCAGGTATTTTCTAATTTGTTCTGATTCTGTTAAGGAAAAAAGCGTTTAACAAAAAATAACAAAAAATCTAACTAGTAGACTACTTCATATTTGTAGTTATTTTTGACAGAGGCTTGTCTATTGCCAAATTTTGTTTGTGTGTGCATTTCAGTAAATAAATCATGGCTCAGTTAACAGAAACACAGAGAATAGACATTTTAATTATGATTGGATGTGGTAATAGAACAAGAACTCAAACGGAGGTTTGTGAACTACATATTTCTTTTTCAAAATTCAATTTCTGAGTTACGAGTGTACCAAATTTAAAAATTTTTATATTGCTGAATAGAGATTTAAAATCCCTTTCAAACAAGGTGCCACAAGCCACCCGTTCGTATTTAAATTTTTTTAAGGGTTGCTCATACCTCCGAGGGGGTGCAAGAGGGTGGTAACACTTTCATACGAGAAAATGGCAAATTATAAATAGAAATCGACGTGTTTCAGGTTTTTTCCCAAAAGTACATAATAACGTTAAAAATGAATTTGTTCCATACTTTACGGACACACTGTATGTACTTATTAACCATTATACATACTTGTAAATTAATCATATAAGCTTTGTACCATTTACCATTTAGATTTCATATACTTGTAATTAAGCATGTACCCTTTGTACCATTTACCATTTAAACTTTCCTCTAAGAAAGTTTGCAAACTGTACAATGTTCAAACACTGTTCAAACCACAGAATAAAGCACAAGTGATTCAGAAGCGACTCTCTCCTAAATCCGTGTTGCACATTTTCTTATCGCTCGAACAACCGCTCCGCCTTCTGGGTGTGGGATTATAGCGAGCGCATTGATACATTATTTATAGGTACATTTCAGCGTATGTAGCGGTGTCCGGTGCGTTGCAAATTTAAAATAAAAATAAGGACCGTTTTGGAAATTTATTAATGCCGCACGATGAATTTTACAATTATGTTAAATTATTGGAAGAAGAGTTTGTGCTACACTTAGAAAGTGTAATTGTTTCCAATAATGTTGGCAAATTGATGCTTCAGTGCTCGGAAAAGATTCCGTTTATCCCTCCTTGTAAAGATTTTCTCACATATTGTATTTATTGAAACTATTTATTAGAATGAGACTCTTTTATACTTTGAAATATGCTAACGGAGATATAAAAGGATCGCATATTAAAAATTTACAGCTTATTAAAGTATCAAATTTATAAAACTAAGCATATATTATAATAATTATATAAGTACCTAACCTACATAATCTTTAAATACCTACGTATCTATTTGTAAATTACATGCTAATAAAATACTGCTTTTTTCTGCATTATTGATTTGAAGTAGGCCAATAACGGCGAATTAAAAATTAAGGCAACGTGAGAGTAGCATGTGGTAGTATGCTGGAGTTACGGTTACCTTCTTCACTTTGAACTCTTGTTGCGAGAATTCTATCGGAATTAGTTTTACTGTGAACCGCCTATCAAATGCGAAAATGTATGGCAAATATTTTTTGTTTATGACATTTTTTTATACGATTTCAAATTTATATAATAATGCCAAAAACTACAAACCACTCCTCTTTTTACTGGCCTTGCTAATGCAACAGACAAGGAAGTTTGACTAAAATGGGCGTGGTTGCCCCGACGAGCCCACCTTGCACCGGCAACATAACTTCAAAGGTGCCGACGGGGAGTGTCGCTTCTGAATCACTTGTGCTTTATTCTGTGGTTCAAACACTAGATAAGACTAATCATTATTAACAGAGTAATGTTCACTTTCAATCGCAAATATTTTGCAGTAGTAATATTATAAAAGGAAGAGATCAGTTATTATTATAGTCGGTCAGTCAGTCAATTTTTATTATAGTCAGTCATCAGTCATCAGTCAGTAGTCAGTAAGCAGTTAGAAATTGTAACAACCAGCAAAATCTAAGTAGTAAATAAGTTCTATTTTGTTAATAAACAATACGATATGTTAGAGTGATCTTATTTCCAACTCCAATTGTGAATAGAAATAGCCGAACACAAGTCAACCCATTACAAGTGGAACACCTACTTTAGTTGATGGAAAAAATCCAAAAAATGATAATCAACGTCAACTTCGCTCAGAAGACAAGTTTCAATTCCCTACAGAAATAAACAACGTTAACGTTACTGCTACATTTTTACATGAAACTTATACCCATTTTATACGTAGATAAATAATCAATCTTCTATTTGACTTCTAAGTAAATGAGAACAATGAAGATTGAAACATGTTTATATAAAATTGAATTTTGTAAGGGAAATGAGAAAGGTTCCAATGTTTCGTGTATTATTAGTAAAAAGGGGTCATTCAAAAAAAGTTGTGACAATGCTGTAAAGCAAGTTCACATTGTAGATTAATTATAAAATTATTGGTAATATATTTTAAGGGGCAGTTTTTTAAAACAACAAATATATTTCACACATTCATACATACTTTATATTTCAGTCTAAATAATCGTCAAAATTTATCGTCCAATTTTAAGATATCGTGTCATGCACTATTTGCGTTCATTTCGTAATGCTGCAGTTGCAATTGATGTAAGTTTAGTAAAGTTTTAGTAAGTTTCATCTGTCAGATGCACGTTAAAATAAAGCTAACAAACGCTTGAGGCAATTTGGGAAAAAATCGGTTTCATAGAAAAATCTAATGGAGGAACTAGGAAACGAAGTTTAAATAATGAAAATACATAAGCTTACAAAGTGGAAAAGTTACAGCGGCTGTAAGACGTGTAGTGTTAAGTTTTTCAACTATAAACGGAATGAGAAGCTTTGAATAACAAAAATAAATTTTAAAAAAGGGTTGTTAAATACGAATTACTGAAAGAGTGTACGTAAATTTAGTGGCAGTTTTCGAAAAACTTTCAGTCGGAAAAGTTCAACTAGTTTACAGAATAGAATGGTTTTGGCTATAAAAATTAAGTATTTTATTGTTATCTGTAACCGAGCTTGACGTCCTGTAATAGGACCTACGTTACTTAACGTTACCGGAACGGTTGCATTTGGATGGTTAACAAAGTGTGTCCACACTAGAAATAAATGCTTACCATTGAAAACCAGATAAAGATATTGCTGTTATTTCATATGACAGGAAAGGGAAACGCTCCGAGATTATGCGACACTGTTTTTAGACAGCTGTATGGTCATACGAATGCGAGTCAATAGCTTTTGTTTCTAAAGTGAATGTCTAGTGTGGATTGCCGAGGAACTCAGTCATTCTTCTTCGTAAAGGTTATAGTCACAGGATATGTGTATCTGAACATGTTGCAGAACTTTTTTATTGGCCAACTTCCCCCAGGATCGATTTTCCAGTAAGATAGGACACCGCCCCGATTTCATCGACAGGTGCGTGACTTCTTGAATACAAATTTTCCCGATTTGTGGATCGGAAGAGGAGGACCCCTAGCCTGGCCACCCAGGTCACCTAATGTGACCCCTTTGGATATTTTTTCTGGAAATTTTTGAAGAATGTTGTGTACCAAGGAGACAGACCAAGAAAATTGGAGGAATTGAGAGCCCGCACCACAAATGCAGAAGCGCTTGTGACTACAGGACGCTTGGCGGGAGGTTCAGTACCGTTTAGACGTATGTAGAGCCACCAAAGGTGTACACATCAAGTTGGATTGACCATCCTCCGAAACTCGGTGAGTTTTTAAATCTCTAGTTATGTAACAGTTTATGCTACAAATTCATTTTTTACACTTGAAATTATCACTTATTTCTCGATCCCTCTACCGTGGACACCCTTTATTGCTTAATGATGAATTTGGAGGATTTTAGATACAAATAGTTGGTGTTGGAATTTTGCGTACGAAGGTAATCGTCGACTATCATCTTTTTATACCTTTCTCAGAAATGTAGTGATGAAGCTTCTTCCCAATGATATCATTAACAATCTCGTCGCTTACAAATTGTGTATCTTTTAATAATAATTATTTAAAAAAAATGAAAAATATCCTGCTTGTTGCGCGTGTATCTTTCCAAAAGGTAGCTATATAAAGTGTCGTGACATTCTCAGTATGTAAAGGTCGAATAATATTAAATAATAAACTTTTATGTTGTGTGTCATAGCATAATATTCAAGATCAATACGTTCGTCATAAATAAGGGTGGAAGCTTTGGGGGGAAAGATTTGTGAAAGGAACAATAGTAAATAATACCACATTCTGGAAGAAATAGTGTGTTCCAAGAACATCTTTATTGTTATTCATTGTCTTCGAGGTCAAAAAACTCAGCGAACCCCGTCGCTATTTAGACTAAACCTTTAGTACCTAACAAAATGTTAAATGAAATCGCCTACAAACCAAATGAGAAAGTTGTAAATCCAAGTACTGTAACGAAAATAAGGACGGAATGCAAGGTACGGCCAAAATTGAAATGAAGACTGTTCCGTTTAAAAGATACAGGGTCTAAACTAAAATGGTGGATTGTTAATTGTTCATTTTTCATTGGTAGTAAATGAAGAACATTCCCAGACATGAAATAAGATCCAATAAGGGTTTTAAAAACGTACTTAACAAATTATTTTAGATTAGGTATACATAGATCACATCACTCTTAATTTTATTATGATGTGCATTAAATGAACTAAGAATAGAAACAACAAAGTTAGATGTAATTACAATGGTTGATCCAGTAGTCTATAGGTTACAAAATTTACTTAGGATAATTTGGGTCTGATTCATTGACGTGATTACAGCTTCAGTCTGGAGAGTTCGATGTTAACGTAAACTTATTGAATAGGTAAGCATTGTTACTACACACCACGCGACGGTAGAAGTTGATATAGCATTATTTAGAAAGCGATAAATATACATCGTTTAAGCTTCTGCATTTAAAACGTATTTTAACAACATGAAAGCATAATATATGCTAAAAGCTGTGTCATCAGTTAATGAATGGACGGTTAATCAACTATGAAATGACATAGCCGAAAAAATAATTATTAATATCAAAATAAAAGCGAATTATAGTACAACGGTCTATGTTACCACAGAATTGAGAAGGTGTAGTTTAATGCTTTACTTCATAGAATTCAAAAGCATTTCATGGAATCGGCTGTATGGGAATGATGTAGAATATTAAGTAATCTGTAATACGAGGGCTATCCAGAAAGTAACTTACGTTTTGGCATGGCAAGGCGAGGAGCGGGACTAGCGACGCCATCTTGGTGTCAGAGCGTCCCTTCACTCAGTACGCATCCAGCTGTGGTAGCGTGCGCTTTGTGATGCTTTTGCTTTATTCACCGTGAATTTTTAAAATGTGTGCTGCAATACAAATACACGCGAGGTGCGTTCAGTGATTAGGTTTTTGTTGGCGCAAAACCACAGAACAATTGAAATTCATCGGCAACGTTGTAAGGTGTATGGAAACAACGTAATGAGTGCAAGCCGAGTACGGCAGTGGTGCATTATGTTTAAAAATGGTCGCACTAATGTGCACGACGAAGAGCGAAGTGACAGACCGACCATTGTAAGTGATGAACTGGTGGCGAAAATCAATGAAAAGATTCAAGAAAATCGTCGCTTCACAAATACGTAGTTCTCGTTTCCTCAAATTCCATGAAGTTTGTTACATGAGATTGTGACGGAAAAGTGAGGCTATCATACATTTTGTGTCAGATGGGTACCGAAACTCTTGTCAGAAGACCACACAAAACATTTCTTTCATTTCTTGAAGTCTACGAGAAAGATAGTGACTCACTTCTCGATCGTTTCGTAACTGGTGACGAGACTTAGGTAAAACATGTGACTTGTGAGACTAAAAGACAGTCTATGGAGTGGGGATACACAAGTTCTCCTAAAAGACCAAGGAAATGTTTGCAAACTTTGTCAGCAAGAAAGATCATGGTGGTCGTTTTTTGGGACAGGGAGGGTGGATTTTGGTGGATTTCCTCGAACGTGGTTCAACAATTAACTGAGAGATATGGTGAAACATTGGAAAAGTTAAGAAGAGAGATTTTACTGATAAACTACACGTTATACAAATTGGTTGCTGCAACTGTAAAATTGTACACGGTAAAAGAATTGATCATAATATTATTTCTAAATGCGAAATCCCCTAGATGAAAATACAACGGTTAAGAAAAATGTAAAAATAACATATAAAACTCACTCTCATCGAATTTTTTAATTTTTTTTTCCATTAACGGTAATGTGTACCTACATTTGGATATTTTTCATCGAATAGTTGAATTGCATACCTGTACGAAACATCCCCATGTATGTATGCCTAGATTCCTAGATCTAATCGATGATGGTTGTCTTAAATAAAAATAACGGTTTCATGAAATTGTGTAGATTATTTTCAAATTTTGCTTTTGCAAACAGTTTTTCATAATCAAATTTTGCTCTATGATACACAAAAAGGTACTTTACCTGCAAAGAAAATAATTTTTGCTCCACCACTAAGGCGGCTTTGAATTAAAAAAAATTTAAAATATAATGAAAATTCATTTTCAATGAATCTCAATCTGAATCTGAAAAAACTGTTTTGAAATTCTAAAATTGTCGGTCATTTACACCTATAATGAACTCAATCCGTGGACACACTCGTATTATACTGAAGCGGTTTATAATCGAGATTAAGTTATAATAATGTAAATTATAATTTATCAATTACAATGGACAAAGTAAATTAACCAAAAGGAAATGTATGATCGTTCTTTTATTTGTTGTATAATGTTGGCTTGCTGCATCACAGCTGAATGCTCAGAATTTTAAAAAAGCGCAAGCTTCGCTCTTATTAGCACCAGTTTCATACATTTTGCTTCTAAATGATACAAAAATGCAACGAATATAGGGAATATTCCATTTATAGTGATAATTAACCTCATAGTGTTGTAGACCAATCAGACATTAAGAACAGTGTCACATGCACCAATCACAAGTTTTTTTAACTGAAAAGAATGTATGCTACTTTTCTTGCCGCTACCTCATTGTTTTAGCAACCTATATTTAAAAAAATCAAATGTCATTTTGACAAAAGTAAAAAATTTGACGTATTTAACGCTTCATTCAGTTAATTCTCCAACCGAAGATCATTCGTTCTCAACTCTTGTCAGGCAAGATTTTTTTGTATGAGCATTGATTGCTAAAAGGTAATTAAACTCGATCAAATTCTTGGGAAAAGAACCCTCGCGCTTCGCGCTCGGGTTTTTTCGTCAATTTGATCTCGTTTAATTGCCAAGCAACCAGTGCTCATACAAAAAAATCTTGCCGACAATAGTTGAGCACTTATGATCTTACTGTTGAAAAGGAACGTTCACACACACAAAATTGGAAACTATGGTCACGTGACAATCCACACAACTGCGACGTTCTACACACCAGAACCTAAGTATGTACCTCCAAAAAGTTAGAGTTTGCGCAGGGCGAGATACAGGATTATTAGGTCATCACATTATAATTTTACTTATACAGGAGAACGTCTCTTACCACACCTACAAGAAGAAATAGTTCCCGTTCTGTCTGAAATTGCTAGAGCGAACAAGAGATGAGTTAAGTTTGCCTCACATACAACAGTCGTAATTATTTTGAATTACTGACCTGTTAGGTTCATGGATCTTACTCCAAACGACTTTTTCCTCGTTAGTCAATTTAAACACAAAAATATACAAACATTGCAAAAAATCCTATGTTAGGTTTGCTTTTTTCATGGTGTTAGGTTCGGTCCCAGTAGTAAATACTCAATTTTGCAACTTCGAAAAACTTGTGGAAACTGGGGGGGGGGGCACCAAAAACCGCCATTTTTTCGGACTTTTTTCAGTTTTAGCCTCGTAGATCAAAAACTATGAGTTGTAGTGCAAAGAATATGATTATCTTTTTTAAACTGGACTAATTTTTCTACCATTTGAGCCTAACCGGAAGTCTGTAGGTATAATAGTTTCCGAGATACAGCTCTTCAAAAATAGGCATTTTCCCTAAATCTGTTTTTAACGTATCATCCATGATTCGAGCCAGATATTGCCACAATGACGTGCCCTACGATCGTTGTCATGGAGGAAAAAATTGTAGGACATTTTATCAACTTTTATTTAAGCATAGATGCATTCCTGTAGGCCTAACAGTTGTCGAGAAAAAGACGGAAAACCGGAAAACGGTGAAATCGCTACGACTTCACATATATGTAATAGCATTAATATGATTAGAAGACATTTTCTGATTATTCTTATTTAGCCTAGCGAACGAACGCTCAAAAAGGGCTTGTAGACAGACTTTTTGATCCTAATGATTTTATTTCTGGGATGTGTTTGGTGATGATTATACGAAAAGTAGCGTAACAAAATGTGCGGATTTGTTTGGTTTTCCGTTTACATCTCTTGAACAGGCCATCGTAGTGGGAAATGGCCATTTATAAAAAAAAGCTGATTAAATTTTCTACAAGTTTTCTTCTATGCGTTTTTTCTCTATCTCTATCCGTTGAAGAGATATTCGCTGTCAAGATTTGACATTTTTTTTTAAATGAAATAAAAGTTGTAGACCATAAAATTTTCTATAAAATACATATACCGTTTAATATTTTATCTCACATACATTAGATGTTATAGTTATTTAAAAAAAACGTTGAGTTCAAGATGGAATCGAGGGCACTAGAGAACAACTAATTTTGTGGGAGGTTTGGAGCTAAATCTGATATGTGAGTATTAAATACAGATTACCTGCATCCTTAGCCAAACAATTTCATTCTTATGCGCCACCATTTTTAATGGTCTCTAGTCTTTTCTAAATACATTTATGATAGGGTTAATGTCTGACGAAAAGAACAAAAGTATTTTCTCAAGGCAGCTTTTATTTTATAATTGGCCATTTCCCACTACGATCGCCTATTCAAGAGATACAAAGGGAAAACTTAACAAATCCGCAAATTTTGTTACGCTACGGAGTTAGCTCATACGGTAGGGCCGGGGACTTTTCGTATAATTATCACCAAACACCTCCTAACACATCTTAGAAATAAAATCATTAGGATCAAAAAGTCTGTCTACAAGCCCTTTTTGAGCGTTCGTTCGCTAGGCTAAATAAGAATAATCAGAAAATGTCTTCTAATCATACTAATGCTATTACATACATATATGTGGAGGATTTCACTGTTTTCCGGTTTTCCGTCTTTTTCTCGAGAAGTGTTAGGCCCACAGGAATGCATCTATGCTTAAATAAAAGGTGATAAAATGTCCTACAATTTTTTTCTCCGCGGCAAGAGTCGTAGGGCACGTCGTTATGGCAATATCTGGCTCGAAACATGGATGATACGTTGAAAAAAGATTTTGGGAAAAATTGCCTATTTTTGAAGAGCTGTATCTCGGAAACTATTATACTTGCAGACTTTCGGTTAGGCTCAAATTGTAGCAAATTTAGTCTAGTTTAAAAAAGATAATAGTATTCTTTGCACTATAATTCGTAGTTTTTGAGCTACGAGGCTAAAACTGAAAAGTCCGAAAAAATCGCGGTTTTGGCCCCCCCCCCCCCCCCAGTTTCCACAAGTTTTTCGAAGTTGCAAAATTAAGTATTTACTACTGGGACTGAACCTAACAACATAAAAAAGTCAAACCTAATATAGGATTTTTTGCAATGTTCATGTTTAAAATGACTGGACTACGTGTGATAAAATATTTCAATATGAACTTTCAAATGATAGACACAATAAACAACCAGAAGTGATGGTTTTTGGGAGAATTTTTTGGGATTTACTTTTGTTGTTGTAATCTCATGTGCTCAAGTAAATACTTAACATTCCGGTTCTATTATACTTTTCATTGTTTAATTATGGCTCAGATGTAATGAAAAATGCTATAATTCTACAATTTTGTGTTAATTTCATATCTCCATCCAATTTGAACGATTTTATTGTAATTTTCCATAATCGATGACAAGACCCAATCCCGAGGATGTAATGAATTGTTTTGTATTCCTTATAATGAAGCCTAACATTTTCATTGAGGAAGAGGAAACTTGTTGAATATGATGAACGAAACTAAGTTTCGTATCAAAGAATGTGCCTAAATCTTTTATAATGGTATATCTACCTAATGGCATTTCATTTGGTTGGTAGCTAAATAAAATAGGTGTATTTTTACGGGTAAGTGATAATATCTTACATTTCGATACATTTATGAAGAGATTATTGATGTTACACCACTCCTGTATTTTTCTCACTTGTTTTTGTAAGAACTGACAATCAGCAATAGTATTGATGCAACCGAATATTTTGAGATCGTCTGCAAATGGCAGCTTTTCACAAGAAATTGCACTAGTCAGATCGTCAATAAATATTATAAACAACAGTGGACCTAAATTAGATCCTTGTGGCGCACCAGCTGGCACAGGATGAATTGAAGCTATTGTAGGTAAGATATTATTGTTTACGAATAGAGAGATAGGATGTAAAAAATTTGACGAGTAAGTCACTGAAACCGAATTTATGCAGCTTATGAATAACAATGTCGTGGCTAATGGAGAAGTCAGTGTAGACTACATCGACTTGGCCCTTTTCATCAAGATGGGTACAAACGTATTCAGTGAAATAAATAAGATTTGTCATGGTTGATCTGTTCTCCATAAAGCCGTGCTGGAACTGAGACATTGATTCTTTATGAGCAGATATATCTTTGAGTACAGTAATAGTTCAAAGGCAATAACGACTTTAAAAATACAAATAAGAATTCGTCAAACGTGTATGTATACAAAGTAAAAATGTGAAGTAGGTATATAATGTAACACAAATTCCAGTATTACCGACCTAAGGATTATATTAGCTAAATTCCCCAGACAAAAAGGATTTAGTTTTACAGAGGATTAAAGCGATTCTCTTTGAAAGCAGCCTCTTTGTGTCATAATAAATTGTGATATCCATAAAGAAAAGTTTGGGGTATCATTTTAATATTTACAAGTACTGAACCTGACACACTTTACATTTCGGTGGTCGGGCGTAGAGAGCGCAACCACAATTCTTACAATTCTTAATAAAGGGGTGGAATATTACTAAAATTATATACGTATATATATTTTTTTTAAATACGGCCGAGTGATCTTTAAATAACACATAGTAAACGTTTAATAATGCTGAATATTTCTTTTCGTGTGCACCACACCAATAAGTAAATGGGAATATAATTCAGGTCACGCAACAGTGTTTACTTGAACTTACAAAGTATACCGCCATTTCGTTGATAGAAAGCTACTTTATTTCAGCACGTTTTTTGTCTAGTAATGTATAGCACGTTTTTCGTCCAGTAATTTGTCTAACAGAATTTTTGAAGTTGCAAAACTAAGTTATTGGTCGTAATATGCGTACTGAATGTCAAACTTGAGGCTTGCGTGCAATACCTTCTCTTGTTCTTTAGTAATGATACCTAAATTTAAACATTGTATCTAACAAGGTATTAATTAAGGAATGAGCAATTTGGAACAGAAATTAAAATATGGAAATTAATGGACGAATACCTGATATTACTTCATTCGCTTCATATTCATGTTTAGTTTACAGATTGCATAATATTCATGTAAGTAGTACAGCTACTATTGAAATGTCAATAGTTTCGATTATCAAGAGTAGGTACACTCTATGACACCCCTCCCCGAAGCGTTTTATGAACATAACTGCAAAAAAGTTTTTAAATCGTTTTTTTTTTCAACGTCAATGTGACTATAAAGCTCGCATAGACTATCAACAACATGTTTATCTCCAAAGAAAATTCTAAAGTTGGAGTTGTGTGTTGGGGGTGATAAAGTTCAACACGATTTACTCATTATAGTGTTTACTCACGGAATAAAATTTAAAAATCCCTTATACTAAACACACAAAGTGACGGTAACACATTTAACTCAAATGCTATTACGCCTTCTGTCATAACTTTTATTATAATTTATTAAACAGCTGACTACTTCAACACAAATGAGTTAAGATTAAAAGTTTAGTACTTACATGCTGGATAATGAAAATGCAGGAATCATAAATTTTACCTGTAACAAAGAATATCATGAGAATTTTGTTCATACATTAGTAAAATTTACTTATTTAGTGACGCCTTTGAAAAGCACTCACCACATCATCGCTGTGATTCACGAATTATGAATCATAAATAGTTTGGGTTAAACAAACATAAATTTTCTCCAATCTAATTTTATATGGAACTCAATAATTAATTGTAAATAATAAAATAAGAACCAGTAATTTCAGTAATTTAGTCGAATTACTTGTGCTGCTTATTTAGAAAAAAGCAAAAGCCATACTTACAACTGGATATACAGAGCCATTAAAAAATCATAAACTTGTGTAAAAAGCTTACATAATACCAACAAAAATATTTACAGTACATGCTGTTTAAAGCAAACAATAACTTTGTTATTATTAATTACAATTGAAGGGAAGTTTTTCTTCTGCCAATTTCCACATACTTTCAGCTCTTTTTATTAGAATGATAATTTAATATAAAAATCAAGTGAATTTTAGTTTTTCAGAGTGTGTGTATGTAGTATTATTGTTTGACATTTTATAAAAATATAAAATGAGAAACTCCGAATAAAGCTTTCGCTTATTAAATATATCCAGGCTGAAATATGGTTCAGACAAAAACCGAATTTGGCACATTTGCGTATTTTTGGTGCTGAATGTTACAACCATATCCCATCAAATAATCGATCAAAATTACAGACAAAGTCGACGAAATGTTTAATGCTTGGTTATGCCGGATCGATTGGTTCATATCGGTTATGGAATGTTGAGCAACAAAAGCTTGGTCGAAGTGTAACATTTAATGAGGCATCGGTATTGAATCAATCGAAAATAATACAAATTATTGGTTCAGAGGAGGCAACAAACCGAGAGACAACGGCAAATGATCAAATGTGCGACGAAGGGGCGGATGATTCAAGGAATGGTATTTTTGATAATGCAAATGATCTTTCAACAAATTATGAAGGCAACGAAGATGTTGACGACATGGGAGTGATATCTACAACACTAAATTGGATAGTGTTGGTAACAGCATGCAAGGGAACCACGGTGTCAATTTGGACGACAACGGTAACAACAAAGATAAGGTCAACAGTGCAAATGGAAATTGCATTGGCAATATCGATCAGTAGATTCCACGACGTAGCAAAAAGAAACCAGATCGGTTTGGTGAATGGGAATTCGACGATGAACATATACACATGGCATTATCGGCTGAACGATATTTTGATGATGATCCATTGACTGTGGCTGAGGCGAAAACTCGAAATGATTGGTCTGAATGGAACAAAGCAATCAATTTTGTGAGTATCGTTCATTAATTAGAAACAATATTTTCACCGTTTGTGAGCAGCCGGAAAATCGAAAAGCCATTTCAAATAAATGGGTGTTTAAGCTAAAACGAAAAGTTGTTGGAAGTATTGACAAGTATAAAGCGCGTTTGGTGGCGAGAGGATTTTCACAAAAATTGGGTTTCGATTACAATGAAACGTATGCACCGGTAGCAAAACTAGTCCCATTAAAGCTTTTGCTTGCGATTGCCAATCATCATGATATGCACATTCATCAGATGGACGTTAAAAGTGCATTTTTAAATGGAGAGCTATCAGAAGAAATTTATATGGAATTACCGGATGGTTTTCGTGTGCAAATTGAACAAGGTACGTTACGGATTAAAGTAGGCATCACGTGCATGGAATAAAAAATGTAATGATTTCGTGACACGAATTGGTTTTACACGTGTGATTCGAATCAATGCTTATATGTGGAACAACAAGATGGATTTGCTTGCTATGTGTTGTTGTACGTCGATGCCACATTAATATTTTGCGGCAACATGAATGTGACGTGGGAAAAGCAAGTTCATTTCTTGGTATGCAAATTAATCAAGATATTGAAAATGGTGTGATTACATTGCGCCAGTCACAATACTTGGAAAAAGTATTAAACACATTCGGTATGCATGAAGGTCAACACCAGTGGAAAAGGGCTTACATTTGGATTTGGGCGACAAAACAAACTGCCCCAATTATCCGTGACGTGAATTAATAGGTTGCTTGACAAACGCAACGATTGCGACTCGACTAGATTTGTGTGCGGCAACAGGATATTTCAGACGGTTTCAAGTTGTTTCAACGAAATGCATTTCAATCATGCGAAACATATTTTACGTTACATTCATGGTACGATGGAGATGAAATTGGTTTACAAAAATCAAACAAATGAAAAAACGTTGATTGGTTACAGCAATTCAGATTGGGCTGGTGACAAACACGATTCAAAATCAACGTGTGGTTATGTTTTTAAGTTATATGGAAACACCGTCAGTTGGGCATCTAAAAAGCAACCAACTGTGAGCAAATCGTCAACTGAAGCCGAATATATTGCGTTGGCTGAAGCAATTAGTGAAGCTGAAATTATTGGTCAAGGTAAGTATTGATTGCAACGATCCAATTCCAATACACGAAAACAACACTTCGTGCATTAAGATTGCCGAAGAGCTGCGTGAATGCAAACGAATGAAACATTTGAATGTGAAGTACAATTTCATCCGTGACTATGTGGCCAAAAACAAATATGAAATTGTTTACGTTGCAACACAAGATCAAGTAGCGGACATCATGACAAGGCATTTGGTAGAATTCTTTTCATCAAAGGTTGTGATAATTTGAATTTGGTTTAATGTTTTTTACTTCCCGAGTACGAAGTAAAAGGGAAGTATTGTATTAGTTTTCCAAAAAAAAAATTTGACCTATGGAAATTTTTACATATCTTTGCGTTTCCGAATACGTAGATTCAAAATACGCAAAAAAAAATTTTCCGTCTGTCGTCTGTAGTCTGTAGTCTGTACGTACACATTCCTTGCAACGCTCTAAACTCAGAAACTATTAAAGTTATCGAAATGCGGTTTTCGCCAATCGATTACATTCGGGCCAAGGACGAAAATGCTGTTATTACCTTTGATGACGTCACTTCCGGTATAAGCTAAAATGGCGGCACTCATTTTTTTATAAGATAAAGTTGCAGTTTTTTTATGTAGTTTAAAAGAGAATTTTTTTTTGAATTCAGCAATATATATTGTGCTATACTTATTTTTTGAAAATAGTGTTAAAAAAAATAATTATTAAAAAATGACTGCAACGCTCGATACTCAGAAACTATTAAAGTTATCGAAATGCGGTTTTCGCTAATGAATTACATTTGGGCCAAGGACGAAAATGCTGATATTACCTTTGATGACGTCATTTCCGGTGTAAGCTAAAATGGCGGCACTCATTTTTTGTATAAGATAAAGTTGCAGTTTTTTTATGTAGTTTAAAAGAGAATTTTTTTCTGAATTCAGCAATATTATATTGTGCTTACTTATTTTTTGAAAAAAGTGTTAAAAAAAATAATTATTAAAAATCGACTGCAACGCTCGATACTCAGAAACTATCAAAGTTATCGAAATGCGGTTTTCGCTAATGAATTACATTTGGGCCAAGGACGAAAATGCTGATATTACCTTTGATGACGTCACTTCCGGTGTAAGCTAAAATGGCGGCACTCATTTTTTTTATAAGATTAATACACTCCAGAAAAATAAACCAATGAAATTAATGAATTTCGTTTAAAACGACCAATCACATATGAATTACCAATAATCGATAAAAAGCTAGGTACATTTTTAATAAGTGATAATAATTTTCACCTTGTTTCATCATCTCTCTCTTACGTACATTTTAGAACATACTTTCATTGCTTTTTATTTAACTATAAACTCGAAATTTAGCAGGCTTTGGCGCAATTCGTCAAACGTCAAAATTTTTTTTGAAATACTATAAGTAGTGCATTAATCTCCCTAAAATACATTCGATGTTAATTTTTTTCTTTCGATAAAATTGCTTTTTAAGGAACTCAAATTTGATTACCATTTGGTAAAAACTCTCGAATCCAACACCTTAGATAAATTCACTGGCGCTACGCGCTCGTTAATTTATCTAAGGTGTTGATTCTCGAGTTTGTAACCATGGTAATAAAATTTTCGTGTAAAACGCAATTTTATCGACAAAAAATCAACATCTTATGTATTTACCCCCGATAAAGTTGCAGTTTTTTTATGTAGTTTAAAAGAGTATTTTTTTCTGAATTCAGCAATATATATTGTGCTATACTTATTTTTTGAAAAATGTGTTAAAAAAATCATTTTTAAAAAATGACTGCAACGCTCTATACTCAGAAACTATTAAAGTTATCGAAATGCGGTTTTCGCCAATCGATTGCATTCGGGCCAAGAACGAAAATGCTGATATTACCTTTGATTACGTCACTTCCGGTGTAAGCTAAAATGGCGGCACTCATTTTTTTATAAGATAAAATTGCAGTTTTTTATGTAGTTTAAGAGTATTTTTTTCTGAATTCAGTAGTATTTATTTTTTGAAAAAAGTGTTAATACGAGGGAAGTCTCGTGGCAACTTGCCAGAATTTTTTATGTTCTTAATGTACTTCTATTAAATTAAGGGTCGTTATTAGAATGATAATTTAATATAAAAATCAAGTGAATGTTATTTTTTCAGAGTGTGTGTATTTAATATTATTGTTTGACAGTTTGCAAAAATATAAAATAAGAAACTCCAAATAAAGATGTCGCTTATTAAATATCTCCAGACTCTGTTACTTAACCTTCATAACCTATTCGTATACACTTTTCAAACAGTTCCTAGTATATTCATGTAATTAGTTACTTTATTTTATATAGGTACTTACTTCTCTTCAGCACGTTCTCATTATGCGGCTCTGTGATAACACGGCATATACGTTTGAACAAACCTTCTCTGTTTTGATTTTATGTACTTTATGATGATGTTTAACAAAACCCACATACCTGTGGGGAAAAAACTCAGGTGAGTGGGTTTTGTTAAACATTGTGTTAGTTTAATTAACTTATTGTTTTTTACCCTTTTAATCTTCATCTTTCTTCAGTTTCCTTTATAATGAAACTAGTCCGGTTTCGAAACATGTCGCCACCGATACAATTACTCATTTAATTTTAACATTGTTTACGTACGTTAGATAGAAATTCAACAAGGTACATAACGAAATGGCCAAAACTTTAATACCTGTTAATTTGCATCGTTAACAGTTTTACTTATTCCAAAAAAAAACATAATCTTCCGTTTGATTTCATTTCATTATATTGGTTATGTTTGTGAGTTGTTTTATTAAATTACCTTAACCCCCTTTTGTGAGTATGGAATGGAACCATTACGTTGAAACCAAATAGCTATATTACGGCAGACCAGCCTACAGAAGTAGTGGATCCTATATCGACGTACTAGGACTCCTACCAAATTATCAACTCTGGCAGCAGCGATGAAATCGGGAGAATACGAATGCGTACACGGGTAAAAAGATGATAGGAAAGGACATATACCCAGAATACCTAATCAAAGGATGACAATTTGTTATGAGTAGCTGCAGACAGATCGGTGAAAATTCTTCGAATGAAAATTCTTCGACAGCAATTCTCCGAAAAACTATTCTTCGGAAGTCATACGGAACAGTAACACTAGCGCAAGGTTAAATGGAAAGTCAAATATAAATGACAAAAAAACAAATTAAAATAAATGCAGTATATACGACAGCTACTAGAGAAAAGTGTTCCTAAAACTCTTATTGAAACTTATTATGCAATTTACAATAATAATAAAAAATGGAAGACTATTCTGAGCCAACCTCCAAATGGTGTCTTGTGGGTAACATTAATAGGCTCTAAAAAACATATTACTTATATGTATTTAGAATAATTAAAAGTAATTGGCATACTTGAAAAATTTCAATGACTCTTGTATATTATTTATTCGAAGAATTTTCATGTCGAAGAATTGTAATGTCGAACAGTTGTATTTTCGAAGAATTCTGTTTCGAATAACAGCACTGTCGAAGAATTGTTATTCCGAAGAATTGTTTTTCGGAGAATTTCTGTCGAAGAATTTTCCGCACACCGCTGCACACACTATATCATGCATTGCGAATAGACTACAGGCCCGTATCAAAAATTGATGGGTCATTTGAACCACCAGGAGACCTATGTAGAACGATAGAAGGGCATAAAATAATAAGATTCAGCACTATGCCGTCACTTGTAAGCTGTGCAACTGAGTACAGGTGAGAATTCAAAAGTACAGGTAGACCGGGTACATTTTGGTCATATATTTTTGTACGGCATTCTTACCATCAATAGATCCATAAAAAATAATGAGAAAACGCGTAGTGCCGTACAAAAATAGTGCGCCACCAAGTCGGAAAAAATTTTTATTTTCCGGCGATTTTCAGGGTAAATTTGGTCATTTGATTCTGTACGGCATCGATTCCATACAGTTTCAATACCTCTTCTAATCCATTATTCCGCAACGCCGTACAAAAATCATGCGACAAGGGGAAAAGATCGAGTGTTGCAACCCCCTCTCTTCCGTGGTCCGGGGGGGTGATTTGAAAAAGTACGGCATCGGTTCCAAAACATTATCTAGCACTCAAAAGTACTATTAGAAATAATGCCGTCAAAAAATGATTGTTCATTTGAATGTATATCGATAATTATCTTAATTTCATCGTATTCTTCATTTATAAAGGTGGAAGGTCATTTGATCCTGTACGGCAACTTTTTTTTCAACAAGGAATTGCTAAAAACAATTGTTTTATAATATTGCCGTTCAAAAGAAACTGTTCTAAAAAAAATTATAGAGAAATACAAAACATGCAATTTTTTTAATTATTTAAAAAGTTTAAATAATCGTAGATTAATGAAATATAGCAATTTTCTACATATTATCGTTGTTTTAAATAGTATTCAGGTAAATAAATCAGAAAAAAATAATGCCGTACATTTTAATGCGACAGACCATATTTTTTGGTGGATGAAATGACACTACCATTCCAAGGGTACTTTATGGTCATCTGATACTGTACGGCATTAACATTTTTTTGAAGAGAACAATTGATAATATGCATTAATCATTATGCCGTCTATCTGAAGTGAAACGGTATGCATAATTATATCCAAGAATTAAAAACTGTCAATCTCAGTATCAACAGTTTTGTTAATAGAGTTAGTAGAGAGGTGGGGTAAAAAAAGTGATTATAAAAGCCATAATAAAGAATCGAATGGTGATATCATTATTTCTCGGAAAAGTCAGCATTCCTCCAGAAGGCCTCCAACTCCAAAATTTTAAATGGAACCATAAGTCGAAAAAGGTATTGTTTGAAAGATTGTTAAAAAAGAAGAAAGTTTTATAGGAAAAATTATTCTATTACTGCCACCCCTTTTAAGTAATATTCGACTAAAGTTAATAATTTTGAAATTCACTGTTAACCAGAAACATTGAAAAGCCGACTTTTAAAATCTAGTTACCAATGTTACATGACTACATGTGTTCTTCCCTTTCAAGAAGTACTTATTAAAGCCACTGATAGTGTACCTAGAAGAGCTCAACAGTGCTTAGCAGTAAATGGAAGATATTTTGAACACATATAACATTGGTAACTAGATTTTATAAGTCGAATTTTCAACTTTTTTTGTTAACAATGAATTTCAAATTTAATAACTTTAGTCGAATATTACTTAAAAGGGGTGGCAGTAATAAAATAATTTTTCCTATACTTAAAACTTTCTTCTTTTTTAACAATCTTTCAAACTTTTTCGACTTATGGTGCCATTTAAAAGTTTGGAGTTGGAGGCCTTCTGGAGGAATGCTGACTTTTCCGAGAAATAATGATATCACCATTCGATTCTTAATTATGGCTTTTATAATCACTTTTTTTACCCCATCTTTCTATGACTCACCGTTCTTTAAATGAAAGACTAATACGGGTGGTCTCATTCACCCTGTATACTTCAAACATTGATATAATATTTGTTTAATCCTGTAAATAAAAAGTACTACAATTTTATGTAACTATGTTTAATGATATTTACAAAAGAAAAAAAGTTTCTCTTTGGAATTATTATTCATTGTGTGGAATAGTCATCGGAATCAACGTCCTCATCGACGTCAGAATTCTCTTCTCTATCATCTTCTGAAACATGAATATGTGTTTTCATAATCACAGTCTTACGTACAAATTAGCAAAGCAATATATGTACGCATGAAACATTTACATTAAAAAACAGAAGTATTTTAATGAATTATATGTATTTATTATTTTTATTACTGTTTTATTAATATGAACTTTCAGTTTTGTACGGCATTGACTTTTCATAGACGAATGCATTAAATTCAAATAAATTATCTGAATGCAGTATAAAAAAATATCGTACCAACTATCACGCTAAAGTACATTTCGTTACATTGATTTTTCTCGAGTTTTTCCCCCTCTAAGGAATAATTGAAAATTCATACGAATCGTGCACTTTGTGCCAAGTCTTTGAAATTTGGTATAGTCTTAGGTATGGTCTTACAGTTTTAGGAAACCATCGCAAGCAACTTGTGCGCGACCTCCGGTGTCCTGTTTGCTATAAATCAGGTATGGCCGCCATCTTTATTGGTATTGTTAATGGATGGGCTTCTGTTAGACACAAAATCTTTAGTAATACCATTTATTGTAGATTCTAGGAACCGAGGAATCCATTTGTCAGGTCTAATTTGTGTTTCAAAATCAATTTCAAGGTCATTACTCTCTCTCTCTCTCTCTCTCTCTCTCTCTCTCTCTCTCTCTCTCTCTCCTCTCTCTCTCTCTCCTCTCTCTCTCTCTCTCTTTGTATGCTGACACAAAGCATCTTGTGATGGTGGTATAGATTACAGAGACTTTCAGGCCTTTGGTGAACATGGACTTCCTTACATCATTCTCTGAATCTGCACCACAGTTTTTGCTGTACATCAGAACTGTAAAGCGTTCAAGATGAGACATGTGCTGTGATTCCAACGTGAAAATATTCTGTGTATTAGTGATGTTAATGAATGTGCCCGTGACCTCAGGATAAGCAGACCATGCCGTCCTTTTACTTATTCCAAACATCGATGACGTTAGATCACACCACGTAAATGCATGGAAAAACATAAGGGCTTCGGAGCGTTCAACTCAGGTCCAAACCGTTAACAGATGTGATGGATTAGATTAGAATCTCTTTAAAGGTCTTTCCCGATCCAAAACCTATCCATAGCTCTGACATATTCAACAGTTTGAAGTGATGGATGGCCAGAACAACCACGTCTGTGTCCACTGTGATGAGGTAAGCTTTGGCATGTCCTTGCTCAGCCGCGTGTTGCAAGTGTAACATCATTCTGGTGTTGGCTTCTTCTTGCTGGCTAGGAGACATAGTTGATATGTCACTCGTTCTGTTGCTTAGCACCTGATTATCCTTTGTGATGAACAGTTGACCCGAAGCACCGGTGATAAGTTCAGCCAATTTCTCGTTGAGGAAGTTAAATAAGTCTTGTTTGCCCCGGGTCTGTGATTTAAGACTGCCATCGTGATGTGTCCCACACTGTATCTACTCTCGTGGTGTTAGGCGTCATTTTACTTTCTATAAATGGCAGTAGGTACACATTTGTATATTCCCCGAAAACTGTGGCACAGCTGTAGTTTTATAATATGCATAACTGCCGGCATATCCAGTACAAGCACTGATGCCTCCTTGGATGATTGAGAGCGTCCTGGGCCAGGCATATACTTTTTTTGTATTCTGTCTCCAAAGTAACCATTTTGCGGAGTGAAAACAATCCGCAAAATACATCTTTAAAGGACAAGTACGCTAAAGTCGCTATGACAACCTTAATGCTGGATTTTCATTCGTTTTGACGTATTTATTTTGACTTTTTACGAATTTACTTGTTGTTGCTATAACAACTATGTCAAAGCTAAATATGACGTTTACAACTGTTCTGTACGTACCAAATTAAATTTTTATGAAATTAATTTGATAATTTAGAGAATTCATGCAAAAAAATGTTGTATGCATCACGTACGCAAAACGTTTTAGTGGATTCGTCTAAGTTTTCGGACTCGGCTTCGCCTCGTCCGACAAACTCGACTCATCCACTAAAACATCATTTTGCGTACTTGATACATAAATAACTATTATATGATCCTTATAATTATATACCATACTGGTATAATCGTATTTATATTACACAATCATATATTATGTCTAATAGAAGCCCATCTATTAAAAATACCAGTACAAATGGTGGCCATATTTGATTTATAGCAAACAGGCCACCAGATGTCGCACACAAGTTGCTTGCGATGGTTTCCTAAAACCTTAAGACCATATCTAAAACTATACCAAATTTCAAAGACTTGGCACAAAGTGCACGATTCTTATGAATTCCCCCTAGGCTATTTTGGACTAACAAAAATGTACGGCATGTGAAAAAATGTTATCTATGCATAAAATACTTTCAGAATAAATTAATTTTATGTTGTGTCAAATCACCCCCCCCCCCCCCCCCCCCCCCCCCCCGGACTACGGGACTACGGAAGAGAGGGGGTTGCAACACTCGATCTTTTCCCCTTGTCGCATGATTTTTGTACGGAGTTGCAGAATAATGGATTAGAAGAGGTATTGAAACTGTATGGAATCGATGCCGTACAGAATCAAATGACCAAATTTACCCTGAAAATCGCCGGAAAATAAAAAAATTTTCCGACTTGGTGGCGCACTATTTTTGTACGGCACTACGCGTTTTCTCATTATTTTTTATGGATCTATTGATGGTAAGAATGCCGTACAAAAATATATGACCAAAATGTACCCGGTCTACCTGTACTTTTGAATTCTCACCTGTACTCAGTTGGACAGCTTACAAGTGACGGCATAGTGCTGAATCTTATTATTTTATGCCCTTCTATCGTTCTACATAGGTCTCCTGGTGGTTCAAATGACCCATCAATTTTTGACACGGGCCTGTAGTCTAGAAGTTTCACTTGCATATTTGGAGAAATTTGAGAAAAAATATTCTTGGTCAGTTATTAAAACACAGCAAAAGTTGTATGAGATAAAACCTGGTCCATATTTTCACTCTACCTTCATAGAAAACAAAGACCGTGAAACTTAAACCAAGGTTGGAAACATAACTTTTATTTTATCTACACAATAATATAAATTAGTCGAGGAAATAAAGCACTGAACCTACCAAATTTTTGTAGTAAGACGGATTGAGATGGGGTTTTTTGCATTCGCTTCCTAAATTTAATAGGAAACTTTGTACCTACTTTTCATCGTGTTTTTTTTCGAAATTGCATTTGTGCAGTCGAAAATGCATCCTGAAAAATGCATTTTCATAGAAAAAATTCATAACTTCGTTATAAGCTTCTAGAATCGACTCAATTCGGGTACAGGGGGGTTTTCGAGGTCGCTGATCCCGAGTATGACCTCCAAATTGCCTCACCGCCCACTTGGAGCTCAGGATGGCTGAGCAACGTCATCTCCGAAGCTTTTTCTGAAATTCCCGCTCAAATGATTCTAGACATCTCATCCAAGGGTTTTTAGGGTTGCTGATTCCAAATCAGGCATTGGAAACCGCCCCCCGCGTACCTGTTGCCCCGCATCCGAGCATCAACGTCATCCTCTTAAGTTTCACTGAAGTTTCAAGACTATAGGGAACTGAAAATTGTTTCCGGATTTTTTTGTGTCACTCAGATCGAATCTGGTTCCGGATACTTTCCAACGGATACCTGGTGCACCACACCGCGGCGGCGGCATCAACGTCATCCTCTGGAGTTTCGCTTGAAATTTTCGCTCAAATGTTTTCATTCTAATGCTTGTTTCATCATATCAGGAAATCATGAGGTAAAACTTGTAATGGAACATTTGAATAGATGTGGACATTTTCATTTTGTGAAATAAAGTTGAGATATACATAAATAAAAAAATGTAAGTTTTGTTTAATAACATTATCATCCAAATGTATGAAGTTAATATTATAAAATATTTAGTTTAAATTAAATTTAATTTAATTTGTTGCTTTTATTACAGATTAAATTTGTATATGTAAAACTCCTAATATAAGGTTGGTAGTTTCAAAATCTCGTGGAGAACTTCGGAATCCGCCTCTGCAGGTGGGCTATGTACCATGCACGGCTGGTCAGGTCTCGATAGAGATCCTGGAAGAACCCCGTCCTTGCAATTACAAATTATTTTCGGTTCACTAGGCTTGAAATTTTAGTGAAACTACAGAGGATGACGTTGATGCCCGGATGCGGGGCAACAGGTACGCGAGGGGGGGTTGCCGATGCCTGATTTGGAATCAGAAACCCAAACAAACTTCGTATGAGATGTCTAGAATCATTTGAGAGTGAATTTCAGAAAAAGCTTCGGAGATGACGTTGCTCACCCATCCTGAGCTCCAGGTGGGCGGTAAGGCAATTTGGAGGTCATATTCGGGACCAGCGACCTCGAAAACCCCCTCGAACACGAATTGAGTCGATTCTAGAAGCTTATAACGAAGTTAGGAATTTTTTCTATGAAAATGCATTTTTCAGTATGCATTTTCGACTTCACAAATGCAATTTCGAAAAAAAAACATGATGAAAAGTAGGTACAAAGTTTCCTATTAAATTTAGGAGGCGAATGCAAAAAAACCCATCTAAATCCGTCTTACTACAAAAATTTGGTAGGTTTGGCTTATTTTAGTGCTTTATTTCCTCGACTAAATAGTACCATTTTCGAAATAATGTTTTCAATTTGTGGGTGTAATTAAAAAAATTACGTTTCTAAGTTGCATGTTTTAAACATTGTTGGCCCAAAAACGTTATATGGCATACGTCCCACCATATTAATGTAAGCCTTCTAGTTGATTCTTTGTTACACAATATAAGCGTATAAAAGACTGCTTAAATCAATTTCTATACCTACAAGAGTGGCAACGTGATTACTTACGAAGCATTCTTGTAAAACGGTTTCTAAGTAAAGGCGATTTCAGTCGAACTAAACGAAGCTGTTTATGTGTGATTGACACGTGGAATTATTTAAAGTAGACTTTATATCCTACCTGAAAAATAAGTGCTTTATAAGCGTATTCGTTTGATCCTATATTTCCAATTCTTTTTGTAATTTAGTTTTCAACATGTCACGTATACTTTACCATGGACTGGAAACAAGCACGGGGATTTATAATCGTGCCACGTGTGCCACGTGTTGTTTGTCTTCGGTTCTAATCCTGATCTTAAAATATATACCCTATAAGTGAGGAAAACAATATATTTGCAAAATGAAAGAATAAAGTTTCCATTAACTTTTTTTTTGTCGCACAGATTTTTAATATAACAATGTAAAATAAAAGTATGTTTAAGGTGGATTAATATAAGGTTTCATTTATCGATAGGCTGTAATTTAAATTTATTTAAGTGTATTTAGTAAAAAATATTGTTCTGTAGGTTGAATTTAATTTGAAAAAATGAAAATGTTCTACATGGATATGATTGCTTAATAATTGGTTTATTTATAGTAGCTATTGACTAAAAACACACCAAGCATAAAAATTGACATTAGTAAAACTTTCAAATAAATTGATGTCACTATTGATTTCAATTAGAATGACAAATAGTCGTCTGTAAAAGGCACATATAACTCGCTTAAAAAATAATGTATGAACATGAATACATTACGGTTATCCGTTGAAATGGTGAGCGGCTATAAATTAAACATATATACACCAATTGTGAGTAATAAAAATTTAGATTGTCTTCGACTCCAGAAGAGAGAAGCTGTGGTGACAGTTTCATCTAATCCATATCTCTACCTTATTATAAAATGTTTCTTTTAACGCAAAAAAATAAATTATTGTGCGTTGTTTTTTTAATATTTAACACCAGCGTTGATATAGTTGATACATGTGAACTCGAAAATTTTTCTCTGCGTACACAGTTCACCAACAGCGAGTATGTTAGTAGGTATATGCCAAAAGACAATCATTTTATCCGATGTACAAGATCAATACCGTTCGGAATGGGACAAGTCAGCGCCGCCGACTCATCGCGGCCGATTCATCGCGGCCATCTCATCGCCGAGCCATCTCATCGCCGAGCCATCTCAGCGCCGGCCAACTCATCGCCGATTTTATTTTCGATAAATTTAGCACGTTCTTACCTATCCTCTTTTACTTGCCTGTATAAATACCGATACCGATCATCAAGATATTACATTGACATATGACATTAACATTCCCTTAAATCTTAATCAATTGATAATCAGGTTTACAGAGCTTTAAATCGATAATGATAGCGTGAATAGACATGAACTTTGGAAATAAAAGTAATGCTAAACTTAAACGTAGATTGCCATTAAAGCGCCTAGGTTATTTGCAGGTTTAGTATATTTTTTTAAATTGATATAAAATGGCAACATGACACTAATCAAAATTTGGAAGTAAAAAAAATGCTAAACTTAAACATAGATTGCCACTACGCGGTACTTTTGTATCGTATATGATTATTAGTTATAAGTAATTAACGGATATTGATGGCTTTTTGTATGCTATGTTGTTCCACTACTAACAATTTTTAATTTTAAAGAGATGGGTCGGCGATGAGATGGCCGCGATGAGTCGGCGGCGCTGACTTGTCCTAGACCCATACCGTTCGCCTAAGTTACGCCCGATTCCATCGATACTGAAAGAGCAACCTAATCTTCATGGCCTATAGTATTTATTCAAGTACCAATGTCTGAATCAAAGTAATTGGAAGGAATTCTCCTACATTATAGCGAACAGAATGTGCAGGTCAAAAACCATTTTGAAAAGGGTTGCTTAACTTGCGATGTAACGTTTTTGAGACTGTTACTCTCAGAGCCAAGTATTAAATACATCAGATGATACGTAAACGGTTCTATCTCTAACTATAGTTCGCCGTCTATGGATGCTGTATTAATCGAAGTTCAATACATTGTGTCACAGAATTGTATACTATACTACTGCATCGCAACAAACGCATTATTTGTAAAAAAAATGAAACTCAAACAACGTTTTATACATACCAGAGATCTTGAACCTCCCAGATAAATAGACGAATAGCTAGGTAGTTCACATCCTTAATGAATCTTTCCTCGATAGTACTTTAAACTAGCTAAAGCCATTATCATATGAACATAAATGGTGAAATCCAATGGTTACAGTGCTCGAAAAGGGGGTTGTAAGACAATTCGACGCAATAATCACAAAACCTTCACCTTACCTTGTTTACTATAGTTATTTGGTTAAAAAATTAAAATGACTGTGGAATTAATCGAGATGAATGGATAAAGTTGATTAGAGACATGTTTCGACATTATGTTATTTTCAGGCTACTAGCATAATGAAGTTAATTGTTCTTTCTTCTTATTGAAAATGTAAGTTCTTAGGTTTAATAGCGTGGAAATGTCGACGCATGCCGCAAGGATATAAACTGAATCAACTTTATCAATTCACTTCGTTCACTCCACAGTCATTTTAATTTTTTAACCAAACGAATAATAAATAAAGTATGGGGGAGGTTTTACGATTATTTCAACGAATGGTATGGACATATTGTAGTCCTCTAACTCCGTAACACTGATGATTTACTTCTTATTACTAGTATTGAAGAGGGTAGGTCTAAAACTTACATTAGCTACTGTATAAGTATATGCAACAAACGACGATGGATGCCTTGCCTTATGATCCATAAAGGAATCATTACCGCAGCTTGAGAGGTTTAGCCCACCAAATAATAATGCAACTTTTCTATCTAAACACAAAGCAAAGGACAAAAATTACAACAGTAACTTGTGAAAAGTATGTGATGAAGGTATTCTAAGATCGATGTTCATTAAATATTTCTAGACATGTCAAAATTTGCTTTTCGAGAATGCAGATGTATTGAACAAATAGGCCAAATGGGGAGTTTCAACCAGATTTTTGCTTTTTTAATGTTTTATTTGAATTTCGTTGATATCACTTAGTTTGTCGAACTTGAGCTTAGTAAAGTTGAAAAATTAGTGTGCAAAAATGGAGATTTGGACAGTGTGTGTACAGGGTGGTCCAAATTGGACATTTTCTTATGGAAACACTCCTTATTTTAAGAGATAGAAAAAAATGGACCAAGGTATCTGGAGCTCAATTTTAATGAAAAAATCATTGGCCTAAACAGAATTCAAATAAATTAGGTCATCTGATGACTTTTAGATGAATGGAGAAATTACTCCAATAGTGAGTAAAATCTACCTGTCGCTGGTTGTAACAAAATCTATTCACTACCCACTAAGCAAGAGATGTTACATTAACGTTAGCCAACGTTAATTTAGTGTGTAAAAAAACAACGTTGTAACCAAACATAGCATTAACGTCTCATTGATGTCAACACACTGTAGGTAAGCGACGTTATTTTGACCAAGTCACAAAGATGTCTCAAAGACGTTACAAGTGAAATGTTTGTGAACATCAACGTTAGCCAACGTTAATTTTATGTATAAGAAAACAACATTCTAATCAAACAAAGCATTTAACGTTTCATCGATGTTAACATACTTTCGTTCAAGCGATGTTACTTTGACGAAGTCACAAAGACGTCTCAATGGCGTTATAAGTGAAATGCTTGTGAACATTAACGTTAGCTAACGTTAATTATATGTATAAGAAAACAACGTTGTAATCAAAAAAAGCATTTAACGTTTCATCGATGTCAACATATTTTCGTTCAAGGGACGTTACTTTGACGAAGTCACAAAGATATCTCAAAGACGTTATAAGTGAAATGTTTGTGAACATTAACGTTAGCCAACGTTTATGTGATGTATAGGAAAACAACGTTGTACTCTAACAAAGCATATAACGTTTCATCGATGTCAACATACTTTCGCTCAAGTGACGTTATTTTGAACAAATCACAGAGATGTCTCAAGTACGTTGTAGGTGAAATGTTTTTTGATTGATATTTATATAAAGTCTATTTGATAACGTCCTGGGAAGTTTAAGTTATCAACTTCCAAGAAAAATTAAAAAAATTTAAACTGTTAACACGAATACCTACAAATTAAAGTACGAAAAGCCAACCAGTAGGTATGTTTCAGATAGCTCAGCGGTAATGTCGTATTTAGGAATTTTGAAGACCCTACTTACACAGGTTCGAATCTGGTTAAGGGGACATTTTCCAACAAGACAAGAGTAGATAGGTAAGGTAACATAATAAAGTGGTCGCCTTTTCAAGTTTAGGTAAAAATCCGGATTGTGTAATGATTAAGTTAAAATAATTAAGTAGGTACAGTTGAACGTAAAAATGTAGTTTTTTACTCTTTTTTTGGTATTCAATGAATATTTGACAGAATATGATCAGGACGTTCACAATTAAACAACATTGAATAAACAAGCAATAGGGATACATCGTATTAACGTCGACAATTCGACATTGAATGAACAAGAAATGTAGACGTTTACATAACATCGCGTGAATATAGCGTTTGCGATGTTACAGTGCGACGTTATTGGCGCGAACTTGTAATGACTCTGCTACGTTAACATGATGTTAATAGTACATCAATGCTAACGTCGCAGTGTAACTGGGTGACGTTACTGAGCTGTTACTGCGATGAATTTTTGCATAGTGGATATCCAACGTCTCTCAATTTAATTATTTCATTTTCCTCATGATTGGTTTTTATTGCCATCATCGAATTTAGTTTACGTTACCATGTGAATATTTCAGTAATTATGATTTCAAGTAATCTTGGTGTAATTGTATGCAAGGTGTTAGTGGTAGAGTAATAATAATCTGAATTATGTCAGTTGTCATTTAAACTAACACCTTGAGGTTCAACATTTTAATTACAGTGCAATTAGTTATTTTTATTAATAGAATTGTGGGCATATATTTGTAATCTAAAGGAAATCTTACTTTAGCAATAGTTTTTTAATATTTTAGTTTATATTAAAGCAAAGGGTGGGGAATAAAAACCATTATTATTATTATTAAACGACTCACAAGGTAATTAAGTTTTTAATTTTGGGTCAACTGATAGTGCCGCTAATGTGAAAAATGAGTAAATCACAACCACGCCTACGCATTTCAGAGCGGAATGGGACAAGTCAGCGCCGCCGACTCATCGCGGCCGATTCATCGCGGCCATCTCATCGCCGATCCATCTCATCGCCGAGCCATCTCAGCGCCGGCCAACTCATCGCCGATTTTATTTTCGATAAATTCAGCACATTCTTACCTATCCTCTTTTACTTGCTTGTATAAATACCGATACCGATAATCAAGATATTACATTAACATATGACATTAACATTCCCTTAAATCTTAATCAATTGATAATCAGCTTTACAGAGCTTTAAATCGATAATGATAGCCTTAATAGACAATGAATCATACTTACCTGATATTAACATTCATATATAAAAAGTTTGGAAATAAAAGTAATGCTAAACTTAAACATAGATTGCCATTAAAGGACCTAGGTTATTTGCAGGTTTAGTATATTTTTTTTTAAATTGATACAAAATGGCAACATGACACTAAACAAAATTTGGAAGTAAAAAAAATGCTAAACTTAAACATCAATTGCCACTACGCGGTACTTTTGTATCGTATATGATTATTAGTTATAACTTATAAGTAATTAACGGATATTGATGGCTTCTTGTATGCTATGCTGTTCCACTACTAATAATTTTTAATTTTAAAGAGATGGGTCGGCGTTGAGTTGGCCGGCGATGAGTTGGCCGGCGATGAGATGGCTCGGCGATGAGATGGCCGCGATGAATCGGCCGCGATGAGTCGGCGGCGCTGACTTGTCCTAGACCCTTTCAAAGAATGTTGATTATGTAAGTTAAAACAACAGTAATAATCCAAATCAATGGAATCCATATTGTTTGCAAGAACTAAGATCTTCTAATTCCTTAAAATACTTGCATTTGAAGGCGTGTAAAACTTATATTAATAATAATCAAGATAATGACAATCTAGCGTGTGAAAAATCATGAAAAATCATCTTTGCTGGTTTTTGTTTCGTACGCATCTTTAGTTGAAGCTCTTTGAAAATTTTCGTATTTGTGATCATTAAAGTTTATACATTGTAACGTGGAAAATAATTTTAATTATTACTTAATTGTTCCACAGTACACCTACCTTCGTGTCCTGTCGGAAGGGCACGCACCTCGACTAACTCTGGCTGAGGTCGTGAGTAAAATTTACATAAATATTGTACGATGTTGAGTTGGGCGCCTGGTCTATCGCTCTGGTTAATACGTAAAACAATCTAGTTAGACCTTCTAGACCGTTCGAAGAGCTTATTAGGACTACAGGTAAATTATTAATGCCAAACACTTTTATTGTGACTGGTTTATTATATATAAAAAATATGAATTGATAACTGAAAGATTTAACAAACAAAATATTCAATTTATTTACAAGCAAAATAATCAATGAGCTAGGCAAATGCAAGATGATAATTGATAAAACTTTATTTAATTGTTTCATAAAAATTCAAAACGATCTGTTGTTGAGCATGAAACCAATAAATGTAATATAATTCGAACAACTGTTCGCCAACCTACTTTAATTAGTATTTTAATTCCTGTTAGTTTTATTTAGTATGAATTAGTACATAGATATAGTTTTTTATTAGTTTTTTTTAGTTTTTATTAGTTAGACCGTTAGGTAAGTTGCATCACGTACTCGTTGTAATACAAATTATTTGTTAACTTTACTGGTATGTATTTAAATATAATATTATTGAGTGCAACTCAATTCCAAAATAATAACCGTGGCAATTATCCTATTTGCACCGCCTGAACAATTTTTTTTTATGTGGTTATTTTTGTTTTTATTTATATAATTAATGTTTGTAAATTCTTAATTCTTTAGTGACTTTAACGTTATGTGGATGATGGATGAACAGTGTAAAATGAGGATGTAATTAATTGTTGAACACGTAGCGAAATTTATAAGGTATGGAAAACAGCATGACCTTACATTTATTTTTATACGATAAATAATTCTGACTTCTGACCTTTGTAAATGATAGCTGAGATAAGTTGCAGCGTGGACGTTGGAAGAAACCGAGTTGTCTAATCAGCATAAGAACAGGAGCGTTTCACTTTCCATTTGCTTTTGTAGCCTCGCAAAAATATACCCAAAAGGCTGTTCCCAATAATTGCTTCGGAAAACCAAAGTTCCAATGACCAGTATATTTTTTATTAACTGGACGGGTGACCTTTTCTCGTTATTAACTGGCTCCCAGAAATTTCTCTGTTGTAGGTAATTCGAATAAGGATTAGATAATGCTAAATACTCTATCTAGTAGGTACTCACCGATGCCTTCAGCTACCGAGAAATTTTCTTTAAATTAATGCACAAAAGAAAGCTATGTGCTTGCTCGAAAAATCGAACGTCAAATGTCCTATATTACGGAAATTTCTCCTATCATTCATTGTTTGGTCAAAGGTGATTTTGATAGCAAATTTAAATTGAATACAGGTAAATAAAACTTTGAAAAATTAAAAGGAAGTTTGGTTGCCTATACTGCATCAAATTATAATTTACTTGTATCGATTTTACTAAAGAAAAATGTTTTAACATATGTCATAACTAGAGCCCGGATTTCTAAGCAAAATGCACATTTTTTTTCCACGCCTTAAAAGTAAGCAGAAATGTTACACCTTGCAAAGCACGCATTAATAAGTCTATTAAACTATGCTTGATAATGCTTATAAATGCTTATTTCGGCTATTACGAATAAAAATGCTTATTTTATGATTCTTTATTAAAACTGCATATTTCACTCAAAAAGTTAATTTTTTACATTCTTTTACCTACTCTTTGGGGTTGCAGGTAGGGTGCAAGTGTGCGTTTATGACGTCATTTTTTAATTTGGAATAAATGTAAAAATCTTCGGACGCTTAGGACTGTAATCCCTTATTAAGATTTTCTTTTGTCAGGTCCGTATTAGTGGGGAACAGTGTATGGTCATGTCGTCATGTCATAAATCATACCTAAGATAAATAAATAACAAAAGGGATGGCTTATTTGTTAAACTTCTGCACTCACCGCACAGAATTTCAGAAAAGGCTGACAAATTACAATTTTTGCACAGTTTACAACCATGATTCATATTTTAAAGTAATACAAATGCTTAAGTAAGCTTGAATAAAATTGTTGTGCATTATGCTTATTATGGCACTTATTTTTTGCATTTTACGTGCTTATTTACCTGCTTATTTTCCTGTTTGATTGCGCTTACAATTCCGGGCTCTAGTCATAACTGTCATAACACTGTCACAATAATTAACTACGTGTGATGGGTATTTTGATGTGGTACCATCATTGGCAAAATGTTTCAAGAACAGCACTACTGGGAAATTTTGGTTTTAACAACATGACGTCGAATACGTTAAACAATAAAGGAATAAATGTCAAAGATCCTTGCCTGAAAACCCTTGAAGTAGAGCTTATGTGAACAAATAGAAACAGTGAAAATATTAAGGAGCAAATTGTGCATAATTTTACTTTCTACTTTAACCGACATTCAACAGTTCCATTAAACTTTCATCAAATGTATTTCAGAAAAATTTGATATAAAAACAACAAGAAAAATTTGACGAGCCTTCGAGATTGAAAATAAAGATCCAGATCTACATGATTTTTTGCTTTCTATTTTCAACATTTTCTCCAAAAAGGCCATCTTGTCTCCGAACTTAAGGTAGATATGCATCACCATTTTTCTTGAGTGTAAGTTATTTTTAAATCCATTTAAAATTGTTGTAAAAACTGATCCGCTAGCATACATACACAAATATATTATGTCCTGATCTTTCTCATTTATATGCTTATTTGCTTAATGAAAAAACTTTTAGGAGTTTGTTAACACTGGGTATATTTGCTACCATGACAATCGTGAATTACGCTTAATTCAGCTACGTTTGAAACTCAAATACTAAGAATGTGTGAGAGCCTAAGGTTGCCAGATGTCTATCTCTGTTTGCATAAAGGATAACGCACACTGTTATTACTTTTGAGCGTACAATTAACGTAATTGTGAATAAACGAAACATTTAACTGTGTTAACGGTGCTGACTTTCAATAGAATTCATTCCTATTCTAATACGAACGATAACATTAGAGACCTTTCGATTATGAAATTTTCATCCGTAAAACGAAATCAGAGTTGGCAAGTTAACGTTTCAGAAAATAAAGTTTAGAATAGAAATGGAATGGATTTAATTATATAAAAATATCTCCAGGGATGTTGGTCGGCGGCTTAGAAATGCTCTCACTAAATGTAATAACCTCAAGAAAACGATTCTATCAAGTCAATAATGCGAGAGGGGCCCTTTCTCGCTTTCATTTTGTAGCCTTCATTATTTTTTAACCATTGTGTTTCTCTAATGATAAGACATAATGGAAGCTATTTTCAATGACTCATTAGACCTCATCATGAATATTGTGGACAACACTTCTAAAACTCTTGAACAACATCACTTCAAATTTATGTTCCGTAAATGTTATCTCAACTAAAATATGTTTCGCTTGATGTTCTAAATGAAAGCAACCACAAGGGGAGCGAAACGAGTGGAACAATTACACGAACAAAATAATCACCCCCCTCTCGTGCTGTAATTGTAATATTAATTTCGATTTAATTGTATTTTGATGCTAAAGCTGCACCAAGACTTTAATTCCAACCCTTAAAAATGACCACAAGTCGATAAATATTTGGGGGTAGTGATAAAACCAAAATCGTTGCCCATTATCATTATACACGGCGCGCATTTCAAAAATGCGTCCACAGCTTTTCACAGCAAATTCCTTTCATCAAATTAAGGCTTATGTATAGCTATGTCCACAACTCACTCGTGATCATGTGAAGGGGTGCATGATGAATTTTCTACATTCAGAATAAAACCATTTCATATACTATATCGATTCTCAGAATTCCAAAAATAGTATTTTCTTTTCTGAGGAAAGTTTCATTTTCCTCATTTGTGATTGCCAACACCATTTATTGTTTTTATTTAATAAACTGTCAACATTGACAACTTAATGTTATAAATTGCAAAACTAATGAATGTTATATGCTTTTTTAGAAAAAAAAATTGTGTAAAACATAAGAAGAAAGTATTTTTGTAAGTAAATATAAAAACTATAGTAGGTTACTTTTACCATACATAAAGTGAGAGATGTAGATCTTTTACTAAGCCAACAAAATAGCTAAACAAGTTAATCTCCCTAACACAAATGCCTCTAGTGTTATGTGAATGTCTTTTGATCTAAGGGAGGCCCTTAGGGGACCATCTCGCGGTCTGGTGCGTATCTGCACAGTTCTATCAAGGAAGAACCTGCGATTACTTGTGGGTATCCTTTCTGGGAACTGTAAAACAAACAAGCACATGCACCGCATGGGCTTGGTAAAATCAACATCTTGTAGAGGATGCTATACAGATAATGAGACGGCGCACCACATACTTTGTGAGTGTCCCGCGCTTCTCGAATTGAGACGATCCATGTTTGGGGGAATCCTGGGCGGACATCGATTAGAGCCGGGTCCCCTTCCCGTATCCTCAGATTCATTTCACCTGTGAAATGGCTTGCGGGGTCGGACGACTTTAATCAGGGAGACAGCACAAAGGGCCCGATTCGGTGGCCTATGTGCGCGTAGACTTCTGACAACCCTCCCATCGAAATCCAGAATGCAGAAATCTAGATATAAGATACATTTCCATTCCTCAATCTTTGAAAAGGCACTTCTGCCTACTAGTCAATTACATCGTAGGGGAAGTACTATAGTAAACGATGCTGTACTTCGCCGTAACATTTGAATGGAGTCATATGCTAGCGCTGTTTTGGGTTTTTACTTTAATTTCCTTCAATCGAGCTATAAATTGAACTGCACACTGGGTGGTATGGATTGGGTTGATCGACAAAGGTTGCTCCATAGTTCACCTTCATAGTCTAAAAACTATCGATTGTTAGAATGGAAACCATCGTTTAAAGACCATACCCAGCAAACACATTTATACAGGCCGTTCCATTTTGGATGGCCACCGGTAATATCTTCAAAACCAAAGGTCTCAATTTAATGGGATAAAAAATTTTATAACTAAATCAGGCATGAGAAATTCAATGAAAATATTTTTAAACTATAAAAACAACCGGAAGAGGGCGTAACTGCTACGACAAACACTAAAAAACGATTTTTTCAGTGGAAATGCCCTACTAAGCTACAATTTAAAATAAGTTTTTTTAAATCTTAGTTCATTTCAAATAACTTTTGTTTAAAACATTTTTTGATGTTTCCAATAATAAAGCCAGGGGGCGCGGCCAAACCTTACGAAACAAAAACCACTGTAACTTCTATAATTTTTAGCCGATTTGAATGAATTTTTGCTTATTTGAAAGGGCATTCAACGCAGATTCTGGGCTTATAGGCATACTTGACAATAATCGTTTAATACATTTGATAGAGGTGGTTATCTCCAACGGAAGTTGTTTATCCAACTTTTCTCTAAAATTTTAAATAGAAGGATATCATTCTTTTATGTTGGTTTTGTAGAAATTAAATGGTCTAAGATACTGACGAAAACCCCGTAATGATATCTCTTGTCGTTTTCGAGATATGACCAAAAATGTCTTTTTCTGGTAATTTTTCACTACCCCATTTTTAATATTGTCGATATCTTAGATGGCTGTGTAATTTATTATGTTTAAGTAATTATTAAATATCACACAAGTTCACTGTGTTTTTTGTTTTAATTGAAAATTAAGGAAATCTTACGAAACACAAACACTTATATTAGAAAACCAACTTGGACTAGTACCTAAGCAACAAACAAAAAAAAACAACATAAGTTGAACTATATCAAATGTTCAAATTGATTGCCGTCATTATTCAAAGAAAAACGTTTTGTATTAAAGACTGTTACCGCGATTTTAGATCAGGGCAAGCTAGCAAATAGCATCCTTTATTCGATTTATTATATCTTACCGTGTTGTGGGTGGTGTTTGGTAAACAATTCCCTTTATTCTTCCTCAGAAATAAAAGTCAAGGAAATGTGTTATCCAAAATCCAAAAATATTCTAACAATTTGAGAAAAATGTGCTGGGCATCGATAATGCTGAAACCACCATTAAAATGCCATTAAAAATAAAATAAAAAATAAACACAAAAAAAGAATTTATTGGTAAAGGTAAAATAAATAAATTTTATTTAAAAAAAATTATTTCAGTTAAGATTTGACGTTAATAAAAATGGGGTAGTGAAAAATTAGCAGAAAAAGACATTTTTGGTCATATCTCGAAAACGACAAGAGATATCAACACGGGGTTTTCGCCAGTATCTTAGACCATTAAAGTTCTACAAAGCAATACAAAAGAATGATATCCTTCCATTTAAAATTTTAGAGAAAATTTGGAAAAACAACTTCAGTTGGAGACAACCACCTCTATCAAATGTATTAAACGATTATTGCCAAGTATGATTACAAGCCCAGAATCTGCGTTGAATGCCCTTTCAAATAAGCAAAAATTCATCCAAATCGGCTAAAAATTATAGAAATTATAGTGCTTTTTGTTTCGTAAGGTTTGGCCGCGCCCCCTGGCTTTATTATTGGAAACATCAAAAAATGCTTTAAACAAAAGTTGTTTAAAATGAACTAAGCTTTAAAAATACTTATTTTAAATTGTACCTTAATAAGGCATTTCCACTGAAAAAAACGATTTTTAATGTTTATCGTAGCAGTTACGCCCTCTTGCGGTTGTTTTTATAGTTTAAAAATATTTTCATCGAATTTCTCTTGCCTGATTTAGTTATAAAATTTTTTATCCCAATAAATTAAAACCTTTGGTTTTGAAGATATTGTCGGTGGCCATCCATAATGAAACGGCCTGTATATAAAATACATATAAATTATATAAGAGCTTTGTAGATTTATATAAAACTGGAAGAAAAATAAGAGATATTTAATGTCAGGGTGTCAGCAATTTTCAAAATAATATATATGTCTATTAGATGTAAATTATTCTACATGAATTTATATACGTTTTATGTATATTTTATGTAAAAGTTACATAAAAAATATTAGTTGAAAACAGTTGTAATTGCGATGACCAAAATTGCAGCTACTCGAGCATAATGTAATTATTATCAATGTAAAAATTATTTAAGCAGTTCCATACAAAAAATGGAAAAACTACATTTTACGTGCAACTGTACTTTTAATTATATTTAACTTAATTGTTGCACGAACCCGTTCTTACCTGAACTGAAAGCCGACAGTTTATTATGATATACTTGCTTGAAAAGTGTCCCTCAACCGGATTCGAACGTTTGCCGGTGGGCGTTGCAAATTCTGAAATCCGACATTCTACCACTGCACTAATCTGTAACATCCCTTCTTTTTATTTCGTACTTCGTAACTTTGCGCTGTTTCGCGTTATTAGTTTAAATTTTGTTTGATTATACCGTTGAGTGAAGTCTTATTCAATAATTATACCTATCTTTAACTTTATGTTAAAAATGACCATTTATTTTATATTATTTATTTTCTATATAAATTAGACGTATTTTAGTCGATACGGATCTAATATTAAAGGTACGTGAACTACAATTTTTGGCGTTATAGAAAACACGCGCGTGCGATTACTTATGAGGCGCAAATAGAAACGGACTTTATTTTCGACCATACAATATATATAATGTAATGATAATTTCTAATTATATTTACAGAAGGCATACATAAAAAATAAGTAATATTACATATAATATTTTACATATAACGTACATAAATCTAATCATGTAAATATGACAGCACATGAATTTCATGAGTGATATGTAATTATCTATATGTATATATTATATGCATTTCTGTATACAGAATATCCGTAAGTTTCTATATTATTATGTAAAATATACGTAATTGTGTGACATACGGTTTATATAACTTTATTAAAGAATACTTACATACTTGATATATAAAATAGCATATGTAGGGGTATTTAGTTCAATTTATATATGTTGTATGTATATTTTATATGTGTGTTTGCTGGGTAAGAGTTAATACGGAGTTAAAGATTGATCGACCTTTTGTTTCATAGCATTAAGGATAGCACATCTCTTTTCCTCTCTTTTGGGACAGAGGCACTCTAATGTTTAAGAACATATCTTGATGAGCTACTATCGTATGTATGAAAGCTGCCAGAGTGAAATGAACGGTACATGGTTAGCATATCAAAAGCGTACCTATTTATAAATTTTTTCCAGAGTTCCAAAAAGAGATGGAATAGATGAATTGAATAATTCGATTTCAATGATTTGCAACCGCTTCTTTTATACCAGAAATTTAATAGGTACCAATAAATATACCACCAAAAGAAGAGGCCTCTTGATTTTGTTTTCCAAATATTTCATAAGAATTAATGTACCAAAACCATTGAAATTGCGCTTGAAAAATATAAAATTACAAGTACAAACTTTTATCCGATAAATCGATAATCTCGTAATCTACTTGTAATGTGGAAGTTCAAACCCTTGCCGTTATCCGTACTGATGAATTGATATCCAAATTGACATTTACATTAAAGTCTATTACTTGGTCTCTAAACATTACAGTTGTAAATAAGATTGTAACTTACTTGTAGTTGGAAGTTAAGAATTAAACGGAAATTTGGAAGCCGTGGTATAACTAAATTTTTACTAATTAGAATTAGAATTTTAACTAACTAATTATTTAGATTGCCGATTTTTATATTTCTATGGGTGTACGATGATGGCCTAAAAAGTTCGCCGAGTCCTTTCACATTTGTTATCGTCGTTTTAACGTAGCCAAATAATTTTTGTTTTGTTGAATTCTTCACACTTTATTGATTTAGACAGCGCTTTCAACACAGTTTATTATGGCTTGTTATGTGTTTTTAATAATGTTAAACAAACGTGTTGTTCCTTTGGAGTTCGTTCTTTCACACACACACTCTTCACACACTTCAAACAACCATCTTCTCTTCTCCATATCCTTCCCAAACACTCTTTCCCCCAAACCCCACACTTTCCCCACTATTCCATTACCCTTCTCCGCCAATTCCCTCACATGTGCCCCATCTTTATTGTCATACCGCACTACATACCCTAGGTATTTCCACTCCTGTACACTCTGTAATTCCTCCTCGCCCCACCACCACTTTTGCTTTATACCCCTCCCCCGTTTCTTCTGAAAAACCATCATTTTTGTCTTTTTCACATTTACTTCTAAATTCTTTCCGTCCAAATATCTCTTCATTACCCCAATTAACCCCCTCATCTCTTCCTCTCTGTCTGCCATCACTACCACATCGTCCGCATACGCTAGCATCCACACCTTTATCCTTCCTATCACCACTCCACCCCTTTGATGTCCCCGCAACACCTCCTCCAAATCTCGAATATATAGAGAAAATAGGCTCGGGCTCAACGGACATCCCTGTCTCAACCCTTTCTCCGTCCAAAATCTTTCTCCTTTCTCCTCCCTCACTCTCGTCACGCACCTTGTTTCCTCGTACACCTCTTCCATCGCTCTCACCAAGCCCTCACTTATCTCGGCTTTCCTTAGTACCTCCCACAGCTTCTTCCTATTAACATTGTCGAATGCTGCCTTGATGTCCAGAAACATCCCATAAACTTTCCCCCCTTTCCTTTCCAGCACCTTATTTACGACTTGCTTCATCACATATTTATATTATCCACCGTCCGCCTTCCCTCCCTGAAACCCGCCTGCCAGTCCTTCACTAACCCCTTTTCCTCTATTTCCTTCTTAAGTCTCCCTCTTAATATCTCCGCATAAATCTTATACCCCGCGTTGGTAATGCTCACTCCCCTATAGTTTCCCACTTTGTTCCTTTCCCCTCCCTTGTAAACCGGAACTACTCTTGCATCCCTCCACTCCTCCGGGAATCCTTCCCCCCTCCATACTTTACTCAGCATCCCTCTTATCCGTTCTCTCGTTTTTCCCCCGTGTACCTCCACTGCTCCCCTTGTATTCCATCTGTTCCTTGTGCCTTTCCAACTTCACCTTCCTGCACTTTCCACTCATACCCTTTTGGCAACACTTCCTTCCACTTTTCCCAGTCTTTTTCCTCAAACCATGTCTCTACTAACCCTACCATCACAAACCCTCCAATATAGCTCCAAAAGTCTCTCCCCTTATTCTTCACTCCCGCCACATTCCAAAATAACACCTTTGCTTTCCCCTTTTTCCCCCTTTCACTCTCTCGCCCCTCCGCTTGATCCTCCCTCCCCCATATCCCCCCCGCTTCCCCTCCTTAGTTTTTTGGACCCCTTCCCCTAACATCCGCCTGCGCCGGCTTTACCCCTCCTATCTCTCCATCCCAATCATACCTCCTATCCCCTATCCATATTTTCTTGTACACCACCCTTGTCCTCATCCCTTCCTCCCTTTTCTCCTTTGCAATCTTCCTTATCTCTCCCTGTATCCTTCTTTCCTCTACTGTTAAGTCGTCATTAATAAAGATATTGGTATTTCTCAATCTACCCTTCTTCTCCATAACTTCCCTCTTTCCCCCCCAGGTTCCTAACTCCCCCACCACCAGCTCCCTTTCCGTCCCCTTACTCATTACCCAAGCATCTTTCACTTCCACATTCACCCCCACCTTCTCCGTTAATAAATTCCTCAAATCCCTTACCGGTTCTTTCGTCTTAAATCCTCTCACCACTATATTTTTTCTCCTCCTATTTCTCTCCTGCTCCTCCACCCGTTCCCCCATTTCTCGCACTTCCTTTTCCAATCTTTGCCTTTCGTCCTCCCATTCACTTTCTTTCCTTCCATGCTCATCTTTCATTGCTCTCATTTCCTCCCTTATACACTTTATTTCTTCTTTCGCGCCTTTTAATTCCTTCCCAAGATTATTCATTCCCACCCTTAACCCCTTCAACTCCTCCATCATACATTTCAAACCATTCCTGATCTCCTCCATGTCCAGCTCCCCACTGTTGCTCTCCCCTTCACACCCCGGCGATCTCTCTGTCACCTTGCTTCTCTTGAAAGCTTCTTGTCTTTCCTCTGCTGCCTTCTCCTGCTCCTCTTTCTCTCTCTTTCTTCTTAAAAACTCGTCTAGCGTCCCTATACTACTCGCCCTTCCCCTTGATTCAGTCATCAGATTCCCAGCCCTTAAACCGCACTCGTAACCCTAATAATTCCGCACCGCGGTGGAAAAGTTCGTTCCCGCAAACCGAATTTATTAAATTTACTTTCAAACAAAATAAGCGCACGTGTGAGATTACTTTTAATAATTCTTTATCACTCTTGTCACAGCTGTCTACACTGCATATATATCCGTGCTATCACTTTCCAGACATCTGCTCCTTACCACTATCACTTTCCTATCCTTTATCTCTCTATTACCGCTCTATTACCGATATTAAAATCCGAAAAAACTCTAACTGCACAAAGACACGTCTACCTCGACCGACCTCACAAATAAGAATCCAATACATCACTAACGACAACAAATCCACAGTCGTCAAAATGATAGGATCTAGTCCGTTAAACCTTTTGATACTCCTTCGAATACAATATCCACGGACACCCCACGAGGCTCAAGGGGTAAAAATCAACCATGTACCGCCACGATATTTTTGAATACATAGTTCTTCCATCGGTTCAGCGGTACTTCAGCCACGTGGAATGGACTTTCCAACCGAATTATGTCCTGCCCCATAGAGCTAAAGTGAGGCATACTTTCCAGATATTGACACATCTTCCGAATGGCCGCCCGACTATCTGAATTTTAATCCTATGATTGTTTTTGTAGGCCAGAGCCTGTACTAAGACGCACAAGAATTTGGAGGCTTTGACAAAAATGTTCTTAAAATGTTATAAAGTTTGTAGTTCCAACAACACGTTTTTTAAAACGAATTCAACTGATTGGAAGCGAATCAAAATTTCTGCTCAAACCGTCACCCCAAGATTACCACATGTGAATTCGTAGTACCTCCATCGAACTCCCCAACGACATTAGACAGTTACTTGTTTAGAATGCGTTCCTGGAATAACTCAACCACGACAAAACATGTGATTCTAGGGATACATCTACAACGTTAGCATAAGGAGATCTCGTAAGAAGGACACCTACTAATTACAGCTAAACAAGCAGAAACATTCTACTAGGAACTCAAGAAATGAGTAAAACAGGAACGATATGATTATTTAAATGCGATTGATGATGTACTGGACGATTACCTCGAAGGAGATTTTGGACGTTGCTTACATATCAGTCTTCAGAGTAAAAACGCTCTGTTAGATTTGGACTTTCGGAGGCTTCTGTACATCTAATATTACAACGTCGGATATTCCAATTCCGCTCTTACAGAAAATCTCTTCCAAAATTAGAACCGCTTAAATCTCTTTAAACTTAAGTTATGGAACTTCATAAGAAGTAATTCCACTTAGATTTTTAAATACAACCCAACAACAATGTTATACAGGGTTGCCCACTTGCCCTTCGTTCTTCGATAGCATCTTTACTATTAATTTTAGGACAAAAGGTCAAGAGACATTTCTTATTTAGATATTCCTTGTTTACAACCTAAAAATATTTTCAGGCCCGCAGTGCTCTCGGTTTCGTCTGTACAGGATCGTACTCGATTATTTTAAATGGAACACTCCATAGATTTTTATACTTTTGAAATCCATATTCGATTCTAGACCAAGTTTGTTTAACCTTTCACCTACTTAAGTCAACTCATTTAGGCGAAAATAAATGTTTTTTTAAAATTATCGCCGAAATCAACAATTCAATCATTGGCAACAGAGCAACAAAATTTGAGATTATCATAAACAAAAGAGCGTTTTATTTTTCGATATGCTGATTTTGAACGAAATTTGTTGCAAAAGGCACAGAAGAATTGCCAAAAGTCGACTATTTTAAATAGAACGCCCTGTATATTTTTTCATGAATCAACTGCTTTTTAAGTTAGCTTTAATTTTTGTTAAATATGTCCTATATTTAAAGATAGGTAATAGTTTCCGAGATAATAACCTTATGAATTATTTTGTTCTATCTTCCAATTCTGAAAATAAAATTAACGGAAGCAACAAACAATTACATTACTTGTATCAGATATTTACTTATTATTATTTGCGGATGTATAACATTAATTAATAAATAAACTTACATAAAATCGAACGGTACAAAACACAAAACATTACATAAACATTAATTTTCAAACAACCCATCAGTATTGTATAAACTAAACATTGCCTTACACGATTTGAAAAATTTGTGTTAACATTTTCCAGGATATCAGGCATGATTCGCAAGATTGATCTGAAAGCTTCACGTATCCTGGAAACATTCGCCGAGGATTAAAACCATATCAACCAGTTCGCTATTTGGAAAACGTGACATTTTCGATTCCATTTAGCCTTTTTAACAAAGTGAAGACGATATTGTGTCAAATACAATCAATTGAAATTAAACTGGCGTGTTTCGTCTATTGTTATTGGCATGGCAATTATGTTAAATGTATTTGTAATTAAACAACAGCATAGGTACTGTCTCAATAACATTTTAATACCTAGTCGTTTTTTTGTTTCACATTCCTGGTTTTTTAAGTAACAACACACTTTAGGTAATAATAAGTAAATATCTGATACAAATTTTGTTATTTTTTGTAGGTTCCTTTAATTTTATTTTCAGAATTGGGCGAAAGAACAAAATAATTCAAAATAAGGTTATTATCTCGGAAACTATAATTACCTTTAGATACAGGAGATATTTAACAAAAATCAAAGCTAACTTAAAAATTAGTTCATTCCTGAAAAAATATACAGGGTGTTCTATTTAAAATAGTCGGATTTTGGCAGTTCTTCTTTGGTCGTTAGAAAACATTCAGTACGTCCCTTTTGCAACAAATTTCGTTCAAAATCAGCATATCGAGAAATAAAACACTCTTTTGTTTATGATAATCTCCAATTTTGTTGCTCTGCTACCAATGATTGAATAGTTATGATTTTTTTATTGATTGTTGATTTCGGCGACGATTTAAAAAAAAACATTTATTTTCTCCTAAATGAGTTGACTTAAGTAGATGAAAGGCTAAACAAACTTGGTCTAGGATCGAATATGGATTTCAAAAATATAAACATTTATAGGGTGTTCCATTTAAAATAATCGAGTACGATCCTGTACAGACGAAACCGAGAGCAGTGCGGGTCTGAAAATATTTTTAGGTTGTAAACAAGGAACATCTGAATAAGAAATGTCTCTTGACCTTTTGGTCCTAAAATTAATATTAAAGAGCAACCCTGTATATTATTATGGTGTCAAAATGCGTTGGCTTGTATTTGAAAATAAAATTTAAGTGGAATTAGATATTATTTCTATAATTCTTTCACCGTTATTCCATTTTGTTTAATACACCAAATAAAAACATCGAAAAGCTGAGCGGAAGAAAGCATAGCTTATTAAGATTAACTAATCGACATTTAATGTCTCAGAAATGAATATAATACTTGCCCGAAACGCTTAGACTTTATATTGTTACATTCAATCCTAAATCATAATGATATTGTTTTAGTTGAGGGTTTACTCGTTTGCGACTAACCAGAGACTATTTAGGTACATTGACTATATCTCCATAAATTTGTTAATTTTTCCATTCCAATGAATATTAAGGTTATACTAATTACTAAGAAATGTCAAAGATGTCATCACCAATTTATAATTAATTCATTTTGTAACCTTATATTTAGAAATTCAACTCACTTTGGAATAAATTACAAAATTTTTAATTTTCTAAATACACATTCATTTCGTATACAAATGAAAAAATGTAATGAACCATTTTCTTTCTGACACGAACTTCTGTTGAATCTGATTTTTCTATTATCTTTGATATTTGGGTTTCGCTGCTGCTGCTTGCAGCTTTAACAAGTAAATTTCTCCCTTCTCTAATTTAAAATTTACATATTAAATGCGTTTGTAAGATTTTATTCGATACGGTTTTTGCATTTCATTCTGCATTCCTTTATTCACGCATCCCTTAAGATAATATCGCGAGCCGAAATTGATCGTATAGCTAAACCTGGTTTATCGCTAACCTTTAACGATTCTACTATCGCCAACAATGTATAGTAATTCCTATTTTTTTATACAGGGTGACCCAGGGCTGTGTGATCGGTCCATAACTTTTTTGCTATTCAAGATATCGACATGCCGTTTTCACCGCCAAGTAAGCACACTTATACTGCACATTATAAAAATATTTTGATTATATACAGAATGTTCCTATACAGGGTGGTAAACCAAAGTTATGTTTTTTTAAATGGGACACCCTGTATATTTGGACATTATTAGTTTTTACATGAAAAAATAATGGCACTTTGTATAGGTCATTATGGGTCTAGCTCTCTTCGTTTCGGCGTTATTCAACGTTTTGTTCGAAAAAAGGCTCATATTTGATGGATCACTGCCCAGTAGGCCATGGATGTTTTTCGAAAAACTTGCCACAGAAAATTTTAGAATAACTTGGAATTTTAATAAATAGTCGACTTTTGGTCCATGTATGCACACACTATACATGCTGCGCGGAAACGCAAAAAGTCGAATAACTCTTTTTTTATAAATGGAACACCCTGTATTTCTGTTCACGAGTCGATTAAGTTTTTTATAAGCTTTCCACAGATATGAAATTTGTATGGTCAATTCTGAGAAGTTACTGAGATTTTTCGGAAAAACTATTGTAATTATGAAGAAGTTGTTGATTTTTGCAAGTAGGCTGCTGTTAACGAATTTCGCAAGTGATATGAAAGTTAATTTAGATGCTAGTGTGATAATCTACATTGTTACTGTTGCACATTTTTGCTCGACGCTAAAATGAATTAATCAATATGGATTACTGTACAAGGGCGTCGCCAGAAAATTTTCCCAGGGGGGTGGGGGCAAGCACTATTGGGAGTTCGTGGTTCTGGCGTTTTTTCAAAATTTCGCACAAAATTTATTTTTATTTTTAATAACTTGCCTTTTTTCTTTTTCCCAGGGGGGCGATGGCCCCCCCCTTGGCGGCGCCCTTGTGACTGTATTGGTGAAGCCGATCGAAATGTTTTGTTAGCCAGTAGGATATACCATCAAAAATCTCCCGATGCGAGAGTACCACGAGTCATTTCTTTTCAAAACTTAGAAACCGATTTGAAGAATCTGGCAGCATTAAAATGGAAAGAAGGAGATATTGGGAGGGAGGATTGATGAAGAAACTCAAGTGTATGTTTTACTCGTCTTGCAAGAAACCTAAATTAACTGTCATATCACTTGCGATATTCACTAACAGCAGCCTACTTGCAAAAATCAACAACTTCATAATTACAATAGTTTTTCCGAAAAATCTCAGTAACTATTCAGAATTGACCATACAAATTTCATATCTGTGGAAAGCTTATAAAAAACTTAATCGACTCGTGAACAGAAATACAGGGTGTTCCATTTATAAAAAAAGAGTTATTTCACTTTTTGCGTTTCAGCTCACCCTGTATAGTGTGTGCATACATGGACCAAAAGTCGACTATTTATTAAAATTCCAAGTTATTCTAAAATTTTCTATCGCAAGTTTTTCGAAAAACATCCATGAACTACTGGGCAGTGATCCATCAAATATGAGCCTTTTTTCGAACAAAACGTTGAATAACGCCGAAACGGAGAGAGCTAGACCCATAGTGACCTATACAAAGTGCCATTATTTTTTCATGTAAAAACTAATAATGTACAAATATACAGGGTGTCCCATTTAAAAAAACATAACTTTGGTTTACCACCCTGTATAGGAACATTCTGTATATAATCAAAATATTTTTATAATGTGCAGTATAAGTGTGCTTACTTGGCGGTGAAAACCGCATGTCGATATCTTGAATAGCAAAAAAGTTATGGACCGACCACACAGCCCTGGGTCACCCTGTATATGCATTTAACGTAATGCTTTCTATGTCAATTCTTACTTTGCCTCAGGTAATTTATTCAATGCAAGGAACAAAAACTAAAGCAAATTCCTTGATTTCTCGTTATTTCATTTATACACAGTAAGCCTTCGTCTACGCAAAAAATGTGTAAAAGTAGTACATGTTAACAAAATTTCTTCTTACATGGTCGAAAATTGCTGCTGTGTGAAACCTATAGCTTAGTTTGCAATAAAAATTATAAAACGCTGCAATTACTCGAGAGGAATCTTGACAATTTATCTCGTATTTAGTTGGAATCTCGGCAAGTTGACACCTTGTTCATTGCCGTCCAGCGAAATTTCTCAGAAACTTATCGCCAACGTTTTAATTTTGACTACTAAGATTTGGATATAAAGCGAGTGGCACTAACTGAAACAATTGTAGCCGCTGAACTAAATAACTACATTGGAATAAAAACAGCAAATAGAAATTTGAGGACCTTTTTTAGAAAATTGGGAAGTAATTAAACATAATATTAACATTTTTAGTGAACCTTGGACTGAATCCATTGAATTTTATTGACTACCCTCCGGGACAAAAACATATGCACTGCAAGTGGCATCAGAATCCAAGTACCTAATTATTGTTTTAAATATTATAAGACTTAGTAGAAACTACTGTACAGGGTGGGCCAAATTCGACGTGTTCATGGGGTACAGCAATAACCATAAGAGTTAGCAAAAAACTAATAAGGTACTCATGAGCTCTTTTTAAAAGAAAAAATCGGTGGCATAATCAGATTACTCATATCACGATTAATTTACGTAGGTACAGGGTGAAAACCAAAAAGTAGCATTTTCGAAAAACCGCAATATTTTCTTTATTATAGAAGTTAAGGTCATGAAATTCTCAGGATATAGGTAAGAGGATACGGCAATTTTAAAAATGGCATCAACAAATTTCTAGGCCTACTAAGTTGCGCACGGCCAAAGTCAACTTTCATTCTTCTTATGGGCGCCATATTGGATTTTTACTTTATCAAAATCCTCATTTGAAATGCTCTTCAACCATGTATAACATGTTTATGTTTGGTCAACATAAATAATAAAAAACAACAAAATGAAGAACTTGTGGTAGTAGGCTTTGATATTTCTATTCAATTTTTCCATATAGGGCTTTGCTGTCTCTTTTTTAATCATCTAACGGTCAAAGTAGAGCTTATTGTCCAACGACAGAGAATAAAACACTGCAACATATATTTCTCACTATTTGAATAGCAATTCATTTTAAAGCTCACAAATTATTAACTGCACACAAATGACGCCTACAATAAATTCTATTTTGACAGTTAGATGATTAAAAAAGAGACAGCAAAGCCCTATATGGAAAAATTGAATAGAAATATCAAAGCCTAGGTACTACAACGAGATCTTCATTTTGTTGTTTTTTATTATTTATGTTGACCAAACATAAACATGTTATACATGGTTGAAGAGCATTTCAAATGAGAATTTTGATAAAGTAAAAATCCAATATGGCGCCCATAAGAAAAATGAAAGTTGACTTTGGCTGTGCGCAACTTAGAAGGCCTAGAAATTTGTTGATTCCATTTTTAAAATTGCCGTATCCTCTTACCTATATCCTGAGAATTTCATGACCTTAACTTCTATAATAAAGAAAATATTGCGGTTTTTCGAAAATGCTACTTTTTGGTTTTCACCCTGTACCTACGTAAATTAATCGTGATATGAGTAATCTGATTATGCCACCGATTTTTTCTTTTAAAAAGAGCTCATGAGTACCTTATTAGTTTTTTGCTAACTCTTATGGTTATTGCTGTACCCCATGAAAACGTCGAATTTGGCCCACCCTGTACAGGGTGTCCCGGGAATAATGGGAAAATAGTCAGGAGCGTGTAGTCTGAGCCAAAATAATGTTAGTACTTCATATAAACTTTTTCTATGGAGACCCTCGTTTTCGAGTTATAGGCCTCCAAAGCTTGCATTTTGAATTTGTGTTTTTTTTTAATTTTTATACTGGTTATTTGATCTTTATAAAATTGTCCGAATAACTATAACGTACATATATGTTTATTTTGGAAAGGTAAACAGATTTACAGTAGTGCCTTGAAGCCGGGGACGGATTACTCGCAATAGTTAATGATCCAAAAATTTTGCGGGGATGGCACACCCTGTATGAAATTATCGAAAATGACTTCCCCACGCATTTAGCTAACGAAAAGGTATGCTTGTCGGAATTCGGTAAAATAAGCCGTTTAGCTAATATTTACAGTTTTATTAATGTGTGTTGTGTTTTACATTTGTCAATACCAAACTCCTTGTGTATATCATTTGAAAATTTTTCAGTGATATGTAATAAATGGTTGAGTTTTGTGCTTGTAGTGGGCACAAAGAGTCACCGTGAAAGGTGCTCCTTTTAATTTGTATTGTGTTTGTGATGAGTTGGGTATCATTTAGGGTAAGTGTTAGGGTGGTGTTGCAACATGACATTATGTGAGTGAGAAATTGTGTGATGTTGTTTATTTTGTGATGAAGAACACATCCCTGAAATAGTGCCGTGAAATTTTGAAACACCCTGTATAGTGGGAAGACATGTAATGGGTCGATATTTTTGTGTTCATTGTAATTCGTGTTTTGTTCTCGTGAACTGTGTGCGTTTAGTTTTCTAATGATGATGTGTACCTGGCGTATTAGTTGTATTGTGTAATTCGACCTAAGTCACGTCTAATTTGATCTATACGATTCATTAGATGCTTTTCCCAGGCCGGAAGTGTTGTTTTCTTTGTGGTGTTTTGTTGTGTTGATATTATGACCTTGGAGCCGTTACACCTTGTAGCTGCAACAGCACCGCAGTACACAATTAAGTGTAATTGATGTAGTGATATGTTGTTTGTTATATAATTGGATAAAATATCGGTGTTTAATATTTGAGTGATTTTGTGTAACTTGTTAGTGCTTTTTTGTTTGGGTATATCTTTGTGATGGATCTATGTTTGTGAATACTGTAAATGCAGTATCAAATTCTGTTTGAATTTTAAATTTAAGTGTTTCCTGTGAGTGTTGGGAGTTATTATCTACATCGTTATCGTGTATATCAAATGTGCATTGCTGTATCATAAGTGGATGATGATTGTTATTAGGTGTACCAAATGTGTTTTGTTGGATGTTGATAGTGTTTATGTTTAAAAATCTTTCTACTTCGTGTTTAATTTGTTCTTGTGTTTCTGCTGAAAGAAGTGTCTTTTTGATAATTACCCAGCGTTGGTCTGCTATGCGTTGTTGTGTTAAATGTGAAATATGTGGGTATTGTGTTGTGAATGCTGTGTGAATCTTGTCCCAATACATGGTTTTGTCCGTTTCTATCTTCGTTGCTTCCAGGTACGTACGCAAGATGAATCGATTCATCTCTTCGGTCCATTTGATACGCCGTCTGGAAGACTCCTTTGAACTGGTCCCATCCGTTAGCGGTTGAGAAGCAGGTACACAGGTCTCTTCTTCATCTTGAATCGGTTCTTCGCTCGTCGTATATCTTCTTCTTCTTAATCTTCTATCGGCTGTACTTGTTTCGGGTTTCCCGACGGGTGGCCGCCTGATCACCTCCCCATCACCACCGGCTCGCATATTGCAAGGCCCAGCGGTGGCTATAGACGTGCCCTGACGATCCTCAGGTAGCGGTTAGTTTTCGAGGCTTACGCTCCATTTTCATTAATAAAATGGGACTACGATCACGCGAGGGCGTCACTCCCCAATTATTCACATAAGCGAATATTCTCCTTATTATTATTATTATTATTATTATTATTAATATAAAACGTGAAATTAACCCTTCAACTTTCAAGTTTTATAATTTTTTGTTAACTTTAAAATTGTTTTTAAGTGAAAATATGTGAAAAAGTTACTTCCCGACATTCAAAATTTACAATTTTTATATTCGCAATTGTTTATAGATCGTTTTGTAAGCGTTTGTGGGTTTGTCTCTTTTTAATGTTTTAAATAAGGAATGTTAGAAGTAAAAAATGGCCCTTCAATGTTCAAAATTTACAATTTTTTGCAACTGTATAACTTTCGAGGAATTAACAATTTTTCCTTTTCAAATAATTTGTCGGTCCCTTTGTTCGTTATTTCCAACGTTTGTCTGCTTTCCATATTAATAAGGAATAAGAATTTTATTATTGATTAGCTTACTTTAATGATTATTTAAATTCGAATTTTTTACTTAACCTATTAAAATGTTAATGGACTTATTATATAAATGGCAACGTCTGTCCCAAATAAAGATAAAAATATAATAATCATATGCACAGTTTGTTAAATAATTTTAGTTTTATTTATATTACAGTTAAAAATCGCACAATTTGAACAAGAAAGTGGAACTAGAACAGTTATTTTTGTATCTAGTGCGCGAAATGCCACTTTGGTGATCGAGAACTGAATAGTCAAGATCACCAAAGTATTTTGCGCACGAGTTGCATACAACATTTTTCTACAATCGTGAAAAGTTGTCAATTATTTTAACGTTAAAATACAAAATTCTCATAGTTTACATGCGTCGTTATTTCGCGTACGGTGTCATGATAACGTAGGAAAGTGAAAAAAAGCGCCACTTGTTGTTACCAATATGCAAACCTTGTCATTTTTTGACGTTTGTAGAAAAAATATTTTGATAAAATAAAGAACGGAATCTCAATTCAAAAAATCTGCTTTGAATTAAAGGTAAAACTGTTGAGTGCACTAAAACTGTTATTTTCCGACATTAATTCAGAAAGTGTTATTTTAAATATCATAGTAGACACTAAACATTTACGAATGACCAACAAACAAAATCTACAAACGTTCAAAAAAGTAAAAAGTTAGTGAACACTTCACACCGGCCAATGAAAGCCATGATTTTTATAAATAGTGTGGTGAATATTATGCCCGTTCTTAATTCGCTCCTGATGCTGATTACTTGGTCATTTGAAATATCTTATTTTTGGCACATTTTCTGTTTAAGCTTTATGGCCATCCGACTATCACCTATCGTCTGCAGCCATTTCTGCAGTTTTGAACTCTGCTGGAATTGTCATAGAGAGATCAAACTAACTGTACCCTATACCTCCAACATGTGCCAGACTGCCTTTACACTTTTGTGTTCAAAGAGCAGATTCCTTCACGAAATATTTCCTGTCGGACGTTAACGAGAGGTATGTGAACCGTATTGTACGAAAAGAAAGATATGCGATGGAAGAAACTGACTATCTTTATCACTGAAGCGTTTCGTAAAGTTGCTTGTAGAATGGTAAACGAGAATATCGTAATCAACAACATTGAAAATGAGAATAGATTATGGTAAAATAGGAAAATACCTATATAGCATATTGTAGTAAAATTCTGTTTATGTCATACTACCTTATTATTTTTACCATAACAACTCTGAAACAAGAAACATTTTGACTAAATAACGCCTCTTTACATGACAACCGGATTATAGATAGCAACTGGCGTTATTTTTTATAACGCCCGCAATGTAAAATTATGCCTGTTTTAATCATCTTAATCAACTTCTTGCAAGTATGACATAAAGTAAAGAAGGCACCACGGGCGTTATTTAGTTCATAACGCCCTAGATACCTTAATTACGATTAAATTCTACGTGAAATTAAAACGCCTTAAAATTAAATATGGTAGATTGAAAGGTATTCCAGATAACAGTTATCGGAATCAGATAAAACAGATTAATACGTGGGAATATTTAAGATTAATTCGCTTCGGAATGACGTATTTAGATGTAACATTGTGCTCGTGCATTGAAAGTCACGTTCTTGCTCATGAAAGATTATATTTACGTAAAAAAACTCAGCCAAAATACATTTCTCGTGTTATCCCATCAATTTATAACCTTTAACATTTTAAAATCACGTGTAATATCAATAAAAGTTTCTGTGTTATTCTTTGTACCAGGTAATTGAGTATTCAACAAACAAAAGTATAACCTCAGGTTCAATATTTTTGGTTAATTTTTAATTCGGTTTTTATATAAATATAAAGAAAACAACTTCACGCATATGCGAGCGCTTTTTTAAATTTGTCTTTGTCCAGTGATCGACAAAGTTTATTAGATGGTACCACTGAGGGATGTGACATTTAAAGAAAGTATGACAGTTTGTTGCGAAATAAATTTTCATTAAAGATATAAAAAGACCTGGAATAAGAGCTTTAAATGTTGTTTCCTTTATTTTTATAGGTGAGTGAATCCTTTGCTAACAGATATTGTAATTAGTTAAATGTAAATTGGTACGTTTTGTAATTAAATCTTTTATTTTTATAGAGAATCGCAATTACGTCTTTGTTTCATTACTGCCAATTATTCAAGAGAACAATATCATTATATAAAAATGAAAATAACGTACCTTTTTTTTGTCGCACGGTGTAATATTGTGCCGTAGAATATCTAAGAGTAATTTTACCAACTGGTATTAATCACCAAACAAATTTGTTCGTTATCTGAATTCGTGCTGTTTTGTGTTAAGGAATTTTAAAATTCTGGTTTCAGATTCTGATAGAGCATCGAAAAGTAAGCTTAGCGTTTGATGTCGCCTGCCGTAACTCTTCAGGAACACCTTCAAAATGGCGTCTGAAATATGAAAATTACCTCGACATATGATATAAATCAATGTTGTGTGTTTTTTAACGCTGATTACGAATATCCAAATTAAATATTGATATCTCCTTTTGTTTGGTTTTTTCGTCGATAAATATTCATTATTGATAAAAAAGTCGAAAATGTGTGTAATTTTCTTTTTAATTATTAGATAGGTACAATTTAAATACTGAAAAAATGTAGTGCAATAGAAATCGATACAACAAACCGCGCGACAATGTACAGAAAATTGTGCAAAATGTAAGATGGCTTGAACTTGATTTTTATTGTATTCAACAAAATTTAATTCGAGTTGTGCAATTTTCTGTGTAAAAAAAGCATCGTGTCAAATGTTAATATGGGTTGGAAGAAATATTGACATGAGTTTCTAGTTTATAAAATGAAGTTTCACAACTTTTATTTTAACGTCTGAAACCTTTCCCATTAGTAAATACCACACTAGATTTCATTGAAATAAATTTTCTACATTTCTGCTGTTATTTGAAGTTCTCAATTTCTTTATTAGATTCGATGTAAATTTGTCAAATTTCCAAACTGTAGGGTTTTAGGATTGCGGTTTTCTAAAAAAAACAGTTATAATAGTTTCAGTAGTGACAGCAGTATTCCAGAAATTCTGTAATGAAAATTCGAGGCAATATTGGATACTAAAGTTTCACTTTTACTGACACTTATCTTTTTGCACATTGTAGGTACTTTAAATATATGTAATTTTTATTCATACAGGGTGTCTTACGGTGACCGTCGATTAGAAGTACATCAAGAACGGTAAAAGCTAGAAATTTGAAATTTTGCACATGCGACATGCCGTGTTTAATCTATTACATAAAAATTAAGTCTGGAGTATTGAACAAAATGTTCTGTTCATATTATAATTTTCTTTGTTACCTTGCGGCATAAACCTCCGCAATTCCTGTGACGTTTTGAATTTGTACTTTGCATTGATGTTATAGATTCCCTATTTACAGTTGTAACCTATTGTATGCATTTACCGTTCATGTGCTCACTCACTCTTTCTACACAGAAATTGGGGTGTAATTACAATTATCAAGTGATCCACAGAAAAGGGGACAAAAGTGATACTAGTAAAGGTAACTGCAATAGTGTCATAAAGCAGTGAGAGTAAGAGACACGCCATAAATTTTGCAAACACAAAAGCAGTAGCGAGATACATAATGCTGCACACCGTATAGTTTATTTTTATTTATTTTATTTATTTATTTATTTATTTAGTTTATTATCCAAACAGTTATAAACCATATACAGGATAATATGTATTAAAATAATCAACAAAATAATATTCGTTTAGCTTCCAATAAGTAAAAAATAACATTTATGAATTTATGCTATGACTATAATAAATAGTACCGTACCACATGGGTGGTTAATTTAAAGAGTTTTAGTTGATATGTAAGTTATGCTGTCGTTAAAAATATCTGCTTGTGCTGATATTAAATTAAAGTTGTCACACATAACAGATATTGGTGCTTTTTTCAATACATTAGTCTTACAGGGTGTACAATAAAAAGTAGATGACGTTCTAAGGATTATACAAGGAACAGAAAAGTTGATTTTAACAAGTAACGAACTACAATCTACAAGGTAATGTATTAAATTATACAAGAACTTAATACTTATTTGTTGTCGTCTGGGTTTCAGATTTACCAGTTGAAATCTTGTGAGCATGATTTCTTGACCCAAGCCACGTTCGGGATAATAACCGTCGCATTTGAACCACAAGAACTTTAAAAACCTTCGTTGAATATACTCAAACTGTTACATATTTTTTGTAAATAGGGTACCATACCAAAGCTCCATATTCAAGTTTCGATCTAACCAGCGAAGTGTATAGTGAGGTTAGGACACGTATATTCGTGAAGTCTTTGCCTGTGCGAATTATAAATTCGAGAACTTTAAACGATTGTTTAGCTATCTCGTTTATATGAAATGAGAAGTGCAGCTTATCGTCAAAATATACACCAAGATCTTTGAATAGTGTTATTCTTGCTAGTTTATTGTTATTAATTGTGTAATCATAACGCAACACGTTGTTCGTTTTTCTCGAATATGTCATGACTTTGCATTTAGAGAGGTTTAGATAAAGTTTGTTGTTTGCACACCACTTGGATAGATTTAAGAGATCATCTTGGAGTTGTTCGCAATCCCTTATAGAGGATATACAATTAAATATTTTTAAATCATCTGCAAACATTAATTTTTGGCACGTGATTACATTGGTAACATCGTTTATAAAGATTGAAGAAAGCAATGGACCTAAGTTGGATCCTTGAGGTATACTTGACGTTAAGTGAATGGTTTTGATCGAAATCCATTGTAATATATATAGTGTGTGCGTTCTATTAGATAAGATTCGAAATAGTTTGAAAAGTTTGAAATAGTTTGAAAAGCTATGGAAATTAAGAAGCGACCGCAGAATATGAACACCAGATATGATACAGAGAGGTTGCCAAGCACCTGGAAACGCAATATAACTACGAAAAGTGATAACCGAGCTTAGAAATGAAAGAACAACTCAGAGAAAGTGAAAGCTGCAGCTCAACAACCGTCGATCCAGAACGCCAACATACAAATACCGCCAAAGAACAAGGAAGACTTCAGTTCAGTTCGAATTACGAAAGGTAAAAGGGGGCTTGGGAATGGCAAGTGAGAATTTGCTGAAACGTTGCCGTTTTAACGGGGGCTCCAGTAGGAGTGAACTAAAATAAAAATCAACGCGGGACCAAAGTCGATAGAATTTCAACTTTTCAACTATTTGTTCATAACACTAGTCTATCTTTACGCAATCAAAGATGTATAATGATTTCGTGGATATGATGCACTTGATGCTTCTTTTTAGATTTTCTCAATTTCATTTAAATAGTTTTTCCGGCATACGGTCTAACATCATCATCCCATGCCTGTCTATCTATGAATTGTTGACAGTATCTACAGGACTAAAGGATGACCGTGGATTCTGACATTGAAAATTTGATCTGATAATCGATAATTCTTGTAATTTATATTTATGATGTACCCTAATACAGTTATTACACCTTCGAGACAAGATGAATATTTACTTATTTGATAGGTGTGTTATTTGGTATATTTAGTTAGTCAAAACTTAGTTACGATGTGATTCAGTAAATAAATGCAAAAATATGCATTGTAATTCTTAATCATACGTTTGCATTTATTGTTCATCCGATTATTTTAACGCTAGAGTTTCAAAATATCTACACTACGTAATTCGCAAAAACAGCATTTTTCGACAAGCACCCTTTACCAACATTATTACCCTATTTCCATAATTTTTTAAAAACAAGAATATGACTTGCATAACTATAGTCCCTCCAGGGGAGAACTTTCATTATTGTAATACAATTTTGTCACTTATAATTGCACAAGAGGTTTGTAGTTTACCGAGTAAATTTGGGTTGTTTAATAAGAATCTGTCGCCTAGCAATTAGACGAGAAAAACTGTCAACCAATAAAAATGCGACACCGAAGGTGGAGCATTTTTAGGTTGACAGTTTTTCGAGTCAAATTGCTAAAGGAAACAGATTAGAATTTAAACAACACAAATTTACTTGGTATAAATACAAATCTCGAGTGTAATTCGGCAGGACAATTTAACGAACAAGAAATTTAGAAATCCGTTCGTAACTTTACCAAATGGGCTCATTCTTAAAATAACACAAACATCATGCAATAAATTATTCGCAAATGTCAAACTATGTATTTATACGGCGGGCACGGATACTGCGATAGTTGATTAGAATTTGAAAGTGAAAAAACCACTAGTGCATTTGTCGCTGTAAAAGTGACAATTGCACTGCGGCTAATGGGATTTTTTATACATGAGTTAAATTGTCATTATTATTAGTTATAAACGGGGGTACACGCGATTCTCGCGTTTTGCGTGCTTTGGGGGGGGGGGGGGGTATCTGTGATTGTAGGTTGTAATAGCTTTTGTTTTAAAATATCACACCTTGTTGAGCTGGCTTAGTTGCTTGAAAAAAGATAAAAAATTTACATTTTTGTACCTTTTCAGATTTTTGACCCTGTAGGTATCTGTAATTTAGCAAGTTATTAAAGTAACTAAAATAAAGGATTACATTTACTTACATTTGACGTAAAAATCACAAAAATGGGTTGATATTTGGTAAAGATATACGAATTCGTTCCTACCTATAGTAAATTTTTACCAATTATTAAAAAAAATGTAAAATTCAAACTTTTGGAACAGATTTGAGACCAAAAATACATAATGGCCCTTTCACAATGTTAATTACGTCTTTGCACATAGTCTTTGCCCAAAAATTAACGAAAATATAACAAATTCCGTGTGAACTTCATAAGGATAGTTTAGAATGAATTTTGAATGTAAAAGAACTCAATTTGGACACTGGTAGCTATTTGGGAATACGAATTGCCTTAGGGAGAACGTTTTAACATTCATATTTAACTATAGTAAAACTAAAAATACCATAAAACATAAAATGCACAAATAGAAGCTGGTCTAACGTTGCATAACATCTGTTTTATAGAAAGACCTTCTCTACCTTAAACAGTTTCAAATTTTTGTTTATTTCACTAACTAAAGGCCTCATTTACACGTATATGTACAGCAGTAAATATGGATTTTACTTCCTCTTAATTACAATATAAGTTGTATATTTAGAAGTATAGTCATAGTATAGGTATTCTCTTTGGTATAGTGTAACGTAACAATACAAATGCCACATACTTTCATCAATAGATATTAAGTTAAATATGTAGACAAAAACATTTTTCTCGGTGAAAACATTCGACTATATATTATGTTACCTACAACATCGTCCATCGTTCAAAATCTCTAAATTCGAAATAAGCAAACAAACATGTACACTTCGAAAGTTACCGAAAGAAGGTATCGGGATACATAAATTAGTCTACGATGAATGCTGTTACTACTTTTTACATCATTTTAACCATGAAAATGTTAACGCGAGGCATAATAGAATCATTTTTCATCATTTGAATAACTTTTCAACTTGAAATAATTAAATTTCCATGTTATCGAGAAAAAGTTTCCGATACTTGTCATTTTGAAAATTTTCGCGAAAATACTTTCTGGCATTGTTTTAATGTTGGAAATGGGTTAAGGACCTCGGGCAGACAAACTTTGCATGTTTACACAAAATTTTCACCCAAAAATAAGCACAAATAGCGAATTCTATTTTACACGTAATCTCCATAAGGAAACTTTGAACGTATTTTCTAAGTAAAGAAAATATATTTAGACACAAATACCGCTTGAATAAGATGACGGACTTTTATACTAAAATGTTTAAAACTTACTTTGAAAAAAATTAGTGCAGATATTTACGTGGTTTGCGGGAGTATCTATAATTGTAGCATTAATTTGTAGGTTATAAATTTATAATAGCTTTGGTTTTAAAATATCCCATCCACATTCGTCAGGATTCGGCGACTGTCGGAAAAGGGCACAGCAACACATACATTATACACATCTTTCGGTTATTATATAGTGATTAACAAAGTAAATAAGAAAAGTATAATCTACGTCCCTTTCTTTGGTGAATCCTCCTCAATTTGCTATTATAATCAAGGGGAGGCTTTTTTTAATCACCAACACCATTAATTAAACCTTCATAAAATACACGATACGGAATTGTTATTTATTAGCACTTCTACACTTAGTTCCGACATTAACGCAAATTGTTAAGCTTCTGCCGGACTGTTGACCTGAACATTCATTGATTAATCTTACAAGGTAACTTAAAACTGTTCATGTAGATAACAAATACATGCTTTCCATGAACAAACTAAAATCGAGTTTTGAAAATAAAAAATTGACCATATAAATTTATGTGCACTTTCCAAAAATTGCATTAACGAATATCCGAACGCAAATACTATCAACCTTTTTATAGATACAGGGTGGGTTATTGAAAACGAAACAGGCCCATTTTCGGATCATTACTGTTATTGTTGGAAAAATTCCTGAAACAGGTCAATTTTGTATTTGAGGGGGACAACTTTTAAGTCTATTTCGAACTTTGCAATTCCAACCCCCTAGCGGTGATGACATCAACCCTTAAAATCTTAAATGGGAATATGGGTCGAGAAGCATATCGTTGTGAAGCTTATTTAATTAATTAAAGGCCTATTAAATGGTGTATTTGTTTTTAAATTTTGAGTGGTAGTTTTCGAGAAAATTTACTTTTTTATAAAATGTTGTAATACTTGTTGTTACAAGGAATTTTTTGAAATAAACAATGATGTGACAGATCTGACATGTAAATTCACAAATTAATCAAATTAAAAGTTGTCATTGCATTATTGCTGTAATCCTATTAACGTGTTAAATGAAAAGTAAAGGCAAAAGTAAAACCGTTTATTGTGTGTATTGTCTCATTAGAAGATCTACGCCAACGAATTGTGAACGAGTGCGGTATTATTACTCCAGAGATACTCCAGAATGTGCGTGGCCGTTTTGAACACAATTTGTATTATTGCAGGGAGGCTGGAGGTCATCAATTGGAACATTTAATACAATGATTTTAAGATAATTGCCTATTGACTACCACTCAAAATTCAAAAACAAGGACACCATTAAATAGGCCTTTAAATAAGCTTTAAAATGATATGGTACACAACCCCTATTACCATTTAAGATTGTAAGGGTTGGTGTCACCACCGCTAAGGGGTTGAAGTTGTCCCCCTCAAATATAAAATTGACCTGTTTCAGGAATTTTTCAAAAAATAACAGTAATGATCCGAAAATGACCCTGTTTCGTTTTCAATAACCCGCCCTGTATATTTTACATTTTTACTTTAATTGCACCTAACTCAGCAGGTGTTCATTGAAGCAACCCACTTTGTTAATTAATTTAAAGTTAAAATTAGGAAATGTTCTAGGTCCAATAATATTAGTTAAGTATAGTGGAGCAAACTCATTTTTTTCGATTTCATGAATTTAAGTTTGCCGATGCCGCTTCGAAAAAAGGAAAGGTTTTTGTTGCTCTGTCAAGCGTCAAGTCATGATAAAATCTGCACTCTGTTCCAAAATATAAACGGAGACAGTATGTATTTCTTTGATAATACTTACAGGGTAGGTAGAAATAGTAATAAGCATATACATGATGCCGATACCTATTTAAAAATTTAAAAATTTTTCCAGCACACATAACTGTGCCGATTATCCGGCGAAATTTGTTTTCATTTTTCCTATAAAGGTCACATATGTTGTAGCATTTAATATTGGTGTAATATTGCCTATTCATTGTAAATATATTGGTAGAATGTAAATGTACAATATTGTCTCAACATTGAAATGTCAACAATTTTACAAATTGGCTAAATATTACTAAGCGATATTATTTCAATATTTATACCACTGAGCTACGTAAATTTATACACTATTTTGGAATTTAAAGTTAAAGTTAAACACTATAAAACATGTAGGATGACCTGTAAAATTTTGATTATTTTGATATATCTAAATCGGCGAAAATTATCATCCGCCGGATTTTGGGAAAGTATCATAACGTTATTATTTGTGAATATTTCTTTCATGTTGCCTAATATCCAGTAATATTGAAAACACAATATTATTATGTTATTGATAAATAAATGTTGACTTTATATTAATAATAATAAATTCGTTTATTCTGAAGTAAACACAAAATAAAATATATAGGTACTATTTACAGTGGCGGCGTAAAGGGGTGGCGGCGGGGGCGGTCCGCCCCGGGTGCCAAGTACCAAGGGGTGACAACGTAGTGACAACCATCGACATATATTATATGCTAATGGACATACCCTAGCGGTGAGAATTGTGTTACTCCGATAGAAAGAGATAAAACGAATCTTCCCGTGAATCTATATATCTAATAAGAATTATTTACCATAGTGTACTATAATGAAAAGATAGCTAGCCCCAAACCATACAAATTTAAAGAGCGAACGGGGTTCTTTTTTGCCCTTTGTCGGGACGGCAAATTCAAAAGGCGGCATTTTGGCTATTTATGGAGCAAAATACGTTTGAACGGGGCGGATAGCCATTGAGCGTATTGTAAATAAACATTTATAATTTATGTACAAATATCAATCTGTTGAAAATATTATTATGTATTATTATGTAACATGTAAGTACGTTTAGTATTTGTTGTTTTATTTTGGGGGTGCTCAATAAAAAACCGCCCCGGGTGCGAAACCATGCTACGCCGCCACTGACTATTTACATGTAACATATGGCCAATGTGTACTTTAGAAAGGGGGTTTTCGTTCAGACTTGTCCAATAGGTGGACGTCTGTTTTCCAACGAGCCCCATTCTTAAGTGCAGGTCGCTGCATCCACCTCAAGCTTCAGTCACTCCACTAGTTGTAGTCGTTTTAAGCTTAGATAATGAGATTAACAAAGTTTACCGCATGAAATCAGGGTTTTGACTTCGCTCCTAAATATCATTTTAGATTTATGTCTAAGACCGTTTGGCAATCTATTAATATACGTAGCAATATTATATGAGAAGGATCTCTTGAATAGTAATATTGTATAGTAATATTTACTAAATATTGTAAATATGTATTACATTGTTTAAATATTGATTTTCAAAATATTTAGTAATATTGTACACACAATATTGGTACATTATAGTGTGTACAATATTTTAATTTACATTAAATAGCAATATTTACTAAATATTACAAATATGTATGTTATATTGCTTAAATATAGATGTTCAATATTTAGTAATATTGTAAATTATTGGTACATTATTGTGTGTACAATATTTGAATTTACATTAAATGACAATATTTAATAAATATTGCAAATAGTGTTCTCATATTCATTCAATATTATATTTCCAATATTTGTATACTTTGCAAAAATATATTCCCCCAATATTGGCTGCAGTTCGACAATATTGCCCGAATCTCTCTATATTGAGCCAATATTCCTCCAAGCTAACACCAATAAACGGTGCTACATGTTCTTCCGTACACTTTCACCGACCGCGGCAATGTTCTCGGCTGATATAGCGATCCTTTGATGTATGGATGTTATCCGATTGTTTACTGAACCGGTCATCTCGAATTTCGCAACCAAACGTTGGAGAGTCGACTTTGAAAGGCCACCGTGTCTGCCAATGGGCGTTACGTTTCTACTAACGAACACTCATTTTGATTGTAAAATTTTATTTATTTGTACGTGCTGCTCAATCGTGTAACTTCCCATGGTGATTTGGCATCTGTGACACAATAATAATAAACAACAGATTAGACAGACGGCACCACAACAACATGAACGCCACAGGCTGTCAAAATCGACCCGCCTCAATTGAAAATTCCTTTATGTTTGTAAATATCATACGATTGAACACTTGGGCACGCGCCTAGTGAGTCACTGAGTTTTTTTTCATTATTGTGTGGAATATAACCCGTTTGTACCTCTGAAAGCACCTTCTCTCAGAAGAAGTAACATTTTACGAGTCATCCAGCACTATGGAGCTGAATTTTAGTATTTCTTCACCTTTAATGTTCAATTGATACTATGAAATACTGTTGAATCATTTTCAAAAATTGCTGCACCTGATTTTGAGGTGTATTTTAGAAAATACCAGATTTTAAAAACGACTAAATGTTTAGTAAATCCTTTTCCCACATAAAATATAGTGTGTTTCTTATTATTTTTATCAATGCTCACTTTGTTTAAAATTCTATTCAACCATCCAGCACACTTTTCTTTCTTTTGCGCTTCAGCGCTTAAAGATTAATTAGATCGTATCCCAAGAGTTACAACGAAACAAATTCAATTCTTTAAGTAAAGCATATTGATATATTCACTGAATATCAATGTTAGGCCTGAAGTTATACAATACCAAAGAAAAACTTGCCTCTTGAGTTTTTAAACTGCTTCGATTTTATTTTAATCTCCAGAGAAAACGGTCCTATATCTCTAACTTTGGTCGTGACCGGAATAGTAATGGCCTGCCCTTCTACAAAGGATGACAAACCAAATAATTTAAACTACGCTTTTCGTATAGGTTGCACATGCCCTAAGTGAAATTAAAAATCTGTCTAATATAAAAGCGTGCTAAAATGGCTATGAAACGGAAGTAAATGTAATTATGTGGTTTGTAATAAACACAAAAAGCTTGATATTATTTTGGTATCGGAAATTCATTAAAGAATATTAATTTCCACGCACAACAGCATCGAGGCATGTATAACACAGCTCATGAATAATACCCCCAATACCTACTTTTATTAAATTAGAAATATATGAAGCAACAGGTTGTCGTATCACCTTTTATTTTGTACATAAACGTTTTCCGATGTTCTGAATGGAGTAATTTCATATCAGAAAGTTCCGTTGTGGAAGTGCTCATTTGGTATATCCATATAAAATAAAGCTACCCTTTGGCGTGGTATTTTAAAGACAAGAATGCTTAAACGATTTTAAGCGACAAATGTAAATCGGTATATTTCAGAATTCTTATCTTAAATTCGTTTTGTTCAGCTTTAATATGTTTTTGTTAACAGTCTAGACGTTCAGTACTTAACTGGAATGTGAAGCTAGGTAGAGTCGAACTTAGTCTTTCAAACGATATCTTTTTTAATTAAAATTTATGCCAGTCTATGCGAATTGCGAGACTTTTAGTGGTAAGAGGAATGGTCACCCGGAACTTGTAAAGTAACTATAGAGCTAACGAACTGGGCGATTTAACTTATAGGACGTTATCATTACGGTAAGTTGGGTAAAATGGACGCCGAAGTTTGAAATTTTACGGAGGTCGTTATGCACAGCATTCCCAAATGATTTACTAATCGTGTATATGTATATACAAATTACTCCGATTATTTTTCAATGAAAACTCGCGAAATGTACGTGATATTATTATAATTTGTACTATTTATGATCTGATGAATTTGTAATAATTGAGAATGGTAGTAGGTAAATCTAAATAATGATTGTTTTCAGAATCATTTAGCGCATCTTTTAATTGGATTGGTAGTGTTAATATTACTTCTGTTATTCTTCATTATGTTGCTTTGCCATCAACGCCCAGCCCATACCCGTGGACCTAGATAGCTGAAATTTTGCACAGCGGTTCCTTTTATGTTTTAGACAAAAGATAAGGGCGGATCTTTCGAAATTGAACCCCTAAGGGGGTAAAATAGGGAATAAAGTTTGTATGGAAATCCGTCTCTTTTTATGTTAAATCCATAAAAATTGGTATATGGCCTTTCGGTTAGAAATGAAGACAGACGTGTTTCAGGATTTTTCGAAGTTCAACCCCAAAGGGGGTAAAATAGGGGATGATACTTTGTATGGAAATCCGTGAAATCTACGCGGACGAAGTCCCTGTCCCTGGTAACAGTTAGTATTATACACGGTGTCCAATAAGTATGCAAACCCTTAAATATCTTCAGAACACATCCGATTACAAAAAGAAAAAACACGTGTTCCTATATTTTTTGAAACCTATTCTGACATGATAGGTAAACATCACACTCAACCCCCGGGGACATGGGACGGGGGTAAGTTTTGAAAAACTTAAATGGGAGCACCTAGGTATCTTTTATTGCACTTTTGCATTCTCCATAAAAAACTGTTCTCAAATTCAAAATTTCACCCCTTCCTCCACCTTAGACTCAAGCACCCCGGATTCTGCACAAATGAGACATTGTTTTTCTTTCCACTCTTAAGGGAGAGAGGGTGACGGGCAAATTGCAAATCACAAAAAAGTAAAAGGTCGTTTTTCTGCGGACGTATGCAATTTTCCCCCTTTCCATCACAAAAAAAAGTCGGGGTTGGGGGCGAAATTTGCAATCGATAGGTTTTTTAAAATTTGTACTTATATCGATTCGGCTTTCGCATTAACATCTATAGATGTTAATGCGAAAGCCGAATCGATGTAAAATATTTTCAAAGTTGATTTTAGACACATCTATTATTCATAGTTTTTGATAGAAAATGAAAAGTTATTCAACATAGAATAAAAACATACAGGGTGTTCCATTTAAGTTAAGTGAGTTTTTGATGTTTGAAAAATATAAAACATGAATCCTTTTTCTAAACACCCTGTACAAAAAATCGAAATCATACGTAGTGCAAATGAAAGCCTTAAAGGTCATGATAAATCGATATAAATTTGTGTTACTGAAAGTAAGTGGTTTCCGTGTTATTAGGGGTTGTTTAAATTGAATATTTTCCGTAAAATCACAATTTTCTCAAAACTGGTAAGCGATAGGTATAGGGAATGTTTAATAAAGTTACCTTACTTTTTAACGTATAATCTAAAAATGTAATAAAATATAGGGGGTTGCATTTAAAAAAACCTAACTTTGATATATTACAATTTTGTGAAGCATCCTGTATAATTGAAAATAATTTTAAAAAATAGTCGTTATCAATTTACATATGTCACCAAAAAATGAAGCTGATATCTTGTACCCTTTAGGCACAAGAGACCGAGGAAATAGTCGTGAATCACCCTGTATATTGCTGAATTCAGAAAAAGATACTCTTAAAACAACATAAAAAACTGCAATTTTATCTTATAAAAAAAATGAGTGCCGCCATTTTAGCTTATACCGGAAGTGATCTCATCAAAGGTAATATTAGCATTTTCGCCCTTGGCCCGAATGCAATCGATTGGCGAAAACCGCATTTCGATAACTTTAATAGTTTCTGAGTATAGAACGTTGCAGTCATTTTTTAAAAATGATTTTTTAACACTTTTTTCAAAAATTAGTATAGCACAATATGTATTGCTGAATTCAGAAAAAAATACTCTTTTAAACTACATAAAAAAATGCAACTTTATCTTATTAAAAAAATGAGTGCCGCCATTTTAGCTTACACCGGAAATGACGTCATCAAAGGTAATATCATTCATAAACACAAATATATGTAAAAATTTGCATAGGACAATTTTTTTTGGGACACTAATACAATACTTCCCTTTTACTTCGTACTCGGGAAGTAAAAAAAAGTATCTAAGCAAGGAGAATATTAATTTTAAGCAGACTCAGTGCAGAAACAGACTACTTTTGACGGTCGCTAACTGTCTGCTATGCGCGCACTACTCCGATGTGACGGAACGGACAAGTGCGCGCTGTATGATTTAATTCAGTGTATTTTATGTCGAACGTTTTTTGATGGTCCGTGTTATGACGGAATGGAACGGGAAAGTTCACGACAACCTTTAAAAACCATAGATTATTATTATAGATTCTGACTGGCTATCAAAAGAACTAAAATTTCAAGTAAAATATAAAATGTAATAAAAAATAAGGGTTGCCGTTTAACATAACGAAATTATTAGCTACTTCTGGCATTTCCGACAGTCCTGTCATTTTGAAAGTACAAATTTTCAAAAACCTACCTATAAAACTTTCCCAGGCTCGTTTAACTAAAGCTTCCAAAAAACGCGCTGTTTATAGTACAACTAAAATTATTAATAAGAGTCAGTAGGAATTTGATAGAAAATGAAAAGTTAATTCACATAGGATAATAATATACAGAGTGGTGGATTTAAGATTCTTCGCCATTTAATATTGGTGCCTTTGGTTTTATGATTGATTACCGTGTATTAGCTATTGATTTGATGATGGAGTGGTGGTTGTTCAATTAGTCTTTCTTCCTTTTTATCTTAATTTGATTTCCCCATGGTCCGTTTGCTTCTCGTTTATTGTATTACCTTGTGATGATTTATCTACAGCAGAATGTCTCGATTTACCATGGCGATGTTAAGCCATTTAAACTTCAATTAATTTAATTTAAACTTAAACTCTAATAGGCCTGATGATGACAAGTTCAATTTCTTGTCGAAACATGTAGCCACAATTATCATTCAATTTTAAATTTTAATTGTATTAAAAAGTCTATGGGGAAAGGTTTATAATTCAAACTTTAAACATTATCATTTCCCATTTGGAGGTGGATTACGCATGACAGATATGGACACTATTAATTTCGATTTAAGTTAATTGAGTTTTTGATGTTTGAAAAATATAAAATATGAATCCTTTTTCTAAACGCCCTGTGCAAAGAATTGAAATCCTACATAGTGCAAATTGAAGCCTTAAAGGCCAAAATAAATCGATACAAATTTGTGTTACTGAAAGTGCAAGTGGTTTCCTTTTTTTTAGGTCTTGTTTGAATTGAAAATTTTTCATAAAATCACAATTTTCTGAAAATTGGTAAGCGTACACGGAACGTCGACTAAAGTTGATTTAGTTTTTAACGTATAATCTAACAATCTCATAAAATACAGGGTGTTGGATTAAAAGAAAACTCACTTTGATATATGTATTACAATTTTCTGAACCTCCCTGTATAATTGTAAATAATTTTAAAAACATAGTCGTTATCAATTTACATAGTAGCTACCCAAGAAATTAATCTGATATCTCGTACAATTTAGGCATAAGAGACCGAAGGAGTAGTTGAGTGAGTCACTTTGTCTTTTGTTAAACCGCAGTGCTTTATTGAACAGAAAAACTTATTGATGGTTTTAAAAATATTATAAGCCTACTTTGTATATATCTATATTATTGCACATCCATAAAAATTCTAATTGAAGTTATCAAATTGTAAACGCACTTCACACGCACCTGTTTTATTACTGCGTATCCCCGAATGTAAATCTGCTTCTGGTATGATAAATGTGATGCCATGAAAAGAGAAGTGTGCTAGATATATAGGTACCTATATAGGAGAAAATATAGAAACTTTTGGACGTAAATGCGACGAAAGTTTCACGATTTGAATATATTTGTACTTGTATAATAACAATCAGCAATGTTTCACTTAAAGTACTAATCAAATGGTTGGCTAATGTATCCCTTCGTACAAAGACCACAATTACTATTCGTGTCACGCTACGAGTCAAAATGTAAGGCGGTTTTACAATGCTGTTACTGAAATGTAAACGAGATTGAAAACCTCTTTAAGGACGTTGCATTTATTTAATGGTTGTATAGAAAGCAGAACCTTCCCTCTATTGAAGATCATACAACTAATAATAAAATTTAAAATTCCATTTCCATTCTGCAAATTAGATGAGCTCGTAGGACGATTTTACAAAACAAATTATTGTTATGTAAATAAAGCGTTTTCCCTTCCCTTTATAAACTGAGATCATTTTCATTAGGTCAAATTGGATGGGGAAACACTGAAAGGATTTATAATAAAAACTTACTGTTTGATGTATTAATAAATTGTATAGAAACCGGGAGCTTCTATCCGTCTTGTTTTTGCTTTTATTGAGAAAAAATGGCATCGTATTTAAGGTTTTCATAAAAAGATGGATCGTAAACAACCTCAAAAAGGATTTAAAATTTGAACGTCATTCGACTTATACAATAAAAGCTTACAATGTTTGCAAAAATTGGATTATATTAAGAAAATGGTTTAGAAGTGAATTTATTTTTAACTGACACATTTAGTGGACGATGCAACTTTTAGAAACAATTTTTTTTAAATGTGTTGGAATATGTACATTGTAAAATGTAGAGAGAATTAGAGATTAGAGTGAACTACTGCCTCTTTATCATTGGGCGCAGACAAAACCTATTTTGGGAAAACTGTGCCACCACTTTTGAAAAAATTATTAATTTAAATACATATTGTGAAACATTGGAAGTGATTGAAGACAAAGTATCTTCCATAATTTGGAATAGGATCCTAGAAAGTTTCTCAGTACATTAATACATTGCCAAATATACAAATTAAATACATAAGGTAGCGATAATATGAAATGTTGTTAATTTATAAGTATTCGTGCAACATGTCGCACAATAAATCTGCTAACTACGAGACAAGTATTACGGTACCACGGCACTACCTAAACAAAACGTTAGTTTTGAAATAACGCTAAGAGTTGATTTTAACGCTGAAAGTAAAGGGCTATTTCACTGCAACAATTCGTCTTACCCTCTTCATTTTATTGCCGCTGTAAAAAGCTTAATTAATTACAAAACGACGTTACTACAACACCTAAAATGACTTACGGAAATAAGTTGTTACAAAATGTCACGATATATTGTATATAAACACAATATTTTATTGAGCTGTAAAATTGTATTGTATCAAAATGTTAGGGTTTTATGTTATTCGATTTTTTTGTTAAAGTTTTTGACGACTGCATGATTAGGAAATATTTAGGTATGTCGATATAAAAGTGGTGAAGAACGATTTTTATAGCTTAAGAAAATGTGTGTCTCGTATGGAAAATTAAGATATATTATTATACTTCAAAAAGGTATTTGATGTTACTTTAGATAAATAATGATTGTAAAGGTGGTAGAACATCCTCGTTTGCCAAATAAGGGGTAATGTCAGACTCGTGGTACACTTCCAAGGAAAAATTTTCCTCTCCAGGTGCGGCAACTGTATAAGATGTAGGAGAAACTTTCTTGATTATGACGCGGTACAAATTTTATAGTAAACGAGCTACTTGCGTTACTTAAAACATGAGTCTTAATAAGAACACGGTCTCCCTCTTCAAAGTTAGTTTGTGATCAGCATGTAGTTTCTTGTTATCCTGATGGAGTTCGTTAGTGTCCCTGACTCGAAGAATGTCACACTCAATTGGTCGCTTATCTTTCCCCTCCCCCTGGAGCAGGCATGCACCGAGGGCATAGGAGCTTGCATCTGTTCGCAATGTATACGGCAAAGCTGGATCTGCCGATCTGAAAATAGGCTCCGACGTTAAGAGTTGCTGCAAGGTCTTGTACGGTACGCCGTTTCCTGTTCGTCACTCACATTTCCAAACAGCATTTTTTTGGGTCAATTCACTGAGCGAAGTTCGGTACAAACCTTCGGAACCAACTGCAAATTTGTACCTACAAAAATGACATCACTTGTTTGATGTTAGCAGGCCTTCTCCGGTCCTTTCTGCTGACTCGAGGTCAACACCTTCATTCTCACAAAGTGCGAAGGTAGCATTAATGCTATTCACTATTACTTGATTTACAAAGTTATTTGGCTCCGTGATTAAGTCGAAAGTCTCATCTGGTTTGTTCAGGAGACAACACTTCATCTCCGGAATGTTCAATATTGTATTGACAGCCTTCACAAAATCCACCCCAACTGCTATAAATTGTAGAGGAATTATGAATTCGTGGAGCAGAACAATAACACAGGTTTTCCGACCGCCATAACCATTCTCATGTGAGTTTTGGTGTAGGATAAATCTTTCGAAATAAAATGATTGTATAATCTCTGCCCTGCTATACTGGAACCAGCTACTGAGTCGACATACGCCACTCCTGTCAGGTCCCCCACTGTGATACGTAGTAGAGGACTCGATGATTTTCCACAGAAATTTGCTGCCAGCAATTCTGTCGATGAGACTGCACTAACAGTAGAAATATTTGCACCTGGTTGAAGCTGTTGCAAATTCGATGGTTTGCAATTTGGACACTGCGATCGCACATAACCTAGGGTACCACAGCCATAACATGAGGGAGTATTGGTGGAACCACGTTGAATTGACTCACACCCGTAGGAGATTGTTTAGCCGCCATTTTCCTACATTCGGATTCATTATGACCATAATGTTCTCAAAATGAGCACTTCTCGTCATTATCTCGATTTACGTCCAGTGCTGGGTCCTTTTGACCCTCGAAAAGATCACACTCCACTAACCGTTCTTTACTAACTTTTCGAAATCGTTCACTTGATAACGAGGTACGCGCGTTCAAATGTTACGATGCAGCAATCCGTAAATCATGTCAAGTTTGTGTTCATGTAATAAGGGATAGGGCTAGTCAATATGGATTAATATATTACGAACTTTGGCAAAAAAAAACTAATTCAATTTCTTCATAGGCATAATGATGAAAGCTACGTGCAACCTAAACGTATGCGTTACAGGATATCACGTTCGGGTTTTGTGAAACGAAACGTAGGTTTTATATACTTTAGCTTGAATTAATTTCCATACCAATTGAAAGTATCCCTTAACAAAAGGCCTTCGAGACTTCGTATTAGTTAGTAAGTAAGGCTAGGTAGGGAGATTTGCGTTGGTAACATTGCATTCAATGAAAGTTATCTCGAGTTACATAACACTTATTTTTCTTACAATTACAATTTCATACTTGCTTATATAAAGATAAACACACCACAAGAACAACCAAATAACTTCGATCATCCTGAGAAACTTATGTTTTAACTCACGTTTTACGTTTAGCATAAGTAGGTACATCATACGTTAAACATACAAATTAAAATAAGTTTTCCTTTATTCACTGCAAACAACGTGGAGAGGTATAACTATAAAGAAAAAGTCAATGAGACTAATTCTCGTCTACCAATTAGGTAATAGGTTTTTGTTGTAGTTTCGAATGTTTTTTTAAATCACTAATAATGCGTTTAAACTTCATTTATTTTAAGTTTTGCGCAATCACACTTAACATTTTGTCAACATTGAATAAAGTTAGGTAAGTCTAATAAATAACATGTAACTTAAGTGTATAACACACATAAAGTACGTAATGTTATTTTGGGTTACACGATGTTACACTTTAGAAAATACCAAATAATCTTCCCGGTGTGTGATATATAGATTTATCAGTGAAAGTAATCTCTGAGGCAGGAATGAAGTGCTCAAATACCACTATTTCATTCGTGCCATTCTTTACTAAAGGAGCTGGTAGATAAAGTGTTTGTTGTGGTCCTAAAGGTGAAACGTATCTTCCTAATACGAAACCGTTAATTATCACAATACCTTTTGTCCATTTCCTCATGTCAATGAACGTATCTTGAGGATTGGTAACTGTAAACCATGCCTTATATAACGAAGGCCCAATGAAAGAAAAATTTGCCGGTTGCTCCCATCCGGATAAGTTGTTTGTCCATTTACGTTTGAATTGAAGAGGCACTGTTTCCCAATTGAGTACCTTTTCGGAATTTAAATAAATATCTCCCTGCCATAAACCTTTGAACTGTCTAAATTGCGGAATAAATCCGAAATTATTTCTGCCAAAATTTTCTACTATTAACTGCAATGTAGCATTAAATCTGTTCCTTGAACCCAAATTTAGTTTGCCATCGCGAACTCTCCAATAACCAAAGGTATTAAGATCGTGCTTGCTGAATAGTGGTTTAGATATCAATTCACCATCAATTACTACCATTACGGTATCCCATACATATCCGCTTATTTTCAATTCAGAATACGCAGGTATGTGTAATCCTTTCTTTTGGTAGATGATATATCCATAACTTTGACCCGATCCGTTGTTGATTGGCAACATTTCCATTGAGACTGGTGACGAGTAGTTGAACTTTTCAGTTAGTCGTTCTTCAATTTGAAGAAATTTTAATTGGTGTGTCATTTTGATTTTCGGATAAGCTACCTTAGGCATTATTTTCGGCATTTCGGGTGTTTTTAATACCACTGCATTGTATTTACTGATCAAATCTTTGGCGATATAATATTTGTCGGTATAATCTCCCGCCTCTGTAAGAGGAGCATCGTAATCGTAACTTGATGTACCAGGTGAATACGCAAAATTGGAATCTCCAACAGAAAGCCACATGTTCGCTCCGTTAAGAAAACCATAATTTGTTCCTCCATGGAACATATACATGTTTACAGAGGCGGGATATTTAAGGATTCTGTTTAAAACTGTTTTAAAGTGCGCACTAGTACGAGTACTGTGGACACCCGACCAATTATCAAACCAACCTGTCCAATACTCCATTACCATTGCAGGTTTATTTGGCTGTAGCTGCTTTAATCGATTCAAATGCAGGTCAGAAAAATCGGCAAAATTGGCTGTCTGAAATAAAATCTAAATTAATTATCGTTATAACGTTAAGAAAGAATCTTAAAATGGACTCCCATAGACCAATTTATAAACGAAGTACAGAAAGGCGTTTTGAATAGTTTGTTGAAAAAGACTTATTTTAGTGAGGCCAAAGGACTTTCAACAGTGGAGGAAGAAGGAAAAATTCAGTTTATTCCTTTTGAGACATTGAATGAAACTAGCACTTAAATGTTTTCCAAAAGATAAGATCAGACTCGAATAAAGAGAATGAAATTATCAACAACCACAAAGAACTGTGCATAATATACGTACCAACAAAACCCCAGGTAAACTTCCCTCATGTCCATGAAACACAGTAATATCCGAACTAAGGAGTAATTCACAAATGCCGTTACTAACATACAACTTATGCAATCCTTCTAAGTATGTGGGATCAATATCCGAAAATGGCCAAAATCGCATTGCACCTACTTCATTATCTAATTGAAAAGCAATAATTGGACCACCAAACGTAAACTGTAAAGCTGCTAAGAGTGGCAAGAGGATATTAAAATACCTTGTGACGTGCTTCATAAAGCTAGAATTAGACGTTCGGGGATTGAATTCCTTATCACGTAGCAACCAACTGGGCAAACCACCAAAATCCCATTCGGCACTAATATATGGTCCTGGACGCACAATTGCTAATAAATCTTCCTCTTGCGCAATTCTTAGGAAAGCTTGGAGATCTAGAAAATCTTTCCAATCCGAATTTCCATCACCAAAATCGAAATGATTCATTTCGAACTCGTGAAGATTCCACGGGATATATGTATCGACAGTATTTAAACCGGCAGCCCTCATTTTTCGGAGACGATCTCTCCAGTACGCTTCCGGTATACGAAAATAATTCATTGATCCACTATATAGCGTAATATTTTTGTTATTTAGCGTGAAATAATTTTGATTCGACGATAGACCGGCGACAATTCCGCCATTTGTATAATACTCATAAAGCGTTGGCAAAATCGACATTTTCACGGTCACACACACTAAAACTGTTCAACTTTTCATAACTTCGGCATTTTATACATCCTCCTTTTATTGATCGACAATTCAAGATCTGTTGTTATGTTTAAAAAACAAACATTAACCTTCACCTAGAAATCCCAATTTTGCGTATATTTTGTTAAACCGCAGTGCTTTATTGACCAGAAAAACTTATTGCACAGTTTTAAAAATATAATAAACCTACTTTGCGTATGTCTTATTACGCATTCGTAAAGATTCTAATTGAAGTTATCAAATTGTAAACCCACTTCATAGGCACCTGTTTTATTACTGCGTATCTCAGAATGTAAATCAGCATCTAGTACGCGAAATGCGATGCCATGAAATGAGAAGTGTGCTAGATATAGGATAGGAGAAAATAAAGAATCTTTGGTTGAATATTCAGACGTAAATGCGACGAAAGGTTGAAACAATAATATGTGATTGTATTTCATCCACATACATCCCAAGAGATATGGTTTCAAGTAGAAACTATCCTATTGTAAGCAGGATACAACCATACTTTCACACATCCGTGTATTACGTTAAATTTTGTCACAGTGCCTGCGTCAGTTCTGCTTTGCAATTCAAATAATTGTTATATCTTAAAATATAATTTCAAAAGTAAATTCAAATTTAAAATGATTGGCCAATAAAGGAAACTTAATTAGGGAAAAGTTCAAGTTTCAGAAAAACTTAAGGGCGATGTTTGTGAAGTGGTTAAAACAGCCGTCCAAATAAAATCTACCTAGTTAGGGAGATAAGATACATACCATTAGAAAATGTTTAGGTAGTGTCCCTCCATCACCATGTAAAACTACATTATCCGATGTTAGCATTAATTCCACAATACCGTTATTGATATTCAATTGTCGTAATTGTTCTAAATACACTTTATCTGTATCATAAAATGGCCAAAGTTTAACAGCGCCATACTCATTTTCCACCTGGAATGCAATAATTGGACCCCCTAAAGTAAACTGTAGGGCGGCCAGGATCGGTAAGAGAACATTAAAATATCTTGTGACATGTTTCATAAAGCTCGGTTTAGACGTTCTAACTTCAAAGTCTTTTTCACGCAAGAGCCAGCTTGGAAGGCCACCAAATTCCCATTCGGAACAGATGTAAGGGCCTGGGCGTACAATTGCAAGTAAATCTTCTTCTTGTGCGGTTCTCAAAAAAGTTTCCAAATTCAAAAATTCTTGCATATCCGAACCTCCGTGGCCGAAATCGTAATTGCCTATTTCTGGTTCGTGTAAATTCCACGGGACGTATGTATCAACGGCATTCAAACCGGCTGCCTTCATTTTGCGTAGACGATCTCTCCAATACTCTTGAGGTACACGAAAATAATGTAGAGAACCACTATACAAACTAATATTTTTGTTATTTAAAGTGAAGTAATTTTGAGTTGCCGAAAGACCCGTAGTAATACCACCGGCCGTATAATAATCGTAAAGAGTTGGCAACGTTGTCATATTCAAATTCAAATTTGGCAATTAACAACGCACAATGATAGAAATGTGCAAATAATTTCATCGAGCTAACTTTTATACCATTTAGATAACAATCTGCATTCAAGATAAAACCCTTTGACATACTTAAGTTGTTGAAATATTTGAATAACACAATTAGATAAACCCATAATTATTGTAGGTGTTACGAGATGTTACAAAAATATTCGATTTGAAATATTACACTCGCATGTGAAGCGAAAATATAATATTACATATTTAAATGCGATTTCTCGGTTTCAAGTGTTTTTTAATGCGATGACAAAGGCCATGATAGCAGAAATTTAATCAATGTTATAGCAATTGAATTGCTGACTAATATGCACTCAAGTTCATTTTTCCCAGGTTATCAAGTTCAAGGAATTTTAATTGCCCACTCGACCCTTATCTACGTATTTTAAATGGAAAAAACGCCTTTCGCTGTAGCGAATGTTGTACAAACTGGAAAGAATCCCACTTGTACGCTAATTCAATATTGTTTAAGTAAATGATGATATTTGTTTATTTTGGAAATAACCCCCAAAATGCCTCGCGTATTATTAATTTGTACTGTTCCCTCCAGATCTCCCTTCTGACATCAAATTTGATAGTATCACCGCACTTCTGAATTCAAGCACTCTCATCGTTTTGGATCAAAATACTCCAAAAGTTCTTTGACATGGATCTCGAATTTTTTTTGCCTTAGTTTCTAGAAATACAAGATCCGAAGTCAGACTGTTCATGTTTTTAAATAATATTAAATTGTGTGCAATTTAATCTATATTCAAACAGAGATATTCCGTTTTACTGACACTAATTACAAGTTTCAGACCGCATAAATTGAAAATACGTCGTGTTTTGTGTACCGACCATTGGCGCATTTGCTCGATAGCAGCCCGATTCTATTTCTGCATGCGACGCCGACGCGACGGTTCGGTTTCCTTAACGCGCGCAACCTGTACATGTTTTAAGCTATGTGTATACGAGGGCTGTTAAAAAAGTAATGGTAAAAATGCTCTACAGGAAAGTATATTTATTCGGTCTTCCAATTTACATGGTTCTTTTTGGAAGTACCCCCCCCCCCTTGGTTTTAATACACTTTTGCCACAATTACTGCCACTTTTTAACCACGAACACCAGCTCATATTTACCAAGTTACGTTCTTACAAAATTACTAAGTCACAAGTTACTATTGGCGAATGATGTCAACCTAAATCTATACAAATGATTTGAGAAGCTAAACTTAGTAAAAGACTAAAAATATTAATTTTTTAAATATAAACCACACATCCAACAAGTGTCGACAAAGGACTGCTAATATAAATGGCAATTTTCGAAAATTGGTTAGTTAAATATCAAAAACCAATAAACTTTAAAAATAGTCAAACAACACCTACAAACGACCAACAAAGAATGTTAAACAAAAAATTACAGTAATAAGTAATTTCACTTAAATGTTAGTTATTATCATAATTATTATTTATAAATTAATCTTAATTACAGCTAAGGGGCAAAAGACCTAAAGAAACAAACTATGGAACGAAGCTTTTGCATACCAAAAATTAAATGTGGATGTTATAAACCTTTGGTAGAGGTGACATTTCGTGCATCGTTAGATTATTTGCAGGTTTTTGTTATGTTAATTTTTATATTGATTAAATTTCTATACATGGTGTTTAGAAAAGATGCGGCAATATTAAAGGGGGCGATTGCCCAGGTCGTTTTATACAAAAAAGTTCCTATAAACGCTTTCCGAAAACGCTTCGTTACCGATCTACAGCGTGTTGAAGTTTAATTTAAAAAAAGAGTAAAAATTAGATTTTTCCAAAACGACTTGAGATATCATAATGAAATTTTAGGCGTGTTAATAGCTGTGGGAGACACATACTTTGCAATACAACACGATGTTTCAGTCGTACCAGTTGCGCGCGTATTGCCACGTCACAGGCTATTTTTCAAGAAAAAAATAGGACGCCGTTGATTTCTCTAAAAATAAAAATATGTTTTTATTCTTTGTTCAATTGTGAAGAAAAAAGCTCTCTTAACTTTTTATCGTACGACGTACCGTTTTTTAGTAAAAAAAAAAACATTTTAGTGCATATCCATTTATCATGCGTACAAAAATATTTTTAAACAGTCCTATTTTTTTCTTGAAAAATAGCCTGTTGTTGTATTGCAAAGTATGTGTCTCCCACAGCTATTAACACGCCTAAAATTTTATTATGATATCTCAAGCCGTTTTGGAAAAATCTAATTTTTACTCTTTTTTTTTAATTAAACTTCAACACGCTGTAGATCGGTAACGAAGCGTTTTCGGAAAGCGTTTATAGGAACTTTTTGGTATAAAATGACCTGGGCAATCACCCCCTTTAATATTGTCGCATCTTTTTTAAACACCCTGTATAACTTAGACCTAAATTGAGTATTGTCAGTGTGAAGAGGTAGAGAGTATGTAGCGGGTCGCATCATTGGAGTCAGAGCGCTAATTCCAATAATTTTAAATTATCTGTTAAACAGAATACACCTACCTATATGTTTCTTTGTACACGTCCACATATGCATGAGAAATAAAAATTAAGAAGGGTCCATTTCCCCAGCACCCCCCCCCACATGGAATTTCAAAATTAAAATTTGCACACGAATTGTGCTCGTTTTGTCCTGAACTGCGCCTTTAAAATTTCGCTTTGTTGTTTCTCCCTTTCGGAAATATCGCCAAAAGTATGGGCGGTGCTGGTGAAATGCGAGCACCCCCCACTCCGAAATTCTAACTGAAAATTTGCACACGAATTGTGCTGAATTGTGCCGTTAAAATTTCGTTTTGTGCTTCATCCCTTTCCGAGATATCGCCAATTCAACTTTAGGGAACCATTTACAAACCATGGGGTACTGTTAAAGATTTACCGAAAAGGGGATATCTTAGTTTTAGGCTTTAAACGGCATTTGATTAAACAAATTGTATTGTAACCCCATGATATTTTTATTTACTGAAAAGAGGGCTTTATACTCCATCGACTAGATGAAAAACAAGTTAGGGTTCGTTTAAAAAGACGTCGGAAGACTTCATAGCTAATCAACAGTTAAAATATTTTTTATCAGTTATGTCGACCAGAAAATCCTGAACAACTTTTGTATAAACTGATTTTTTTTTATAAAATTTCTAATAACGGCAAAATAATAGCGGTTCATTACTTTATACCCACGCTGTATACAGAAAAATACACGTAAAAAGGAAGAAAAACAAAACAAGATAAACCCAAATAAAAAAATATAAACAAAACGAAGACCGTTTTCCCAAAATAAAATAAAAAAACAACAATGTAATATATAAAGGGTGGCCCAACAAAAAGTAACAGACGGGTTTCTGGCTAGAAAATTTTTTTTGAGACATGCAAAAATACGTCAATTTTTATATCAACGGGACAACTTTTGTAATCATTTTCAACCTGAAATGATTTCATTCCTTAGCGCTGTGAGAACAACCCCTAAAATTGAAATAGGGAGGATGGAGCAAGTTTAGTGATACGTCATTTGGAAAGTCTTTCTTTTCTGAATTCAATGCAAGACTTTTTTTCAGTTTTTTTATTTTTAAGAAGCAGACAGTTTACCGCATTTGACAACATTGTTTCACCCCTTACGTACAGGGTAAACAACATTTACATTTTTAAATAAAAACAATAAGGGTTAATTTTTTCTTGTCCTAATTAATAAAACCAGTTTATGCAAATTCAACCTTAGTTTAATAAATGTTCGAAGTGCCTGCCTTCAGGTTCCATGCAATAATACAGATTTTGATTAAATCGTTCCCGTACATTTTGCAACATTTCAGGATTAATTTGGCCACATACATGTACTATCCGCTAACGTAACTCCTCCAAAGATTCCGGAGCATTGGAATAAATTTTACACCTTACACGACCCTATAAAAGAAATCTAATGGGGTGGGATCAAAATATCGCCGTGATACTGTAAAATGTACAGGGACGATTTCTAAGTCTTTAGAACAGCATAGCGAGCTACAGCGCTCAATGAGTGGCAGCGCACAGCTCGTGTAACTGTTGATAGACGTCATCCGGAGATGTAGCACACAGGGTGTTCCTCGGATGACCGCACAACTGTTCTTCAGCAAGTGTGTGTCCCAGCTTCCAAAAAAATGAAGGCCTACCGAAGGATAAGGCACCAATTCAGTTCTCAAGGAATATTATTTTTCAACGTAAGCCCCATGGAACTAAGGTTCTGGATTCTGGATTTCGATGGGGGGGAGGGGGGCATAGTTCGCGTGTACGTAGGCCTCAAATTGGGCCCTTTGTACTACCTCTCTGACTAGTCATCCGATCCCGCAGCGTCACTCTAGCCATCCCACTCGACGTAAGATGAACCTGAGGATGCTGGATGGGGAAGCGGATCTAATCGTAGCCATGCCTGGCCAGGATTCCCCCAACATGGATCGTCTCAGTTGGACACTCACAAAGTATGTGGTGTGCCGTCTACTCGTTACTAATGTTAAATAGTTGAATTCTCAAAGTTAAAATTTTATGAAAAATGAATGCTTAACGCATCTCACCCAAACTTAATAGTCTACTTAGAGAACGGTAGGAGTAGAAGTATCAAAGTATGCAGCATAAATGAGTACAAAACATGTAAAAGATGGAGACCCGTTTCAATTACAAATTCCAGGTAGAGAGGGCTTCCATTTCGACAACTTCACCCATAAGTTGCCGTAATACCTATTGAAATGTGAGAGCACTAATGATCATGATACAAATAAACAAGATATGATCGATAGCCGTCCCAAATTCGTCCGGCTTGCGCATGACGTCACGCGGAGCTGAATAAATAGATTTGAGGCTTTTACTAATAAGAAAGTAAAGTTTCCTTATGCAATTTTAATATAAAAAGTTAATTTATGGATTTATTGATTACTATTTTACGACAATTAAGGGTAAATAGCACATTTGATTCTTAAATATGCTTATATTACGTACTTATACGTATAGGGATTTTTTTAAGTTACAGGATTTTAAACAGGAAACACGCGAGAATTGTGGACTATTAAAAACACATTAAAAAAACATTACATTATTTGTAAAATGTTTTGAGTCATTATCACTGTTACACCCGGAAACTGCACACCGCATTTTAAATCAAAAAGGTTTATGTAAATCACTTGACGCACAACAAAAATTTACAAGAAAAAGGACGGCGGTAACGTCACATAAGCTAACGCGATTATTTGAAATCCACCACCGCGTGACGTAATTATGACTCCGCCCACATGCGCAATATCATATCTTGTTTATTTGTATCATGACTAATGATGGTAATTTGTGCACTATGGGACTGCCACTTCCACTGCCCCGCGTAATATCTTTTGGGAGCAAAAGAGCGCAAAAGGAAATTTAACGGCACAAAACGAGCACAATTGGTGTGCAAATGTTCATTTCGAAATTCGGTGTAGGGGTGCTGGGGAAATGGTCCCCTAAAGTTGCATTGGCGATATCTCGGAAAGGGATGAAGCTCAAAACGAAATTTTAACGGCACAATTCGTCACAAAACGAGCACAATTCGTGTACAAATTTTGATTTCGAAATTCGGAGTGAAGTGTGCTGGGGAAATGGACCCAATTAAGAAAGGCACATGATAATGTAAATAGGAGTTAACAGTTTCCAAATTTTGTTAAACAATTTGTTACGAATAATAATTAAATTCCACTCAAAACTGTTTTTAACACTCTTCTCACTTCTATCTAATATATTATTGCAATGGATATGTGAATTAACAATAACTTAAACACTGAAAAGGTACCTATAAATAGTACAATAGCGCAGCTTTCAATTATTTACAATTTTGTTTTTGACGCTTCTACGAGTGGGTATATATTATATCACTCAATGAGTAAGGGGCGTTGAGTGAATTCTTTATTCAATGGTAGAGGAACCAGAGATTTTTAGATCAAAACAAGACTTTTACTAAATCTGAACACAAAAAAATTGAATTGCTAATTTGTTAACAAATTACGAGAGCTTGAGGGTATGAGCTTTTATAATCTTATACGAGTTCGGCTTTGCATATAAATTAGAAATTGTCTGTGATTCAAGCTTATCGTTCAAGATTATTTCATTAAGATACTAAAGTGGCAATATGTTTTACCAAATTAAAAGGTTTTATATCTGTCTCGATTGCGTGCTTAACATGGTGGGCATAACTAATCCTTGTTTAGATTCGCGAGCAATATTTATTGTTATTGGTAAAATTTTGGAGAGGGAATAGTATTGAAATTAGAAACGTACAGACAAATTAAAAGCAGATAAAACCAAATCAGGCGCTTAAAAGAGAAATTATTAAATTTAATTGAAAACACAAAGGAGAAGTAATTATAGGTATAGGAGGTAAACAATTTAACGAAGGAGAGTCAACGAATCGGAATTGGTTAAAGAAATTCTAGGATAATGAGAAAAAGGTAGGTACGTTCTTTAAAAAGGAGGTGTAAGTGTATTATGTAAATCAGATTACATTAACGTTTATTTGGCTGTATTGGTATATGAGGGTTAAGATAGATGTCTTTCCGTCATTTTGTAACGTAATGAACACATTTCCAGCTCAAATTATTGAGATACACAGCATTCATGCGATGGTGATCCTAAAATCAGTCTATTTCCTTTTTTAATTAACTACGATTTTATATTTGATGTATTTCCAATATTGTCTTCAGGAATCGAGTTCTGGACGTTAGTGTAATTTTTCATACGAAAGACCGTTTTACAGTTTTAATTTAATTGGTGCAAATGACGGAAGGTATTCTGTAGCTACTTCCAAATGATAAATGAATAATTTTACGCACAACATATTCAGATACTTACACTGCATATTTATATTTTCAATTCTCGAAGCCATCACTAACAACACAGAACGGATTAACTAATTAATTCATTGAAAATATACAGGTGTCATTATTATCATTTAAAATCTTCTCAACTCCATATAAGCCGATATAAAAGATTGTCTAGGCTTTTCAAAGATTTCTGGTAATCGACATCGTTGATTTGTGCGTGAACCATTGAAATTATATCGAACGAATCATAAAGATCTATTACGGTAAGAATTTTATTGTTCGTAACGAAATTTAAAAGAAGCAATGGCCGCAACAGCTCAGTTCTAGTAGACAGATGGTCGTAGGTCAGTTACGATGAGCAAATAGCGTTAAAATTGAGGTGTCAAAATAGGTACAGTTAAGTAAAGCCAAAGGGACCCACGTAATTCTTCGAGAAAATAGGGCTCCTAATGCGAATTACGTAGGTATTGACAGCTGTAAAAGAATGTGGTTGTTTGAGGAATAAATACGAGTAGAACAATAAATAAATTTGATGTGATTATAATGAATATATGCAAATAAAATATGTAACAAAACGGTTTATAAATACAAAAAAAATCTAAAGTTTAGAAATACGAATATACAGGACACACTAACAAATACACAAAACAACATAAGCCAACAAGAAAACCTAATAAGTGATATTGTCACACTACCTTATATACAACCACTTTGTTATAAATTAGCTAAAAAGCTAAGAAAAATAAATATAAAAAGGGTATATATAAAACCATAACACCTTAAAAACAAAATTCTTCTCTAATTTAAAAACCAAACCTAATACGAGTAATCTATCAAATCTTGTATACCAAATTGATTGTTTAAACCGTAATGGATGTAATTAATTATCGGACAAACGAAACAATACTTAAAAAACAGGTTAAACCAACACAAAAATTCCACACGAATAAAGGATAACAAACCTAATATAAATAACACTGCACTAGCAGAACATGCCAAAACACAAAACTCGATTTTATGAAAATATTATATACTGAACCACACTTTAAGAAAAGGCTTCTCCTTGAATCTATAGCGATACCTCATACATACCACCCTTCATAATTAAATTTTCAAAAATTGTCTATGTTTATACATACAGTGTGACTCATTTAGATTGGAAACACACATGTAAAATCTGAAGTTATTCACCGATTTTAACCAATTTTTTTTTAAAATGTCAAATAATGAAACATCTACTTTGGGACAAAATTTTAAATGTTAATTCCAATTTTCAGGGCATACTACGATAACTTTTTCGTACTCAGAATGGAGAATTGTTATTAGCGATTTGTTTATAAAAAAAATATTTACGCCACTGGATTCAGAATGCTTCCAAATAGCTGTCACCAAAATTTTACAAAAATCTATTTATTAATAACAAAGTTATGACAACTTAAAGTTCGAAAACTTTCTAAGCTAACAGTTACAAAACAACACCCTGTATCAATAGATGGCCATGAAAATTATGTTAATAATTCTTAAATTAAACTATCAGTGGAGAAAAAAATATTTAAAGTAACGTAATATTTAATAAAAGTAATGGAATCGCACAACTGAGTAAATAATAAGACCTAACATTTCCATTTAAATCTTAGTTACCATGGAAATTATGTTACTGTTTAACAGTTATGATAGTTTTTTATTAAATATTACATTACTTTAAATATTTTTTTCTCTACTGATGGTTTAAATAGTTTAATTTAAGAATTATTAACATAATTTTCATGGCCATCTATTGATACAGGGTGTTGTTTTGTAACTGTTAGCTTAGAAAGTTTTCAAACTTTAAGTTGTCATAACTTTGTTATTAATAAATATATTTTTGTAAAATTTTGGTGACAGCTATTTGGAAGCATTCTGAATCCAGTGGCGTAGATATTTTTTTATAAACAAATCGCTAATAACAATTCTCCATTTCGAGTACGAAAAAGTTATCGTAGTATGCCCTAAAAATTGGAATAAACATTTAAAATTTTGTCCCAAAATAGATGTTTCATTATTTGACATTTTAAAAAAAATTGGTTAAAATTGGTAAATAACTTCAGATTTTACATGTGTGTTTCCAATCTAAATGAGTCACACTGTATAAAATTTCTTTTTTTTAGATTCGATAAAGCCAACACAAAGTGGCGAAACGTTATCTTATGTATAATAAATAATTGACAAGTTACTAAAGATGTTGGCCTCCGCTTTCACTTCTTATTATTTTTCTTGAAATGAACTGTCGGTCAATTTTGAGCTTTTGTCCCATCCGGACTTAGCTTCATTTTTATATAAAAAAATTTTTACAAATTTAACTGTATAAGCTTAACTGAGGGCTTTCATGCCACCATTTTTAAGCCTGATGATGACAACGTTCTAGTTGTCGAAACATGTCGCACTACTTCACTAAATAGAAGTGACATTAAATGTTCCATGGGGAAGGTTTTGAGTTTCTTTAGTAACTTGTAAATTAACACCCCATTTTGTGTAATTAACCAACACCAAGATGGAATCAATCAACTTCAAACATAAATAATTGATTTATATGGCATATAATTTAAACCCTTTAATCCATAAAGTAACAGTAAGTACATCAAATATGGCATAAAGTTTCTCCGATGTAGAACCTCATACTGCAAGAATTTACAAGTAGGTATATCTAGGAAAAGTGTACAATTCTCCAGAACGAAATCAATGAAAGTTCTGTGTTTCTTCACCTCCTCCTCAAGCACTCCGAAACTCCCGCAAGAAGTGCTCTGTTCCAACTGCTGCCGACTCCCCCTTGTAGTTGGTGGATATTGGGCTTTAGGTGTTTCGATATTGCGTTCCCATCGACCCACCCATCGAAATATAGAATTACCGACCATGCTGTAGGGTCAAACAAAAAATAATAGGGTTTTTATTGACGCTTATCAGTCTTGATTTACATTACAACTAATATCAAATTAATTTTCTTCAAACTCCACAATTGTGGTAACAATAACAAGTTATTCTACTAATTTTTTTTTTATTTTCAATGTATCCCAAGGAGTTTTGACACTATATGTCATCAATCTGCTAACCTCGTAATAAAATAAAAGAAAATCAGTGAAATTACTTGTTTTTATTATTACAATTAATGAATATACTAAAAAAACTTAATGAAGATAAATCAAAAAACCTACAGGAATGCAATAAACCCCTATAGCTTAATCTACTACCAAATTTTGCCCCATCAGGTGATCTGCCAGGAAAACCGCTTTTGATGATGAGCAATAGCGCAAGGATTTGTACCACTCAATATGATGTATGCAATTATAATTAATCAAATTAGGATTTTGTGAAGGTCATCAAAATTCTCTTTGCGCAGCATGTAGGCAATAGCGACTAGAGCATTGTACAGTGCTACTCCCTCTTCAAGGGATTGCCTTGGACATGAAGCCTTCTATTCGTATGTTTTCACACGAGTTTTCATAGTACAAAGACTTGTATTTGGATTATTTCGTGTGTCAGTTTCATATGATGAATTAGAAAGAGGTAATTCGCAAGTGCTTTAGTATAAAGACATTCACGCATATTTGTTAATGTTTAAGATAACAAAATGAATAGGGGCCGGGACATTACGCCGAATGCCCACAACGCCGACACGATTTTTTGATGGCCCATTCGCCAACTAGGGACACTACGCCGACGGACACCACTCCGAATGTGCCCACATCGCCGACAACTGTACAAGGGGCACTAAGCCGAACGTGACCACAACGCCGACTATTAGAAAACAAATTAATAGGGACATTACGCCGACAGTGCCCACATCGTCGACAAGACAGTGTACAAGGGACACAACGTAGACCATGCCCACATCGCCGACGGACACTACGCCGACAGTACCCACATCATCGACAAGTGTACAAGGGACACTTCGCCGAATTTTTATTTTAATTGCAGACCCCCGGAAGAAAAGCTCCCGAAAAATAATTATAGATGGCTGTGAATAAATATATAAAAATATGCAAGGTTTTGAAATAAAAGTAATGCTAAACTTAAACGTAGATTGCCACTAAAGCGCCTAGGTTATTTGCAGGTGTAGTATATTTTTTAAATTAATACAAAATGAGTTTTTCTTCCGGGGGTCTCCAATAAAAATAAAAATTTGACGTTGTGTCCCTTGTACACTTGTCCACGATGTGGGACTGTCGACGTAGTGTCCGTCGGCGATGTGGACATAGTCGGCGTTGTGTCCCTTGTACACTTGTCGACGATGTGGGTACTGTCGGCGTAGTGTCTCCATTAAATTTTTTCCTAATAGTCAACGATGTGGGCACTGTCGGCGTAGTGTCCGTCGGCGTAGTGTCCCTAGTCGGCGATATGGACCATCAAAAAAGCGTGTCGGCGTTGTGGGCATTCGGCGTAGTGTCATATGCCCATCCGAAATTGTTGAATTTCCCATTTATGGTTAATTCCTCCATTGCGATGAGTAATTAAAATATCCAACAACATCCTGCGGAATGGAATTGCACTTGTATACCGTGAATTACATAAAATTACGTATGAAAACACGAATTTGACCACCTAGTCTTAAGGGGCCTCCGAACGTAGGCTGTACAATTACAATTTGTGCACTTTTTCTACAGATAAAACGGCGTTTAAAAAAAACGTCATCAGTTTTCTCGACATTTGTGTTTATACCTAAGGCTTTTATAAAAGGCTCTATAGATTAAAAAATAAGTAATTTAGGTAAATTAATGTTAAATAAATTATTTTGTGACAGACTATTCAGCTACGTTATGCTCACATAACTAAAAAAGTAGAAACATTTTTGTAAATGTTTTTCTATAGGACAACTTATATTTGCTTTAGTTATGAAAATATGTTGAGAGAATTTTGTACAATTATCATATTGACACCAAAATCTCTTTAGAAAACTTTCGGCTAAAGTAATACCGCTTTTAAATCCGTAACAAATATGCAGGCAACCCAAATGACATGTTCGAGCTGACGTGAATGGTTTACGTGGAGAAAAAATAGACATAAATACTAAATTAAAATGTGATATTGCATTTATAACATTTTCTACAATTCGAGAATAAACGCTGGAATCCCCATCTCCAATTACGTATTTATATTTATAAAATTTGCAAAGCCAACCAACATTGCTTTTAAAGTACATTATGTAATTAATAAAATTATAAATTTGAATAGAAAATTGTAAATCACTCTGTAATCATTGATTTTAGGTATAGGAACATGGTATATCAATTTAAAGGAAATTTATTTCTGCATCGAATGGACTGTTCATTAAATAGGCATTCCATTTGAAAAAAGAAAATTTTTTAAATTTTTCGTAAGTGGAAATGTTAGATACGTAACCGCGGGCAATTTTCAACGAACTTCAAAAAAAGTTGGTTGGTTACTAAATTCGTCCGGATGTCTGTGTGTTGCGTTGGTCGATGTTACAGGGTTTAGAAAGCTGGAAGTGGTGTCATGTTATAGGAAATTCTTTAGTGATTCCAAATCTCTGTTAAATTATTAGATTGGATCACGCGTTCGCCGTCGGGGCGCCATTAAAGTCAAAATATACACCCTTTAATATCTCGAGAACGACACATTCAATTACAAAAGGAAAAAAACACGTTTCTTTTATTTTTGGAAACCTATTGAGTCATGATACGTAAACATTACCCTCGCCCCTCTGTGGGGTGGAGCCGAGGTGAGTTTTGAAAACTGAAATGGGAACCCCTATTTTTTATTGCACTTTTGGATTCTCCATAAAAAACTATTCTCAAATTGCAAATTTCACCCCCAACTGCAACTCTTTTTGGGAGTAGAAAGGGGGAAAATTGTACATGTCCGCAGAAAAACGATCTTTTTTTACTTTTTTTCCCTCTAAAATTTTCTCGTGATTTACAAATTGTCTGTCACCCTCTCCGCTCCCATCTTCGTTAAGGGTAGAAAGAAAAACAATAACTCATTTGTGCAGAAACGCGGGGTGGTTGTGTCTGAGGTGGAGGGCGGGGGGGTTAATTATATACATATGTATTCATAATCAGTTACAGATTTGAAGTTGGTTGACATTAGAATTCTGTATGAATTCGCGCCTTTTGATACTTGTTTATTATCTAATTACAGACAATTGTGTCTCAATCTTTTCAACAGTAAGATCAGAAGTGCTCAACTATTGTCGGAAAGATTTTTTTGTATGAGCACTGGTTGCTTGGCAATTAAACGAGATCAAATTGACGAAAAGACCCGAGCGCGAAGCGCGAGGGTTCTTTTCCCAAGAATTTGATCGAGTTTAATTACCTTTTAGCAATCAATGCTCATACAAAAAAATCTTGCCTGACAAGAGTTGAGAACGAATGATCTTCGGTTGGAGAATTAACTGAATGAAGCGTTAAATACGTCAAATTTTTTACTTTTGTCAAAATGACATTTGATTTTTTTAAATATAGGTTGCTAAAACAATGAGGTAGCGGCAAGAAAAGTACCATGCATTCTTTTCAGTTAAAAAAACTTGTGATTGGTGCATGTGACACTGTTCTTAATGTCTGATTGGTCTACAACACTATGAGGTTAATTATCACATTGAGAACATAAAATCCCATTTCCCTAACTTTTACCACTTTCGATTTTCAATTTTTTATTTCCTAAACAAGATCTGAAATTTTTCAGTGAACATTTTTTTTCTCTCAACAATCAAAATTGCTACGCCGGTTATTTTAAAATAAAGATGCTGATGCTGGGCATATGACACTACGCCGAATGCCCACAACGCCGACACGCTTTTTGGATGGTCCATATCGCCGACTAGGGACAATACGCCGACGGACACTACGCCGACTGTGCCCACATCGCCGAAAACTGTACAAGGGACACTAAGCCGAACGTGACCACAACGCCGACTACTAGAAAAAAAATTAATAGGGACACTACGGCGACAGTGCCCACATCGTCGACAACTGTACAAGGGACACAACGCCGACCATGACCACATCGCCGACGGACACTACGCCGACAGTGCCCACATCGTCGCCAAGTGTACAAGGGACACTTCGCCGAATTTGTATTTTAATGGCAGACCCCCGGAAGAAATGTTGCACTTGACTATGAAAAAGTATCAATTGAAAAAAAATATAGTAAATCTGCAAATAACCTAGGCGCTTTAGTGGCAATCTACGTTTAAGTTTAGCATCGAGTTTTTCTTTCGGGGGTCTGCAATTAAAATAAAAATTCGGCGTTGTGTCCCTTGTACACTTGTCTACGATATGGGCACTGTCGGCGTAGTGTCCGTCGGCGATGTGGGCATGGTCGGCGTTGTGTCCCTTGTACAGTTGTCGACGATGTGGGCACTGTCGGCGTAGTGTCCCTATAATTTTTTTTCTAATAGTCGGCGTTGTGGTCAAGTTCGCCTTAGTGTCCCTTGTACAATTTTCGGCGATGTGGGCACATTCGGCGCAGTGTCCGTCGGCGTAGTGTCCCTAGTCGGCGATATGGACCATCAAAAAATCGTGTTGGCGTTATGGGCATTCGGCGTAGTGTCCCGGCCCCCTGATGCTCACTCCGGTATTTCCGGAAGTGCTCCCATTTGGAAAATATTTTTATTTAATAGATTTTAAACACGGTTTGTCGCATCATTGACTTTATACAAAAGTCAATCGTCGCGTGTGCAAAATTTCAAATTTCTAGTCTTTACAATTCTTGATATTCATATACAGGGTGGTTCATTGAAAAGGTAACACGCCTGTTTTGGGACACTTAGACAAGTTTCTTAAAAAAACGCTCGGACACGTCGATTTTTTATTTTTGGGGGACAACTTTTGATGTACAATTTGACTTTGTCAGGTCAACCCCCTAGCCCCAGCAACCCTTAACTCAAGAATTTAAATAGGTAGTCGAACGACCCCTCATTTGAAGCGTCTTTTAATTCTCTATTCGACAGTATGTACCAAAATTAGTTTTTACTCAATGGTTTTATTCAATTTTTTTCCACCCCCATGAAAAGCACCCTCTAGCAGTGATGGGCAAAGTACGGCCCGCGGGCCAACTTCGGCCCGCGAAATATTTAATCCGGCCCGCCGAGGGTTTGTCGGCATGGATAGTGCATGGCCACTCGCCAGCTGTCACTGACAGATCCGCACGATTTACGTTAATTTTGTCTCTTGTTCTTGCAGTGGCGTAGCGTTGGTTTTCGCCGCCCGGGGCCGACCGGAAATTCGCCGCCCCCTCCCTGCTTTAATTATTAGTTTAAATATTTTATTCGACGGATCTAATGTACAGGGTGTAGGTACAACTAAGAAAGGAGACCGGCCATAACTCAGAAACTATTTGAAATAGAACAGTGAAGTAAAAAATCTTGTAATAAATGTGGCCAAGAGAAAATGCTGAAATTATTTTCAATTTCCTACCATTGCCGCCAGAGGGCGTTTTAGTGATTTCAATTTGAAATTCCCATTTTTTGGGCAATTCTCCTCAGTAATGTAGGTATTTAAAAAAATACGTAAAACTTTTTTAATGAATTTTTACAATTGCTGTCAAAGGAGAGGGAGGGGGAACTAAATTACGTGGTACTGGAAAAAAGCGTGTAATTTCGAAACGGGTGGCTTGAATTTGTCAAGATTGGTCTCGATGTAAAGAGAATACTTGATATTATCAAAAAAATCCAAAACCACAATAATTTCTTATCTTCGTCTACCAATAAAGGGCGCAATTTGTTGAAGGAACAAAACGGTCGACTTTTCTAAAAAAATTCAAATGGTACCAAATATTTTTTTGACTGCTATTTAAAGGAAAATTAATAAGCGAGTAGTTTAAGAGTAGGTATTTTTTTCTGAATTCAATAATTATTGTGGTATACTTATTTTTTTGCCAGAATTTTTTTTTCATATTTTGAATATACGTATTCAGAAACGCAAACATATGTAAAAATTTGCATAGGTCAATTTATTTGAAACACCAATACAGTAAGTACTTCCTTTTTATTTCGTACTCGGGAAGTAACAAGTATTCAAGTATTTATTTGCCAATTGACTGTTATAGTTGAGGAGCAAGAGCCAACTAGCATCACCCATCATTTTATTTCTTTTACTAGTTCCTAAATCAGATCAAATTAAAAAAATTTAAAAATTAGATTAAAAATGTACTCGTATTTTTTAAAAGCAAAATCTTTTACACAATGTTCAATACACTAAACTCTATTGAGTTCAGTGTGTTCAATATCAAAATGTATGTCATGTTCAATTGCCAGAATAGCTAAAGATAGTCTCCACGTGGACATAGTCGTAATAAAAATAAGAAGTGTTATTATTTTGTTTGATTGAGTAAGTACTCGCTGTCGCTTGTTGGTTCGTTCGCGTTCGGGAAAACTAATTTTAATTTATACTGTCGAATAGAGAATTAAAATACGCTTCAAATGAGGGGTCGGTCGACACCCTTTCCCTATTTAAATTCTTGAGTTAGGGGTTGCTGGGGCTAGGGGGTTGACCTGAAAAACTCAAATTTGACATGAAAAGTTGTCCCCCAAAAATAAAAAATCGACGTGTCCGAGCGTTTTTTTAAGAAACTTGTGTAAGTGTCCCAAATCAGGCGTGTTACCTTTTCAATGGCCCACCCTGTATAGTTACAAGCTATATTTTGCGTCTTGTAAAGTCTTTACAGTACTAGCCGGGAAAACTCAACTTTCCTGCGCGTAAATAAGCAGGAAAATGTGTTTCCAAGACGATTTCCGGAAAATGTACTTATTTGATTTGGATTTGTACCAATTACCCATAATCATAAATCTAAAATCATAACAGAAAAATGTTTTCTTTTGTATTTCAATTTTTTTTACTTTCCAAAGGGGCCCAAAATGTTTGTGTGCCCAAGGGCCCCGACCTTTCCTAAGACGCCTCTGGCGGCCACTAGTCCCATCCCGAATGAAAACTGCAAAGCTAAGTAAGAAAATACCACATCTTTTCCTCTGACACTGTTTATGTCGTTGCGTCGAATTTTCAATGAACGCACTTGATGTCATTATTACAGGTAGTATACCCTTGTAAATAATGATGGGAACATCACTGATACAATCCAAACAATTACAAAAAATACCTTTTGCGAGCTTTTTTTAAAATTACCTTTCGGCTTTTCCGCCAACGTGATAAACTTAGTTTATTACGTTTCGCCATAATCCAGTAGTTACTACAAATCCACTGAACTTTTAACAGTTTTCTATACAACTGGAAAATCTAATTATTGTTTTTTAAACACAGCTTAAATAGGACCAAGATTTCTACAAGGGTGTTATTATTTACGATTAGTTACGATTACAAAAGGTATTAAATGAATAACGATTTATTTGATCATAGAAACCTTCAGTCCTAATGTATTACATGAAATAAAATGATAACAAAAAGAATTAGCATAATGTAGATTGCAGCATTGCACATCAATATTATGTATGTCAATATTTTTCAAGGTTTCCTAGAAATTCTGTAAGACATGTATTATAATGATTACGTTGCGCTTTTATTGTGCGAATGCATCATGAACATGATACTATAAAGATATGTTCAAGCTCAGGTTGTGCGCTATTTCTGTCTTGCAACTGACGTCACTGTGTGTAATGTGTGTTGCTATTTAAATTTATTGAAGGAGTAAAGTAGAAATATGCTTTTAGTCCGGAGGCCCCTTAAACTTAGATTTGTGTCGTAGTGAAGGGTGTTTTATTACGCTTCCATCATAAATGCACGTAGGATGTAGGAAATTAATAAAAACGGGAACAAGGAAACGTTGATCAATCATCAGTTTAAGATTTATTGTAAACTCACTTTTAAGTTATGAGTTCACCCACTCTTCCGTTTGGTTAGGAGATGATTTATTACCCTATTCTATGAATTGGTCACGTAAGTAAACAGAAATACGAGCAAGTGCAAGATCAGAAAACTCTAGCAACGGAGGGCACAAGTTATTTACTTCAGTGCGAATTCAATTGTTATCGTACTCTTAAAAACGAATTCCTGTGCAATATAGTACCTATCATTATAAATTGATATTTTGCAATTATTCTTTACGAGAACGGTGTCTTGTTATTTTCCACTTCCTTGAATTTTGTGCGCAATTGTGAAGACTTAATAACATTTCACATTGAGTACTACCGTTGATTGAAATATTAATAAAGATGGACAACCTATGTTATAAGAATCGATAAGAATGCAATTCATCCATGTATGTTTAGTTGCGTTTTTGTCTTGTTTTTTTGACTGTAAAGTAGCGCCATCGCCAAATGTTATGAATAATAGTTCAATTTTCGCCGCAAATTAGAATTGGCGCTTCGAAAATACAAGTGAAAGGTATTTTTAGTCATGCAATGTTGCAACATTTAACACTTAATTAATATAAAAAAATTACTCTACTCTGGAACTTAAAGAATTATAAAAAGCAATTAATTTCTATTATAAAATTTCTATACGATAAACATCGTTTTATTTTCATTAGTTATTCCACCCAAAATTATTTATTGAACGATTCGCTTTTACAATTTCATAATTCATTTTAAAATAATTTACAAATGCGTACCTATATACCTAACTTACTGTCATTTAATCCCGCAGTAAGAAATATAAATAACGCCAAGAATTTCACATTAGAAATGGCCATTGCTAAAAAACATAATACAAAATCAAAAACCTTTCATTCCTTAGTAGTTAGATGTCGACTGTCGATTAATACATTGTTTATTTGTATTGCATCATCCTCAATCCTCATTTATTTTGATATTAAAAAATACCTCAAAATCAGTTAGAATGTCATTGTACGTGTATAACATTTAATCTTAGGGATTCATGCGGATTTCCAGTCACATTTTGCTGACAAGGATTTGCTTTTTTACACATCGAATCAACTTAGTCAGCACATTCTTTCATAAGTAGTATAGTACGTAATAAACAAAACATACGTGAAATTAAGTCAATGAGATAGGGAAGTAAAGTGTTTCTGATTGTACAAAATGAAAAACCGCAAATTTTGGCTTTTTCAAGTTAGACGCCGCTAGCGGCTAGCCGCTACGTCGCTGTCGTACCTATCTCGTATACAGGGCGTCCACGGCTGAGTGGAACATAGGGAAAATACGCACGGTTTTTGATAATAATAATAATAATAATAATAATTTTTTATTCATTTGTTAATAGAAAAAACTATTTTAAATACGTGATTCTTAAAAAATACTGGAACCACCTAATACATGAAAACTTGTAAAAAGAATATTTCTTAAGTATAACATATTGGTGTATAAATAAAATCAAATAAAATCAAACCGTTGCGTGAGAATTTCACTCAACTATCAAACATTAAAACGTCAAAGAAAACACGTTTAGGTACAATAATTTGAAAATTAAGATAACAAAAATGATCAGGTGCTCTTAAATGTTACTTAATTTGCAATTGTTTATTTAATTGAATTAATTCTTCTGTTATTTACTATCATGCTAGTGAAATTGTAAAAGGCAGAATAAAATCATAAACAATCATCCTTAAAAACAAACAACAAAACCTCATTTTCTGGCTTTACAAAACGAATTTTTTTATATCGAATTGTACATTGTTAGCGCAGTTTTGTAATGCGGCGATTGAATTTGGATTAGGTAGTAGGTACTAGGGAGATAATATTCACCAAAAAACGGTTTTGTGTGTATTCTCCCTATGTCCCACTCAGCCGTGGACACCCTGTATAAATTTATTATAATATTACTTGGGTGTTAGGGCGGCTGCACACGTACCGATATTATCGGTGTTGTGTTATCGGTACGGTATCGGTATCTGACATGCTTTTCACACACACCGATAAAAAGTATGTCGAAATTGGAATAGCGGTTATATCTTTGTTAGCATCACCAGTGTCGCTGCGCCTTTTGAATGCCAGATTTGGAATCAGCAACCCAAAAAACCTACGGATGAAATGTCTAGAATCATTTGAGAGTGAATTTCCGAAAAAGCTTCGCAGATGACGTTGCTCAGTCATGCTGAGCTTCAGAGGGGCGGTGAGCCAATTTGGAGGTCATATTCGGAATCAGCTACCTTGAAAACCCCCCTCAACCCGAATTGACTCGATTCTAGAAGTTTACAACAAAGGTATAAATGTTTTCTATGAAAATGCATTTTTCAGGATGCCTTTTCCACTGCACAAATGCAATTTCGAAAAAAAAACATGATCAAAAGTGGGTACAAAGTTTCCTATTGAATTTAGGGAGCGAATGAAGGAACTCCATTTCAATCCGTCTTACTAAAAAAATTTGGTAGGTTCAGTGCTTTATTATTTCCTCGTCTATCATGCACTTTTCGCTTCTCTTCGTTTTTCAGGCCGGTGCACCTGTGCGACAAGGGCGTCGCCAAGGGGCCCCTCTAGGAAAAAGAAAAAAGGCAAAAGTTATTAAAAATAAAAATAAATTTTGTGCCAAATCTTGTAAAAACGCCAGAGCTACGAACCCCCAATAGTGCTTCCCCCCCTGGGAAAATTTTCTGGCGGCGCCCTTGCTGTGCGATGTTGGTGTATAAGCGATGCATTGCTGCAGACCTACATAAAAACCACTTTCTTTCGCAAAATTGTTAAAAAATAGTATTTATTTCAATAAGAAAAATAATTATGGTATACTTTGTACTGCATGAGAAAGTGTAAGATTAGAAAACTTTTTTAAAAATTTTTATTTTATCTGTTTTAGTCTTCAACAATACGAATTAATAATTTATGTCAATACTAGCGAAACAATTAATACCTACATATATTAACTTAAAAAATCGAAGAAAAAACACGCGCAAACGACAAATGGAAACCGCATGAAATCGAAGAAATATGAAATGTGACGCAGAACAAAATTATTCAATTTTCTACGACGCGCAGTGACGATTGCAATACGCACAATCCGTTCAAATTTGGTGAACGCTACAAACATTTTATTAAAATGTACACAAAGTTATAGGTAATATCTAGCTCGGTTTCAGCTTTCTAGTAGGTGTGTACTTTAGGACCGAAGATGCAGTGACGATTGCAATGCCGCAATGCGCGCAAATTTGGGGTTCGTCCCGGGCGATCGCCACCAAAATTGAATACATTCAAATGTACACCGAGATCTAATATCTAGTCCACTTTCAGCTTTCTACCTAGTCCCATAATAGTATTATGCTAGTCCTTATAGAACCAATTACCGAACATCAGACCTCCAAAGATTTTAAACAAGAATAGTCGAGTGTAGAATGGTGGCTATTATTCACGCGGATGAAGTTTCCAAAACTAGGGCGGCAGCCCAGCGTCATTTTAGGCAGTGATAAAAGCGCGTCTGCGAATCATACTACGTTGAAGATGATGTAAAATATAAGATAAATGGTCGCAAGTTCTGAACCTGGGGATAACATGTTCAAATTTGTGGATAAAAATCACTGTTTTAAAGTGATTTTAGCGCGTCTATAATTCAGGTTAATGATTTATGTTCTTGCGTATGTCACGAAAAAAAAATTGCAGACAATTCGGATGTGGATAAGTATGTTAATTAAACAATTGAAGTACCATTTTTTGTTTAACAAACTGTGATTTAAATTGCTTAATTACAATACTTTATCCACATCCGAATTGTCTGCAATTTTTTTTCGTGGCATACGCAAAAACATAGGTAAATCATTAACCTGAATTACAGACGCGCTAAAATCACTTTAAAACAGTGATTTTTTATCCACAAATTTGAACATGTTATCCTCAGGTTCAGAACTTGCGACCATTTTTATGCTCTTATATTTTACATCATCTTCATTCTTCAACGTAGTATGATTCGCAGACGCGCTTTTATCACTACCTAAAGTGACGCTGGGCGGCTGGGCTGCCGCCCTAGTTTTGGAAACTTCATCCGCCCTAAACGAACGAGTGCAGCCGCGCAGCGAGTGAGTTTTGGAATCATCCAAGTGTATAATAGCCATTCTACACAAGTAAAAGACCTCGTAAAAGACTATACTTTCTCCACGACTATGCATAAAAAAAATTCCTCCATTGGGAATCGAACATTGATCGCCCGCGTTAAAAGAGTCAAGTATCTCTATTACCCTTGTTTTAAACAAGGCTATTACCAGAGCCGGATTTACGAGTGTGGAGGCCCGGGGCAATGAACAAAGGGGGGCCCCTTTCAAAAAATTAATATCTTTGGATAATTTTATTTTTAGATTAAAAAGCCATGTCGCGGAGGCTTAATAGTGAAATTAATACACAAAAGTACTATCGGTCTTACAAATAGAAGTATATAAATAGGTATTGTAAACGCCTAAACGGAGTGACGAGAACGAGAACTTTAATGTTTACTGTTCTTTAAACGTGCGAGGGAGGACCGTCTGAACTTTAATAAATCTCCCCAGGCAAGCGCGTATTTAAGAGGAGGGGTAATGGGGTAATTAGGCCTTCCAAAGTTACGTTAGTATAATAAATACTACCTATTATAATCGGACAGTCTCTTTTATATCTTCTAATCTACATTACATATTTAGATATAGGTATTTCATTTCTCTTCACTTTCTTGAAAGCCATTAAAAAATGGAAAATTCAAAGTTTGTGGAGGCCCTCAATTTGTGGGGGCCCCGGGGCTTCAGCCCCGCTTGCCCCGCCGTAAATCCGGCCCTGGCTATTACTGAGCTATTTACCACATTTATTTACGAAAATTAGCGTGATTTCTGATAATCATAGAATGTGATTGGCTAACGAGAGTGAATTCTTTTTCATTCTTCACTGGTGTGAAGAATTTATGTCTTTGTTTAGCTAAATATGTAAAAAGAATTTGGCATTTTTATACAGGGTGTCTCACGGTGACCGTCGGTTAGAAGTATATCAAGAACTGTAAAAGCTAGAAATTTGAAATTTTGCACACGCACATGGAGTGTTTAATCTATTAAATAAAAATATTTTCCAAATGGCAGCACTTCCGGAAATACCGGAAGTGAGCATCAACTTCTTTATTTTAAATACAAACCAGGCAATTTTTTTACACATTCTTATGTGTCATAAAATGTTTAGTAAGTATGCTTAAAATAATCGGCGTATCAATTTTTATTGTTGAGAAAAAAAAATTTTTTCACTGAAAAGTGTCAACATCTTGTTTGGGAAATAAAATTTGATAAAATTGAAAGTCGAAAGTGGTAAAAGTTAGGGAAATGGGATTTTAGGTTCTCAATGTCAAAAGATTGAGACACAATTGTCTGTCATGGATTATAAAAAATTGCCCGCGGTTACGTATCTATTTGACGTTACTTCCAGACTTAAGAAAAACTTTAAAAAGTCTGTTTTTTTAAATGGAATGCCTATTTAATTATCAGCCTATTCGATGCGGAAATAAATTTCCTTTAAATTGATATGCCATGTTCCTATACCTAAAATCAATGATTACAGGGTTATTTACATTTTTCTAATTAAATTGATAATTACATACTTTACAAAACATGGTTGGCTTTGAAAATTTCCAAAAAAATTTTATTCAATTGTTTCTTATGATGGCAGTTGTCAGTTAGCTATCAGTTTGAAAGTTTACGCTACATTTACGTTTGTTATCAGTGTTATCTGTTTGAATTTTGATTTTTGCGCTTGATATTTGTTTTTAATTGGGAAATATGGAATACACAAACGCTGATACTCTAAATTTGTTTTACATTCATAGCGAGTCTGCTCGTATTACTTTTCGGACCTGCAGAACCTTTAACTATTGAATAAAGAATCACTCAACACTTTAACGAAAAATATCTGCATTTACCAACAATGACAGAACGAAAAATCAGAATGATTGAAAAGAATTTTCTAAATTTCGGCGAAGTAAATGCGCCACGAAATTTGGCAAAGCCAATTGTCCCCAATGACGCTGCAGAAACCAATGTATTGGGATATTTTAATGTTTTCCCTGAACGTTGTGTTCGTTCGGCGGAAAGAGACCTTGGATAGTCAAGAAGTTGCATAGATAGAATTTTAAATAATCATAAAAGCATAAGAAACATTTGAATAAAAATTTTTTGAAAATTTTCAAAGCCAACCATGTTTTGTAAAATATGTAATTATAAATTTAATTAGAAAAATGTAAATAACCCTGTAATCATTGATTTTAGGTATAGGAACATGGTATATCAATTTAAAGGAAATTTATTTCCGCATCGAATAAGCTGATAATTAAATAGGCATTCCATATAAAAAAACAGACTTTTTAAAGTTTTTCTTAAGTCTGGAAATAACGTCCAATACCTACGTAACCGCGGGCAATTTTTTACTATCCATGACAGACAATTGTGTCTCAATCTTTTGACATTGAGAACCTAAAATCCCATTTTCCTAACTTTTACCACTTTCACTTTCAATTTTATTTCCTAAACAAGATTTTGACATTTTTCAGTGAAAAAATTTTTTTCTCAACAATCAAAATTGATACGCCGATTATTTTAAGCATACTTACTAAACATTTTATGACACATCAGAATGTGAAAAAAAATTGCCTGGTTTGTATTTAAAATAAAGAAGTTGATGCTCACTTCCGGTATTTCCGGAAGTGCTGCCATTTGGAAAATATTTTTATTTAATAGATTAAACACTTCATGTCGCGTGTGCAAAATTTCAAATTTCTAGCTTTTACAGTTCTTGATATACTTCTAACCGACGGTCACCGTGAGACACCCTGTATAGTCGTGGAGAAAACAATTATTCAAGTGGCAGAAACGGTGAAATAAAGACACGAAAACTCAAAGTCATCATAATTGTTCGGAATTTGCATTACTAAGGTCAAGTAATATTATGACTCAATTAGATTCTGCCATTGATGCAAATATTCGGTATATTTCAATCAATGATACGGCCTTTAAAAAAAATTATTTACACAAAACTAGTTCAAAGTACTTTTATAGTAAGTAATTAAAAAATGTAATTTGGTCATGGTAACAATCTATATTATGTAGGTTGAAATTGAATTAAAACTGTCGGGTGAGCGTGAGGATATCATTTATATAATTTCTCCTCTAAAAGAAAATAAAGTTATACAATACTTATATAAAGAAAGATCCTAACATAAATATTTAAGTGGCATAACCGCATAACGCGACTATATATTTATTCATTTAAAAGTCCCGGGTTCAAATATTCTTTTACTGGCAACATTGTTAAGAATGTACACGAATACTAGCATAATTACAGAATTCTATCATAAAAGTCAGGTTACACACTACTTGAGTACGCGCGACCGCAACGACCCCTGATGCCTTGTACGACAATGGGGTCGTATATTCCCGTAAGGTTGTCTATCTTTATTAATATTTCAATCAACGGTACTACTTATTCAAATACAAACTTAACCCTTCGTACACACATTGGGGTTCACAGTACCCCACCAAATCTTTGATTACCTATAATATATTAACGTGTGGTGGTAGATTTCAGGCATTCGCCGTAAATTCAGTTTATGTCCCGCACCACCTGTAGATTACCTCAAATGGGTTCAGTTATCATCGACACGCTATTCAGGCCCCTTTGAAATTCACTTGGGGGCCGCTGAACCCCAGTGTGTGTTGCTCGTGATTATTTTCAGTGAGCGTCGACAATAATTCTTGGTGGAGTACGTACTCATATTTTATAGTGGAATGTTTACGTTTACTACAGATATATTTCAATGAACATTTCTAAAAATTTCAGCATTTTCTGAATACAAATGGCTTTCAAATGGTTGATCACAGCCATGGTTTTATGATTAATATTTGGACAAGTTTAGTATCACAGCTAAGACTGATTTTTGCGAAAATAAATTTTTTTATTTTTTTTCTATATTTTAAATAATGTTAAGTTTGCAGTTATTTATTTGTTTTAACATTATATATTTTGATTTAATATTTAATGCCAAAAAACTTAACATGTGCTATTAGTGAAATCCTCTTGCGTCAAAGCCTCAAATATATATAGGTATATAACTTTCATAAATGGTTTTTTTTATAACTTTACGACTCGCATCTTACTTCCTCATTTTCCAAAAAATTTCAAAAAAAAATGTTTTTTTAGTGTACTTATGTACCTGGGGTACTGAGGACCCCAGTGTGGGTTTTATGAAACAAAATTATATGTGTGTGAACGAAGGGTTAAGGTGATAATAAGGGAAAGAATAAATCCCATTTTCCCAGTATAATAAAAACATTGTAAACAAATATCTTAGTAAATCAACATGATACGAAAACAATGTCTGGTAATACAGTGTTTTCAACAATGTTTGGGCCCCACGTGATCAATTTTAAATTTCGCGCTTAAAATATTCTTTCTTTAGGTTGGTAGCTGTTGTGCGCGTGTAAATCCCAAAAAAAAACTAACATCGAATACGATGCATTTAAAAAACATAGGTTACGTCTTATTGCAAGGTACGAAAACAAGCACTGTATTTGCAAAGGCAAGTCAACGGGCAGGCCGACTGTTTTAACCGAAGAAGTTGTTAATGACATTCAACAAAGAATACAACAAAGTCCTAAAAAATCTATTCCACAATTATCCGCTCAAAAAGGTACGATTAAATAAGCTAGTGTTTATGTACCGAAAAATATGAACATAATTTTTTTACAGGTTTGTCTACTGGTACTTGCCACAAAGCTTTAAAAAAGAGGTTACATTTGCATCCTTACAAAATTTCTTCTGTACAACAATTACATGCACCTGACTATAATCTTCGAGTGCAATATTGTCAATGGTTCAATGAACGTTTAAACAACAATAATTTGTTAGACTTAACATTTTATTCAGACGAAGCATGGGTACATTTGTCAGGTTATGTCAATAGCCAAAATTACAGAATTTGGGCAGCAGAAAATCCACACGTTTACATCGAAACACCTCTACATCCCCAAAAAGTTGGCATTTGGGTGGCTATGTCAAGAAGGAGTATAATTGGCCCCATTTTCTTTTATGATACCATAAACGGAGAACGATACCGTGATATTTTGCGTCAAGCTATTGAACAAAATTTACATGATGATGAACAACAACGAGGTTTTTTCCAGCAAGATGGAGCTAGTGCACACACCGCTAATGAAACGATTAGGTACCTGCAACAATTTTATGGCGACCGAATAATTACTACCGGTTTGTGGCCTCCAAGAAGTCCCGATCTCACTCCCTTAGATTTTTTTCTGTTTGGGCGAATTAAAACTAATGTATTTAAAAATCGATTGCATACTCTCGAAGAATTGGAAGGAGCAATACAACAAGAGATTAACAATATAACGCCAATTGAACTTGAACGTGTGTTTGAAAATATGAAGCGAAGAGTTAATTTATGTCTAGAAATGAATGGTGGTCATTTTGAGCACCTTTTGTAAATAACAATAAATAATAAATTCTATTATTGATTTTTTTAATCACGTTTCTTTGTAAACATCTTTTAGGTTAAATTAATTTATTTAATCTGATGTAAACACTAGTAACCTGTCTAGGGGAAATTAATATTGAAATCGTTGAATTACCAATCTTGTATCATTAGTTGCCTAATCGCCTGCAAAAACTTGGGGACGGTCAATTATGAAAACCCTGTATAATAACGAATAAAGTCTTACCTACAACGTAAAATTTTGCACAAGCGTAAAGCAATTTTCAGTGCATCCGCAAGCAATCTTAATATATAATAGAATACTTGGAAAAGTTTTGATAACTTTACTTTGTTCCTAGGATTGCATTGAGCTTGAAAGTGCTGAAAGAAATTTATTTCGTACCTTGTTTATACATATAACGTTGTTAAAATGGCGCTCCATTCTGTTGAGATATAACTAAGGGCATAATTTTATGAAGAATTGAATATTTACAATGTAATACATATTAACATTTAGATTTGTTTGTACATTAGATTAAATCGCGAAAGTGAAACCGGCTTTTCTATCACACAATTGGTTTAATCGGTTTAGGACTAAAAGAAATTCATCAGACCATCCACTGCACCGCAAAAGGCATTCGACTTCAGGTCACAATTTTATAGACAAAAACTACAATAAGGAAACAGTCAACTAAATTAAATATCTCAATTAAATTCCGTCAAAAATTTTTCAAACGGTGACAAGCTTCCGCAAGCTTTTCTCCCATTAAATGTTCAGATATTAAGTTGCTGAACTATTGTGGATCAAATTCAGATAGCATGGAGAGCTGTGTTTGAAACCGCATTAATTTCGAATCTTTCTAATAGTACAGTCGACAGGTTGAAAAAGTGGGGTTAGGTGGAAAAAGGTCGGAAGACGGGATGTTGTTGAGGGATGGTTATTTAACATTTTCTCAAGTTTTGGACCTCGTGGACCCTGTGCGAAAAGAGGGAAAAGGGGGGAAAACTTTTGATACAGCGTTTAATTTTGAATTATATCACAGCAAAATGATCATGTTTGAATCACATCTACATACGATGCATCACCGCTATAGCCAATAATATGACACTTCACCATTACTTTAATTGGAATGAATGGAACGCATGTGTGACTATTGAAATGAAACGCAAAACCATAAAACATCAAAAAGTCGCATAAATATTTATAATGTCGCACAAGTTTCAACAGCAAGGCTATCATCACCAGGGAACGACTAAAGACTAATTACAAAAAGTTATTTAGTTACAACGAATTACGCAGTCTTTCGCCTACTCTTGACTTGGTTTAATAGGAAATAGTTTATGCATAGTTAAACAATGAATTTTGTTGGTGTTACCCACTAATATTTGTTACAATATCTACTGTCGTTGCGGTGCACTATTAGCGTCGTTGTTTGTTAGGTGCCGATATAAGGTGTTGGTCGAATGTTAAATCGCTCACGTTTTAGGGTTGTTGCACATCAAGATTTTGACTTATGAACAATATAACGTTCCTTCAACCCCCGTTACTGATTTATCGCATATCTCTTCAACGTTTCCTACTTTGTGTCAAATTCCCTTTTGCTTATACAAGTCATATAACTGCATAATTTGGTTTATTGTTCCAAACACTTTTTCCTTTGGTTAGAAAAGCAGGTCAAAAGACACTATCCTTAGTGGTAACTCTTGCTTATTAATAACTTATACTCTACAGAGGATCTATCACAGGTACAATAATATAATTCTTGCACTTTTACACTGTCAACTGTACTGCTACTTTATTAATTTTGACAACGCAGCTTTAGGTGGAAAAAGACAAAAAGAGCATTTAGATGAGCGCCTCAAATATTTTTAAAATTGTATCCATTACTATTATTATTGTGTTGTATTAAATCTGTTACTACAAAAGATCGCATTAACAAACTGAAACAAATTCAAATAAAGATATAAAAGTAACTGACTTCAAAGCTTCATTAAGAATATTTGTTTTGTTACTGTTTTTTCCCGCTGCACTTATGTAAATTAGCATAATCTGAAACTTTCATGTAAATAGATTTTGGTTTAGGTAACTTCTACGGCAATTAATTTTAACATTTTATTTTAACGATAAGCGGAGAAGCTTAACAAAATAATATCTCGAAATGTTTCGAACGTTTTAACTGTTGAAATACAATTGATGTTCGTTTCTTTGCATCGCATCGTTTGGTAGACTGTAAGTGATCTACTCCCTTTGTAAAAAATATATTATTTACTTTCACATTTTTAAAATTTTGTGTGTGTAATTATAGTTCGTTAACTATTCGAATTTCTTTAAAGTTTCCTGACGGTCTCGGGTTCGAATCCCGATCGGATGGTGGTAAAAATACCTCCGGACATAGATGTTTGTAAGCGAATAGGGCTAAATGACCACAGCTGTTGATGCGCTCATGGGGCGGAAATGAAATTTAAAGAAAACTGTTTTACTAACGTCAATAAAGCTCAATTACAGCACCTTTTGCCGTGTTACCTATTTTTTTGTTATGTTTAATATCTCTTACGAAATTTTGAGAATGCTTGTTGGTATACAAACGTTGACGTAATTATCAAATTCGGTGCTTTACAAGAAATTGTTTAAGATTTTGTTTGTGATGGAGAACAAGTGAATAATGCCATGTTATATTATGCAATTTAGAAAATTGGATAGCCTATATACGAATATTATATTCAATATGCATTGAAGAAAACTAAGTAAAAATCTTACAGATTACGAACAGTGAGACTACCCAATTGACAACACAGTATTGTTATGTTATTGATAAATAAATATTGACTCTATATTGTATAGTAATATTTACAAAATATTGTAAATATGTATCTTATATCGATTTTCAATGTTTGGTAATATTTTACACCCAATATTGTGTGTACAATATTTGAATTTAGATTAAATAGCAATATTTACTAAATATTACACATATGTATGTTATATTGCTTAAATATCGATTTTCAATATTTAGTAATATTGTACACGCAATATTGGTACATTAGTGTGTGTACAATATTTGAATTTATGTTAAAAATCAATATTTACTTAATTTAAGTCTGACTATTACGGCAGTTGGGTTTTATGATTTATTTTTATGCATAAGGGATCTAGGAATAGCTGCCACTGTTTAATTCTTTAAATACTTCTTTATTATGGTGTATCATCGTCGAGTTAAATAATTGATTGACAACGTTTCGCCTGCACTAGGCTTTTTCAAGTCTAAAAACATAATTTTTGTTACACAAGATAATTTAATTACAAGTAATGTTATTCAAAGGTAACTTTTGTGAAGTATAAGAGAAAGGATTAATTGTTTCAACTTACCGTATAGAAAAGGTAAAAATATAATTACAAATTGGTACCAAAAACCAGTTAAAACTAACAGGTACATTAATTTTTACTCCCTCACTTCTACACAATATAAAATTAGCCTAATTATTGGATTAGTCGATCGAGCTATCATTCTTTCACATATATCATTTCACAAAGCAAATATAAAAAAAATTAAAATCATACTAACTAACAACAACTACCCGAACAACTTTGTAGAGAAACACACAAACAGACGTATCAAATATCTTTATAATAAAAATTAAAAAAATGAACAACAACCTAACAAACAAATACAAACTTCTAACACCATTGATAAAAACACTCCAATAGATCTTTTAAGTAATAGTAGAGTCACTCTCCCCTACATACAACCTTTATCATTAAAACTAAAGAAAGAACTTAAAAAATTAATATACAAACAATATTCAAAAATCATAATAGCTTAAAAAAAACAATTTTCTCTAACTTGAAAGCAAAGCCTAACTATCTTGAGAACTCCAACCTTATTTATAAAATTAACTGCAATAATTGCTCGGGAACTTATATTGGACAAACCAAACAATATCTAAAAAGAAGAGTGGAACAACACAAACACTCAATTTCTATTAAAAAAAACAAACCCAAGCAACCCAACACTGCTCTTGCAGAACATGCCATAACTAATGAACATTCTTTTGACTTTGAAAATATCAAGATTAAACATTTCGAACCATACTACAAAGAAAGGTTGCTATTAGAATCTATTACAATAAAAAAGGAAATGAACGCGATCAATTTTAAAACTGACACAGAGAACTTGAACACACAATATCAAAACTTACTTTAACTAAGACTCAAACTTTATTCCACAAATTATTAATTTTACACTTTCAAACTAGCTCACTTTCAGACACGTTTTTAATTTAAATGCTATATTTAAAAATTCTTTTAATTCATTACTTTTTACTGCTCGCTATATACGGTAAGTTGAAACAATAATCCTTTCTCTTATACTTCACAAAACTTACCTTTGAATAACATTACCTACTTGTAATTAAAGTATCTTGTGTAACAAACATTATGTTTTTAGACTTGAAAAAGCCTAGTGCAGGCGAAAGGTTGTCAATCAATTATTTAACTCGACGATGATACATCATAATAAAGAAGTATTTAAAGAATTAAACAGTGGCAGCTATTCCTAGATCCCTTATGCATAAAAATATTTAATTAATATTACAAATATGTATGTTATATTGCTTAAATATAGATTTTCAATATTTATCTAATATTGTACACGCAATATTTGTACATTATTGTGTGTAAAATATTTCAATATACATTAAATAGCAATATTTACTAAATATTGCAAATATTGTTCTTATATTTACTAAATATTGTATTTCCTATGTTTGTATAATATAACAAAAATATATTCACACAATATTGGCTACAGTTCGACAATATTGCGCCAATCTCTCTATATTGGGTTAATATTCCACCACGCTAACGCCAATAAACGGTGCCACATGGGTATCTACAGTTCATTTTCATTCGTTTTTAAATTGTCTCTTAAAAAGGAGCAATTTATATTATATTTTGCTAAGATATTGGAAATCGCAATTTATTCTAAAGTATCTTTCCAAATCCGACCTTTTATATGTTCGGAGCAACACGGCTTCATAGAAAAATGTTCGACTATTTCCAATCTAGTTACCTTTTCGCAATATTGCTCAGAAATATTTGACAACCAAGGTCAAGTTGATGTAGTGTATACGGATTTTCAGAAAGCATTCGATCAAATAGACCACTATATCATACTAAACAAATTACATAACTTTGGGTTCAGTCAGACACTAATAAATTTGTTCGAATCTTATCTAATAGAACGCACACACTATATATATTACAATGGATTTCGATCAAAACCATTCACTCCAACGTCAGGTATACCTCAAGGATCCAACTTAGGTCCATTGCTTTTTTCAATCCTTATAAACGATGTTACCAATGCAATCACGTGCCAAAAATTAATGTTTGCAGATGATTTAAAAATATTCAATTGTATATCCTCTATAAGGGATTGCAAACAACTCCAAGATGATCTCTTAAATCTATCCAAGATGGTGTGCAAACAACAAACTTTATCTAAACCTCTCTAAATGCAAAGTCATGACATATTCGAGAAAAACGAACAACGTGTTGCGTTATGATTATACAATTAATAACAATAAACTAGCAATAACACTATTCAAAGATCTTGGTGTATATTTTGACGATAAGCTGCACTTCTCATTTCATATAAACGAGATAGCTAAACAATCGTTTAAAGTTCTCGGATTTATAATTCGCACAAGCAAAGACTTCACGAATATACGTGTCCTAACCTCACTATATACTTCGCTGGTTAGATCTAAACTTGAATATGGAGCATTGGTATGGTACCCTATTTACAAAAAATATGAAGAACAGTGGAGTATATTCAACGAAGATTTTTAAAGTTCTTGTGTTTCAAATGCGACGGTTATTATCCCGAACGTGGCTTGGGTCAAGAAATCATGCTCACGAGATTTCAACTGGTAAATCTGAAAACCAGACGACAACAAATAAGTATTAAGTTCTTGTATAATTTAATATATTATCTTGTAGATTGTAGTTCGTTACTTGTTAAAATCAACTTTTCTGTTCCCAGTATAATCCTTAGAACGTCATCTACTTTTTATTGTACACCCTGTAAGACTAATGTATTGAAAAAAGCACCAATATCTGTTATGTGTGACAACTTTAATTTAATATCAGCACAAGCAGATATTTTTAACGACAGCATAACTTACATATTAACTAAAATTCTTTAAATTAACCACCCATGTGGTACTTACTGTACTATTTATTATAGTCATAGCATAAATTCATAATGTTATTATTTACTTATTGGAAGCTAAACGAATATTATTTTGTTGGTTATTTTAATATTATCCTGTATATGGTTTATAACTGTTTGGATAATAAACTAAATAAATAAAAAAATAAATAAATAAATAAATATTAATATTCTAAGCATTAGCATGTAAAGATATTGCATTTGGCATAAACAGGGGAATGTTGATATAACACTGGTCTTCCAAATGGAAGAAAGAAGGTAATAGGGTCTCTTAAACTTGTTCGTGGTATTATATTATATTTTACAAGACAATAGCACAGTCTATAAGTTATGTAATAAGTAAGTTGAAAAGGAATTTAAGATAAATAAGAGTTCCAGTGATATAAGCGAAAATCGTTGTACGCAGAGGTAATAATCGTGCTCTCGAGGGGTACAAAAGCTATCAATTATAAAAGGTACGATTTTAGGATTTCGTTGAACAATTTCAGTTTTAAAATATTTCATAAAATGAACATGGTTTGACCTCACAGTTTTGGCACAGTATAATATTATATTCCCCTAGGTATGGCAATGTTAGCTGTCGCCCGTTCAGCCAGAGACAGCTTGGCTGCGAACCATTTAGAAACACTAAGTTTTCTTAGATAGGGATGCCATTTCAACCTGTTTTAAGTAATTTAATATTATTCATTACTGTTGGATTCGCAAGTCGTTAATAATAATGAATTCCTAAAGAACCGGAAGTAATTTGCTATATTTAGGTTTACAATATGCATGTGTAAGTATATGGTATCTCGTGAAATAAATGTCCCTCTGTATACATTTCTCGGTAGCTAATACAAGACAGAATATCTAGAAACCAAATCACAAAGAGGTAAAAAACTATAGTAGCAAACAAGAAATCAAACAAAGGAAACATCAAGGAGATCAAAACAAAAAATTCCTAAAACCTCAACATATGCGCAGATGTTACTGGGAACCAGTCCTTAATGTATAAAAAATCCTAATTAATAAGTTTCATTTGTCAATTTTACGTGTGCTTTACGTTTGCTTAGTAGAATACAATTAACCCCTTTTACTAACATACACCACACCTACCTATCGGTTTAATTAGTCAACTAAACGTCATATCTCGATTTATTTCAATATTCACTAAGTAAATTCATGTGGAAGCTAAAAATTTGTTAAATTTCGTAAATGTTGAACGTATTTAGTAGGAATCTCCATTATTCACTTCTGTCTCCAAATAAGTTCATTGAAAAGTTGAATCTTATTTTGCTAACGGTACAGATCAGGATTTGATTACCAAAAAGGTATTTTAGTTAACTAAAATCTGAATTTTGTAACTTTATGTGATAGAGTAGAAAATGAACAGACTTTATCTGATTAAATCTAACGACGTAAAGACAGGAAACGTAGATACAGTAACTAACTTACGAAAAGGAATTGTTTTCCTGCTTATAAATGACTACTTCGGCGTTGTTAGAGTTTTATTTAGGGTTCCCGGTACAATCGATTACAACGAATTAATTTTAACGACTAGTCGATTTCTTCCACAACAAAAGCTACAGTTTGTGAACGTTTCTAAAGTGAGGATTAGTTTTATTATGTCTCGTTACAGCCTTTTTAATTTGAAACTAACACCTTATTAGAAACGCTTATATGTACGAGTTAACAACGCGGAGTATTATAAATAAGCCTTTCCGTTTTCTCAGTTATAAGATGGAAACGATTATATTGCAAGAGCACACTTATAAGGATTAGCGTTGTAAGCCTTCGACACGTTGTTACTAGATTACTCAGTAAATTAGGGAATATAATCTTTCGCCGAAAAAATGAAAAACATATTTTCTTGTGGGGATTTTTTGTAACGCGTGTTCCTGTAACATTTTATTATTTGATTGCTTTACCATATGCTACTAATTATACATTACAGCAGTTCCGCGGAACTACAATTTCTATGGAAACAACCTAAGTTCATGGCGTAGCAAATTTGAGATATAAATTACTCCCTTTCGTAATTCACTCGGTTCTTGCTTGAACACAAAAGGGCTTAAGTATAACCGTACTCGACTGTGAAAGATGTGGCACGATTTAAATTTGTTATTGGAAAGAATAGACAAAATTCATGTTAATACAGAGGATAGAAATGATTTGTTGGAAAACACCGTATCTTGAAACCATAAAACAATTTCGAGCAGAACAGACGCGTATCTATTATCCGGATAGGACATGGGTAAACGAAGGCTACATGCTCTCAAAAGTTTGGTAAGATAAAAAATATACGAGTGTTTGAATCTAAGAAAGCGGAACATTATCACGAGAACATGAATTGAACAATATCTATATTTTATCCAAGATTTCGTTATTGTTATTATAACACAATTGTGTGGAGGAAAGAAAGGTAATGGATAATTGAAAATATTGTCTCCTTTCAAGGAGACCTTTGCAATATTAAAGCTAATAATAATCATTAGTGCAATTGAATTTAAATAACATATAAAGCAGTCATATTATTTTTCATGTTTAAAAAACATCGAATTTTACGAATAATTATAACCGCAGTTCTCTCCAATTTTGAAGCTACAAACTCTACTGTACACCTATGCGTGGGTAAAATATCTTTGTAATTTTTTTAGGAGAGGAAAACAAAAAATAATTCCTCAAGTTTCACTGAGGGTAGGTATATACATAGATAATGTTTCAATTATGAAAAAAATCTTGAAATCTACATGAGTGGTATCAATGATTAACAAATACATCAAATTTGATTAAGAGACACTACAAACTACAGGGTGTCCCACTGCTCTGTAATCGGTCGATAACTCAATGTGGGTTGAAGATACAGAAAAAGTTTCAAATAAAGGTTGCTTTGATTTGAATTGCGCATTTTTTTAAAATATTCTTATATCTACAGTATGTTGCATTTTCACGAGGCAGGAAAATGTCGCATTTTTTTAAATGGCACACCCTGTATTTTTTTCTCTTAATGTATCGACCAAGCATATTTATATCACGCCTGAAATTTTTTTTGGTATTGGATGTGCCGTTGCCAAGTTATTAATTATTTTGTCAAAATTTGGTACAATTCATGGTCGGACTATAATATTCATAACTAAGTTATTCTTCAAAAAAGGAAAAATTTATTTAACGAATAATATTACCCTAATGTCGTGTTACTTTACAAAAAAAAACTAAGTGATTAATTTTATACCGAGTGTTTAAAATGAGAATTCAAACTTTGTGAACTTTAAATAGAATTTATACGAATATTTTAAACGGAACACCCTGTATTTTTATTTACCATCAAATTCTCGACAAAAACCCATATTCAACGGTGTATTATTTCCTGTTATTATTTTTTCTACTTTTGTTAATATTTACGATTTTTAAAATTTCACGTAAAAAACATTTGTTAAAAGTAATTTTTGTTTAATTATTATTTCAAAATACATACCGTTTAAATAGTTGTTATCAACGCAAAGAAACAAAACTCAAGTCCTGTGACTATGTTAATTTCTAAATAATTAAAACAAAATTTTTAGTAAACGGAATTTCTCGAATTTTTAGTAAACGGTGTTTCTCGAAAATTAAAATAAAAAATAAATACAATCAATATCTCTCATTAAAGTAAATGTTCAAAATGTCTTCCACTTTGATCAATGCACTTTTGAAGCCTATCCCCTAATAATCTCACATTGTTTAAAGTCATAGGAGTAATCGGTTGAAACGCCTCTCGAATTCAAATTTTCATGTCATCTCGTGTTGTGGCAGCTGTTGATATATTTCCCAAAGATAGTAATCCATAAAGGTAAGGTCCGGTGACCTTGGCAGCCAAGGAACAGGGCCTCCTCTACTTTATTAGGGTACAGTAAATCCAATTCTCGCGCGCACCTCTGACTGTTGTTTTGCTTTAATTATTTAGAACTTAAGATAGTCACAGGACTTGAGTTTTGTTCTTTTGCGTTGATAGCAACTATTTAAACGGTATTTTGTAATAATAATTAAATAAAAATTACTTTTAACAAATTTTTTTTACGTGAAATTTTAAAAATCGTAAATATTAACAAAAGTACAAAAAATAATACCAGGAAATAATACACCGTTGAATAGGGTTTTTTGTCGAGAATTTGATGGTAAATAAAAATACAGGGTGTTCCATTTAAAATGTTCGTATAAATTCTATTTAAAGTTCACAAAGTTTGAATTCACATTTTAAACACTCCGTATAAAATTAATCACTTAGTTTTTTTTGTAGAGTAACGCGACATTAGGGTAATATTATTCGTCAAATAAATTTTTCCTTTTTTGAAGAATAACTTAGTTATGAATATTGTAGTCCGACCTTGAATTGTACCAAATTTTGACAAAATAATTAATACCTTGGCAACCGCACATCCAATATTAAAAAAAATTTCAGGCGTGATATAAATATCGTTGGTCGATACATTAAAAAAAAAAATACAGGATGTGCCATTTAAAAAAAAGTGACAATTTCCTGCCACGTGAAAATGCAACATACTGTAGATATAAGAATATTTTTAAAAAATGCGCAATTCAAATCAAAGCAACCTTTATTTGAAATTTTTTTCTGTATCTTCAACCCACATTGAGTTATCGACCGATTACGGCGCAGTGGGACACCCTGTATAAAAAGTTAAAAAATCATGCTTCTATATTATTATATCCCAGTAATGATCAACTATCGGTTTTAAGTAATGCCAATTTAGATGGTGTTTGTAACATCGTTGCGCATATTAGTAGAGGGCTCCGTCGCATAAATTATGACTTCCGTGGGGGTATTGGTGTCACAAGCTGAAATTCACACAAAATGATAGGTCATCATATATACTGATTCTAAATGTCAAGGCTGTCCAAAATCGGTCCATGCAGTAGGTCATAAAACACCAAAAACGAGTTAAGCAGATGGAAAGACGGAAAGAAGAAACAATTCTGGTATGTATTGCCACGAGACTTCCCTCGTACCAAAAAACTGCAACTTTTTCTTTAAAAAAAAATGAGTGTCCCCATTTTAACTCATACCGGAAGAGACGTCATCAAAGGTAATATCAGCATTTTCGTCTTTGGCCCGAATGCAATCGATTCACGAAAACCGCATTTCGATGACTTTAATAGTTTCTGAGTTTAGAGCGTTGCAAGGAACGTGTACGGACAGACGTTTTTTCATATTTTGAATCTACGCATTCAGAAACGCAAAGATATGTAAAAATTTGCATAGGTCAATTTTTTGTTGGAACACTAATACAATACTTCCCTTTTACTTCGTACTCGGAAAGTAAAAGCATAGAATTTTTTCGTATACAGGGTGTCTCACGGTGACCGTCGGTTAGAAGTATATCAAGAACCGTAAAAGCTAGAAATTTGAAATTTTGCACATGCGACATGCCGTGTTTAATCTATTAAATAAAAATATTTTCCAAATGGCAGCACTTCCAGAAATACCGGAAGTGAGCATCAACTTCTTTATTTTAAATACAAACCAGGCAATTTTTTTTCACATTCTGATGTGTTATAAAATGTTTAGTAAATATGCTTAAAATAATCGGCGTATCAATTTTGATTGTTGAGGAAAAAATTTTTTTTCAATGAAAAATGTCAAAATCGTGTTTAGGAAATAAAATTGAAAGTCGAAAGTGGTAAAAGTTAGGGAAATGGGATTTTAGGTTCTCAATGTCAAATGATTGAGACACAATTGTCTGTAATGGATAATAAAAAATTGCCCGCGGTTAAGTATCTATTTGACGTTATTTACAGACTTAAGAAAAACTTTAAAAAGTCTCGTTTTTTAAATGGAATGCCTATTTAATTATCGGCCCATTCGATGCAGAAATAAATTTCCTTTAAATTGATATACCATGTTCCTATACCTAAAATCAATGATTACAGAGTTATTTACATTTTTCTAATTAAATTTATAATTACATACTTGACAAAACATGGTTGGCTTTGAAAATTTCCAAAAAATTTTTATTCAAATGTTTCTTATGCTTTTATGATTATTTAAAATTCTATCTATGCAACTTCTTGACTATCCAAGGTCTCTTTCCGCCGAACGCACAGAACTTTCAGGGAAAACATTAAAATATCGCAATACATTGGTTTCTGCAGCGTCATTGGGGACAATTGGCTTTGCCAAACTCCGTGGCGCATTTACTTCGCCCAAAATTAGAAAATTCTTTTCAATCATCCTGATTTTTCGTTCTGTCATTGTAGGTAAATGCGGATATCTTTCGTTAAAGTGTTGAGTGATTCTTTATTCAATAGTTAAAGGTTCTGCAGGTCCGAAAAGTAATACGAGCAGACTCGCCATGAATGTAAAACAAATTTAGAATATCAGCGTTTGTGTATTCCATATTTCCCAATTAAAAACAAATATTAAGCGCAAAAATCAAAATTCAAACAGATAACATTGATAACAAACGTAAATGTAGCGTAAACTTTCAAACTGATAGCTAACTGACCACTGTCATCATAAGAAACAATTGAATAATAATAATAATAATAATAATAATAATAGCAGCTTTATTTTCAACACAGCAGAATACATCTTATGCTTATAGTACTTAGTTACCAGGCAACCAATCCAATTCTACAGTGTTGAAAAATCTCAAGGCGTAGTTCAGTTGTTCAGGGTAACCTGAACTCTGCTCTTCCACTCAAGCCTTGACTTATTCAATCCTTTTATATACACAAAAAACAAAAAACAAAAAATAAAAAGAACAATAAGTATATTATAGGGGATAGGAATTTTTATTAGTAGAGAAAGAAGAGAACAGGAATATCACTTTGTACGGGAATTATAAAGAATTTTGATCAAGCAACAGCTTGTGGTACATTTGACGCCGAAAACGTTGCAAATTGAGTGACTTAAAGTGTAATGGTATAGCGTTGTACACTTTTGAGATGTTATAACTATAAGACCGTTCAAACAATGATGTCTTGTGAACGGGCGGTGTAATGACGTAATCTAAATACCGTAGTGATCGTTCGTGTACTTGTTTCCTAAATGAAATTTTGTTAAAGAGATATGACGGTGTTTTCGTGGTGATAATTTTATGATAATGACATGCAATTTGAAGTTTTAGCCTGTTATTCATATTAAGCCATTTTAGTGAAGTTAATTTGTGAGAAATATGCTGATATCTACTTATTCCATAAATAAATCTTACACAGGAGTTTTGCACACGCTGCATTCGTTTAATAGTATCGACATCTAAACAAGGTCCAAAGACCGGCGAGCAATACGAAAAGTGCGAAAGCACCATAGATTCGCATAACATAGCCTTAATTTTAGTACTCAAGTACTGACGATGAGGGTAAAGCAATTTTAAGTTTAAATAAGCTCTTTGAATACATACAATAATACATAAAAAATTTTTGAAAATTTTCAAAGCCAACCATGTTTTGTAAAGTATGTAATTGTAAATTGTAGATAACTCTGTAATCATTGATTTTAGGTATAGGAACATGGTATATCAATTTAAAGGAAATTTATTTCTGCATCGAATGGGCCGATAATTAAATAGGCATTCCATTTAAAAAAGAGACTTTTTACAGTTTTTCTTAAGTCTGGAAATAACGTCAAATAGATACTTAACCGCGGGCAATTTTTTATTATCCATTGCAGACAATTGTGTCTCAATCTTTTGATATCAAGAACCTAAAATTCCATTTCGCTAACTTTTACCACTTTCGACTTTCAATTTTATTTCCTAAACAAGATTTTGACATTTTTCAGTGGAAAAAATTTTTTTTCTCAACAATCAAAATTGATACGTCGATGATTTTAAGCATACTTACTAAACATTTTATAACACATCAGAATGTGAAAAAAAATTGCCTGGTTTGTATTTAAAATAAAGAAGTTGATGCTCACTTCCGGTATTTCCGGAAGTGCTGCCATTTGGAAAATATTTTTAGGTAATAGATTAAACACTCCATGTCGCGTGTGCAAAATTTCAAATTTCTAGCTTTTACAGTTCTTGATATACTTCTAACCGACGGTCACCGTGAGACACCCTGTATAATATAGATCACAATTTTCTTTGTACAGTGAATGTTATAAATAATTGCCAAATGTTGCCAGTTACATTGGGCCTTACGGAAGAATGAAACTTAAAACGCCATTATCTCAATTCAGAACCCTTAAAAATTTGACAAATTTTGAGCAACTTTTGCGTCTACATCGTATTATCTAATAAAGTAACGCTTACCTATATCATATAAATGTGTTTTTCATGTTCTTTTCATGTTATTATTATTAAATCAAAAAAATTTACTCTTAAAAAAAGGTTCGCTAATCGTTTATCTTTACGTTATAACTTAGAATTATAATTTTATCTGTAATATTAAACTAAATATATGTAATTAAAAGTAAAACATAACTCACTTTAGAATCGTCGCGCTTTCACTCTGGTGAATAGAATCCATCTCTACATTTCCCGTAGCTCCATTTCGCTCTTACATCATAGGTAGGTACGCTCTCGACACGAATGTCAAAGTTATGGCCAATATAATTAATACAATTATTTACAGAAATGTGAAACTCAAAAAACATATCAAACTATAAATAGGCATAAAAAAAAGTGTAGATACAGAACATCTTAATTTTTTTTTTGTTGATAACTTTACAATCTGTCTTTTTCTGATATTCAGTAAATGTTTTATCTTATAATTAATATAAACTAGACATGCAGAGAATATTCCATTAAACATTCTCTTATATAAACATTGTAATTTGGATTTTGTACATAAACAGGAGTAACATAAACACTATTGACACTGCTTCATGTTTCAGATGAAACGGGTTGGCAGACTGACGGTTTATGTCTTTTAAGCCTAGGTTCTTCTTCGTCACTGTCCATAAGATTTGACACAAGTGTATTTGGGTGAGCACTAAGCCCTTTCGCGGTAACGAACACAGCACTTTTGTATTTCTTCAGTAATAGTTGTGATACCTAGATCCCGACGTGTTACTTCATTCGGGACATACCATGGGGCGTTAACTAGAGATCGCAGTACTTTTGCCTGGAATCGTCTTAATATTTCTATGTTGCTTGCAGTACCCATAACTGGATACCACATGTCCATATTAGCTTTATGATAGTTTTGTAGAGCAAAATTTTATTTTCTAATGATAACTGCGAATGGCGCCCTAATAGCCAATGCATCTTTTGAAATTTTAATCCCATATGTTTCCTTTTTGTAAAGATGTGTTTTTTCCACGTTAGTCTCCTGTCCAAGTGTAATTCTAAATTTATGATGTGGATATACGGCATAGGGGTAGTACGATTTATTTCAGGGTTATTATTTATTAATGATGCCAATTTGTGATACATTTATTTTCTTTCAATTGACGACGTTTCGCCTATCTCGGCTTTTTCAAGTCTATTTTGATAAAAGAATTTAATTAAAAGTTTAATAATACAATTGAAAAACTGAACAAAATTTTATAACCTCAGTTTTTCAATTGTATTATTAAACTTTTAATTAAATTCTTTTATCAAAATAGACTTGAAAAAGCCGTCAATTGAAAGAAAATAAATGTATCACAAATTGGCATTATTAATAACCCTGAAATAAAATGTAATCCTAAATATTTAACGCTGTCTTGTAGTATTTGTTTGTTGTACAGTACCACCGGGGGGCAAGTCGCTCTTCTTGTTGTGAATGTTACTTGGATCGATTTGGTTTCGTTAATATGCACAGGCCATCTATTAAACCATAGCTCTAAGGTATTTAAATGAGCTTGTAGATTAATTTGACAGTGTAGTTGGATCCATATGTGAGGAGAGTATCGCTGTGTCGTCAGCAAACTTCGATAGTGTATTTCTTGGTGCAGTGGGTAGATTAGCAGTGTAGATAAGATATAAAATCGGACCCAGCACACTCCCTTGTGGAACTCCAGCATTAATGGGAAATAGGAAGGTTTGTGAATCATTAAACCTAACGAGAAAGTATCGATCAGTTATCTAGGATATCATGATTTCATAAAGGTCTTCTGGTAGTATATTTTTGAGTTTAAACAGTAAGCCTTGGTGTTAGACTTTGTCGAAGGCTTGTATGATATCTAAAAATACTGCTGCTATTTAAGTCTGTTATGATATGTGTATATTCTATGGTTTAGTACTTATTTGTGATCGATAGTATCGACCCTACCTTGGTTGTCCACTAGGTGGCGCAACAATTCACTTTCTAATATAAATTCTCAATTTTCTAATTGGTTGAAATATTTCTTAGTCTCGTAACAATAGCCTCGAACCGCTTTCCGGCGTGCGACTCATCTCTCTCCTTTTAACGTCATTCATGCTCTACTATCTCTTTTTTACTTCTTAAGCCTTCGGTTTCGTTTCTGATGTAGAGGAAGACTTCCTTTCGAGTTCTCAAACGGTGTAAACGCTCCATTTTTGTGCTTAGAAATCTTCAGAAATTTCTTTAATTTAACGTTATATAAAACGGTTATAAGTGAAATTTCGTCAACTAATTGGTTGTGGAGAAACCACCTGCTTATTTCTACCACTTCCAAACGTATACAATTACGGTTTTAATACATTATATGGTGTCGCATCTGAGAATCGTTTCCAAGTGTTACTTGCGTCAGTGATTAAAACTCATTGGGTATGTACTTATTCGGTTACTATTTTCAAAATTGCATTCTTTCCTTCAACTTCTCGTCTCTAATTTCTCATAATTTTCCTAGCGTTCAACGAATAGCCTAGTGTTCAACGCATTCGCTTCCCGTTTATCGCATGGTTGATCCTGTCAACTACCATCTTTGGGCCGGTAACACCGATTTCTGTCTTAACAACTCGCTGCCATATTCTCGACTTCATTGAAGACTACAAATTTCATCGACCTTTTTTTCCTGCTTCCTTATAAATTACTTTACCTTTATTTTCCTTTAAACTCATTAACTTTAAATAATTTAATTTGTGGATACTTTACCTTACCGAAATTATTTGTTTTAGTAAATTGCTTACAGTTAACTTAAATATTTTTGTGACGTCGTTCATTTTTGTAAATACCTCATTCTAACTAAATTTGCTCTTCAGTTAATATTTTTATTACTTAAAGTTCTATATTATCTTGTTTGCGTTAATGTACTTGTACGTAAAATTGTATTAGCTACTCCCTTTTACCTTAACTTATAATTGCTGATAAATTCTAACTCTTTTGCTAAAATATATGCTCAGTATCCGATCCTTCAAGTGAATCGTAATTAAGTATTCTCGTAGTTTGGGACCGCACCATTATTTTTGGTCCGATTTGTGCTAATTTTCTTTATTTAGATTACATCGCTTCGGCAAACTCTTTCCAAAGGGATCTCCACCGAAGAGTTACACAGGTACTTTATTTTTTTTTATTACTTACTTGGCTTACTACGATTGTATCGTATGCTGGAAATATTGCTTCTTATGTTAACGTAATTCATTACCAGTAGTTTCTTGCAACGCTACTTGAAAAGGTAAAGCGGATCGCTGATTAGTATTATCAACTTTGAGTGAGTCACTACAACTTTTTTTTGTGGATTATTATCCAATTACATTCATTTATTTATTTTATTTTGAACAAGTGCTTTATGTTATAATTATTTATGTATATATTTTGACCGAGTCTTTATTATATTCTCGTCAAATTACTTTTTATTCTCATTATTGGTCCATTACCATATTTCTCTTTCAGATTACTACGTGTACTCATCTCCGAATTGAGGCTATCTTCGCAGTTCATACTCTCAATTTTAGCTAGTACCTCTAGAACTTGCGTGGCGCCCATTTTCTCTATTGAGTATTCGTTACTCATTCTGCTTATGCTACTTATAACTCACTTTCTCTCCTCATTTCTAATCCACGCCCAATCGTCCATATAACTGAGCTTACTGGTGCAATACCTATTTATAAATTGTGTTACAATTCTCAATTCTTGCCGTAACAAGTCGGACGAGGAGGTTAATCTTGCGTCTCCAGCTCTTCTTACTCATTGAAATTTTGTGGAAAGGTAGAAGGAAGAACCGCTAGAAGCAAACAAAATCAATGTTTCGTGACGGTCTACAGTACCTTCTGCGATTTTCTTCGAAGGTTGAAACCAAGCCATAACTTCAGCTCCATTTTCCCTTGGTTCACAATTAATTGTGGTATTCGGTGTCTGAAAGTTTATTTTTAGTTTGATAGGTAGTAATAAATGTTTTATTTTTTATATGCAGACATATTAATTTCGTCCCATGAAGAAAAAGACAGTATATTTCCTTTAAAAGGAAATCGCAAATTTTCTTGTTTGATGGCACAGACAAGATCTAAATTTAATAAACGCGAATTTTGTCGCTGTAAATAAATTTTCATTGTAAATTGAGAATGGAAGTTTAAAATGTTTTCCTATTTATAATGAAAGCTGTTTGTACAGAAATGACTTCATGCAATTGAGAGTTATTTATGTTCCTTTTCTCGTAAAACAAGTAACTTGAATTTGATAAACGCATTTTAATATACTACCTATTTGTCAATAAGTCAATAACCTTCTCCCTTAACATCCGACGCTATTAAAGCTTACGTGAAATGATTTATGTAGAAACATGACAAGTCATAAATTCTCTTGATTCATCTTCTACCAATGACAGACTAGTAAGTCAATTCCTATTGATAGAAGAGAATACCAATTACACGGTATCGTTTGCTTTATAATTAGCAAAGTAAACGTGGTGCAGAAATTAATTAGATACCAGTAAACAAATTACTTTTATTTCCTTAGTACGACCGTTAAAACTTTTAACAATGAAGCGTTAACATTGAATATAGTGAAACAGCTTTACTTTGAATTACATTTTAATATTTGATATTACAGCGATAAATAAAAACTTCTTACTGCACAAAAAATAATCTCGAAGCATCGAACTTTTTTGCGTTTATAGCGGTTGATGGATATAGCTTCGAAAATGAGATTTAGAGACTCGTGTAAATCTCACCTATTCGCTGAGAAAATTGAATCTAATCTTGTTTTGCTTCATCCTAGGTGTTGTCGGTACGTCCCCTTCCCGTAACCGTACTATATATCTGAGCTTCTTATGTTGCTGAAATTACCCTTCGGCTTTGTTGTTACCGTACCAAAACGTAATAGAAAAAGTTTCAAGCGCCCTTTTTGTTATTTAATTTCCCTCTTACTAAAAAAAGTTGTTAATCCTAGATGTAGTTTACGGGCTTTCTTCTATAAATAATATATTAAATTACATTTTGTTATTTGTACACGCGAAATCTGATTGCGGCCCTGCACATTTATTTATAAAATGGCTTGCGTGGATAGATTACGTTGTACAGGGTGGTTCAAATTGGACACTTTCTTATGGCAACGCCCTTTATTTTAAGAGATAGAAAAAAAATTTGGAAAAATCTTTCTTAGAGCACTTTTTTGCGCAGAATCCATCGCGATAAACAGTTTTTATACAGGGTGTTTGGTTTTTTGTGGGCAACTCTAAACTGCATTTTTTCATACGGACTACCCTATATATTTTTGGGTTTTTGAAAAGAGAGTGAAATTTCCTAAATTTCGATGTATCACTTGTTATATTTCTGTTAAATATTTTTATATCTACATTAAAATATTTTGTTTGTAGACATCTAGGTTTCCATTGTTAACAAAAAACGGCAGTATGATTTAAAACGATAATGCCTTAGTTATCTGAAAATTTTTATTAACTCCAAATATTTTTAATTTGAAATAACAATATATTAAATGAAATATTGCTAATAATATTCCACATAAATATAACAAGTGATACATCAAAATTTAGGAAATTTTATTCTCTTTTCAAAAACCCAAATATAGGGTGGTCCGTATGAAAAAATATAGTTTAGGGTCGTACACAAAAAACCAAACACCCTGTATAAAAACTATCTATCACGATGGATTCCACGTAAAAAAGTGCTCTAAGAAAGATTTTGCCATAATCAATTATCTTTAATAATAAGAAAGTTATGGAGCATTAAAGAAATCGACCAAATTCGAAAAACGGCCCCTAGCGGCCAAACGATTAGAGATAGCTGATGCCAGTGATTTTCTCATTGAAATTGAGCTCCAGACACCTTGGTCCATTTTTTTCTATTTCTTAAAATAAAGGGTGTTGCCATAAGAAAGTGTCCAATTTGAACCACCCTGCGTATGCTTTCTTGTGGTAGAGAGTGAAAGACTGGAATGGGATGCATGGGAAGATACAGTGTACATTTTATTTTATCGCTTCTTATGTAATTAATGGGGTTTTACAATTAATAAAAAAATTTCAGTAAAACTTCTTCATAAAAAAATAGCAGTGATTATAATGCTCTTTGAATAGAATGGGAGGTGCATCAATTATAAATCTTTGGAGGTTACAGAAATATTAGGTAAATCCCTCATTACATTTCAGTGGCTTCTTCATAATAAATAAACGTATTTTTTATTAAATAAGTTTTGTAAAAAGATTATGCTTATTTTTTAAAATATCTCCGCTTTACTGAAAATTGTTAATAATAATATATAAGCATAAGAATATATTAAGCATAATAAGTGTTATTTTTTTAAGTTTTGTCTTCTGGTGCCTAGTTGAGGTACTGTTCTTCCTTTTTTTTAAATGTTGGTATAAATTCCTTCATTTGAGAAGTATTAGTAATAGTAGTCTTTATTTGCCCTTATAATAATAAAATTTACAAAAGTTCCTTATTCCTAATCTTATGCCTATTTACATTTCATTTTATATATTTACATCTCTTCCCCTGTTAGTTTCTTCCTTCTCCCCCATACTTCTTCAATCCACTTCGCCTCTCTCCCTTTATCGTCTAATATTTCCTCTACCTTCCTGCACTCTCGTCACCTTCTCCGCCCCTCCCCCACAGTCTGCACTTTCTTTCTTCTTCCTTTCCCCAATACTTATTGTCCAGCTCCTCGTTCCCACATCTGACCCTCACCACCATTTTCTTCCTTTTCTCCCCACCCCTTTCAGGTATTCTGATACCCCTTCTCCATTGATGTTCTTGTAATTCTCATTATACCTGGACTCTTTTACTTTTATCCATCCCTCCTGCTTTTGTACGTCCCTGTCCCTTCTTACCGCCCCAGCAAACACACATATAAAATATTCATACAACATATATAAGATTGAAGTAAATACCCCTACATATGCTTTTTTATATATCAAGTATGTAAGTGTTCTTTAATAAAGTTATATAAACCGTATGTAACAGATTACGTATATTCTACATAATAGTATATAAACTTACGGATATTAAAAATATTATTCATTTCTGGATCTTCTCGTGTATATTTTTCAATTCTTCTACGTTTCGGGAACTACTTCGTTCTCTTTTTCAAGATAAATGTCATTAATGAAACATGCCATCTAATTTTTAATAATTGATGTATCGATGCGTGTTCTACAGAAATTATACAGAAATTCATATAATATATACATATAGATAATTACATATTACCAATGAAATTTAAGTGCTGTCATATTTATATGATTAGATTTATGTACGTTATATTTAAAATCTTATATGTAAGAAGTATTACATATTTTTATGTAAGTATGCCTTCTGTAAATATAATTATAAATTATCATTACATATATTATATTGTCGAAAATAAAAGTCCGTTTCTATTTGCGCCACATAATTAATCGCACGCGCGGGTTTTCTATAACGCCAAAAATTGTAGTTCGCGTACCTTTAATATTAGATCAGTGTCTACTAAAATGCGTCTAATTTATATAGAAAATAAAAAATATAAAATAAATTAAATCCTGGTCATTTTTAACATGAAGGTAGGTATAATCATTGAATAAGACTTCACTCAACGGTATAATCAAACATAATTTAAACTCACGAAACAGCGCAAAGTTAGGAAGAACGAAATAAAAAAAGGAATGTTTCAGATTAGCGCAGTGGTACAATGTCGGATACAAAGAAAACACATGTCGGATTTCGGAATTTGGTACACCCACCCGCAACGGTTCGAATCCGGTTAAGGGAAACTTTTCAAGCAAGTATATAATATCATAATAAACTGTCGGCTTTCAGTTCAGGTAAAAACGAGTTCGTGCAAGATTTAAGTTAATTAAAAGTACAGTTGCACGTAAAAATGTAGTTTTTCCATTTTTTTGTATGAAACTGCTTAAATAATTTTTTACATTGGTAATAATTACATTATGCTCGAGTAACTGCCATTTGGTCATCGCACGCTTTTACAACTAATATTTTTTATGTGAATATTACATAAAATATACATAAAACGTATATAAATTCATGTACTACAGATATAAAGAATTTACATCTAATAGACATACATATTATTTTGAAAATTGCTGACATCCTGACATTAAATATCTCTTATTTTTCTTCCAGTTTTATATAAATCTAAAAAGCTCTTATATAATTTATATGTATTTTATATATAAATGTGTTTGCTGGGGCCGTTCCCCACACCCCTCTTTCTCTTAATCTTGCCACTTCTTTCTTCGAGTACCCATTCCTTTTATAATATTCCTCCCCACTTTCTTGTCCGTATTTCACCTTTCCCTCTTTTATCTCTTTCCGGCATTCTTTTAATATTTTGCTTCCCTCTCTCCCACTGATCGCTTCCCCGTACCCCACTGCCCTCCCTCCTGCCTCTACTCATTTGAGAAGGATTAGGATATGATGGATCCCTCAACAAAAATTTTCAAAACGCATAATTTTGATTTACCTACTTTAATATTTCAAATCAAAGCTACAGTTTCATTGTCGAACTATAACTCAAATTTAATTTGGAGTAAGTGCTTATACTATTAAAAAGTGTTCCGCGGTATTGAAGGTATTGAAAACAGTTCAGTGAATGTTCGAAGTTTGCATTTTTACAGTTGTAATCTAAACACATTACAAATTCATCATGACACCGTATACTGTGCAGTAATGCATAAACAAAGTGCAAACAGGCGATCAGTTACGATTACGCGAAGAAAACTTTTCGGGCGGAATAATGTTCCAAGTGAGCGGGTAATTCGTGTACTACAAAAATTTTAAACAAATGGTATGCTTATTGATACACCACAAGTTTGCTATCAACGCAGAGGTCGTCCAGGTGAAAATAATGCTCGTATACGTGATAGTGTGCAAGAAAAACCAAGCACGTCAATCCATCACCGTTCACAGCAATTGAATTGTTCATTATATTCACTCAGCGAATTGTAAAAAAGACCTGCATTTAAAAGCGCATAAAACTTAACTGACACAAGAACTGAAAGCAGCGAGCCACCTGAAATGCCACACCTTTGTGAACTGGGTTTTAGAAAACACAGAAGTTGATACTGATTTTTGTAAAAGAATTATATGGAGCGATGAAGCTCATTTTCTTTTGAATGGGTTTGTTAATCGCCAAAATTGTCGCATTTGGGGTACTTAAATTCCACATGCTATTCAAGAAAACCAGTGCATCCACAAAAATGCACACCAAACAGTGCATTATGGGCTGGAAGGATCACTGGCCCGTACTTTTTTGAGGACGAAGCTGGTAACGTTGTTAATGTCGATGATATACGCTGTCGCGAGATGATAAATAACTTTTTTTTCAATGAAACCAATGAAATTACACAGCACGTGAAACGCACACTATACTTCAAACCAAACCTGGTCATGTTGTCTCTCAGAGGGGCGACATCAATTGATAAGCGAGGTCTTGCGATCTAACCCCATTAGATTTTTTTCCTCTGAGGCTATTTGAAGGAAAGGGTCTATATCTACAAAACCTGCTCCGATTCTAGAACTAAAAGAGAACATCAGACGTGACATTGCCCGAATCGAACCGCATTGAATGCAAACGATTACAAAAACGCTAAAAGAATGGGATCACGTCGATATGTCAGCGGAGTCGTGAAGAGCATTTGACTGCGTACGTTATGGCTGTGGAGCCCAAACTACTAGACCGATTTTGATGAAATTTAAAACTAAGGCCTATAAAAAAACTGTATCGGTAAAACAAGCTTCTCATCAAAATCGGCTGAAAGGGGCCAAAACTAGGGGCGTTATTTTGGGAGCAAACATTCAATTTTTAACCCAAACCAATTTCTCTTGGTAAAAAGTTAGTAGACATGGTTACAAGTAAAACGCCGTTTTTCGTTTGTTTCTAAATTCAAAATGGCGACCAATATAGCAATTCTCAAAGTTTTTACTTTTTAGATTTAGGGTATAACTCAAGAACCGTTTAACTTAATTAAAATTAGAAAATTGGAAATTACATAAATGTACAAAACATCTAGCCCCAAATTCAATCAAATTTTTACCAAGATGTGGATACTCGCCATTTTGTTTTAATTAATTTGTTAATTTTTGTTTAACTTGGGCCGTTTTGGACCCTTGTTATATGTTTATTATGTGGACTTTTCATATCACTTAAGTGTTTTTTTACTTGCTTATTTTTATTTCCCCTTTGATATTCATTCATAATGATCGTTGTATAATTAGTCATTAACTCATCCACATCGCTTGAAAATGAGACCAGTTGGCCTAGAAAAATGTCGCATTTCCATCTACTCGATAAACAATTTGTTAACACTGTAGCAGAATTTGATACTTCCATTATAAAGGATACGTTAATTATTGCAAAGCATGGAAAGAAACAATTCTATCTAAACTTAATTTCAATTTCATAAAAGTAATTTTAGTTGCAAATTACTTTGAAATTGAATTTTCGTAGGTTAGAAATACTAAAATAAAGCGAAAACCAATTGTGTTACTCTTATTTCTTATATTTTTAGCTTAAATTGAACGTTATAATTAAAGACCTTTTACGAAAATATCTTATAAATGATTATAAAAACATTTGAACTCCCTAAATTGCGCTCTCGCAAAATATGTATCAATTTATAATTTTAATCCAATATGGCATGAAAAATACATTGCGGAGAGTAAATCTTACTTATATACTTTTCTGTTGAAAGAACAGCTAATTTAGTTTTTTCTCGATAAAACTGTCTTTTTAAAAAGCAATTCTAAAACTTTAATTAGACAAAAAACGGAGTTTACAGCTTGGATGAAACTTATAGACTAAATTATAATTAAAAATATGGGACGCACTATTCCCATTTACTAAGCATTTTCTTATTCTAAGTATTGCAAAAGATAAAGATTATCTTTTGCAACTAAGGCAGGTCGATTACCTTAACTCCTCCATCCTTAGAATGAATATTATAAAGTATAATATTCATAGAAAAATAATATTTATTAAGAGCATTGCACCAATGGGGTTGAATTAGTTTCTTGGCCATTAATGTTACTACTAGGTTGTGTTGGAAGAATTAATTTAATCAATTCACTGATTATAGGTATGCGTTTATAATAAACATAAAAGGATATAAATATAATGATTATAACTATAAAAAGTACAATAATTAGAGAACTATAACTAGCATATTTATAATTTATGGGATCGATATTTTCAACAGTTGTCATTTGTTTAGTTAATTTCCTTTGATCCTGTGTTAGGCTATGGACATCTATTGAAGATAGATCAATTTTAGGTAATTTTTGAAACGTAGAGGAGGGTGATTGCAATTTGCCAATGGAGGGTATTTGAAAATTTCGGTTTTCTGTAGAAGAGGACGTGAGTGTGGCTAGAAGTTCGTTTTGATTTATTAAGGCTGAACAACCGTCGTTTATATGGAGGATGGCAGATCCTCTTATGATTCTTTTATTTAAAGAATTCGAACATTTTATGTCGATAATGGTATCATTGGGGGAGCTTATTATCCAAGTGGATTGACTAACATGTATGATTTTTGTGGAATGTAAGTGGAAGTTAACGGGTCGACAAGTTTGTTCATTTTGAAAGGTTAACAATTGGGTTTCGCACAATTTTGAATTAGGTATGAAGAAATGATTGCTGTCGATACAGAAGTATTGGAGTGTTGTGATCTGTTTACAGTGATCGTTGTTAGTAGGGATACTGAATTCGGGGTTGAAGAGAATGGTATTGTATGTGGGCATAATCATTTGAAAATGATCATTATTGAAGGCAGGGAACGGAATTAATTTGATGTACTGCCCACTGAACACAGTACATCCATGAAACGTTTCTAAATGTTGCATAAGGCGGGTTACAAATGAAACATTCCTAAGAAACATCTAAGACACATTACTGGTACATTCCTGTCGAAAGCGAATAAATGGTAATGTCTAATAAACGTTTCAATTGATATGTTACATAAAATACAAAACATACACATTACAACACGAACGTTTTAGATATGTATCCAAAAATACATCTCTGTGATGTATTTTTTGGAATGTGATAACGTATAACATTTTAGAAACGTTACAAATGTGATGTTTCGTTTGAAACAAAATAGTTATATCTCAAAGTTAACGTTACGGAGTTGTGTTTAGTAGTGTTGTACCAGAAACCTTATCAGTTGAAACATATCGTAAGAAACACATCATACACGTTTCGGTGTGAACATGTATCCAAAAATACATCTCTGTGATGTATCTTTTGGAATGTGATAACGTATAACATTTTAGAAACGTTACAAATGTGATGTTTCGTTTGAAGTCATCTTTCAAAGTTAATGTTACTTGTATTTAGTAGCGTTGTACTAGAAACCTAATCACTTGAAACATATCGTAAGAAACTAAAAATACACGTTTCAATGCGAGTGTTTTACATATTTATCCAAAATTACAATTTAGTGTTTAATTGGAACGAAAAATTTCCGTTTCCAAAAATAGATTTATTCATCATAAGTAGATGGGTAATATTGCACATCTAAATGGCTTATTTGCCAGCGAGTCGGTAGCTCAGGTAGTTTGCGTGGCTGTTTTCTGAATTCCTAAACAAGCGACCGATGTTCGAATCCCACTTGAAGCAAAAGGATTTTTCATCATCACCGATCTCCTTCGAGTTTACACTAAAAGAATTTTGGGGGCCATGGAGAACAAGCCACCGGAGTACATGGGGCCCTGCATACTGGGAAAAGAGCCCCTCAGAGCAGTTGGGGCTCTCGGTACCATAGTTTCTACCACATCTCAATTTTTTTATACTCAGGTATGTTTCCAATGAAACATATATGAGACATTTCAAATATTCACGTATGAAACATTTATAAGGACACATTTCTCCTACATATCAATAAATTACTCTCCGATATGTTTCTTGAAACATATATAAAATGTTTCGATGTAACGTTTTTGTGTTGTTTCAAATCTAGGTTTCTGAAGGCGGACATTAAACATCTATGTTATGTGTATGATACGTTTCTGTCGCTGTTTCGGAGATGTTTCATGTTTCAGAGATACGTTTCTAAAACATTTCAGAAACGTTTTTTTGCACTGTGGGTGGTATTCCATAAATGACTTTACAAGCGGTATTTCGTAGATAAAGGTGATCGTACTGTTCTTTTGATAGGCTTTGATTTCAATTAGGGATTTGTATAGGTAAAGATTTTCGATGTCGATAGAGTAAGGTAGTACTAAAGTGGTCTTGGTAGAGGTTTGTAAGTTTTGTAAGTTTTCTGAGATGTGATGTAGGGCCGTTCGAAGATCGTTGTTTTCGATCAGCGATAGATGTATCTGATTGTTTTTTGCGAAAGTAAGGGATGTTTCTAAATCTGCGAGAGTTAAGATGAATAGTTCTAAAGACTGGACTGATTGGTCGAGCATCATGTGGGTAGAGAGTGTTCTGAGGAAACTGTTGATTTCGGATTTGGTATCGAATATTAATTTGTTTAAATTTTCGCTTAGGAGCTTTTGATTATTGATAAGGGTTTGAATGTTCTTCGTGAAGCTGTTAATGGTATGGTTTAAGATTTGGGTCTGTTCTTGTAGAATGGTTTTTTGGAGATTAGAAGATTTAGTTAATTTGTCAATGAGAGTGTCGTAGCGTCTACCGTCGTTGGCGTCGAGGTTGCCTGTGATGAACTTTATAACATTGCCGAGGCCATCGGCTAGCGATCTTTTTGGTCTAGATCTAATGAAAAGCTGGGGAAATATTTGGTCAATTAGTAAATCGGATTTCTCTAAATACTGTTGTATCAATAATAACTGGTTACTATAATTAAGCGGGATTCCTAAATTATCGGAAGGATTTCTATGCGGAGCTAAATAATGTTCGTCTTTAAGCAACGTGATGATATCTAATAAATCTTTTCTAAGTAACTTATAACTATCTAATATAGGTGAGTAATTTAAGGTCTTTATAAGTGTCCAAGAGCTTTCTTTTATAAGGGCTCGTCCTTTAACTAGTGGATATAATCCGGGGTTGTCCGTCAGCTGTTGTATGGTTATTTCGGAATGGACGAAGGTCCAGGGGAGGATGAAGATGATTCTGAAAATGGCATTAGGTCATTAGCGTGTCTTTTAATAGTCGTATTATTTGTTGTATTTAGTAAGTCATATGTGTCGTGTTCGTATGCTTTTTGGACTGTGAAGGGTCCTGTGAATCGTGGTTCCTTTTTATTCCTGAGGTTGGTCTTAACATAAACTTTGTCATTTACTTTAAATTTGTGGTGTTTTCGAGTTTCGTTAATTTTAGCGTTACGGGTTTCTTTGGTTTGTTCTTGTTTGTCGTGTAAATTATCGTAAAAATGTTTCATTCTCGTTTTATGATCTGTAACATAATTTTCGTAGAAATGTTTGTCGTATTCTAGGTCGAAAGGGTTTCTGCTTTCGGTATGTCCGAATAGGATTTCAAAGGGGGTATAGTTTAGGTTAGAATGTATAGAGTGATTATAGGCCAAAATACAATATTGAATTTTTTTAGTTTCCGGTATGTCTTGAAGTAAGCGATAGTGTTCGAGAATGGTGGAATGTAGTCTTTCCACTATTGAATTTGATTGATGGTTATATGGAGTGGTTACGTGTAGTTTAATTTTATGGAGTTCTACAAAATTTTTAAAAGGTTGTTTGTTAAATTCGCCGTCAACTACTAGAGTGTCTGGGGTCGTATATGTCGTTATAAAGTAAAATAATTTTTCTGTTACGTCTATCAGGTTACTAGAGGTTAGTTGGTAAGCTTGTGCAAATTTCGAAAAAGCGTCGATTAGTGTCAAATATTTTCGTCCGCCGATTTGGAATATGTCCATGTGTACGGTGTTTAATGGTCGGTTGTAAGTAGAGGTCAAATTTAAGGGTTGTTTAATAGGGTGTCTGTTATATTTGTGTTTTTTACAAATCTGGCATTTGTCTATGTAATTTTTAATGTCGTTGTTGATGTTTTTCCAATAGTATTTTCTTTTCAAGTGTTCGGTGGTTTCTGGGATTCCTCTGTGGTTGGTTTTTCCTTCGTGATAATTTTGAATTTGAGTCATTCTTTCGTCTTTGTCTAGAACATAGGTAACTTGTTTCGTGCATCTGTAAAATTTTGGTGTGTTTGCGTTTGATATGGAAATAATATAATTGGAGAATTCGTTGTATAAAGAGTCCGTGGGGAAAAAGCAATAGTAGTTCGTTTTTGGTACACAATGTTCGATAAGTAACTCATTAAATTTGTCGCGTTTATTAGATTCATTAAAGTAAATTTGTAATAGGCGGTCTCCGTCAACGTTAGTTAATTTTATTCGTCTGGGCAAGGGTGTTTGTATGAACTCTATTTGGTTTGGGAATTGCTGAAGTGGTTTCTCGTGTATGGGTATCCCGGGTGTCGACTCTTCTTGGGAGTGAATCGTGCTCCCTCCTGATTCAATGTCAACATCGGTTTGTCTAACTTCCTGATTTTCTTGTCTTTCGTTTTGGGTGTTTTGGTGAATGGTGGGTATGTCAAAGAGGTCTGTGATTTGGGGTGTATCTGATCTGTTAGGAATCATACTGTAATTGTCGGTGTCCGTATTTTTATTACTGTCGTAGTCTCGTAAAACGTCGTCTATGTCGTCCATGATTGTGTCCGTTAGGGTTAAGGGGTGTAATTGTATGCGCGAGAGGGCGTCCGCGACTTTATTCGTTTTTCCGGGAAGGTATTTTATATCGAAATTGAACTCTTCTAATTTTAGGGACCATCTTGTTAATTTTGAATTGGGTTCTTTGAGATTTCTTAGCCAAACTAGGGGTCGGTGATCGGTATATAAAATGAATTTGTTTCCAAAAAGATAGGGTCGAAATTGTTTAGTTGCCCAAACTATCGCTAATAATTCTCGTTCTATCGTCGAATATCTCTGTTCGGTCTCGTTAAGCGTTCTAGAGGCGTAGCAAATGGGTCTTTGATTTTGTGATAGTACAGCTCCCAGTGCAAATTTGGAGGCGTCTGTAGTCAGTTCAAATGGTTTTTCAAAGTCAGGGTGTTGCAGAATTGGTTCGTTAGTGAGGATTGTCTTAGTATGGTTGAATGAGTTTATAAAATCGGGGGTATGTTTAACGTTGTTGTCCTTTTTTAAGCATTGGGTCAAAGGTTTTGTTATCTTCGCGAAATCTTTAATGAATTTTCGGTAATAGCCTAATAGTCCTAGGTAACTTTTAATTTCTGTTTTCGTTTTTGGTATTGGGAAATTTTGAATTACTTGTATTTTTGATGGATCGGGATGGATACCGTCCGGTGTAATTATATGTCCAAGAAATTTTACTGACTTATGTAGAAATTCGGACTTGTCTAATTGAATTTTGAGGTTGGTCGAACGGCATTTTTCGAATACGTTCTTTAAGCGTGAAATATGTTCTTGTAAGGAGGTTGAAAAAATTATTACGTCGTCTAAGTAAATGAGGCATTGTGTTGGTGTTAGTCCGGTTAAAGCGGTGTTCATCATTCGTTGAAATGCGGCTGGTGCATTTTTCAATCCAAACGGCATACGCTTAAACTGAAAATGTCCTTCCTCGGTGGAAAACGCCGTTTTTTCTCTGTCTTCTTTCTCTATCTCTATTTGATGAAAGCCGGAGGCTAGATCCAGCGTGGAAAAATAATTCGCGCGACCTAATTGGTCTAAAACGGTTTCTATGTTAGGTAGGGGAAATTTATCTTCGATTGTATTCTCGTTTAATTTTCGATAGTCAATTACTATTCTCCATTTTGGTTTATTGGATGCGTCCTGTTTCTTTTTCACTACCCATATGGAGAAGTTATATGGACTTTCAGATGGTTCGATAATTTCTTCTTTTAGCATTTTATTTATTTGATTTTTAACCTCCTCTCGATGTACATGGGGGTATCTGTAAGTTTTCGTAAAAATAGGAATGTCATTTTTGTTCTGATGCGGTGTTTAGTCAAATTAGTGGATGATAAGGGGATGTCTGAGTGATAAAAAATATCCTTGTATTGGTGGCATAAGGTAGTCAATGTTGATTTTTCTTCGGGGTTTAAATGGTCCATTCGTAAGTTGTTTCTTAGGTTTTCTAAAAGCGTGTATTTCATGTTGCGGGAATCGTTTCTTGTTTGTCCGAAATTATAGTTGTGAATTTGAATTTGGTCGTCGTTTTCATTTTGGTTGTAGTCTTCTAAGTAAAGCGGGGTATTTATTGTTAATCGTTCGGGTTCGGTTGAAGTGTTGATAATGGTAGTGTGAAAATAATTATTATGAAGTTTAACTATTGCTGAAGGCATGGTTAAGTGTTTTGAAAATTTTAGTTTGGGTGCGATTTTGTTTCCATTCGATCCTATGGCAGGTAATTTAATTTGTTGTTCTGTCCTAGGGGGTATGATTATGGTTTTCAAAGTGTTTTCACTTGTTTTGGAAAAATTACAGTAGTTGCGTTTTTGAATTTCTTGTTTTATTTGGGATTTGTTAATAAAAAAAGGTACCGTCGTTTTTTCGGTCTGGATGTGGTTCCAACGGTAGTCAACATTCGCGGGAAGGCTTGCTAATAAGTCGGATCCGATTAATCCAACGTATTCGGTATGAAAATTGAAAAGATAAACTAGGTGATTACCATCTTCTTTGAAGAGGCTAGGGAGTGGAATTTCGGCTACATACTTATGTTTGGTTTTTCCGTGGGAAGTTATAATTTCAAAAGGTTTTTCGCGAATTGAATTTGGAAAATGTCGATAAACAAATTCGGGTGAGAGAATTGTTTTAGAACTGCCTGTGTCGATTAAAAGTTTTTCGTTTGTTTGAGGGATTATAATAAAAGGTAAGGAAGATTTAGGGTTAATTGAAAATGTTTCTAATTGTTCTCCGAGGCTTGTATGCAAAAATTTTCGTCTTCGTAATAGTCTTCGATTGGTTCATTTTGGTTATCATGGTACTCGGGTTGGTTTTCGAGATAGTTGTTTTCGTATTCTGAAGTATCAGGTGGATCGTCGTATGTAGGTGTTAGGTCGTAGTTTGGATACACGTCTTGTTCTTGGAGGTCGGCGTGATTCAATTCTTCCGAGTGGAAGTTTCTTGGTTGGGAACTTTGTCTTATGAAATTTTGGTTAAAGTTTTGATTAGTGTTAAAGTTACGGTTAAAAGGTCTTTGCGGTGGGTTTGTTCGTTGGGCCTGGTGTGAAGCGGGTCTTTTTCTAATCGTACTGGTTTGCATGGGTTCTGGTAGATTTTGTGGTCGGAAATTGGGTTTAGGGGTGAAAGCGTTTTGTCCACGGTTATTGAAATGCGATTGGTAGTTTGAAGACTGTTGCGGGAATGGACTCGTATTTTGATAATTAGGGGTGAAATTTCGTCTGAATTGGGGTGCTCGCTGCTGTGAAGTTTCGGGATAAGATTGTCGATAACTTTGTACGTTTGGGTTAAGGTTTGATTTCTGGTGATTTGCAGATAGAAATTTGGGTTGCATTTGCACTTTATTACTGTTTTGGAAATATCTAATATCTAATTCTTCTTTTACGTACGATAGGGCTGTTTCAAGATTTTGAGGTGCTCTACTTCTGATAAAGCTGCCTAATGGTTCTAAAAGTCCTCCTAAAAATGTTTTTAATGCCAATAATTTGGAGTCTGTAATTTTGTAATCCTTAATTGGTTGTTCAATACGTTCTAAAGAAATTTTGGAATTGAGTATAGCTAATAAGGATCTAATTCGGTTATAGAAGTCAATAGGGGATTCTTTTGGTGATTGCCGCTCGCGGGTTAAATCGATACGAATGTTAAGTTCGGATCTTTGGTCTCCGAAATTGCTAATGAGGGTACTTTTCAATTCGTCCCATGAATTATAAATCTGACCGGTAACAACTTCTAAAGCTGCACCTTTTAGTCTATTTCGAGCTGAAGATAACAATAATTTGTTTATATACGCATTCGGGTCTTGTCTTTGCCAAAATTGAGTAAAAATATCTTCTACGGCTCTGATGTACTCAGAAAGTTCTGAAGGGTTACCAAAATAGTTTGGAATTTCGTTTAATAAGCTAGTGTGGAATCCTAAGGGATATCCTGTAAATGCTGCTGCTGCAGGTTGTTGACTTTGTGGTTGCGTCATGTTGTCGAGATTTAATCTTGCAGGTCTTAAAACTGCACGTATAGGCACTTGTTCTTTGATAATTTCACTTTTCGGCATAAACGTAATTTAATTTCACTTTTTCACTTCCTACTGGTTATAATATTAACTTAAATTTAAATTATAGAGGGATTTCAATGATTGCAAAAATTTAAATAATAATGTTTTTAAGAGTTGCAGTATTTGTAAACGGCTAATGATTATGCTACCTATTCGTCCTGACGAATAAGGAATTACATGAATCGATTAGTTCGTGTACCTGCTTAAAACTATTTTATTTTTATAACAAATTGCTCCAAAGTGAGCGGAATCTTAAAATTATTAACTCACGCAAGTATCATATCTTCGATGACCTGGTGAGGTTGGATGATGCCTTCGATGGGCTGATGTCCGCGATGGACGTTGTCTTCAATAGACTGGAACTCGAAGTCAGCTAGGCCGGGGCGATGCTTGTCCCACAAATGCTGTCGCTGTTTCCGGGTTGTAATTTAATTTTGTTTCTTAACTTTTCTCCCGTCCTTCGGCGATGTTTGTCCTCTGGATTGAAGATAGGTCTCGAAAGTTTTCAAACACGCGATTAAGGTTTAAAAACCAAGGAACCAATAACTAACTTTTAATTTTCGAAAAATTATTTTATTATTCCTTCGCGTATCCTACCGACTGCGCCAATTTAGTTTTTTCTCGATAAAACTGTCTTTTTAAAAAGCAATTCTAAAACTTTAATTAGACAAAAAACGGAGTTTACAGCTTGGATGAAACTTATAGACTAAATTATAATTAAAAATATGGGACGCACTATTCCCATTTACTAAGCATTTTCTTATTCTAAGTATTGCAAAAGATAAAGATTATCTTTTGCAACTAAGGCAGGTCGATTACCTTAACTAGCTCTTACTTACGATAATATTAGCTTTAGGGATCAGAATCTGAATCAACTTAACATATTGTTTGTACATAGCATCTCAAATGCCGATGTCGGCAGTGTCACTCACATTTTTTTGGATAGAAGAAGCTTTCTATTTTAATAACTTCTTTAACGTCTGTTTTTCTATAAAAGAAGGTTAGAGAATATTTTCAATAAGAAAATTAAGATACATCCCCTGACCAAACGTTGCATGATAACGTGTAAGTATAAATGGCGCAAGTTGGATCCAACCTGCTAAAAGCTTCTAGACGTCGGCGCCGGTTATATTCAGTCTACTATGAAATTTGTAGTTTGTACGGGAGCTTTAAAACATGATACACGTTTATGTATTGTAATTCATAGCTCTATTTTTAACACAAAGGCTATTTCATTTCCCTCTTTGTACGTACTTTATTAAAAACGTATAAGTAACGAAGCACGTGGGCGTAAATATTGATTGAAAATAATGAACTCGACTTCTCTACCTTAAAATGATTTAAAATAGAAGGCAAACATTCCAACGTTATTAATAATGATATAATAATAGATAAATGTGAACTCACCTTCTAAAGTCTCTGCTCCAACAGGCGTATATAACGGGGTTCATACATGAATTTATCCACCCTAACCATGTTACTACAGCTGAGACTATTTCTTCGTGCCATATGCACTCCATACAAAATCCGGATAATAAATTGACTACAAAAAATGGTAACCAGCACACCACAAACACTCCCATCACTATTCCCAAAGTTTTTGCCGCCTTCTTCTCTTTAGCAAACTTTGCTAACTTACGACTAAGAGAAAAGTTTTTCCCGTACCTATTGGAAGCAATCCTGGCTAAGCCGTTATTTTGTAATGCCGTTAAGGGCTCATCTTCTGGTGAACTGTATAAGTGCCTAGCTTCAGATGTGGGCAATTTACAAGTGCCTCCTCTGTGTATCCTCAATGTAAGTTCAAGTTCTCCCGATCCTAATAGAACTTGTTTAGTCCCTAAACGTAACGAGCGAGTTTGCATAACGGCAGCACGATATATTCGATAATACGTAAAAACCATTACGAATAATGGTAGATAAAAAGAAATTGTAGACGAAAATATTAAATATCCCAAATGTTCGGTAAAGGGACACTTATACGCAGGTATCGGTTCAGTTCTCACTGCACGCCACCACGCTATTGCCGGAAACGATATTGCACTTGAACATATCCACACTGCGGCAATTAAAAGTGCCGATCGAATACGAGTCATTCTCATAGGATACGCAATTGGATCCGTTATTGCCCAGTAACGATCTAACGATATAACGCACAAGTTCAATATAGACGCGGTACTAAATAAAACGTCGAGAGATCGCCAAACATCGCACCAGTCTGGTCCAAAAAACCATGTGTGCTCCAAAACTTCGTAAAGAGCACTAAAAGGCATTACGACAAGTCCTACTAAACAATCTGCTACCGCTAAGGAAGTAATAAAGTAATTGGTGGCTGTGTGTAGGTATCGCTCTCTAATTACAGCTAATATCACTAGCATATTACCAAAAACCGTAGCGATGGGAAACACTAATAATAGAGATACGATTAATGCACGATCTTGTATCAAGGCACTCCAGTGCTCCCAGGCATCTTTCTCTAAGTCTGTCGAATTGGTCCAGATTGTACCGTTTGTGTCCGTAAAATTTAAATTCTCGTCATCAGTTGCTGCTGGATACAGCAGCTCCGTGCCGTTCATAGCTTCCTTTGATTCATAACATGAATAAGTCTGAAAATAAAAGAAAAAAATTATTTTTTTATATAATGCATAAATATTATCTATATTATATATCTCGTTATGCAATCGAGATATGGGAAACTAGAACAGTTGGACGAGTAGGTAAACTTTCCCAGTTCAATGCACGTATTTTGAAAATGAATCATGACTGTTTACACAGCGCTTATCGATGTGTTTCATATATTAGATAAGTACACCTATGACCTATTTTGGTAAGGGATAAACTCATACGTTAAGATTTGGAGCACTTTCATGATAAATTCGTGCATCATACTTGGCGGTTTTCAAATCTTACAGTAAGTAACATTATTTGAAATCAAAATGAATAAGTTATTCGTTTTAGGAGTAGAATTGGCGAATTTTGAAGGAAAACGGGTAGTAGGAGATGAGAGCCGTCAATTCAGTTATATAAAAGGCAGCGGGTATGACAAATACAAAGAAGTTGAATCAAATACCTAATCATTGCTCAACGATTACTATGGGTTTAATCAGGTCCAATTTAGAACAACTGTACACAACACAATTTAAATTTTATTCCAAATGTTTTCATGATTCTATGTTGTCTGGATTCGATTGAGACCCTCTCGTATTGTTTTGGTCAAGCACTAATTCTTCAGCTACGTGTTCTTACGTACCTAACCTTAATTGAATCTTAACCACTTTGATTGTAATATACTATAATAATTTTAAATTTAAATTGTTACTGTTGCTACTTGGTAATTGAACTAATTTAACCTTCTAATAAAGACGTCTTTGAAGAAGACTAGACACTGCTAGTCGAAACGCCGCCTGAATGAAGCTCCGTGAGTTTTATTTAAACCACCACTCTGTCCACCTTCCTCTAGAAGGCTCCATAAGTTGTGAAGAGACGCTCATCAATCAATTACAACATAAGTTGTGAAGAGACGCTCATCAATTACAACATACAATTCTTTGCTTTCCTTATGAATGAGATCCAAATTAAAACAAATCATGACTAAATATAATATTGTTCTTTAGTCATTGCATTGCCATAGGGAATTTTAAGTCAATAAGAATCTTCGACCTCTTGACTTTTATGTAATCTCCAGCGGAAAAAAAATGCTGTATACAAATAAATTAAATTAGCAAAAACCAAATTCATTGAATCCAAGTTTAAATTCGCAGATGGTAACACTGGTAACAATAGAAAAACATGGCAATGATTTATTATACGGTCAAAAAACAATTAAAAAAATGTCGACAATTAAAACTAATCAGCAATTATTAAAATCCGAAGTAGATATTGCAAATGCCCTGAACGAATATTTTAACTCCATTATAGCGATATTTTAGCTAAATACATACAAACTACCAATAATGAATGACTCAACGAACATTTCTACAAACATCAATACATTATTTTTTAAACCGACTGACGCTAACGAAATTGAATTGCTAATAAATAAACTTGATATCAGTACTGCATTAAGAATGGACGGTATAACACCAATTGATGTGAAAAACTTAAAGGATGAAATTGGTAATAACTTATGCAAAATAATAAATGAATGCATACAACAGGGCTATTTTCCGAATTGCCTTAACAATCCAAAATTACTCCTATATACAAAAATGGTTGCCATACTGACATGGGTAACTAGAGACCAATTAGTGTAAACAGTACCTTATCTAAAATATTCGAGAAAATTATTAAATTCAGAATAATGGACTTTCTAAATAAATTCAACTTAATAGATAAAAATCAATTTGGGTTTTTAAATAGTAATACGAAATTGGCATTATAAAATGTCACAGATTATATAAACGAAAACTTAGATAATAATAACTATGCTTCGGATAGTTAGATGCACTAAAAAACCTTGAAATATGCATGCAAATATACACGAAAAATACTAAAAATATGCCCTTAAATATGCATTTAAAAATTTGTTTCTATACTATATCTGTATTACAATCTTATAAAATCTTTTATTTATTTTTTCTTTTATCATCGTAGATGATAACACTTTTGATGGTAGCTATTAATTAACTATAAAATATTGCAAATTTGCAAATACAAATATTTTGTTAATGTTATTCTACTTACGTAGTTAGTACGTCCGGCTTAAGATATTAGCCTTACAGTCATCTATTGAAAGTATCATATTTGTTGAGCCTATTTTACAATTATGTAGTAATGTTTCATGTATTGAAATTTAACGCCCTAAACAAAGAATAGCATGAATTTTAATATTCTTTTCTATAGACGGTTTTTTCGAAAGAAGTGTTTATAATACATATTACTATAAAAAATAAAATGTCAAACAATGTATAATAACCAGCTAAAGAATACATAAAATGCTTTAAAAGCATCCTAATATAGTAAAATATGCAAATATGCTTTAAAAAGTCAATATATGCATTTATAACAAAAAGCGGCTAAAATATGCATTTGCATATACAACTATGAAAATGCATAACTATCCGAAGCCTAAGAATAACTACGTTGTAACTATATTCATAGATTTAAAGAAGGCATTTGATACTGTGGACCACTCCTTGCTTTTAAGGTTCATGGAGCACATTGGAATTAGAGGTACTGCCAATATATTGATAGAATCCTTCTTAGCTAATAGAAAACCGTCACTAAATTAGGTAACAGCATAAGTAAACCGTTAATTTTATCAGAGGAGTTCCACAGGGATTGGTGCTAGGTCCAATCCTCTACTTAATTTACATATCAAATCTCAAGGAAGTGTGTTTAAAAGCAAAGTATAGTGTATTTGCCGATGATACGGTTTTGCTATACATAGGAACAGATGCAGAAAGCCTGCAAAATACCATTAATCAAGACTTAACCTTAAAAATTGGTTAGATGGAAACTTACTTACACTAAATACAGCTAAATCGGAATATTTAATTTTCAAAAATAAAAACAAATCCACAATATCACTGGATCTATATGTAAGTAAAACCAAATTAAGACAAAATATACGAACCAAATATTTAGGACTAATCATAGACGATAAATTAAGTTTTAAACCATACTGTGACTCCATAATATCAAAACTAGCTGTTCTAAGTGGTGTTTTTTCAATAATTTATATACCTGCCAAATCAAGATTATTAGTAGCAAACGGTCCCATCTTATCTCATCTTCAATATAACATCACCACCTGGTGAAAAACTTCCGAAACATGCTTAAACAATACTCAAAGATCTTGTAATAAAGCTTTGAAATCGCTGTATAAGTTACCTTTTCTTAATAATTGAGGTTTTCGTGTTATTATTTATTTCTTATGGTACGTACCTATTACCGGTCCACATTAATATTATATTTTACCACTGTTACGTAATGTCATAAAGTATTTTTTATTATGTGTTAAATAATGGCTTCTCTTATACCAGTTTTACAAAAACTGTCTGGGTCGGCTATTATTTTGTAGCACACATGCTAGGTAAATAAATTAAGTTCTTCTTAAAAAAATATTGTATAGTAGTGTCAGTACTGCTCACATTCCACTTTGGTTCTTAAATTCTAATCTGCTCCACTGTTTATATATCTCTGCATTTGGCTTACTTAGGTTTTATTAAGGTCCCCAGGCTGGACTCTGTTTTTAGATATTAAAGGGATTTAGTAATAATGCGCATTGCGATTAAATACTTCAGCGTGGTTTACATACAATAGTTAGGTATATCATAATAATAATAATAACTCTCGATTAGGATGTGAATTGTAACGTTTTGAAATACCGCTAAGGCGTACCTGCTAATAATAATATTGATGCACTGGTCACCAATATAAAGCAGTATGTAAATTATTTTGGTGCATTTTAAATTTATCTACGTTGAAGGGTAATCACTAGTGTCTGGAGAAAACCTCTAAACCGCTTTCAACTTCTTTGTACAACTATGTTTGCATTAATACTTCTTGAATATTCCCTGTACAGTTCTTTTATAGCAATACTTGATTACTCTGTTAAGGTGAACTATTAAGTAATTATTATGTAATAGATATTAATATTATATTACACGCGACGCAGTAAAATCGTCATTTATAAGACCATAAATAGCTTATTGCAGTTTTCTTATCAAGACCAAAGAAATAAAGAAATAAAACTTTATCGTAAACGTTGGTATATTACATGGCTGTTATTCTCCCCTTTATATGTTACATTCATTATGTACGTTTGTCCGGTATGGTATTTTACTGTTTGGGCAATAAAGTATTATTTTACTTCGGTTCTTCTCGATACGATTAGTTTTAGTAATACATATACCTATATAAAATAAAATTATTATTATTATTATTAAATTCCAAATAAGTTTTTGTTCATATGAGCATTCGATGCTTGTTTACTTTCCTTACATTTTTTTCTACTATCGTACTAATTCATAAGATTGTAATAATAAAGCAAAGTAATGTTCATTTTGAATGTAACATAACTTATCAAGAGTAACAAATTGTAACAGATTAAAATTAAACATAGATTGCCAAGATACAACGTTAACAAAATTTTTGGTATATCATCATGCATCCAATAAACCTTTTTTTCCGCGCAGGCATAAAATGGAAATCAGGTCCAATTAGCAAGAATAAATTGTGCAAATATCAGTGCAAGTGCTGTGAAAGATATTGTCAGGTTTACTTCATGCTCTATGGAATCCCAGCTGAAAACCTAGGAATAGGTATCATAAATTATGAATTTTTGTTGTGATGAAGAATGTAATCATTTCGCTCACCGAGTTCCACAACGTAACTTTAGGGAGAATTAATTATAATTCGTGAAACTTTTTCCACCGCAATAATTACAATATACCGTGTGTCAATTTGAAAACGTTGCACCCTGAAAATATTTCAGCCCATACAGAAAATCTAAAGATATACAAGAACACGAGGAGAAAATTCACAAAAAGTACTTTATTTTATTGAATTGTGGGAAAGTTGCCCAGTATTTTCCAAATAGCGATAAAGAGAAACTAATTTTGAAAACCTGAATTTTCATACAAACAGCTGATCTTCTCATTAAATCTTCTAAATCTTGAGTTGTGTTTTTTAAACAATCGGTAGGAAGAAATCTAGAGGCGTTAGGTTTCTAGGTAATAGTGGTGGTTATTCAATTGCTCTTTTTTGACCAATTCATATGCCATAAAATCTATCATTTAGTTACTATCAAACTGACAGAAGGTAATCTATGTAAATAGGTCTATTATTTCTTCAATCAGATTTGAATAGAGCTCACCAGATGAATTGTTCAGAATAAGGGTCTACTAATAGAATTTCTAGAGTAGTGGCCCAAACAACACAAACTACATACAGCATACCAGTTATTATTATTATTATTTAAGATTAATTCACGTCCAGTTTTTGGTCGATTTCTTTGAATTTGCGAAATTATCATACGCGAATAAATGGATGCATTAAAGAAGTTTCTTTTTGGCTTTGACGCCAAATTAGATAATTACATTATTGATTATAAAATGTATATTTCGAAATTATTTGAGGACTATTTCTATCAGTTTCATGTTTACAATGTTTTCATAGTTTATTAGCTTTTGTTTTCATAAATTAATTTCAATTTAATACTACGGAAGGTTTCAACTGATGTGAAAATCTTGCAAACAACTATGTTATTATTTCGAAGTAAAAGCCGCAAAGAAGTTGCAACATAATTATACAGGGTGATTGGGGAGGAAATGGAAGTATTTCAAAGACATTTCCAGAAAGCTAAAATAAGCAAAATAAGCTCATACGTTCAAATCCGATTTTCATTTGTTTCAGAGATAATTAGGTTTTTCTTTTTATAAAGTTAATCAAGTTTTTCAGAAGCACTACGTGCACTTGGGAACATTCCAGTTTCGCTAGCACGTCTAAAAACATTTTGAAACACTTGCCTATGAGGAATTCTTCTGTTCGGAAAACGACGTCGATACTCTTCTACTGAATGAACAGAATTGCTATTACAAAATCCATAGACAAGCATTATATCTGCATATTCTCTATGACTGAAAATATGAGGCATTTTTGTAAATTTTGTAAAACAACTACAACAGTCACTTTTTATGACATTACCCTAATTAATATTTTGTTTCAAATTGGCAAATAGGACAACGTTGTCAAATTTAACTTGATGAACTTTTTAAAAAGAAAAGCCTAATTATCTCTGAAACAAATGAAAATCGGATTTGAACATATGAGCTTATTTTGCTTATTTTAGCTTCCTGGACATGTCTTTGAAATACTTTCATTTCCTCCCGAATCACCCTGTATAAATTGAGAAATGTACCTACCTGATAAGTGGTAGGTACGTTTAAATAAAAATAAACTTTTAGTAAACGATTTGTTACTCTTGTTAATTTACAACTACGAATGTCAGAAAAAGGTAATGGTTTTGCTTAATTGGTCCACGGTGTGCAGTTCTTGCTCCTTGCTCCTCAAATAAGGACAGTTGTGCTTGAATTTGATTTGAGATTTGCTATACAAATAGCACAATGAATAAATGTGGGAGAGATCTTTTGAAAGCATTTAAAAAGAAAATACCATAACTGTCTTCCTTGTTTTTTTATTCACATTTGGTTAATTAATTGGTTAATAATATGCAAGAAAGCAAATTAATGGGATAATCAATAAAGTATGGGTTACCTTTTTATAATCTTCTTCGGAGGGAAATCCTATGCATAGTTTCCAATCCTGATTAGGTAACTCTAAATAAAAATAAGAATACAAAGAACCTCAACAATTTAGAGTCCAGATTATGACAATTTAATGGTTACTTTCGAGCAAGAAATAATCAATTGTTACTGAGTTGAAATCTGTTCAACAAGGATGAAATATATTGACGTTAAAGAATTCAGAACGAAAATTAAATTGATTCAATGTAAATAGTGAACAGGGTAAACATTTTATGAACGGTTAACGAAAAATAAAAATTAATATTTTATGGACAGATAATTGAAAATGAATATTTTCTGAACAGTTAATTGAAAATTAAATAACAAGCAAAAGAATTGTATTATTAATTTAGCTAATCACAAATTTCTTTTCCTTTACACCATAAAAAGCTTGAGATAGCAAAGTTAAATTAATGGGTATCCTATGGAGGTGGTACAGAAGCTTCTCACTAAAATTTACAGATCTATAAGCCAATCCAACCTCATCCGTCAGAGCACTCGTCCCATCCACACTGTTTATCGTTCCCTACCCTTCGTTCCCAACTTATCCCATAGGTTGAAGAATATCTTCAATAGTCACAATATCCATATTTCATTTTCCACCCCTCATTCCCTTTCATCCGCGTTGGTCCATAACAAGGATTCCATTATTAAGTTAAACAAGTCCGGTATTTATCAACTTTCTTGCCAAACGTGTCAATGTTTTTATCTCGGTCAAACCGGCAGATCTTTTACTTCTCGTTTCAAAGAACACTTTCAAGCCATTAAGACCAACAACCTATCCCATAAATCCGCTTTCGCCGACCATATCCTGTCCACTGGACATAACTTCAACCCCCAGTCTGATTTTAAAATTCTTCATTTATGTGACAAGGGTCCTTTGCTCAATGTTCTAGAATCTTTAGAAATCTGCAAACATAAACGCAGTAATAATTTATTAAATGAAATCACCGATCTTGGGAGTAATCTTATCTGTCATAAGTTTGTTTAAAAACAATTTTTGCTATATTCAATTTTGATTCACCTTGTATTAATTTTCAAGTTAGTGGTTGTCATTGTTTGGACGCCATCTAGTGTCGTTTTAATTCTTTCTCTTCAAAAATGTCACCGTATAACGGCTGTTGTAAAAATCAGTCAATTTTATAATGAAATTTCTCTTTTAACCCGGGCCCTTTTGGCTCCGGAATTTATATAATGTTTGTTAGAATGTTTCAACTTTAATTATTGTTTTGTTTTAATTATGTGATCTTCACCCCTTTGGTAAGTTTTACTTGTAACCACCTGTTATCTTAATGCTAAATGTGCTATTTTTAGACATTCAATTTGTGATGGAATTTTGTATCGTTAGTTTAATTTAGAATCAATTTTTGCTTGAAAATGAGACTAGGATGTCTCGAAACATGTCGCATTCATAACTTAAATTTAAACTGTTAATTAGTCAAACTTTACTTCTCTTTTTTCACCTTTGTTGAAGGTTAATAACGAGGTGTTTTTACTTATAAAAATATTTTCCGATTAATGCTGGATTGTCACCCACGTGAAAGTGAGTAGCGGGGTGCTTCCAATTAATCGTTTTACTTCATTACCCGTTAGTGTTGCCGATTAATTTCGGGGCTAATGTTTCAGTATACTTGTATACTTATCTTAAAAAACATAACCACTCACCCCATCCTTCGTTTCACCTAAGTTTTGACTTAATTCTCATATTAAATTCATTGTCAAGGGGAGGTACTAAGTAGTTTTATTTATTAATTTAATTCAATAACACTGTCACTTTGACACAAAAGTTATAAATTTTCTAAAAGCAGTAAAATTTACTAATAACCCATCAAGATAAATTATAAATTTCAAGGTATAACTTTTCAATTGTTATCAACTTATCCTCAGGGTAGTTCAGCAGGATGTCAAAAGTAAATGTTTCAAGCTTTACACATCACACCTCATAATTTGTAACTAAACATTTTGTATATATTGGATTTCGAAAAAAAGGTTTTACAATGTTGAATTGGTGGACAGATTTGCGCGTTTAAATTGAATGATATTATGGAATTATACGTAGTAACACATAATAGTTTCAGCGAAATGAAATTGATGCTGTAGATATTATTTAATTCGATACCTCATGTGTGTATTGTGTAAATAGATTTACTACTAATTATTAACAATTTTCACCGAACGCAGATATACAATTAAATCAAATAAGCTGTATTTAATTAGGCAAACAAATTGAATTTTAAGTAAACTTTAACAAACTTTACAAACATTTCATTGAGGAAGATGCTTAATTAACTGATGTAACTATTGCAAATATAAACAAAAGTATTTCACTTACAAGTGCTTTAATTTGATTACCGCCTGTTGTGAACTATGTGTAAATCCATTTGTCTGTCGGTGTTTACCGTACCGATGAGTGCTTGTGTTATGCAAATTACGGTGGTTACGACAAAGTTTTGCGAACAATTACGCCCTTTGCAGTCTCAAGAATCACTGTTAGATTTATAGTTATGTTCCGAGAGGAAATAGTTGGAATTTTTTCTACAATTTTACAGACTCTAGTCTTTGATATGACACTTCTACTATGTAGCATTTGAGGTCTATGACAGTGTATAGAGAAAACTTCCACGTTTCCCTTAGCAGTTTGATAAAACAAGGTGAAATTATACAGGGTGATTCAAAAATGGCGCATAAGCTCTTCAGCACGTTGTAGAGGACGGTTATTTGAACTATAGAAAAATTAGAAAAAAATTTTAGCTACTACATTTTTATTATTATTATTATTATTACCTAATATTTCAGGATAATGAGGTGATATGAGCATTTCTTTTTATTACCCACCCACAGTGCAAAAAAACGTTTCTGAAAAGTTTTAGAAACGTATCTTTGAAACATGAAACATCTCCGAAACAGCGACAGAAACGTATCATAGACATAACATAGATGTTTAATGTCCGCCTTCAGAAACCTAGATTTGAAACAACACAAAAATGTTACATCGAAACATTTTACATATGTTTCAAGAAACATATCGGAGAGTAATTTATTGATATGTAGGAGAAATGTGTCCTTATAAATGTTTCATACGTGAATATTTGAAATGTCTCATATATGTTTCATTGGAAACATACCTGAGTATAAAAAAATTGAGATGTGGTAGAAACTATAGTACCGAGAGCCCCAACTGCTCTGAGGGGCTCTTTTCCCAGTGCGCAGGCCCTGCAGGGCCCCATGTACTCCGGTGGCTTGTTCTCCAGGGCCCCCAAAATTCTTTTAGTGTAAACTCGAAGGAGATCGGTGATGATGAAAAATCCTTTTGCTTCAAGTGGGATTCGAACATCGGTCGCTTGTTTAGGAATTCAGAAAACAGCCACGCAAACTACCTGAGCTACCGACTCGCTGGCAAATAAGCCATTTAGATGTGCAATATTACCCATCTACTTATGATGAATAAATCTATTTTTGGAAACGGAAATTTTTCGTTCCAATTAAACACAAAATTGTAATTTTGGATAAATATCTAAAACACTCATTGAAATATACACATTGAAACGTGTATTTTTAGTTTCTTACGATATGTTTCAAGTGATTAGGTTTCTAGTACAACACAACGCTACTAAATACAAGTAACATTAACTTTCAAAGATGACTTCAAACGAAACATCACATTTTTAATGAAGTTTCTAAAATGTTATACGTTATTACTAAAGTTAGGATAGTTAGACAAAATGAAAGTTTAAAAAAGGCAGGCAAAAGGCATAAAAAATAATTTAAAAAAAGCATCTAAAAAGACAAAAAAGGACAAAAATGGCACGGAAAAGCGAAAACTGTCGAAATAAAATCAACACATACATATTCAATTTAAATATAGACAAACAAACATTTATTTGAAAAAGTAATTACAGTTGATAGATGCTAATCTGCTGGTATTCTTTTTCAATAAAGTTTTCTGGCTAATTAAAATACGCTTAACAAGGCATAATGACTAAGGGATGCAATTTCAACAAAGACTATGTAGGTGCAGCTTGTAGGTAGAAATAATACAATGGGAAATATTTCAAAGTAAGGAAAATGACTCATCTGAGTTATTATTGTAAAAGGCTTAACCCCTTCACAATCAGAACGCCAACGGTGGCGTCAGAGCTACACTGCTGCTATAGTCCAGAGACGCCACATATGGCGTTTATTATATTTTAAGTTTATCATCGTGGAATAGTTTTCTATACTCGTTTAAAGCCTGGATTATAACATATGTCTATTGTGCGGTCGATATTTTCCACCTCCCTGCCCTGTGCTCTGAAAACCATTTTGAAGAATTTCACAGTAACTTACAATGAACATGTTTTTACTGACATTTTTAGTTTTTTGTATGTATATAGGACTGATAATATGACAAACAATGTTAGATATTTTTTATTTACATAATATGTACTGTTTTTCATTTCATATCAATAAAAAATATATCCCAAAAAAAAGGATTTTGAAATTTTTTCCTATTCTAGACGCCGCCACTGGATCTACACATATATTTTTTTCTCTTCGAAAATGAACGTCCAATACATTTTAGAATAAAAATATATAGAAAAAAATGATTTAAAAAATTTTTATTTTTGGTAAAATCTGGTATTATTTAGCGAACTGCGAAATTAAGCTTGGTCGTGAAGGGGTTAAATATTATAGACAAAGTTTGAATTCAGTTTGTATACCAAATTCCTTTCCCTTTCAAACAATTTGCTTTCTTTAGAAATTACCCAGAAAAATATACCTATATAAACTCTAAAAATTAAAAAATACTTACTTACATTTCAAAAAACTAAAAAAAATGTACAGAAAAGATACTAAATACTGACGCGAAAATATCAAAAAAAAACGGTAAAAAACGCAAAATGAAACTAACAGAAACCAAAAAAGGCAGAATAAAGTTTGCATTTTTGGAAAGTGCGTACTCTAAAACGGATTTTAAATAGGGTCTGCCTTATGTTTGTCCATTTATAAAAAAAGGCATCCTAGCTTTAGTTATCACATTCCAAAAAATATATCACAGAGGTATATTTTTGGATACATATCTAAAACGTTCACTGCACCGAAACGTGTATGATGTGTTTCTTACGATATGTTTCAACTGATAAGGTTTCTGTTACAACACTACTAAACAACTCCGTAAGGTTAACTTTGAGATATGACTATTTTGTTTCAAACGAAACATCACATTTGTAACGTTTCTAAAATGTTATAGGTTATCACATTCCAAAAAATACATGACGGAGATGTATTTTTGGATACATATCTAAAACGTTCACACCGAAACGTGTATGATGTGTTTCTTACGATATGTTTCAACTGATAAAGTTTCTGGTACAACACTACTAAACACAACTCCGTAACGTTAACTTTGAGATATGACTATTTTGTTTCAAACGAAACATCACATTTGTAACGTTTCTAAAATGTTATACGTTATCACATTCCAAAAAATACATCACAAAGATGTATTTTTGGATACATATCTAAAACGTTCGTGTTGTAATGTGTATGTTTTGTATTTTATGTTACATATCAATTGAAACGTTTATTAGACATTACCATTTATTCGCTTTCGACAGGAATGTACCAGTAATGTGTCTTAGATGTTTCTTAGGAATGTTTCATTTGTAACCCTTATGCAACATTTAGAAACGTTTCATGGATGTACTGTGTTCAGTGGGGCACTATGAAAAATTACTTAAATTATTATATGAAATGATGAGATGAGAAGTTACAAAATCCGCATGAATTCAAAGTTGAGGTCTCAACTTAACTTCTTCATTTCTCGGCAAATTAGCGGCTAAGATTTTTACTATTTTCCTACACTTCAATTATTATTCCCTATAATGTACTGAAGAGCTTATGCGCCATTTTTGAATCACCCTGTATATGAATAACAAGGTCACTTAACTTTATAACATTATACCTTTAATAATTTTCAACAATAATAAGCTTCTATTTCTTTAGCATAATAGTTGGAGGGCATAACTGTGAAACTAAAAAGTTACCTGCGGCTTCGAAGACCAAAACATTACATAAAGATGGTGCTTTTTCAAGTTTCTAAAAGTAAATTTCAGTACTGCTTTGATAAATTTAAAAATAAACGTTTCATGAATAGTTTTTATAAAAACCTTTCCAATAAAAAAATACTATGATACATAGAGTGGTATATTTATCCTATCATCATTTGGATTTTGGGATATATGAAGGATCAAAATCGATTATGGAAGGGTTTGTAATGGGCGTGTTTAACTGAACAACGGCAAATTTGGCAGAAAATAGTATATTATACAATGAGTATATAATAGAACGAATTTTTGCGAAACGAGCCGCAGGTGAGTGAAGCAAATCGTTCGACAACCCTTGATTGAATGTATTTAACGGATACCATGACGACCGGCACTCTTGATTCACTGTATTGGACGGTTACCATCGCAATATGTAAAACAATAGTGTGTAATATTCATTACTCCCGTTGCTAATGACAATAACAGTGTGTAATGAAAATGAGTGTGTAATGAATGCTATTAGTACTGTCTGCCGGGACTATATTATACCATAGTGTACAAACTGATTTATTCATAATAAATCCGGCGATCTCATGACAACATACGAAGACAGAGAAAGGCTGTTATGGTTATGAGTGTTATGACTATTACTGACAAATGTTTTAATTAGAATTTGCAGTACGTGCGTATCTAAAATCAGATTTCGAACCCACGATGGCCTTTAGGTATCTTAATTATAACTGTTTCAAATTAACTCGGCACTATTGCTATCTTTGTTATTACTGATTTTACAAAGTAGGTTAAATTAGCAAAGTAGTAGTGTTTTTAGTGCTGATTAATATGCAATTAATAAAAAAACAATTGAATAACGCATCTTCGAGAAAATCACAAAGTTAGTACTTTTTTAATGGAACACCCCGTATATTTTTATTGTAAACGAAAGAGAAATGAATTCTCGACAAAAATTCTTATACACTCTTACACCAAAATACTGAAGATAAAATAGATATTGACAACTGTATTATTTAATTAAGGTAGCCGTGACCTTCCAATACATCAAATATTTAACTTTTCAAAATTACATTAAATGTTCAAAAATACCACAATTTTCATGAATGCACATTAAAGGTCTCCTATGAAAGCGCCTTGTAGCATTCGATATACTACCGTCAGTTGAATTAATACATAACACGAATGCTATTCTCTAATTCAGCTACATTGGCGTATCTTCTTTCACAAACCCTATTTTTAACGTACCCGCAAAGGAAAAAATTCAAAGGCGACAAGTCGGGTGATCGAGGTGGCCACTTAATGCGACGTTTTGTAGTCATCCAGCGGTCTACAAAAAGTCTTTTCATGCTTTGCAGCATTGCTCCATGTTCAGGGAAATTATGAGCTGGGGCTCCATCTTGCTGGAAATAAATGATATGGGATCTTCTAAATTAACATCATGTAGATATTCTGCCAAAACTTCTTCTTCTTCCATAAGGGTAATATATCTTGCTTCCGTAAGCGATCCAGAATAAAACAGAGGAGAGGACCAACTACTACCAATCAAACCATACCATACATTAATTTAAACTAAACTTAGTTTGTGGATGTGATGGATAAGTTAACATCGGATTTTCTCGGGACCAGTAATGCATGTTTTTACGATTAAACATTCCAGAATTGGAAAAAATTGATTAAATAATACAGTTGTCAATATCTACTTTATCTTAAGTATTTTGATGTAAGAGTGTATAAGAATTTTTGTCGAGAATTCATTTCTCTTTCGTTTACAATAAAAATATACAGGGTGTTCCATTAAAAAACTACTAAATTTATGATTTTCTCGAAAATGCGTTATTCAATGGTTTTTTTTATTAATTGCATATTAATCAACGCTAAAAACACTATTATTTTGCTAATTTAACCTACTTTGTAAAATCAGTAATAACAAAGATAGCAATAGTGCCGAGTTAATTTGAAACAGTCTGTATAGAGATCATGTTATAGAAAAGCAAAAAACGAATTGGTTACGTAAATATTGAAACGTGCACGGTGCTTGTATACGTGAACTTGAAGGAGAATATGGAGTGAATAAGAAATCAACAAAGCAATTACTAATAAGAGAATACAATTTTAAGTAATACAAATACAGAAAAGTGTGAAGATTCTCACAGAAGAACATCAATTTTGCCAATGGCGTTTGGTCAGTAATCGTACAGATCAATGTTTTACGATACAGCTAATTTAACTTCAGCAATATTGGTATATATTTAATGGGACCATACATTTTTACTGGTGTGCCAAAACAAGGACTAACAAGTTTTAAAAATCAATTCAGTATAATTGTGTGATTGGGACTCACAGACAAGTACCTCACTACGCCAGCAGCTGAATAATAGGCGAATGCTGAACGATGTCTGAGTTTCATTCCAAAGAATCTATGAATATACTTTGACAATATCGCTGATAGATGATGATATTCCCTTGGAAATTAGAATAAAAATTGAATACTTTCAGCAAGATGGCGCAGTAGCACATAATTCAAAAATTTGCTCAAATTATCTGAACGAAACTAAAGCTGATCGCTAGATTGGCAAAACTGGAAATGTTAGATGGTCACCAGATATTATTACTCCGTTAGATTTTGATTGTTGGGGGTATACAAAAGATCAAGTCTACATAAGTGCACCACAATCTCAAATTCGTCATATCATTGAATAATAATAATAATAATAATGAGTTTATCGTTCAATAGAGTAAATCCAATAACAGCACAAAAATAGCTAAATATAAAAAAAATACAAAAATAAAGTAAACTAAAATACATGCGTAGCACACTTAACAAATGTAACAATAAATAAATAACCAGGAATGCCAGGAAATAACATAAATAAAATTGCAAAAAATACAAAATTTAATAAAACAGAAATAAAATTTATTTGCTTGTAGGTAAGTAATAATTATAGTTATAGCATCACCATTTTATTGTAGGTAAGTAATATTTCTGATAAAACTTAAAAGCGCCAGGAAAAGGGGAACGGAACAATTCGAAATACAGTATGTTACGTTGTGCACAGTATTTTTCTTTACAAAGCACTAACGTATGACGAGCGTAACTCCATTGAACCACTAATTATTCTCCTAAATACCAACGAAAAATAAAATCCTTATGCAAACATATTATTAGTATAATAAATGTTACATTCTTACTCAAATATTAGAATAAACTACCATAGCGTGCGCTCGATCCATCTTTTATTAATAAATTGGCAGCAGGTTAACCAAGTAAAGTACCTCTTCCTTACTCCCTAGGTACCTTAAATTAATCAAACCACCTGTTTACATTTTCTGACGTAAATGACACAAATATCATTTTAGTAGGTCAATGTTATGCGGAACATTTAATGTCATGTAACCTTTTGCTTTTATAATACCCGGGAGATCGCAATTATATACCACGAATGAGAGATTTACTTAACATTTTTACATTTATTGACCTCTTCTCATTTACCTCATACTATATCTAAATTCTAGGAGGTCAAAATTTACGTTGGATATAAAAATTAGTAGGAGTTACGGTCGGAAGCAGTAACTTACTGTTTATAGTATCGGGCCATTACACACTACATACGTACATAATGGTTGGTCACTAAATTTATTAAGGGAAATTTCCCTATCTGTTAAGTAATCATGCCCGTAAGTTAAAGTTTGTTCACTTTAGAACTGATTGTGATAACTTTATGGATTACAATATTACAAACATGCTAAAGAGGGCAACACATGCCATCATCATTTTTCCTGAATAACTCAATAGGTTGTGTACGATGTAGTTCTGAAACTTATTACATTCCTTGAAATGAACTTTACTCGGAATCTTAATTCTATGTGCGTATTTAGCAAAGTATTGCTAATTTTATATAATTCAATTTCTTGTATACTGCCAATAGTTGACGGTGAACTAATTAGTCTAACGTCCGTTGATATCAGGTGTGGGTTCTTTCCCCTTCTTTGAACCAACTCTGCATAATTAATTAGAACCCTCCAACTGTGCATTACTGTTCTCAGTATTCACTAAAGGATGTTGTGTAACCTCGAAATTTCACCTTTCTTCCTCGTCGCCAGTCTGTAGATTATTCGTAGGTACTAGAGGTGAGCGGTCCGTCCGAGATTTCCGGACGGACACTTGTCCGTCCGAAAGTGTCCGAGATTATCGGTCGGACGGACAGGCAAATCATATTTTCCGACGGACGTGGACTGTCCGAGGCAATATTTTGTCCGGTATATTCGGACACGGACATGTCCGAACAATTTTTCAGACAATTCCATTGTCCGAAATTGTCCGAAACTGTCCAAAAAATTGTGATGTGCTCAATTTATTTTGTGTGCTATTATACGTGCTATAGTATGTATCATTATTTATTAAAAATTTTAGAGTAAATTCATGCGAAATAGAAAAAAATAGTATGAAAAACACGTGTTACAATTCCTTTTTGCAGCACTCATCCCTTTGCAGACCTCCTTTCACTCGGTCTGAAAACCTGGTCTTCGTGCGGCAAAAAGTCTCATTGTGACACTTGTTTTTCAATATACTATTTTGTGTTTGTCCGGTTTCATGCAATTTATAATTTACAATTTTTATTATTAATTGCCATTTAATTAAACTTGTCTTGTAAATGACAAAAATAAATTACACCGTTTGTTGCATGTGTAATTACAATATGTATATTTAATTTATCCTACGTTACCGCACTCGAATTTCATTTACCATTTTTCGGACGGACTCGGACTCGGACAAAAAAAAATAATTCGGACAGTTTCGGACGTACTTTTTGAAAATTTATTCGGACACATTCGGACACGGACACAAAAGTTTCGATCCGGACAAACTTCGGACGGATTCGGACAGTTTCAGTCCAACATTTTTCGGACGGTGGACGCATTCGGACGCGAAAAATGGCTGTCCGACTCACCCCTAGTAGGTACACATATATTGTCATCTACATTGACATAAATGGCTATCGAAATCATGTGTCGAATTTTCTTCTTATTTATTTGACTGCTATAACAATGACACCCTATTGAACCACTCATGCATCCTTTTTGCGCTATCTCTAACTACTTACATGTGAAATTCCTTTCCCAGTTGCTTTCGTGCCTTGAACTTAATTAAGTTACCTCTATTCATATTGCGTGTTGATATAGGAAGCTTGCTCCTAATGTTCGAAAGGTGGGCCACTACTACAACGAAATATAGCTTCGTATCTAATCAATTAATAACAAACTAACCTTCAACGATAATATCAATTTGTTTATAGGCATTGATGTAAAACGTGTTCATTAGGGTTATTAGGACAAAATGGCACTAAATCATTTCGATGGGAATGTTTTCTTTTATACCACATAGAGTGTACCGTTTGTGGAGATGGTAATTAAAGTACACCGCACTGTCGATTTAAATTTGATTTTATAACTAATTGTTAAGAGTAATGGCACACATCATGATAATAATGAGCATACCACAATAGAAAGTAACTGAGGAGGAAAATATAACACTCATTAAATAAAAATGGTAAGGTTTGATTAAAAAATATGCACAGCACAATAGACCACGATATCAGGGCGTTTCGTACAAGATATACAAAAAGGACAAAGATGGACGCAAGTAAGCAATATAAATACAGGGTTAGGCATTTTCTATATACGAGCCCTAACACAAAAATGTTCGGACATCAACTGATTTTTCGTAAGAGTTTGAAAATTTCCTATCATGTTTTTCATTTATATGACATTATAATATGTATTGTTTTACATCATACATATTTACGAAATGGTTTTCAACTAAAATAATATTGGCAACAATAAAAAGTGTTTCTATTTGACATTTTAACTTGAGAATTAATTCGATTATCAATTGGCTCCAAAATGTCGCGCGGTAAAGCAACAAATGGTGCAATTAGAGAATTAATTGTAAAACTGTTTAACCAAGGAAAACCTTTCAGGATATTGCTAAACAAATAAATGTCGCAAAGTCCACGGTGTCAGACATTGTGAAAAAATATGGAGAAACGGGTTCAACTCAAATTTCAAGACATGGTGCTGGTCGGTCAAGCAAAGTCACTTCCAGAATGCAAAGATCTCTTGCTCGAATTTGTAAAACTGATCGTCGAAGAGAAATAACAGTAAAATGAAATGAAGAAACAATTGGAAATGTTTCACGAGAAACGTGTCGTCGCTGAATTCATAAGTCTGGTTTACATTTTTATAAGGTACGTAGGTTACGTTTAAGGAAAATGTCTTATTTATACAGTGAAATAATTGGTTTAGGAAAAAGAAGAGCCGTTGGTGACGGAAAAACAAAAGAAAAGACGATTAGTGTGGGCAAAGGAACGGGCAATGTGGACTTTTGAAGACTGGGAACGAATCATTTTTAGCGATGAATCAAAATTTGATGTTTGCGTGGGTGACCATCGATCCCGTGTTATAAGGAACAAAAATGAAGTATTTCACAACGACCGCCTAAAGAGAGAAATAAAATTTCCATCAGGTGTTATGGTATGGGGAATCATGTCTGGTTTCAGTGTTGGAAAGCTGTACTTTATAGACGAAATTGTAAACGCAGAAAAATATCAGAACATTCTTGAAACCGATTTGTTAGTGTCAATTCCAATTTTATCACCTGGTGGAAACTTTAGTTTTCAACAAAATGACGCCAAGATCACAAGAAAGTGGCTGCAGGACAATAATATTTCCGCCCGTGACTGGCCCTCCAGCAGTCCTGATCTAAATATTATCGAAACTGTATGGCACAATATGAAGCAGCAATTAAGAAATGCTTCACAGCACAACATTTCTGATGTACAAGTAAAATTACAAAATTTATAGGATTCTTTTACCGCGGACGATTGCGAAAAGCTTGTTAAAACTATGCCTACTAGAATAAAAGCTGTTATTAAGGCACAGGGAGACGCAACCAGCTATTGATATGGAACGCCGTTTTACTTTTTATTACTAAAGTTAATTTCGTCCCATTTAAATAAACTTTAATTTTTATTAAGTAAATTTGTATGACTCTCTATTTATTTTAGTAAATTAAAAATGTTTGTTAAATAAACATCCCACATTTATATTGTTAGATGAAAATGAGTTTTTTGATTTAATATATTCCACCTAAAAATTTGTAACAGTCGTTTTAAAACCTTTCAATTAAATTGAGAGGCAAAATATATGAACAAACATTGGAATTCATCTACCATTTTTATTTAAAACAAACAAAAAATAACAACTAATTTAAATTTAAGAATTAAAATGTTACATGAATTAAAATGTTTGTTGATACTTTTAATTGGGCGCTGCAGGTTGTCTGAACTACACACAATAAATAAATTCACTTGGCAACATCGCCTAATGTAATTTTTTGTTTTTAACTTTATTATTTAATCTATGTTTATGGTCATAGGAAAAAAACCTGAACAACTTAACTTAACCTTAACAACAAGCAGTTCTCCAGAAAACACGCGTAGAAATAACACAGCGTTGTCAAATTGACTTAACTAGCATATGATACTCAAAACCTCCGCAACCTACAGCGCCAAATTAAAATTATCAACATTTTAATTCGACATTAATTTTAATTATTAAATTTAAATTGGTTGTTATTTTTTGTTTGTTAAATAGAAATGTTACATGAATTCCAACGTTTGTTCATATATTTTACTTCTCAATTTAAATGAAAGGTTTTAAAACGACTGTTACAAATTTTTAGGTGGAATATAGTAAATCAAAAAACTCATTTTCATCTAACAATTTAAATGTGTGAAGTTTTTTTAACAAACACTTTTAATATACTAAAATAAATAGAAAGTCATAAAAATTTGCTTAACAAAAATTAAAGTTTGTTTGAAATGCTATAAACCAAATTTAATATTTAGTAGTAAAAGCAAGAAAGTATTTCATAGATTGAATTTAAATGTATGTTATTAATGTTTACTACATTTTAAGTGTTTGTTTAAAAAACTTCACGTACTTATTTATATGTAAGGAGAATTTTATTGGGGATTAAGACCTGTCGTTGTCACTTGATAAGAATTTTTTATTTATTTGTCAATATTTCGCCCGTTAGATACAAGCTTCCTCAGGACACTAAAAGTAACTAATTAAAATAATGAACTAATGAATAGTTTGAACTTACATAAAGATTATTTGAATTAAACCGACAATTATGAAGGATATTAAAACGAACAGTTTTATAGCATCTCATTTGGTTTCATAAAACGTACTGACTGGTGATAGAATTCGATAATATTAACTGAGTGATAAATACTTGTTTGAAAACGCCATAATCAGTAAGGTTGAAGAACCAATCATGTGAGATGCATAATTTAGGAGTGGAACGTGATTATTCAATAAAAATTAAATTAAAATAATTAATCATGAAAACGGCCAATATAAAACTAGATGGTGGGAGAACGCTGTTGGTAGCAATCATTTTTTCTTTATGCCGCTAATTAAGTTGGCATAAGTGGCATGAAGATTATCAATGTCAGATCTAAAGTTAACAGTAAATTGTAGATTTTTTTGGATTTCAACCATTTCTAAGAACCTTAAGGTATATTTGTTATCCGAGGTACAGAGGATTGACACCTTATCGAAGTCGAAAGAATGTGCCAGGTTAATTGCATGTATTGACAGGGCACATCTATTTTTGTTGGTCCTCAAATCACTTTTGTGTAGATTCATACGGGTTTTTAACCACGTAGTGGTCATTCCTACATAATTCTTGTCACAATTCTTGCAAGGGACGTTATAAATGACATTGGATCTAAGAGAGGTGTCAGTTTTATCTTTGGTTTTGGTAAATAATGAGTTGAGCGGGTTGACATTGTAGAAAGCGATTTTGATGTTTTCAGAAGTTAGGATAAGGGCTAATTTATGTGAAATTTCGGGTATGAATGGGAGTTTAAAGTAGATCCCTTCAACAAAAAAATTTAACTAGCCTAGCGGGCATGTTTATCAATAATGGGTTTCCGAAAACCATGGTTAAAAAAATCATTTTCAACACTACAAATGAATATACGTCTACTATTCCATCTGGAGAAGACAACAGTAACCCCAACACAACCATTGATAACTCCAAAACCACGATCTACTTTAAACTCCCATTCATACCCGAAATTTCACATAAATTAGCCCTTATCCTAACTTCTGAAAACATCAAAATCGCTTTCTACAATGTCAACCCGCTCAACTCATTATTTACCAAAACCAAAGATAAAACTGACACCTCTCTTAGATCCAATGTCATTTATAACGCCCCTTGCAAGAATTGTGACAAGAATTATGTAGGAATGACCACTACGTGGTTAAAAACCCGTATGAATCTACACAAAAGTGATTTGAGGACCAAAAAAAATAGATGTGCCCTGTCAATACATGCAATTAACCTGGCACATTCTTTCGACTTTGATAAGGTGTCAATCCTCTGTACCTCGGATAACAAATATACCTTAAGGTTCTTAGAAATGGTTGAAATCCAAAAAAATCTACAATTTACTGTTAACTTTAGATCTGACATTGATAATCTTCATGCCACTTATGCCAACTTAATTAGCGGCATAAAGAAAAAATGATTGCTACCAACAGCGTTCTCCCACCATCTAGTTTTATATTGGCCGTTTTCATGATTAATTATTTTAATTTAATTTTTATTGAATAATCACGTTCCACTCCTAAATTATGCATCTCACATGATTGGTTCTTCAACCTTACTGATTATGGCGTTTTCAAACAAGTATTTATCACTCAGTTAATATTATCGAATTCTATCACCAGTCAGTACGTTTTATGAAACCAAATGAGATGCTATAAAACTGTTCGTTTTAATATCCTTCATAATTGTCGGTTTAATTCAAATAATCTTTATGTAAGTTCAAACTATTCATTAGTTCATTATTTTAATTAGTTACTTTTAGTGTCCTGAGGAAGCTTGTATCTAACGGGCGAAATATTGACAAATAAATAAAAAATTCTTATCAAGGGACAACGACAGGTCTTAATCCCCAATAAAATTCTCCTTACAAATAATTTAGTCAAGACCAAAAAAACTCTTTCCATTCTTATTTATATTGATAGTTGAACTAAAATGTTACTTCAATAAAAATGTTTGTTGATAATTTTAATTGATCGCTTCGATTGCTGCCAGTTTTTGAAACTACATCAGTAGGTATAAGGAAACATGTAAATTAGTTCGAAATAACGCCGTCGATCGAAGCGACCAATTAAAATTATCAACAAACATTTTAATTCTACCATTTAAAATGTACGTTGCTTAAAAGTATCCTAATATTCGTTCATGAAAATTAAAGAAATTATAAAGTTACTTCTTTTATTTTCAATGTAAGTACATTTTTATTCAAGTAACATTTTAAATCAAGTATCAAATACGCGAAGTTTTTTAAACAAAAATTAAAATTGTAACTAAAATTGTAAACTTAAGAAAGAAGTTATTTTATACATTGCGTATAAAAACTGACAATAAAAAGTAAAACGTCGTTCCATATAATAATTTATAGATCAATATTATTTTATTTGAAAACAATTTCGTAAATATGATGTAAAACAATAGGTACATATTACAATGTTTTATAAATCAAAAACATGTTATTGAATCCCTTAAGGAAATTTTCAAACTTTTACGGAAAATCAGTTGATGTCCGAACATTTTTGTGTTAGGGCTCGTAGTCGTAATCATTAGTCTTTACTTGAGTCGTAGCAATTTCATTTTGTGAATATTACATTAATCAAATGACGTCCACCTCGCTGCTGGTATTCCTGAAGTCTATCACAAGTTTTGCATCACTGCACTGGTTACAACATTTCAATTTGGATTATGTTAATCTCGGTTCGAATAATTTCCTTCAAAGTTCTAGGTCGATTAGCGAATACCTTTGTCCCCATAAAAATAAAAATCACAAGCTGGTCGATCCGGCCGGTGAGCCGTGCCGGCCACGTGAGATCCCCAAATTTTGGAATGACTCGACCAGGAAACATTCTTCGCAGAGTTACCAAACTCCTTAGCAGTGTGGGAACTGACTTCGTCCTGCTGAAACCATATCCTTCGGATATCTACACCGACATTAGGAAGTTGTTCTAAATTTTGCAGTACATGTTAATCTCGAGGCAAAAGTTTATGAATTTTGTAGTGATGGGAGTGTAATTATACTTACGTCCCTCGCAAAACAGTTTGACAACTGTCATAAATTGTTATTTACCCACAGTGCAAAAAAACGTTTCTGAAATGTTTTAGAAACGTATCTCTGAAACATGAAACATCTCCGAAACAGCGACAGAAACGTATCATACACATAACATAGATGTTTAATTTCCGCCTTCAGAAACCTAGATTTGAAACAACATAGAAACGTTACATCGAAACATTTTATATATGTTTCAAGAAACATATCGAAGAGTAATTTATTGAAATGTAGGAGAAATGTGTCCTTATAAATGTTTCATACGTGAATATTTGAAATGTCTCATATATGTTTCATTTGAAACATACCTCAACTACTCTGAGGGGCTCTTTTCCCAGTGCGCACGCCCTGCAGGGCCCAATGTACTCCGGTGGCTTGTTCTCCAGGGCCCCCAAAATTCTCTTAGTGTAGACTCGAAGGAGATCGGTGATGCTGAAAAATCGTTTTGCTTCAAGTGGGATTCGAACATCGGTCGCTTGTTTAGGAATTCAGAAAACAGCTCCGCAAACTACCTGAGCTACAGACTCGCTGGCAAATAAGCCATTTAGATGTGCAATATTACCCATCTACTTATGATGAATAAATCTATTGTAATTTGAATTGTAATTTTGGATAAATATGTAAAACACTCACATTGAAACGTGTATTTTTAGTTTCTTATGATATGTTTCAAGTGATTAGGTTTCTAGTACAACGCTACTAAATACAAGTACCTAACATTAACTTTGAAAGATGACTTCAAACGAAACATCACATTTTTAATGAAGTTTCTAAAATGTTATACGTTATCACTAAAGTTGGGATAGTTAGACAAAACGAAAGTTTCAAAAAGGCAGGAAAAAGGCATAAAAAATAATTTAAAAAAAGCATCTAAAAAGACAAAAAGGAGAAAAATGGCACGGAAAAGCGAAAACGGTCGAGATAAAATCAACACATACATATTCAATTTAAGTATTAGACAAACAAATATTTATTTGAAAAAGTAATTACAGTTGATAAATGCTATCTGCTGGTATTCTTTTTCAATAAAGTTTTCTGGCTAATTAAAATACGCTTAACTCGGCATAATGACTAAATGATGCAATTTCAACAAAGACTGTATGTAGGTGCAGCTTGCAGGTAGAAATAATACAATGGGAAATATTTCAAAGTAAGGAAAATGACTCATTCGAGTTATTATTGTAAGAGGCTTAAATATTATAGACAAAGTTTGTATTCAGTTTGTATACCAAATTCCTTTCCCTTTCAAACAATTTGCTTTCTTAGAAATTACCCAAAAAAATATACCTATATAAATTCTAAAAATTAAAAATACTTACTTACATTTCAAAAAACTTAAAAAAAATTACAGAAAAGGTACTAAATACTTACGCGAAAATATCAAAAAAAAAGGTAAAAAACGCAATAAAACTAACAGAAACCAAAAAAGGCAGAATAAAGTTTGCATCTATAACGGATTTTAAATAGGGTCTGCCTTATGTTTGTCCATTTATAAAAAAAGGCATCCTAGCTTTAGTTATCACATTCCAAAAAATATATCACAGAGATATATTTTTGGATACATATCTAAAACGTTCACACCGAAACGTGTATGATGTGTTTCTTACGATATGTTTCAACTGATAAGGTTTCTGGTACAACACTACTAAACACAACTCCGTAACGTTAACTTTGAGATATGACTATTTTGTTTCAAACGAAACATCACATTTGTAACGTTTCTAAAATGTTATACGTTATCACATTCCAAAAAATACATCACAAAGATGTATTTTTGGATACATATCTAAAACGTTCGTGTTGTAATGTGTATGTATTGTATTTTATGTAACATATCAATTGAAACGTTTATTAGACAACACCATTTATTCGCTTTCGACAGGAATGTACCAGTAATGTGTCTTAGATGTTTCTTAGGAATGTTTCATTTGTAACCCTTATGCAACATTTAGAAACGTTTCATGGATGTACTGTGTTCAGTGGGTTATTGGTTATTTATGGAGAACGCATTGTTTTTTGATTTGGATTTAAATCTTATTATATTATCGAATCAATGCCGTTTAAAAATGGATACGTCATTCTACGTAACCCGGTCCAAAAATAAAAAATTGTAACCCTTAAAATTGAAATTCCCCATCCGTGTGAACCGGAGAATCCTGCAGAACCATTTAGCTACAGCAAAGAGTTAACGTTGAATGATCTCTAACAATTACTGTGTAAATATGTGAGGCAATACAGGAAATTTTATCCAACGTAGGATAAAAAATCAGTACGGCTTACAACCAAACTAACAGATGTTTGTACTTTCCTAAAAAATATACATATGTAACTATTGTTGATACGAAAGCAAATGAATTTTTGTCGGGGGACTTGTTTTATTGTTTATTTTATTAAAAGTTTGAATTGTTAAAAAATGTTTAATAGTAAAGTTGCCCAGCTTAATACGCTGTATAATGAAGCCTTTTGCATGAGTTGTCTGTCTGTAACCGTTTGAGAGATATGGTAAAATTAAAATTTTAAAATCAATTAGATATATCATAATCCAGTCATTCTAAACATATACATTGCAAAAAATCCTATGTTAGGTTAGACTTTTTTATGTTGTTAGGTTCAGTCCCAGTAGTAAATACTCAATTTTGCAACTTCTAAAAACTTGTGGAAACCGGGGGGGGGGGGGGGGGGCACCAAAAACCGCGATTTTTTCGGACTTTATTCAGTTTTAGCTTCGTAGCTCAAAAACTATGAGTTGTAGTGCAAAGAATATGATTATCTTTTTTAAACTAGACTAAATTTGCTACCATTTGAGCCTAACCGGAAGTCCGTAAGTATAATAGTTTCCGAGATACAGCTCTTCAAAAATAGGCAATTTTTCCCTAAATCTGTTTTTAACGTATCATCCATGTTTCCAGCCAGATATTGCCACAACGACGTGCCTTACGACCTTTGTCACGGGGAAAGCAATTGTAGCACATTTTATCACCTTTTATTTAAGCATAGATGCATTCCTGTGAGCCTAACAATTCTCGAGAAATAGACGGAAAACCGGAAAACCGTGAAATCCTCCACATATATGCAATAGCATTAGTATGATTAGAAGACATTTTCTGATTATTCTTATTTAGCCTAGCGAACGAACGCTCAAAAAGGGCTTGTAGACAGACTTTTTGATCCTAATGATTTTATTTCTGGGATGTGTTTGGAGGTGTTTGGTGATAATTATACGAAAAGTCCCCGGCCCTACCGTATGAGCTAACTCCGTAGCGTAACAAAATTTGCGGATTTGTTTGGTTTTCCCTTTGTATGTCTTGAATAGGCGATCGTAGTGGGAAATGACCAATTATAAAATAAAAGCTGCCTTGAGAAAATACTTTTGTTCTTTTCGTCCAACATCAACCCTATCACAAATGTATTTAGAAAAGACTAGAGACCATTAAACATGGTGGCGCATAAGACTGAAATTGTTGGGCTAAGGATGCAGGTAATCTGTATTTAATACTCACATATCAGATTTAGCTCCAAACCTCCCACAAAATTAGTTGTTATCTAGTGTCCTCTATTCCATCTTAAACTCAACGTTTCTTTTAAATAACTATAGCATCTAATCTACTTGAGATAAAATATTAAACTGTATATGTATTTTATAGGAAATTTTATGGTCTACAACTTTTATTCCATCAGTTTTTGCTATAAACACAATACTTTAGGAGCTAGGACATAACATTTGCCGAAAAACGTCGTGTAAAAACGATTTTAAAAAAAAATGTCAATTCTTGACAGCGAATATCTCTTCAACGGATAGAGATAGAGAAAAAACGCATAGAAGCAAACTTGTAGAAAATTTAATCAGTTTTTATTTTGTAATGGCCATTTCCCACTAGAATGGCCTGTTCAAGAGATGTAAACGGAAAACCAAACAAATCCGCACATTTTGTTACGCTACTTTTCGTATAATCATCACCAAACACCTCCAAACACATCCCAGAAATAAAATCTTTAGGATCAAAAAGTCTGTCTACAAGCCCTTTTTGAGCCTTCGATCGCTAGGCTAAATAAGAATAATCACAAAATGTCTTATAATCATATTAATGCTATTACATATATGTGGAGTCGTAGCGATTTCACTGTTTTCAGGTTTTCCGTCTATTTCTCGAGAACTGTTAGGCCTACAGGAATGCATCTATGCATAAATAAAAGGTGATAAAATGTCCTACAATTTTTTCCTCCGTGACAAGGGTCATGGGGCACGTCGTTGTGGCAATATCCAGCGGCGGCTGCTCAGAGGAGGCAAGGGAGGCTATGCCTCCTCATAAAAAATCCAAAATAATGATTTTATCATACTATTATTATTCCATATATAATTTTCAGTCTAAAAGGATTAATCAATTAATGAAACAAAAAAATATTCCATTTACTTTTATCTCATCAGTACCTACGTTTAAATAGGAGCTACGCTTTAAAGGGAATCCGTCCTTTTACATACTGCGGTTGACGCACTCGGAGCCCAACACCAAGAGTGGCTCCGTACATCGCTCTTTAATTGCAATAAGTTGCGAGTGTGACCTTGCATAGTAAATATTAGAGATGGGTGCATGAAGTTCAATCGACTGAACTGATAGCAAGGGAGCCAACGGCTCCAGCTCTACCCCATCTTTTTACATCTTCCCAGCAAAATCCGACAATTTCCCACTCCTTTTTCAACCAGCGTGTTTCAGTAGTCTGATACTTTTTGATTAATAAGTGGTTAGTAAGTACGACTGCGACAGGTGGAAGGTTCAGGTTTTATTTTTGTATTTACCTAATTTGATCCTTTTACTCAAAATGTGTGACGAACTCCAAACTGTGCTTTCAAAATCTTGCGATGATATTGTAGATTTTTTGTTAAAACGGTCATTTAATTCTTTGAATTACGATGCAAAATCCTTCATATTATCCTTGTTTATATAAACAAGGATATTATGTAAGAACTATGAAAGACCCCATCCAATTTAATATCTTTAAAACGAGCGGGCATTTCACAAAATCGTGGATTCAATGTAACATGGTAGATACGACATAATGTGGATGGCTTACAGGTAGTATAAAACAATCAAAATTATTTTGCTGACCGCGTGTTTACTTTTTCGTTGTTTTTTTTATTTCCATGTTTTTTCCCGGTCCCTGCAATTCCTTGATTCCACTCCTGGCAGAAAATAACTCTATACCTCCTCGATGATTCTTGCTGGACAACAAATTGTGGCAATTCATAATTTGTTGACTAAGTAGAATAATTTTAAAAATTAGCCTCCTCACTTGCAGAGGTCACGAGCCGCCACTGGCAATATCTGGCTCGAATCATGGATGATACGTTAAAAACAGATTTAGGGAAAAATTGCCTATTTTTGAAGAGCTGTATCTCGGAAACTATTATACTTACAGACTTCCGATTAGGCTCAAATGGTAGCAAATTTAGTCTAGTTTAAAAAAGGTAATCATATTCTTTGCACTACAACTCATAGTTTTTGAGCTACGAAGATAAAACTGAATAAAGTCCGAAAAAATCGCGGTTTTTGGTGCCCCCCCCCCCCCCCCCCCCCGGTTTCCTCAAGTTTTTCGAAGTTGCAAAATTGAGTATTTACTACTGGGACTGAACCTAACAACATAACAAAGTTAAACCTAACATAGGATTTTTTGCAATGTTTGTATATTTTTGTGTTTAAATTGACTGTACTATCAATACTGGTTTGATATATCAAAATGTGTTCAACAGCAAATTTATTCATCACAACACTCTTAACAATAAAGCCTTGGGTACCACTTGTCTATCTATTACCATTTACGAGATATGCACACATTTATATTTGACCTTTGACCTTAATTGCCTCGATAACCATTCGTGATATCAAAAATTCAATTTCATATTCGTAATCAGCGTGCAAATTTTCATAATATTCATATATCATTTACATGGTAGCACTACGGGATCTGTGCGACGGACATATAGACAGATTGAATTTAGTAACCAAACCGTAAGTTTGGCTGTACATCGCGATTGTTCAAGTTACCTGATTTACAGGATACTTCTTACCAAATAATGCCAATGTTTTCTTTTCCATTCAAAGGGTCTGTAGGTACTTAAACTCATATTTCTGTAATTAATTTAATTTCAGGGAAATCGATGTCATCACTTCTTGGGGTGTGTTTTCTGAACGTACGAGTTGAAATGTGGTTCTGTCAAAATAATTACCGTAAAGTGGCCAGCGCAGTGCCTCTAATTGCTCATAAGGATATAGGTAGTATATGTGGAACGAATCAGAATGATACTGCCATCCAAAACCACCGTTACCCACCCACCTTAACTTCAGTCTTAATTGGAACTCGATGAATGGGGATGTGTAGGGAATATTGTGGACTACTAAAATGATACCTAAGAATTTGTTAATTGTGGCCATTAGTATTAGGAATGAGGTAAACCGTCATTTTAGGTACCTATTCTAATGTTAGTTGACAATACCCATAAAGGAAGAAAATTGTGAAATCGATTGTTGTGTACCCGTTGAAATAACTTTTATCTGTGTATGTTATGAATCGTTGTGGATTATGGCCTGTTTTTATTGCTATACACCTCGAGAAATGTCAGCTCAATTCGAGGAAGCAGGATCGGGAAACAATAAAAACTAGGTAGATATACGATATGTTTTAGTGTATTTTGCTTAGATTATAAAAAGTATATTCTAAAGTATTTTGTAACGACTATAATAGCCGAGCGTTATTCTGCAAATCAATTGTTGCAACGTTGATTTGTATAGAAATGAATGTATAAAGTGCTTAATGTCCGTCCCTTGAAGAATGTAAATCATAAGTCTTATCCAAGCATGATAATGGCAGACGTAGAAAATTCGGGAATTGATGAACAATATTTGCTTTAGCGAGGACGCACATTTTTTTATAAATGGGTGCGTCGTTTGTACTAGGAGCCGCTACAAAATCAGAAATTTTTTGAGACACAATATTTTAATCTGTACTTAATTTGATAATCCCATTGTAGGGGCGGGATAGGAATAACTCTACCGCAGGAAAACTGCCTGTCGTAAGAGACGACTAACCAATGTGGGGGAAAAAGTGTGAATGAGTGTTGAATGAAGTGAGGAAAACGCACGGTAGAGAGGCAGGAGATACGGGAAAGAACGGAGGATACCTCCACAAAATGGGGATAAGAGAGGATGACAAATGTGTCGACTGTAGTCTAATCGACGGAAAAGCCGATGCAGTATATGAATGCCCACGTTGGTATGGGGAGCGAAGGGAACTAAACAACAAAATCGGAGAGGAACTATCCCCCGAAAACACTATAAGGATAATGTGCAAGCACGACGCTAAGTGGAGGGAAATTAGAAGTTTTATCGATAGAGTAACGGAACGCTAGAGAGAGAAGGACAGCAATAGTGTCCCACATGGTAAAGCTCACCAAAAACGTAAACTGGACAGGCCGATCGGGATTCGAACCCGAAACCGCCAGGTGTAGTTTATTGGTATACCAACGGTACATCCACTACACCATGTACGGCCACAATTGTCGTTATTGATGTGATTTTTCTATGAAATGACATACACAACTCCATTATGTTAATGTTTGTGCGTGTATTCCAGAAGATGTAGTCATGATCCACTTATTATTCAACCAAATTGTAATAGACTAGTCTATTTAGAGTTGTTGCAAGGTTGGCAGAATCCCTTATAGTACAAAAGGTAGAGAACGAGCAGGAAGTAGATAAAAACAGGAATGTGCGTAAAGACCTGATACATTTTCAGATGAATGGTGCTCGTTCGACAGTTTCTAAACTATAGATTTTCTGAACAACGGATTGCCAGAAAAGGATCTGGGAAATGCCAAAATTTGGACATTTTTTACAAAGAAAGAAAGAAAAAAATATTGAACAGCATTGAAAAGGAAGACCGGTGTCATACACACGGTATGTTTGTTGACAAATGGATAATTTTTCGTGTAAGCTCTTAAACTTACACATCAAACAAACATCAGTTTAAGTAAGAAACTGTTAGCATGGAGAATGCCTTACTATAACTTAAGCGATGATTTAGAACAATAATTAATCTTAATTTCTCAAATTTTTCAATTAATTCAAATCGATTAACACGTTTTAGAAGTCACACCAAAAACGACTCATCATAACTCTTTCATTCTGTCGATACAATAAATTGCCATTATCTGGTAAATAGATTTCTCCCAATACGTACAAAATTTGCATGAAATATTAACGCATTTCATCATCATACTGTCAATCAGATGACAATAAAATAATCAATTACGTTAGTGGAATACACGTTGTTCACTTTCAGTAGCGTCAGAAATCATTCTAAAAATGTTGCATAATAAGTAGGTAGTCACGCGATAGCAGATTTTAATTGAGAAGGAACTTTCGACGTTATTTATGTTGAAAGTAATAAGGGAGGGTTGGAATATATGTCATTCGAGAATTACAAATGAAAACGATATCTACGTCATAGTATGAAAAACTTTCGAATGCTTTGGTCGCCTACGATGTTTGTGAACTGCGCTTAAAAATTATATGTGTGTCTAACAAATTGATGCCGAAAATCGACTAAAAAAATGTTGTAGGAATATAAACATGTGAGGCGTTATTTCAGTTCTCGACTTTTAAATTACGAAAGTTTATTGTAGTACATACTACAAATGTCGTAATAGAAATTTTATTTCGTTTGACGTGTTGTAGGTACCTACTTAAACTGGAGATAAGAAACCCATATTAATAAAAGTGGTGCACTGAGTTTCTGTATTTTTCATGTCAAACATTAAGCGAAAATGTATAAAGGCCAAATTAGGAAAAAAATGTTTGAAATAAAATTTGCTCATAATGCTAAAAAAACCTCTTTCAAAGTCCAGTCCATGAAGTTATTTCTGCAATATTATTACGCAATAAAGATTTTGTGTCGTCGGTATTTTGTCAATACACAATTCAGAAAACAATGTTATGTTATAACAAAAGATATTGCTAGTTAAAAGCCAACTTTAAAATACACATCCTGTTGAGTCAATCAGGGCGTATTCTTTTTTACCTACTTATTAGATCAAATACGAACATGCCTGAGTTATACATAAGAAATTTCCGCACAATTCTATTCCTATGATTGTCTTGTCCTTAAATAATATAGATCTGACTATAAGAATTCATGATGTTCGGCAGGATGCTCGCAAAGGGGTTTAGAAAAATAAATCAAACACTCGTATTATTTAATGAATGAAGATGAAATGAGGGTTATTTTTTTAGAGTGAGAGACTGAGTACTGAAACTGCTACGATGCAAAATAACAGGTAAAACAATTTGACGGTTCTATAAAATTGGACATTGGACAACCTCGTTAACTAACCTTATTAAACAGATGTGAACAATTATTAAATAAAAGTGAATTGAATTAGGGTAACTGTGCGACATGTTTCAAAACCTGACTGGTTTCATTCTCAAGCATGAAAGATTAACGAAAAAGATTACATATGATGGCTAAAAAGATAAAAACAAAGCCACTCACCTTAGGGGAAAACCTAATAAAGATGAAAAATAACATAACTGCTTAATCGATCGCCTAGGGCACAATATCACCACCGTGTTATCTGGATTCTGGAATGTGGATTACAATAGGGGGTGGTCAGAAGTCCACACGCACGTAGGCCACCTATTCGGGCCCTTTTTGCTACCTCCCTGATTAGAGTCGTTCGACCCCGTAACGTCATTCAAGCTATCGGACAAGTGAGATAAACCTGAGGATGATGGACAGGCAGGCGGCTCTAATCTTAGCCATGTTCGGCTAGGGTTCCCTAACATGGATCGTCTTAATTCGACGAGTGCTGGACATTCACAAAGTATGTGTTGCGCTCTCTGGTCGTCTGTGTAGCATCCTCTACACCTGTAGAGTCTACAGGATGGTGATTCGACCAAGCCCATGCGGTACGTGTGCTTGTTAAGTTTACAGTGCCCAGAAAGTATCCCCACAAGTAGCCGCAGGTTCTTTCTGGAAAGCCCTGTGCAAGAACGCTTCAGGCTACAAGATGGTCTTCTGATGGCCTCTCTCGCGTGACAGCAGTCTGACATCAAGTTCCACCTAGCCTTGTGTTGGGCTTGGATGTTGTTTACATTTGATACTGTAAGTGGAAAGCTGGCTCTGGACCATAAAAATTCTGATAATTTTATTCTTTATGCTGCGCATAAGAATTGTATTTGCACTAGTTTGCTAGCTCTGCCTTAACGACAGTCGAAATTTTGCCTAGTGGTTGGCTGATATGGAAGTTCATTTTTTTGGAATAAATTCCGGTGGCTATTCCTTCCATTGCTTTAGATCCATCCATGAAGATGGACATGTCTGGTTGGAATGCCACTTCCGCATCAGAGAAGATGCGGTAGTTTTTCGCTAGTATAAATCGAGGGATCAAAGACCGTTTGGCAAATAGTATCGTCCCTTAGAGATTCTACCCAGTCATTTGACTTGGTGAACAACGAAATTTCTCCGATAGCTTTCAACAAGTTTTTACTTAGCAACGCGGCACATCTACAAAATAGTATTACTTCAATGGATAAAAAAGATGAAAACACACCAACCGTCAAATCAATCTACATTGAAGAAGTTACAACGGCAGAAATTATGGAAATTATTCGGAAACTTAAAAATAAATTGACTAGTGGTTAGGATGGAATTCCTAACAGTATTATTAGATGGTGTGCGGACGAAATGTGTAAACCTTTGCAGTATATTGTCAATAACTCCCTTAAGTTTGGAATCCTCCCACAAAGACAGCAATAATTAAGCCACTGTTCAAAAATGGGGTTAAAAAAGACATGGCCAATTACCGCCCAATAAGCATTTTACCATCCTTTTCAAAAATCTTTGAACATGCAATGAGCGACAAAATAAAAAAGTACTTTCACCAACAAAAGTTATTTTGCGATTTTCAACATGGTTAAGTACATAAAAGGCAGATCGATTAATACGGCGACTTATCAATTTACCGAAAACATATTAAAATCCTTTGAGCAAAGGTCTATTTTTAGAACTCTCAAAAGCTTATGACTTAGTGGATCACGAGGTACTATTAGATAAACTATGTAAATATGGTGTGAGAGGAGTAGCGTATAATTGGGTCGAGTCTTTCTTAAAAGAACGCAATCAAATAGTGGTCATTGAGAAGGAATCCGAATCGATAAAGTCTCACATTGCTTATCCAGGTATGGGTATCCCACAAGGAAGTATAATTGGACCATTACTTTTTCTTATACTAATTAACGATATTGACAATGTAGTTAATTTAGGAAACGATATCACGATCAGTGTTTACGCAGATGACACCAATGCTTTAATAACAGCACAAAAATATGAAGATATCCTGTTAAAAGGCAGTAAGACTCTTAGTGATTTGAAAGCATATTTTAGTAACACCAATCTTCTCCTTAACGAAAAAAAAACTCATTATGTACTCTTTAAATCATCTAACATGAAAGTGACCGTGCCCGAGTGCATTAAAATTTGTGGAGTCGATAGGACTCTCTGTGACAAAACCACATTCTTAGGAATAACTTTGCAATCAAACTTAAAGTGGTCGGAGCATATTCACCAATTATGTATAAAACTTAATTCCGTACGGTACGCGATTCGAGTGATGAAACAATATGTTGACACCAATGCGTTGAAGGCTGTATATCACGCAAACTTTGAAAGTATAGGCTACGTTTTGGAGTTATATTTTGGGGACAAAGTCCATATTATCAAAGGGTATTCCTTATTCAAAAAGCAACCGTACGTAAGAACGATGTATTCTTTACGAAAATTTGACACATGCAGAGGCCTGTTTAAAAGTAAAAAAATTCTCACCTTTGCAGCGATTTGTATATATGAAAAACTGTTGTTTTTATATCAATCAAAATATCAGAAAATTGACCTCTTATTTTTTAATATTGGTTTCGTTAATTAATACCTTCACTGCTATTATTTAGCTTGAAAGAATTGAACTTTTTGTCGGAATGCATAACATTATTTTCTTCAAATATCTCCACAATAATAGGAATTTCAAAACAGCACTTTTTTTTAATTTTGTGTCTAAGGATTTCCAATATCCAGTATCCATATAATACTGGACAGTGGACACCCTTATGTATATGTAGTTAAAAAAAAATTTAGGAACTGTATTGCTTTAAAACAATGTTTGTAGTTATTACGAAAAACACAAATTAAAAACCTTAAGTATTGTATCAAAATCAAAAGGTGCTGTATCGACATCGACAAAAGGGTTAATAAAATCACATCTAAAGAACATTAAACTAGAAGTGAGAGGTTGCAAAAGAATATTAATTTAAGGGAGCTAATGTTAGAATAGTTTCCCTGATTACTTCCAATTCGTATATTGTTAAGAAATAATGATTATTGAAGTCTATTTTCAGTTTCAGTTCAATAAAAACTGCTGACAGCTTCATTTTACGAGTCTTTGTCGACCTTTCAGGATTATCTGAAAAACTAACAATGTGCGGTAAAACGTGCTAATCTTTTTTGTGTCCTCTTATTCTGTCTTGAAAAGGTCATTAATGCCAAAAATATTTATTTAATCGACCATTCAAGTTATATGAATTGTAAACAAGCTGTTAAAAGAAGATTTACGGTTTTCAGTAATGACGTTAATCGTAACGTATTGCCGAATACCTTCTACCTTTATAAAAAGAAAATAGCGTTTATTTTTAAAGAAGGGCTACATTCTTTTAGATTCTATTCCACATTTTAACCACTCGTTTTGCACAATTTATTTGTAGGTATAGTCCATATTTCATGCTTTGTCAAACCAACCAAATTCTTACTAGGTTAGACTATTTTACATTTTTTTATTTTTTACATTTGTAACATAGCGCTGATAGGTATTGAAAACAGTAAGGTAGGTATTTGGTACTATTTATACTATCAACACTATTGTGATTTTCTAGAGTAATGAATGTAAAAGTTACAACGAACCATAATGAGTTTACAATGGAATTTATTAATTATTAGCACTCGTCAAAACGAAAGCCATAATTGATTCAAGGAAGAGACAGTGAAGGTTGATACGTTTAGTCAGATTAAAATGTATGTATCCTAAATTACTAATGAGCTCATGTTTGGCTTTTATTCATTTCATACATAAAACCGATGGGCAATCAATTCCTCCAATTAAAAACTACTGATAAATAGAAAAGGAGACACGAGCCTGGACGGGAGAAGAAAATCTCTCAATAGAAAAAAAGGATTTTATTTGAAAATATGCCTAGGTATTTAAAAGGGCGGTAAGCACGGAATTTGTAGGTCAACAGGACGAGATGCAACCGCTGCTGGGGGATTGGCCACATGGCGGCCACATGTAAAGAGACCGATAGGAGGAACTGGTGTTTTAACTGTGGAAAAACGATTATATGGCTAGGAACTGTACACACAAGGCCTTCTGCTTAGTTTGCGAGGCAAAGACTCCCGACACAGGTAGTGGACATAGGACCCTCACCAATAGATGCCCTAAGCCACCAACCAAACGGATGGTGGGGGAAACCAAGCGGTTGGAGCGATGGAAACCGGGGTTGCGCAGAATTAACTCACAGAGACGGGAACAGGAGGAGGCAGTGAATCTACGAACAGCCAAGAACACACTAAAACTAAAACTAAAGCTATCCAAAGATACCCTAATAATTCTGCGATGCAGCGAGAACCTACCACGACTTAAATTTGTTTAGCGTATACCTCTCACCCAACGAACCTATCTGCGTGTTCAAGAACAAACTTGATCTACTGGACCAATCCATACGAAGATGCGGAGGGGAAAAACGATCCTTGCGGGGGACTTTAATGCTGCGTCGTGTTTGTGGGGCTCACCCCGGGATGACGCTAGGGGAGTGGTTTAGTGCTCTCAACCGAGAGGTAATAAACGACGGTGTTATCGGAACCTTTGCGAGGAGAAACCAACGATCATTTATCGACATAACTGCGATTTCCGCGGGTATGTATAGCAAGGTGCTGAGATGGGAGGTGCTACTAAAGAAGTCCCTGAGTGACCAGATACCTGCTGTGGCAAGTACATGCACTCCAGGCAGGCGCCACAGTAGGCGCACGTTCTGGCCATCGACAAGCACTGAGGGGATGGAATACCCACAAACTCGAGATCTTGATCGCATAGTCGCAGGCATCGGTGAGGATAGCATCGTAGACCTTAATCCAGTTATGTGACGCGACCATGCCGCCAAGGAAAACCGGTAGAGAGCTGTGTACTGGTGGAATGAGGAAATTGAACGGGCCAGAGCACTGTGTCTTGTAAGGCACAAACACATGCAAAGGATACATAGAAGGAGCGGCGACGCGGAGATCGCCCAGGGAGACTATGCTGCATCCAAAAAGGCAATGCGTATCCTTAGTAAGGCGAGAAAATCCAAGGTATGGAACGATTTCCTTAGAAGAAGTGAGTATAGTGACTCTGGGGAAAATCCTATGAACCTATTACCAAGCGGCTGGGCAAAGGTAGCAGGGCGGCGGACATGGCAATAAACAAAATACGAGAGGTTGTTGAGAACCTATTTCCACAACACGAGGAAATTATACCGCGGGAAAACCGCGACATTGAATTCGAGAAGGTTACGACGACGAAAGTGCTCGTGGCCGCAAAAGAATTACCCTCGAACAAGGCGCCAGGACCTAACAATGTGCCGGCCAGTATAATTAAAAGAGTAGCCGAGCTTCGACCACAACTCTGGGCGAAAATGCTTCAAAAACCTCAAACTTTTCACTAACATAGAAAAAAGTAAATTGGTATTAATACCGATCTCTCTGACAAACTTCTCGGGAAAAATCTACGAGAAAGTAGTAAAGAAATGGCTGGCGGCGCAGACAGACGAGATACTTTCCCCTAGGCAATACGGATTTCGGAAAGAGAAATCCACCATCAACGTTCTCCAGGTTCTACAAAACGAGAGACAAGAATCCCTTAGAAGGACTTGGAGGACAAGGCAATGTTGCCTTGTTGCAGTCATCGGCGTGAGAAAGGCATTCAACGAGGCCAGAAGGGAGGAAATATCGAGGGCCATGGAGCAGATGAAAACTACCACCTATTAATACGATGCGTGTCTGACTATCTCAAAGACCGGGTGGTGGGGGTTAGCAACTCGGAGGGGGACACCTATGAATTCAAGTCCAGGGCTGGAGTTACTTATGGTTCGGTGTTGGGGCCGACACTGTGTAGCATAATGTACGACGGAGTCCTCAGGGTGACAACACCGGAGGGCGTGGTGATCATTGACTTCGCTGACGACATAAGTATAGTAGTTAGAGACAGAAACGCCGCTAACATGATTAGGAAACTACTGTACGCTGCATAAACAAATAACTTCTATAGACGGTTGACTTAAGTTGACATAATTGTGTTACTATTAAGGTACACATTCCAAATGATAGATGGCACTGAGAAGCTCATATTGGCTCTGCATATAGTATCTGCTTTACCGATACACCCGTTGCTAATGGTTACCATTATTTCGTTCTCTCTGTCATTAACTGTCAAGTCACAAATCAATTCGTTTTGTGTTTGTCGAGAACTTTGTTATTGTTGTTATTTGTTGAGATTTAATTTTGTCGAGGAAAAGAAGTTGTTATTGAAAGGAATTTGCCATAATTGTATGATAGAAGTTACATGAATTGGATAAACACTTTCCAGGAGCGGTTAATATCTTAAACAAAATGATGAAGATTAAAATGTGGTGTACTGCAATGCAGCTCCAAGTTTGTTTGTATGTATCAGGAAATCAATCAAGTAAGAACTTTTATTGTGGGAATTGCTCCAATAATAATTGATGATACAGTTTTTCCAAGGAGTGTTGGAGCCTTCTAATGGAGCTGCTGGATAGTATGTGTTAGAGATACGACAAGGTACTTCTATCAATATGCCGACATTTCGACTGGGACTTGGCCAGTCTTTCTTAAGGCTCTTTATTAGGTAATGAGAAAACAATAATTAGTACATAGTAAAATTTTCGTGTGGGTACAAATTAGTACAAATTTAAGTTGTTATTGTAATTCAACGTTAAAAAATAAGTTACTAGGATGAAGTGATGTTACCCCACGTGTTATATAATTTTATACATTTTGTATTAATTGATACCACTAGTGAATGTCTACTGTCAGGATATTAATAAACTTATCATGGGGAAAGATTCTAGGGCACATACACGCTGCAGTGATCCTTTAAAAAAACCTGCAATTGAAATATCCCAACGTTTAAAAGGTGAAAATGTAGCATTTATATTATCATTTATCACAACATTATAAAATACTCTATATTATATTAATGTCGTATTAATGTATGTACTTTGTATTCTAATAATTAACTACACAACATAAATGTATTTTTTGTGTTTTATTTCCCACTAGCTGAAATACCCGGCTTTGCCAGGGATAAAGTACAATTTAGTTTCATTTAAATAAAAATGTCTCTAAGGAGAAATTGTTTAAAATTCCCGCCATCGCTTATAGTTACTATTCCAAAAACCAGAGGCGCTCGCGACTGTCACCAACTACAGTGACTTTATTACAAACAGTGACGACAAGCGTGGTATCGATTTTGATTGGCCGTGGTATATTTTGCATCTTAATGGCGGCCTGACTGTGTTTACGTGTGATTTTTATTTGGATTTAGAACGTTGCTAGGATACCACCGTTGAGTTCATATAAACCCGCCCACAATTTTGCCTCTTAATGGCGGATAATCGCCGCTTGTCGTCACTGTTTGTAATAAAGTCACTGTATCACCAACTAGAGTCCCTATATAGAGAGAGTACCGCGAAGGTCGGCCATATTGTATCCAAAATGAGGCGCCAAATTCAAATTTCTAAAAAAGATTCTGACAAAATTATCAATCTTAAAGGTGGCGCCCTAAAACGTCAAAATACATAAGCAATCATTGCTCTTGTACCTTGTTTCCCATAGTTAGGAAGGCCAAAAAAAAACTTTGTGGGAATCAAACGAAAACGTTTATTTACAACACAAATATATATGACACTAATCGATTACAAAAGTAGTAATAATCAATTAACTATTTACAATGGCTACATTATAATAATTGTTAATAAAAAATGGAAAAGTTACTTCAGAAATCCAGGCGCTTTCTTGTATACAATCTCGATTAATCAATTGCAGCATTTAAGCTTGTCTTCGAGCTTCATTCCGTTGGTCTGTGGGTATACGTAATAAACGATAACCATTTTCGGCATTTTCACTGCGTTTTTTGTAATCGGGAACACAACAGGAATTTTTTTCGATTTCTCTCACAACAACAGGTCAATATAACAGACGCGGAACACGTTGAAACACAAATAATTCACTTTTACTTATGCGTTGAAACCATAGAAAATGGTTGAAACTGAACCACGACCATAAAATAATACCCTTTATTTTATGACCAGGAACAACGAAACACAAATGACATTTTAACCCGTCAGCTGATCAGCTCAACTGTCAATTATAACGCAAGCTGACAACTCATAATTTAAAATACAAAATGTAACTAGTGATCCGCCATATTGTATCCAATTTATATGGACATACCAATCGCGGTACTCTGTTATATAGGGACTCTATCACCAACAATTATATACGTGCGTCAAGTATCTACTATAGAATTTAGTGATTTGTGGTACGCTGTCAATTCTGTAAATGAGTTAGGAGACTCGGGATAGTCCCGGCAAAAACCAACATCTCCATATTGTCAGGCAGAAGAAAGAGAGAATACACCGAACATAATATCCTGGGTCAAAGAGTAGTGATAGAAAATTGTATTAAGGTGATTGGAGTTGTGGTGGGCAAAAACAATACATACATTACGCATGTGAGATATGCCGCGGATAGTGCGACTAAAGGTCTTTGGGGTGATGTCCAAGTTGATGCCTAACAAAGGAGGTGCATCAGCCGTTAAAAGGCGGGTGATTGTGTCGGTCATTAAGTCAATCCTCTACCATGGGATCGAAGTATGGGAGCCCGCGCTCAAATGGGGGTCACGCTCAACCTCCTGAATACGATACTTAGGCTAGCCGCCATTAAAGGGGCATCAGCATATAGGACAGCTGATTTCGAGGATCTATTGGTGATTGCGGGGATCCCATCCGCCCAAGTGGAGGCCAGGGCGAGGACCTATAAGGAGGTAACATACCGTGCATGGCAGGAAACACTAAAGAGTCCTGTACAAGGGAACTTATCAGCGACATCGCCAAATGGAACGAGAGGAGCCATGGGGAAATCAGCTATTACACTACACAGTTTATGACGGGGCACGGAGGAAATGGCAGCTATCTGTATAGAATCGGTAAACGCGATGATGACAGCTGAATACCACGCGGTGATATCCGGCTGTGCTACCCATGGAGCCGTTTAGAGTGAGGAAATGGTTTTAGTGGATATACCTTACTTAGACTCCCACACATCCCCCGCTATATATAGCCGAGCGGGAGAGGCATTTGTGAATATAAGGGATAGTAAAATGATGAAAGAAAGCTGGTCAAACGACTAATTTGTAAATTTACCTTACCAATATAATATTATTATCGGTTGACTTAGTAACCAATTTTTTTGGTACTTCATACCGAAGCCATCACATGTTTTAGGTGAGCAGCATCAGCAAGGAGGTGTAACTTTTTTTTATGCTTCACGGTCAAATGTAGTCACTAATCGCATAGGCAGATGTCTAAGATGTCCTTTCATGAATTCTACACATTGTACAAGACTCTATAAGTATAGACATCCTACTTATGTACTTTCTTTTTGGCAACAATTCTTAATGTGAACCAAAAATAACACCCGGTACAAGTTAAATAGTAATTAAGGTATCTAGGGCGTTATTAACTAAATAACGCCTAAGGTCGACAGTGTATAGCCCGAGGGCCTCTTGCATAACTTTACAGTTGCTATCTAAAATCCGGTTTTCATGTAAACAGGGGTTATTTAGTCATTAATGTTTCTTGTTTCAGAGTTGTTATGGTGAAATAATAAGGTAGTATGACATAAAAGCAATTTTAGTCATCTATCGGCGACAGAATGCAAAAAAATAAAATAAAATCAAGGCGAAATGCAAATCAAAAATAGAAACTACTTGAGGCAATTGCAAGTAAGTATTAAAAGACTTTGTAGCATAGTCTTTCATTTGCCTTTTAATTTGAATGATAATAATCACTTAGTAGTTTTAACATCGTTCGCTTTATTAATAAGTTTTGTTTGATGTAACTTTGGAGTGCTTTGGTTTCTAATCGTTCAATAATGGTTTTCAGTGGCGTACTAAAGGGGGGATAAGGGGGATATATCACCCCCCAAGCGCCCAACCGTTCCATTCTATTTTACGCTTATTCTTATTATTCTTTAAAAAAAGACCTATCTTAGAAATTCGACCTCACAAAACAGACTTAATGGACTGGCAATGATGTCAATTCATGGGGAACTACCAGACGAAATAATAGAGGAACTTGCAAGACAGCCAAGGCCATTGGATTTTGATTCATATTAGCCGCCAAAGACACTCTGAATACAATTTTATGTAAAATTCTTGGCGTTAACAAGACTACCAAACTAAATTCATTCTAAATACTTATGTAGTTGTAAATGAAATTGCCTGTTAATACTACCTACTACAAAGAATTAATAGTCTACTTCATCGATCTATCAATCAACGTCTCCTGAGCGTTACTTATGAAATATTTTTAAAGTCGAGAAAGCACAGATGCCTGGGATATATTGATCCCTTCAATTATGTGTCACTTGGAAGTACATAGATTAATATCCATATCATATATTACGTGTATCACCTTTAAGCACGCACTTCTCAAAAGGTGTTAGTAAAGGATTAAGTTTTTTTTTAATCTTATTTTTGCTATATACGTGTCAGTCAGATTTCAATAGGTTTCGAATCCATCCAAAAATTCAATGTTCGCTTAAATGTGGAAGAGGTGATATAATCAGAATTCGTTTTGAAGTTTCTCGCGTTTATAGAACATGCAGAAAAACGTTCAAATAAATGAATACGGGGGAATACGATACAACTATAAAATTTACATACCTACTTTCAAATATTTGCAAGTAATCGACTTTATGATAAATAAGTAGAATAGTGTAAAAATTACAAGTATCCTGTCACGAACATTTATTATACCTACCCTAGATTTACTCTATTCAAAGCATCTTTATCTTTAATTAACTGGCGTTTATTTATTATAATTAACTTGTATATTATTATCAATAGTGAAGAAAGTAAAAAAGAAATGATATGTGAATAATAATTTAATGTAAGTAATCGAAAACTCAATCTCGAATCATAAGTTAGTATAGGCACAGATAAAGTGGTATAGGTTAGAGTAATCTAAAGCAACGATATAGAATGTTATTTTAGGTGTGAGATAGTAGAAATGTGTTTGATGTGTGTGAGAAGCAGGAAAATATTTGAAATGATTTATTATACATAATACTGATATAAAATCTTTAAAAAAGTTGTTCGTAAATTGGTATCTCTAGGAAGAGACATGATCAAATTTGTGAGATAATTTAAAAATCTTTGAGCATCTTCTAAAACACTTTTTTAGTTTTATTAGACAGAATTACATACAATATTCGAGTCGAGAGAAGATGAAACTATTAAAAAGAGTTGTTTTAAACTTCCGCACCATATACTCCAGTGTAGAGAACGAAGAATGTGTTGAATAAATCATAACGTGCAAGCAAATTAAACTCCCGAGCCTTGAAATTGTGGCTAAACGAATTTATCTTAAAATATTAAGTTACTTGCGAGTGAAAATAAAACCTATACTTACGGTAGTGGGAGCCTTCGCTGTAGCAGATCAATGTGTAGAATTTATTATCGTTAGACTAATATCGCTTTACATAAGTGAAATAGTGGCATATATACATAATCGATAACTCAACAAATTGTAGAATAATCAAAAGGCAGTGAGAGAGAGGGAGAGAACCTATAAAAGAGAAATAAAAGTTAACACAAGTTTCACAATTAAAAATGGCTTTGAAACAAGGAGAATACAAATGTAAATGTAAATATCGACTCTCTTTTATGATAGCGCCATCTATGGACAAATCCGCCAAGTTTTGACATTTTGCTATTATTTATTTATTGAATATTTAAACAATTTAGTGACTTGCGCTCATTATGATATAGCTCTTCTTAGTTGTCTGGTAATACTCTCTTATAGGGGAAAACTTGAAACAGCTTGGGGCATGAGCCCGGACTATAAATAATTAGCGATATTACTTAACAAAGTTCTACAAATGTAAGAGCTGGAGATAATTGAGACTATATAAAGTAAAAGAACAGAAAAGCACAAATAAAGTGGCAATGATCATCTTTTATAAAGTCATAGAAGTAAATTCCTCACCTTAGTGTAACTTTCGACTGACACACTTCAATAAAGCACAGTCATTCTTAACATGACCAGATAATCACGTTGACAATCACTAACAAGCAAAAAAGAAAAATCGAAACATTTAAAATAAAAGTTTGCTGTGCTTCGTATTCGGGCACTTTGTCAGTTACAATCGCTTCCTTATTCGCTTAAAAATTCGAATTCACATATTGGCTTGCCTAAAACGAAACGTAGTTTGATATTGAATTTAATGTCCTTTCATAAATGTATCACAACACGACTCTTGTCAAATTTGAAAAAAAGTAAGGGTGGAATCCACCCCTGCTAAGAGACTAACGTTACAGCAGTGAGACTAATATGCCAAAATCGTCCCCTGCAAGCAAACATTGCGGGGCTGGACGTCTGGACCATCTTGTAAAAATATTTTTGTATTTAATATATAGGAAGGCCTATTTTCGAGCACTACACTAAACTTGTGTATTTTTTAATGGAACGCCCTATATTTTTTTATATATTTAAGTTCTTTGTTAAACGCCAATTATAGAAAGAAAGGTTTACGAATTAATTTCCTTTGAGTGATAGTCGGATAAAATACAGAAATATAAATACGTAACATTCAGTAAGTAAACTCAGATGACACTAATGCACTTCGATAAATAAAATGAATGTATAAATTTAGGCACAAAGATTTCTAAAAATTATGTATCCGCTACAAAATAAATTGGGTATAAGAGATTTTCACAAAAATATCGCGCATGGTCGTCGTTAAATTTTACCTTTAATGCTACTAATTTTAGTGGATTTTATTTTCGAGCAATTGAATTCAATCGATAAGGAAGTATATAGAGAAGTAGATCAACCCTTTGCTCATTAAAACGGAATAAGGGATTCTTATAAACGATTTTTGGATTGTGAACAATTCCAGAGAGTGGTTAAAATGATGCGATTCGTATACTTTCATTACGTTTATGGATTTGATAACGTAGACAAAAATCTTCAACCCTTTATATACAGAGTGGTCTATTAGAGCATCAATCTTCTACGCAGACTGTATTATTATAGATAGATAAACGTTTAATTAGAGATCTTATAGATACTAACATAATCTAGCCATCACTTCAAACTTATTTTCAAGGCTACATGGCAATTAATAGAGACACATGCTTTGTTGTAATTCACTATAATAACCGAACGATGTGTATATGTATGTGTTGCTGTGCACTTTTCCGACAGTCGCCGAATCCTGACGAATGCGGATGTGATATTTTAAAACCAAAGCTATTATAAATTTATAACCTACAAATTAATGCTACAATTATAGATAGCTCCGCAAACCACTTAAATATATGCACTAATTTTTTTCAAAGTAAGTTTTAAACATTTTAGTACAAAAGTCCGTCATCTTATTCAAGCGGTATTTGTGTCTAAATATATTTTCTTTACTTAGAAAATACGTTCAAAGTTTCCTTATGGAGATTACGTGTAAAATAGAATTCGCTATTTGTGCTTATTTTTGGGTGAAAATTTTGTGTAAACATGCAAAGTTTGTCTGTCCGAGGTCCTTAACCCATTTCGAACATTAAAACAATGGCAGAAAGTATTTTCGCGAAAATTTTCAAAATGACAAGTATCGGAAACTTTTTCTCGGTAACATGGAAATTTAATTATTTCAAGTTGAAAAGTTATTCAAATGATGAAAAATGATTCTATTATGCCTCGCGTTAACATTTTCATGGTTAAAATGATGTAAAAAGTAGTAACAGCATTCATTGTAGACTAATTTATGTGTCCCGATACCTTCTTTCGGTAACTTTCGAAATGTACATGTTTGTGTGCTTATTTCGAATTTACAGATTTTGAACGATGGACGATGTCGTAGGTAACATATATAGTCGAATGTTTTCACCGAGAAAAATGTTTTTGTCTACATATTTAACTTAATATCTATTGATGAAGGTAGGTGGCAAGTGTATTGTTACGTTACACTATACCAAAGAGAATACCTATACATATTTTGACTATACTTCTAAATATACAACTTATATTGTAATTAAGAGGAAGTAAAGTCCATATTTACTGCTGTACATATACGTGTAAATGATGCCTTTAGTTAGTGAAATAAACAAAAATTTGAAACTGTTTAAGGTAGAGAAGGTCTTTCTATAAAACAGATGTTATGCAATGTTAGACCAGCTACTATTTGTACATTTTATGTTTTATGGTATTTTTAGTTTTACTATAGTTAAAGATGAATGTTAAAACTAGTGATGGGCATAATCGGACAATTTCGATAATCGGAATATGCCGATTCGAGGATTGCGATAATCGGACTATAAATCGAATTAAAAATAATTCAAACTTGAATAGTAGTAATTTAGTAAAGTAAAAGCAACAACGGACTATAACCTCTATAACATAAGCAAATTAACTATCATATAAGTAGGTAGGAACGAATTCGTATATCTTTACCAAATATCAACCCATTTTTGTGATTTTTACGTCAAATGTAAGTATGTAAATGTAATCCTTTATTTTAGTTACTTTAATAACTTGCTAAATTACAGATACCTACAGGGTCAAAAATCTGAAAAGGTACAAAAATGTAATTTTTTTTTCTTTTTTCAAGCAACTAAGCCAGCTGAACAAGGTGTGATATTTTAAAACAAAAGCTATTACAACCTACAATCTCACAGATGCCCCCCCCCCCCCCAAAGCACGCAAAACGCGAGAATCGCGTGTACCCCCGTTTATTATCAATAATAAGGAATCCAAAGTTACATGCCATATATTAGATTAAGAATTGTCTGCTTCTTGGTGTTTGGCAAACCCTTTCTACATTTGAAACAAATTGTCCATTATTGTTTTTTAAAAAGCGCCACTACCCTTAACTAATGACGCCTTTACTAATTTTTTTCCATCATCTACTCATTTTACACTAGACTTAAACTTTGACTTAGTGAGCACTTGTAATTCAAAGTAGTAGTAAATACGTGAGTGAAGTCCAATGGCGAAGAAGATGAAATTAATATAATTGGGAATGATATTTTGTTTAATGCAAGTATTCGTGAAGGCGATTGCCTTACAATAAAGTTAAATATGATAAAAAGTACGTGAAGTATATTTGATGGTATGATAAAATTGTACAAAGTTGCATTTTGATTCGAGTTTTACATCTTATTTATTACTAGTAATTATAGTGATAGCATTCCGAAAATATAAAATCATTTTGATGTTGAAGCTTAAATTATTACCCTTTGTAAATGATTACTTGCCCCTAATGAATGGAATATCAAACCTAAACCTACTTCATTGACATTTATTCGCTTTTTGAGTAATGTGTCGGATTTGTAAATAAAATTTACTCGGCAAAATATGGTCTTCACAATTATTGTGAGGTTGGAATAAAAACGAATGTGAAATGACCAGGTACATAATTTGATTATCATATTATTCGACTTGTAGTTTTGGCAGTTCTGTTTAAGTAAAAGTTTTCCACTGCAATAAATTACAAAATGTCTAATGTAAAACCGTATTGGGTTTCTAATGGTTCTAGTCAAGTCCATTATTGTTCCTTTCCTTTGTAAGGAATCTTTTGTGTTATATGAATTTTAGTGTTAACGGCCTGACTTGAAAGGAAAATAATTCCGAATACAACAGTTGCGAAACCGAACATTTTCCCGATAGAATTATTATTTAATATATTTTTTTTATAATTCATTGACCATTTTAAACTACCGACACAGGTGGCAACCATGTTGTAAGCGTCAGACGACAATGTTGGGCTAATCGTATCAAATCGGTTACTTTTTCGTCGCATCGCGTCGCATCCCATTATAAGCGTACATCACTTTTTAATAAAATACGATATTGTTATAATAATTGTAATAATAAAAACAAGTTATTTCACTAATTTTTTATTATAAATGTAAATATTAGACTTTCAGTTCACAGGATAATGCTTTATATTTTCTACACTTTTCTACAATTAATAGTTATTTGTGCAACAAGAGAAGAAACTTTTTTCAACTCGAGCTCAAAGCTCAAAATTGAGCGAGAGTTGACAAAACATTTTTCTTCTCGTTTCATAAAAAAAAATTAAAACAATATTCATTAATTTTTGATTTATAACCTTAAATTGTCAATGTTGAGAGTTTATTGAATTTATTGTTCTCCTGAAATAAATAAATCGCGTTGGCAATACTGTCTACTTTCATCACAAGTGAGGAAAATGCAACTTTCCTCACTCATTTTACAAAAGAAATGTTTACAATACAAGTAATGAAAAGTGACTGATTCTTGAACGAGCAATACATTATACAGGGTGTCCCAATATTCCGTGGACATAGAGCTACAGTAGGTTTGTGGGAACAAAAAAAGTCGAATGGGCTAAACTTACCTATATATTAAAGTACATCGTTAAGCCGTGAGAGGGCGTCAAAGTTGGAAGAATATTTTTGTTTTATTTTAATAAATCGGAAATTCTTTGATCGATTTTTTTAAAATTTGGTTTGGGCACATATGTTCAATACGACCACCACCTCTTCGACCCTGCATAAATTAATTCTACGCAGGAAACTGAAATTGACTCTTCTCAAGATGCTGTGAACTTTTTGCAAGACCAACGCCTGTTTCCTGCGTAGAATTAATTTATGCAGGGTCGAAGAGGTGGTGGTCGTATTGAACATTTATTGTGACTATTGTGTGATTCGCTCAAAAACTAAAAGAGATACACCATTTTTGTAAGAGACGAAAAATACAGAAAATTAATGTATCTTCCTTTTTACAAAAAATTAAAGCACTCCTACGACCCACAAAAAAGTTACCATTAAATGTATCGAACGGTAGGGGTAGTTTTCACCCTTCCCGGAATTCAGTTAAATTGATATCCACTTAAAAACATAGTACCTTCATTGATATGTGCCCAAACCAAATTTTTAAAAAAATCGATCAAAGAATTTCCGATTTATTAAAATAAAACAAAAATATTCTTCCAACTTTGACGCCCTCTCACGGCTTAACGATGTACTTTAGTATATAGGTAAGTTTAGCCCATTCGACTTTTTTTGTTCCCATAAACCTACTGTAGCTCTATGTCCACGGAATATTGGGACACCCTGTATATTCACGAGCGATAGCGAGTGAGGATAGTATTGCCAGTTCAAAAATCGCACTTTCATCACGAATTGTGTTTTTTTTATTTTTTTTCCAACATCGCTAAAATGAATCTCAATTTTAAATTTCTTTATACATAATTATTTTACTCTTATTTTTTCAAGAATTTAGTTGCTGATTTTGTATTCTAACGTTGTTATGGAAATGAACTTTCCTCACTAGTGATGCAAACGCCTATTTTCCTCACTAAATTGAGTGATGAAAGTGTCATTTTCATAAGCGATGTTGGAAAAATATTATTTTCTAAGGAAGTTTTAGAAAAACATATTTTTACTTTAACCCTTAACCACCGTAGTGCGAAAAGTGTAACGTTGTCACCGTAGTGCGGTCTCAGTGACCGCGCACTACTAAGAGCCCTAATTATCAAAAATAATACATTTTTCATGCTGGAACTTCTTTTGTAGAATAGAGTAGGGTCTGAAATAATATCTAACAAAAAGCAACATATAATTTTTATCATAATTTAGTTATGAATAACAAAAAACGTGAAAGAAAGATTACTTCTAGATTTGGTCGACAAACGCAACCCCGGAAGTTGCGTTATAATATTATGCTTCTGGGTTCTGGAATGAGAAACGAAACTTTGAGAAGACCACTTGTAACTATTTTCATAACAAAAATTACCAATTTCAGATTCGTTTGTTTGGTCACTAATTTCTCCTGCTTGGTCACTGACACCGCTCCGTAACTTTAACCGTTATTATTTCGCAAACCGATACAAATGCTATCGCCAACTTTTAGTAGAAAACTGAGAATACGTTCAATTGAAGGTAGCGAGAAGGTGGGGTGGTTATATTAAAGTGGAAGAAAGATATTACAGTAATTAATACCTGCTCCGGTCACCATGACCGCACTACGGTGGTTAAGGGTTAAAAACGGTAAGATTCGTGATAGTGCTAAATCCCTCTGCTTATATGTTTAAAATACTTTACCAATAAATGCACATTATTATTACAGTATGGAATACTGAATTGTAATACATTATAAGCTATTAAATGTAGGCATCTCGACAGACCTCAAAAGGTACTTGAAGCCTTAGGGTAAGATATGGTGGTATAAGCGATGTCACTACTTTCACAACCAACTGAAAAGTGAACGGCATTGTTCTTATCCCTACTTCACGCAATGTTACCTTATTATTTGTCAAATCTTGATTGTTACGACAGCTACTTTGTCTAGTTCATTTTATAATTGATAAAAATTAATTGATCCAAGCCAATCGATCGCCCATCTGGCCGATATCAGGTCCCCTATTGGGGCCCAGACAAATTTAAACATTGAATAATATGTGTCTGCGGATTTTGCTTCCCTGATAGTGAGTGTTTTTAGATAACTTATTTATAGTTACTTAACTATTGTTATTTCAGTTTTCATCTCATCTTTAAGTTATTGACGTCATTTTCCTATTTCACTGTTGCTTGATAACATCCAATTTCATCAATAAATCAACATTAATCGAATTTAATCAAATTAAAGGAGTTTGAAGAGGAAGTTGCCAGTTTTATTAATATTACTTCGAACCTCTTTGTGAGACCAGAACTATCCAAGATGCCTGAAAAGTGCATATAAATGAGAAAAATGAAACGATTTGCAATTGCAAAATACGTACATATACCTACATAGTAACATAACTATTAAAAACTGCATTGTTGGTAAAGGAATCTATTCTCAAAATAAAGACTATATTGTAAATAAACCCTTCATTTATTTTTCATAAAATATTTATTAATTTATCTGTTGATCACATAAAGTCAAAACTATCGGCCCTCGTGTCAATTAGGATATGTAACAAAAACACAAAATCCCTATTAGAACTCAAAAAATACATATAAGTTATCAACGAATTTTAGGCGAACACGTAATAGATGAGCATTTTGTTCTATGTGGAGATTTCGGATGTACCTAGCACCAGTTAGCTCCCAAATGCCAAATCTCGCTCCACTGTCCTCCAATAGAAATCCATTATTTTCATTTAGGGGCCGGCTAAGTTAACGATGTCCCCTCACAGTGATTCTAGACGTTTCAAAATCTAGCTCCGAGTTGCTTGGAGCTAGCTCTGTCTAGCTCCATAAGTTATACAGCTAGCTCCACCCGACAGACGTCGGTCGTAAGCAATTCACAAAGAAAAAAAATGGTGCGCGCCCCCGCAAGCCCGAATTATCCCAAAAAAAGCGTATGAATTTGAGATAGCTATTTCGCTCCTAAGTGACAACAGCGTACGGCACGTACTTTAAACATAATAGTACATACTATGTTAATGGTAATGTTGCGACCTCTATTGATTGTAGAACTCCCAAACCTATACTTATAACAATAGACGCGCAATATAAATAATATACCGGCTCCTGAGATGGTTGGTCTTATTAAAATTTCAAATCTCTCATTTGTGTTGTTTGGTTAGATCTGTTTTCAATCGTGATATGTAGTTCGCGAGCGAACTAATAAAATGAACTATTCCTAGCACTGAACTAGTCGGACTGATCCATAGTTCAAAATGAACTAGTTCAAAATGAGCTAGGTTAAATTGAACTAGATTAGATGATGTGATTTTTCAAGTTCACTAACCAACGCGAACTGGTTAGAAGCCATGTGCGAACGAATAATGAATTGAACGAAATGTCAATATTCTGTCTCGAATCGGACGGAAATGCTGTACACATCACATTGCGGTTACAGTCTGCGAAAGTGCACCCCACTCAGTGGCATGCAATTGTGGCAGCATAGAGAAAATTAATGAAATACATATATATATTTTTAATTGTAGTTTTTAATTAAGCCTTCAGCCTTGGATTCAGAAGATAGGTACCAAAGAAACGTAGTCTGGCTCTTTAGGTTCGTAAATAAGATAAGTAACATTAAATTACATATTTTTGCTGAAAATGTATTTTAAGACCCCCCCCCCCCCCCCCCCCCCCCTAGAAGAAATCTATAGCTACGTCGTTGACCCCACTCATAATGTAAACTGTAAAGTAGAATATTACTTTTAATTTTCTGAGTTACTATTTATTATTATTACCACGTATTAATAGATACATTTTTGAAGTCATGTAACTAATATTGGTGCTTACCGTTTACCGAACACCACACGGTTGGATTAATTAGTGTCTTTATTTAATTCACTTGAGTATCTTACTACAACGTCTGTCGGGCTCGGGTGGTGCTAGCTGTATAATTTATTGAACTAGGCAGAGCTCTAGCCCCAAGCAACTCGAAGCTAGATTTTAAAAACTGTACAATTGTCGGGTGCGGCAACACTATCTCAGCCCACCCCGAATGTACGGTAGTATTGTGTTTACAGTCGGTGCCGTAGGGTGTTGTAATTTGGGAGCCAGATGGATCTACCTCAATTTCATATGCTATATTGTTTGGGATGAATTTATTACGACGCCTTTCGGGTGGTGTTAGGTGTATAACTTGTGGAGCTAGACCGAGCTAGCTCCAAGCAAGTAGGAGCTAGATTTTGAAAGGTCTAGGTTAGGGGCAGCGTTAGCTTAGTCCCCGAAATGAAAATAATGGATTTCTTGGAGGACAGTGGAGCGAGCTTTGGCATTTGGGAGCTAGCTGGTGCTAGGTACAGAAAAGCCGGAGCACGAGTATGAGGTCATTTCCGACACTGGGAGTGCCTAAGGTAACGGACTCGTATTATTGGACGATTTCCTTGAATTGTACATGTCATTTGATTATTAGGGAGTTTTTGAATATCGTTAAGCAAATACGGTAAACGTTAAAATCGCGTGATTCAATACAGTATAACCAAATAGCGTGTACCACTCATAGTTGGATATCGTAAGTCGATAGAACGGTAAACGTAAGTAAACAAATGTGTATATGTGTTTGTTAATTTCAGTTATTTGATATTAAAATTTTGGAGAAATAAATTTGGAAGATGTTAAAAATGCAATTCTTCATGATATTGTTGGAGAAGAACGTGTCGTTGATATACGACGAGACATCGGGGGTCGCTTAAATGTAGAAGCTCTGTCTAGAGAGGAGTGTAAATTGTTGTTTCGATTTGAGCGCCAACATGTTCATCGATTAGCACACAATTTAAGGATCCCTGCTGAAATAGTTACAATTAATTATTATCGGGCTTCTGGTATTATATTCATTAAGTTATTTAAATATTTTACTTTAAATGATTGTGCAACAGCTGTGTTGAAGGCTTGTGCATGTACTTGCGAAGATTAGCATATCCCAACAGACTGTCAGATTTAAAACGTTTGTTTGGGGTGTCAGCTCCATACATTTCGGCGATGTACGGCAACATCTGCATGATGTATTCGTAGAAGAAGAACTTATTCTTGATGACCTTGCTGTAGTCTGGAACTTGGGCTCTTGGCCATCTTCGCCTAAAGTACCCAGGTCTATTCTAAATGTTAATGTTCGTTTTTGGACGCCATGTTGAATTTTGCAATCCGCCGAGATTTATCCATGAAATTAACTTCATTTTCAGCTCGCTCCATATTTATTGAAATTTCTACTGCTTTTTGAGTATTTTAAATCTTTTTCGGCAAATAAACGTTATTTAATTATCTCACTTTTAAGTCCGTAAACTAATTGATCCCGCAAATTTTCTTCTAAATTTGATTTAAAGTTACAGGTTTTAGCTAAACTTTTTAATGGACTAACATAATCTAATCACTAACACTTTCAGTGAATTCTTGTTTTCTTAAACGAAATTTATACCTTTCTGCAATTTCCGAAGGTGCTGGCTCTAGATGTTTTTTTTTACGATTTCCACTAATTCATTATAAGTTTTAGCTTCCGGTTTTACGGGATCACAAAGATTAACTATTAATTCATAGGTCTCGTCACTCACAACCGTTAATAATGTAGGTAATTTTAAATTATCCGCTACACCATTTGCAAGAAAATATTGTTGTAATTGGCAACATAATTATGTTGTCCAGCTTTTTGCGCCAATTTGAAATTCCGATATTTTACCGATAGTAGTCATCCTCGTCGCCACTGTTGTAACTTAGGTAAATTATAATAGTTAGTATTTAAATATTTAATTTAGTGTACTATTTATTTAAACCAACTCAACTCGACCACTCTTAACAATGTACATCTTACGAATTCACTTACCTATCTCAAGATACCAATCAGTACAACTTATTACGCAGGTCCTAACAATATTTAAAGTGTACCTGCATTTGAATAAGAAAGGAAATGCACCTTTTACCGTACTTCGTGTAATATAGATATTTTCCAAAACAACTTGGCGTAAAATTTTTCACTTTTTTCACTTTTCTTGTAGCTTTCGAAATCGCTTCATTACCTTGCATATGGTTTCGTCTCTATATAAAATTTGTGTATTATAATAACTTCTTTAGGGCTACTATGATACGATGCCGTACAAGAAATTACCCTCTATGTATCACGGTACTTTAAATATATTTCCAAAATTTATGAATAATTTAACAGCCTAAGGTGATTCCTGCCAAATAACGTAATATCTAATTTTCATTTTAAGTAAGTTCTAATTCATACAGCAGAACTGGCAAACATTTTAGTGAAAGTCAAATTATTGACTTTTATTAAATTATTAACATTTAATTAAAACTTGTTGAAATCCATTTACCTATATTCAGAGTTATTGAGTATTTATAAGTTGAAAATTGGAATTCCAGACTACGAATCCTAAAAATGGTCGCATTACGTGTTTTGTGTATGAAATATCTGAGATCACCTATATGCAGGTATCGATTAAACGAATTCAGTATGTAAGTGCCATCACTTTAACTTCTGCTGTTAAAAAACGTTCGTATAACTTATAACTTTGACGAGATTGATATGGCCATACAATAAGGTTACGAGAGAACATTTTAAATTAAATTATGTTTCAGTACAAAATTCAACGACCATGATTTATCGTAGGATTTATTAAAACTGTTTTAGGGAAACGTACCGTAAACATTTATAGCTTAAATACTTGGGTCCATCTATTGCGCATTTGTACACAGATTTACGCTTCCGATACTAAAGGTAAATACATAATTTGTGTTTCATACCGCGTCTCTTTCTCTCACTATTAATTCATAATGTTTACGTTAAAAAAGTATTTGAAGATTAAGTTCTTATATTTTCTTTGCTATGTACTAAAGGGTGCGTAATAATTTCATTCAATGACCTTTCATTCGCGACGTTGAATTAAAGCTTCATAATCCTACGTTATTATTTGAGAAGACTCATATAAAGACTATTCACACTTTACTAAGCAAATGGAAGTTCCGAACCAATATCTTCCAGATTTACGCGTAATGATTTTCGACGGTAAGTCGAGCAATTTCGCTACTGCTCCATGAGAAATTACGCATTATTTAACTATTACAGAAGCGGAATACGAATCAAAATAACGTACAGAAAATGAGAAAAATGAATGCGTGCGGAATAATAGAACAGAATCGAGAAATTTTGAAGTATGCGGTGTAATGAGATTATAACGAATATAGTAGATAAGCAAAATTATAGTAAGTACGTACCCATACCTACGTGCATAATTTAATACAAATAAGAATAATTTGGAACTGCAAAATTAAGGTAACCTAATGGTGAGTAATTTAACCCAGGATCACTTTATACAGAGTGTTCCTAAATGTCATGTATATGCGGAGGGGGGTGATTCTTTGGCTTATTTCATAAGTAAAAGTTCATATTAATATAGGTCCGCAAACCCTTCCTTGCTAATTTTTATTTTATTTTTATTTAAAATTTTAAAAAATAGGTGTTAATTTCATCTCTCCAACAACGGTAGCAGATACGAAAAAACGACAAGAGACAAAAAAGTTTGCAAATAAAACAGACAATTTATTATTTATTATGGAATCCACCCGTGGCGCACCGAAAAGAAGTTCTTGGGGAGAAAATGGGACATGACCCCTGAAGGAATAGGTATCTCTCTGTAGACTTTTGCAACCGTTTAGGACGCCCAATAATATAGTAAGTATTCGAAATTTGAGTTAGATATCTTAAAAACTGTGGGAGCTATATAGAAAAAACGAAAAAAAACTTCAAATATCAAGACCCTGTAGATTAGTAAAGCAGGACGCGCACTCAATCGGCTCAGCTCGGCTCGGTACAGCTCAGCACAATCACCAGTTTTGCTATACGTGGGAACAAATAAAATCCCGCGTACTGAATCGGTTCGGAACGGTGCGAACCTTTTCGTTCAGTTCAGCTCAGCACAGATTGCTCGAGGTAGCGGATAGCTTTCAATAGTTTAGCCAGTGCAGTAGGTGCAAGAAAGTTCTACTTAATTAATAACATAAAACATGGCTTTAAATTAATCGGGTGAATCCAAAATCTCGGGTGACGCTTTTGGATCTCATGGCAAGACGAAGCTATCATTATATCTTCATCTGATTCGTCCATTTTCACTATTAAGAAGAGGAAGAAGATGACCGTACGTCAATGCTTTTTGTAAATAAAGACTTCACAGGTCTAAACGTTCCGAAAGGACTGAATCAGTGCGCGGTAGGGCGGGAATGCTGATTGTGCTGAGCTGTACCGAGCCGAGCTGAGCCGATTCAGTACGCGTCCTGCTTAAGGAAGCGTTTGCCGACCTATGTTTATATGAACCTTTAGTTATGAAATAAGCCAAAGAATCACTACATGACATTTAGGAACACCCTGGATATAACTGACGTTAATTGGCAAATTTCCTGTTGTACAAAGTTTCAATGCTTTGTGATTTTGTAGTTTTTTTTTGTACAATTTTATAATTTATTTATTTTTATAAATTTTACAATTGGATACCTAATCCCTATTAATTTTAAAAGAAAATCATTCTGTTTTTTCAAAATCTTAAATGTAAATAAAATAAATATACCCTGTTCAAGTCACCAGCCGTTGCACGTCATAGCTTAAAACTTACTAAATCAATGACGTGTAATCAGCGTTGTCAAATGTACGTGTTGTCAGACTGACGTTTTTAGGTTAGGAACAAATAGATACTGTATACCTATGTAATAATAAAATACAACAACTAATGTAGATATAAACAATATAAGAGTACTGATAAGTACTGTTTTTAGTAAGGCAATTAAAAAAAATAGTTTAAGTGCGTACCGGTGAATTTAACAAAGTAAACAAAACTTGACGTGACAACATCGAGATATTTTATGAGTTTATATTCGCACTACGTTTTAAGTTGTAAGTACGAACTGCAAAGTGTGCGACAAGGATAAAATATGGTCGCTAACCCTACACGATTAATGACTTTTAATACCAACTGTACTTACGATGACATTTTGGTTTTAATGCAAATTTTATTAAAGTTGCTTAGTAAATTATAATTATAGCATTGGTACACGAATAATGACGTGCAACGGCTGGTCACTTGAACAGGGTATACTTAATAAGTTCTAATATATCACCAGTTTCGCTAACAATGGATACGTAAAAAATTGGCATCGATTCGAATTCATCAAGATATTTTTCAAAAATTTGCATTACACTGTATCCCAGAATAATCAGGAGGAGAAAATTATGTTTACAGCGACAAACCTAATATAGGTGTCCGTAAAACTTATAGATTTTATAATTTGATTTTTGATCTCTCAATAAAATATTTTAGAGAAGTATTAATCATATTCCTTGCATTTGATGTCTTATTTCTAGTATAATACCAAACAATATACATATTAAATAAATTCAAGTCTAATTGCCACACATTTGAGCAGAAACAGGCAGGTAGTAGAGTGTGGAGCGAAATTCGTGAATCTTTATTAGGAAATGTCTCTCGCAACACTTTTTTGTGCGACAAAGACGAGATTGGTCTCAAATTTTACTAACGCCAAAAGGTACAGCTTCTCATTGACGCTTTCAGAGATGCCTTCAACTTCAGGTACGCGCTGAAAAAATCAGCGATGGTAACAAATTTGTCCACGAACAAAAAGTTGCTTCGCCATGGAACCTACGTACAATTGTCAAAATGATAGGAACTGGTCCGCTAAAACGCTTAGTAGCTTAATCCTACCATCGAACACCGCCAAGGAAGTCCTTCATAATGCCCACATACTTCGAAGTCGGAAAACAGTCGTAATATTGGATGTCAGAAATTGATAGATTCTTCGAATATTAAAAGAAAATGTCATTATTTCTTATCCGGGAGCATGCACCAACCCGTATCAACTTTTCCCTTATAAGAAAAGCTCTAACATAACGAGCGCAAGTCACTAAATTGTTTAAAAATGTACATAGATAAAATTAATAATAGAAAAATGTCAAAACTGTATGTATTTATATGCATGCTGGTCTTAAAAATATGTGTTTGTATTCTGCTTTTTTCAAAGCAATCATCAATTGTACAAATTGTGGTAATCTCTTTCAAAGGTTATCCACTAGCTTTTGACATTCTACAATTTCTGGAGTTATCGATTATGTACAACGACTCTTACAAGTTATCCGCTAGTATATAAGGCCATGAAAACGCCACTGTTTCACTTATGTAGAGCTAAATAGACACGTGTCTATGTATTTATTAGTGCTTTTCACAGGATCCTCCCATGACTTTGGTATGTAAAATTAAATAATTAGTGCATTTACATTACACTACTCTCACCTTATTTATACATTGCTTCAAATCAGGTACATAGGTACATAATAGTTATCCACTCTCTTTTGGTAAATCAACAATTTCTGACTTATCAATCACGTGTTCAGTAATGCTTTACTGTTTTTCATAAATATTTTTTAATTACAAATTCATACTTATAACGCCACCTATTGGACAGTAGACTGTAACTCTACAATCAAAAACCGAAGGGTCGTTTTCCGCGACAAATTTTGTTCATTTTTTCTATGAGGGACCCATTTCCTATCATTCTTAAAAAAATTTCCACGAAATTTGGCGGATCCCTGACACTATCATTAAGAGAAATTAAAGAGAATAAAGAAAAACATTAAAAAATAAATTAAAATGTAATTTCAATTGCTTAACTTAAAATTTAAAATCTTGTTTCTTTAATAGTTAAAAAAGAGTGCATCATATAATAATAATAATATATTGATGCTGCTTATGTGCAAAAGCACTTACATTTGTCATAAGGTACAAATACATACATAATAAAATACAATACAAACAATCAAAACAAGTAAGAAATATAAATATGTATAAATATTAAGCTATTATTGTTTAGGCTTCCACGAGTTGTATTATTTAAAATATGATTCATTTCTGGATCTTCTCGTGTAAATATTAAGCTATGTATAAATAATTGATTAATTACATTCAAACATTACATTTTGAGTATTCATAGAACTCCTCGAAAGAGTAAAAGGCATTATTGCTTAAAATGGTTTTCACAAGTTTCTTCAATTTGAAAATTAGCAAATATCTGACATTAGTAGGAATACAATTAAACAAATGTTGCGCTTGCAATATAGCACAATTTTGCGATGTTGTCAATCGACAATAATTAACCCTTACATTTTCCGCCAGGAGCAACAATGACCCCACGTTAAAATGGCATAAAGCAGCGTACTTTGAATTAAGGCGTGGTACGCTGTTTTCAAAATATTAGCAGATACGTTGTAAAGAGCCTTTTTAGAACAAAAATAGCTTTATTACATTTCTTTGCAATCAATTCACAGTGGGAATTAAATTTTAATTTGGAGTCGATGATGCACCCTAGGAACTTTGTTTCGGGAACAACTTGCAAAAGACCATCAGAAATGCTCCTTAAAGAGAAATGCACGAGAGCAATTTTTGAGGTATTCAGAATCAATTTGTTACACAAACACCATTGGTTAATTTTATATAGGCTATCATTTGAAGCTTCTAGGGCAGAGGTAATGTCTTGGTGCGTAGATATAAGCGTAGCATCATCAGCATAAAGAATGCACGTGACATTATTAGGTAAACATAGCGGGAGGTCGTTAATGTAAACGAGAAATAGGAGAGGACCAAGGATGGATCCCTGAGGTACTCCGAAATGTATAGGTAGTTTTTTAGACAAAGAGTTATTAAATAAGACACATTGGGACCTGTTGGTTAAATAAGATGCTATCAGTGCACAGCTTTTATCACTAAACTTATAGGCAAACCTAAGTTTAGCGATTATATGTAGTATTATGACTAACGCAATCAAAGGCTTTGGTGAAGTCAACAAAAGTGGCAATGGAATGCAAACCTTCTTCAAACGATTTCAGTATATTGTTCGTAAACTCAATTATTGCATCAGATGTGCCCTTGCCTTTACGAAACCCATACTGCTTGTTATAGAATAGGTTATGTTTTTCGAAAAAACATGACATTTGATTATGTAAAATTGATTCAATTATTTTTTAAACTACCGGGACTATAGAAATAGGACGATAATTATATTGAGGTCACCGTTAACCGCCTTTTTAGGTATTGGTATTACCATAGACTAAATACTCCTTAGACCTCTAATGTAAATGAAGCTTTGGTTTTATTAGAAATAGTGACAGTTAACTGCAGTAGATGGCAATACAAGTATGTATAGAAAATTGAGTCAAATAAATTGTTGAATAATACAAGAAGAAATATCGAAGAAAACTTTTGTCAACTCAACTGGTCAACAAATGCTTTTGTTGAAGGAGTATCACGTATCAGAACAGAATTCACTATTCAGCATTATTGCAGTTACTTGAACCATACGTTGTTACGTTCATAAGTTTTATGTTTTATCATTACATATTTTGTTCCTCTGATACAAATAGGTTTAACCGTTTCAATGGTTTAACACATTTACAGGCAACGACGCGCCAGATATTTTCGGCGCCGTCGTCGTGCGAAATAATGAACTAATAACGATAATATTATAATATTGAGCTAAAATTACCACCCTTCTCTCATAGTTAGCCGGCGCCTTACATACACATAATATTTTTAAAATTCAACGACCGTAGGCGCCTTTAAGGCCTTAACGCCGTCCGACCTTGCCCATATGGACGGCGCGGGCGGTGCGTCCCTGTCGGAACAACATTGTGATTATTGTCAATTAAACGTTCCTTCGAAGGATCGAAACTCGAAGCCTTCATAAAAGCGGAAGTATCGAAGTCGTCGTTACACCCGGTTAATTTTTTAATTTCTTTTTTGAAATACATATTAAGTAATATAGGTACTGCTTCTCCTGTTAAAAATAGTTACCTCGAAATTCTAATTGCATGTACCTAATACCAGTTTTAAAAAACACAAGCGTAGCGTAGGTAGTTGACTTGAAAACGTTTTTAACGTTCACAATCGACTAAAGTTCATTATCAACAAAAAATTATGACAAAAACATTTAATACAAAATCTTCCCTTAATCCCTTATAAGGATTACCAAATAGGCGACGAAATAAAGCACTGAACCTACCAAATTTTTGTAATAAGACCTGTTAGACGGATTGAGATGGGGTTTTTTGTATTCGCTTCCTAAATTCAATAGGAAACTTTGGTAACAGGAAAATTTGGAATCGGCAACCTAAGAAACCCCCGGATGCGATGCCAATTTGGAGGTCATATTCGGAATCGGCGACCTCGAAAACCCCCGTGAACTCGAATTGAGTCAATTCTAGAAGTTTATAACGAAGTTATGAATTTTTTATATGAAAATGCATAAATTTTTCAGGATGCATTTTCCACTGCAGGAATGCAATTTGGAAAAAAACATGGTCAAAAGTAGGTACAAAGTTTCCTATTGAATTTAGGAAGCGAATGCAAAAAACCTCATCTCAATCAGTTTTACCGTTGACTGAACGATTCAGTAAATGGTTTTACTACAAAAATTTGGTAGATTTGGCTTATTTTAGTGCTTTATTTCCTCCCCTAAAACCAACAATTGCGATTTTAACAAAAGGTTACATCATATTGAAAATTTATTAACTTAACGGTGAGAAATTACGAATCAAATTACATTGAAACTGATATGGAAAAAATGATTACAGGCTTGGACACGTAAACATTAAAACATTTAAAAAGTTTAGTTAGCAAAGGTCACATTCGGGGAGTAAATTTGACAAAAATAAAAGATTTGAAGCGTGAAAGTTGTACCTATTTACGCAAAAAAACACAAGTTAAAGTTCGGTAGGGTAAATCACCAAGTAAAGCCAAGAGAGGTAATTTTCAGCAAAAACGTTGGATTGCTTATCTTTGCGGAAATTGTGTCAAGGCCACACATTGCATAAGGAATGTGAATATCGTAACGGTAACAGATACTACACAAAAGCGTTCATTGTTTAGTCATTAGTCAATGACAAAAGTTATCCTTGCCGAGATTGAAACCACTTGACTTAGCTATACCTATTTCGCTCAAATACTCATTAAGGGGTAACGTACTTCGTAAATAGTAGCAGAGTTACATTCGACATCCAAACGATCGTAGCACTCCAATACGGGGACCTCCAGTACTAACCAAATTTTGTAACCATTAGTGAGAGGTCTAAGGAGTATTTGGTCTATGGTATTACTAATGCAGCTTTCAACAATTCCGGAAAACTACCCGAATCAATAACAGCATTGATTATTGCAGTGATTGGACCAACCAATAAACTGATATTTCGTATTATAATAGTACCAGGTATCAAATAATAGTGTATAATGAGCATGCAATAGTGTGTAGATTATTTTATTACTTAATCTAATTTTAATTGTATTTAATTATTTTTGTTCTCACTTTAAGTTATGTATTATTGTTATGTATAAGTTACATAATCGCAATCAGGGGTTTTACTACACGACATAAACGGTCATAGCCAAGGGACAAAGAGACTTGCTCAGGCAGGCAATTATAAAGGCTCATCCGATTAGATCAAGCTTTGTTTTCGAATGTGTGCACTTTGACACTTTACGAACATATTAATCGTCAAAATTGCCGCTAATGGTCTACAGACAATCCTCACTGTATGAGAGCAGAACATACATAATATACTGAAAAGGTTAATGTTTGGGCAAGAATTGTATGACACTTTGGTCCCTTTTGTTGTTGATGACAATTTGAATAGAAATAATTATTTAGAAATGCTCCAAAATAATTCAGTACGAACATTGGCAACTTTATCCAGAAAACCCACTAGTTCCAGTGAAGAATTGTATGACACTTTGGTCCCTTTTGTTGTTGATGACAATTTTAATAGAAATAATTATTTAGCAATGCTCCAAAATAATTCAGTACGAACATTGGCAAATTTATCCAGAAAACCCACTAGTTCCAGTGAATATGATATGTTTCTAGCAAGTTGGAGCACCTCCACATTACCTAATTAATGTCCGACCGTTTCTCGACCTAATATTTCTAAATCGGTGTATAGGGTGGTGAGAATATCACCTGATCTTACGCTATTCTTTGTATAAATATCTTTGTAACCCTTGCGTATTATCACATTTCTATACTTTGTTCCAAACCGTGTCGTTGTGAACGTACGTACTTACTATTGCTTTTATTTTATCAGACAAGACTGCAGACGTTAGTTTAAGCGAATAATTCATTTTATACCATTTATGATGCGTATGAAGGCCAATTAATTAAAAGCATGGTAGGTATCTAACTATGCGAGAGTAAATTATTAGAATACCTTGTGAGATCACGAATGAGGAAATAGAATACGCTAAAGCTTTTACAATAACAAGCTAAAGAACGTACGGAAAATGTCTAAAATTAAACTTAGAATTTTATTTGGTGTAAACTGAGGCAATTAACAGTACTTACTAGCGTACGGGAAATAAACATCGTTATATTTATTTGTACCTACTGATGAAACTTAAACCTAAAATTAACTGCTACGTATTTTGACAAAAAAAAAAGGGAAGATTAAGTTCGATGGATTCCCTAAATGTACACTTCTTAATTAAGCTCGAGGGAATGAAATTGTAAACAGAAGCATTTACCCTCATTCGTAGAGATACACCGATCACCTTTAAACTAGAATCAATACATGACATCAGACTGATATAGGCTATGCATCAAATTAAACCAGTAAAGCGATGATCACAAGCTTTCGAACTAAAACCGCGATACTTTCCACCCTGCTAACTCCAACCGTGAATCCCTCAATAACCTCAATCAGCCAATCTCCTTTTTTAAACCGCTACAGAACCGCAAAGGAATCGACTATCCTTTACAGGTACTGAAGTTGGGATAAGCAAACTTCAACAGATTTTTAATTTAATAAAGAGAAACACGTACGTTATAAAATTCCTGGCCTAATCCTTTTAATAATAATGGCAATCGATTTCTATTACACTATACCTCTAAATTATCTTATCCAAGATTCTGTTGAAGGTGTTTCTAATCGCGCCCCTCGCACCACGCCGCCTTATCTAAATCGAAACCGCGTATCGTTAAGGTGATTTCCATCCGTGCATGAAATGTTCTATTAAGGGTAGTGAGATGAAGTTTAAGGTATGTGTAATTCGATTTATTGTTCATAAATGTTGTTCAAATATTATTGAAGAATTCAGCTACGTAATACGTGGGACATTATTATCAACGTACATATTCTTGTACATATACATATACTTAGAAGCAATATAATCGTACATAAACACATAAACGGAGTCAAAGCAAGACCAACATCATCAAGTAAATTAGTTTTAACCTCTCGACAGAATTGATGCAGAATTTAGGGCATGATTTACCCAACAAAGGGCGAAGAAGGGCAAGAAGTAATTATTAGCATCTCTAGAAATGTTCGGTGCACAGGGATTAACAGTAATGAGAATCCTTCATACTGCACATTGTCGAAAGGCTTATTGATAGTTTTCAATATACATAATTAAAGAATTCCGAAGTACATCCTGATGTCACTTCAGAACATAAAGTTTATTCTGTACTAAAATTGTCATGAGCAAGGACACACATTTCATCCAACTTTCGTTCGAATAAACTTGCCAGAAATGGCTTTCGAAGAAATTTCTATTACATTTTACTATCATTAAGTACCTAAGTAAAAGTTGAAGATGTGAACTGTTTGTACTGCATTCATTTTTTAAAATGTTCGTGTTAATCTAAAAAGGACCAAATGCAATTTGACACCATTTATAGCACATCGTCGCTACTATGGTTTTTTCCTATTAAATAAATGAATAAATCGAGAAGTAATATTAATGATCGATAATATCATTTCAGAGGTGAATTCCAAATTTTACAAAAACGGTGCATAAAAAGAAGGCGAGTGAGACAGATATTAATTGGACTAAAAAATCAAAAACAAAGCAGCAAACAAACCGATGTAACTACAAGAAAAAGCGGCACAAGAAGAATCAAAAGCAATTAATGAGTTGGTAAAAATGGAGAAAAAATCTAAAAGCATAGAGGAAAAAACAAATAGTTATTAGAAAAGCAGCATCCGTACAAGTTATGGTAAGAAGAAACAAAAACAAGGAATGGGATGACCCGAAAAGCTAGAAAGATAATTCTACAAGCAGGAACAACAGAAATCAGAAAAAAAAATGATTTTCAAAGGAAAGCTTGCAAAGCACTACTTAGGGAGAGGAAAAGAAAATACATGGCGAAATATTTGGAAACGATAGAGGAAAAATATAAAAACAAGGAAATCATAAACTTCTACGAAGGCGTCAGTCTGAGGGATCAGAGGTGGGCCATCAAACTGCGTGGAGACGCTGTGGATTTAAATTGCAAGCCGTAGGTTGAGACGCGTGTGTTGATGTGCTCCCTCTGTAACATCAGACAAGACGAGGATGTGTATCAAATTGTGTGTGTCTTGGGGGAGGTAAGGAGGCGGTGGCTGGGTGACGAGATCCTCTCCGTAGGGGAGGTGGAGCTTTGGATTAGATTGTAAATGTCTGGGGGGCGGGAGGGGGGGCTGTAGAAAAAAGAGAAAGGTACAAAAACGTTGCTTTGTTTTAGTAGGTATAAGAAAAATTCATCGCCTGCGCGTAAGTGAGACACGACGCACGAGTCACGCCGGCCTCCACTGGTAAAAAATGCAATTCAGGTCACGAGAAACGCAAGTAGTGTCTCATCAAAAAACATACAAAAAAATTTTAAAAATTCGATTTCGGAGTGCTGTCCGACTTTGTTTCACAATTTATTACAGTTTAATATTAACTGGTAAGGCGACTTGGCCCAGGGGGAAATTTTTTTTCAACATTGTGGCAGTCAACGTGATATGGGGAATGTTTTGCAGAATTCAATACTCGAAGCTAATCTTATTTCAAATTTGACCTAACTTTTTTAAATTTTAAAATAATTTTGGAAAATCAAAAATTTGGCGAAATCATCATTCCTCAAAAACTGAATAACACTTAATCTCACCTCTTTTAAAGGTAGTCCTTAAAAAGTGTTTTTCAACGATGTATAACATGCTCGAAAAAATTTTAGTTATAAGGGAAAAAAATATTAATAAAAACGTAAATTAATCTTAAGGTAAAGAAGTGATATGGTGGATGAGTTGGTAAGAAGAGATAAGGATGTTCAAGGCCAAGAAAGGAGAGCGAGGATAGGTGAGGGGAGGTATAATGAGGGACATCGGGAAATTATAGTAGAAGGCAAGGCTGAGTACCTGTTGGGGGATATGGGACTAAAGGAAAAAAGAATTGTGGCGAGATTTAGGTGCGGAAATAAGGAGAATGAAAATAGATGTTCGTGGGAGGACGAGAAAGGGGTTTGTAGAATGTGCGAGAAAGGGAGGGAAAGTATGTGTGTGTCATTTGATGAGGGAATGTGAGGAGCTAAGAGAAGAGGTGAGAGAGAGAAAGGTGATTCTGGGAGAGGAGGGGTTAGAAGTGGGGTGGATGAAGGAGGTAGTGCTAGAGAGGAGGGAAAGGGTCAAACGTAGGGGGCAGGAGTAAAGAAAGTTTTGGAGTAGTAGTTTTTAGTGGTAGGTTTGGTCGTTTTTGGTGTTTTTATGTATAGGTATATTATGTTAGGTTATTATGTTTAGTTTGTAGTTATGGAGCAGGGATAAGAATCCTTTGTATATTTTTATTATGAATACAATAAATAAATATTGATTGATTATTATAAAAGAGATCAGATTAAGCGTTATTCAGTTATTGAGGAATGATAAAATCGGCAAATTTTTGATTTTCCAAAATTAAAAAGTTTGGTCAAATTTGAAATAAGATTAGTTTCCAGTATTGAATTCTACAAAACAGTCCCCATTTAACCGTTGCTCTATGTTTTCTAATAACCGAGATACCAATGGTGAGAATCGAAATTTGAACACATGGGATAAGTGGATCCCAAATTAAGCTGAGATAAAAATTAGGTAAATGGGGAGAAATAAACCCATCATTTACACAAAAAAATTCAGATTTTCTACTGCTGGTTGGATCTTTTTCAATTATTCTCAAATAAATAAATAAATAAAATAGGATTATATACAACTGCACCACCTTCTTTAGAAAGTTTTGGTATTAGAATGCCTTGAAGACAAAATTTTAAAAAATGCGAACTTACAACTTTTTTGACAATATTCAGTTCAATACATAAATTTACAACACGCTTTCCCCTTGATATTGTAGCATCCATTAACTTGGTTTAAAATTACAATCCAACCACTACCGATTATATCATTATGGACGGCACAAATTTAAATTCTTTTTGAAGGTTTTATCATATATTAACTGTAAAACTAATGCCATTCTCTAGGTAATACCGTAATACATCTCATTAAATAGACAACTGTTTTAATTATTAACCATTATTAACTCCGAAAGCTCCCTATTATTATTTGATCTATCTATTTTTAAATATTATCTTCTTTGAATACCACTGCAGAATACGGGGCATAATAGACATGCACTTCGTAAATAAGTCAATTATTGAAGATCGAAGACAGATGTCATTAAATATGTACATTTATTTACGTAAGGATGCAAAATATTTGTTACTGCACACCAATAAGCAGCAAAAGTGGAAGCCGAAAACATTCCCTTCATGGATAAATGAAAAAAAGGGTAAGTGTTTTAGCAATGCCCTGGGAGCAACCCTGAAGTCAGGTTTGGTTTAGCTAGATAGTACAAAGAAACTGATTATAACGAACTGAATGTGAGAATACGAATACGTTTGTGGAAGGCTTAATTTAGAAATTAAGGTAGTCACAGGACATGAGTTTTGTTCGTTTGCGTTGATACCAACTATTTACACTGTATTTTGTAATACCTAATAATTAAACTAAAATTAATTTTGACAAATTTTTTTTACGTGAAATTTTAAAAATCGTAAATATTGTATGAAAAATAATACCAGGAAATAATACACCGTTGAATAGGGTTTTTCGTCGAGAATCTGATGGTAAATAAAAATACAGGGTATTCCATTTAAAATATTCGTATAAATTCTATTTAAAGTTCACAAATTTTGAATTCTCATTTTAAACACTCGGTATAAATTTAATCGCTTAGTTTTTTTTGTAGAGTAACACGACATTAGCGTAATATTATCCATCAAATAAATTTTTCCTTTTTTGAAGAATAACTCAGTTATGAATATTATAGTCCGACCTTGAATTTGTACAAAATTTTGACAAAATAATTAATAGCAGTTGAACACCCTGTATAAATCAGAACCGCATTGTCGTTGACTGACTGACTCTATACCTACACTTTGCAAGGATTTGTGGGTACAGAACTAAAGGTATTCGAAATGAAACTTATCAGGATCGTGAAAAAAAAATAAAGTTTGTAGTAGGAAGTATAGAAACAAGGCATTACCAAATTGCGTCATTTGATATTTTGATCTATCAATTTTAATAAAACATCCTACGCATGAAAATTTTAATTATTTTAAAACGTTTCGCTTTCTGTCAAATTTGATTTGTGGACATTTTTCACATAACGCTAACAATTTATAGATTGTTGTTTATTTCGTATTATTAAAGTCATATAACGGGTTTAGAATGATAATAAATTCAAAATTAGTTTCGACAAATTTAATCACTTTTCACACTAGTTCTTTTTATTTTACGATTGATAATTATCGACGCTATTAATTGAACATTCTTACCGTATTTACAATTACTTTAAAGGGTATAGTATGGTGATTGAGACCATTTCGCGGATTTCACGCTGATATACTTGAGAATTCATTTGTTACAATTAGCTAACAGTCGACTGAAGGTTGAAGCTTTTACCAACATTAGCACTTTATGTAGATAACCTGTCACGAGTGTCAACCGAATACGAAATTGCCCAATTATTATACAAATCCCACACTGTCGATGTCAGCCATACTTCCATTTTATTTGTTAATTGAATGTGGGGAGAGCAAAGCCGAATTGATGGATACAGTCTTTCGTTCTTAAATATTTAAAATGGAAATGGAATAAAATTAATAAAAGTAGATAACGTGAATGTTGATGAGCCTGTATGTAAATTAAATATTGATATTTGACATCTGACTGTGATAGGTACACGAAGGTAGAAAATTGTCACCACATTACACATTTGCGTTTACAATCACAGCATATTGAACTCCTAGTACAAACAAAGTTTTTAATTTCTTATAATGCTTCTGTAAATCAATAAATTGATAATCAATAACAGGTAATTTTATTATTAATGTACCAGTCAATCGTTTTTGCTAGAAGCTGTCACAAGCATTATTCCATTAATATAAAATAAGGAGCATAATCTACCGATGTATAAGTTATCCGAGAACTCCTATCGCTATTGTGGATAGTTTGCGTGGAATATAAAGTAAGTATAGGAAAGTAATCACATGTAATTGTAAAATTGTTTAAAAGGATAATCATAAAATGATATGTGTTTATTCAGCAAACTGAAATCACCGATCTTGAAATAAAAGGATTCAGGAAATACGTAGGTAATAATTTTAAAAGATACTTGATCAAATATCGTTAGATCTCTAGTATACTTTTTTGTAATAACATTTACTCAATCAAATATGTATTTATATTGCCTTTTGTAATTGTAAGTGGAAATTTGGGAAATGTTAATTCTTTTAACAAAACCGCATATTTTTTGAGTCTATAAAAATGCAGGGGCGTGAGACTCCAGTCGACAAGTGGTACATGTGGAAGTTGGTTTTTGTTCAAAATGTAGTTTAATCCGTCAATTCTGTATAGTTTTTATTTATTTATTTATTTTATTTTATTATGTTAGGAACAGCGAATTTCCAAGCACCTCTACTCGCATCAACTGCTTTGGTTATTAGCACTATCTACTAGAATTTTTATTAATTTGCATATGAGATCGGCCACCATCCGAAACTTCTAAATTATTGCGTCAGTTTTAAGTTGCCAGGGGCGACAATTAGCCCCCCCCCCCCACCCCCAACAATGTGGGCTGAACTGTGAGGGCGATACATTACACCTCAATGAAATAAAATGGGACTGTCTGTTTAAACACAAAAGAAAAAAAATTAAGCTAAACTTTCCATTATAAAATAATATATGTAGTACCTATTTATACCGCTCAATACTTATAGGTACGTGTATATTAGGTAGGTACCAATTTTATTGAAATAAAAAGGAATACAGACAAAACTATTCGTTGCCCCCTCCAACAAAACACTGAAATTTGAGTTCAAGTGAGTAATTTGTGCATTTAGACCAGGGCCAGATTAAGAGGGGGCCTGGGGGGGGGGGGGCTGCAGCCCCGGTTCCCATTAGATATGGGGCCACCATTTCATAGGGGGTACCACTTGAGCCTACAAAAAATAAATGCCGTAGTAGATTTTCGAAATGGATTTTTACTTTCCCGTGCATATGCACACATAGGCAAAGTAATGTAATCGAAAAAAATCGAACTCGAGATTTTGATGAATCTCGACGTTTTGAGTCCCCCTGACCCTGAGTCCAAAACCACCATCTTTGAAAAATGTTTGTCTGTGGATGCGTGCGTACGTTATGACAGTGGAGCCTAAACTACTAGACCGATCTTAATGAAATTTAAAACTAAGGCCTATCAAAAAACTTCATCGATAAAACAAGCGGGGCGTTATTTTGGGAGCAAACATTCAAATTTTAACCCAAACTAATTTCCCTCGGTGGAAAGTTAGTAGACATTGTTACAAGTAAAACGCCGTTTTTTGTTTGTTTCTAAATTGAAAATGGCGGACAATATAGCAATTCTCCAAGTTTTTACTTTTTAGAGTGTAGCTCAAGAACCGTTTAACTTAATTAAAATTTGAAAATTGGAAGTTATAGTCAAAGGATGACCAGAACTTTTACTTATAACTGGTAAAGAACAAAAATTTAACGTGGCCAATTTATTTATTGGTGGCCAAAATTGGTCAAAAATTAAAAATCGATTTTCTCAATATCTGGTCCGAGCATTATTTTTATTTTTTGAAATGTTATTCATATACCTAGTTCATAAAAACTATTTTCTATTTCTATTTATTTCTTTATTTCCCGTAGGGGAAGGGGGATGAATCTTTGAATTTGAAAATTTTAAAAATCCATAACTTCTTTGTTACTTAATAAAGATAATGAAGTAAAATTGTACAGTGAAGTAGAGGACATACGACTCTTTTAATCGAGTATATTAAGTATAGCAATTTAAAAAATATTTAAAATATTTATGACATACCCTGTGTATTATTTCAGGAGAAAATCAGAAATCGTTTTCTGATTACAACTATACTACACACTATACATATTTTTCTTTTTTTATTTTTTTGAGTTATTACGCAAAAATTAATACGTAAACACGGGAAAGGTGCGTGCCAGTTTACTGGCCATTTAATTTTTAAGTGCAATAAAATTCAAAAATAGAGTAAACTACTCAAGCAGTCAGATTGTCTGCGTGCCAGTGCCGCGTTAATAGAAAAACAGTAGCGGTGTTTTCGATGAGTTTAAAAAAGGGCCCCTTTCACGAAAAGAGCCCCGGGCCCCCCAACTCTATATTCCGAGCCTCATTTAGACGCTGTATTTTGAATGGAAATTATGTGATTTATATTTAAATGAGGCCACAGAACTTCCAGTTGTGTGCTTTATTTTTTAGCACACATCAATTAATTGTAGTAATAAAAACAAGTGATTCCACTAATTTATTACTATAAATTGAATCACAATTTCTTGTAACTTTATCATTACTTCTTATATACAGGGTGATTCACGACTATTCCCTCGGTCTCTTGTGCCTAAAGGGTACAACATATCAGCTTCATTTTTTGGTTACATATGTAATTTGATAACGACTACTTTTTTAAATTATTTTCAATTATACAGGATGGTTCACAAAAAATACCTCCAATCCAAAGTTTCACAAAAATTAGCTAAATTTATATTTTTTATCAACAATATTGGATCCGTTAATTTGAATTTTAAATTCGGGCATCTAATTCGTAATCAGGGACCTCGAAATATCTTACATCCAAAGTTTCACACGAGTCTCCTTCTATATTTTTGGATCCGCCATATTGGATCAGTAATTTCGAATTTTGCTTTTTCGACATCAAATTCGTAATCAGCGACCCCCAAGAACCTGGTTATAGGGACTCAGTTTTATAGGTTTTTGTACCCATTTTCTGTCCAGGTTTTGAAGTGACTTGGCACACTGTGCGCCGCGCACTTGAAACTTTAGTTTTAGCGGAAGTTAATGAAAAAGAAATGTTTTCTTGTCTTGAGATTGTTCGGTAAGCTAAAGTTGACAGACGATGAAAAAATCTCATTGAAATCTTGCTTAATTTTCGAAAAATAGCACTTTTAGAATTTAGACAATTTCGGAAAACGCCATTTCCTAGCTAAGTGAAAATCACTCGGTATATCTGATTCTTCTAAAAAGATTCTTTTTAAATCAAAAATAAAAAAAAATCCATTTAGTCCGACTTTTTGGCGAGCACTGTAAGTATATGAATGAATATGAAGTGTTACGAATACTCAATGAGAATGCGATGTACCAAAAATGAGGAATCTAATAATAGTAAGAACAGTAAAGACAGCACCGGCCACAATGTACTATATGGCACAGATTGGCCTCGGTATGCAACAAATAATAAGAAACATCAAAAATTTCATAATGCCAGAAGTTATACCGACAACTATACAAATTTTAGAGATCGTAGTTAAAATAGAAAATTTAGAAGTAGTTATGTTATAACAGCCAACCACGAAAAAATCTTTGTGCAAAAGAAGTAAATGCTAACGGTAGTAGTAATTTTCAGTGGAAAGAGTTTTTCCGAGATCTCTTGAAAAACCGTAAATGAGAAAACCCGTGAGAATTTTAGCATGAATGAACGAAACTGTATAAATGAATGAATAGATTGCAACCTTTGTTAGATACTGGATCTTCATTTAGTATAAATTTTCTTGCTCGCTTAAAATTACCGAAAGACAAAATATAAACAGTCGTAAAAGAATTAGGGTAAATGTGAGTAGTTCAATCTACTGATTACGTAAAAATGTGTAATAACGTAATTGAATACTACCTAATTTGTAGTTATGAATGACTTTAAATGAATGAATGGAATAGTAGGCCAGTATTTTTAGAAAATATTTAGCAGTTCTTAATTATAATGAACTGTCTTTTCAACAAAGGAACGGCAAAATTACTCTACCTGTTACACTCATGTTTAAGGATATCGGCTTACTGAGAAATAATTAATTATTTTAACTGAGATAGCAATGTAGGGTGTATTGTACAATAACTAAAGCAAATTTGTCAAAGAATGTGTGTTGGTGGATCAACAGAGACAATTTTATTGCAGTTAAAATTTTAAATATTAATGGTAGGAATGTTACAATTAAAAATTGTGAGCCAAAATTCACCCGTAAGTAATTTTGAACTGGACGCAACCCATCAGCTTTTGAAAAATCAATACATTTGTTAATAACCTCACAAATCTTCGATTACCAAGATTTTTCATTGCAAATAAAATTTACGCATCAAATTTTGCGGTTTTACGAGTAATAATATGTAATGCTAATGTGAAATCTTTGCTTACATTAACAGAGCTTTAAACATTTCTGAAAGAAACAATATACCATGCAATTCAAACTTTTGGCAATATAGTTTGGATAGTTTGGTGAATTTCGAACATATTCATTTGATAAAAGATGTTTTATTTTGACTGACCATAAACCACTTATACTGTATTTATTTGGTATGAATCTTAAAGACTTATAAAATGTAGACTTATACTCAAGGATTTCGCAGTTCACGACGTTAAAGGTAAAAAAAAACGTCTTTTCTGACGCCTTATCGCGTATTCAAGTAGACTCAGTAGAATTAAAATCACTCGATCACTCATAATTAATAAATCGTTTGTTATTACTACAGCTCAGAATAAAAATGAGAATGAAAATAGTGCTGCTGTTCGCGATAACAGGCTTGATTACTCCACCAGAACAAGCAGCCAAATTGGTGGATATTTGACAGAAAAGAAATTTTAAAACTAAGTAAGAATTGTCATGACAAAGAATATAGAAAATAAAATAATAATCTTTTATATGATAGAGAGGCCAATACATTACATACGCTAAACACGAAGCTCCATCAGGAGAAGGAGGAGGATGAAGTGGCTCACCACCACCCCTTGGTCAAGCCGTCCACATTTAGGGATAGGTCAAGCTCAAGATCAGTATACTGATCTTGGGTCAAGCTAGGAAGTTGGTTCAATTTAGATGGATACTCGATGCAATACGGGCGATGTCAGGTAGAGTACTGATTACTCTTGGTTAAGAGTTGTTACGTATGGGGCGCCTACCTTTCGGTTTATCCCCATAAGCAAGGCTAAAAGTCCAAGAAGGCAGGATAAGGATATAGACTTTGCTTAGGCAGGATTCCTGTGGTAGTTGAAATAAAATAAATTAAGTAAATAAAATAAAATTATTGGTTTTGATGGAGCAAAGTTGTTCCTTGAAACGAATACCAAAAGATCTGCCAGTTTGTCCAATGTAAAAAGATGTACAAGACTTGTAGTGGTATTCTTATTGGAAAAAACAATCTTAATGTTATGTCTTTTGAAAACGTTCTTAATGTTATAAGAGAGGTGTGGGTAAAAGGTGAGGGAGCTATAACTAATGTGGTCTTGTGTGGGCTCTAGAAGGGTTAATTTTGTTTTGTTGATAGAAACTGAGATTCTGTGAGAGAGTTTATCAATGAGTTGGGTGGAGTAATCATTGTTGATGGCCATTCTTTTGATGATACCAAGTTCTTTCTGAAGATTAGTCACGGACATAGGAATGGAGTACATTCTTCTAAGAAGGGAGTTAAGGGCAGCAAATTTGTGAGTAACAGGGTGAGGAGAATCATAGGGGATTAGAGTGTCAGTAGTGGTAGGTTTCCTATATATACTGAATGAAATTTTATTAGGGCTCTTGTTTAACAAAATGTCTAAAAAAAGAAGTTGGCCATAATTTTCTTTTTCAATAGTAAATTTTATTGTAGGATGAATGTGGTTGAAATATACTAAAAAGGAATTGATGTTGTGATCGTCTGAGGTGTGAATACAAATAATGTCGTCGGAAATATCTGCCCCACCTTATTTTTGAAAAAAAAAACAGTTTGAGTAATGAAGTTAGTTTCGAGATAATTCATGAAAATTTCAGCAAGTAGATAACGGTGAGAACTTGGACCCCATAGCTAAACCATCGTTCTGAGAATAGCAAAGTATTAAAAGGGCGTTGATACATTCTAGTTGGGGATCAGAAAGGTGAGTGGGTGGAGATAATCAGATATTATTTTTTCGCATTCGAGAGAACGGATGCTTGGGAAAAGGTTAGTGACTTCAAACGAGACCATATGAAATTGATGAGATAGTATGAGGGAGTTGAGTTTTTCGGTAACAGCGTTCTTTATGGAGAGATTAGGATAAAGTTTGATAAGACTCTTCAATGAGTGATTCAACCAAGCCGTGATTTTGGACACAGGAGTATCCATAAAACTAACCATAGGTATCATTGGGATCTCAGGTTTATGTATCTTAGGAAGACCGTACAAGAGGGGACAATCCGGGTTCATGATAAGTAAAGATTTATAATTGATGTTAAGAGACAGAAGAATGGATCTGTATTTATAAATAACGTTACGAACTTTTTTTGTAAAATTATTTGTAGGGTAGGTGGAAAATTTGCAAAAACTGGGAGATTTGATGAAATCGATGACCTTCGCCACGTACTCATGTTTCTTCATAATGACAAGGCAATTGCCATTGTCGGCTTTTGTACACATGATGGGAGAATTGCCACTAGTAAACAATTTTGAGATATTTTTGGAAGTATTAGATTGACCATGACTTAATTTAGATTTAGGGGGGTTTTTTTGATTGTAAGAATTAGGTTAGGAGTTTTAGAAATTTCAGCTTTAATAATATGCGAGTCTTGCAAATAATTGGAGCAAATAATGGCATCGCATTTGGTGGTGATATCTTGGATAACAACTTCGAATGGTGAGGGACGGGAGGGCTAAAATACATGTAATTGGGAGTTATGAGAGTTTTCGTAGTAGATAGTTCCATTCCAAGGTGGTGTATTCGTTGGCTAGTTGTAGATGGAGTTGATGTATAGGTAGATTAATTTTATCTCTTTCCTGGTACCATTTCGCCCTCTCACTCTTCAACCAAATCAATTTAGCAGTTTTGATGGCTTTGTTAGAACTGTGATTGTGGATGTGTGAACGAATGTTGTCATCTATGAATTTTGGGATAATATTCTTCTTAATACAATATTACTGAGGAACCAAATATTTAAGCTGAAACGTTTTATCTGTGTCGACATTCTTTCGAATGTTTGTCGAATGAATAAACAACTTAAATTTGATTACCTACCACAGTGGAGGCAAATAAAACATAGCGATTCTTGCGAACAGAGGAGCACGGGCAACATTTTACTCTCGACAAACGAGAATACGATGGGCTGGGATCGAAAACTCTGCGAACTATCCGGTTATATAAATGCAAGGTTGAATTTCGGGATACCTTGCGACCAAAAACCATATATTTAGTCTTATCAACTGAGACGGACAGTTTGTTACTGCCCGCCCAGGTTGTCAGTCTGTTAATGCAGAGGGAAACTTGTGCCTCTAGATCGCGCCTCTTGTTTGCGGAATCAGATAAGATAAAATTTGTTGTCGTATTGGTTTATATATTTCTTAAGGTTAAAAGCCATAGACTATATCTACGTGTCTACAGCGCCATTAAGAGTACTGGAAATGTCTAAACGGTAATCACCCTTATTACTTATTATAATAAAGACATAGTAATAATTAGTATTGTGATGCAATACCTGACTCTCGCTGGTTTGAGCCCATAAAATTACATCACAAGATATCACTTAGACCTATGGATTATAGGTATATCGTATATCACCTACATAAGCGTTAATATTTTGGTTTTATTGAGTCAAAATGAAAAAAATTGTACAGAAATACGGTTTTAGGTCATTTATAGACCTTATTGTAGAAACGTTGGGCTATATAATATTTTGGCCATTAGTAATATGCCGGGATACGCTTAGGCAACCAACATCCCACTTCGCCGATGCTATCCGAAAATGCATGGAGAAAGGATACGTTCTTAGCGTATTCGGTAATATCATTGAATAAAGAAAAGAAAAGGGGTGTTGGTAGCCTAAACAAATCGCGTGACATTACTTATGACCAAAATAGTACCTGGAATTTATTTAATCTCTAGCTTTGGCAACTATTAGAATGCGTCAAAATAAAACGTTTGAAAGTGTGTGCGAACCTAGTATTTTATAACCTTAACAACCATAACAAAGGTTATGGCCTTTGGTTTGTCTATTTGATTTGGTTTACAATTCCCTATCCCCAACAACGCCGATGCCAAATGCAAAGCTTGACTAGCAGCGACTTTGGAAACGTAATGATTAAACGTCACGAAATAGATTTCAAAGTATGTATGTCTGTGAGGGCTGTTTTCTTTCCAGTGAGGGAAAACCAGTCTGCCAAACATTTTCTCTAATCTTTCTGCATTACTTTTTGTATCTTATTTGTAAATGAAAGTTTGGCCCAATATATAACTAAGATTTCGTAACTTATTCCTTACACGCGGAAATAGATAGAAATCAGATGCCAGGTCTGAACTTTATGGTCGATGAACCATCATTTAAATTTTGTTGCCATTCAAAAAATACTCTACCGTTCGAGGAGCAATGTAGGGCCAAGTATTACCATGATAAATTATGACCCTTCCTCTTACCCCCTTTTCAGGCACATTGTCAAAAATCACAACTCGATAATGCTCTTCGTTTATACAGGATAACCTTAAAGTGGAAAGAAAACATCCCTCGTATATAGGTACCTATCTTCTATATAAGTTACATAAGAGGCTTTACAAATACAAATACAATGTGATTTATAATAAACTACGTCGTCCAATCTCAGGAGAAAGCGTTCTTCGGTTCGTCAATGACATTGCGCAAATCCTCGATCGTCGAAACAAAAGAACTTATACGAAAAATTACTCTGGATGGATCACATTTAAATAAAAGGTTGCCGAGAAAGATTGCAGCTCATATGTTAAATATAAACGTAAATCGGTTAAAATAGTTTAATTTCCCATAAATTGTTTTGTAAAACACAAACTTTAGGGAAACAATATTAATTGCTTTTCAAATAATCAATAAAACGTGAAGTGCATCGAGGCGAAGTTAATTTATAACGATCCGTGCCTCAACAATTCACTTCGTGTGCAAGATACTTGCTTTATTTGATTGGCAAGTAATTACACAGGTTATTTAGAAAGCAAGCAAGATGAGAACTTGAACAAATTTGATTTCGATCTTTATTGGAAGCATTTCAAGTGAACATTTAACAATCAATTTCGTTGAAGTAATAGTGTACTACTATTGAATTATAACAGAAGAGGCAACATAGTTGATAACTTTCAATGTCCAAGACAACGGAATATGAAAATCTGGATTATAAAAGTTTTCCACACGAGTTATGGGATAATCGTCCTCAAACAAGAGTCAAACGCAGTAACATGTTTTATACACTTTTACACACTGTATACTTACATGTTGCATCACCTTAAAAGGTTATAGGTAGAAAATAAACAATAACAAAAGTTCTGCATCAGTATAACAGTGAAATTTTTGAATGTCTCTATTTCTGGTTTGTTAGACTATTTTGCTCTTCTATTAAAATTTGCGGAAGTAAGGGTTCTTAGGTGAGCGATGTTATCAAACTAATGGCTCACTCCGTGACAAAGCTCTTGCGAACGTATATAAATTATAATCAGTATTAATTGGAAATTGTATAAGTTATGGATGGAGACATTGTGTAAAGGGTGCGATTATTCGGGAGAAATGTATACCTTCAGCTTATTCCTAATCAAAATCTGTCTTCTAAGTCCTTTAAGGTCAACAATGAAATTGATATTTCGCCTAAAACTAAATGCCGATAGAGCTGTACATTCCGTTGTAACAGCAAGATAATTACATGTCTACATATTATAATAATTCTACTTTTCCCTTGTTTGAAGTTAATTTATTTTTGGGCTTGTGGCACGTACTCAATTCTGGAATATAATCAATGATACGAGGATCGCATTTGAATAGAGGATAATAACAAGGTAAACGAACAATATTTAACCCTTCTCACAGAGTGCCCCCCTTAAAATTTCGCCCACTTTGACATCCTGTCAAACCATTGCGTAAAACAGGCCGTCCAGGTTTTATTGGACAGCGCACGAATATGCCATTCAAACTCACCAACAGCTTAATTTGTTAAAAAATGAAGTCCATATTATTTCTTCTTAACAGTTGGAAAGAAGAAGAAATCGTACGGAATTAAATCAGTGCTATGCCATGAATGTAATATTAATAATTTTATCCTAGCAGAGCGAACCTTTCATAATGTGTCGAATTATTGTCATGATGTAACACAATTTGTATTTTTTAAGCTATTGACAATATTAGTGGGAATATTGTAACCAGTACGAAGGAGGAAATCATATCAATCAGAGTAGGAGGAGTTTTTCCGGCCTATCACAATTAAGCAGTGCAAGTAGTACAAGTATAACTGTAAATACGAAAGTGAAAGTGTTCAACTCAATGGTAAAACCGGTGTTGTTATATGGATGCTCCGTTTTTAAGTTATCGACAAAAAGCACGACGCGCTCGACACTTTCTCATTTCAAAAAAAATGGCCCTTGCTTTAAAAAAATCTAGCTCGAGTACAAGTGCTCGTACAAAATTTTTGTAACGACCTTTTTTGCGTAAAAGTATATTCCCTTACAACTTATCCGTCTTCACTTTTTCCCCTAAAAGTTATCTTTTTTTAGTTTTTCGAGTAATACGATGTAAACGCGAAAGTTGCACAAAATTTGTCAAATTTTTACGAACTTCGAATTAAGATAATGGCGTTTTAAATTTTATTCTTCCATAAGGCCTAAAGTAATTGGCAACGTTTGGCAATGATTTATAACCTTCACTGTACAAAGAAAATGGTGATCTATATACGAAAAAATTCTATGTTTTTCCTTGTTTTCGTACATGTGCTTAACTAGATTTTTGTGTTTTATGCCCTAATGCATGGACAGATTTTCGACGGCCTTGACATTTAGAATCAGTATGTCATAACTCACAACCTTTCATTTTTTGTGAATTTGAGCTTGTGACACCAAAACTACCACGGAAGTCATAAATAATTAATTTATGCGACTGAGCACTCTATTAAAGTAGCTACGGAGTACGGCTTCCTTATGCAATCGGCGACGATACAGCACCGACTGAGAATAGCGCCGTCTCCTTATTAAACAATCCGCTTCCATACTAACAAAATTCCGCTTCCATTTCGTTTAAATTGGGACAACCAAATCCTCAAAGGGTGAGCTATTTGTATTACTTATTTTTGGTATTACCGGTGTTGGTATTACCTTGGTAGGCAACATTTCATTGTGAAAGATCCATTGGAAAAACACCCGTCTTAATTAACCACCCTTTAGTTGTATAATTGTGTTTATCATACTAACTTATTCACACCTAAACGAGGAAAATTACTTACCGTTTATTTTATAACTAGCTTTTGCCCGCGACTTCGTCCGCGTAGGCTTCAGTTACAATGGTAATTACTCTAAATTACTCCCTGGAAAGTACCGTACGTCCGTCCTTGTGTTTCCATTTACATCTGCGCCAATTTTGATTCAAATCGGTTAAGCGGTTTAACCGTACGTCTTTCTTAACTTCTAACCGAAAGTCCAACTTAAAAAATGACGAATTTCAATACAAAGTTTCATCCCCTATTTTACCCCCTTAGGGGTTGAATTTTGAAATATCCTGCCTTATCTTGTCTACATAATAAAAGGAACCTCTGTGCCCAATTTCAGCCATCTAGGTCCAAGGGTATGGGCTGGGCGTTGATATGTCAGTCAGGACCTTTAATTTTATGTACTGGGTGGGTTATTGAAAGCGAAACAGGGCCATTTTCGGATAATTACTATTATCTTTCGAAAAATTCCTGAAACATGTTAATTTGTATTTGAGGGGGACACATTTTGAGTGTATTTCGAATTTTGTAGCTTCAACCCCCTAGTGGTGGTGACACCAACCCTTACAATCTTAAATAGGAATAGGGGTCGAGTAGCATATTTTTGGAAACCAACAATGATGCGACAGATGTGACATGTAAATTCACAAATTAATCAAATTAATCGAATTGTGAACGAGTGCGGTCTTATTACGCCAGAAATACTCCAGAATGTGCGTGCCCGTTTTGAATACAATTTGTATTATTGCATGGAGGCTGGAGGTCTTCAATATGAACATATTTAATAAAATGATTTTAAGATAATTGCCTATTGACATTCCTGACGTTTAAAATTCCATTTCTCGAAAACTACCACTCAAAATTTAAAAACAAATACACTATTAAATACGCCTTTAAACAAGCTTTAAAATGATATGCTACTCGACCCCTATTCCCACTTAAGATTTTAAGGGTTGGTGTCACCACTGCTAGGGGGTTGAAGTTACAAAGTTCGAAATACACTCAAAAGTTGTCCCCCTCAAATACAAAAGGAATTTTTCGAAAAATAACAGTTATGGTCCGAAAACGGCCCTGTTTCGTTTTCAATAACCCACCCTGTGTAGAGATTTTAAAGATCTATCAATTTTGAACACCGTTCGTTCGCAACATCTTCACCAAATAACAACAACAACGGTATAACATAACATAAATAACAATTCACTTCATTAATATCTATAAATTTTTTAGCTAAGTCTGATGATGGTCTTTGACGACGGAAATCGATCGCTGTAAGAAAACAATTAATAAAATTTTAACTTGCATTCTCGTATACTAAGTTAACAATGGACCATTTTATTCAAACTATCCATTGGAAAGATTTGCCAGTTAAAATCTAAATGCATAGCCGTGCATTTAGGTTTTGTCACTTGTAATGATAATAAACGACCTTCAACGTACCTTATAATTACTTTCAAGGTTTTCTAGACATCAATCGATTCTTGCCTTTTTATTTTGTGTAGAAGAATGTTGATCCAGCGATACACACTTTTTCCACACTTAATAGTCCTTGGGCCCACGTCTAAATTTTTTGTTTATGACCACACGCTCCAAACTTTTTGTAGTTGTTATTTGGGTGGAGTGGGACAAATTCGGAGCTTGGGGGAATATGGGAGTGGGGCGTTTGCCTTATAAGCTATCACGAACATGTCAATTTAATGCGAGAAAAATATTTACAACCACACTAGTAATTATATGGTAATCAATAGTTTTTATTATAAAAATAACGAAAAACTTGTTGTCGGACAAAAATATTGGGCCATTTGGCGCGTCGGACATTCTAAATAGGTATGTCAAATTTATGAGAAAAAAAAAATTATTACCACACGGCAGCTTTAAATACAACCAACCATAAAAACTGTTTTAAAACATATGGTAACCTTGTCGGACAATTTTCATGGTGCATAAGCGCAGTTTGACGCGCCAAAGATGTTAATTTCCTGGGAAATTTTTATTTATTACCACAGGTGTTTTTTTTGTTTTTTCCTATTTCTTTGCATGTGAAATCCATATCAAATCAGTTGTCCGACAAAAATGATGGGGCAAACGAACAAAAAATTCAATTTTCATCTAGATTATCGATGTTCTTAAACTGTAAAAGTGAGTTAATGCTTATTATTTTATATATACGTATATAATAAACGATTTATTTATCAATATAATTGAAACCACCAATTTTTTAAAAATTTTTTGGTTAAAATGTAATTTGAAAAATTAAAATTTTAATGCAATTCGCAATTTTAAAAATACGTTTAAATTGAATATCTCAAAAACATATACATTATAAGAGCAGCTGTTCTACGGACACAGTTATAGTTTCAACCAAACTTTATGGCAACTCCGAAGTTGGCGCGAGTCGATGCGCAGAACACGAAATAAGGTATCCGCGGGGAGGTGAAGAGCGCATGTGCGGAGTTTACCCCGCACACGCTCCCTGCTCTCACAACACGTGATGTCGTAGTTGTATGCCTTGGTGTGAGTGACAATCGTCGCGTTCGAATACTGCACGCATTTGAATAATATTATATTATTCACATAGAAAGTATACCATCGAACGAGAGGCACAGGCCAGGAGAATTAGAATCAGGGTTGCCAACACTTCGGAAAGCCAATCCACTAAAAGAGAATTAGTATTCTACCAGAAATCTACCACAGAATGGATAATAATTTTTGAAATCTACCAAAAAATTAACTAAATATGAAAAATCTTGGATTAAATTGTTTTACTTGAGGTGTTTTCTTTTTGCACGTTGTGGTCGACTTAAGTCAATAACACACCATTTCGTTTTATAAAAATAATTTGACTCAGTTCTCAATAACCCTACTCGTTTTAAAAGCTTTATTTATGTTTCATATTAACCTGAGGCAGAAATGTGTTATGACCCAAGGCACTTCAATCACGTGATAATTGTGACTTTACCTAACCCTGTGGCGATGCAAAAAGAAAACACCTTTTATGTTTTATATTTTTTTAGTTCCATTGGTTTTATCATAGATTAATAAATATACTATATTTATTAATCTATGATAAAGCGCTTGAAGGTATTTCATAGTTAAAGCTTATTTATTAAACATTTCTACTATTTTCATTTATTACTATAGTTATTTATGAATGTATAAAACAATAAATATTAATTTACGTTTGTAGTTTAAGTTTAAGAATATTGATTACTAAAAAAAATTTAGTTTTTTTGTCCGACTATCGATTTGCCCCAATATTTTTGTTGGATACTTCGATTTTTTTATAATCCATGATGTGTCAGTAACACACGAAGGGGGTAAATGGTAATAAATAAAATAAATACTCAAAACCTCCCCTTAGACAATGAAATTTAATGTGTTTAAAATTTTTTCGATTTTTTTATTTAAAATATAATTACTTACCACCTCCTTTTTTTGTCGGAAAAATGGTTGTAAATAAAAATTTCCCAGGAAATTAACATCTTTGGCGCGTCAAACTTCGCTTATGCCCCATGAAAATTGTCCGACAAGGTTACCACATTTTTTTAAACAGTTTTTATGGTTGATTGTATTTAAAGCTGCCGTGTGGTACTAATTTTTTTTCTCATAAATTTGACATATTTAGAATGTCCGACGCGCCAAATGGCCCAATATTTTTTCCCGACAACATGTTTTTCGGTATTTTTATAATGAAAACTTTTGATTACCATAAAATTACTATTGTGGTTGTAAATATTTTTCTCGCATTAAATCGTGATAGCTTATAAGGCAAACCCCACTGCTATATTCCCCCAAGCTCCGAATTTGTCCGACTCCACCCAAATAACAACTACAAAAAGTTTGGAGCGTGTGGTCATACAAAAAAAATTTAGACGTGGGCCCAAGGACTATAAATGTGTGTAAAGTAAAGTAAAAAAAATACACATCATTCAAAATGGACTAAATAAGCGCTTTATGAGCAGGTATTCGGTATATCACTAATAATCTTGATAACAATGACTTGAATGAAATTTTAAAAATTGTATAAGTTTTAAACACTTTATTTAAGAATAAAAAAATGTTATTTCGGTCATTCATAGATCTAAAAGTAATTCTCATAGTAAAAAGACTCTTTGCGATACCCGTGAATGGCGGCGATGAGAAATTGTGAAGGACAAGCAAATGTAAGATATAAGAAATGTCTTTACACGAGTGCTGAAACAAATAGACGTCATTGAAAACAATTTCCCCCAAAGAAATTAACTTAAATGTCTGGCATTAGTCAACCGTTATATACTTATTCAAAAACGGTAAATCAGTAAATATTATGGGCGTATGCGATATCTTTTACAAACCATTCCCGCAACTAGCGCATGAAAATACATCATAACATGTAAAAAATGTATTCAGGCTCCAGAAGAATGTATTGGAAAAACAGGGGGAAGACAGGAGAAGTCAGTTACAATTCTCGGAATCTAGATTGCATTTTAAGATTTCCGAAAAAAGATCTTGCGGAATGCCAAACTTTAAACATATCAGTTTTTGAGATAGAGGTTCACTGTACGAACATGGGGAGGAGAAGAAAGTAGGTCACTATCATCTGTCTTAGTTAAATACTTAAATAGGTTGGGTTGATATTAGACTTGATGTAATGAACGATGGTCAAGAATTTATTAGATATATGGGGGCCAACCTTTTTAATCGAGTGGGGAAAATTTTGTCACGTAACAGTCTTTACGAATCTCAATGATCATTATTTAATACATTATCTTCATTACGGTTTAAAGTCTTTGGCCTATATTGTAACGTGAAAATTTAAATCCTTAAATATCAGAGCAGTTCTTTATACAGCGGAGCAGCATAAAACATTCAAGAGCCCTTTGGCTTTCTTAAACGACAGATAATTTAAAGGGTCTCAAAATATAATTGGGTCATTTACTAATCGCTGGCAGAAATAGATGTCGCTATTACCTATAGCAATTACCCCGTCCAGTGTCGTATCAGTTACATTAACTCGTGATAAGGGTTTAGGTTCATTGATCGGTTAGATTTTCATAATAAAAATGAGAAAAATAGATTCTCCGGGAAATCTAAAAGACGAAAAAACTGAATGATGAAGCGAAGTGATGTTCTGGTCCTTTGGCATTTGTACGATAATAGGTAAATATAATTCCCCTTCTTCTCTTATTAGACTTACTTTATGTTCATACTTGAGTAGTTGTAATAGCAAATTAGTACATCACCACCATTATCCTCATCTATATTTTCGTAGCCTTATAATTTCCTGTAAGAATCAATGTATCAGAAAATAGCCAAATATTTTCTACACTACCTTTGGATCAATATGCTATGTTATTACAAATTGTCATGGAGATAAGAACAAGAGAACGACTAATCAAACACAGTTTCTTCCTGTTATTGAAAAACAACGTAACAGATTTAGAAACAGAAATATTATGTAGTATGTTCAATTTTAATAGCCACAACGTTTCTGAAGTAAATAACGAAGAGAATGTATTTCTATGTGGTATGAAATCTGAGTTTCTCTGAATTAAATTCAGTGAAGAAATTTATGAGAATCAAGTATCCTTTAATTAAATCATTTCCCGTTTGTGGTAAACACAGATGCCGTTAATGTCCTTTTTTAAGCTTACATACCTGCAATCGAAATTGTTAGAAGTTAATATTGCTGCGAAAGCACTATACAATTAGGCTAGACGCGGAATAATTTAGTAAATACACGTTTTATAGTAAATAAAGCCGGTTGCTTGATCCCTTGGTTGTTTCGTTGAATTTATTAGTGTTACGTTTGTAATTAATTTAAATTTATTTTAATTGAATTATTCCTACGCTACCATTTTATATGATGCGTACACACGTACTGTACTTGACAATGACATAATGTGATTATTCAATGTTAATGATTTAATCATGGTGTGAGAGTGCAGAATGTATACAAAAGGATTCAATTTACTAAAGCTAAAGTGTAAAATTCGTTTTTAGTAGTTCTCATACTACGATAAAGATCACAGATGTAGAAATATTCATTCGCTCCAACAGGCGACGGTTAAGGGAATTCTTAAAATTGGATTGAAATCAAACTTTATAATGAAAAATTTTGAAACAACGAAACTTACAGCGAAAGAAAATCCACTCGGATTTTGTTCTTTTATATTTCCATTTATTTTTTAGGTAAAGTTTTTTATTTTATTACAGCGTTGCAATGTATAGTTTTTTCAAAATCAGTTCTACGATATTTTTATTTTTTTTTGGTTTTTATGCATAAGTTATGCTCATACAACCAGCGAGATCTCGGTTTAGGTTTTCCAAGGAATCACAAATTTTCTCGATATTCTGTAATACGTTTGACTGAAAATCGATAAGGAAAATTGTGACAACTAATTAGACGAAATTATATCTTTCAACGTGGTGCTAATACACTTATTAGTTATTCCGCCGTTTTTCTCATAATGAAATAAACAAAATCCTTGGAAAAACACGTAAGTTGGTAATTCTGAAAAATACCTTGAAAATGGCACTATAAAAATAATAATGTCACAATAATTTTCTTAGAGAATCTTGGTTACTACGTTCTTAGTTTCTTTGGTACATATCATCAGAAAACTGAGAATCCCATCCTGATATTTGTAAGAATACGTTAGTAGATTCAAATCCATTAATTAATTTTACACTCTCTATGTTAATATGAATTGCCATTGGCGCATGTAAAGTTATAAGTTGAAATTGTCACGTATATTGAATCCGGGGATTCAACTGCTAATGTTCTTACGTACATACGTATGGAGCAATCGGTAGATTTAGTTAGAGGTTTTAATCTGATTAGCCTTATTGAAGTTTAGGGTTTTAGGTTAGCATTCCTCATGGATGATTTCGCTACATTCGCTATACCTACTTATAAATAAATCGCACACTACTAAATCTTTCCGCTCATCCTGTACTGCATATATCTACGTTTTCAAAGTTTTATCTTTGTTTTACGAAATTAGGGGTAATTTTGGAGACCACTTCGTAAAACATTTATTAGGAACTAACTAAGTACATAATATTGTAAAGGCAATAATAAAGGGGTGGTTTGAAAAGCGTAAATCCAATTTTGAGAATTAATTAATGTTGCGCTAATTTCTCTGCCCTTAAAAAACCAAAATAATTTTGTTTTTGCAATTACTCGGATTCGTTTCATCGGATTTTAAGTTTTCACGGCTCATTTTGCAGGTCTTTTTAAGCCCTACAAGTTTCTCTTAAGCGAGAATAACACATCTCGAGTTATTGACGAAAAAAATCGAAAACTCTTTTCAGTCACAAAATAGAAATGTTGCCTTACTTTCATGCCAGCGGTCATTTTCTATATGCCAAATCGGCTCACCTATATCTTCAGGACATGCGACGTTTAAGGGAAAACATGTCTGCTGAAGAGTTCAATAAATTTGTTGCGGGATTTTTCACTATATGTCGGACAAATAAGGCTTGGTCTGGCATTAAGTCAGATCAAACCATTGAACAAATCCTTATGCGGGCACTTAAGACAATTGGAGGACTTGTCGGTAGGTCATTCACCGAAAGCAGCACAGTTTCGTGGACTTCAAGTAAGATTCAGCTACAAAATGTTTTCGAGCAAATCGAGATTTTCGCCAGTGTTTCATGTGCAACGACTGAGCAGCACGTAGAAGTGCGTGTTTCAGGAGTTTCGAGGGACAATTCAGACTCGGAGAAACTTGATTTCTGGTTTGCTGATCACCATCCCCTTCCCGAAGACGAAGAAACGAAGAACTTGTCGATTGACACAGGGGTTGTTGGAAATAAGGAGATAAATTATCATCGTGCTCGTGAAATTGGTATCTCAATGATGAATCAAATAATCGGCAAAAACTTCGAATCATTGACTTTCAAACGGAAAGACAAAATGTTTCCCTTATCTGCTATGAATAGCAGCATCAAAATCGACTCATCGCCACTAGCCCTTACTGTTGTTTCAACGCATATGCATCATTAAACATTCGGAAGATGACATGAAAAATTTTCTTCAATTTGAATTGTCGCCATATCCTTTGTCGCTGTTTACTGAAGAAGGAATGAGAAAGGGAACGAAATCTTCGCGATCATAAATGACTTAAGCTCATTACTGTGTTCAATTTCCAATTAATTTTAATGTAATTTAAGGCTAAAGGTAGGTATTTTCATCCTGTACATGCTTCACATTAGTATTTATTTAATAACATTTATCAGAAAAAAGACAGAAGCGAAAAACGAACAGTTTTCAGAACGCGTGCTGCCTGGTCCCGCCGCGCTCAATTCGGGACAGAATCGAGTGCGCAACTTCGGACGCTGCCTTCTACCTTAATTTTTGACGAATCTAAAATTTGAAGACGGCGATTTTTTTTATTTTTTCAAGCTCTACAACTTTCTCATAAAGGAAAAATTTCGATTTTGTGACTGAAAAGAGTTTTAGAAGAAAAACCGAGAAGTGGCAATTTTTTTCGCATTTTTTCGCCAATAATTCGAGATGTGTTAATTTGAGGTTAATCTTGCTCAAGAGAAAGTTGTAGGCCTTAAAATGACCTACAAAATGAACTGTGAAAACTTAAAATCCCATAAAAAGAATCCGAGTTATTGCGAAAACAAAATTATTTTGGTTTTTTAAGGGCAAAGAAATTAGCGCAACCTTAATTAAATCGCAAAATTGGATTTACGCTTTTCAAACCACCCCCCACACCCCAGCAAAAAAACAAAGCTTTTTATTTTATTTGTAAGGCGATATATGGAGAAGCTGACAATTTGACTGGACTATCAGACAACTCCACAAACGAAATACAGCTTATCTACGCTTACGATGCAAAAATACAAGATATAGTATCGCTAAGTCAAAAAACACGTAACAAAATAAACGTACTAATAAGAAAAATACTCTTAAAAGTACGTTTATGGCAGGTGGTTTAAAACCAGGAAAGCCGGTGGAAAGGATTGGGCTTCCCACATGCTCGCAAAGACAATAATAGCTTGATGAAGACAACAACCTCTCTAAGATGGTGGTTTTTAAAACAAGTACTTTTGGTACGACCATTTAAAAAAAATAGATAGATAGCTTTACCCGGGGCTTTATCACAATATACTGCTGAATTTGGTCCTTTCTAAAAATACAAATCCAAATTGTGATGCTTAGAGAACAAGTAATTAATTTCAGTTTTAAATACTTTTTCTGATTTAGTGAGAAGCAAACAAATGAGTATCTAGGGGAATACTAAAGAATTGGCAACCTAACGTTGAAAGTAGATATAATAACTAAATCTCATAATAATAACTACTATTGTGTAGCGAACACAGCTGCAAGGTTCTTATAGGGTTGTAGGCGATGATTCGGGAGAAATTGAGGGCTATCTGCAAAAATGATCGTCTGAATATATACTAGGGTGATTAAAGCGATCATTACTTATGAGTTACTGATGTGGTGGACCTTCGCCAAGAAAAACATACAGATACTTTTAGTGTGGTGACCACATGATCCCGGTACACAGTCGTTTACGTACTGAAGCGCAACGTTTGATTCCCATTGGCCGACCAATGACAACGCGTCGACACCGGCCAGAATCCTTTATAAGCGAACGCTATTACCCACAGAAGTGAGTCAGAAACCATAACCGCCAACGAAAGTAGCCAACACCGACCAGTCCGTCTACATCGACCGGTCAACCCGCGCTCCAGAACCAGTCTACCCTCCGGCAACCGACCAACCTACCTACAACCAGTACCTCCATTATTAACCGCTTTCCGCACTGTTAAAACTTGTACATAATTTGTAAATAGAATTGTTAGTTGTTTTCACAACTTCCAAAACGTTATTGTTAATTTGCCACGATCACCAAATAGCTGGTGATCCGATTCAACCGCCAAACTTAGCAAGGTGTAGCGAAGGGTTTGTCTTGCAATTAGAGGGGAAATGACAACAACCCCTATAGCAGTTATGGAAACTCTCCTGAATCTACAGCCACTAAACCTAGTAATTAGGCGCTCAATGATTAGGTACAAAAATACGTCCTCGCCTAAACTTGAAAATGGTTAATTCTTCTTTCATTAAAATTTTATTTTTTGCCTTTCCACGGTCTAGCTCAGTGTGTAAAATGGTTTCTTTGAAATTTATATATTTTTTTAAAAACAGACAAACTGTCAAATAAACCAAAAGCTCTTTATATGAACACTATTAACATCACTGAAAAATACGAAATGGTTACACCTTTTCCTTTGTAAATCTACTCTAAAATAACCCTCCAACTTTTCGACTTTTCTTAATTGATAAATCAATTAAAACTGCTTATCGTCACAAATAAACAACTCTCTAAAATAATGTTTACCTAATTTAAAATTAATGACACACCCGCTGTAAACGAACATAATGAATTTTTGATACTTCTAAAACTAGGATTAGGGGTAACTTTACTTATTTATTTACGGGGCTTTTTCTGCTAAAACCTTACTTAATCATACCCCCTGATATTTAATCTACACACAAAACAAACGCGTCACCTTGCCCAATCATAAAAATACCACCCTTGTCAGCGTCGAGTTTTTTCTTCAAAACAGCCGGTTATTGTTAATTAAATCACCCCTCGTTAGCAGTACACACAAGTTACATCTAAAATAATACTTGCGTAATAATAGTCATACGGCGCTGTTAAATTATCCACAACCTTGGACAAAATGAGATTAATTTTACAATTTTCGTTTTTTTTTTTTCTCAATTTTTCTTAGAACTCGAATTTTCTAGTATGACGTGATCAATTTCAAGTTCAAGTTCCAAACACGCGTTAAAGTTAATTCCTTCATTGCTCCACTCTATGTAACACGCACAAAAGAAAGAAGAAAAGTCTAGATTAATATTGTCAGCAATTGCGACGCGTTTCTCCGAGTTTAGAGTTTTTTGTCATTCACACCCCTAGCTTGTCTATGTCTTCGGTTTGCTCTTTTAATTAAACTAACTCACTTAATTGTCTTTTTTAGCGAATGTGCTCAAACTGAATTCACTGTGTACAATAATAGAACATAATCATATTAATGACATTGTTTTTAATAGTTCGCTATGGTTCAAGTTTAGCAAACGGGATCGCTCGTCAATTTCTTGTACCCTAGATGGATAGTTTAAAGTAATAGCACCTACGAAGACTTTCTCGCTAATTTTGTGAGTGTTGGCCGACTAGAAAAAACATTCACTTATTGCCAGGCGGAGATATGTAGAATTTTCTTACCACACAGATTTTTATACACCTATGCTTACAAACGGCAATTAAATTTTCTTTTACCAACCCTTAAATTTTTAAATAAATACAAGGGTTACCTTTTTCTTGCGCTAATTAATAAAACCAGTTCATGCAAATTCAACCTTAGTTTAATAAATGTTCGATGTGCCTATCTAAATCGTTCGCGTACATTTTGCAAATGCAAACCGATGTCCCGTTTTGAGTCAAAAATTAAATGGTCAGGCAAGGCCACCTAATAGGCCGGTAACTGCATCCCCTCTCCTGCTGTGACGTCACGATTGCCGATCCATTTTGGTATAACGGCAATATTGACACATGCTTAATTTTCGTGTTTATAGCTGTTCCAGTCAGTCGTGACAGCTTGAACGCCATGGAAGTTGAAGAATTGTGTAAATAACCTTAATTATTTCACTTTACCACGTGGCTAATGGCTTGGCGTGACCAGGCACATACACACACACAAGGGTTTAACTCCGCATTTGCTTTAAAAATCAACCCTCAATTGATTCCCTTCGAGCCGCGCCTGGAACTGAACAGTTTTGCGACTATTTTGCCCACTGACAAGCGTATTTGCACGCGCATCTAGATCTGTGCAGGAAAGTTTTAACATTTGTTCTGTGTATGGGGCGCTTAAGACTTAATTCAGAAATGTTCAAAAGTTCTCGGCATTAAATAACATTTGGTAAAACGTACTTGTAACATTTTAGATACGTACCTTGCTGCCGAAGCAATTACAGAAATTCTGAGAAGGTTTTGGTATTTAGATTTGCGAAAGATGTAGACAAAGGATATAGGTGGATACACGCAATTCATCGCAAAAATGTTGTACTTACAGAATCTTCAAGAATATGCATTAAACATTTTGTAGATAAATTTGTAATTCGCGAGGAGGCCTTGGGTCAGGTTATCAGTATAACTCTAATTGCGTTATCCATGCTCATATAACCCGTGACCCGCAACGACAACATTTTTTTTATATGTACAAGGAGCCACTGATAGGGCTTACAATACCAGAAGAAATTAAGGCAAGGTCTATTGTTCCCAACAATCCTTTGATCAGGAAACTTTTAATACCCATGTGATATTCTATGTTTTTTATTTTTGTCGAGTGTAAATACAATATTCAGTAAACCTTTTTTTTATTAAATGGAGGGGAAATCCTTCATGGACACTCAGAGGAAGAAGTCAAATCCCTGGGTAGTGCCGGACTCTTACCGCGTAAAACCCCTCCTCACCCGGACATTTCCCCGCGATGTACCTTGCGGCATATTCTTCAGGAAATGCCCTATTTGTTTCTTATTTCGCCCTTTCCTCCTTTTCCTTCGTGCTTACCATCTCGTTTATCATTTCCCCAATTACTTTCCAGTTTGCTTTCCGTCATGAGCACTATTAGATTCTCTTTCGTGATGGTTACACCTAAATCGGCTTCTATCCTTCTTCGATGGAATCTGTGACAGTTTCCTCCTCGTTATCCTTGTCAGAGTCTCCGTATATGCAGCCAGGGCTCTCTCTTTTCTTGATCCTGTGCAGGTAGGCGCCGAAGCATCCGTGGCCGGACAAAAATTGTGTGATGGCGTACGTCACTTCCCCAAATCCGCGATCGTACCATTTACTAAGGTCTATAATCTTTCGCGTCCAGTTTTCAGTTGTTCCACTCGTCCACTCTTCTTGCCATGCGCGTAGCGTATAGCTTCTCTCCCCCTCTCTTTTGTAAATACGGCCTCGTCCCTGTATTAGCAGCGATATGGGTATGAAGCCGGGAATTACCAGCGCCGCTCTGGTAGAAATCGTGCAGTACACACGGCAGCATTTTATGGCTATTGCTCGATGGTTAGTGTCTCGCTCCATATTGGCGCGCCATATAAGGCTATTGACTGCATAGACGCCGCCAGGATTTTTCTCTTTTAGTTTGAGGGTTCTCCTGCACTATTCAGCTACTCTCCGCACGTGCTCGCCGAAGCCCAGGTAGTTATCCAGGGTCACTCCCAGGTACTTTAGGCTGCCTGTGGGTTTTATTGTATGTTCATCACGTTGGAATTTTATTTCTCTCCTGTTTTTGTACCTCCAGCCAAAGACCAGAGCCTACATCTTTTCTGGGGCCACCCTTAGATTGTTTTTTCCATCCAGACACTTATTACCTGTAGTGTGTCGTTCTCGTGTTGCATAAATTTCTCTCTCGTCTTTCCCGTAACCACGAGCGCCCAATCGTCAGCGTAACATATGGCCGTTGTGATTTGTGTACTACAGGTATCCGTGATGTCATCAATCCACAAGGTTGGTTCAAGCACTGATCCCTGTGGAACGCCGGCGTGTACTGGACGTGTGTTTTGCCGGTCTATGATTATCTTTCTGTCAGTTAGGTATGAGGTGATTATGCTGACCAGGCTGTTTGTCACCCCTCTTTTCATTAGTTTTCTTACTATTATTTTCCAGTCGGCGGTGCTAAAAGCATTTCTGATATACTAGATATACATACTAGACTTGTGATCACTTGTCTGTTCTGTCTGACGATCTCTATAATTTTTCTAATCGGAAACCGTATTGGTTTGGGTGGAAGCTTCTGTTTTTTCTTCTACTTCGTCTTTTAATCTTTCGTTTATTATCGTTTCCAATACCTTTCCAAGGACATCTATTAGGCATTTCGGCCTGTATTTCTTGGCCGTGTCGTTTCCATCTTTCCGCGAAGTGTTTAGTTACAAAGCATTCTGAAAGGAGCTCTATAAAGAGTTTCCTGTGGCTGTTTACCATCGCTTTTGCGTGCTCCGGCTGTAACTCATCTGGCTCTGGGGTTTTGCCTGCCTTTATTTTGGCGATGGCTCGATCTAACTCTAGCTCCGTCATTCTTTCACCGGCAGGGATTTTGTATTCTCGTTTTAGGGTTACTTTCGGTCCTTGTGCCTTTAATTGCTTCATGATAATTTGATATGCTTGACCGTAGACATATGCGTCTATATCTTTGCACAAATTTTTCCATTTTTTCCCCTTAGCCTTTCTAATTCCTTTCGTTAAGTTCTTCCGTGCTTCTTTGTACTCTTGCATCGCCGCCTCTCTTGTCCCATCGTTTGTTTTCGCCCTTAAGAGCGCCCTTCTTTTGCGCTTTGTTTCTTGTATCTCTCTTTCGAGATCATCATCCCACCAATATGGAGTTCGGAAATTGCTATCGACCCGTATTTCTTTTTTTTTTGTGCTGATGGCCCCTAGTATATTTTCTATAGTTTCTTCTATCCCTCTTTTTCCGGTTTTTAGGGTGATGTTTTGCAACTTCTTGCTAGCTGATGCGAAGTCTGTGTGTCTGACGTATCTACATTTCGATTCGTTTTTCTTTGTAGGTCCGACTTTTATTAGGATGAAGCAGTGGTCGCTGAGGAATTCTTCGTCAGTATAACTACCACATATAAATATTATTATGATTTAAATTTGTTAAGAAAATAAAGAGTTCGAATGTTTGACTAATGTGAATTTCTTTCATTGCGACATTGAAAGACTTCTTCTTTACTGACTATTAGTGTTATGCCCGCGCTACGCGCGACAGGAACAACTCATGACCAGACCCCTATGATCTCTGTATGGCGAACGATATCCAAGATTTTAGTAGATAGAAGTACAATCCAAAAAAATAGTTTAAAGGAAATTAATGAATGAGTTCACGGACATAGAGACATACAGACTAAAATAGGATCTTATAGTAAAGGATAACTAAACAGAAACACACACATAAGAGAGGCATTCGTAAAATATCCCGTTTAATACTAGTAAAATTCACCCCCCAGCTGATAACTTAAATACATTCCGATAACTAAATATCCAAAATTCGTTGGGATCGGCCGAAAATTAATAGCGATGAAGGATCGTCAAGGATGTGGAATTAACTCATAAGGACGAAAACTCCAGGGATAAAAACCTCAGCGTGGTAAGTGAGAAGATAAACAAAACCGTTTGTTCTACGAAATGTTTAAGATAACATTGCCCACACAACAGACAAAAAGTATTGTCGGTAGACAGGTTGTCGTACTGTTTATCAAGCAATTCTCCTTCTGCACGTGTACGTAAATCATTGAAGGGATATAAATAACATTAAGCACATGCCAAAAGAATCTAATAGCGATTGCTCATGGTTGCAAGACATTTGACAAATCGATGTGTGGATTAGAATTTGTGCTACTCACCTAAACACTTTTTCTTAATATCCCGCTTGTTTATAGCGTATATTCATTGAGTTACACAAATAACAAATAAACATTTGTGGGATTAAAGATAATTAGTATATTGATGAACATTATTGTAATACGAGAAGTCGTTACCGTCAGTACATGAAAATCAAAAGGTTTGCTTCTGAACTGGATTAGGAAATAATATCAAATTATGCAATGTGAGAGAAGAAGAAGAAAGAAGTGGTATTCACACTTTATAAGAAGTAAGAGTATTTATCGATTTAGTTGCCGATCAACACAGATGATCTGTATATGTATAAAGGAATTTAATCTGTAAGAAGAAATTGGAAACGTATTCCTAAAATTACTATTCTCATAATAATTATAACGTACAAATTATGTGCAGCTGTAACGAAAATTAATTAATTTTGTAACCAGGAACCCGTGTGTGAAGGGTGAGTAGTTAAAGAAATAAAAGAAAGTGCCTAAAGCACATCGAGCTTTTACGTTAATGTTTTTCTGTTGTTGAAAACGAGGAACGCAATTAAATCACTACAGAATTAATTTCACCGTTTACAAAAGGAACATTTACCTGTTTCAGTTGCTCCCGGAAATAACGAATAGCTTAATTTTGCTTTAGTTTGAACATGAGTTTATCTCTACCTTAGAATTAAATTAATGTATTCATTATACTCATCGTTGCTAAATTAATTTTATGTCGTAAATGACAATGTATTGAAGTTTATTAATGAAACCTAATTTAATAGATTAATGTACTTTAAGGCTGAGATGTTCGAGGATCTTTTAATCAAATTCTCCAGGGATCGCGGTAACAAATTCAGACTAGGTCTCTAGGTATTGAGGGTAAGGCATCCACACCTTATTTTGTTTTAGATTTCTTGTATTGGCGATGAGCCTTGCCCTATATATGCGTTGAAGTATAGTAAAACGATTTGTGTATTTTCTAGACAGATTTGTTAGCAAAGTTCTCACAAATAAATGTCTAAAATTTGATATTGAGCACAACAAGTGTCTTGTTTTGTGCCAAATGTAAGTTTATTATTTTAACATTACGAAATTAATGAATTATTGACATTTCCTGGAAAGCTGTAAAGCTTTCTAATAATTTAAAGAAAACTTAAGTTATGCTATATAGGTATTTGCTGTTCCTTGTGGTGAAGCTTTGGAAAGCAAAAATCGACTAAATAATTTATCAGATTGTATCCATTCCCACAAGTTTGAATTGTGTGTACTTAATACTGTAGGATCTTTATTCACTTAACCTAAAAGTTTATTTATAATTAACCTTGTTTAGTGTAATCATCTGCTTTGCTAGATATATTAAAGTTGTCATAACTTTCAATAAATTGATAGTAATTCAAGTAGCCTTGTCTGCTATCTACCATACGCATTAAAAATGTTTCCAAGTTACAATCACGAACGATATGTAAAATTTATCCTTTCTAATAATTATGGTGATTGCAATTAAAGCATAGTTGGAGTTCAGTGTTGTTGAAGTGTTCAAACTGAAAGTATTGATGAAATTTGGCGCTATTTTATAATTTTTTTTTAAATTAGGTAATGAATGAGATGTTATCCCGAAATTTGTGATTTTGTTACATTTGGATAGTCCACATTGACGATTAGTTTTTTCGTACCTTCATTTTTCACTGTAAATATTTATCTGGATTAATTTTTTATCGAAACCGCCCAGCGCCTTTTTATACGTCAGTTAGTGTTAGTGTGTTTTACCACACCTCTTTAATTATTCCGTTGATCAGTTTCCAACTTTCTGAAGAGATGAATTATCTGAAGAATCAATGAGTTTCACTTTCAGAGTTATGTTCACTAAATTTGACTGTACCACGCTCATTAGGAGCTCATGCGATATACAGTAATACAACGGTGAGATTTTAAGCAACAATAAATTCTTTTAAAAAAATCGAACTTTCTCACTATCCTCCGCTGAATTTCATTCAGATTTACTAATTATGCAATCAACCTTCGACAGCCCAAACTGCACTACTGCCCCACCACATACCACTAATAAGAGCATATCGAACACAGGCGCCTCTGAAGATTTTCAGAAATAAAACACTTACCGTGTCTAGGTCTTTGGTACTCGGGAGGCAGTAACTAAATGTCGACAATGTAGAATGAATTTTCGCTAAACATCGCTTACTTTGTGGAACTCCATAATTAACTGTAAAGAGGATCTCTTCATGCCAGAAAAAGGCAATCTTTAGCAGAAAATTGTTGACTGTGCTTTTAAAAACTATTTCCGCAAGAACAATATACTAAAAAAATTGTGTTCAAGAGCCAGGCCTCTTTTTAGTTTTGTCCAAAACACGATGTGGAACGTAGATTAGATTAAAAACATGTTATTATCTTCTTTTCATTGATAGGTAGGTAATCAGTTGGTTATTGTCACACCAATTTGCTCTATTAAAGAATTTAGCATAACGATGAATCAAGAGATAATGGTGGAAACGTGGTGGCTTCGTAAATTCAATTAACGTCCTTAAATATGTGTCTGGAACATATAATAGATGAGACTCGAGGATACTACCAAAGAGTATAATACTCTTTGCTACTACAATGCACTGCCTTTGTTAACTTGATGCTATTGGTGTCCGACTGCTCAAGTACGACCGTATCATCAGTTCTAAACTTGTAGTGCCAAATTGATGTAACTCCTCTAATATTTTGTGTGCCACACTTTCAAAAGCACGAGACATCTCAACAAAAGTTGCCCTTGCATGTCAACACACATTGCAGTCGCAATTAACGTCGGGAGGTCGTGAGCAACTTATTTTTATAGATACAAGGGTTTCCATCAGCGTTACGTTCGAAAGAATAGTAATATAACCCTCCTTCAGCTGCCCCCCCCCCCACCACGCGAGAATTAAGAAAATGATAGGTAGCTCTGAATTAGAAGCTATTTATGAACTTTCAAAATCCGCAAGAATAAAATGTTGAGCTCGATCTCCTTAGCAGGAATGTCCATTTGAAAGTGTGTGGGGGGGGGGGGGGATAAACGTTCATTCAGCCCCCCCCCCCCCTCTTAAAAAGAGGAACGGATGATCACGGATAGGCGCATAATTAGGAGCTCTTAAACTAGTGCAGTTTCGATTTTCGAAACAAGGTTAGTAATATACCTAGGTATAATTTATTTAGTTTGTAAACATTATTACGTAAAGTGTAATTAATTATAACATAAAGTGTAATTACAAGTAAAATTTAAAAAGAGTTTATGAAAGCCTGAAAATAGTTTTCCATTTCCAATTTTAGCGTGTGTAATACAATTAAATTACTTCATTAATTTCGATTTTCCAGCTGATGGAGTAAGATATTCACAAGAAATATAGAAATTGCCCTATCGGGTATAATTGATTTCTCTTTTAGCCTATTTATCTCTATAACCGTTAACTAATTTTCCTCAAAATCCCTGACCCTTTATACCACTAAAGTAACCTACATAAAAAATTGAGATTTGGGTGCTTTTCGTTATGCATATTTATTAAAATACTGGCTAACGCCGCGCCGTATAAGGTCTCTAATCTAAGTTCTCCTTAATTGCGTAACTTTCAAAATTATTTCTTTTCCTTACTACACAGTTAAGACTCCAGCATTCGCAAATGATCATTATAAGATTATAACGTATCGGCTATCTCTGCCTAAAAGTTCATGCATTCTAAACCGGCAGGAATTTCGCGAAAGGTATAATTGCACCGTAACTTGATGATAATAACGAATATGACACAGAATGGAAGCAAACACATCCTTTCATGCAGAATGCCAATGCGTTGCGTCACATCAAAACGTTTAGTACTCTCAAAGTTCGAAGAGAAGATAGTCCTTTTTGAAGGCAGTGGCAGACAAAGGCAGTAACTTTGTATTATTGTAATTGTTATAAAATTTGCAAATACTGTAAGAGAACCAACGTTTGAAGGATGATGAGTTAAACATTGGTATCGACAATAGGCCTTTGTGCCTCAAGTTAAGGTGATGTACATCAGTACGAAAAGTGATCTTTCCATACAGGTACGGAGGCATCTTTTTGGTTAAGATTTTATGGAAAAACGAGCATGAGTGAAGGAATCTTCTTTCGATCATATTGGTTCAGCCTAGTTTTGGTAATGTATGTGAGATTTGTTCATATTTCCTAATACCAAACACGTATCGAAGACAGGAGTTCTGCACCCGCTGGATTCCATCACAGTCTCTGGTCAACAGACATGGCCCATATAGTACATCGCAAAAATTGAACCGTGATAGAACCTGAGAATCGCAAAGTACTGCCCTCTGCTTGGTACTAAGAATGTGACCGACTAGAGCACAAGCACCTCAGCTGGTTGTAAGCCGATACTATAAGATTCTCGACATGCTTGGTGAATCTGAATTTGTTATCAATAACAACCCCTAAATTTTTTACATATTCGGTTTCCTGAATTGTCTCATTGTTAATTTTTCCATTAAGAGCAGTTCTAAGTTTATCCTTGCAAAACACGATAAAATATGATTTAGCTGTATTTATTGCTAATAAGTGATCAAGCGAGGTTTTAAATATATTTTCGGTTTTCCAGATCTTCATTTATATTTGCCACAGAGGAATTGAGATCGGTAATGGGAAAGGAATAGTACAGTTGAGTGTCGTCAGCATAACGATGATACTTACAATGTTTTAAAACAGTCAATAGATTAAAAGTGTATACCGTGTACAGCAATGGACCTAAGATAGATCCCTGCGGCAGACCTTTAGACACAGAAATTATCTCAGACTCCACCCGATTCAATACTACTCTTGACATCTATCACTGAGGTAGTTATATATGAGAGTTACAGCATCGTGATCCGGCCCGACAAACGTCAATATAGCCTGTAACAGTCTATGGTTCAACATGTCAAATGCCTTTGAATAATCCAGTAATACCAATACTGTGACAAATCCGCTATCTGTTTCAGCAATGATGTCATCAACTATATGACAAAAGGCAGTTGCACAACTGTATCCCGTACGAAACCCTCACTGAAAATCAGGCAGTATTTTGCGTGTGTTTTTTAGAACTGTCGTAATTGGTACTCCAGTACCTTCTCTAGCACTTTTGACAGTACAGGTAGCATTGTGATCAGTCGTAAGTCTTTATAGCTACATACACGGGTACTTTTTGGTATAGGAACAACCCGTCCTTCTTTCCAGGCACTTGGGAATACTGAATATTGTATACAGTTTAAAGTTGCGGAGACTGGTTGTTTTTGAATTCGAAAGTTTTTTGAAGAGAAGTACCAGTTATTTAGTTTTGAATAGAAATCGCTCTTCAATTACGATTTAATGATATCGTTTAAAGTTGCGGAGACTGGTTGTTTTTGAATTCGAATGTTTTTTGAAGAGAAGTACCAGTTATTTTTAACTAAATAACTGGTACTTCTCTTCAAAAAACTTTCAAAATGTATACAGTAATTTACCATATGCACTATATCGGGCAATAAGAACGGGCAACATATTTTTAGAACATCAATGTTGATGCCATCACAGCCACTTGATTTAGATGAAACTTTGCTTATAATATCTGTATGGTAATAGCACTAATTAGAGTGAATGAAAACTTAACAGGATCTTTGTGGTAGCTTCCGGCTAGATTCATTTGTGTTAGTTCACTCTTAACGAACAGTTTATTAATTCTGAAACAATACCCGTTACACGTTGTAAGTGAATAATTGCCTACACCAATTATTGATTTAAATTAACTGTCATTATTAGCGGGTGTATAAATCATTATGTACTTAATCATATATGGTATAAATGAGAATACTAGGGGTTATGTACCAAGCTTGATACAAACTGATCAGAAATAAATCTAACTCGAATTTCGATGTTTCCCACTTACCATTGTTGTAACGAAGAAAGAATCAATGATTTACAGGGTAAATAAACATCTTTTATTACCTATAGATCATTACAGTGGAGGCCGTCTCTTAATTTATTAATTTAGTTTATTCAGTTCTTCGGTATTACATTTGATCTCGGGTTCCTTATATAAATAAACGAATAAGGGTAATTATACAATACCTATAACAATTCTTCAATCAACGCTATAACTATTTTTTTTCATTGGGTATATGATTATTAATGTTGCACCTATTCTTCTTCACTTTGTTGATTTAGGAACAAATTTTGTAATTCAAAGTGTAAATTAAATATAACATGACTGTAATCCTCTCAATGCAGGAAGGTTATAATTTGTGAACAAAGCTACGAAACTAATTTAATCATTAGCATTATTTTAATAAATGATTACACATAAATCACATCTACCAATAAAGTAGTAATGTAATAATAATTTAATGAAAATGTTCCACTAATGTGTTATGGGTCGATGATGACATTGTTGCATAAAATAAAAGCTTTTAGTCACGTGCTGTTAGCAACAATGATACGTATTTAAAAATATTCTTTGCGTTATAATTAAAAGACAGTAAAAAAATTTAGGTGAGCTAGTTATAGGTAAATTCATTATAATAACGTTTTAAATACGAAAAGGTCGAGCAACAATAAAATGAAAAACCGGTTGTTACGGCAACAAATGATTGGTACCGCAAACAGGAAAAATGCAATGACACGGTAAGTTCAGTTATAAGGGGCAATCTAATAGGCGTGGGAGTTATGAATATGGAATTTAAATTCAGCAAGTGAGGTTACCAAATATAGTTAAGTAATTTTAGGGCGCCACGATAGTTCTTTAGGAAGTTAAAGCTGGCAATCAGAACTACGAAGGGCTTAGCAGCTTGTAGTAACAGGGATATGATTTCTGAAAGAAAATGTGGGTATTCGGTAAAGAAATACACTGAAGTAATGGTAGTGGTGGTTATAATGAACCAAAATATAACGATTAACACAGAACAAAATAATTATAAACAAACAAATCTTCACAGGAGTGAAACAATAAAGGGGGTTTAACTTTTACCTTGTAAGGATTGAAGTTTACATATTACAATAATGTACAATAAATGACACAAAATACAAGTACATACATATATCAGCAACCGACTTGGTAACTGTGCAAAAGTCAGTAGATGTAATTAAACAACGCTTACCACAATCTCCGAGTACTGCTGTTGCGCAACGTCAATACTGCTGGATTATCTAAATAAAAAGGTTAATTAACATGAAAATTATTAGGGCTGCGACAAGCAGACCGACTGAAATGTAACAATTACCAACTTTAGTCAGTACTTAGTTTCGAGAGTTGATATTTATGAAAATAGCAATCAGCTTTTGAATTTTAACTTTAGGTAAATTAAATCTTCAAAGTAAAAGATAATAAACAAATAACAAAAGTAACTTTTAAGGTAACGAACAAAGTTAATGCAGGAATTAGTCAAAAAGTAACAAATTGAATTAAGTAAGTGTTTTAAATTGAAGCAAAATATGAGATATAATCAAGTAATTTAGTATAAGCAAATTTTATAGTAAACAGTAACAAAATTCAAATAAGATTAGCAAAAATGTAAAGTTAGTATTATTGTAGGTAACTTAGCGATCTTGTTTCCAAAACTTGACACAGGATGGCAGCATTTAATTCTTGAAATCAAGTAATTTCTTCCTACAGGAATGCGGAAGTGAGTAAAGATGATTTGATGAACAGGAATTATGCAGTTTATCAAGAGAATAACCATCGATGTTTGACAGCAACGGAACAGCAATAATTTCAGGTAGTTTTAACCAATTCTTAACAAAATGGCAGCAACCAATACGTAAGATGTAATCCAAAAGTAAACCAGATAATAAACCAGGTAATAAACGTAAAACGTAAAACGCTAGGACAAATAATATAAATTACTGTCAGGAATTCAAAGAATAACGCCATAATTGATACAAAAGAATTAGGTACATACCTCGAGGGGTTAATAATCCTGGAGCGTAGATAACTTTAACGTAACGAGACCAAAATGCGAAGAGACGATAAATTGTTTTAATGGTATTTAGAATAAGCAGATGATTCTAAATAGGCACTAATATTTGTAGAAAACTTTCACTTAGAGACGATAAATATCGATATTAGAAACTTGTGAAATTTTCGTAGCACTTAGTAACGTGTAGTTAGAAACACAAAGTATGAAAGATATGCAATTAGAAATCGAGCTGCTATTTATATATTATATATTAATACAATAATATATAATGCATTTATAGGAAGGCCGTAGACAGAAAAAATATTCGGGGGGGGACCAAATTTTAATAATTACACACCACCCGATGTAACTACAAAGTACGTAATGTAATTTACATTTCGTTTAAGAAATTGTTATTTTCTACTGAGTTTCGGGGGGGGGGGGGGGGGGGTTCTGACCCCCTTGATCCCCCCCCCCTGGCTACGGCCTTGATTTATAGCAACTGTTTTCTCCGCCGAGTAGAAAATCTGTAAGTGACCCAACGCAAACGCCGTGACCAGAAGTGACGCTTCGCGTAGGAAAAGAGCACATGGGGATGAAAAAGTAGCACCAAAAGTATTGAGAGTGAACTTATAGTTACTTAATTAACAAAGTATTGAATTAAGAAATTCGTAATCTGTAATTCTTACTAAAATCAATATGATTGATTTTTGCGAATTTAGGCAAATAATCGAGGAACGTAACACAGTAGGTATCAATTGCAAAAATTTTGAATTTGAGAAACGCCGATTTTTATGAATAACTGGGACGTCTTTCGAGGGCAACAACTTCTACCCAACCACATGAAGATGGGTGTCTGGGTATAGGGAAAATTCATTTCATTGACCCGCTTTTTATTGTGGTAGTACACACTTGTAGAAAATCCTGACACTCAGCCATTGATGTAGTGCAACTATGGTTGGAAAACTTTTATTGTCTTGTTATCTCAGGGGCCATCCACGTTTCGTCACCGGTCATAATACAGTACAAGAATTGTTCACCTTCGAAGAAATGAAGAAATTCCTTTGAATATGCGGTTCTGTTGACTTTGTGTTTATCTGTGAACTGTTTTGGAATCAACCTCGCACACAATATCGGAAAACCAAGTGTTTCAGTAATGGTTGCGATGAGAAGAGATCGGAACTTTTGAAAACCTTATTCTCATTTAGTCCAACTTCTATCGACGATCTTTACGAACAGTTTTGAGTTTTCTAGATTTCGGTGACCAGTCACGTTTGATGGAAGTTTACTCTTATTTTGCCATAAATATTTTTCTGGCTGTCCGTCGATTTTCTTACTGACTGACTGACTAGAGCAGGTTACGTAAGCGTGATGAGAAGTCCAAGCGCACATAGGCCGTCTATTCGGGTCCTTTATGCTACCTCCCTGATTACAGTAGTTCGACTTCGCCATCCCGTGAGATAAACCTGAGGCTGCTGGACGGGGAAGCGGCTCTAATCTTACCCATGTCCGGCCAGGATTCTTCCAACATTGATCATCTTAATTCGACAAGTACGGGCACACTCACAAAGTATGTGTGCGCCTTCTCGTCGTCTATGTAGCATCCTCTACAGGATGATGGTTCGATCAAAAAGAAAAGCATGGATTTCACAACAATTTGTTAAGATTGTTTTCATCCTATCTCGAAAACCGCGTTCAATATGTGACCTTTAATAATTTTAGTTCTTGCCCTATAACTGTTACATCCGGTGTGCCACAAGGATCTAATCTTGGACCGTTATTGTTTATTATCTACATTAATGACTTAACCAATGCTTTATCATGTAAAAAACTATTGTATGCTGATGACTTAAAAATGTACTCGCACATAACAAACAGTACCGATTGTATTTTATTACAACGATGGTTAACTGAGTTGGCTGAATGGTGTATCAAAAATTACTTGTCCCTCAATATTCCTAAATGTAAGGTTGTGACTTACACTCGAAAGTCTTGCCCCATTCTATTCGATTATTCTATTAATTCTATTAAAATACAACGGTGCACATCAATTCGTGATTTGGGCATTACATTCGATGATCGATTCAGTTTTGTTGATCATATTAAGCAAATATGTCGCTCGGCCAACCAGACACTTGGATTTATAATCCGAAATTGTCGATCAGTTTCTAACCAGGTGGCTTTACAATGTCTTTATTACAGTCTTGTTCGATCAAAATTAGAATATTGTTCGCTAATTTATTATCCTATTTACAATAAACATAAAATCGCTTTAGAAAACATACAGAGAAAATTCTTGAAACTTTTATATTTTAAAACTCACTTAGTCTATCCTGCTAGGGGATTTAGTCACGCGGAATTATTCTCACTTTTTAATTTTCAATCTCTAGAACATAGAAGAATTACACATAGTATCACGTTTCTGTACAACATTTTCCATAATCATATAGACTGCCCCGAGTTACTTGAACAAATTCCTCTACATATACCCCGTAGATCTTGTCGTAATTTCAAACCTTTTCGTTATTCTACTCCTCGAACCGATGTGTTATTTAAATCTCCACTCATTACCTGCTATCATAACTTCAACCTAATTCGTGATGTCGATATTAATCATACTTGCCTGCCCTCTATCCTTTCCAGCTTTCCCTATAATAATAATTGAAATATAGACCAGCACCATTATCATCATTCTTTTTTTTTTTCTCTCGCTGTGGTTGTGTAGTACTTAGTATGTAGTAGTATTATAGTGTAGATGTCGAATTGGGATATGGGAAATTTAAATTTAGGTATATTATTTTTTGGCAAATGATTATTTATTTATTTATTGTTAAGCTGTGCATGTATTTAAGTTTCGTTTATTTTTATCTTTTTTCTATTTAGTTCGTTTCTATATATATATATATATTTTTTTGTCCTGTTATTGGATTTGTTAAAGTCTGTTGGACAATAAACTCATTATTATTATTATTATCAAGTCCATGCGGTGCATGTGCTTGTCTACAGTGCCCAGAAACTATGCCAACAAGTAGCTGCAAGTTCTTTCGAAATAGCCCTGTGCAAAAACGCGCCAGGCTGCAAGATGATTCTCTGAAGGCCTCTCTCGCATGACGGTAATCTGACAGCATATAACTGCAATTATAGGACTGTTAAATTCCGTGTATAATCATAGAAAATACTTTCTTTATCAACGAACTTCGTTCGTTACTGGAATCAATATTCCGTCCGTGCGTTGCAAGAGATGCGTATCGTCTACAACCGAGTTAAGATATGGATCTTATGTGAAATTTTATGCTGATTCAAAATCCGGTCCCAATTTTTTGATATCTCAAATACTTTTCGAAATATTCGACTTTAAAGTCGAAATTATTAAATTTTGTGTTTTTGATAAGGCCAGATTTTTTTTATACTTTCGTTACTGCGGTATTCGAAGTTTGTTTTGTAATCCAGGGATTTCAACTAGTTTTTATTGTGTAAAGTCCACAAAATATTTTCCATTTCAGTCATTCCTTTCTACACCTACAATTTCATTTAGTGATTTATTTAACTTAACAGGGAATATACGACATATTCAAGCAAACATGGAAATAACAAGGAACATTAATTTTACCTTTTAGTGCAGACATTACGTTGACAAATTACATACCCTTTGGCATGCTCATATTTGTTTGAAGCCTTCGACCCACATTCTCAATAATGTCGTATTTAATTGAGAATAAAGTTTACATATTTTGGCCCTTTTCTACTCTGATCCTCTAATAATCGATATTTTACCATACTTCTTAAGCATATACAAACTCTGTAACCCAAATGATCAATGAAGCGTCTCTATATTTTCACATCATAGAATACGTCATTTTCACATGCATCTGCTTAATATACAAGTATACGCGAACGTCACTATTAATCACTGTAATTAGTCTTATGACGCTTAACGATCTGTAACTTGTAACTCTCAAAATTTCTAAATGAATCTCGAGGTGCTATAATTCCTAATCACATGTATATAACAAATTATTGAAGTTATAGTGACGACGATAATAACTAATTTTCGCAATTAAAATTCATTAAAGCACGTTACATGTAAAGCATTTGACAAAGGCAACCCTAGGAACTCTTTCACAATATAACGTAATTCATTTTATTGCGGATTAAATCGCATGTAAACGAAGTTGGCGCTAACGCCATAAAATTATTAATAACGAGGAAAGTTTAAAACAAAAACACGGTTATCATTCAACATAAATTAAACACAAACCACACTCGCTCACATTCACACAAATCTAGTACCACTTAAAAGGCACTTACAACCATCCTTTGGGAATTCATTTGGGAATGCGTTTTGATCCTATGTGTGCTAAATCCTGAATAGGCTTAAAGTGTCAACTACAAACTTTTTACAGTTCGAAAAGTTCAAATAACAATCGATATTGCCTTGAAGAATTTCCATTTTACTCGCAAAAATATATAATTATTGAAAACTATCCGTCTTTGAGTGTTACTCGTACTTTTCGTGTGGATGTAAACATACAGGGTGATTCAATATTCACTCCCCAGTCCTCGGATATGTATTTTACAACTAAAAATAAAGAATTGTTTTACTTTGACTATTATTTGACTTAATATCATTTATAAGGTATTGAAAGCTGGAAAAGCTTTTAAATTAATAATGGAAAGGTATACTAGCAGAGAATACGTCGATATGATGAAAAATTTAGGCGCTTGTAATGATAAAGCCCCCGCTGCCAAACATTTAGAAAACGGTTAGGCTTTCGGGATTTTACTATTCCTTATTTTTAGTTGTAGAATACATATCCGAGGACTGGGGAGTAAATATTGAATCACCCTGTATAATTTTTAGCTGAAGTAGTGATTTACTGTGAAAATTGAATGATCATGGTGTAGGTTACAAATATTGTAGTATGTACCTACAGTCCTACACATTATGTATTCGTCGCATTCGTAGGGGCAACGACTTTATGTAGAACCATTGAATAAAGAAGTAGGAAAGAAGCGCAATACCTATACTCGTTTGCGTAGCTTACGATCATTCCGAGATTGAGATGGCGCGTGTTCCGAGATGGAGAGATTTCTCAAGTCGTGTTCCGACCTTGATACAAACTCTATACTACCTTCACCGTTTGTTATGATGCGACAGCAGTCATTGAAGCCTTGATTTTGCGTTGTAGCTTACATAACGTAATTAATTGCATACTGCATACATCATCAATTACAGACTATTATACTACTTGAACTTTATTTATGGTTAAATAATGCACTTTTAAGATCTACGAAATTTATTAAGGATAATCACGTTTCAGGAATTTTTCCATTCAATGTCCAAAATATTAAAATTTATTACTGGTCATATAATTTAAGAGTTCATTACCTCGTCCCTTTGTAGGTAAATAATCTTTGTATTTACTTATGCCGACACAAGGGGTTGGGCGTGCGAATCATCCACTAACAGAAATACCTACAAGTTGTTATAAAGTGCAAGTGCAGCACACATAGGTACCGAATACATTTTACAATATACAGCGTGTCTCACGGTGACCACCCATTAGAATATTTCAGAAACTATTACGATTTGAATTTTGAAAATTTGGGCGATGAGGTTTTCGGGCGTGGCCTCCTCAAATAAAATAATGGCGTCTACGAAACACTTCCGGTTTTTCCGGAAATGACACCAACTTTGTTATTTTAAATGTAACACCCTATATATTATTCCGATTTTGGATTCTACGTAAAATTTTAGGTGGACTTTCATCAAGTTTTCTTATTCCTAAAATTAACCGTTTCCGAGATATTTAATGTTTTTAATAAAAATTAAAATAAACACTATCTAGCTTAAAACCGTGTGAATTCTACAGCAAGAAAGATGATGGAACCATATTGATACGAGAGATAGCTGGACCCCTAAGCTTCCCATCCGTACTTTCAAAGTGGCTTAATTGCATACAGGGTGGTGGAAATTTAATGCCGAGTTTAGTTAACTTCAAATCATCATAAGTTGGTTTTTTCAAATGGAACACCCTGTATGTTTCATCGTAGTCTGATGGAAAATTTCATTCTCTTTCGAACGGTACTATGGTTCCCTATACCAGCGTTTCCCAAAGCGTGGGTCGCGACCCGGCACCGGGCCGTAGAAAAATTTTGCCGGGTCGCGCAAATTTTACGTATTAGTTTTTTTACATCTTTTTTAATACACTAGGAATAGTGGAAAAGTGGGCATTTGTACTCTTTCATATACGGGTGTACCAATCTTACGACATTATTCAGTATATGGCTTATTTCAAGAGATATCAAAAAATGTTGTTAAGGAAAATAATAGATGTCTTTAAGGACCATATTTCTAAATTATGTTGAACTATACAGGGTGTTGCATAACTCCGTTACAAACCAAACACATGATTTTTTAAATGAGAGCTCCTGCATATTATTCCAAATTCGGATTGCCCACATTTTTTCGAGTCTTTTGATATAAGGTTTTGTTACGTTATACAGAGTCCTTTAAAAGTTATGGGCACGTTTATGTTAAAATCGTAGCTAAATCAACGCCCTCTAGCTTACTGTACGTTACAGAAAAAGACAATTTCTTGGCTAATCGAGTTTCGTAATATGATGTAATATCTCCTCATTCTATTACATTTCAATTATTTTCTCTCTTTGTGTACAGGGTGAATCGAAACTCGGATCTTTCATTTTCTTTCTTTTTTTAAATGGAACACCCTGTATTTTATTGCATAAATAGAATCTTTGATTATGTAGCTTTAATTTTTGTTAAGCATTTTTTAAATTAAATATTACAAAATAACTCTGTTTTTATAAACTTTAGGTATAGGGAATGCTTCAAAAAAATTAAAGCTACGTAATGAAAGATTCTGTTTATGCAATAAAATACAGGGTGTTCCATTTAAAAGAAGAAAGAAAATAAAAGATCCGAGTTTCGATCCACCCTGTACGCAAAGAGAGAAAATAATTGAAATGTAATCGAATGAGGAGATATTACATCATATTACGAAATTCGATTAGCCAAGAAATTTTCTTTTTCTGTAACGTACAGTAAGCTAGAGGGCGTTGATTTAGCTACGATTTTAACATAAACGTGCCCATAACTTTTAAAGGACTCTGTATAACGTAACAAAACCTTATATCAAAAGACTCGAAAAAATGTGGGCAATCCGAATTTGGAATAATATGCAGGGGCTCTCATTTAAAAAATCATGTGTTTGGTTTGTAACGGAGTTATGCAACACCCTGTATAGTTCAACATAATTTAGAAATATGGTTCTTAAAGACATCTATTATTTTCCTTAGCAACATTTTTTGATATCTCTTGAAATAAGCCATATACCGAACAATGTCGTAAGATTGGTACACCCTGTATGTAGCTTTATCACCCGCGCCCGCTCGTTGTGCTGCTAACGTTGCTAGTTTACTTCATTTAGTAGTTTTAAATTAATATATATAATTTTTTAATTACTTGTATTTTTCTTATATAATTATTTTGAAACTTTTGTGTATGAAATAAAATAAACAAACAAATAACTCGATTTTTAATTAAAAAATAAAATTTGTTTTGTAAATAAATGGAGTTTTTTCATAAGGTGGGTCGCGGAAAATTTTAAAACCTCATACCGGGCCGCGGTCAAAACAGTTTGGGAAACGCTGCCCTATACCATACCTATCACTTCTAGTTTTTGAGATATCTACTGTTTTTTTGTGCGGTCAACTAAGGTCATTCAATTTCTTGCGTTTGTTGTTTTCAATTTTTTAATAAATAGTGTTCAATTTAACTGTCACTAGTGGACAGTGGTGTTAGACTGACAACTAATAACTGGTGGTTTGTTATGAAGTCTTGCTAAGCCATTTTCGCAAGAAATTGAATGACCTTATTTGACTGCACAAAAAACAGTAGATATCTCAAAAACTAGAAGAGATAGGTATAGGGAACCATAGTACCGTTCGAAAGAGAATGAAATTTTGCATCAGACTACGACGAAACATACAGGGTGTTCCATTTGAAAAAACCAACTTATGATGATTTGAAGTTAACTAAACTCGGCATTAAATTTCCACCACCCTGTATGCAATTAAGCCACTTTGAAAGTACGGATGGGAAGCTTAGGGGTCCAGCTATCTCTGGTATCAATATGGTTCCTTCATCTTTCTTGCTGTAGAATTCACACTGTTTTAAGCTAGATAGTGTTTATTTTAAATTTTATTAAAAACATTAAATATCTCGGAAACGGTTAATTTTAGGAATAAGAAAATTTGATGAAAGTCCACCTAAAATTTTACGTAGAATCCAAAATCGGAATAATATATAGGGTGTTACATTTAAAATAACAAAGTTGGTGTCATTTCCGGAAAAACCGGAAGTGTTACGTAGACGCCATTATTTTATTTGAGGAGGCCACGCCCGAAAACGCCATCACCCAAATTTTCTAAATTCAAATCGTAATAGTTTCTGAAATATTCTAATGGGTGGTCACCGTGAGACACGCTGTATGTACATTTAAAATATTAATTTCTTGATACCCTAAAAGTTATAAATGACCTTCATACGTTTTATAATAGTTTGAGTTTTATTGTTTATTATTATGGTCCTATGTGAGTAATAACCCCCTTTACTTCACCTTTTCAACACCACCCCATATCTGCACCGTTGAAACACAGTTCGTCTTGGACGTCTTCACTTCAGTTCAGTATCTAGTTAAAGCCCAAGGGAGATAACTAGAAATTCTACCGCGTTTTACAATCAGCTACTTCTTTTCAGATGTCGGTTTTGTTATTGTTTTCATTTATTTGTTTGGTAATGAATACCAAATCTCATCATTGTCTTTATGTTGGTTGTTTTAATAACAGGTCAAATAAGGACGTCACTTTTTAAATTTCCTGTGAAAGATGTTCAAAGGGCTGCCGAATGGCAAAAAATTGTGGAAATTCGAACGTAGTTTTAATGGATATATCCGAGTTAAGAATTTTGTGTATCGATTATTATCATTAGCAATTATCTTTTAGCTTGTTTAGTTTAACATGTTGTTCATATTATCGTGTTAATAATTTGGGCAATTTTGCATTAGATCATCCGCAGTCGTCGCTTTTGGCAGAAATAGTTTATCCTTTAACTTACTTATTCCACAAATTTGTGAGAATCAACAGTATACGTCTCCATTTTTAGAAATTTCCTTCATGTTTCAAATAAGTCATTGTGTAAAGTGTAAACTTTATTACCTACGTTTCATTAATTGTTAATTCGACAAATTTAGTTTATTCATTTGAACTTTCGCTATGCTATGCGTTTTAATTCATAAGTGTGCGTTGGCGTATGTACTTACCTATCACAACAATACGATGTACCTTACCTACATCAACGTTGACCGGCTTATTATATGCTTAGAAAAAATTCATACCGGGGGCAGCATTATACCGATACGAGTTTGTGGACGGTGGGGAAAGGAAAAATAAAAAAAGTGAGAAAAGAGTGAGAAAGCTATAGGGTACGCAATTTTATATGATAGTGTCGCCTCTTCATATATCTTTCACTCAACGGTAGAACTAAATTTTTAATATGCTCCCTTAACTTTACTCGATACAATTTATTCCCTAAACACAAATTTGTCAAGTTTTAAATTCAATGTGGAACGTGAGAAAATCGGTCATTTTTGATGAAATGATCTGCTTTTAGTGTATTTAAACCGTTATTATGTGCAGATTCAAAGCTTTAGTTATCAAATTAATGTTATGAGTGCTATAAAACATTATTTAGTTTTACTTACTCGACGTTTATGCCTAAATTGAACAAATTCTTATACAAAAGAGACACTATTGCCTTTTAAATCCTCATAGGAGTTTTAAAATTTTAGTTAAAACAACTGCATCCAATCTAATTGTAAATTTAATTCAACTGTTACGACGATTTATAGCTAGGAAATATTTTAACTTTACTATTAATACTTAGTACGAATGTATGACCAACCATATTAATTTAATAAGTTTAATTACTCAAAAGTGTAGACCGTTATATTTTTGTATCACTTTAAGGATTTTCTATTTCATTTTAGTATCACTTATTTCTAGACCGACCGCTTTACGTTTTGTTTATCTTTATAATCTATTGCGATTTAAAAACGTGATTTAACTAATTAGTTTTTCCGCGTAAGTAACTCGTTTAGTATTTTATTGTTTGTAACCTCAATTTTTTTAACGATTGACTACTTTTTATAATTAATTCACTTTATCATCACGTACGCCATGTGTTATATATAATTTTAAGCCTGAAGATGATATTTTTGGAGTCAAAACTGGAAGCAGAATGCAATTTTGACAATTTTTCATAAAGAAACAGGTATGGCGGAGGAATAATTTTAATCATCACTTCCTCATAGCACAATAAAGATTAGGGAAACATAGAAATTGTATCTAATTCAATACCACGAAGCTATACGGATATTGACAAAGAATAATTGTACTTATTCCTAAAAAAACACTCTTTCCCGCTGTTTACAGCAAATTTCATAGTTTGGTTTTTAAATAATCTGTAATAGTGCCATTTAGATGCTTTAGTATTAGCACTCTCGTAAAGCGTCAAATGACATTGTCCATCAAATCTAAAATTCATCCCGTTTATTATTTATAATTTAATGTCTTGATGGATGCCTTATGCCCCATAAAACCTTTAATAGTTTATAGTTTAATAGTTTATTGAAACATTCATTACGTCGTAGAAGGCATTTACATTTGTCTACAATATGAAACAAACATGAATAATATACACACTACAGAAATTACAAACAATACATATTTTCATATGTCACAGTTCATCTTCTGACTAGATTGTAGGAATTTTTGATATTTGTAAAAAGCGTTCAACATCAAAAAGTTTTTTACTGTTATTTTAAATTTTTTTAAACCTACAAACCTAATAGGCATCGGAATGCTATTGAATAATGATCGACACTGGTAAATTTAACAATTTTGAGTGGAGTGACCCTAACCGATGTCGATGTTAAGTGTTGTGAGAATGTGAGAATAAGTCAGATTGGTAACTGTAATTACACAAATTAGCCTTTGTCTTTAGCCATCCTGTCTCTACTATATGGTAGTGTTAAAATTTTTAAGTCAACGAGGGCTTTGCGGCAATCAAAACGCTATCCGAAACCTGCTATAATTCTAATATACTTGCGTTGCAGCTTAAACACATGTTTCCAAGATAAGTAAGGACCCCAGCCGAGAATAGGGTTGCTGAGTTTTCTATTTACCAGGACCAGGACCATCAGCGTATAAGATACCATTTACATTATTTTGGTGGTAATGTAGATGACATATCGTTGATGTACATAAGAAATAATAGTGTTCCAAGAATGTATCCTTCAGGTACACCACGTTCCACGGAAACTTTTGAGGAAATAATGTTATTACATAAAATACACTGACAATTCCCATTCAAATATGATGCAATTAAGACGCAACTTAATTTGCTGAAATTGTATAAATGTTTTAGTTTGTTTACCAAAATATCATTTGACACACAGTGAAAGGTTTTTGATAAGTGTGTGATAACTGTGAGAAAACTAATTAGTTGTACTTTTTCCTCTCCGGAAGCCAAACTGGTTAGGATGACATAATAGATTTGTTTCAAAAAAACTTTAGAGAAAACCGGTAGGATTGAATTAGGTCTATAGTTGCCGTTTTCATGTCGCCAGGAAATGTTCCTGAATTTATAATAGAATCTATCATAATCGTAAGAACCTTAACTAATAATTATTTAACAGTGCAGTGTTAAAACCAAAAATGCCTCTTGCGTTACTATTTTTTAGATTTTGGTTTAGTTTGATTATTATTTCAAAATTTCTCTACTCTTTAGTAGGATTTGATGAGTTACTGATATACCTAATGCAATTTTCGGTAGCTTAATTTCACTTTTATATTTTTTGTAAACATTTTTTTATATTTAGGGTGTAATTCACAAATTAAATGCAGGTGATCCCTAAGTTTCCTAACATTATTAATTATTATTATACCATGTATGGTCTTCGTATTTACCTGTATCTACCTTTATATTCCTTTAGTGGAAAACATCTTGTATACCTTACCAAATGCATTAAAAAAATTACAAACATTTGGTTTATGTTACCATTATTACCTACTATTTAATGTACGAGTATTAATACAACCGTAGTCGAACAATAAGTTAAATAAATGACCAGTAAACTTCCACAAAGCTTTTCCGTGTTTACTACAATAACGTATCAAATAAAATAATTTTTTGCGCAATAATTCAAAATAAAATAGTTTTTGCGTAATATTTCAAAAAATAAAAATATAGTTGTAATCAGACAACGATTTCTGACCTTCTCCTGAAATAATACACAGGGTAGGTACATACGTCATAAATATTTTTAATGTTTTGTTAATTGCCTGATAGACCGGAAGTAAATTGGTATACGTAATAATTAAAGTATTATACCTACTCGATTAAGAGTCGTATGTCTACTTCACTGTAAAATTTATTTCTTCATCTTTGCTAGCAAATAAGATATGAATTTTTTAAGATTTCAACTTCAACAATTCATCCCCCTTCCCCTATGTGAAATGAAGAAACAAACGTTTTTCATTCACTATACAGGGTGTCTCACGGTGACCGTCGGTTAGAAGTATATCAAGAACTGTAAAAGCTATAAATTTGAAATTTTGCACATGCGACATGGAGTGTTTAATCTATTAAATAAAAATATTTTCCAAATGGCAGCACTTCCGGAAATACCGGAAGTGAGCATCAACTTCTTTATTTTAAATACAAACCAGGCAATTTTTTTTCACATTCTGATGTGTCATAAAATGTTTAGTAAGTATGCTTAAAATAATCGGCGTATCAATTTTGATTGTTGAGAAAAAAAATTTTTTTCTCTGACCAATGTCAAAATCTTGTTTAGGAAATAAAGTTGAAAATCGAAAGTGGTGAAAGTTAGGGAAATGGGATCTTAGGTTCTCAATGTCAAAAGATTGAGACACAATTATTGTCTGTCATGGATAATAAAAAATTGCCCGCGGCTGACAGTAGTTGTCAGTTAGCTATCAGTTTGAAAGTTTACGCTACATTTACGTTTGTTATCAGTGTTATCTGTTTGAATTTTGATTTTTGCGCTTAATATTTGTTTTTAATTGGGAAATGTGGAATACACAAACGCTGATAATCTAAATTTCATTCATGGCGAGTCTGATCGTATTACTTTTCGGACCTGCAGAACCTTTAACTATTGAATAAAGAATCGCTCAACACTTTAACGAAAGATATCCGCATTTACCTACAATGACAGAACGAAAAATCAGGATGATTGAAAAGAATTTTCTAAATTTGGGCGAAGTAAATGCGCCACGAAGTTTGGCAAAGCCAATTGTCCCCAATGACGCTGCAGAAACCAATGTATTGGGGTATTTTAATGTTTTCCCTGAAAGTTCTGTTCGTTCGGCGGAAAGAGACCTTGGATAGTCAAGAACTTGCATAGATAGAATTTTAAATAATCATAAAAGCATAAGACATTTGAATATAAATTTTTTGAAAATTTTCAAAGCCAACCATGTTTTGTAAACTATGTAATTATAAATTTAATTAGAAAAATGTAAATAACTCTGTAATCATTGATTTTAGGTATAGGAACATGGTATATCAATTTAAAGGAAATTTATTTCTGCATCGAATGGGCCGATAATTAAATAGGCATTCCATTTAAAAAAAGAGACTTTAAAGTTTTTCTTAAGTCTGGAAATAACGTCAAATAGATACTTAACCGCGGGCAATTTTTTATTATCCATTACAGACAATTGTGTCTCAATCTTTTGACATTGAGAACCTAAAATCCCATTTCCCTAACTTTTACCACTTTCTACTTTCAATTTTATTTCCTAAACAAGATTTTGACATTTTTCAGTAAAAAAAATTTTTTTTCTCAACAATCAAAATTGATACGCCGATTATTTTAAGCATACTTACTAAACATTTTATGACACATCAGAATATGAAAAAAAATTGCCTGGTTTGTATTTAAAATAAAGAAGTTGATGCTCACTTCCGGTATTTCCGGAAGTGCTGCCATTTGGAAAATATTTTTATTTAATAGATTAAACACTCCATGTCGCATGTGCAAAATTTCAAATTTCTAGCTTTTACAGTTCTTGATATACTTCTAACCGACGGCCACCGTGAGACACCCTGTATGTATACGTATACCATTTCAAAAAAAAATTAATAGGTCCATAATTATTAATTTCCTCTAAATTTTAAATGATGAGCTGGAAAAACGAATGGTATTCGGGATGCTTAGAATCTAATCGAGTTGGTATACCGTTTGTCAATACACAAACAATCCTGTGAGTGTAAATACGTACCTACTTTGTTAGCAATAAGTATTTTATCTTAAATCACTTGTAGGTAATAGTACCGTGAAGGTTATATACAGCTATATAGATAACAGATACACCTCATTTAACGTTTTTCCTACAAAACAATTTAATAGTAGGTAATTAGATTTGAATCATGATACAAGAAACAAAGGTAAGATATCTAACCACCTAAAATTCGTTCAGTTCGCGCAGTGACGTCATCGCGTGAGTGATTTTAAATAAGCTATATGGAAACAGGGATATTATGTATTTAATGTAATTTTAATTGCTGGTTGTTACTACGAAAATGGTATACTTAATTATTTAGCGCGCTTTTAAACCTCGAACACGACCATTCCTTGGTGTATATCCAGTATATCCAAACAATTCGTGCTTTAAATTGCGGACATAATCACTTGAAACGAAACACTGCATTAATTTTATCTTTCCGTTTGCACAATCGAATCCACTGTTGTTTTGATTTTTTGTCTTTAGGAAACGTAAAAACCTAAAATCTGTCGACTGATTGTCGGTATTGCAAGAAAACACTCTCGCAATGACGTCACTAATGCACGCCTCCCTGCGCGATATCTTACCTTTGTTTCTTGTATCATGGATTTGAATCATAATGACATATCGTGCCGTATAAAATTTACTAATTAACATTACGTTTATTTGCTTGTAGATAAGCTAGTTGTCACTATCATCACTTGGAAAATCCTTATTTGGAAACATTATGTGTACATTGAAGAAGTTCATTGTTCCCCACTGCTATAAATTTTAATTGCGACGCCATGCTTACATATTTAATTTAATAGATTAGGCACATACAAAAAACAAACTCACAGATCACTATAGGCGTAAGAAACAAGTAAACTACGACTATTTACATCAATAATTCATTCATACCATCGCAGAGAATATGAACAAGCCTAAGCACGCCATTGCCAAAAAAGTGAACAGCTTGTTAACTAATTTTCTTGAGACACATTTCGTTGAATTTGTATGACTGCATTTGCAACAAACATTTGCAATGATATTGATGCAAATGTAGATATCCAAGATAACAACACTTTGTCAATAGTGTCAATACGACGCCACCCTTATGAATGTTAAAAACAAGAAAAACTAATTTTCGGTAACATTTAGTTGGTAAGTAGGTAATACGTTTTCAGTTAACATTTGCAAATATACAACACTTCCATATCTGACATCCCTAGATTCAAAGAGTGGTTAATTAATGTTCCATTAAAGGTTAACACTATAGAACTTGATGTCGGGCCCATTTTTCAAGAAATTCTTAAAAATGGTGTTCTGTTTTTATACTTACATACCTATCGTAATTGTAAAGGTACCTTGTTTTGGTTAAGAGAGTGTTGTTAGAAATTATTAACATTTTATGTGTTGTAGGTATTATTTTAAAGACATAAAAGTCATTATAACTATTTAAAACTTTTATAAATTGGTGTCCAAAGCGTAGCTTTAAATTCATGTAATTAAAGAATTAGTAGAATAATAACGGTAATAATAGCTGATTTAATTAATACTTTGGAAGTTTTGTGAAAAAAATCCCATTATGGAACATAAATTTAAATTAACTCGATTTTGCGTTTACACCAGGAAGGTCTTCATACCAATTGATTGAAAATTCGCGTTAAAATTTAATATATATTACAATTAAATTTTACATTAGATGATTCAAACGAATCAAAATTGATAATTAAATAATCAAAATTTTAATGCGAATAGATGCTTTGAGAAACATAAGTCATAGGTAAAGATTAAATTACCAACAAGATCGGAGGATGCAAAAGTTTTTCCAATAGTTTGGACGTCACAGGAAGCAAACTAATCATCCTCTGTTGAGAGAGGAAGGAATGTTAGGTTTGGCTTTTAAGGATTGGAACCTCATACTCGTTTTCCGATACCCTGAATAATAACTTCAATTTCAATACCTTGGGGAAGTACTTTTTTGAACGTACTGGTCTGAAATAAGTTTAATATTTCGTACCTGACACATGATCAGTGTATAATGCATATTTGACGTATAAAACTGATAGCACAAAATTCATTGGAAAGAGTTGCGTAAACAGTGCATTGAAAGAAATGAAATAAAAGAATGAAAGTTTGCGTCATTTCCAACCAACTGTAAAACTATAATAGGTAGCGTTTACGATTGTTATCATTCGCATAAACTTTTCACAGTAATCTGTTACATGCAATAATAGTACAAGATAAACATTGTTGTTGTTCACTGTAAGTATTTTTAAAGAAGTAAAAAAATTATCACATTCGTATTTGGTGGAAGGGCTATTATCTTAAAATATGCGATAATGGTCCCCTTTAAAAACAACCTACCACCTTTCAACTAAATATTGCAATATTTGTCGTTCTAGTTAAAAATGGTCACGAACGTGATATTGCTGTGTCTTACAGTTACGTGCACTCTTGCCGCACCGTCAGTTGAACATTCTTCTTTATTAATAAAATGTAAGTAGAACCCTTTCATAACTTAGGCAACCAAATATAATGAAGTAATAACAGCTTTAGGGGTCGGTAGTAGAAATAACGTCCAAATTGCTGCGGCTGTTTTGAGTGTCCATAATCAGTATAGAGCAAAACATGGAGTACCTGCCTTAGTATTAGATTCGCAGGTAGAGTGTATATGTTTTCTACACTAATGAGATTGATTTTACAGTTAAACTCTAATAAATTAAAATTCATCGCTTCCTTTATTTTAACTTATATTGCTACTAATTCTTGTTAAGGATTTCAAGGATTCAATAAAGCTTCGTCTGTTAAATATTATATTTCGTGTTAATTTGTATCTACACCTTGTACTTTCAGTTAAACGACTTTGCGACAAATTGGGCCCAGTATCTTGCGCAAAATTCAAGGTTTGAGCATCGCCCAAATAATGCTTACGGAGAAAATTTGTATATGGGTCGTTTTCCCGGAAAGACTAACCTCGAGATAGCACAAATGGGAGTAAAGGCTTGGTACGATGAAATAACACTTTACAATTTTGATGTAGAACGTGTACAATCTGGTGCGTTACATTTTACGCAAGTGGTTTGGAGAACATCGCAGAAACTGGGAGTTGGTGTAGGGATAGGTGCCAATGGCGCAGTTTACTTGGTTTGTAATTACAGTCCGCCTGGAAATTTTATAGGATATTTTAAACCGAACGTACCAAAACCAATCAGTTAGAGATATACTAAAGGAGTTTCTTTGTTCTACTGTTTAAATTAGTAATAGTAATAAATATATTTCTTGAACAGCTTTTGAATATTAAATCTCCAGTATGAAACATTGTTAAATGTTTACAGCACAATTGATAATTGACAATGAAAATACATGCCAATATATTTTTGATTTAGATATACGTTTTCAACATGATCATTTTAAATACTTTGTACCTTAATGTTTAAAAATCACTTCATATGTCGTTGCTTTTGTTCTCGTCTGCCGAAACAGCCCTTTATAATTGTGATTTTAAGAGTTAGGAAGTGTTTTACTAACATTCGAATTCGCGAATTTTCATATTGACATAATTTCAACTCAAATTTGCTACGGCGATATGCCTAATGCATATTTTCCTTCATTTGCATGAAACTATTTTTTGTTGTATTGTTTCCCATTGTACTAAACGTTCGGCTTCGTTCCTTTGAATTTGAGTTTATAAAATTCTTCTCTTGTCTATTTCACTTGGAAACAGAGCAAAAGGAAAGCGGGTTGAAGTGTCTGCAATGCATTTCTTATATTAGAATAAGCTGCTGATATCACTTTGCTTTTTAAGAAGGGAACAACATTGCAAAATAGCAACACATCGGCATCTTTCCGCTTATTTGTAAGTAAAAGCAAAACTAAAAATCTTTCATTGGAAACTTGAACCATCATTATTTTATTGGCAAACGTAAAAGAAAATATATACAACGCTATAAAGGGAGAAATATGACGATTTCATCAAATTGTACGAATTATTGGATCAATCCTAATGACTAGATATTTAAATCCCAAACCCAAATAATAAGGGAAGATTTCAGGGTTATTACTTTAAATGCGCGTTATTTATAAACAAATATTGATAAGATGACGTGACAGAAAAGTGTATAAGATCAAATTAAGTTCTTTATTTAGAGATAAGCTACTATACTACTATTTATAAAGGAAAGTCCACATATATTTTCTGTTTTTTGAGAAAATTTATCGGTCTTTGCTGATAGTAACTCTATTATTTGAAGTATATTTAGGAAGGAAAAATATTTTTTTTTAATCAAAAGGCTCTACTGTTTTATAGACTAGAATTTTATTCGAAATCATTCAATGCAGGTCAAGTAAGAGCGTTATATTGTTTAAATGTCCTGGATGTTGTATGATCAATGAATGACCATCCTATAGCTTAAATAAAGCGTTATGGGGGTAAATGTGACGTTGCTAGTAATTTATACTAAAATTGTCCAAATAAGTTATGCTGTGTGAAGCATAACAGAATAGCAAATGGTATAAGTCAAATGAAATTACGGAAAGTAACTCGTGAATGACACACAGTTAATAAGTACAGAAAATATAATTGAAGTTAATAAAGTTTGCCTCAAAGTATAATTTAATTAGGTTCATCAAAGCTTACCTTAAGGAACCCCATTAACAAGTTAATCATTGTAATTTCAATAAGAGTGGAATTACTTGTTGTTGCCTTAAGGTTTTTATTACTTTTGTAACTAATTACGTAAGCTACAGTTGGTAATAATTTTCGTTTAATTATTATTTTATATTGTTTATAAAATGTTTATATATTTTACACACTTTAGAGTTATACATACAATAGATTATTCGTCAAACCAGTCACCGTTACGCATTCGATTAATTGTAAATTCATGATCTTAACTACTTGTATTACTAATTGGTCGATCATTAATGGCAATGATTAATTAATTAAGTTATCTTTCCTGATGAAGCGAAATATCGAAAAATAAAATTATTAATTATCCGTTGCATGGTCTAATTCCCAATAACCTTTCTATATACAGTACCTACTTAAAGACCAACAATTCTCGCTTCAACTTAATTTTAATGTAGGTATTCTTATAATTGTAGTGTTTTCCCCAATTCGGGGACCTTCAAAGGAGGTGTCAAGTGGGTACTTAATGTAGACTCAAGTTCTTCAATAAGTGTATTGCCGACGTTTCGACTGGTGGTAGCCCAGTCTTTTTCAAGGCTCTTTATTTGAAAAAGTATAATGTTAACATCGGTAAATAATACAGTTATAATTTTTTAAACTAAAATACAGTTGTAGGTACTTACTAGAAGAGGTAGCAGCTACAAAAAGTGACGTGCATCTGCTCATTGGTCCAGTACAGTGCGAGCGAAATCAATAAATTAGTTAAATAATTAAATAATGCCACGTAAAGTACTTAACATGGGAAAAAACAGATTAAAATCAAACAATTAATAATTCAAAAAAAACAGACGATTGGTGGTTGACGAACAAACAGAGAATGACAAGTGATGTGTGGTACTGAGAAGGACCTTGGGTGTTGGAAGTGATAACAAGATATGTTTGATGGAAGTTCAAAGGTGAGGATACCGGTATCTATAAGTACGTGTTCACTTTTTGTAGCTGCTACCTCTTCTAGTAAGTACCTACAACTGTATTTTAGTTTAAAAAATTATAACTGTCTATTATTTACCCATGTTAACATTATACTTTTTCAAATAAAGAGCTTTGAAAAAGGCTGGGCTACCACCAGTCGAAACGTCGGCAATACATTTATTGAAGAACTTGAGTCTACATTAAGTAATCCACTTGACACCTCCTTTGAAGGTCCCCGAATTGGGGAAAACACTACAATTATAATACGAGGAGTTTCAATAAGTATTCTTATAGTATGTATGTATTTGGTATTAGCTTCCGAATTATCTGATATATCTTAGTTTCCTGAAGAAGCAAAAATTTGTTAGGGAAATATTGAAAAAATTAATAACATAACTACACTGTGACCCGAAATAAAGGAGTACATTTTTTAATCTGAAATGACTTTTTTGTTTTTAGGGCGATTTATTTTCTTTTTACAGGGTTAATACCTCAGCATGTCCCCAATATGAGTGCAAATTTTGGTATAAATAAAATGTACAGGGTCGGACTTACAAATTTTTTTCTTTAATGGTGCATTTGTGATCGTTGCAAATGGAACATGTTTTAGCTAAATTTGAACTGATATGCTCTTTCGGTACGGTAAGTACCCAGAACACTTCCGTACAAACGAAATTCTCCGAAATTGTAGGATTTGCGAAATATCATTTTTTTATTGAAATAAGGAAATAATACATTTTATTAGGTAAATAACACAAATTATAACTAAGAAAATTAGCTACATAATTTATAACTTAAAGTAAAATATTATGAATGTGGCCACCATGATTGTTCACCACTTCTTGTAGCCTTCTGCGCCATAAATTGATGGCCCCATTTATTGTACGCTGTTCAAAGTTGTTCCATACAAACTGCATTCGTTCGAAGAAATGGCAGGAAAGATGTAATTTAGTGCTAAGGAGCTTCCGTTTTAGTGAAGATATTAGAAAAACATTTAAATTTACATAAATATTAAAATTCGATATTTTTCTTTAGTTTATGGCTAATGCGCGTACTTAGTACCATTTAAATAAAAAAATGATATTTCGCAAATCCTACAATTTCGGAGAATTTCGTTTGTACGGAAGTGTTCTGGGTACTTACCGTACCGAAAGAGCATATCAGTTCAAATTTAGCTAAAACATGTTCCATTTGCAACGATCACAAATGCACCATTAAAGAAAAAAATTTGTAAGTCCGACCCTGTACATTTTATTTATACCAAAATTTGCACTCATATTGGGGACATGCTGAGGTATTAACCCTGTAAAAAGAAAATAAATCGCCCTAAAAACAAAAAAGTTATTTCAGATTAAAAAATGTACTCCTTTATTTCGGGCCACAGTGTATATTCTGGTCCATTCTCAAATATGCCTAATTAACTTGATTAATCTACTGCCAACTAATATAATATATGACAAACCAATTCATGTATTTAATGGCAAATATATGATATGATATGATACATAATGGAAATATAACGCTTTTTGTATTAACGGTTTTGTAACGCAAGCAAGATTGCGTGAAGGTACATATCAAAGACCATTTCTGTAATATAAAATCCAATCTATATGTGAAGTCTGTGGTCACTCCCCTTAAAGTATCGACAATGCCAAAATGGAAATAATGTGGGGCTCCCTTTTTAAGCACCCTAATTGAAAAGATCGGCAATTCGTAAATTTGAAGGAGGTAAAGTCGCGCGGTTCAAGTACAAAACAATACATTTTTGTAGAAGACCTTAAGTGGCTCAAGGAGGCACATACTTACTCAACCATATAACAATATTACCTCACCTTGCCTGAATTTCGTTCGGGACCCACGTTGAGTTCTATTTATCGATGAATTTGGCATTTTTCACAAATATTCAAGTATTAAACATTTAAATTGAAAGTTAATCAAACAACGCCAACGGTGTAAATTTTCCAAGTGCCAATAACGAATTAAAGATATAATCAGGTTACAATCAGGTTTCTAAATAAGTATTTTTCTACAAACGTCAAAAAATGACAAGGTTTGCGCATCGATAACAATACGCGAAGTGACCCTTTTTTTCACTTACCTACGTTACCATGACAGCGTGCCCGAAATGAGGACGTCATACGCGAAGTACGCACTACACGCAAACTAGATGAGAGTTTTGTATTTTAAAGTTAAAATAATTGTCAAATTCTTCACGTTTCGCTTGCGTTTGTAGAAAAAATTTTGTTTGCAACTCGTGCGCGAAATTCTTTTGGTGATCTCGACTATTTTTTTAACGCGGCTGTGCCTCGTTAAAAAAATCAGATCTCGATCACCAAAGTGGCATTTCGCGCACTAGATACAAAAATAACTATTTCAATAATAGCCTGGAAATGCAATCTAATTCTCCTCATTTTGAATAATTACATGAAGTACAGGTAAAATCAACAAAGCGATTTTTAAAAAAAGTAATTTGTAACTTGTATCTTATATTTTAATGGTTGCCAACAGTATATGTACAAATTGGAGAAGAACTTTACTGACGTCGTGTACCTACTTTCACAAATCGATTAATATAGGTAAGTACTACACATGACTAAGTCAGACTTTTGGAAACGATGTAAAACGAATATATGTTCATATACAAGGGCCGTGAAAATGGGTCAAGAACAGCCCACTGAAAACAGCAGGGAATTGTGAAAAGGGTCATAGGTAGTGAAAAATTTTATACTATGTGAAAGAATATAGGTAACACCCAACACGTATCATCATCGTAACAGATTTATAAGGTAAGGTGCTATATTATTATTTAACACATTATAATAATTAGCCCACTACGTCAATGATTTTCAACTGACGGGGCATGATAACATTGATAACATTAGAAATTGGCGCAACGCAATCCAGAAAAAAATTACATTAACTTTACAATTCCTAAACCTAAAATTACTCTTCTACGTGTTTATACATTTCGCATATTTATTCAAACAGTTATTATTTATCTGGCATTGTTTAAACATTATAAAACTAACTCTTTATGATTCTCATTTCAGCTATAAATTACAGAAGATTCGAAAACATGTATGACGGAGTAGATTTGGTAGAATTATTTGAATTTTTGGGTTAACTGACGATAACATGATGGGTAAACATGCCATTTATGAGTATTATTGCACATAAAAACTATTTTTAAATTAATGTAAATAAAAACCGTCACTAACTTGTTGTTCCACTGGAAAAATTTTTCAACGCTGAAAAATTAAACTAGTTCTTAAGGACGTGGTGAAAGAGTTTTATCTTAAACAATCACGATTAACATCGCCTATAAAAGGATGCCACTAATTAAACGTAAGATTTAAAAATAAGCTCCAGTGTTATTACTATGTCTTAATGTAATGGGTGCTTTTCCAACGCTATCAGTAGAAAACCCGTCTTTGTTATTAAAGCGTAATTATTTCTGATATACTTACAACCATTTGTAACAATAATATCCTTATTTGTCGAGCACTGAAAAGCACACATAATGAAGAAATGGCTGTAGCTGGCGGTGTAGAAAAAACTCTAAGGAAACCTGTATTTAGTACCTATGCATATATGATCCACGTGGTAATATTGTGAGATACTTCCAAGACCTATCACATGATATCCTTTATTGCTCACTACCAGTAAACTGTGAAGGATATGCTCAAAAGGATTTCCAACGATGTAAAAACCAACAAATATATACATCTCATCGCCACATCGCATTAGGTTGTTTTCCCATAGAAATCTAGATAAGTAATGATCACAGTCCATGTGAGCAAACCATCAGTAAAGCGCCAAACCTTCAAACTTTGTAATTACCCATTGAAACAAAATGTTTAGCACTTTTCCTAAAGCATTAAGCTTATAAATACAAATTTCAAATATGGGCGATAGTCTTAAGAGAAATTATAAGAGGGAGTTGTTGCCTACAACTAAAGATATACTTAAGGGTGCGCTGGAACACGTTCAAGGTACAGGTTATCTACTACAAAAAAATTCCCCACATAGTAGTCAAAATTACAGAAATTAGTCCAGACGGACAAACAAAACACAAAAATTAGTACATTTTTTTTTTTTAGAAAATGCTGTAGTAATTAAAGTTACAATTAAAACACAACGGAAGATATGAGATTTATTACCGGGACCATTCTAATTCCCTTTAAAAAATTTAGTAGCTATTTCGAACAATTTGATAAACTTTTACCTAGGCCTATTATATTAAATTTGTCAAAAATTATTGAACTTCTAATAAAATGTTCTTCAAGGGCGTCGTTTGAAACGTAGTTTTATCTTTGTAAACAAGTGCAAGGACAAATTTATCTTAGACGAAAATAAATATCTACGGCGGAGAGGCGACGCAACTTACTAATATTTAAATCTTAAGTCCTCAATAAAATACTAAAAAAAGTTTTAAGTATAACGATTGTGGTAGTAAAATAAATGAATAAATAAAAAAATCCTCGAATACTCTAAGCTTTCTCCTACTGTTAAGTTTCGGTCATAAATCTGTGTTTTCAGCTTGAGAGAGTTACAAAAGTTCCCTTAGAGCTTTTTTGGCATTAGTTGACCTTCCGTTAGAAGTAACTCTTTTAGTTAGGTATTCATTACAATTATTCTGAAAGCGCTTACTCGTATGTGAAATCTTTATTGAAGTCAAATCGTCTTTAAAACTGGATACCTTCAAAGTGAAAAGATGGTACGGGCGAATGAATATGAATTACCAGATAAATTTAACGTGACTACAGACAAAGACATTTGAAAACGAAATTGTCAATATTATGCGGGAAATTGCAGGGAAATTTTTAAGGAAAAATTTTAATTTAAAATGAATGTTTGATATTCATGTAAGCATTTCCGACCTATTACTTTAGTTGCTTCGCTACAGAAAGACGTAAGGTGTAAAGGAGAAAATGAAATTTGTTCTCGGCGTTAAACGAAAAATACAATCAAGACACAACTTCACTTAAAACCCACGTATATTCGTTAAGGATATACAAAACATAATATAAGAGTCAGGGCCGGACTGGAGAGGGGGGTACCGGGAAAATCCCCGCGGGGCCCTCATCCGCGGAGCCCACTTCGTATGGTCATCTTAAATATCTAATAATCGAATGAAATAGCAGGCATCCAATTCGTAAATTATTGATAATATAAAAAAGCAGAATCTGTCAGAAAATTGAGTACCCCACCAGTTCTGCTCCCGCTGGCCCACCACGGCGGGCTACCAATAAACAATCGCACAAACTTCTGGTTCGTAAAATATTCTCGCGAAGCATTTTTTTTTTTAATAATTTGGGTCGTTAATGTTAAAAATAATCATTTATTTTTCCTTTATATTGCAAGGAGCATACAAATATAAACCGATATACCTATTGCTGTAACTTTTTATTTAAGGGGGCTCTTTAACGACCGCTTTAGATACGTTGCAAGTCTTCACAAAATTCGCTTTTCCATTCAAAGTATAAAAGCTAGATACTTAAATAATTAGGAAGGCTAGTTGTATAGTCGTCTTAAGACATTTTGAAGCCAAAAACTTAAAAAATGAGTAGAAAACGAAACAATTTTCACGTCGTGTTGCGTTTCAGGTCTTGTCATAAATTTTTCAATAATAATATTTATTTTCATATACAAACTATATGTATATTTATATGCTAATGACATGACACTTGTGTCACTTTTTGCAAATAATAAATGGTACGTTTATTGCGCCTTCAAAGTTCGTCTAAAATTATTTCGTTTACTACTCATTTTGTATATTTTTGGCTTCAAAATTACACAAAATATCACAAGACGATTATACAATAGGGTGCATCGAAAAAACACTTTTTTCGATTTCACTATTCCAATAGTGATTTTTTTTGTGGTTTCGTGTCAAAGTAACGTAAAAAAAAATTGAGGTTGATTGGTCAAGTCCTTCAGGTGCCGCCTTGACCCTAAAGTTTTAAAAAATGACGTTTTTTGAAGATTTTTAAAAAATGATCTCCGAGCTGATTCACACTTGCCAATAGGGGTTTTCTGTTTCCAAATGACACTGACATAGCGACAAAAGAAATTGATGGTGATCGGATGTGCCCTTCAGGTGCCGACTTCACACTAATTTTTTCGTCAAAATTGCGAAAATTGAGATTTTTTCGTATTTTTGCAATAAATTGCTAAACACCACTCCTGGGTTGTTTTGACAGTGCAGACCTTTTAAAATAACTCAAACCTAAGTCTAAAACACTCTGTTGTAGGTATTTCGTCTGTATTACTCCTGGTTACACGTCAAGAGCCTTCAAACACAAGCAAAGCATTCATATAAGGAACCGAAGTGCAACGAACGAAGGGGGGAGCTAAAAATAGGCAGCGTCGCTTCGCTCGGACTCAGAAATGCGTAAAGAACATTGGGAAACTGCCTAACAAAACAATGTTGAGTCACCTATAAATCCATTCTCTACAGTCTAAAAAACGTTGCACTTCGGTTCCTTATATGAATGCTTTGCTTGTGTTTGAAGGCTCTTGACATGTAACCGGGAGTAATACAGACGAAATAACTACATCAGAGTGTTTTAGACTTAGGTTTGAGTTATTTTAAAAGGCCTGCACTGTCAAAACAACCCAGGGGTGGTGTTTAGCAATTTATTGCAAAAATACGAAAAAATCTCAATTTTCGCAATTTTGACGAAAAAATTAGTGTGAAGTCGGCACCTGAAGGGCACATCCGATCACCGTCAATTTTTTTTGTCGCTATGTCAGTGTCATTTGGAAACATAAAACCCCTATTGGCAAGTGTGAATCAGCTCGGAGATCATTTTTTAAAAATCTTCAAAAAACGTAATTTTTTAAAACTTTAGGGTCAAGTCGGCACCTGAAGGACTTGACCTATCAATCTCAATTTTTTTTACGTTACTTTGACACCAAACCACAAAAAAAAATCACTATTGGAATAGTGAAATCGAAAAAAGTGTTTTTTCGATGCACCCTATTATACAACTAGCCTTCCTAATTATTTCAGTTGTTTTTAAGTATACTTACTGATGGAGAACATTTTTTGAAATCTGTTGTGACCGGTGATGAGACGTGAGGAAATAAACAGGCAATCACAACAATGGATACCACAAGTTATCCAAACAAACCCAAAAAATTTAAACAAACGTTCAACAACCGCAAGGATATGGCAACTGTTGGGACCAAAAAGGTGTGTCGCTTGTGGAGTTTACGCAGCTGGCGAGAACAATGACATTCTTATTATGAAACTCCACGCTTACAAAGAGTCGTTCAAAACACAAGAAGAGGCATGCTGACTTCTGAAATTGTTCTGATCCATGACAGTGCTCATCCTCACAGTGCTCGTGTAACCCAATGGCGCCTTGAGCAATTTAATTTGGACATTTTCGAACACCCACCATATAGTCCCGACTTAGCGCTGAGTGATTTCCATCTTTTCCTTGAATTGAAGAAGTGGCCTGGAGGGCTGCGCTTCCAAACTAACGAGGAGCTCAAAGAAACAGTCACAACTCACTTCAAATCATTGGAGGCAACATTTTATGAAGAGGGTATTGCAAAGCTTGTCTTCAAATATGGAAAATGCCTCAATCGTTCAAGATGGTAATAAAATCTTCTTACATTCACCCGTCTTTCCTTTATAGCCAATCGGAGGTTAAGAAAAACAGCCCTCGTATTAATGTACGTTTGTTTTATTGGGAATGGTATACTGCGAATGAAAGTAACGATATGTGGTGGGGCCCTAGCGTACCTTTTCTCCCGGTAGGCCCTAACAAAGCAATCCGGCCCTGGTGAGAGTCTAACTCCGTATTTTTGTTGTCGTTACTGCGTTGATGCGGTACGAGTTTATAATGCCATCCCCATTTAACTTGAATCGCAATTTAACCGCAACCGCATGCAATAAATAATCAGAAGAAAGGAAGGTTGCTACTAATCAGTAATGATTTTGTTAAAAACAGAGGCCTCGGAAATAAAAGATGCCATTAATAAACTAATGAACTAATGAACAGAAAATTACCAAAAAAAATGTATACCTTCACGAATGTATAATTTACTTCGGTAGGTACAGAACGATTTTTTCTTTAACCCTGTTGCATTTCTAAATAATTCTGTTCAAAGTTTCTTAAAAAACGCAAAGTTGGAGGAGTTGTTTCGGGAAATTAAACAAAATAAACGAGGGTATCGGCCTGTACCGATTTAGATTATAGTGTCGTCTATCATATAATCAAATCTCTATCTCTTAAGTTGAATACTTACGAAATGGCACCTTATTTAGATTAGAAACACTCCAAATAGCGTAGCAAAAACGAGCGATGGATCCCTCTTAATTACCTTTGGAATTCCACTGTAGTGTTGCGAAATATCTATTTAAAAATAGACCATGTTTAAAGGTTTGAAGGGATAAAACAACAATTTTTTTATTAAAACAAATGATAAATTAAATGCGAGCAAATAATCCTCTAAGATAAATTAACATAATAACGTATTTTGGCGACACAATTTTGACTAATCAATTGCGACGAATATAAACCACCGTTTGCTTTAAATTTTTTAACTACAATCGATACAAATGCTTCGACCTTGATTTTCGATAATCGTAAAATGTTGTCGCTAGCGTGAAGTTGGCGATAAATTTTGTTTTAATTAATTTATGAACAATACATAATAAATTCTACAAATGATAACAAGCTTGACTACAATCGATACTATCAGTTTCCTGAATTACAATATATGTATTTCCTTTCTAATAACTCACGGATGGACAAATGGCTCACGGGAATTATCTTTGCAAAACTATGAAATATATTTCCATGGGAAAACCTATAAACGCCACGTTGACCAAATGAGGAATTCTCAGCCGATTGAACTTCAAGACCGAACCGAGTCAAAACCGACTGAAACGAGCGAACCCAAAGCACACAAACCGACGAGCTCATTTTTGTGAAAATAATAATCATCAAGCTGTTACCCAACCTTAAGCTTCAGTCGATCAACCACCCGCTCAACTATATCCGGATCCAGTGTGACCAGGTCCTGCTCAACCACTTTTAGGAAAAAGAGGAAATTCGATTCTTCCACATTTACGCCCATCTACAAGAGATCGCCAACACAGATTTTTATACTCCCGAGTGAAAGCAAGAATATCCTAAAGGAGGGAGGAAATGTTATATTTATGGAAATATTACTGTAAAAAGAAAAGACAGTTTGTGATGTGCCTCATTAAACTAGATTAGTGTTTCCTTTATTTGAACTTTAAATACAACATAATTAATACATTAGGCGACATCACTTTAGAAGAGGATAACCTGTAATGAATTCACCAATTAAAATTGGAGTTGACATGTGCAGCAATTGTGCATTCCCTCGCATTTATAAAGTTAAATCAATTCACAGAAAATAATTTTATTTTAATGACATCAAATATAAGGTGTAACCAGAAGCGCTGCCATAGAAATAAAAAGTGCAAGTATTAATTAGAATTGGAAACCTTGAGACTAAACAGGGAGTTTAAGACAGTCGAACTTGAGATTTTGTAAGGAGGGGAATCTCCAGTGACAGCAGAGCCGCTCTGCAGGCCCTAGATCAACACAATTTCATCTCTAGGCTGGTTTCCGAGTGTCACTACGTACTAGAGCAAGTATCAAACAGCAATACCCTTCAGCTTGTATGGGTTAAAGGGCATACTGGAATAATAGGCAATGAAAAAGCCGATAAGTTAGCCCGACTGGCCTCAAAACAACCGTTTTATGCTCCAGAGCCGGCTCTTTCACTATCAACAGTCTGTAAACAACAACTTCATAACCCAAGACACCCAAGCCCAGCACAGGGCTAGGTGGAACTTGATGTTAGACTGCCGCCACGCGGCAGAGGCCTTCAGGCGACCATCTCGTAGCCTGACGCGCTTCTGTACAGGTATATCCAGAAAGAACCTGCAACTACTTGTAGTTATAGTTTCTCGGCACCGTAAACTTAACAAGCACATACACCACATGGGCTTGGTAGAGTCACCATCCTATAGAGAATGCTACACAGACGACGAGACTGCCCAACACATACTGTGTGAATGTCCCGTACTTGTCGAATTGAGACGATCCATGTTGGGAGAATCCTGGCCGGACATGGCTAAGATTAGAGCCGCTTTCCCGTCCAGCATCCTCAGGTTTATCTCACGTGTGGGATGGCTTGACTGACGTTGCGGGGTCGAACGACTCTAATCATGGAGGTAGCACAAATAGGTGGCCTATGTGCGTGTGAACTTTCCCACCCTCCCATCGAAATCCTGAATTCAGAATCCCGAAGGAGGAACAGTGGGTTGTAATTTATATGTTAATGTATTATTTTCTCAATAAATCATTAGTGGTTTCAGGATTTTTTGTTAGATGTGATTTTTTACCCCTGCCAAAGATTTTACCAAGTCGACACCTCTGATTACCACTATTTTTCTAATTGCGACGCCTTCTACGTTCTCAATAAGGACTACCATGGCACCAGGCATTGTTCGCATCATGCCGAAAACATAGTTTACAATTTATGTAGCGGTTAAGAGATAACTTTCATATCAACAGATACGATTGTTTTGTCCATCACAATTGAGAAAGTAACCTCGCTGTGTGATGTTCTACAGACCTTGAAATTAATTAATTAACAATTTCGAACGTCCTTTGCTATACACCACATGATAGGTATTATCGATAAAGGATAGAAACTTGTGCGCCTATGAAATCTGTATGATTTCAAAGTTAATTCTTTTACCTCTCTGAAGTAAAGTAATGTTTTGATAGCAAAATACATAACGTGACGCCTGAAAGTCTGAAATTGTTATTTTCGTGTCTTCAACTTATGAAATTTGCCAGTTAAACAATAAACATTGTTCAAACCCGCTTATGCTTTGTAGTCATTAAGCGAATCAATAATGAGTAGCCTGTACTGTCATTAGTAATTCAACTAAAAACTTTGCGTTGAACTAAACTATTTATTGAATTTTAGAGAGAATTTTTGTGTCCGTTTTTATTGACGATGTTTTTAGGAAGACGCTATGCGATTTGTCTTTCTTAACAGCCTCTCAGACAATTACGCCATTATCTTAGTAATAATATGCGCACGGCGACGAGGTGTATGCATTTCAAAATAATCATAGTCATATTGTATAATAATATTCCATTAATCATCAAATATTTTTTCTTTGATATTGCTATTTATTGGGGAAATGTTACAATTTCCAAACCTTTCAATTTCAAATAATTTCTCGTCAGATTATTCTCACGTTTTAAATTGGTACTGATTCGCATAGTGAATACGCACACATCTTCTCTTATAATAATGTATTTATTGATCATCAGATAGAATATCCAATTACAGATCAATATATCAAGAGAGGAGAAAGTCCACAAAAAAAAACAAGTAAAAAAGAAAAAGAAGAGATAATCAAAACATCTTTAACACTATTGTAAAGCTTAAATAAAATTGTTGCAACAAGTTATCTCGGGGATAACCTCTTTCCGAATATCTGCCTTCAACTTTATAAGCAAGAAACTTTAAAAACTTCCGTTGAACCTTTTCAAGATTACATTTCAGATAGGAAACCATATAATGGCACAATATTCAAGCTTCGAACGGACTAATGAGAAATAAAGTGACTTTATTGTATACGTATTGAAAAACGACTTACAATTCCTCATGATGAAACCTAGAGTTTTCATGGCTGCGGGAGAACTGACTTTAAGTTTTAACATGGTGACATGGTAACTCAATTTTTCATCAAAGTAAACGTCCAAGTCTTTCATTATTGAAATACGTGACAGCGGAATGCCGTCAATGTTGTAATTAAACATCCCAGCAAACACATATAAAATATACATACAGCATATATAAATTGAAGTAAATACCCCTACATATGCTTTTTTATATATCAAGTATGTAAGTATTCTTTAATAAAGTTACATAAACCGTATGTCACACAATTACGTATATTTTACATAATAGTATAGAAACTTACGGATATTCTGTATACAGAAATTCATATAATATATACATATAGATAATTACATATCACTCATGAAATTCATGTGCTGTCATATTTACATAATTAGATTTATGTACGTTATATGTAAAATATTATATGTAATATTACTTATTTTTTATGTATGCCTTCTGAAAATATAATTAGAAATGATCATTACATTACATAATATTGTATGGTCGAAAATAAAGTCCGTTTCTATTTGCGCCACATAAATAATCGTACGCGCGTGTTTTCTATAACGCCAAAAATTGTAGTTCACGTACCATTAATATTAGATCCGTATCGACTAAAACACATCTAATTTATATAGAAAATAAATAATATAAAATAAATTAAATCCTGGTCATTTTTAACATAAAGTTAAAGATATTAGGTATATTATTGAATAAGACTTCACTCAACGGTATAATCAAACAAAATTTAAACTAACAACGCGAAACAGCGCAAAGTTACGAAGTACGAAATAAAAGGAAGGGATGTTACAGATTAGCGCAGTGGTACAATGTCGGATTTCAGAATTTGCAACGGCCACCCGCAAACGTTCGAATCCGGTTAAGGGAAACTTTTCAAGCAAGTATACCATAATAAACTGTCGGCTTTCAGTTCAGGTAAAAACGGGTTCGTGGAATAATTAAGTACAGTTGAACGTAAAATGTAGTTTTTCCATTTTTTGTATGGAACTGCTTAAATAATTTTTTACATTGATAATAATTACATTATGTTCGAGTAGCTGCCATTTTGGTCATCGCAACGCTTTTACAACGAATATTTTTTATGTAAATATTACATAAAATATACATAAAATGTATATAAATTCATGTAGAAGAATTTACATCTAATAGACATATATATTATTTTGAAAATTGCTGACATCCTGACATTAAATATCTCTTATTTTTCTTCCAGTTTTATATAAATCTAAAAAGCTCTTACATAATTTATATGTATTTTATATATAAATGTGTTTGCTGGGCTTACATAATTTATATGTATTTTATATATAAATGTGTTTGCTGGGATGACATTACATAGTTTGAGGGAGAGTTAGAACTTTACATTTAGGTATGTTTAGTTGAATAGAGTTTGACTTAGACCATTCCGCAACTAGATCTAATTCATTTTGCAAATATTCGCAGTCATCAGATGTTGAAATAGTGGCGTAATGTTTGAAATCATCGGCGAACAGTAGATGATTACAAGAGCCTGTATTAGTTCAATCGTTAATAAACAATAAGAAGAATAATAGACCTAGATGAGAGCCCTGGGGAACATCTGATGTTGCGTTAAACATGACAGAAGTGAAACCATTCTATACAACATATTGAGTGCGATTGGACAAGTAAGATCTAAAGAAGTTGATGAGGGTGTTCCGAACCCATACTTCTTTAATTTACTATATTATTTATGATTTAATATTATTTTCCTAAGACGTGGAAATTCAGTTTGTGATGGCGCCGATTTGGTTTTTCTGTAGAATACAACTTGCTTTTTTAATGCGAATATTATTTGTTATCTCGAAAGTACACCATTACGGGATAATTACGACATTCAATACCAAAAAGTGGAATATAAATATCAAATAAACTATAAAGTACCTTGTAGAGAGACAGAAGAACGGAAAGCATGCTAATAGGATCACATTAAGTATTTTCAAGAAAATTCAAATGCAAGAATCTTCACACATAAAATTGATAACGATCGTATGGAAAAAACGTTACTGTGCACGAGGTAAAGTTTTAAGCAAAATATAAATCGAAAGGGTTATACTTATCCTTAAAGAAACACTGTAAAGTTAAGGGTTGAATTGGATATATAAAAAATATAAAATTATTCCTACAAAATTCTTATTTCAGTCATCATCACAAAATACTTTTAAGCTGAACATAAATAATAAACCAAATAATTGAGTTCGGTCTCAGAGTATCGTTTTCAATAAGTAATAAAACGAAGGCGGCCATTTCTCTGTCAGCATTTAATACCGGTATGAGATATCCAATGTGAAATAACCTAAATAGAAATTGGGATCGCAAAGGAGAACGGATTTATTCCCATAATTTACTAATCAAACAACCGTTACTAGAAACATATTTTTCTCGAAAATAAAATTAGTTACATTACTTGAAAGAGTACCTACATGTACTTACCATGCATGGTAATTTATCTCGTTAATATGATCCCTTGTGTTTATTTTATATAAAATTTACCTATAGCTTATTGGTAGATTGAAGTTCCACACACTTTTCGTTAGTCATTAGAAAAATAATTTCAGGAATAAACCATTTTCAACAAGTGATTTGGCAATAAATTATTGGAGGATAATTCGTAGGTACCCACATTTTTGTGCGATGATTTATTACGATTTTCGACGTGGATGATCAACCTACTTCCACTGTGAAACGCTGGTAAAACGATTTTAATCGTGGTCACATTTCGCTAACTGACGAAATTCGCGAAGATCGTCCAAAAATCAGTTGTTATCCAAGAAAATATTGATGCTGTTCCATGCGACGTACTATGAAATTGAGGCAACCCTAGCCATTAGTTCCACCATCATAATATACCTACTATTGCATGATCATTTAGCCATGAAAAACGTTTGTTCTCGTTGGATCCCACATAATTTGAGGAAATCTCAAAAAGATTCTCGCGTCGATTGGTGCACACAAATGCTCAAGAAATTTGGCACCCAATGACTTCTTCTCGTTCGCAAATGTCAAGAATAAATTGTGTGGACAACGATTTTCGTCGGCGTTCAAAGACCACGTTATGGAGTTGCCTCAAGAGGATTAGAAAAAATTCTATGGCAAATGGTTCGAACGAATGCAAACGTGTATTGATCATAAAGGAGAATATTTCGAAAAACAATAAAGCAATTTTCAATGACAAATTAAAATTTTTTTCATTGTTAGGCTCAAAATATAAATAGTGGACCTCGTATCAGAGAAGACTACTAACCATCCTATTTCAAACAACCATAACTGTTTATTTTTATTGTAAGGATTGAAAAGGTTCGAGACACAGGCTAGGTGGAACTTGATGTCAGACTGCCGCAACGCGAGGGAGGCCTTCAGAGGACCATCTCGTAGCCTGGCACGTTTTTGCACAGGGCTATTCAGAAAGGACCTGCGACTACTTTTAGGCACACTTTCTGGGCACTGTACACTTAACAGGCACATGCACCGCATGGGCTTGGTCGAATTACCATCCTGTAGAGAGGATGCTACACAGACGACGAAACGGCGCAACACATACTTTGTAAGTGTCTCGTGCTTATCTAATTAAGACGATCCATGTTGAGGAAATCCCGGCCGGACATGGCTAAGATTAGAGCCGCTTTCCCGTCCAGCATCCTGAGGTTTATCGCACGTGTGGATTATGGGATAGCTTGAGTAACGTTGCGGGGTCGAACGACTCTAATCACGGAGGTAGCACAAAGGGCTCGAATAGGTAGCATATGTGCGTGTGGACTTCTGACCGCCCTCCCATCGCAATCCAGAATCCAGGACGAGGGCTCCAAGAAATATTACAAAAAGTATAACTGCAACTTATCTTAAAAACCGTAACTGAAATGATTCTTGAATTTCGATAATGCAATATTTAGAATCCCATCGAAATACATAATAATATGTAAATAAATAACTTAAAACGGTCTATTTGTTGATGATAAGATGTAAAAAAATTAAAGAATGGAAATATCTTAAGAAACCTAGAAAAATTGTAATTTAATCAACCCCGACAAGGCTAATATTTGACGAAAATTTGGAAACGATTATAGTGTGGGTAATTGTACTGGTTAATTTCGGTTCATTAGACCTTCAGGAATCATTAATACGCTTATTCGCTTAGTTTCCCATCGTTGATAAAATTATGATTTCCAAACTCAATTACTACTTGATATCTGTGCACTACGTTTATGGTTTATTAAATATTTCAGTACTGGGCATTTATTAATGATTTATAGCAACATTTCTAGAAATAGAAAAGTTTTATAATCGTTTATGTTATTGATCACATTTGGAAAAGTTTGTAATTGGAATGAAAAGAAAGTTAATTATCCGTATTTTTTTAATCACACTAAAACACGCAATTATTTCGTAGGCCATTTAACGGCAAATGAAAATGTATAAGAAAAGAATTTTCAGAAGTGTATAAAAGAGCTTAATCCCCGAGCTTAAAATTGCATGCTGTAACAAGTTCGGTGATAGTCCACTTATACCTACAAAACAATCTTTTGAACTTAAAATGGAAAAATTATTCTCCAAAGACAGTTCAAAAACAATACAATCTTATGTTGAAGAAAACATTACCACCTCATGCATTATTGAGGTGAAGCCCATATACGATGAAGTACTATGACAGAAGGCTGGTTTATTTATAGAAATTTATGGAAAGAGTTACTTAAAATATAGATTTTTTACATACTGTTCAGAAGGGTCGTTTGATAATTTGTATTTGTGAGCCGCAGATGTGAGATGACATACACCTTCTATGTTCCACCAAAAATTATTATTAAAACAGAACTCACTTTCACAATTTCACAAAGGTGTCCAAAGGAAAAGGTCATGAAAAACTTTTTTAAATCAGCAATGCATGTCCACAATAAGGTTTGAAGATTTCTTTATGACCTCACTATTTGCGCAAATCTTTACACTTGTTGCTTTTTGGAAAAAGTAATCTTATAAGCATTATAAGTAGAGCCTGGAAAATATGCAAAGAAATTTTTAAAAATATGCGCATATATATGCATTGTTTTTAGCGAAAATATGCCGAAATATATGCAAAATATGCTTACTGGAAAGAGAAAAAATTAAAAGATGTACAATCCAATAATATTTATGACGATACTCGATACTTGTACAAACTATTGCGTTACCGATAGTCTATACTTAAAAAATATCGCAATACTTTTAACAATACTTTTAATTTAATTTAATTTACGACAACTTGAATCTTAGGGTTAAAATAAATTTTAAACAATAATTCTTAATCTAGGTAGGTACTTTAGCTAAAGATAAAAGGATAAAAATAGATAGGTACCTACGTAAAACCCTTCGCCTTGTTTGCAAATATTTTCAGGTAGTATCTACATCTAGTATCCATAAAAACAATAATTAGCTAACTAATTTCCTTGAAAAAATGGTCAAAAGCATTGAATTTCAACACAAAATAGGTACAAAATAACTGCAATTTATTTATTTAAATGGGTACTTGTTTGGTCTTACTGTTTCTTGTTTTGTTACTTAAGCTGACGTTGAAAAGACTTCAGAATTATGAATTCATTCTTTGGGCTTTTCGTGTATTTACTTTTAAATTTTAATCCTATTCAACACATTCCAAAACATCACTTTTACATTTTTTGACGCATTTCTACGAACAATCATATTTATACTGACGCGGTTCGTATTCCTTTATTATTTGGATGAGATTTTTTAGGCTATAAATTTATTATACGCGTACGAGATGCATAAATATGCCAAGAATGCCAATTTTTACGAAAAAATGCAAGAAAAGTACAAATATGCAAAATATGCAATATAAAAGTAGTGTCAATCGGTTCGTAATCGTGCAAATATTGTGCATTATGGGTATTCATTTTGTTGGTGTCACGACATAACGGCGCAGACAAGAACGGCGCCGACATAACGGCGCTGCCAAAAGGGCGCCGACAAAAAAAGCGCTGCGACAAAACAGCGCCGCGCTTTATATACATGTATATGTTTACAAGATGATATCACAAATGGACGCGGAAATTTGGACGCGGGACAAAAGGACGCGGACATTTGGTCGCAGCGACCTAGGCGTAAACTGTCACGAAAACGCTTAGGCTAAAGGTTTTCTTAATATATTTTTTTTCAATTGAAACAAAAACGGGTATGTAACACTAAACGACGTTTGAAACTAAAAAGAAAGCTAACCTATACGTAGACTGTCACGAAAACGCTTAGGTTAAAGGTTTTCTTAATAAATTTCTTTTCCAATTGAAAGAAAAACGGCTATGTAACACTAAACGACGTTTGAAACTAAAAAGAAAGCTTACCTAGGCGTAAACTGTCACGAAAACGCTTAGGTTTTCTTAATATATTTTTTCCACTACTAGCTGTGAAGTTGACAATTATTGCGTATCCTAGACAACTGAGAAGTTTAATTTCTCTACCTAGTGGTCAATAATCTATTATATTATTCACCTAGGTTAATAAGAGGAATTTGCATTCCTGTGCTACTTACTTGATTTTTACAAGAAATTTTTTTATTTTTAATTTGTGTCGCTTCATTAAGTATTAGAACCATTTCTGCAAGGTGGACTGCGGTAGAGTAGCATTCTTAAATCCAGCTTGATATTCGCCGATTTTGTGTTCTTTTTCCAACACTGCTACAGGCCTATGATTTATCATGTCCTCAAATACGTTGCTGAAGCAAGAGGGCAACATAATTGGTCTGCAGTCTTCGGCCTTGGTGATACCTTCATTTCCATTTGGTATCGCGATTATGGTTGTGATCTTCGATGTAGAAAACCTGCATCCCAAATGATATTGCAAATGTTAAACAGATCTTTTATTTCACGTGTTAGGTTCATGATCACGTGATCCGTGTTATTGAGGCAGTTAAAATCGCCAAGAATTAGCTCCTTATATGGTACAACAAATCGTATTTGTTCCAAACGTTCCCTAAATTACTGTTCAGTCTATCACTGATCAGGATGGTATATACTTAATAAGTTAAGTGTGTTATTATTATTCCTATGGATACTCAGGCCAAGTCTGGTTAATTAAACGCACGGATCGAATTGAAGTAGAAGTAGTTCTACGCTCAAGCGTGTTGCTGTTTGTCACTTGCTCTAGTATTTGGTGACACTCGGAAACCAGCCTGGAGGTGATTTTGTATTGACCTAGTGCCTGCAGAGCGCCTCTGCTGTTACTGTAAATTCTGATACTTTTATTCTTTATGCTGTGCATAAGAAATATTCTTGCACTATGCGTTATTCCTGCTAGTGCTAGAAGACGCGGTAGTTTTTCCCTAATGTAAATCGAAGGATGAGTGAGTCAGATCGTCCTTCAGTCGCTTGACTGCCTCGCCCAGAATTCGAGAGTGGGCCCACCTCAATACCTCTGCTGTTCACCAACCTTTTCAGACGCAAGGCGGCCAGCGTTGCCTGCCCTCTCAAGTGGAGATCCAGTAGAGGCAGACCCAGTAGGGCTTCCATGACGACTGTGGGGGGTCCTTTGCATTGCGCCCGTGCACGAAAGGCACGCTGGTCTTTGCACATGGTTGTGGAGAGTCTGGTTCTAGGTCACCAGTCAATTGCTCCGTAACAGAACATAGGTCTAATCACAGTCGTGTACAGCCACAGGACAGCGTTTGGGGATGGACCCCAAAGTCTTCGCATTGCGCGGCGACATTTCTAGAAGGCCTTATTTGTTTTCTCCGCTTTAAGCTGTACGTGTTTGCTCCAGTTCAGTTTGGCGTCAAGTGTAATACTTCACTAACTCTGAAAAGTGGAGGTGTTTTTGGAAGAGTAGAGGAGCTCGAAGGCCCTCAATCTTCCTTTTCCTTGTGAATAGAATTACCTCCGTGTTTGTCGGGTTTATGGACAGGGAGTGTTCTTTACACCATTTTTCAGTTACCCTGAGGGCTGTTTGCATAACACTGAACAGAGTAGCCTCGTACTTGCCGGTTATTAGGATGGATAGATCATCCGCATAGTCCATCCCCACAGTGCAAAAAAACGTTTCTGAAATGTTTTAGAAACGTATCTCTGAAACATGAAACATCTCCGAAACAGCGACAGAAACGTATCATACACATAACATAGATGTTTAATGTCCGCCTTCAGAAACCTAGATTTGAAACAACACAGAAACGTTACATCGAAACATTTTATATATGTTTCAAGAAACATATCGAAGAGTAATTTATTGAAATGTAGGAGAAATGTGTCCTTATAAATGTTTCATACGTGAATATTTGAAATGTCTCATATATGTTTCATTTGAAACATACCTGAGTATAAAAAAATTGAGATGTGGTAGAAACTATGGTATCGAGAGCCCCTTCTGCGCTGAGGGGCTCTTTTCCCAGTGCGCACGCCCTACAGGGTCCAATGTACTCCGGTGGCTTGTTCTCCAGGGCCCCCAAAATTCTCTTAGTGTAGACTCGAAGGAGATCGGTGATGCTGAAAAATCGTTTTGCTTCAAGTGGGATTCGAACATCGGTCGCTTGTTTAGGAATTCAGAAAACAGCTCCGCAAACTACCTGAGCTACAGACTCGCTGGCAAATAAGCCATTTAGATGTGCAATATTACCCATCTACTTATGATGAATAAATCTATTGTAATTTGAATTGTAATTTTGGATAAATATGTAAAATACTCACATTGAAACGTGTATTTTTAGTTTCTTACGATATGTTTCAAGTGATTAGGTTTCTAGTACAACGCTACTAAATACAAGTACCTATAACATTAACTTTGAAAGATGACTTCAAACGAAACATCACATTTTTAATGAAGTTTCTAAAATGTTATACGTTATCACTAAAGTTGGGATAGTTAGACAAAACGAAAGTTTCAAAAAGGCAGGAAAAAGGCATAAAAAATAATTTAAAAAAAGCATCTAAAAAGACAAAAAAAGAGAAAAATGGCACGGAAAGCGAAAACTGTCGAGATAAAATCAACACATACATGTTCAATTTAAGTATAGACAAACAAATATTTATTTGAAAAAGTAATTACAGTTGATAAATGCTATCTGCTGGTATTCTTTTTCAATAAAGTTTTCTGGCTAATTAAAATACGCTTAACTCGGCATAATGACTAAATGATGCAATTTCAACAAAGACTGTATGTAGGTGCAGCTTGCAGGTAGAAATAATACAATGGGAAATATTTCAAAGTAAGGAAAATGACTCATCCGAGTTATTATTGTAAGAGGCTTAAATATTATAGACAAAGTTTGTATTCAGTTTGTATACCAAATTCCTTTCCCTTTCAAACAATTTGCTTTCTTAGAAATTACCCAGAAAAATATACCTATATAAAATCTAAAAATTAAAAAATACTTACTTACATTTCAAAAAAATTACAGAAAAGGTACTCAATACTTACGCGAAAATATCAAAAAAAAAGGTAAAAAGCGCATAAAACTAACACTAAAACTAACAGAAACCAAAAAAGGCAGAATAAAGTTTGCATCTAAAACGGATTTTAAATAGGGTCTGCCTTATGTTTGTCCATTTATAAAAAAAGGCATCCTAGCTTTAGTTATCACATTCCAAAAAATATATCACAGAGATATATTTTTGGATACATATCTAAAACGTTCACACCGAAACGTGTATGATGTGTTTCTTACGATATGTTTCAACTGATAAGGTTTCTGGTACAACACTACTAAACACAACTCCGTAACGTTAACTTTGAGATATGACTATTTTGTTTCAAACGAAACATCACATTTGTAACGTTTCTAAAATGTTATACGTTATCACATTCCAAAAAATACATCACAAAGATGTATTTTTGGATACATATCTAAAACGTTCGTGTTTTAATGTGTATGTTTTGTATTTTATGTAACATATCAATTGAAACGTTTATTAGACATTACCATTTATTCGCTTTCGACAGGAATGTACCAGTAATGTGTCTTAGATGTTTCTTAGGAATGTTTCATTTGTAACCCTTATGCAACATTTAGAAACGTTTCATGGATGTACTGTGTTCAGTGGGTCGTAGCCGTTGTCGTTGAGACGACAGAACAGGCTGTTTACAGTTAAGTTCCACAGAAGTGGTGACAGCACCACACCTTGGGGGCATCCTCCCACTACTGTGCACTTCACCGTTATGTCGCCTACGCTGATGTGCAGTGCCCTGAATTTCAGCAGCAATTAGGTGTGTCATATCAGCGATTATTGGAGTGTTATGTGTTTTTAATGCAGTTTCTGTAATGTTATGTTGCGTATGTTACATATTTTCAGTTTGTAAAGAGAGAATTGAGTGTTGTGTTTCATTTTGTGTTTTTACCTAAGTCTAAACTATCTAAATGGTGGTGTACTGTTGTTGCGCTAAGAACAATCGACATTTCCCATTCTCCATTGTTCTTAAAATTCCTTAGCTATATCAATATATTTGCAGTCTTTCTTTGCGTGTGTTGACTAAATTGCCTGTAACCTTTAAAGTAACTTATTTTATACCTATCTATAAAATGACTGTAATAAATAAAAACAAGACGATAGTAATTACTTTTAAAAAAATGCGTGATAGTGCAAGCCACAATAAAGCAACACTCGAAAGGCTTTCATCAAGATTACAGAAAACCTCTCAAGTAAGTATTAGAGAGAAAAAATTTCGTTAGATATACAGATCCATCATTCGCCGATATTTCGTATCCAGAAATGTCATCAAATATGTAAATTACGCTCTTTTCATAATTTTACAATCTAAATTTGGATGGTTGGAGTAAATTGATATTCTCGACAAAGGGAGTTGAATAATGAAATTTGTGTATCGTCAGCACGAAGTATATTGAACACATTCCACTAGCCGCTGGGTAATAGATGGCAGAAAAGGGTCTAAATATTTGCATTAAGATGAAAGCAGAATTGAATTAATTACAAAATTTACGCAAATAAACTTATTCAATAACAAAGACAGTGTAGAGTTTCACAAAAACAAACACGACTAAATATATGGAGTTTTCTCGATTCATTTTATTGCGCAAATGTCAATATTTTGTTGCTGGTATACGTGACATACAAATTTAACTGAAATTTTACTTTGGGTTTATGATGCGAAAAAAGGTCAGAAAGGGAGATAATGAGCACTGTATTCTGGTGTAACGAAACAGTAATGAAGGCAGTTGTGTACAATACTTTAATGTTTTAAATGTAAGTAACAGTCGTACATAAAGAGGCACACAATTCCTTCAAATTCAAGGCATTCTGCGTTTTACAATTATGTAAAGAAAATTGTACAGTGAAAATGCAGCACGCAAATACGTAGAGAGAGGGTTACTTCAAACTTAGACGACAAAGAACGGAATTAATAGCTTCTTTTCCAGCATTGGCGGAGTTGAAAAACAAATTTGATTTATTTTCCTACGAATATGTTTATAATAATGTATATTATATAATAATTGATTGTCATAATTACAGGAACGTGTACAATAGAAACACGTTTATGGTCTGCAACACATTTTTGTTTCAATTGAATTAGTGGACCAAAAACATTGTAAGGAGCAGAGAAAAATTGAAACATATGTACAAAACCGTACGCAGTACAGTTATTCAATGGCAGTACGCTAAAAGTGACCTCGGTCAGTTATCTGCGTATTGCTCGGCATTGTTTTGAACACCGATGTTCTTTGTTATGATACCAAACATATCGCCGACAACTTTTTGGGTGAGTATTACCTTCCTGTTGCAGTGTATCAAGCACAATGAATGATAAAGCAAGGAACGTAAAATTATCTCTATACGTTTTCGCCTTATTACTTGATGAAGCTTGTTCTCAGTTTCACGGTACAGGTTTACATTAATATTCACTTTAAGTTCTTTAACTCTTTTAGTAAAAATCCGGCACGGTCAAAAAGAAATTTCAACACTGCCTTGCTTGCAGAAGATCGTGCCTTAAACTTTTGGTGGTGAATTTGGATGTATCCATTCCGTCAATGTCAACTTACTTGATGGTTCAAAATAATGAACCAAGAACAGAAAATCATTACCATTTTGACTGCAGTCCTTGAGTTCTTGAAAAGCAAGCATTTTTGAACCTCAAACAAAGTACCATGTGCATAAGCTTTGAACCAGTTTGTGTGAGGTTATGGACAGATCTTACACTCACTGCAAAATTTCTTTGAATTGTAAATCGATGATTTGCTCTAACAGGTCACCCACACAAGCGACATTGTTGTCAGTTCATGTAGGGCCGCCGTTTATCACTCGTCCGTTTCCAGAATTTTTCACACAGTTGGTTACGCAATACATGAATTTCCATACACTTCTTACCGTACGTGTATACTTGAAAGTAAAACTATGACTATGACACTAATACCAAAGAGTATTATATACTCTTTGCTAATATAGAAAAAGTGAGTGATTTTACCAAGGCTACCCTAACCGAAGATACAGTTCAATTGAACAAGCTCCGTAGTACGTCACGATTTTAATGCTTACATTATTTAGAAGTTATTTGGTATTAATAAAATATGGATGTCTTTTGAGAGGTACCTGCGCTTAGTAACTTTGTTTGCATAAATGAGCGAATATTTGAGAGCATCCTAATGCAACTTTTCCATTGGCTTTATATCAGAAAAAATTTGTCTTATTTAAGAGGTAAAAGCAACAGAATATGTTTGTTATTAACAACTTACAAAACAAAAGGGTAACCTAATTTTCAAAACGAAATCCATAATAATAAAGGTCAGCAAGTAACCATTAGGAGCTCAAAAGAATTACATTATTAAATTCAACTCAATTTTGCATTAAATTTAGGTGAAAAATTTGGAAGATCATAACGTTGTGCCACATTTAAAACTTAATTAACGAGTTTAACTACTAAATTCATTCAAGCTTTAACTAAATGAGTACCTCGATAAAGATAAACACGAGAATTGACAAACTTAGTAAGATTTTAGTATGTTTGCCGCAATAAAAAATTCATTCATAAAATTAAAGTGAAATTCAATCTGATAGTCGTAGAGAAAACCAGATAATTCATACATATTTAATTTACTATCCACTATTATTTACGACGAAGAAATTCAAAGGGTTGATACAGTGTATTTAGGATAAAATGGTGGAAATTTTCGTATTTATGTAATAAAACAAAGTGAAAACGAACCAAATTAAATGAAACAAAATAAGGAAATTTTAAGAGAGTCTGGAAAGAGTGTAAACTATTCACTCGAGAAAATGGTGGATTGTTTGAACATTTACTTCAACTTTAATCATGACGACTTTAATTGTTCTTCCTTGCAACTTCGCTTTGCTTTCACAGAATTGGTATGTTTGTATGCTTTTCAAAACGATACAAAACTGAAATATGATTGTTTAAATACACAAAAATACCTGAAATTCGAACCTTAATGTGGTTCTCTTCCCTGCCATATCTTTCAGTGGTTTATTTTTGGGGCTGATTTTTCTGTACTTAAAAGCCTTTATTTTATCAAGCATTTTTTAATTAATTCCAGTGAACAACTTTTTATCAGGTTTACCAATGCTTTGGAGAATGGATAGCAAACATCGCTTTCATTTTAGGAATCGGGTAAGCAAGCAAAGTTTTACACTGTGCACTAGTCACACCTGAAATCAGAAAAGTAAACACCTCCGTTCATCTAGCTCCCACACCAAGCGGGAATAAAAAAATTATAGCTCAGAATTAGAAACTATCGTATTTAGGAGCTTTCAAACCCCGCAGGAATCAAATTTTGAGCTCGATCCCCTTAGCGGGAATTTTCATTTGTAAGTAGAGGGGGGGGGGGGCTTTCGATTTTCGATCTCCACCCGTTATCTTAAAACAATCCCAAAACTAGTTTCGCTGAAGAAAATACCATTAAATCTATAATTTCTTTAATGCATGTAGTTCCAGCGTGAATAGGCTACAAAAATATTTTTTTAATTCTCGCGTGGGGGCAGCTGAACAGGGGTAATGTAAACGTTATCATACATGCAGACAGGCTGAATGCAACACCCTCTTGTAGTTGGATCCGCATACCCCTTTTCATGAAACACCTTTTATTTGAAATTTTAAATTGTTGTAGATGTGGCATTACAAAAAATGATAAGGAGTGGGTAATAATATATAATATAATCAGAAAGAATATTGCGTTGCAATTAATTATAATAGAAAACGCCTAAGTAATATTTTTGTGCGACTTCGTTATATTCCATTTTTATACCTTCCTATTTTCATGTGTAATTTGCTTATAAATAATAATATAAACACTAATATAGGTAAATATTTTTTGCACGAGTAGGAAAAAATAAGTAAAAGGTTTTCCAATAAGAGTGATATGATTTGTAATTGTCGTTTCGGCCATTTTTAATATGTCATGATCTGTCATTTGTTTTCATTGCATTCAGTAATGTTTACAATTTCATCATGTCAACATATACGCAAGAACAACGTTTACAAATTATTCAATTTTATTATCAAAATAATCGTTCTCCAATTGCAACTTTTCGGGCGCTTTTGCCATTTTATGGTCGTAATAATCGTCCATCTGTGCTCGCTATTCGTCGAATTGTTGAAAATTTCGAGAGTACATTTTCTTTACATAATTTTAAAGTGCCAATAAGACAAAGAACCGGTGAAGTAATGAAAATATTACTGCCGTTGAGGCAAGTGTTGCTGAAGACCGCAATTTGTCGATTCCAAGACGTTCTCAAGAATTGGGACTGCCTCAAACCACAACCTGGCGGATTTTGAGAAAGGATTTGAGGTTGCATCCCTATAAAACTGTTCTCACTCAACAACTGAAGCCATTGGACCACCGTAAACGTCGTGAATTTGCTGATTTTGCGTTGGAACAACTTGAAAACGATAACGATTTTTTTAAGAAAATCATCTTCTCCGATGAGGCTCACTTTCATCTCACTGATGTGGTAAATAAACAAAACTGTCGATTCTGGTGCGAAAAAAATCCACAAATTATTCATGAACAACCATTACATTCACCTAAATTGACAGTTTGGTGTGGTTTTTGGTTTGGTGGAATCATCGGTCCGTACTTCTTTCGAAATGAAGCTGGTGACACCGTTGCTGTCAATGGAGAGCGGTATAGATCGATGATAACCAACTTTTTATGGCCGCAATTGGAAGAAGTTGATCTTGACAACATCTGGTTCCAACAAGACGGGGCTACGTGCCACACAGCACGTGCAACAACCGAATTATTGCGAGAAAAGTTTGGACATTCGATTATTTCAAGAAATTGTGACATTGAATGGCCTCCAAGAAGTTGTGATTTAACACCATTAGACTACTTCCTGTGGGGTTATTTGAAGTCATTGGTCTTTAGCAATAAGCCATACTTATATTGCATAAAAGAAATAGGTAGGTACTTAAACTATTAATATTCCTACGTAGGTACCTAATGTGGTCTAAATGTGCAACTTGCAATTGTAATTCCTATTACATTTTTTATATCCCTATGCGATTACTGATAAGCTAAACGCATTGGATAATTCGCCCTTCACCCTCACGCCGCATAAAGGGATATATTTTTATTGTTTACCTATTAACCAAAATAAAATTAGCAAAGGATGCATGAAAATAAATGGAATCACAAATCAATGGGAATCAAAAACAAGTAAATTTATACCTCCATAAATATTTATAATGGTAAAGATTCTTTAAAATAACCTTTACTATAAATTCTAGTTTTAGTTTTTGCTATTAGAGTTTTCTTAACTGTTGCGATAAAAGAAGAAAAGTTAAATATTTGTAGGAAAGAGATTTGTTTACTGAAAATGTAGGTCATTGATAAAGAATATAAGTTTAAATTCAATTTATAAAATTGCATTCTAACGTCGCCGTCGTCGAATACCTTTTTGAAAACCAATAAAGGAAAAGCGTTGCACCGAGATACCATTTCGAATGCAAGATAGATACTGCAATTATTAGAAATGAAAGACGTGTAATCAATATCGTCTGAATTTAATAATTGGTGATCCGCTTTCAAAATTTTCGTAATGCTACATAAGCAGTATACATATAACCTCTGTAAATAATACATTATTATGAAAATTAGATTCCTGGGGAAAAATGAATGAAAAGCGTTCATTTACAAAATAGGGCGCCTCAACTTCAATATGTCATCTCTATTCTAATTCAATATACAAGTAATGCAATTTTCAAAAAACGTTCAATGGCAGTTTTATTTTCATTCTTCACTTATTCGCCTAACGAAATAATGTCATCCGTGCGTGTGATTATCCTGACGCACTTTGTATTGGATGTGAGCCAAGTGTCCTCGATCTTGGTCAGTGCATAATAGCCTCACTTTACTATTTCCGTAGTTACAGACCACAGACGTTTGTAAACTTTTGACAAATTTTCTTAATTCAATGTAAACTAAATCACTGTTTTGTTTAAAAATTGCTTGCTTCAATGGTACGATTATAATATACGATTTATACAATCTCGGACGTTGCTAAGCGACAGCAACGATGATACGATAAAGCTTTAAATGTACTCGAATATATTATGCGATTTATACCATCTCGGACATTGCTAGGCGACGAGGCGATAGCCATGTCCTCGATTATTATAAATCGCATAATATTCTCGTTAATATAGTTATAAATATATTATAAAATTATAACTGTAAAACTATGACGAGGGGTAGAAAATTGTCATCCAATGGGCTTTGTGAAGCAATTATTAGAATAACACGAACTAATTGCTCTGTTCTATAATCAAACTGACTAGAGTCTATTGTTTCCCTTTTAGAATTATTTGAACTTTAGAGATTCCTTTAGGTTCCATACTAGTAATGGTTCGAAAGAACAATGGCTAATCAAACTCTATCAAGAATCAGAACTATACAGGGTTATTCATATTATTCAACAGGGAACATTACGGCTTAACTAACTTAACTTTAAAAGGCTATTTATTTTGGAGGTAGATAGGGGATGATTAAAGGTATATCTTAAAATTATTTTCATAACCTGCGGCAGATCTGGGATAGTAAGCAATGAAATTGAAGTTGCGGTTATCGCCACTAGCCGAAAATCTCTAAATCTAATTAATCTTTTTTTTTGTTTTCAGATTGAAATGGAGTAACGCGTTTAGATTTTTGGATAATTGACACAAGAAAGTTCTGGACAATAGTGAAAAGAGTAAGAGGGACTAAAAGAAAAGAAATAAAAGCAATAAAAAATAAACACCAGGAACTCAAAGTGGAAATAATAGAAGCCTGGAAAGAGTTCTACACAGAGCAATTTGAAGGAGATTTAACTGATGAAAACTAAGATGAAGAGGACGCAATAGAAATATCAAATAACTAGAGAAGAATTACAGGAAGCGATAAAACAGATAAAACAGGAAAAACGAGCGGAGAAGACGAAATAGCACCAAAAATGCTTAAATACTTAGGCGAAGACGGGACAAAATGGTTACATGAAATTTTAAAGAAGCATGGAAGCATTCGAAGAAAATCCCCAAAGAATACAAGAATACTAGAAAAAATGCTGAGAATATAGGTAGAACATAAAATAGAAGAAGAACAAATGGCATTTAGAATGGGAAGACAGACAAGCGACATAACATATATTATACTAAAAACGTTAATAGAAAAAGCAGTAGAAGAAGATAAAGAGCTGTACCTCATTTTCATCGACTTGAAAGCAGCGTTTGATACAGTACATAGACAAACAATATGGAATAGTCTAGAAGAATTAGAAGTGCCGGAACAACTGATACAAACAGTAAAAGCACGTTCAAAACAGTAAGGGGAAAAGTACAAATTGCAGGACAACGGTCAGAAGAATTCATGATGATAAAAAGAAATAAATCAAGGAGACAGCCTAATCCCACTGCTATTCTTGATAATAATGGACAGAATAGTAAAACAAATAAAAAAAGAAGACTTAAAAACAATAGTAGGATACAATAAGCTAGAACCTATACCAATAAATATTTTATTATATGCAGACGATGTAGTGCTAATAGTGGAATCACGAAAGAAAATGCAGGATCTATTAAATAACTGGGTAAAAGAAATAGAAGAAATGAAAATGGAAGTAAATAACAATAAAACAAAATTGATGATAAATGAAAAACAGACAGAGAACATAAACAAAGAAATAAAAAGCAAAAACACAATTCTAGAAAAAGTAACAACCTTCAACTATCTAGGCACAATACTAACAAACAACGGGAAAATAGATCCAGAAATAGCAAATCGATCAAATAAATCGACAAAGCTATATTAGGCACTAAACCATATACTTGGACACAAAGAAATAGGCACAGAAACGAAAAAGAAAATATATTGCACAACAACACTCCCAACAATTACATTATGCAGCGGAAAACTGGACATGGACGAAAAAACATGAAAGCAAGATAAACGCGATGGAAATGAAACACATTAGAAAAATAGCAGGGAAAACAAAATGTGATCAAGCCAGAAACGAAATATTAAGGAAAGAAATAGAACAAACACCAATATTAGAAAAAATCAAAGAAAAGCATCTGTTATGGTACGAAAAGAATAATGGAAGGAGGGAAACCAAGGAACAGGAAGGGAGAGAAGACCAAGAAGAAAATGGCTGGACCAGATTGAAGAATATGAGAAAAATAAAGGGAAAACAAAGGAAGAGATGAATATATTGGCAAGGAATAGGAAGGCATGGAAGAAATGGACTAAAGAGGACGACCGTGACTTACAATCCGACGCCTGAAAGGACAGGAAGAAAAGGAGGAGAAAAAGAAGAAAATGTTTGGATAAATCTGTTGTTAATTCTTTTAAAAAATAAGGCATACGTATCCACAATTTCATCGTGAGGTTCGAGAATTTTTAAAGAATTTTTTTCAAAACCGACGAACAAGAAGAAATAGACTTAACTTCTCCGAATTCCTTATTATGGTGGTATGTAAAGAAGCAGGTAAGTATTCTGAAAAACAAACCCAAAACATATTCAGACAAGTCGTCATCATTGTTTGTGTTGGCGTCGGTACACGGTTGCACCAGAAATGGGCTCAGTCACAATATTTTCAACTGCAGAAAGTGTAATTTCCTCTAAGATTCACAAAAAATCATAAATATGTGAACTTCCTCGGCAAACAAGTTTAAAAATGTAATTCAAAGCATGGCAGAGGCTTTGCCTCTGAGATAATTGAGTCGTGGATCACCCCTGAGCGCAGTGCGATGATTCAAGGGTTGGTTTATTAAAATAGTCGAATTCCCATACTTCACTTTAAAAATTAATTCGAGCTTTAGCTGATTTTTATACTATTGAGAGTCAATATTTTACGAGGTATAATGTGCATTCCTAAGTAACTATTGAGTGTGAAACATATGAGATTATGATTATGAAAGCTGGGTACATCACTATCAGCCTAAATGAATAGAGGAGCAAAGAAAGGCGTCGTGCATCGTCGAAAGCCGAAAGTTTGAAGATCGCTCCATTCGTAGCAAAAGTAAAGTTGACCGTATGTATTTAGGACAAGAATTGCATCCATTGCACTAAGGATAAAACGCCGTGGACATTTGTCAATAGGTGTTTTTTTTTCAACAGGAACACGCGAACGTAATGCAACAGGCATTTGAAAATCTCCTGACGGTGATTGGATATCCACTCTCCTTATGTGAACCGAAGTAATTACAAGCTTTTTGGAGCATTATTAAGGATTGGTTGGATTACTTGCGTTTCTTGGACGCATAAGCACCAAAACCACAGCTCATAAATTATAGGTAGGTAATTATTCATAAAGCACACAGAGGTACGGGACCAAAAGTACTCGATGCATAACTACGTCAACAAGAAATTACAGAATTAGCTCATATATTCATTAACACTATAGTAGGCATTATCAATCAACATTTGCTTAACCCTATAGATAAACCTAGTCGAAGAAAGTCCCTTGACATCCAGTGGAAGTTTGTTAAAAAACTGCACACCATAATAATTTATTGCATCCCTACTTCTGTCTATTCCGTGGTAATCCACCACGTAATTATGTTTATTCCTGGTATCATACGCATGAGTATCCTGAACCCTTCTGTATTCTTCAACATTTAATTTCACATGTTTTAAACATTCAAGTATATACATAGATGGTATAGTTAATATCTTGAGTTCCTTGAATTTACCTCTAACGTCTTCTCTATATTCGCTATTAGTAATATATCGAACTACTCTTCTCTGTAAGCATAAGCGAAGATCGATTTAAATAGAGAGTGGTACACCATCATTACAACTCTGAGAGACGTTATATTCCTTAGGTTGCGTATCAGGTAGACGATTTTTACCAACTTAGAAGCCACAAAATCTACATGTGCTTCCCACGTCATCTTTGCATCCAGGATTACCCCCAAAAATGTAACATGATGTTCAAAATACAGTAGGAACATTTTTTAAAGTAAATATGATAGATTGAGTTTTCTTCTTATTCTGACTTAGGTTATTGTTGTAGAACCACTTAGCTACTGTATCTTGGGCCTCAATCATCAAATTTATAAGTACGTTGCAGTCATTGTGCGAAGTAATAAGAGTTGTATCATCAGCGAACATTATACATTTTGTTTTCTGATGATTTCTAGGTAGATCGTTGATGTATATAAGAAAGAGAATGGGCCCAACGGTTGAGCCTTGCGGCACTCCATATATCAGATGTTTCTTAGAAGATAGTTGTCTGTTATGGTAGACTACTTGATAACGTCCTTCCAAGTAGGATTTGAATGTGATGTTTATGAGGACAAAATGAATTAAAGAAATATCATAAGTTAACGCTTACAGAATTAATTTCTGGTTTGTCCAAACCGAATCCGTACTAGATAAAAACATTCAAATTGTTAAAAATATTTAAATGGTTTTAATAAATTGGTATTTAACTTAATAGACTATCACATGATTCCAATCCGCATTTTGATGAATTTTTGCAGATTTTTTAAAAATGTCTATTTGATCGGAGGCGGTCGAACAACAAAACCGAATTTAACCCCCGCCAGTGCAAAAATATAACTTTTGCACTGTCACCTCACTTTCGACAAGAACACAATTTGGGTAATAAAAATACGAAGTTCACTGCAGCAAAGTTTTAAGTTTGGTTTTCAAATCTACCCTCATTTCGACAAATGTGTCATTAATGGTCATTTGGTCACTTTGTAGAAAATAAGGAGCATTATGGTCGTAGAATAAAAAATTAGTCTGTCTACATTTAATGTGCTTTCATGTACCTTTAATCTTGATTATAATTACACTCATTTATCTTGTCAAAAGTAAAAATGTTCTCCCTTATCAAGTTAAAGATGCCTGAATTTGTATGTTCATGCAATGCACTTTTTGAGGGAATCTTGAATAAATCTAGTTATGTGTTATATCAATCCAGCTAAAGTAAACAAAGGCGACGTTATACACGGCTATTTTCATGGGTTAGGGTTATCCACGATAAATTTTTTATGAGATCTGAGGAAAAGTAAAGTAAAAGCCTTCATAAAAGTGTTTTATCTAAACGAAAATTTGTATAGATGGCACATGTGAAATCTTTTGACTTAGAAGGTCAGTTCCATCTTAAACTAGATAAGACTCGATCATATTACAAAAGGGTAAGCACATAAATTTTATGTAGTCCTACGACTGGGATTATCTCGGGTTTCTTGTACAAATGTAAACATGTCTCGAGAAAATGGTTATAAAACAAAGATTTTAACCCTACATATCATTGTAAATGTTGTTAACTAGAAAATAACAAATCTGAAAAGAAATAAAACGTAAAAATGAAGACAAGCGTCCACCCCACAAAGAAAGAGCGATTGGTTTTCATTTCATAATATTAACTTTATCTCTGATTAAAATGACCCTTTGAGTACCACAATACTCTGCATTTTAAAGGTTCCTTCTTCAGTAATAATAATAATAACGGCTTCAATAACTGAAAGCATTTGAGTTTTTGTTTTCATCAAAAGTAACTTAAGTCACATTATCGGTTTTTTTTACTATTTGTAAGTTTTTCAATTACTATTGCATACGTATAGTAATCCCAAAACTAGTAAGCACAGTCACGTGATCTATGCAAAACATGAAAGCTAATATAGCCAGCTTTCTGCTCAAAAGCATAACCGCACCCAATCACATTGATAATAATTAAGTCTTTATTTTGGTAAAATTTGTAATGTTGTTCAGCAGTTCCAAATGAAGCCCCAAATTTATTAATTTCTTTGAAGGTAAATATCACGTTACAGAGCTTTCTTATTTTGGAATTGGGATTAATCTAACATTAAATTAAATAGTTTCAATTTTTGACCTAAACATTTCCAATAGATATTTTATGAAAGTTTGAATAAATTGCTCCATTGTTTAGCTTGTTAAATTATTGCGATGACCGAAATCGATTGCTGAAATAAACTGTTTACTAATAAAACAATAGCTTACATTCGTATATTAATTCTAATAATTTCCGATATTATATAAAATCAAGATAATTATTAGAACCTTCGCATCGCTTATGAGAAACTCCTCATTTCAAAACATTACAAGTATTTTTACTTAATAAAATATTGTACTTTAAAGATTTTTTGTAAATTGGCAAGTCAGTAAGAAAACTTTACTACAAATTGCGAAAATTAAGTAAATTTGTAAGAAGCTAAGTCCCCTATTCCCAATTTAGTTTACTGAAACCAATCAAATTTGTGATCTATTGTTGTTATAGGTTAGGTTAGGTTAGATTATTATATTATATTACATTATGTTATGTTATGTTATGTTATGTTATGTTAGGTTAGGTTAGGTTATAACATAACGAATTTAAAAATTTTGGTTTAGTTACTTTGTGTTCTCAGTCATCTAACCCTCTTTCCTGTATAGGTATTTGATCTATGGTGAAACTTTAGGACATTAACCGCGACATACAAATGTATTTTTGACTCATTTTATAAATTCATTAAATAAATGCTTTGGAAGTGCACTAAAAAAGTGAGTGTACGAGAAGGTCACTAAAAATATCTTGGTAAGAATTTTAATTGCACACAGACACGGAATTGAAACGTATTACAAAACGTGCAGTGGAAACCCAGAATGCACCTAACAAATCTATTATAATAAGGGGGGCATTGTCGGAATATCTTAAGCAGTCATGGTACATTTTATTTTTGAATAGAAACGAATTTCCATACTTAACGTGTGTTGTTACATTCAAATTATATTACTTATTAGGAGGACGTTACATTACAGCATTCTCTTCCTAAACCTGGAATGGAGCTTTTAAGAAAATAGTGAGATGCAGAACCAATCAAATTAATGCAGCACCTCCAGCTCGAACGTTTCACATGTTCAACGAAAAGGTAATTGATAAATGGAGTGTAAGAGTTAATTTAAATTATTTTTTGCAATATTTTAAGAGTTATGCAAATACATCCCGGTGTTTGTTCAAAATTAAGCAGAGAAATTGGATTGGAGAGCGAGAAGCAGTACTCCCTTACTTCCCCAGAAGAGATAGGTATGATAAAATAAAACATTAAATTGTGACCAAAGGACATTAGTGGTTTTGGCATTAACTATAATAGATAATAATAATAATAATAATAATAATAACATTTATTGTCCAACAGAAAAGAAATTTCCAATTATAGGACAAAAAAAAGAAACACGATTATACATAGTAGTGTAACTAAAAATAACTAAGTAAATAATAATTTTGTATTATACATAACTATATTAAAGAATAAACTAAAGTAAAATAAATAAAAATAGAAGGTGAGCAAAAAGGGGGTTATTGGTGACCTAGAACGAATTCCGAGATTGATTCAATTGAACAATTATTAATATCGCATGAATTAGAGATAGAGTTGTAATTTCGACTGATTATTGATACAGGTGATTTGTTGGCTGTTTGGGTTTTAGCTGTAGACGGATATAACGGCAGAGAATTTCGGGATTGGTATTTGGGTACATTGAAGTTGAGTTCCGATAATAGCATAGGGCAGTCTATTTTATTATGGATAAGTTTGTGGAGGAAGATGAGACTGTGAAGAGTGCGACGTAGATCAAGCGAATTGAAGTTGAATCTGGATAACAAGGCGTTATGACAGCACCCTCTAATAGGATAATTTCCATCAGCTTTGTATGCTAAAAATTTTAGAAATCTTCTTTGAATGGATTCTATCGCTGTTTTTTGGTATTTGTACTGAGGATACCAGATAAGTGAGCAGTATTCTAATTTCGTACGAACTAGTGAGAAAAATAGAGTTTTAAGGGCCGTTAAATCGGTAAACTCTCGAGTGTTGCGTAATATAAAACCTAACGTTGATAATGATGACTTACAGATGGATTGAATATGATACGAAAATGTAAGGTTGTTGTCAAAAAGAACACCTAAATCTTTTATAGTACTAGTTCTTATTATTTCTGAAGAATCGATATTGTAGGAGTAAGTAATTGGACTAAATTTTCGAGTGTACGATATGATCTTACATTTCTGGATGTTCAGTTTTAATCGATTTCTGTCACACCAAGATTGGACTTGATTGACATTATTTTGGAGACCTTCACAATCAGTTAAAGATGAAATAGAGAGATATATTTTTAGATCGTCTGCAAAAAGCAGTTTGTTGCAAAATATTACATTTGGCAGATCGTTTATAAAAATAATAAATAGCAGCGGTCCCAGGTTGGATCCCTGAGGCACGCCAGAGGTAGCAGAGATTGGCAAAGAGCTATAGTTATTGTAAGTAACATATTGGGTACGATTATCAAGATAAGATTTAAACAATGCTATTAAAAAGGAATTAAATCCAAATTTATTCAGACTGGTTATAATGAGATCATGGCTGATGGTATCGAATGCTTTGGAGATGTCCAGATATATAACATCAACTTGCCCTTGAGCGTCTATTACGTTGCATAAATATTCGGTTAAGCATGATAAGTTAGTGACTGTTGATCGTTTTTCCATAAATCCGTGCTGCTCGGTAGAAATATAGCTTTTTATGAGTCTGTAAATACGGCTGTGTAAAACAGATTCAAAAAGTTTTGAAAAATTGTTTAATATGCTAATGGGTCTGTAATTAGTGACATAATGTGACCAACGGAATCAACGAAACATTTGTGACATGTAAATAATCTATTTACATACCACTTTGTCTGCATTTTCCTTATTTACAATTATATAAATAAGGGTTCAAATTCGTTCAAACTTTCTCATGTGTTGCATATTTATTCAGCGGGTACGGGAAAGATGAGAAAAATGAAAGCGTAAAAAGGTTGGGTAATCTCATCCACTTTGTTCAAAAAACAAATTAATTTGGAGATTCTTGTCGAAAATACATTTAAAATTATGATAATTAACATCGCAGTTACGTACATCCTTGTATAGCTACGCATATATCAATTATTGAAAGTGTACTGTCTTTAAATCAAGTTCCAAATAGAATTAAGTATAGTAAATGTAAGGTGATTAATAGCATAGTAATTAGGGATAGGTGACGTATCGCATGCACTAATTCTGCATTGACCAAAAACCAGTCTGTCGTAATTGCCATTTTTGGCCTGCTAACGTGACAAGTTATGGGGGGGGGGGGGGGGGGGGTCCAAGAACTTTTTTCGATCCAATATTGACCCTGATTTCTATCGCGTTGAAGGCCTCCAAAGCTCTCTTACGTCTGCCCAGTTTGGTGTTCTTCTTAGCCACCTTTCTTTCACCTGCACGCACCGATCTTGGTTTACGTTGACCCATTCCACTGAAGAAATCTCTACGAATTTGTTTGATGAATTCTGAAATTTTTGAATAATGAGAGCAATTTACGAGGAAATTTGGTAAAGAGTTGTGATGAAACGACAATTTTTCCTGCTATTACGCCAAAAGTTCACTCGCCATTGGAAAATACTCGGACTTTATTTTTTGGAAATCTCGCTGTGACCACTGTATTGGTCGGATTGTTGACTTTTATATCTGAAAATGACCCCAATGAACCCTCACGGCAGTTATGCCTATCGACATCGCATTGAGGTATGCTATTTCTATTGTAACTTTGAAAAAATCGCAAAATATCGCAAGAAAACAGTATCTGTCTCACTTTTACACATCCTAGACAGCTTGAAACATCATACTTTTTGCTAAAACTAGGCATACGAGCCGTGGCATGTTCTTAGGGTCATTTTGAGACATAAAACTGCATGATCGGAGCAAAACTATGATCAGAGCGAGTTGTCCAGAAATGCATGCCAAAGTCCAATTTTAACATGGCTTTTATATGGGAGTGCGATTATGAAATTTTTATTACTTAGGGCAATTGAAGCCCTCCTTATGCTATTTACAATTTCTATCCACAACTTCTACCATGAGGACCAAACGTTTGGAATAATGGATTTTTTTGGTTTCCTCTCTGAAATATGAAAAAAACTATTGGAGACGTCAAATTCATTTTGGTAATGAAAAACATTTTGCGACAGTATTCAATGTTCCTACCCCCACCCCTTCAGCGCAGTGACGTCATCCAATTTTTTTTCTAAAGGTAACACGCTACTTTCTTAACGTTTTTTAATAGATTATAAAACGATAATTCAGCAAATATACACATTGGACATTTTAAGTGCAGATTTCAAGAGATATTTTTTTTTTAATGGAAAAACAAAAAAAACAATTATTGAATGGCCGACTGGGTCTCCAGATCTGACTCCATCGGATTTCTTTTTATGGGGATATATAAAGTAAAGTTTACTTCAACCGACCAAATAATATCGAAGACTTCAAAGAAAGAATAATACACGAAATGGCTGCAATACAACCGGAAATTTTGCAAAATATTTGCATCGAGTTTCAAGCGTGATTGGCGTACCGTCAAGAAGATAATGGGTTCCAATTTGAACATTTACTCTAATAATGGGTTCGTATAATTATTGTTACTAAAAGAAGAAACAATTTAACAATATTTTTGCCATAACATTTGTTTATTTGTTACAACGCTAGCTGATGTTTTTTTCGTTTTTCCATTTTAAAAAATTAATATCCCTTGAAATCTGCGCTTAAAAGGTACAATGTATATATTTGCTGAAATTGCTGAATTTGCTGACAAATGTTTTCCATTACCAAAATCAATTTGACGTGTCCAATAGTTTTTTGATATTTCAGAGAGGAAACGAAAAAAATCGATTATTCCAAACTTTTGGTCCTCACGGTATACATTTTCAAGTGTTTTCTGCTCTTGTTGTATAGTACGCGTTGGAAAACGTACACCTGTTTATCACCAGAAAATTGTATTATTTCAGTTCTTCAGTTAAAAAACAAACAATATTCCTAGAAATAATTACCTTTTATAATATTTGTTAAGACGGTAATGAAATATTCTCTTGATTTCTTTTTGTAAATAGTTTACAGGTTCTTTACCACATTTGAAATTGAGTAAATTTCTAAAGTAATCTAGTTGACAATTAATTTATGGAAAAGTGGATTACTCTCCATTCTATGAAGGTGTAAACACTAAAACGTCACACAAAAATGTTCGATTGTCCAACTGGTAAAGAGGATTTATTTGCGTTGTTAGTGGAAAACTATGAGAAATTTTCCCAACATATGTATACAAGAGTCGTGATGTATTCTTCTCATCACTTTCGAAAAGACTCATGTAATTTGCTTAGGTATATTGTTAATACAAGTTTAAGAATAACTTGAATAATAAGTGTTAAGTTAGGTTAAATAAATTTCCCCCAAAGAAGAAGAAGAAGAAGAAGAAGAAGAAAAAGTAGAAGAAGAATATGGTGGCCATGGAATATTTTAATTATCAGACGCTTCAGATTACTAGATGACATAAATTATAAATTATAAGGTACTAGTATCCACATTGTTAGAATAGTGTGGTATAATCTATTATAAAAAAGTCGATAGCTTCCCACTTTTTTTTAATAAAAATTTTGATTGTGATTTTAATGTAATTAATAATGATCGACATAAGTCTGATGAATATCATTTTTGTACAGATGCCAAATAGTTCGTTTCCCCAACTGATTAATCTGATATATACGAACCATATTTCTTTGTTCCCATATTTTATCTTTAAAGATAACAAGTTATATATAGCTTGGCTTCTTTACAGTAATGCTTTACTGCGATGGCAAAAATTATAATGTTTTTTTCTAACACGACATGCAGTCCTTAAAATAGTGAAGATGTGCTCCAAAAACTCTTTTCAAGTTGTTACGTCAGCAAATAGTCTTATTATTATTTCCTAAATAACTTTAATAGTCAACATAAAATTTTTACGATTTCGATCTTCATTCGAACGCCCAGAAAAAAATTTCTATCAGAGAAAGTCCTTGACCGTTAATTTTCCTTTAATAGTTAATAATATCGCAATACAGGCGGCGCCAATTCGATCATTTATAACATTGGGTTATTCTGTTAATGGTTATCCCCAAGAGGTAACTAATATGGAGCGTGATTATTAGACGACAATAAAAAAGTTTTAATGTTGTACACCACAGAACGCGTCAGTAATTTCTACGTCGTTGTGCTAACTGAAACTCACTCTTGTAGAAATATATTTGATTTTCTTAGGAGTGCTTAGAATATTTATAAAAGTTGGTTTACATTTAATGGAAAGGATTCAGTTAAAAAAATCTCGACGAAACTGTATTAAAAAGAAAAGGGCAGAAATTTTATGATGAAGACCGAGATCCTCCCAAACATGAATTTACAAATTTATAATTAAAGGAAGACGCTTAGGGGAAATGTCGGATTTACTACCAAAAACGCTAAGTAATATAACATCAATCATCTTAATTACACAAAGATGACGTTAAAAAATGAGGAAAAACGGTTGATAAAAACAACTGAAACGAATTGATATTTAATATCATCGTTTTTTTAATATTTTAGTTTTACGGACTAAATTCTGTATTAAAAAGACTACTCAATTACCTATTATACTTATTGAAATTTGTAAACTTTTCAGGCGTTTAAAGTTTTCGCCATTTAAACTTGAAACATTATTTTACTCTTAAACCAAATTGATGTTACGTGCTCCGTTAGAAAAGTATTCCTCATCGGGTAATTTTTACGTGAATAGGAGGGGATTGAATACTAAATTCATTTATTGAATATATTTCCAATATATTCCCCCAACCTTTGGACGTTACTTTAAACTATTTTAAGCTGTCTACACCGCAAATTGTTAAAAGGAAAATTGACATTTAGCTATTAATTTTCCGATGAAATCAAAACCAGAATGAACGGAATTAAATTTTCAAACTTGCGTGGGTATATAGCTCACATTTACAGTTTACATGAAGGAAATGTGAAACGAACCATAAATTATGTATACATACTCACACGTTAATTGCACAAAATAAAAATCACTTTAACAAGTTTTAAGTTCACAATTTTCATTTACATCGACCTTCATTTAACCATGCACTTATGAAAACTTGTGTGAAAAATTCTAATCGAATTTCGCGTTCTCTATTTTATGCCGCGATTTGCATATCGAGAGATAAGCTATGTAAGGGATACCAACCCTTAAACAGTGTAGGGACGATCGGGACTGGGTTGTCTACCACCAAAAGTTGTGATTTGCCCGCGTGATGCGCGAACGCAAGCGCTTCAGCAATCAACCCCCAGCACAATTTATATTCAATTTTTATTATCTCTTATTGTAAAAAGTTGGCAAAAAAATGCTAATGCCGAAAAAGCACCTAAATCACCTTTATTTGAAAAAGAAAAGCATCCATTGTTTACTTCAACTATTTCACGCGTTCACGATGAAAACACTAAAATTATTAGACATTTCACTTTTAGCGTTTTCCCGTTTCCTTTAACAATTGAAAAATGTAATAAATGGCTTCAGTAAACAAGAAGCTGGGATAAGTTCCGAAAACTTTGAAATTCTATTTTTCAAGTTACTTTTCCTAATCGATAGTTCTAACCGGAACACACTAGATTCGTTTAGATTAATATATCTATTATTTCCCATCAAAACTCTATATGAATTATTAATTATTTACATTACTCACCAGAAAGGTAAGGTTAGTAAGAAATGTGAGCTATTATCTGTAAGTTGTTCAAGCTTGGTTGGGCTTTGAACAATATTCAAATAGCAATTGTAAGTGGTGTCGAAGTCATGTTTAATGTGGTAGTACAGATTAGTTTATGTAGGTAAGTTTATGGTTCAACAAGTTTCTTTTATGCCGCAACCAGAGAACGGCATTTTAGTATTAAAGCCAATTAAAAACGGTTACATTGCGAAATGTACGTATGTATTTATTCCATAAATGCTCTTAATAAGTATGCATACACAATTAAAATAAAATAGACACTTATTCTAGGCCTAAAAGTCGCAGGTTCTCTACAACTTTTCGAAACTGCAAAAGTTTTTCTGAATGTAAGTATGTCTTGAACGTTTCAAAACAAATCTTCCAGACGTACATAGTAATTTTGTGATATGTGGAAGCAATAAAACAGCTGAATTATAGTTTTTCTGGTAGGTATGTAATTGAAAAAATCAATCTTCAATTACATACCAGAAAAACTATAATTTAGCTGTTTTATTGCTTCCACATATCACAAAATTAACCTATTTACAGCTGCAAAAATAAACCATTAAAACCATAATAGTAATGAATCTGCATCTTGTTTTATGCAAACGACTACTGTGATTTGATTATTAAATATTTTATTATAAATATTTTGGGTGCTTTTTATACGTATAATCTACCTGCCAAAAAAGGCATATATTGACGATGTTTACGATCAGAGTATAACGATTTAAGAAAAAATAGTGTTGGCACGTCTCGAAAATTATAACTCGTTTTAGACAAATAAAAACCTATGCAATTGTTTCATAACCATAACGTCTATAACCATTTCACCACCGAGAAAGGCCAGAACTTGATTGTACCCTAAGGAACATTGCTGTAAAAATTGTAAAATTGCAAGGCCCCTGACTTTAGAAGCTTAGGTATAGCTCAGTAATTAGCAATCATAATTTAATGAAATAAAGTGCATTTAAAAGATCATTTATTCATACAACAAGGTGTGCAGTTGATACAGGGTGTTGTTTTGTAACTGTTAGCTTAGAAAGTTTTCGAACTTTAAGTTGTCATAACTTTGTTATTAATAAATATATTTTTGTAAAATTTTAGTGACAGCTAATTGGAAGCATTCTGAATCCAGTGGCGTAGATATTTTTTTTATAAACAAATCGCTAATAACAATTCTCCATTCCGAGTACGAAAAAGTTATCGTAGTATGCCCTGAAAATTGGAATAAACATTTAAAATTTTGTCCCAAAGTAGATGTTTCATTATTTGACATTTAAAAAAAAATTGGTTAAAATCGGTAAATAACTTCAGATTTTACATATGTGTTTCCAATCTAAATGAGTCACACTATATATTTGAAAAATTTGTACTTACTTGTCGATGTGAGATCCTTTTGAGTCCAATTGGTTTATTAGTCCTAAAACTATAATAAAAAAACGACATGTTGTGTAACTGAGTATCTGAAAGTTCGATATTAATAATATTGACAGTAACATAAAAATTTAAACCAATTATTATGTTGTGGTCTAACACGATTCAACAAAAAATGTCATTATACGTTTTTTTAAAAAAATTTGGAATAAAGGATGGATGCTTCGGCTGGCTCGGTGAAGTGCAGTGCGCGGGGCAGCTGTTGTCGTACACTATTGCTATGAAGCGCATGGTTTTGTACAATGCAAAAGAATAATCACATTGTTGTGGTTTGCCGTTCGCTGTTTATGATGTGGCAGATTACCTATCGCGGGAATATGTGCGTTTTTCTACCGCGATAAACATAACATTTACTTTGAATTACAAGAAAACACATTTTTTTTTCAATAAAAGAATAATGGAGCTTGATTTCAGTAATACAAGTTTACCAATTAAAACAAGAATTTTTTCTTTAGTTTCCGTATATTGAAAAATAGTAAATTTTCGATTATAGCTCATAAAACAAGTTTATTATATCAATAATCAACATTTATGGGCTTTCAACTTTTGAGAAGTATGTGTGTTACAGCATTTTTAAATTTGGTAACAATTTATGGAACAATAACAATTTTAGGATAAGTTAAAACTGTCCGTCAGCAAGGAAAATGCTAAATACAGTGTTTTTATTGCTGTTAATTAAAATAATAGTTAAACAATTGATTCTACCATTGTGATTTTTAAACATGTTAAATATATACAGGGTGATTCACGACTATTCCCTCGATCTCTTGTGCCTAAAGGGTACAAGATATCAGCTTCATTTTTTGGTGACATGTAAATTGATAACGACTATATTTTTGAAATTATTTACAATTATACAGGATGGTTCACAAAATTGTGATATATCAAAGTTAGGTTTTTTAAATGCAACCCAATGTATTTTATTACATTTTTAGATTAGACGTTAATAACTAAGGCAATTTTATTCAACGTTCCCTATAACTACCTATCGCTTACCAATTTTGAGGAAATTGTGATTTTAAGAAAAATATTCAATTTAAATAACGCCTAATAACACGGAAACCACTTACTTTCAGTAACACAAATTTATATCGAATTATGTTGACCTTTAAGGCTTTCATTTGCACTACGTGGGATTTCGATTCTATGCACAGGGCGTTTAGAAAAAGGATTCATATTTTATATTTCTCAAACATCGAAAACCCACTTAACTTAAATGGACCATTTTGTATATTTTTATTCTGTGTTGAATAACTTTTCATTTTCTATCAAAAACTATGAGTAATGCATAATGTAAAATCAACGATTAAAAAGTTATTAAGATTTAATTGATAAGGTTGTTTTTTGCTACTTAAGTTTCGCCCGTAAGTAAAATAAAATTAGTTGAAGAAGAATTTTGTGCGAGGGAGAAACACCAAAAGTGGAAGAATTTCTAACAACGGCCTTTAACAGTCACAATTTAATGAAAGGTAGAAAAAAATTATGTTATTAACCGAAAGTGTAGTTTTTACTAATGACATTATTGAACTATTTCGGCTACTTTAAATTTTACTCAAGAGTTTAGTTTCATTTCTTAATAAAGCTAATTAGATATGAATTGTTTAGATATTGAGCGAATCTGCAGCTGTATTTGTAATAAATAGGCTCCCTTTTGAAGTTAAGTTCAATTTAATGGGGGCATTTATTCCTTTCATGCAGTGAAGAATTTTTACACAATTTGCTCAGTTGTAATCAACAACTCAACTGTCAACTTAATCAAGAGGTAAAAAGTTGCTTGTAATTTATTTTATGTAAAAGAGTAAACAACAAAATCCCACTAAGACTTTAAAATCCTTTAGAAGGAAATGACAAAGCAGTTGCTTATGTTTAGTATTGTTACTTATCACTGGAATAACTCTTTAATATAATCGCTATTGATTTTATTCTTAAGCACCAACGCTGTCTATTTGTACAGTCACAATTTCGCCTTTACTTGAATAGGTCAATCTTTAGCGTTTTGTGGGAGATTGGTATTCAGGAATTAGACAACAACTTCTGGCATCAAGTGACGAATTGACGTAAAATTAATTTTTGTTTTTAGTAAGCCTTGGCCTGGTGTGTTATCAATACTTTGTCCTGAGACGGTACATGGTCGACTACTACAAAAATTTCGAAAAAAATGGTATCAATGCGATGAAATGGGAATAAGTCAGAAACTATTAAAAATAGGGATAGGAAGATGTAATACCAAAATATGCCCATTTTTATTCTCTATCAAATGCAATAGTAAGAAAATGGTCGTTTCATTTAAAAAAACTGAGTTTTCAGTCTTTGAATTTTCTTAAATTTGGAGCCTCATAGGTGACGTCGTACGCAACATAACTTTTTTTAAGTATGTACACCAAAAGAAAGCCCTATTCTTCCTCTATGCGCTGGCGAAAACTCGGTTTGCCATAGCTACAACCGTTTTCAAGTAATGAAAAGTTAGAAAAGTTAGAAATTTCATAGAATCCAAAAATGCAATAAAAAATAGGGGTTGCTATTTAAAATAACGAAGTTGGTAGCTACTTCCGGCATTTCCGGAAGTGGTGCCATTTTGAAAATATTTTAGATCGATTCGGCTTTCAGAGTAACCCCCAAGTACACATTTTCAGAAACCTACATATACAACTTTCACAGAAACGTCTAACTAAAGCTCCCAAAAAAACACCCTGGTATTCCTTGAAACCCAACTAATACTTGTTGTAAATCCGGGGTCCGGAAGTTGTCAATAAAATATTGAAAGGTGCATTATTGCTAAATTTGGAATGTTAATTGATCTAACAAATACAACAAAAAATAGTTTCACGTAAACGATGGAAAAGATGCATTAGGCATAAATCGCTGTAGCAAATTTGAGTTGTAATATTTCAATATGAAAATCCGCGAATTCGAATGGTAGTAAAACAAAAAGATATGCTTAAACCAAAGAGTATATAAAGGGCGGAATCTTCGTAACTCTTAAAATTCCAATTATAAAGAGCTATTTCTGCAGATAAGAACAAATGAAACGACATATGAAGTGATTTTAAACATTTACAACGTATTTAAAATGATCCTGTTGAAAACGTATATCAAATCAAAAATATGGTGGCATGTGTTTTCATTGAATTCCATATCAATTATTGTGCTGTAAACATTTAACAATGGAACATATTCAGTTTCATAATGGAGATTTAATATTCAAAAGCGGTTCAAGAATTATATTTATTACTATTACTAATTTAAACAATAGAACAAAGAAACCCCTTTAGTATATCCCTAACTGATTGGTTTTGGTTATATTAGAGTTCACTGGTTTTGGTACGTTCGCTTTATAATGTCCGTGAATATTTCCACGCGGACTGTAATTGCAGACCAAGTAAAATCTGTCATGGGTACCTCTCCCTACACCAACGCCCAGTTCCTGCGATGTTCTCCAAATCATTTGTGTAAATGCTGTCGCACCATATTGTACACTGTCTCTGTCTAAATCAAAATTGTATCTTTCTACTTCATCGTACCAACCCTTTACCGCCAACCCTACTATCTCGAGGTCAGTCTTTCCGCGATAATAATTCGAACTCCAAAATATATTTTCTCCGTAAACATTATTTGGACGATGCAAAGAGCTTGAGTTTTGTACAAGATTCATGGCCCAATTTGTTGCAAAATCGTTTAACTGAAAATACACGGTTTAGATATAAATTAGCACGAAACATATTTAGTAGACCAAGCTTCTTTGATTTCTTGAAATTCTTAACAAGAATTTGTAGCAATATACCTACGTTAAATGAAGGGAAACGATGCATTTTAATTTAGAAGAGTTAAACTGTAAAATCAATCTCATTAGTATAGAAAACATATACACTCTACCTGCGTATCTAATACTAAGGCAGGTACTCCATGTTTTGCTCTGTAATAATTATGGTCCCTCAAAACAGCAGCAGCAATTTGGGTGTAATATTCACTACCGCCCCCTAAAGCTGTTATTACTTCATTATATTTGGTTGCCTAAGTTGTAAAAAGGTTCTACTTACATTTTATTAATAAAGAAGAATGTTCAACTGAGGGTGCGGCAAAAGTGCACGTAACCGTAAGACACAGCAATATTACGTTCGTGATCATTTTTAACTAGAACGACAATTGTAATATTTAGCTGAAAGGCGGCAGGTTTTTAAAGGTACCATTATCGCACATTCGCACAGTTTGAGATACCCCTTCTACGAAATACAAATGTGATAATATCGAAAGATTTATACCTTAAAAAATACTTACAGTGAACACAAATTATGTTTAACGTTTTCCTCATAAACACATTTAGATTAGGTACTGTGGAAAGTTTATGAAAATCATGAACGGTATTACAGTTTTACAGTTATTAAGTACTTGGAAGTTACGCAAACTTGCACATTGTTTTTGCATCAGTCATTTCCTTGAATTTTCATTTTTTCGTTTCACTTCTTTCAATGCACTGTTTACGCAACTCTTTCACTAACTATCGTCTTAGCTCTTAGGTTAGATAAGCTCATTCGAATGAATTTTGTTATTACTTATACGTGAAATGTGCTGATCATGTGTCAGATACAAAATATTAAACACGTTGTAGACCAGTACGTTTAAAGTACTTCTCCAAGGTATTGAAATTGAAGTTATTATTCAAGGTATTGGAAAACGAGTATGAGGTTCCAATCCTTAAAAGCCAAACGTAACATTCCTTCCTCTCTCAACTGCGGATCATAAGTTTGCTTCCTGTGACGTCCAAACTCTTCGAAACACTGTTGCATGCGCCTATCTTTTTGATAATTTAATCTTTGCTTATGACTTATGTTTCTCAAAGCATCTATTCGCATTAAATTTTTGATTCTTTAGTTACCAATTTTGCTTCGCTTGAATCATCTAATGTATAATTTAATTGCAATATTACATTTTAATGCGATTACTAACCAATCATTGGTGGATTGATGTAGATTGGTTGAATAGTTTTTAAACTCCCCGCAGCTTTAGGAAAAGTTTGCTACTCCAATTGTAACATAGTCATTTATTTGTACATTTTTTTCTGTTGGTAGACAACATTAAACTATAGGTATTACAACGAGTTTTCCAATGCACGTCACAAAATTTATGACGTCATTTTACTACAATGTTGACAGACATTCTTTGTACTATTGGAACTATCCAGTGACAGTGTAATTTAGGACAGAAAAGTAAGCAAATTCGAAAAATCGGAATATGTAAATGTACGTAAACAACGAAAGCAGAACAATAATATAACCTTAAATTTACAACGCGAATATTAAACAAAGAGTTTGGCATCGTTGGTTTTCAGTACCAACACTAACATTGAAAAATTACTTTTTTTAACCATGAATAACGTACCTGATTACGATTATTATTTTGGTATGTCATTTTATTTCGTTAATGACGTGCATTGGCGAACTCGTTGTAATACCTATAGGTACATGATGGAACGATCTTCCACTCTGCTTATTCCATAGTTTCTAAATTTTTAACTGCAACTAACAAGTAATTACAACGAATTGTGCTTATAAGGTGTCCCCACAAGAAGTGACAAGGTGCCAAATCTAGAGTTCTGGATGGCCAATTTATAGTTTCGCCTTTACCAATCCAATAATTTGGAAATGAATTTTAAAAAAAATTTTAATATCTTAAGCCATAGCGTAGGACAGATGCCTTGATGAAACCAGAGCTGATCATTTTCAAATAAATGTTTGTTTGTCTATACCTACACTGCATATGTATCTGTTGATTTAACGCATTTTTCTCGACAGTTTTTGCTTTTCCGTGACCATTTTGTCCCTTTTTGTCTTTTTAGATGAGAACAAAAAATGTACATATGCTAACGATTAACATCATACTCTACTTTGTACATAAGTTTCAATTTCTTTTTTAAATTTTTTTACATGATTACATATAAATACATCTATGTTGTCAGGTAATCTATCATACAAACTTGCCATTTTAAAAACTGGAGCATTTAACAGACAATTTGTGGTTTGCGTGGCTGTTGGCCGAGTTTCTAAACAAGTGATTGGAGCAAAAAAGTTTTTTTTCATCACCCATCTCCTCCGAGTCTACACGAAGAGAATTTGGGCTCTGAAAAACGAGCCAGCGGAGTACATGGAGCCCTGTAAGGTCTGCGCACTGGGAAAAGGGCCCTCCGAGGAGTTGGGAGCTCTCAGTGCCCTAGTTTCTACCACATCTCAATTTTTGATATTCAGGTGTACTTCAAGTGAAACATATATATGAGACATTTCAAATATTCACGTATGAAACATTTATAAGGACACATTTCTCCTACATATCAATAAATTACTCTCTGATATGTTTCAAGAAACATATAAAATGTTTCGATGTAACTTTTTTGTGTTGTTTCAAATCTAGGTTTTTGAAGGCGGACATTAAACATCCATGTTATGTCATAGAACATACCTATATGCTCTATGGTTATGTGTATGATACGTTTTATCACTGTTTCGGAGATGTTTCATGTTTCAGAGATATGTTTCTAAAACATTTCAGAAACGTTTTTTTGCACTGTGGGAAGTAGGTAGTAGGTACTGAATTTTTGCATTTTTAAAGATTGCTTAGAGGAGCATCGAATGATTTAATTAATCACAATTACGAAGAATTGGGCGACTTCTTTCGCCTACATTTAGACACGTGTAATTGATTTCATCGTTATCATTGGATCTTCGATTTTAGGCGCGACTTGAATTGCTTTGTTTGTCATTTTTGTTTTATCGGGACCGTACTATCAAATCTTGTTATTTAATTTCCTACTATTTACAAAACCCTTCATTGTCTTAATCGAAAGGAATAATGATTACGACTTCGATATCATTAGATAAGTTTATTTTTTAGAATCAATTGCGTCGCGATTATGTAACGATTTCAAAATAAACTCTTGTTTCGGAGCAAGGTTATTTACCGAGGTCACGTCCCCCAGTGGTCTTCAATTTGGTTTGGTACAAAGCAAACAAATCCTCATCGAAAATTTGCCGCCAGCCTCCTACACAGTTTTTGTTCTCGACTGAGCTGTTTGGTATTCTTGATATTACATCGTGCCGCCACTTTACTCATTTCCAATCTTCGTAAAAAATTAAAAAGGAATTAAAGTATTAAAAACACTTATTTCCTACATTTCTATTTCTCTAGCAGCAATAACTGAAACCTTTACTGTCATTCTTCTCCAACATTTATCAATTTATTTCTGAATAAATTTTCCCTTCGTCAACCGCTGCATACTTTACTGCTCCAGCATATCGCAAGCGGCAAGAACTAAAAAGGCGAATGAACTGTGGGAAAGAATGACCAAGCCACTTACTTCTTCACACTCAATGAAAATCCAACGCTCCCTAAAACTATATGCTGGGGGCAGAAAGAGAGGAGACATGCAATCCGAAGGATTGTTACATATTGTTTTATGACGTTTATTTTTAAGTGTGCCTTAATATTAATTATGATTGGAAATGTAATGAACGTCTGAGCTGTAATTTGTAAGCTATTTCCAAAATAATTTTTTTAAGATTTATGAGAGTCGAAATAATTAAAAAAATTGTGCACTAAAGACTTAAACTTTTTAAAACAATTTTTAGTATGTTTTGCAACAACGTTGCCCAACTTTTATCAAACAAAACGGAGATAAAATACGATAATTTTTTGATTGAAATTAAATTAATGGATTTTTATTTACTTTACACTTGATTATTTAATCGACTTACCTTGAACAAACCAATAAAAAAACACGTGTAAAAGATAAGGATAATATTGGAGAAATTATGTACCTACCTAATAACTAGAAACAGAAATAAATTTGCGAAATTTTGAGATCAAATAACATGAAAAAATTTTAGACAAGGTACAAAAGAGAAACCTTATGAATGAGATTATTGCGTTTCTGCTTCCTCGCCACAATCCCTGCAAAACGAGTTGTTGGATAACCTCATGTTTTAAGAGTGATTATTGTGACCATAGAATAGGATAGAACACTCCTGGGATTTTCCATTAATGTTTGCAGTGCTCTCTTATGAGAGTATTCCCTGAAACTCCTTTTTGGCTGTGTTCTATGTAAACCCACAGACCAGAGTTTAGTAGCACCTACATCCTATTTGATTGTCCTTTTTCGCCAGTTTTATAGTTTTGGAAAGCCTTTGATTCCGGTAAGTGCGACTGGAGCAAAAGTGTCAGCATCTCCATATCCCCTCAGGAATCGATTATTGCCTCTGTTCCTCCTTGTAATTCGCTTTGGAGCTTGGCACATTTGGGATTTGTTCTTTTTGTATGGGTTCGTTTATAATTTGATAAATTTACAGCTGTATATGCTATTTAGTAATTAATCTTTTAGTGCTGTACGTTCAATTTATTACTACTCAAAAACCACAAGAAAAGAAAAGAAAACAGATTGTATTTTACGTTTATAGTGTTTTGCCTGATGATGTCGTGGAAACATAGACCACGAAACCGGTAGCAAGTAATGAAATAAAAAGATTGTGGGAATTCAGACTTTACTTTACCTTCCCCTTGTTGGACTTGTAATTATAATGTTACCAAATTTCTGCCTTGGAAAAATATTTTTTATAAGTATTAATAGTAATAATTACAGAGAGATATTCATTGATTCAGCTACTAAAAAAATTAATCCAAAGATAAGTATGATAGATACATAATATCTGAATTTGTGCACTTGCCTGTACAGAAAATCGGAAAATAGTGAAATAATTTTGAGGGTGCATTTATCTTATTTATAGTTGTCGGTATAGAAAGCATGTATGTGGCGTCAGGCAAAGCGGCAAAAGTCACCGCGCCCTTTGTGGCCTTTCCGGCAAGAAGTGGAGGGCGCAACGGCGGCTATCAAAAGACAATACTATTTAGTTTTCATTTTCCTTTTGCGAAACTAGTGAAAATTTAAAGTAGAATTCAAAATCAATGTTACAGTGTAAATTAAAACAAAGGTATGCCGCCGGTTCACTTATTTTGAATTTTTATTTTTTACCAATTAGATTTAATAACATAGAAGGATCCGGATCAGAAGGCCCTTTGGCGTGGGGATAGCTAAGCCACTGCGATGCTTGGTAAGTGGGTAGGAGATTTAAATACAGGGTGTCCCACTGCTCCGTAATCGGTCGATAACTCAATGTGGGTTGAAGATACAGAAAAAAGTTTTAAATAAAAGTTGCTTTGATTTGAATTGCGCATTTTTTAAAAATAATATTATATCTACAGTATGTTGCATTTTCACGTGGCAGGAAAATGTCACTTTTTTTTAAATGGCACAACCTGTATTTCTTTTTCTTAATGTATCGACCAACCATATTTATATCACGCCTGAAATTTTTTTTAATATTGGATGTGCGGTTGCCAAGTTATTAATTATTTTGTCAAAATTTGGTACAATTCAAGGTCGGACTATAACATTCATAACTAGGTAAGTTATTCTTCAAAAAAGGAAAAATTTATTTGACGAATAATATTACCCTAATGTCGTGTTACTCTACAAAAAAAAAACTAAGTGATTAATTTTATACCGAGTGTTTAAAATGAGAATTCAAACTTTGTGAACTTTAAATAGAATTTATACGAATATTTTAAATGGAACACCCTGTATTTTTACTTACCATCAAATTCTCGACAAAATACCCTATTCAACGGTGTATTATTTCCTGGTATTATTTTTTGTACTTTTGTTAATATTTACGATTTTTAAAATTTCACGTAAAAAAAATTTGTTAAAAGTAATTTTTATTTAATTATTATTACAAAATACCGTTTAAATAGTTGGTATCATCGCAAAAGAACAAAACTCAAGTCTTGTGACTATGTTAAGTTCTAAATAATTAAAGCAAAACAACAGTCAGAGGTGCGCGCGAGAATTGGATTTACTGTACCCTAATAAAGTAGAGGAGGCCCTGTTCCTTGGCCGCCAAGGTCACCGGACCTTACCTTTATGGATTACTATCTTTGGGGAACTGTTAAATCTCAAATATGTCCACAGCTGCCACAACACGAGATGACATGAAAATTTGAATTCGAGAGGCGTTTCAACCGATTACTCCTATGACTTTAAACAATGTGAGATTATTTCGGGTTGGGCTTCAAAAGTGCATTGATCAAAGTGGAAGACATTTGAACATTTACTTTAATGAGAGATATTGTATTTAGTTTCTATTTTAATTTTCGAGAAACACCGTTTATTAAAAATTCGAGAAATACCGTTTACTAAAAATTTTGTTTTAATTATTTAGAAATTAAGATAGTCACAGGACTTGAGTTTTGTTCTTTTGCGTTGATAACAACTATTTAAACGGTATTTTGTAATAATAATTAAATAAAAATTACTTTTAACAAATTTTTTTTACGTGAAATTTTAAAAATCGTAAATATTAACAAAAGTACAAAAAATAATACCAGGAAATAATACACCGTTGAATAGGGTTTTTTGTCGAGAATTTGATGGTAAGTAAAAATACAGGGTGTTCCATTTAAAATATTCGTATAAATTCTATTTAAAGTTCACAAAGTTTGAATTCTCATTTTAAACACTCGGTATAAAATTAATCACTTAGATTTTTTTTTGTAGAGTAACACGACATTAGGGTAATATTATTCGTCAAATAAATTTTTCCTTTTTTGAAGAATAACTTACCTAGTTATGAATGTTATAGTCCGACCTTGAATTGTACCAAATTTTGACAAAATAATTAATAACTTGGCAACCGCACATCCAATATTAAAAAAAATTTCAGGCGTGATATAAATATGGTTGGTCGATACATTAAGAAAAAAAAATACAGGGTGTGCCATTTAAAAAAAAGTGACATTTTCCTGCCACGTGAAAATGCAACATACTGTAGATATAATATTATTTTTAAAAAATGCGCAATTCAAATCAAAGCAACTTTTATTTAAAACTTTTTTCTGTATCTTCAACCCACATTGAGTTATCGACCGATTACGGAGCAGTGGGACACCCTGTATAATAGGTATATAAGTACATAAAAATTTAATTCTGGATTGTCGACAAGATGTTAAGACTGTTAGGAATTTTATCCTTAAAATCTTTAACACAGCAGTAAAAAGTTATACGAGAAGCCCCTCTAATAATATGATTACAATCTTAATTTAATGCAAATAATACCTAGGTATAACTCATGATACAATTGTATTATGGATATAACCACCGGTTAATAATTATTAGCCTATGGTATAACTATTAAAATCCGCTTCGAAGTTACGTCAAAAATATACACTACACAGTTCTACCGGTTCTAGCTTTTCTAGCCTAAACAATTTTGTTTCATTCAGATTTATAACGAAGTACTTTACTGTCAATTGTATGAAATTAACTAATCCAATAATAATCAAATCATTGTAGTAAAATAGGGAAGTAAATCTATTTGCATAACAGTCGCCTTGATATTTGCATAATCTAATGTCTTTGCAACAGGCCAATGCAAAGCAAGGATTAAACGTTACATTTGACTCGAAAATTGGATTTACATATCTTGTACCTTAGAGATTGCGTGTATAATGTTTCTTTATCCTAATACAAAATAACGTTAATACCATAATAAAATTCGTCGAAGTTATCAAATGTGAAATCTGATTCATATTAGTTTCATCTGCCTGTAAATTATTTCCGTCTAGGTATAGGTATATAATTTACTTTTTCTTTATCCTGTTTCACATAACTACTTACAAAAAATCCACTAAGTAATTCGTTATTTCATCACTTTCTGTACTATCTAATCCAAAATGTATTTTCAATCGTTGTCTTATCTTATAGCACCTCACTTTAATTGGTTTTAATAAATTTGTCTCGTTTCCTCTATCTGTTTATTTTAATCCTAACATTTTTAACCGAAATTGGGATGGACCCGGATACTAAACAGTTACCGTGTGGCGTGTTGTAAATTAATAGGGAGTAGCAACCATAGGAAATTTCATTTAAACCCAAGTACCACCTTATTTGTAGTGGATTGTATTTTAAGTAGTTTTTATCACAGTTCCATCATAATACGTAAGTAGAAGACCGGCACTTGTTCACACCTCGTTTTGACGTCACAGGGGGGGGGGGGAGCGTAGTGGCCCACGTGAGCGACGTAATTTGGGCCCCCCACGTGGGGGACATGATTTATCCTTAGGAATTTTCTGGATGCTCTTTTGGCTTTCCTGAGTGACTTTCTGGATGCTCTTTTGGCTTCATCGATGACCTCCTGAAGGCCCTTTTGGTTTTTCTGGATGATTTCCTCAATACCCTTTTGGCTTTTCTCTGCATGTTTTTTCTTAATGCCTTTTTGGCTTCTCCGGGATGATTTCCTGAATTCCTTTTTGGCTTTTCTGGAGGTTTTTTCTTAATGCCCTTTTGGTTTTTTTTGGATGTTTTTCTTAATACCTTTTTGGCTTTCCCGGATAATTTCCTGAATGCCTTTTTAGCTTTTTTGAATGTTTTTCAACAAGTGCCGATCTTCTACATACGTACTTGTTCAAAAAATTAAAGAGCGTGTGAAATCTCAATAGTAAAACACTGGAGCGCTTAAAAGTTGCTATAGAAACAATTGCGTGATCATTTTTAATAGTTAGGTACTATATATTTAGATAAAAGTCAGGAAAATCTCGCATTACCTATTGAATAGGAGCTAAATTGAAATAGGTGCCGAGTATTTTAAAGCTCCGAGTCAAGTAAGAGATTTTATTGACGTGTTTTGTATTGAACTTTTCTGGAAATTGCAAAAAAAGACGAAATGAACAAATTTTAGCTAAATTTTTCAGAAATTAAATTAAAGTCTTATACAGTACTAATCCGGAAAATTCAATTTTCCTGCGCTTAAATAAGTAGGAAAATATTGTTTCCAAGACGATTAGCGACAAAAAAAATATTATATACAGTACAATTAAAGAAAGTACGAGTTCCGCACACCTATGTGCCAGTTTTTCACGCAAGGCGGGAACCGAATGTGCAAAGGCACAAAAGTGAGCGAATTCGTTTCTTAAGAGTGCTGTATAGCGTTTTGTTTAATCCTGCTATTGAAACGTTAATATAGTATTAAAAATATTAAATATTACCAAAAGTTATTAATTTAATGTAAATCAACATGGGTTCGGTTGCTATGGTTTGTGCAAGCAAATGACGTTTGACCGTACAGTGTAATCATACTTTCGCCCACTTGTTGCCGTAGAAATAACCCATATTTTGACGTGACTTAGACCCGTAGGACGTCAGATATGACGTCTTTTTGTGGGTATTATGTCACATGACATTCATTTTTACGTCACTTTAAGACCTTTAGGACATCAGTTACGACCGTTATGGGTCGTCATCCAAGTACATACCTATATGCATAATGTAATTATCAATGCAAAAAATTATTTAACCAGTTCCATACAAAAAAGGGAAAACTACATTTTTACGTGCAATTGTAATTTTAATTATTTAACAACCCGTTGTTATGTGAACTGAAAGCCGACGCTTTTAGTAGGGTAAACTTGCTTGAAAGTTTCCTTAAACCGGATTCTTTGGGGATGGATGTTGAAAATTCCTAAGTCCGACATTGTACCGCTGCGCTGATGTGAAACATATCTACTTCTCATTTTGCACTTCGTAACTTAGCGCTGTTTCGTGTTAATAGTTTAAATTATAATGAAAGCTTCCACAGTTGTTCATTATAATTGAAAATTATTATTGTTATTTGATAGATAATCATACTTAATTATTTAGTTGGCGTATTTATTAGTTGACAATTTAGTTTTAATTGTACAATTTGTCAGTTTTCTTTTCCTTTAAAATTAAAATTGATTTTTAATGTTTGATCTAAGATTTTGCCTCTCTTTGACGGTTCTTCACAAAAAACATTATTTCCAAAGATTTATGAAAAGCCAGCGTTATTGCCTTGCTAAACATTCACTTTTCACGGGAATATTCGACCCCTCCTTCATCTTCAACCAAAATCCAGATTTTGCTCATCGATAACAATACGCGAAGTGACCCTTTTTTCACTTGCCTACGTTACCATGACACCGTGCGCGAAATGACGACGCCGTGCACGAAATGCTTACTTCGCGCACTGCTGTGAGAGTTTTGTATTTTAACGTTAAAATAATTGTCAAATTTTTCACGTTTGTAGAAAAAATTTTGTTTGCAACTCGTGCGCGAAATACTTTGGTGATCTCGACTATTTTTTAACTCGGATGCGCCCGAGGATGCGCCTCGTTAAAAAAATCAGTTCTCGATCACCAAAGTGGCATTTCGCGCACTAGATACAAAAATAACTATTAGGTATAGTGTGAATGGGTGTACTTGTCCAGTCTTAAAGTGACAATGTCAAATAATAAACAATGCCATCATAAATAAATTAGCCTTCTACACCAAAACTCCAACTATTAAGTCTTGAACAAAAGTGTATAAAGTCAGTATTAGACGATGCAATTATTGCAGCTATTTCTTGCTGCAAGAAATTGCATAAATAATTGCATCATGTATTTATAAAATTGCATATTATGCAAGTTATTGCTGCAATTATTGCACATGCAATTTTTCGGTTTAGAACTTGTGCTATTTTTGGAGCAATTTTTTGGTAACATTTCATTTTACCTACTTTACTAATAGTAATAGTACTCTCCTAATGGAATAAATGGAATAAACTGTCTTGAAGTTAGATACTTTTGGATTGTCGCAAAGATAAACAATTTTAATGCTTAGATATATTTGCAACACTAAATTCATGCAATAAATTGCACAGTGTAATCACCGACTTTACCGCAATAATTTCTGCAATAATTGCTGCAATTATTGTACGAAAAATTGCATCGTCTAGTACTGGCTTAAGCCATATTCGACCAACAATTTCCCAAGGAAACACGCTGTATAAATTTCTCGAGAAACAGAGCTTTTAACAAAAACCATCAATTAAATCTGTTTCAAATCTTTAAATATAGGAAGCGATCCCAAGAGATATCAGTTCCAATTTTTAATTAGTAACAATGCTATCTGGAATTTAATGAAATAGTCTTCCACGACAAAAACCAAGGATCCTTTTGTTACGTTAAAGGAACTAAGCACGTCATTGTTATATCATAATAATGAAATGGATGACGGAGCATTGTTCGATTGTTGTTATTACTCTAATTAAATATTAATTACAACTTCTTCATTGAGTAGCTTTAGCTTTTAAATATAAATGCTAGAGTCCCTTATACATATATAACAGAGTATCGCGATAATTCTATATGACAATGGATATGATATGTCCATATAAATTGGATACAATATGGCGGATCATTAGTTGTATTTTAAATTATAAGTGAGTAGTCAGCTTGCGTCAGGGCCGTCGCGAGGGCGGAACGAGTCCTGTGCTTTGAAAGGCCTCGCGCTTCAATGTAAGAAAACGAAAGTCAAGCTTCTTATGGCTTAATGGAAACCCAATGTGACAAAATTGAGCAACGGTAATATTATAATAAAAGTTTATTTTGCAGTAGAATGATTCACAATCCCCTTGTGTCGGCATAATTAAGTACAAAGGTTATTTACCTAAAAGGAACAAGGAAACGTTCAATGTGCAAAGCAATAAACTGTTTTAAAATATATAACCAGTAATAAATTTTAGTCTGTAATACTTACCTAAAACGTGTTTAGGGGTGTATTCTTATTACTTAGCTACTTTTGTGATTTTAACTGTCGTGATTTCAATAGTTGTAGTATTTAGGCATTAGTATTTTTGTTGAAATTTTGCGTGACAGTCGAAACTCGAAGTTTCAAGTTACAAAAACATAACGTTAACCAATTTGAAATGTAAATAATATTTTACCAATTTTGTATAACTGTACAATGTTGTTCAATGTTCACTTAGAAGTAATCGTTAGAAGGGATCGTTTTTAATTTTATCTATGAATAAGCAAAGTAGCGTTTTCCATATAATCGTTGGTTTTTTACCTCACCTCACCCTAAACTTATAGGGCCACGCGTAATTTTTCGCTCCAGGCCCCGCAAACTTTCGCGGCGGTCCTGGCTTGCGTTATTGACTGTTGAGTTGACGCATTGAAATGTCACTCATGTGTTTTGTTGTTCAGTTTCAACGTGTTCCGCGTCTGTTACATTGGACTACTATCGGAGTAAAAATGCAAGGCCTCTGACTTTAGAAGCTTCTATCTCAGTAATTAGCAATCATAATTTAATGAAATAAAGTGCATTTAAAAGATCATTTATTCCTACAAAAAGGTGTACAGTTTTAGATTTTTACAACACATCGTTAATTTTCTGTATTAATTTATGTGCGAAAAAGCGCTAATTATGACTTAAATCGCACAAGCGCTCGACTTTAAAAATTAATTACGGCTATATTATTGAAACTGAGTGGTATATACTTATATATTTGACAAGTGTATACTTTTTTGTCGGTGTGAGATGCTTTTGAGGCCAATTGGTTTATTAGTCTTAAAGCTATAATGAAAAAACGACATCTTGTGTAACTCAGTACCTGAACGTTCGATATTAATAATATTGACAGTAACATAACAAGGTTAAAGCAATGATATTGTGGTCTAACACGATTCACAAAAATAATGCCATGTATACATGTTTTGTTTAAAAGAAATTTGGAAAAAAGGATGGATGATTGGATTTGCGGGGCGAAGTGCGGTACGAGCTGGACGATGGTGTCGTACACTATTGCTAAGAAGCGCATGGTTTTGTACAATGCTAAAGAATAATCACATTGTTGTGGTTTGCCGCTCACGATTTACGATGTGGTAGATTACCTCTCGCGGAAATATGTGCGTCTTTCTTTCGCGATAAACATAACATTTACTTTGAATTACAAGAAAACAAATTTTGTTTTCAATAAAGCAATAATGCAGCCCGATTTGAGTAATAGAAATTTAGTATTTAAAACAAGAATTTTTCTTTAGTTACCGTATATTGCAAAATAATCAAATTTTCGGTTAGGGCTTATAAAACCAGTTAATTATATGAATAATCAATATTTATTGACTGTCGACTTTTCAGAAGTATGTGTGCTACAACATTTGTAAATTTGGTAACAATTTATGAAACAATAACAATTTTATGATAAGTTAAAACTGACCGTCAGCCAGGAAAATACTAAATACAGCGTTTTTATTGCTGTTAATTAAGATAAAAGTTAAACAACTGATTCTACCAATTTGATTTTTACACATGTTAAACATATATAAATGACTCATGTACTGCCCAAAAATGAAGAAATTTCACCCCTCAATTTTTTCGTTATGACCACTTAAAGTCAGAGGCCTTGCATTTTTACTCCGATCATTGGACCCACAGGACAACGGAATGAAACTCGAAGACAAGCTTGGCTGCAGTTCATTAATCGAGACTATATACCAGAAAGCACGGGGATTTGTGAAGTAACATTTCGATTTTTTATTAACAATTAAGGTAGGCATTGTAAAGAGTTAATTGATTACTACAACTTTTGTAAACGATTAGTGTCATAATATATATTTGTGTTGTAAATAAATGTTTTCGTTTGATTCCCACAAAGTTTTTTTTGACCTTGCTAACTATGAGAAACAAGGCATCGCTCACAAGAGCATGTTTGCTTATTTTGACGTTTTAGGTTAAAAATTTGAATTTGGCGCCTCATTTTGGATACAATATGGCCGACCTTATATTATACAGGGTGTTACTTAATGGTATGTATTTATTTCAAGGGGGTATTACTAAACCAATTTTAAGTGGAAAAGGTCATATAAACGTATGTTCTAAAATGCTTGGTTTTCTAATATACAGGGTGCAGAAAACGCAAACTTATTGATGAATAATGTCATAATAATGTACGTATAATATTCATCAGAACAAAAAAATTGCTTTACTAGGAACAAGGCTAATTTAATTTTATTTAAACAATTTACCCTTTGTAACAAGTTGCAGTTTTGTAAAAATTCCATTAACGATTTCTTCCAAACGGTAAGTTATACGACAAAGATGAAAGAGGCCTTTTTTGTTTATGATTGACCGGTAATTAATTAATTAATTTTTTTTTAACTCAGTGGCGTAATATTTTTTTCGTTAAAATTGGAACGGGTTTTAGGCATAGCTACACCACTGGTTAAAAAAATAAAAATAATTTTAAATCAAAAAATGTGTTTCTATACCGGAATAACCTGTGCCAAAATTAAGTTTAAGGGGCCTGGCCATCGATTCACTGTATATGAAATATAATGTTAACGCGAGCCCTTCTGGAGAGTTTATTTGATAAGATATCTTAGCAATTCAAAAAGTACATTAATCTACAAGAAGTTCACTTGAAATTCTTCGGAACAAAATTTGACAAAAACTTTATATTTCTTTAAAAAACTGCCCTAAACTATACCAAAAATCACGTTGTTACTTTACGATGGTTTAATAGTAGTTTACGTAACAAGTCCCGAAAGTGATCTTTTACTGGACAAGTAGGCAAATTACAGGACGAGCCGCAGGCGAGTCCTGCAAGCCTACGAGTCCAGTAAAAGCACTTTTGGGACGTATTACGTACAATATTTTTTTTAAAACGCGCACAATAGTTGACCGTTCTAGGCCGGAAAGTAAAAATGAGTCTGGTAAAACCTTTTACCGGACTATCACAATAACTTTCTGGCTCGGTCCGACAAAATGAAATTTTCTGACCTAAAAATAAACCGGAAAGTACTACTTTCTGGCCGATTTTAAAAAGAGTATTTACGATGCTTTTCAAAAATCTATTCCAAAGGATTTGTAGAACATATACACATGAACTTTCATTTTAAAATTTAGCTTTTTATACTAAAAAGTAGCCGCTGTAGAAGGGCTCCAGTATTTCCTTGTATAGGGTACAAGAAAATACTGCCACCTGGCAGCGGACGGTACAAGTTATTGAAAAGCACGCCTTGTTACAATCGGTCACCTAATTGTTCAGATTTTATTTGTATTCAATATTTGTCATTAGATCTAGTGCTTTTATAAAATAATTATCTTTCCATTTAACTATAATTTTTATGACAATTATCAATATTTATCGTTCATTTGACTTACTGGACAACTTTCATTTATTAATTTATTTATAATCAAATTTTAAGGGTTTTATTATCTTCATCAGTGCGTCTTACCCGAATTAATAGATCCCCGAAATATTAGAAATATGCCTATTAGAGAATCTCCGGATTCAATTATAACTAAAAAAAAACAACGATGTTACAATAATTTTTAATTTTGTATAAACCATTTCGTGTAAATATTAATTAATTATATTGTATACATTATGAATACGAATAATTTTGACCTTGTTAGGTCAACCCCCTAATCCCAGCAACCCCTAACTTAAGAATTTAAATAGGGAAAGGGTGTCGAGCGACCCCTCATTTGAAGCGTTTTTTAATTCTCTATTCGACAGTATCAATGAAAATTGGTTTTATTCAATCTCCCCCCCCCCCCACCCACCCATGAAATCACCCTCTAGATTAACTAAGGTGGGGGTGTTGTTTAGGAAAAATCCTGAAATGTGCCGTTCAATAGGTCAAAGGTGGCGTATTTTTTCCTAAACAACACCCCAACCTTAGTTAATCTAGAGGGCGATTTTCATGGGGGCGAAAAAAAATTGAATAAAACTAATTTTCATTGATACTGTCGAATAGAGAATTAGAAGACGCTTCAAATGAGGGGTCGCTCGACTCTCTTTCCCTATTTAAATTCTTGAGTTAGGGGTTGCTGGGGCGAGGGGGTTGATGTGTCAATGTTAAGTATGACATCAAAAGTTGTCCCCCAAAAATAAAAAATCGACGTGTCCGAGTGTTTTTTTAAGAAACTGGTCTGTGTCCCAAAACAGGCGTGTTTCCTTTTCAATGGCCCACCCTGTAATTGTAAATATTGTATCTGAACAACAAAAATAGTTCAGTTACTTAGCAATTTCCAATAAATGTAAAATATAGTTGAGCCAATCTGCATAACGAAAAATATGAACTACAAGTTTTATTTGTAATATAGGTAAGTATAATTAAAATTCCAGATAATTATTTAAAGTAGACCAGATTTACATTCATTATAATTACCAAAGAATTAATGTATAAGTAAGCAATAAATGAATCATTGCAGATTAAGACTGTAGCCAATGAAAATTCAACGAAGTAGACCAGTTTCAAATTCATTGTACTTATGGTAATTATTGGCTAGAAAATAGGTGTGCAATTGTAGCATAAATACACCTTCAACAATTTACCTGCAACTCACCCCCCAAAAACGAAAAAACGAAAAACTTTAGCACTACGTATATCGAAAACCAAGCATTTTAAGACATACGTTTATATGAACTTTTTGACTTAAAATTGGTTCAGGAATGCCCCCTTAAAACAAGTACATACCATTAAGTAATATCCTGTATATAGGGACTCTATAAATGCTAGAGTCCCTATACAGAGTCAGTAGATTAACAGAGTACCGCAAGCCTTTGACGCGACAAATGCCGCCCTGGCGGCCATTTTTAGTCCATATACATAAAATATACTTACGAAGTGCGTAATTTTTAATGAAATGCCGTGTTATTGTGCCGTTAAGTGTATTTGTTTTATTATATTCCGAAAAATTTAGTCAAAAACATCATCTACTTTACTGAGCGTGTAGTGAGTGAAGCACGGAAAGGACTAAAAATGGCGGAGGTTGCGGTACTCTGGTAATCTACTGACTCTGTCCCTATACAGAGTCAGTATGCTGTCCCTATATAAATGCGGATCCCCTCTGTTGGCGGAATTGGTAATAGCGACAAATAGTAAATACACGAAGACCATTCATAGATGGCGCTAAATATTGTTGTGTTGTTATCAGCGTAGTAAATAAACCTTATCTTTTTATTTATTTAAATTTAAAAAAACCTATACGGTACTTTATTAAGTAATTGAAACACTATATTCGTTGTAAGAAAATGAACATAATGATTTTTTACAGGTTTCTTTTCCAATTATTGATTTGCTGTCATTTTCTTGTACCCGCACAGTCATTTTATTCAAGTTTCTTTGTACACAAACAACAAAAATTCGGAGAAATTAAGTTCTCGTAAACAGAAACTGTTATGTTTCAAGAAACAAACCTACATTCTTAGAAGTTATTAATAATCGATGGTATTAACGATATAGAAACAGTCCTTTGTCATCATTTTCACTTTTCCAACATGCAAGCTGCTGTTATTATAACCACTGCTACCTCACAAATCTTTTAGTGTTAATTTTAAGTTAAAATTATTGGAATTGAAAATAATGGCTGTACATAACTTATCAAATATGCCAGTTAGGAAATATAAAAGAGAAGCTAGTGAAGTTAGCGGGTGCCTGAAGTATATGATCTTTGGCTTTAACGTTTTATTTTGGGTAGGTATTTCACTTTTCTATTGGTTATTATAACACAGTCATGTTAATGGTACTGTTTTAGTTGCTTGGTTTAGGAATTTTAACTATCGGTGTGTGGGCGTGGAGCGAAAAGGATATATTTAATAATCTAGGACGAGTTGCAAATATTGCTTTAGATCCTGCTTTCGTTCTGATATGTATAGGTACGTACTTACCGTTTAAATACGTTGAACTTAAATGCAAGATTTGTAGGTACCGTTACGTTCATTATCGGATTTACTGGTTGTGTAGGAGCATTAAGAGAAAATACTTGTTTACTGGCAGCTGTAAGTAGCCGAATTTTTTTTAATAAATCATATTAACCAACGTTCAAATTTTAGTATGCTATATTTTTATCGATACTATTATTGCTGGAAATGACAGCTGGTATTCTTGGATTTGTTTTCAAGGACTGGGTATGTAGCTATTAATAATTAAGTTGCCTACATTAAGCTTCGACCCCCAATCATATTAGTAATATCCTTGTGTATACAGGGTGTCCCTGAAATACGTGGACATCGCCTAACCACAGATTCCTGGTTCGAAAATAAGACGATATAAATAAACTTACCTATATACAATTACGTTTCGTTTAGCTAGTATTCACCTTCAAAGTTCTTTTAAAAAAAGTTATTTTATCCATAACAACAGAATGCTTGGATCGATTTGGATAATATTCGGTATTGTACTCCTTACAGATGTATGTCATCTTTTAAGGTGATATTAGTTATTATCAGTGAACCATTAGTGTACGAAGCAGGGGTAACCCGGCATAAACCAGTCAAAAACTTTTTAATGTTAAGGCCAATAACTTTCAAAACAATAGTTTCAGAAAGAGACATTCCATAGTAATTTTTTTTGTTACTTGTTAATTGATATCTGTTAAGGTTTGACACAAAAAAATAAAATCTGAGGGACCGCATACTGCATTTCTTAAAACAAATGTAACCTGACTACCAGACCAGACTATTAGGTTACATTTTTGTTTTAAGAAATGCAGTACGCGGTCCCTCAGATTTTATTTTTTTGTGTCTAAACCTTAACAGATATCATCAATTAACAAGTAACAAAAAAAATTACTATGGAATGTCTCTTTCTGAAACTATTGTTTTGAAAGTTATTGGCTTTAACATTAAAAAGTTTTTGACTGATTTATGCCGGGTTACCCCTGTTTCGTACACTAATGGTTCACTGATAATAACTAATATTATCTTAAAAGATGACATACATCTGTAAGGAGTACAATACCGAATATTATCCAAATCAATCCAATCGTTCTGTTGTTATGGATAAAATAACTTTTTTTTTAAAGAACTTTGAAGCTGAATACTAGCTAAACGAAACGTAATTCTATATGGGTAAGTTTAGTTATATCGTCTTATTTTCGAACGAGGAATCTGTGGTTAAGCGATGTCCACGCATTTCAGAGACACCCTGTATGTATACCACAAGGGTAATATAGAGCTAAAAATGTACTGAAATGAAACACTTTTTCCCTAGTTAGGTAATTGATGTTGGCAATACGGTTTATTTTCATCTTTAGGGCGGAAATATAGCTTTTTTTACTAATTTTATTAAATAATAGTTATTTATACCACTGTCAGCGCTAAAAGTGTATATGCTCGATCTTGTGTATGAAGTACTCCATAATTAGTTTGAGGTATACGTAAATGAGATATCCGAAATCGATCGCCATAAGTTTAAAAATTTAATAATGAATAGTTTGATTCCAATATCTCATTTATGCAGGGTTGCCCACTTGCCCTTCGTTCTTTAATTCTTTAATATTAATTTTGAGACAAAAGGTCAAGAGACATTTCTTATTCAAATGTTCCTTGTTTACAACCTAAAAATATTTTCAGGCCCACACTGCTCTCGGTTTCGTTTTCGATTCTAGACTAAGTTTGTTGTTTAGCCTTTTACCTACTTAAGTCAACTCATTTAGGAGAAAATAAATGTTTTTTTAAAAATTGTCGCCGAAATTAACAATCAGTAAAAAAATCATAACTATTCAATCATTGGCAACAGAGCAACAAAATTTAAGATTATCATAAACAAAAGAGCGTTTTATTTCTCGATAGGCTGATTTTGAACGAAATTTGTTGTAAAAGGGATGTACTGAATTTTTTCTAACGACCACAGAAGAACTGCCAAAAGTCGACTATCTTAAATAGAACGCCCTGTATATTTTTTCATCAATGATCTGCTTTTTAAGTTACCTAGCTTTAATTTTTTTTTTATTTTGAATTATTTTGTTTTATCTCCCAATTCTGAAAATAAAATTAAAGGAAGCAACAAACAATAACACTATTTGTATCAGATATTCACTTATTATTACTTAAATTGTGTTGTTACTTAAAAAACCAGGAATGTGAAACAAAAAAACGACTAGGTATTAAAATGTTATTGAGGCAGTACCTATGCTGTTCTTTAATCATAAATACCGAGAAATACATTTAACATAATTGCCATGCCAATAACAATAGACGACATACGCCAGTTTCAATTGATTGTATTTGACACATTATCGTCTTCACTTTGTTAAAAAGGCTAAATCGAATAGAAAATGTCATGTTTTCCAAATAACGAACTGGTTGATATGGTTTTCATTCTCGGGGAATGTTTCCAGGATACGTGAAGCTTTCAGATCAATCATGCGAATCATGCCTGATATCCTGGAAGATGTTAACACAAATTTTTCAAATTGTGTAAGGTAGTGTTTACACAATAATTAGGTAATGTTTTGTGTTTTGTACCATTCGATTTTATGTAAGTTTATTTATTAATTAATGTTATACATCAGCAAATAATAATAAGTCAATATATCTGATACAAATAGTGATATTGTTTGTTGCTTCCTTTAATTTCACTTTCAGAATTGGGAGATAACACAAAATAATTCAAAATAAGGTTATCATCTCGGAAACTATTACCTTTAGATATAGGACATATTTAACAAAAATTAAAGCTAACTTAAAAAGCAGTTCATTCATAAAAAAATATACAGGGTGTTCTATTTAAAATAGTGAACTTTTGGCAGTTCTTCTGTGGTCTTTAGAAAAAATTCAGTACATCCCTTTTACAACAAATTTCGTTCAAAATCAGCATATCGAGAAATAAACCGCTCTTTTGTTTATCATAATCTCCAATTTTGTTGCTCTGTTGCCAATGATTGAACAGTTATGATTTTTTTACTCATTATTGATTTCAGCGACAATTTTTAAAAAACATTTATTTTCTCCTAAATGAGTTGACTTAAGTAGGTGAAAGGCTAAACAAACTTGGTCTAGAATCGAATATGGATTTGAAAATATAACAATCTATAGGGTGTTCCATTTAAAATAATCAAGTACGATCCTGTACAGACGAAACCGAGAGCAGTGCGGGCCTGAAAATATTTTTAGGTTGTAAGCAAAGAACATCTGAATAAGAAATGTCTCTTGACCTTTTGTCCTAAAATTAATATTAAAGGCCTTCTAACCCTCTGCCTTCTTTGCCCTAAGGGCTGGTATTCTCTATCCGCTCCACTTCTTCTGCGCTTTGCTTCCAGCTCTCCCGTCTTACCACTCTCAAATCTTTTACCATTTCCTTCTGGATCTGCCTCCCTTTCTCTTCTCCCCTTTTGCTAGTAGTAGTATTAGACTTTGGTCCCTAATTCTTTGTACTATTGTGGGTTTTCCATATATGTACTGGTGTAATTTCCCAACATCTTCCTCTCCCAGGCTTCCAGTTTCTTAATCTCTTGCTTTTTCATTATCCAGAGCTCGGAACCGTACAGAATTGAAGGGCACACTACCGTTTTGTACAGTTGTATCTTAGCTGCCGAGGAGACGTGTTTAGATTTCAACAGGCTGCTTTACTTCCTATTCTCATTCTCCCCTATATTTCTGCCCTTTCTTCACTTGTGTTAGTTATTGTTACCCCTAAATATTGGAATTGGCTAACTTCAAAAAGATATGCTCTCCCTTGTGCCGTGATGACTCCTTCCCACCCATATTCTTTTGCTGTTCTTTCTAGCTTTTTAAATACTTTTTTTTAACTTCTCTGGTGATCTACTGATTAACGCCACATCGTCAGCATAAGCAGTACATTGGTACCTATTGTGGTGTACTTACCACTCCCGAAGTTTTGTCTATTACAGCTTCCAAGACTATATTCAATAGCGTTGTCAATAGTGGGTCCCTTTGTCTCAGGCCCAGTTCTACTCCAAACTCACTTGAGAGGTTTCCTCCTACAACTGCTCTGCTTTTCGAATAATTGTTCAGCGTCATGTGTACCAAACAAATTAATTTCTCAGCCATCTTGAGTTTTCCCATTACCCTGTACATTTTGTCTCTTTTGATTTTGTGAACAGAATGTGTAGTGGTTAAGCCTTGGTCGTAACTTGTCGCTTGTATTTGTTTTAGCACGCATAATTTTTTGTCCAGTGCCTCCCTTTTCTTTCTTCTGCATGTACTCTTTGCTGCCTCTCTTATTTCCTTAATCCTTCTTCTGTCTCCTCTTTGAGCATTTTCATTCTAGCCTCTCTCCTCACAAATTTCCTTGCAGTCGCTGTTATACCAATCTTCCCTTATTGCTCTCTAAGTTTGTTGATCGCTATCTCTTTACCTAAGTTTAGAGGTACAGTAGAGTCCCGCAATTCTGAACTAATTTGGACTGAACACTGTTCGGTTTAGCGAGAAGTCCATTACTTACATATTTTTAACTCTCTTGATTTTATTTTCTCATTTGTGTTTTAGATTAAATCTCAAGCAACAGCTGGCTTTCAAACATTTATAATTCACTATCGCGAAGATCCTGATCAGCAAAATTTAATTGACTGGATTCAAGAGGATTGGGTATGTATACAAAGTTTATTATATATTATATTGTCTTACCTTATTCAGAATATAAAATCTCTATACAATAAACCTAAAACATACCAAATGTGATCTTACCTATTCTGATTTTTCATATTCAAATTCTTTTTTCTACAAACGTCAAAAAATGACAAACAATACTATTGTATTATACACTGTTCTCCTGTTCTCGAGCCTCTGTCTCATACCTTGCAACTTGTCATTCATGATAGCAATCATTTCTTCTATACAATCGCCTTCCAAAAAATGAAAATTACGGTTTTTTAATAACTGTCATATGGTTTATGTACATCGCAAATAATAAGGGCCCCAAATATGCTTCCCTGGGGAATCCCCAATTCTACGTATACTTTCTTCCCATGATTCAAACTCACTTTTTGTCTCCTACCTGTAGGGTAATTTTCAAACCATTTCAATCCCATTAATCCCAATGTTTTTCATTTTGATTAGCAATTGTTTCAACAAATACTATAATAACGATTTTCCCTCGGTCTCGGATTTCTTTCCAATTTCCAATTTCCAAAAGTTTTATTAACAGAAACCTTTTTATGTAACATTTTTCTTTACATTTCAGTTGCAATGTTGTGGAATAGAGGGACCAAAGGATTGGGATAGAAACAACTACTTTAATTGTTCCTCTCGTGACATCGGTAGTCGCGAAGCTTGCGGTGTTCCATTTTCATGTTGTAAACGTAAATCTAATGTAAGCGAACGAAGCTATATCGAAATAATATTAAAATTTTCTTTTTAGGAAGTTATTAAGAATAAGCAGTGCGGTTACGATGTTAGAAGACCTAGCTTTGTAAGTACACCTTCTTCCTATTAATTAACGCTTTGCAAACCTATTTCTTTAACAAGGTGACACATCTTTTCTTTTAGAATTAATTCATATGTCATTATGAATTTCTGCATGTTTTGTGTGCAGAAAAAAATCATTTCTCTTCCACTTCGTTGAGATTATTTTGTTAAAGTGTGTTTATTCTCCAATTTTGTATATCAAATTCTATTGTACAATTAATAATTGTATCTCACGTAATTTATCAAATGTGATTGCGATACTAATCTCAAGTTTTACTAACAATAGCCTGGCGAACGGCACATTTTTGAACGGGGCTGTTTAAGAGCCGGGGAAGAGTGGATTGAAAGTAATCTTGTACCAGTTGCAGGTGTAACTGTAGGAATAATGGTCTTACAGGTACTTACCTCATAAGTGGTAATGAACCTCTTTTGCTTTGTCTGCATGTAGTACACAACTCTTTCATTTTATTTTTGTATATGTTTTGTTTTTGAGTGTCCGAATTTCAGAATTTTGATGTCGCCAAAATAATTAATGAAAAAGGTTGTCTTCAGTCAGCTGAAGAGTGGATAGAAAGGAACATGATTACCTTAACCACGTGTGCTATTTTTATTTTATTTGCACAGGTATGCTTTTTTTTATTATTTTGTAACTTTAAACATTAATTTTCTTTAATTAGGAGTTTTATATGATTATTGTTAATTTAGTAGAAAAAAAAAGGATGAAATGAAGTAAGTTCTCTCTCTTGACACCTTTTGTTATATTCATGCATGCATTCCTACTGAATATCAAAGGGAGTGAATTTGTAATATGTTTAATAATTGTTTACAGATTTTGGGAATATGTTTTGCTCAAAATTTAAGAGCTGACATATTCGCACAAAAAGCAAAGTGGCACTGACAATCAAGAACTCCCGTAGCTGTGTAGTACAATTTTCGTTGTCGCATAGCTTGGGACTCAACTTCTTTTAACCGCATTGATGTTGTTTAATCATTTATTTCTTATAATGTTAATAATTGACATGTACATATATGTATAGTGTTAATATTTGTATAAAAAAGCGCTGCTACGAATAATATATTTCTATATTATATGTCTGCGACTAAGAAGAAAATCTATTTATAAAATTCCGAGACTTTTCCATTGTAAATTTAAGGCAAATTTTTATCAACTTGGATAAATGACATTGTTCAATTTATAACTCATTAGGTTATAACTATTTGTTGTAATAATTGTAATTTGTAGTTTGTGAAACAAAATGTTAGAGATTACTAGTTTTGTACAACACAAACTTGACTACTGATATTGTTAATACATTCCATTACACACGTCTTTGTAGAAATGAAAAATTTATCTAATTTTTCATTCGTACGTGTGATTAGATTATTTATTAACTTAGAATATACTAACATGTGATATTTTTAATTTAACAATACATGAATTCTCATATTACTGTATTACTAACTGCCAATTTAGTGTTAATTAAGTTCATTTATAGTACGAGATTCGGTAGATATTTGAAATATATACCCTCATCTGTTATTATACGATGACAAAGATTATAAGTTAGATAATATATACCTACGTCGATAAATTGCAAATGGGTTGCCTAGCTAAATCGCGTACCGACGATGTTAAATCCGCTTTCTTTCAGAAGAACGCTCTGCATCCCTGTTTGTTACATCCATGGTTGCCTAGATTTTAGATATTATCTTTTCAGCGCGAGCGTGGAGAGTGACAGAGAGCGCTGCGCGCGCCATTCCATATAACAGACAGGGATGTAGAGCGTTCTTCTGAAAGAAAGCGGATTTAACATCGTTGGTACGTGATTTAGCTAGGCAACTCATTTGCAATTTATCGACGTTGGTATATATTATCTAACTTATAATCTTTGTCATTGTATAATAACAGATGAGGGTATATATTTCTAATACCGGATCTTATACTATTATGGTTCCACATTTTTTTTGCTTACGACATCCTATTTAAATATAATAAATTGTGTACCTTAAAAACCAAAATTGTTAATTTTTCAAATTGTCAAATTGTAAAAAATAAAAATAATTTTTAATTATATTTAATCTGTCACTTATTTAAACTACATACTCATCTGGTCTCATTCCTTGCATTGTAGTATAATGATAGTATTAGCATAGAGAATGACATGCTCTATGGTATTAGCATTTAAAATGGTTTTGACTGATGAATGAAGAAAAATATATGTTAAATATGAGGGATTTATTTTCGACCTCCAATCGCACAGAATGAATGCCAGACAGGGGGGTGTTGTGCGAATCTCCCCCTCCACACATTCTGTCACTGCCTAGTCCAACATAGCAGTTGTTGGGGAACTCCAGTCACGCAAACATGGCTGTGCCTATTGTTTGCAAAGTGTTATTATTCTTTTTTTGCAGGCAGAAGGGAATAGTGCAGCAAAAATTCATTGAAGAATAAGTTGTGTTCGTGAATGGTGTCGAAGTTTAAAGATGGCCGAGTTAACCAAGTGGTTAAGAGAAAGAGGTGTGTTGATTGTGGAGTTTATACAGCCGTGGACAACAATTACTGCAGATTCTTATTGTGAAATTTTGCAACCCTTACGATGAGCTAGTCAAAACACAAGAAGAGGCATGCTGACTTCTGGAGGTGTTCTGATCCATGACGATGCCCGTCCTCAACAGTACTCGTGCAGTCCATGTTTAGCAATTTAAATGGGACATTTTTGAACACCCATCATATAGTCCCGATTTAGTGCAGAGTGACTTCCTTCCACCCTAAATGGAAGAAGTGGTGCTTGCAAACCAAAAGTCTAAAATTATGTAGAGAAGTAACCTTGATTGTACATTACTTTTGGTAATAAAATCAGTTTTTTATATTCGCCTCTTACTATTATTTTCACGCTTGAGACACATATTCCCGTTCATTTTATAAGGTGCTTTTATTGTGATTGGGATATTATTTCTTTGAATAAAAATAATCAGTAGTGCAAGAATAACGATACTAACACTGCTTTTTAATTTATTGTAAACTACTCGCCTTATTCGCCCTCTAGTGAGTCATGTGTTACAACTGCTGTGAAATAATCAGTTTGTTTTACCGTTGAGTGAAACTTCTGTATTCAATGGTTTTACTCAAAGGTGTATATGGAGCTCCCTATTCTTTCGTTGCAACTCCTGTTCATTATCGTATCTTTGGCTCCCTACTCGTAATGGTAAAGGTGGGTCTATCGACCTGTACATGTAAAAGAGTTTACTGAACAGCGTGTTGCTCTTTATGATTGCCCGGATAACTATAGCTTTGTCGGCCCTTTTCTTCGTAAGAAGAGAATGAGGTTCGTTTTTGTTGGATTAGCAGATAGACCCCCTTTTCCGAACCATGCTTCCACAGAATTTAAAGCTCCCTGCATCACATCTGGTATGGTCTCTTCAAATCTGCCACGTACCACAATCACTATGGCATCGGGATAGCCAACAATGGTGTTGTTGTCTGATAATTGACATAAACCATTTTGGTGATTTAATTAAGTAATGAAATGTCAATTATCAAAAACAACATTTGTGATTTACATGGTTTACTTTGACAATATTAACTATAACAAATCCGTAATTAAGTAATTGTGTTATTCTATGATTAATAACTCAAAAACGGCTCAAGATAAAGACAACATATGATATATGTTTTGAAATCAGAAAAAAGATCTTTTCAAAAATGTAACAAAATACTAATCATATACAGGGTGTTACATTAAAAAATTACATCATATTTTTGTTTTGCCCTGTAAACGGCGAGTAACTGAACTATTGATAGCATTTTAAGAAAATTCAGTTAGAACCATACAACTTTCATACATAACTTTTTTTTCTACGAGCAATAATAACGATAATAAGGGGTGGGTAATTAATAGTGAATAACTCGGTACCTACAGGTTTTTAACAACTTTAATGGAATGTAAAAAATCCGCATTATTCTGCAATCTTTAGGTAGGTATACTACAATCTGATTTGTTCGCATTAATCCTATTTCATTAGGTAATCACTGCGAAAGCATACAATAGTGATTGTTTGCTTTATTGAGTCCAGTATAGATAAGTTTTGCATGGTAAAGAATGGCTCTAACGATGACATTACTGAAGTAGTATGAAGAATTTTAAACGAATATGTCGCCAAGTAACGTCCGCTACCTAGTTCGCATTGTTACTAATTTTTTGGATGCATCTATATCTTCTCTTGCAACTTTCGGAGCATTTTTCCCGAGTAGTAGATGTGAGTGGGTAAGTCTAAGTCAATAATTACAATTAATAAACACATTTCAGATCATTTTTTGGTTTAATTTTCTAAAAAACTGGTACATTGGAAATTGACATATCTATACTTTAAGTACGTAACTACTTTGCTTAACATTTAGGTAGGTATATAAAAATAGCATGAATTTCATGATATTAAAAAGGATTGTGGATACAATGGTATTTTAAAATACTTTAAATAATATAACATCTACAAAATAAAATAACTTAACTACGAGAAATTCGTTTACACATTATCACATAACATGAAATACGTACAATTGTGTACTAAACTATAGCACACTATGAGTAAAATGTGAGTACTGACTGTTGATTGCCTCTTATTAATAAATACGGGGGAAGATCTTTTGTTAAAGCTTCTAACCATGCCATATATAAAGGTGGTGGTACGGAACCCTTTCTAGGCATTGGAAGGGACCTACAAAATAATTCTGTTGTTTGCGAAAAACAAAATTAACAATACTCACATAACTACTAAATTGGCGTTACTGGAATTTTCAAGCAGCAATTCTCTTAGCCTCAAGTGCCTGTTAGTTTTTTCTTGGAGGGTTGCCAATTCAATATCCGTGATTAGGTACTCTAAATTACAAAAATAGAATTTAATTACTTTCATAACCGCAATGTTGCGTAAACTAATTTAAAATGTCTTTAACGCACCACTTCCGTTATCCCTGTAATCTTCTATAATAGTATCAAAGAACTCTACAGTCTTTAGTTTTGGTTTATCAGAAATTTGTACCATTTGTAAACTGGAATAATCTAACCGGAACTTTGATAATAAGTTAGCCATACTAAAAGTGTAACAGTTAAAAACTGATTTTTGTACATTACATCATACGTACTTTCTTTCCTCTAATTCTAATTCTTGCTTGTTGTTAGCTAATGCAAATACTCGTAATTTACAATTTGACCAATCTTGTCGCGTTGCTATGATGTACGGTAATAACATTGTAAGACCTCCATCGTCGTATAACCACCAAACATCTATGGTGCCTTTATTCTGTTTCTTTTTGAATGTAGACATCATATCAAAAACTGCTTTAGGGACTTCTTGTCCTGACGGTGACGTAAATAAAATTTTCTCTGCGAGACCCTTTTTCTTATTTTTAAGATTTTTGCTTACAAGCGTATTTCCGTTTTTACCGGGTGCTACTAAATCTGAAATGATAGCTAAGTATTAACCGTGGGAAAAAATAATCACTAATACTTACTAATAGTAGGATATGCAGAAGAGACTATACTTTCTGAAACGCCGATGTGAGATATATCTAAATTGGAATCGGCGTGCATCATCGCTCTTGATATATTTGGGAATGCATGAGTCGAAGGATGTTGTGATAGAGTATTTTCAGTTAAAGGAGTCGTTGCAGTCTCGTCTTCTTCCAATATCCTACTGTAATCTAGGCCATCTGGTAAGCGTAAGATTGCAACGGCTAGTCGATTCTCAAAGGCGTTACTAAAAATAATCATTAATTGATTACTTTTTTCATAAGAGGTTGATTACTGTAAAACGTTAAAGTATGCGTTGATATGGTCCATGTTGCATATTTTCCAGTCATTTTTAAATCCCATCATTAGAACGTTGGGACTCAATTTTCCAATTCCTGTTGTTTGCAATAAAGCTGTTGCTCCAGTTTCAAAGTCCATACCGTCAACTAGACTGTAGAACGCCTTCACTTTTGTTCTCTTAGACACTGGTAGGCGGATTTGGTTTTAGTTGCTCGTGTACGGTATGTTAGTCGGTTCTGAAACGAAAGTTTGTTTGTTTGGAAACCTTTTGTCCAATTCAAGAAAATCTAAATATATAAAAAAAAGGTTGTGTACTGCCTTTCTACCTACCTCTGCAATTTCTGCGATGATGAGTAAAGAATTATTTTTAGTAATCAAATTGGCAAAATCAAGTAAAGGTGGTCGCGCTTGTGGTTTTCCACACAATAACAAAATCTGAGGCTGATAATTTTTGACATGTTCCCCGATATTAATCAGACGGTGTGACGTTGTTAACGCTGTTTTATAAGTCTGCGCTTGAGTTGACGAACCCCAGTTTACATCTAAAAGTGTCATTTATTAATGACATATTTATTTATGGTTGTACTGACCTGGTTTTCTATATACGACTATAAGATACAAGGCAAGAATTACGATAAACGTAATTAGAGACGAAAGCCAGTTGATCAGAAACATTATGATGACGCACATAAAGAATCCCGCGAGACTTAGCCACGTATTATAGTACTAAAAAAATAGTACAAATATAATTTTTGTTAAAAACTTATTTAACTTACCCTAAACGTTGGTCTCCATCCCAAGGGTTTTATTAAAGCAGCATGAAAGGTGCAAAAGTTTATTAGAGCGTAAGATGCTAAATAGAAATTTGAGATTAATGGAGCTACGGCGTTTAAGTCGGCTGTAACAAAATAAATAAATTAACACATAGGTAAATAATCAAAAAGGTAAGGGCCCGCTTACCAATTAGGATGAAAGCAGCTGCGACAAAGAACGTCAATACATAGCCACGGTAGGCCTCTCCGGATTTACCGTATCCTTTAGAAAAGAATATTAAGCCGGGATAAATCCTATCAATTCCTAAGGCTTGGATGAGTCGGGGAACAGACAACAAATTTGTAAGGGCTGTGCTTAAGGTAGCTGCAAAACATCCCGCGTAAATGAAAGGACCCCAACTCGACATTAATTGCATGACCTACAACAATATTGCTAAATTAATGATCTATTACTTGATCATTTCCGTATGATTCCTTGGAAAATAATTGTGTACATGCAAAATTATTAACCAGGCTATGCATGTTTTCAGTGACGTGTTCACTAAAAACGAAGTATTTTGTAAATTCGAGGGACCTTAAAAAACCTAGGTTTCATACTTTGTGGTGACCTACTGAAATAAATTATAACTGGTGAATTTATTAATTTCTACTATAATTCTTGACTAACACTTTTCGATATTAATTAAGTATTTAAATATGTTTCGAATGGTAAGGAAAGCAATACCATAACGAAAACGCGCAAAGGGAACAGATTTTAGTAATATACGGTGAGTGTCTCCTTGGAGTCTTCTTTAGGAGTTCGTAGTAGTGGTTTTAACAAAACTCAATGCACTTCATTAGGCCGACGTTTCGACTAGATAAGTTTAGTCTTCTTCAAGGCGTCTGTCAAAAATTGAGAAACCTATGGACAAATTCGCCAAGTTTTGAAATTTTTAAACATTACAGTCAGAGATATTACCATTTTAATTCAGTGTTGGGTCACATTTTTGACTTGACTAAGAACAACCTTAAATTCCAAAGTTACAAATGGTGGCCTACCTTGCGCTGCACAAAATTCCTTTTATTAAATCGGAGGAAGGCTCTCTCTAACGTTCACTCAACATGTATGAACGCTGAAGATACGATTTGGCGATGTTTCATACAATTATTCATTGCAAAGATGTAAAGCAACAAAGAGATTATAAATAAAGGAATGTGGTTACAATATTATCTAGTGTTAACTGTCAATGCACCATTGAATTCTTTTTGTTCAAAATAACTTTAATACTAGGCGTCAGTCATAGGAAAACGTGTTCAATTTGACAGGAATTAATATTTGTTAACACAGTAGGCGTCGGAGTTCCATAAAATACCACGGGCAATTAAATGGCGTAAACGGCATGAAATTGTTACGATCTAACGCACGGCTGTGAAATTTATGGCAATCGTCAACACCTACAATAGTTATTTTTGTATCTAGTGCGCGAAATGCCACTTTGGTGATCGAGAACTGATTTATTTAACGAGGCGCAGCTGAGTTAAAAAAATAGTCGAGATCACCAAAGTATTTCGCGCACGAGTTGCAAACAAAATTTTTTCTACAAACGTGAAAAATTATTTGAACGTTAAAATACAAAACTCTCATCTAGTTTGCGTGCAGTGCGCGAAGTAAGTACTTCGCGCACGGCGTCGTCATTTCGCGCACGCTGTCATGGTAACGTAGGAAAGTGAAAAAAGGGTCACTTTGCGTATTGTTATCGATGCGCAAACCTTGTCATTTTTTGACGTTTGTAGAAAAAATACTTTCTGGTAATGTTTCTCAATCGAACAAAGTTCTCTTACTTAGTCTCCAAAAATGAGAAACAAAATTTTTTCCCTTTATTCAGAAAGTTGACTGTTTCTGCTTAAGTCGTTTCAAAAATGCTCGAAGGGAACATTTTGTGCGTAGGAATTCCCAAATTGAACAAAACAATTTCACCTCCATTGAAAAGCACTTAAACCAGGTTATTTTTGGCAGTTGCGTAACCGTAAACTTGTGGGCAATAAATAGTCGAGCTATAAACGCACCGCATACGCAATTAGTGCCTAATTAAGTTTAGTTCATTGTTTTAAAAACTACTTGCCTTGATAAAATGCTTTTTAATAAGAGACACATTTTCAACACGCGAAAAACATTTTAGTTGATGTAATTCTTGAAAAAACTCAATGTACAATAATCACTATATACTTACCGAGTAACTGTTGAAGAGTCCAAAATTACAGCTAAAATCGGAAACACAACTAGTTAATGTGTTATTAGCCAAGTCAATTACGCTTCCACTTGCATCTCTCATTGCCGCCGCTCCAGCAAATAATACGAATGTAGCATAAGAAATCATTGAAATTAACAACGCCAAAAGTGTTCCTTTCGGGATAGACGATGCCGGATCCTAAACGATATGAAATTAAGTATTGTACAAATTTAATAAAAAGTTATTACTTTTAAATCTCCAGAAATGTTAGCACCCGCTTGAATACCAGTAACCGAAGGGAAAAAGACGGCAAATACTTGAAAGAAGTCATATGGTATACCATCCTGTTTCCTATACGCAGGATACCAATTCTCCTTCAGAACTTCAGCTGAAACATATTAATTGTGTAAATCAAACTATTTTTGTATGTGTCGAAAGTTTAATATTTATTTATATTGTTATTATTTGCCTCCTCTTCTTGTTTAGTTAACCACAAAGCAACCCATCCCCATCTGATTAGTATTTATCTTTTCGTTACTCAAATTTACTCGGAACGTTTAATTCAAAATTTATGGAGAAACATCGAAGGATAACAAAGTTTCAGACAACTTTGTTCGTAAATTGATATGGGTCAACTAATACATTTTTTATGTCTAATTAAGCGAAGTGTTATTACTTTTCCTTCGCATGACATAAATCTTAAGCTTGATATATAATTAATAGTTGATTAATTGGGTTACTAAAAATCTATCAAGGAGATGTGCAAAAATCAATTTTTTTTCTTCACAATGCGATTGCGCGTAAATTGTGTATCAAAAGTTTCCTTTTTGTTCTGCAAGGGTAATTATTAAGTAATAAACTGTAAAAGGTGGCTCTATAAAATTTTAAGCTGTATTAATCATTAAATTGGTCAAAGATTATTTATTCCACCTTCCACCACGTCATCTAAATTACTAAGTAAAATTTAGAGTTGTAATGAAAGGGAATCATTTTCAATGCAACTACGACAAACATCTCGAATTTTTGATAAAGCTGTTAAACTTTATGCACAAAAGCGCCATATAAATTGTGTCTTTGGTCAGTACAATCAGTTTATGACCGAAAAATTGTTTGGAAAATTGCATTGTAGAGACCTTTTTAAATCGTGAACACAAATTTTTTATCTACTTACAACTTCTATTCGTATTCATGTTCCTGTTACATGTCTGAAACTCGTGTTAAAATGCCCCATATTCAAATGTCCTAAGGGCTTTTAAAATTCCGGAATTACGAGTTGTTCCTCTAAGGCGTTCAAAGTTACAAATCTGATTATTTCGCAACAAGCAATTTGTTTTAGAGTGATTGAACAGCAGAAAGGTCCTATGTCTCCATATTGGTCCATTCTGTTTAATTTTTATCTTCTATTTTCAATTAAAATACATAATTCGATGATTCCTTTAACAGGTTGACTGCCAAGGGCAAAATAAGAAAAATATTAAAAATTTCATTTTCCAGTTTTTCGATTTGTAGTATAGAAATTGTCGATTTAAAGCTATTGCAACTATTGGTTTTCAATTATCTCTTTTATTTATTTTATAAAACGTGTTTTTAATGAACAGACACCGGTGTCTGCAGTTTTCAATTTGGGCCTGTAACTTCCCGAAAATGTTTTGCAGACACAGTTGTGCAGACACATTGCAAGTCGTAACTTTGTCATTTGTACATTTGCTGGTACAACCAAAAGCTTTTTTTAGAATTATTTAGTATGTACTTATTATTCTTAAAATAAAATTGAAATATGTGACTGAACATGTTGTTTGTTAACATAGGTACTGTCCCAGGGCCAGATGTGATGAAGTTATGTTGTGGCACACCTTCTGTGGAGCCATAGCAGGCACATCACTACCTTACATTTAGCTTATTTGCAGACACATTGAAAATATAGGAAGTTTTTAGTCAGACTACGTAGCAGACACCCGTGTCTGCTTGAAGCGTTGCCGGACATGCTCGTAAGCAGACACCGGTGTGTCTGTCGTGGCAGTCAACCTGTTAAACAAATTTTACCATAATTCATAATGGCCTTAATGTGCTGTTAAGGCTCACTTGTACTTCATTTAATATGTAAACTGGAATTGTATTTATGGAAACGAAAATAATATTAACAATAAAACGAACGCTTTTGGGTTCTCCGTAATGATTCCATAAACGAGATTTTCATCTCGGTAGAATGTAGATTTCATTTTAATTATAATTTGGAATGGAACAGTTTGTAATTTAGCGTAGCAGTTCAAATTCAATTATTCACTGTATTTTTCGGCAATTGATTCCAAGTGGAAAATAAGGCGTTATTCATTTTTAATTTCCTAAACAAAAACAATTCGAACGCTTTCTTGAACCACCCGTGTTACTTATATTTTGCGGAAAATGTGTATCATTTAATGCCAGAAATTGAGTTAAAACTGTGTGTCATTTTTCGTTTCGAGATCTGAGTAAATGTTGCCTGTGTCAGATCGTGGCCACATTTTTGGCCAATATTTCGTTTATGAACTCACTCATATGTATGGGGCATTGTCGTGCAACAAAAACCACGTTTACCAACGCTACTCGCGTCGAAAGATTCTAGCCCATCACACTAAAGTAAAGTAAGACGTATTTTATAATTTTTTGCTCCAAACTTCTCGGGGATGATACCCTTTGAATAGAAAAAAAAACCGACGACCGCTAACCCATTTTTTCGGCATGATCCAAGAGTGGACAGTTTTCCAAAATTTTCTTAAAAATGCAACAAGTTTGCAATGTTAACATGCATTATTTTAAATTTAACATCTTATCAATTACAATTTGCTATTTCATTTATTGAGAACCAACCTCGAAGGGTACTTTAAATGGTGTGCGGTCAATTCGCCCCGGCACTTCGCCCTCGGACACTTCGCCCCGGACTTTTCGCCCTCGGACATATCGCCCCCAAGACATTTCGCCCCCTGATATATCGCCCCCAAGATATTTCGCCTAAAAACATTTCGCCCCCGAAACATATCGCCCCCAAGACATTTCGCCCCCGAAACATATCGCCCCCAAGACATTTCGCCTTTACATATTTCGCCCCCGAAACATCGTCCCAATATTCCATTGTCCATTGTTTATTAGCTTATACAGTGGTCCAAATTTCGACGCTCACCATCGGTATCTCGGTTATTAGAAGAGGTAGAGCAGCGATTAAATAGGGAATGGTTTTTAGAATTCAATTTTCGCGATAAATCTCATTTCTAATTCTCTTCAATGTCTTTAGATTTTCAAATAATTTTAAAAAAAACGAAATTTCCTGATTCCAATTTTCTTCAATAACTCCACAGCTTCTAATCTGACCTCTTCTAAACTTTTACAATGTTCGAAAACATTTTCAAGACAAACTTTTTGATGTAATCAGAAAACCACCGTTCTATTTTTAATTTTTTAAGTAATGTGTGCCAGCAATGGTTTTCATACGGCAGATGTTATAGAATTTTTATTAGTTAATTGCCTTTGTAAAGAGATTTTCAAAAATGTATAACATGGCTGAAAAATATTTATTTATGGGAGAGATATTAAGAAAAACATGTATTTATCTTTAATAGCACATGGGAAATGTAAGCTTAAAGGTATGCAAGTGCTAAGTAACACTGTGAAATACAGAAACCAGAACTGTGTTTTTGAAAATCTACGAAAATTATGGAGAATTTGAATGTCACGGGTATTAAACCCTGAAAAACATTCCCTAAGTATTTAACTGCTTCTTCTAATAGATCTACAAATGGTGAGCATCGAAATGTGGACACACTGTATATGTATAACGGATGAAGGCGATGTGAGGGCGATATGTTTTGGGGCGAAATTGTCGGGGGCGATATGTCCTGGGAGGCGAAGTGTATGGGGGCGATTTATCTTGGAGGCGAAGTGTCAGGTGGCGAAATGTCCGGGGGCGAACTGTCCGGGGGAGAAATGTCCGGGGGCGAACGGTTCGTGGGGCGAAGTGACGGGGCGAAAAGTCCGGGGACGATGTGTCATGGGGCGATTTGCCCTACAACCACTTTAAATATCAAAATAAGGACGTGACATATTACCTACATTAAAATTGCTCAAAATGCTGCATGCAGTTAGTATTTTTGTAACCTCATGTCAATGTTCACCTATTCTGATTGAGAATTTAAATGAAGAAATGGTTACACTGCTCCTTTAATAACACTTGACTAAGGTTGCGCAGTGTATTGAATTCATCCAAACTTCATTTAGGTAAAAACCACAAGGTCGTTATTCGGTGCGTGTGCTCTGTTGCCAAGCCACAGACGCAATTACGGAAGTATTCGACCGTTTGCTTGTGAGTATTTGAAATGAGAATACCGCCGACTGTGAAATAAGCTCTGTGATTCGCTTTCTTAGTGCTAAAGGCGTGAAAGCGGCTGAAATTCATCCTCAGATTAATGAAGTCTACGAAGAAAACGTTATGAGTGATGGGATGGTAGGGAAATGATCGTACAAAATTATGACAAAACGTTGCAGCAGTTGTTCAACGAGGCGGCAGATTTGTACGGATTCTACCTACAATACAATAAGTGCCTTAATATTGGTGGAAATTATGTTGAAAAGTAGATTAAAGTACCTACAGGCTTTCATGAAAAAATAAAATTGTTAGAAAAAGTTTACTTGTAGAGATCTTTTATATTTCAAAACGGTAGGGGAGAGTGGGATAAGAATGTAAGATGACGAACGGGGTAAGATGACGATCGTCATTTTAACGAAACACCATAAAAACTCATTCTTTCATGATACTGACATCTAGTGGTTAATAGGAGAAATAATTTTATGCGGTCAAACTCTGGTGGAGTTTTAGCCCAATCGAATTAGATCAAAAAAGGGGTTGACACGGAAAAAATTTTTTCGGAAATCGTTGGAGGGGGTGATTGGTAGTCTACATTTCGGTTTTCGGGATTCTCACTTTGTTGTGTCATCCGCCATCTTGAATTTGAGAGTGAATTCTTGTTTATTGAATAACTCGTTTATTTTCAACTTTACACGAATAATAGTTATTACCAAAGTTGTTTGGAATCAAATTTCCTATTATTTTGTTCCTTATCAATTTTTCCCCTAGGATCAATATTTTTCGATTAAGATCCGGAAAGAGGGGGTGAATATTTCTTTATTTAATAACTCGTGTATTTTCAGTTTTACACGAAAAATGGTTATAACTACTATCGGAGTAAAAATGCAAGGCCTCTGACTTTAAGTGATCATAACAAAAAAACTGAGGGGTGAAATTTCTTCATTTTTGGGCAGTACGTTAGTCATTTATATATGTTTAACATGTGTAAAAAGCAAAATGCTAGAATCAGTTGTTTAACTTTTATTTTAATTAACAGCAATAAAAACGCTGTATTTAGTATTTTCCTGGCTGACGGTCAGTTTTAACTTATCATAAAATTGTTATTGTTTCATAAATTGTTACCAAATTTACAAATGTTGCAGCACACATACTTCTGAAAAGTCGACAGCCAATAAATATTGATTATTCATATGATTAACTGGTTTTATAAGCCCTAACCGAAAATGTGCTATTTCGCAATTTACGGAAGTTAAAGAAAAAATTCTTGTTTTAAATGCTAAATTTGATATTACTTAAATCTAACTGCATTATTCTCTTATTGAAAATAAAATTTGTTTTCTTGTAATTCCAAGTAAAATGTGTTGTTTATCGCGAAAGAAAGATGCACATATTCCCGCGAGAGGTAATCTACCACATCGTAAGCAGCGAGCGGCAACCCACAACAATGTGATTATTCTTTTGCATTGTACAAAACCATGCGCTTTACAGCAATAGTGTACGACAACAGCTGCCCCGCGCGGCCGCGCTTCTCCCCTCCAACTGGTGCATGCATCCTTTTTTCAAAATTTCTTTAAAAAAAAACGATGTATAATGACATTATTTTTGTGAATCGTGTTAGACCACAGTATAATTGCTTTAACCTTGTTATGTTACTGTCAAATTGTTAATATCGAACGTTCAGGTATTGAGTTACATAAGATGTCGTTTTTTCATTATAGCTTTAAGACTAATAAACCAATTGGCCTCAAAAGCATCTCAGATTGACAAAAAAGTATACATTTTTCAAATATATAAGTATCTACCACTCAGTTTCAATAATATAGCCGTAATTAATTTTTAAAGTGGAGCGCTTGTGCGATTTGAGTCATAATTAGCGCTTTTTCTCACATACACTGATACAGAAAATTAACGATGTGTTGCAAAAATCTAAAACTGTACACCTTTTTGTAGGAATAAATGATCTTTTAAATGCACTTTATTTCATTAAATTATGATTGCTAATTACTGAGATACAAGCTTCTAAAGTCAGAGGCCTTGCATTTTTACTCCGATAGTAAAGTTGCTTGTAACTTAATTTCCTACAATTTTGGTCTTCATTAATTTTTTTAGGATCGATATTTTTCGATTAAGACCCGAAAAGAGGTGGGGGTGTGAACCTAAATATTCTATTATCTCGTTTATTATTGAGTTTTTTGTAGAAACGATGAGAACCTAACTTATTGAAAATTTAATTTGCTACAACTTTCATGCCAACTCTTTGTTGTAAGGTTCACAAAATTTCTTTTTTGAAAGAGGTTCAAAATTTGAATTATGACAGTTTGAAACGTTTAGCCGATAGTCCGGTCGAGTTTGGGCTGTCTGATTCTTCATCATGACTGTCTATGGCTTCATCCATAAGCTTAGGATGGTCGATGGTGACTCGTTCTGACGATAGGTTGTCGTCACTATCTATGTCGTCTGCATCGAGCAGCTCTCGAATTACGACGACGTTCTCGCACGTTTCTCCGCTGCAGTTATCATAAGACAGAACATTTGAGTCCTGCTTTGCGACAACCACACATTTTTTCGCACACCATTTGGCATTTGCACGAAATTGTCTTCAGCAAAAAATCTGATGCTGGATCGGCAATTGTAGCGACAGGTTCTAGTCCACCATTAGTGATATGATATTCAGGTAAGTAGGTACCTAGTAGGTTATTGCATGAACAAAATTTCACCCGCACCTCTTTTCGGGCCTTAATCGAAGCATATCAATCCTAGGGAAAAATTGATAAGGAACAAAATTGTAGAAAATTGAATTCCAAACAACTTTGGCAATAACAATTTTTCATGTAGGTAAAATTGAAAATAAACGAGTTATTCAATAAACAAAAATTCACCCCCTCTTTTCGGGTCTTTATCGAAAAATATCGAATCGAAACATATAAATCCTAGGAAAAAATTGATAAGGACTAAAATTGTAGGAAATTAAATTTCAAACAACTTTTGTGGTAACCATTTTTCGTGTAAAATTGTATATCTTCTGTGTTTAGCGTTTTATTCGAAAGTACAGGTAAGAAAAATTTAATTTTTGCTGTAGGTTCTACCCTAACCTGTATAACAATGGTGTTCTATTTAAATTGAATAAATCTTAAGACGCTTTTTATATAAATTTTAAAACTCCTTTTTATCTGTAGTGGGGCTGTAATTTTATCTCAGTAACCAAATGCATTATTTTTTATTAATAAGTTTTTAATACATGTAAGTAATCATGCCAAGAACGTATAAACGGAAGACCAATCATGGAAATTGGTCTCAAGACGCAATGATAGCGGCTATGCACGATGTCGTCATCCTGTTTTTGTGTATCTAATCTGCCACCAACTTTACGTAAAACCACCAGTGGAAGGTTCGATAAAGTGTTGCAAATGTCAAGAGTGGTCTCACGAAGACTGCTCCAGTTACGATGGGCAAGGAGAATTTATTTGCGATTTGTGTCTGTAAGCGTCAACTTACCCCATTATGTTCGTCATCTTACCCGCACTATGGGGTAAGATGACTAAAATGCCACTTTTTGTTTATATTTTTTTAAACTAATATTGGAACTTGCGTTTAGTTTAAAATCATATTAAATTCAAAGATAACCAATGTATGTAGGTAGTAGTCACTTTTAGTTAAAATTATTAAAGCTACTTTGCCCAAAAATGATTTTTCTTGTTAACGTCGCCACCTTCCCCTACTTACTTAAAAAAGACACCTCGCGCATCTAAATCCACTCAACGTTTCCGATCCACAGAATGTTATATGTAGGGTTTGTAAATTTATGCATAGATACATATTTAGATTTCAAACACTAACATAAAACTTTCTGTTTCAACGTAAAGCTGAACATTTTAACTTAGAATTTGAATTGAAAAAAGTAAAGTTGTAGCACAGATAAGTGTGGTTGTAGTTAGTGTGCGAAATTGAGATTTTGCGTAGTAATTAGCCATTTTTGTAATAACTATTGATACTTAGGTAACTTAAAAACATGATTCAAAGGTTCTTCTGATGTGGATGTCAAGGTATGGTATTTACCCCATTGAGAACTTCAATTGCATATTTAAAACCTCAAGTACAGATATAACATTTATAATCGATTTTACAACTCACATTGACCGAAGCCTTAACGTGTTGTGAAAATAAATACGCTGTCGTATGCAAATCTTAACTTTAGAAGGATAAGGTTGTACAAAAGTAGTTTAATGTCAGATTTATTTTAGTTTCAATATTAAGGAACATTTTTCATCAAAATTAATTCAAAATGTTTGGTAATTTTTATTTTCTTACTAAAAGGATTTTTTTACTTTCCATTGTAAATTTATGCACATTTAGGTAGATTTGGGAAATAACCACTAGTATAAACGTTTCTATTTCAAGGTAAAGAGTGAAAATTTCAATTTTGAAACGGTTTTTAAACTTAAATGTGACTAATCTAAGATTAACATGTATTTTGTGGGTCAAACGGCGATTTTGGGCCAAATTCATTTTTTTTAGGTGAAAGCTATATTATGTTTGGGCATTACCATTGTATGTACCTATATACACTTTAGTATTACCTACTGCGTAAAAGTAGGATTTCATATTATAATTGATGATCAAATCACTATAAAAATACCCAATTAACATCGTATTCAGGATAAGGAAGTCCGGGAATCTCTAAGGAGGATCAACTTGATTGGTAATAAGACACACAACCTTTCCCTTCAACAATAGTTTAATTAAATGATCGGAGTGATTAATTGTTTAAAACGTAGGGCGACATGTTTCGGGATAATCTAATCCCATTTTCAAGCCAAAGTGTACAAAATATTATCTTAGATAATTACAATAGAAGAAAATTATAGCTGAGGGGAAACCATTAGTATAAAATTACATAAGATTTGTCAAAACAACAAAAATGATAAAATCACAAGTAAAATTTATAAACTTACCTAATAGGGTTCTCTAAATGAGAAACCCGAGTTGGGGTAGAAGAACCATGATTAAGAGGGTGAAAATGAAAAATGTTCTGCACATGGAGATCGCTAAATCAAACGGGAACGTTCTTTGGAGGAAAAGCAATTAGACCCAACTTAGGGAGGTCCTAACGTTTTTGAAGGATACAGAACACCTATGGAAGCGAATTAAAAATTGGAGGGCACAATAGCCTCCATTTTTTAAAATACCTTTTTCATTTTGGCTTTTGTTTTCGAATTATGGACCTTTTTTGGTTTTTTTATACATCTCCATTATTTGAGCCGGATTTCAAAAAATCAAAGTTCTTTGAAATCAACAGCTTAATACCTACAACGTTTGTTCAAAACAAATTTTGGAAATTGAATAGCACAAAATCTACTCCACTACTATAATTTAAAATCACCACTATTTTGCTTTCCAAACGTTGTAGATATTAAACCGTTGATCTCACTACAAATAATGGAGATATAGAGATTTGTAAAAAAAACAAAAAAAGTCCATAATTCGAAAACAAAAGCCAGAATGAAAAAAATTATTTTCGAAAACGTGTCAGTTTTGACAAGTTCTATAATCTCTATTACGTTGTCCGCTTTGAGTAGAAACACCCTGTATGTAATAAATGTAAGGTTACGTATCTACTGTTCTTAGACTAATGAAAATAAGTGGGACGATTTTTCAGTGAAAAACAGAATGATATTTCATATCTATCTTTATGTAAATATCTTAGTATTCGCGTAGTGTTCCTCATTCCTCATAGTTGTTTAAAATAAGGGGGTGGCAACTTTTGAATTTTCTGCTCCCCTCGATTTTTTTTACCTTTGTTCCCAGTTTAGCGATCTCTTTTTAGAGAAGACCTCTATAGTTAATCGAATTTAACAATATTCTCCGGATATATGAAGTTAGTTAGAAACTCAAGTGCTTTTAGACGTACCTACATCACCGCTATTAGTAATTAAGTAGGTACCTACTAATTATAAAGTTATGCGTGTATATAGGTCTAATGATAGTTTGTGCATCTTACTTAATGTTAACACATAAAAATTTTACTTACCACTAAATCCGGTAAATCCCTGTGCAACTTGTTGATCATTGAGTGGTCCTATACTCGCACCAACTAAAAAGTCAACGATAGCTCCAATAATAATAGCAATTAAAAAATTCTGCGCTTTTGATTCCCATTCCATTCCAACGGCGCAAATAAATGTCATTACTAAAATGGCAACAATTCCAACAATTCTGACATCATTCACTCCTCCGTCGACAATTTTTATATCATAATGTGAAAGTAAATCGTTAAAGGAGTTACAAAATCCAATCGTATTCATGGACGCCGCGACGGCATTTGCGAACGCAAACACAATTCCAACCGACGCACCAAACTCAGGACCAAGCGATCTCGAAATAATGTAATAAATTCCCCCTGAAATCCACTAATATTACGTATATTGTCAATTAACTTTAAAAATTTAGTACCCCCCTTTTACTTCTCCATTCGTGCTGATTGCTGATAATGAAAGAGTTGTTATAACGCAAACAATTGCTGATATACCGATAATGATGAGTGTGTGACCTAGATAGATAATATAGTTAAATTATGTAGGTATTAGGTCAAGGAATATATAAAATAAAATAGGGGATGAAAAAGTTTTATTATCTTACGTACCTACTCCCGATTGCGCAACTATCCAGGATAATCTAAGGAACAGCATAACACCCCATATATTTAAAAGGCACGGAATGAGGACGCCCTGTATCCAACCTAATTTCATCCCTTCATGATGTTTGGGGGCCTCCAACTGAATCTTTTCATCAGCATTTTCTGGGCCAGCACTTGCTTCCTATTAAAAAGGGATATTAGTCAGTTTCTTACAATTCGTTTCAAATACGTAATATATACGGATGGTGTTAATAAATCGGTATGAAAAGGAACTGGAGCGTTATATTTTTTCAACCTGAAAAATATTCCAATTAACCACCATATAAAATTATATGGCAGACGTAAACGGAATTTCGTATTTCACAAGAGAGAAGTACAAACAAGTGTAGGACACTTCTTTTTCTGAAATTAAGGGGGGGGTTCAAGAACTTTTTCGATCCAATATTGACACTGATTTTTATCGCGTTGAAGGCCTCCAAAGCTCTCTTACGTCTGCCCAGTTTGGTGTTCTTCTTAGTCACCTTTCTTTCACCTGCACGCACCTATCTTGGTTTACGTTGGCCCATTCCACTGAAGAAATCTCTACGAATTTGTTTGATGAATTCCGAAATTTTCGAATAATGAGAGCAATTTACGAGGAAATTTAGCCTTAGGTAAAGAGTTGTGATAGAACGACAATTTTTCCTGCTAGTACGCCAAAAGTTCACTCGCCATTGGAAAATACTCGGACTTCATTTTTTGGAAAACTCGCTGTGACCACTGTATTGGTCGGATTGTTGACTTTTATATCTCAAAATGACCCCAAGGAACCCTCACGGCAGTTATGCGTATCGATATCGCATTGGGGTATGCTATTTCTATTGTAACTTTGAAAGAATCGCAAAATATCGCAAGAAAACAGTATCTGTCTCACTTTGACACATCCCAGACAGCTTGAAACATTATACTTTTTGCTAAAACTAGGCATACGAGCCGTGGCATGTTCTTAGGGTCATTTTGAGACATAAAACTCCATGATCGGAGCAAAACTATGGTCAGAGCGAGTTGTCCAGAAATGCATGCCATAGTCCAATTTTAACATGGCTTTTATATGGGAGTGCGATTATGAAATTTTTGTTACTTATAGTCGTAGCGGTACATCTAAATGTCTGTCAAATTGTGCGGGAAGTGTGCAATTAGGTACACTTATTAATTAGATCAAAATAAACGATTTGACCCGCAGCACCCCTATTTTCAACCCTTAGTTTTCAAAAGTGCCCCGTATTTAGTTTTTCCCATCCCCTAACGATAACTCCTTTGTTTACAACTTTTCGAAAAAAATACATTAGTAAAAGTTTTAGGAATTCTTATAAGCAACATTTTATATAAGGATAGAATTTTCACAAATATTAACCCTTATCGAGATATGTGGAAAAAACTGATTTTTGCAGTTCCATTACAAAATCGGTCATAGTTTTCATGTTTATCGTTTCTCAGAAAAATTATTCAAGTAAAAGATGTAGATATTAAGATTTTCAATATTTTAGATACATATAATATTTTCACAGAAAGCAACCCTTAACAAGTTATTTCGATATTTCTGAAAGTAAGCAACCCTTAAGTATGAAATCGCTCGTATCTTTTTTATTTGTAACTTATGAGAAAAAACATGTAAATAAATATTATAGAAAATTATCTTTTGAGTATTTTATGTCGGTATGAAAATTTCTCAAAAGTTAACCCTTAACGAGATATATCGAAAAAACCAGAAACTGTCAATTTTCACATAAAATCGAGCATAACTTTTCTATATTTCACTACAGTGACATTATTGTTATATAATTCGGTAGGTATATGGATGTAGAAAGTATAAGTAAGGGATAATTTTTTTACAAAAACTCACCCTTAGCGAGATATTTTGACAAAAACAAACTTTCGGCACTTTTTAGAAAAGTTTTCGTAACTTTTCCAATTACGATGGTTAATATTATTTCTTCGCGGTTAATAATAGCCCATTACAGTGTATTTCATGAAATCATAGTGATTTTGCACCATATCACACTGGTGGGGGAATTTTCAACGTACAAAGTGTAGGGTTTATTCGCGGTAATATAATTAAAAAGAAACAATCTAATTGTACCCAAAATGCAAACATAGGTCGATTTTTATATCAAGGAAGACATATTTTGATGTTATTTTCTTGTGGGGTGGTTCTCACCTCCAGCGCTTCACAGGGGGTGACATTGAAATTTCGTCGCGGTGCGGCGCGGCGTATGGTTTCGCTCGGGTGTCGCATCTCCTTTTTAGTCTTCTATGTGGTTGTTCTCACTGAAATACGAGTCGGTGAGATAATACTAACTTGCTGTTGAAGTGCTTACCTTTTATTTTCGCATGTAAAATGTCTAAAGGAGATGCGACACCCGAGCGAAACCATACGCGGCGACGCCCGCGACAACGAGTGTTTAAATAAATATTTCAGTATTTTACTTAGTTACGGATAGAAATAAAGTGAAAAAAATGCAAAAATGAAAAAGCCAAGGAATTAGCTTTCCAATGATGTTATCACATGACCCGCCTTCCTATTTGAAATTTCAATGTCACCCCCTGTAAAGCGCTGGAGGTGAGAACCACCCCACAAGAAAATAACATCAAAATATGTCTTCCTTGATATAAAAATCGACCTATGTTTGCATTTTGGGTACAATTAGATTGTTTCTTTTTAATTATATTACCGCGAATAAACCCTACACTTTGTACGTTGAAAATTCCCCCACCAGTGTGATATGGTGCAAAATCACTATGATTTCATGAAATACACTGTAATTGGCTATTATTAACCGCGAAGAAATAATATTAACCATCGTAATTGGAAAAGTTACGAAAACTTTTCTAAAAAGTGCCGAAAGTTTGTTTTTGTCAAAATATCTCGCTAAGGGTGAGTTTTTGTAAAAAAAATATCCCTTACTTATACTTTCCACATCCATATACCTACCGAATTATATAACAATAATGTCACTGTAGTGAAATATAGAAAAGTTATGCTCGATTTTATGTGAAAATTGACAGTTTCTGGTTTTTTCGATATATCTCGTTAAGGGTTAACTTTTGAGAAATTTTCATACCGACATAAAATACTCAAAAGATAATTTTCTATAATATTTATTTACATGTTTTTTCTCATAAGTTACAAATAAAAAAGATACGAGCGATTTCATACTTAAGGGTTGCTTACTTTCAGAAATATCGAAATAACTTGTTAAGGGTTGCTTTCTGTGAAAATATTATATGTATCTAAAATATTGACAATCTTAATATCTACATCTTTTACTTGAATAATTTTTCTGAGAAACGATAAACATGAAAACTATGACCGATTTTGTAATGAAACTGCAAAAATCAGTTTTTTCCACATATCTCGATAAGGGTTGATATTTGTGAAAATTCTATTCTTATATAAACTGTTTCTTATGAGAATTCCTAAAACTTTTACTAATATATTTTTTTCGAAAAGTTGTAAACAAAGGAGTTATCGTTAGGGGATGGGAAAAACTAAATACGGGGCACTTTTGAAAACTAAGGGTTGAAAATAGGGGTGCTGCGGGTCAAATCGTTTATTTTAATCTAATTAATAAGTGTCCCTAATTTCACACTTCCCGCACAATTTGACAGACATTTGCGATTTTCTCGATGTACCGCTACGACTATTAGGACAATTGAACCCCTCCTTAATATACAAAATGATCCTCTCAGCTAATGTTGCTTAATTAGCCATATACATGAATTAACATATGATACGTCCAATAAATTCAATAATAAAAGGGATTATTAACAATTTTTGGATCGTTTGATATTCGATTGTACTGAGTGCTCAAAAAAACATTAACCACTCTCATCCGCATAACACATACCACTATCCATTTTGGTATCACATATATTAAGGACGGAGCCAATCAGTTTGGTGCTATAAATTCTTGGGTAGGTACCTTATTTGTTGGAATACTACTAATGATGTCATACATCGCGATTAATATGCAGTGTTGTAACAAGTGAATGATATTCTAGGAACTTTCAACTCTATCGTGTTGCTTAGGACAGCCTCACTGAATTACAAATTTTAGACTATTTTTGAATTCAATTCAAATTATTGACAATGATTAAATTAATTTTTGGGGCTGATTTCTACCAAAAACGGTGTGCAGCTAATTAATTATCTGTCAGCAAAACAAAGTGTGGGTCCATCAAATTACTTAGGAATTCTGCAAAAACGAAATTTGAGTGAGATGAGGCGTGGAAACAATTTCGAGATTTGTACTCTCTTTTCCCAAAGAAGGTGAACACCGCTACACATAAGAATAACAACACAACAATCAACGTTTCTTCGAATATCATCGTGTTTGTTGTATGGGGTACACAACTTTTTCAGGCCGATATTCCGAATCATCAGTGAAACTATGGTCAGGTGAAATTGTTTGTACTATAATTTTAATGTGAATCTGCAAAATTATTTCCAATCACGCCAACAAGTCGTATGTAAAGCGTAGATTTTGACACCTAGAAACTCTAAATGAAATTGGGGTAAGTGGTGAGTAGGTATATAGGTTGTCACAATTTTGTGATAGGCACATTGTAGTCACTTGTTTGTTACCACATGTTTTGTTCTATGCACGTATGTTCAATATTGTGCATACAAAATCACTTCACATTACACCTCCCTCAGTGAGTGTTATGTTTAGTAAATGTTTGATCAATAAAACCTCAATAATATGAAATCTGTTTCAATTAGCTTTAGATATTGTTATGATTAAGGATCTGCGTAAGCAATACAAAAATGTGGATCTACTGATGTAGTACAAAATGACGCAGAACTTAAGTAGGTAATCGAGTTTTATCGATTATTGATAACAATTGATTTTCAATGCCATACATTTGGAAGCTATGAAGGTCTATATCACTTAACCTTGATGCACGATATTGTCTGTATTATCAGGCGCACTTATATTTTTTACAATGACCTATTAACGTTTATTTTTTTATCTTATTTTATTTTTCCACTGAGGCATATCATTTTTTCGTTATCTTCTTCATTGTTTCCAATTTGAAGATAATATGATAATTTACATGCATATTCTCTACTACATGCACTGCAAAAAGAACATATTTCAGCATCATCCAATACTGCATTTCTTTCAGTATCATCCTGTAGTAAATCTGTAGCTGTATTTGTTCAATCATCTGAAACCTATGCAAGCCTGTCGCGATTTTTCTTTATTCAGTTTACATGTTTCAGTCAATTAAGTAGGCGGAATATGAGACGGCTGTGGATTGTTTTACTATTTAATTGACTGAATCATGTAAACTGAATAAAGAAAAATCTCCTCGTTTAGGCAACTGTAAAAGAACATTTACAGGATTTTTGTGAGAGTAATTAATCAGCAAGGGTAAATTAGAGTTTTTAGAAGCCACATAAATAGATATTCATTATTATTGAAGAACATTTCTCCCATAAAGTATCTTGCACCAAAAACGTAAAGATTATGCAACAATATTACTTTTCTCTAAATAATAACAAACCTAAGGGAATAATTAGCAATTTCTATTGTTTTTTCCAATTATAAATCTTTAACGTTTTTAACAAAATCAAATTGAACTTTGAAATCATGTCTTGGTATGTAAAAATTTGAAAATATTCCAAAAAATTAAAACTAGTTTTAGCGGAAGTTAATAAAAAAAAATTTTTTTGGTCTTGAGATTGTTCGGTAAGCTAAAATTGATGATTGATGATGGAAAAATTTCATTGAAATCTTGCTTAATTTACGAAAAATAGCACTTTTTGAATTTAGACTATTTCGAAAAACGCCATTTCCTAGTTAAGTGAAAATCACTCGGTATATCTGATAGGGGCTAAATAGGTTTTCAGACTACTACAAATTATTGCCCTAAAAATATTTTCAAAAAAATCAAAAATTAAAAAAAAATCCATTTCGTGCCGACTTTTTGGCGAGATGCAGACTCATTACCTAATTTTAACTTAAACATGTTCACTTATTTCTGATCAGAAAAAAGCAATGAAATATTGCTTCTTGTTTTTGATATTAATAAAACATTCTTTATTTTTTTTAAACAAAGAATTTATGCATACTAAGCGCACAAAGCCCAGTCAACCTCTCGTCAGACATAGTGGACCGCAACCAGGTCTCAAAGTACTAAATGATCTTTCAATAGTTGTTGTTTGAGGCAGAGCCAGAAAAATGTTGAATACTTTCTACGCTGGAAAAAATCACAATGTTTATCTAACCTTTCTGGGCCTACATTTGCTTCCATGTTTCCACGTGAACTTCAGAATTTTCGATATCGTATATTTTTGAAAGATTAGAATTATATTTTTTTAATGATTCAAAATTTTCAATTAACAACTGTGGATGCATAAGTGAAAGTGCAAATGCGCCTCCTTTGCCTCTTGAGAAAAACGAATCTCGGTAGACTGAATAATCGAATCTATATAGGGAACACAAATTGATGTTCGAAAATAATCCTCAACAGACGTTTTACCATAGTTAGCGCTTTGAGTTTGTTTAGCTGCTAACCTGGGAAATTTTACTGGAATATCGAATTTGTCTCCAAACGTCTTACATTTTTGAAAAATATCTTTGAAAATCTTTTCAGCGTCACTCCTGTGATCTTTAAGAAGAGATAAAAAATTTGTTTTTATTTTATTTTATTTATATTATACAGTGCTCGCCAAAAAGTCGGCACCAAATGTATTTTTTTTATTTTTGATTTTTTAAGAAAACTTTTTACGGCAATAATTTGTGCTAGTCTGAAAACCAATTTAGCCCCTACCGAGTGATTTTCACTTAGTTAGAAAATGGCGTTTTTCGAAATTGTCTAAATTCAAAAAGTGCTATTTTTCGTAAATTAAGCAAGATTTCAATGACATTTTGTCATCGTCTGTCAGTTTTAACTTACCGAACAATATCAAGACCAAAAAACATTTTTTTCTTCTTTAACTTTCGCTACAACTAGAAGATTTAATTTTTTGGAATATTTTCAAATTTTCGTATACCAAGACATGATTTCAAAATTCAATTTGATTTCGTTAAAAACGTTAAAGATTTATAAATGGAAAAAACAATAGCAATTATTCATTATTCCTTTAGGTTTGTTATTATTTACAGAAAAGTAATATTGTTGCATAATCTTTATTACGTTTTTGGTGCAACATAGTTTATGGGAGAAATGAAGCGCTAAATCTGGGTCCCACAGTAAATTATTGTTGAAATTATGGGAATAAGTTTTTTTCTATTTGATTCAATTTTTTCTTTTTTAAAATTGTTCAGTTGTTCAGTGATACGAATACTTTTGGCCTCAATAATTTTTCGAAATTTCATAGCCTTCAGCGTCGATACACGGTTCCATTCTGAAGCCATAATTACGCTTTTTCGCGTTCTCGTGAAAGTCTTTGAAGTTTTTATAAGGCTTTATTATGAAAGACCCAAAAACTCCTCTTCTTAAACTCGGACGAAAAGTGACATAATTCTTGTAAAAGATCAAAACTAAGTAATTTCACATTCCCAATTTGTATCCAGAGGGGAGCAAATGCCCTTCTTCCCCCCCCCCCCCCCTCTTCCTGCGCCCATCGACAAGAGCGTTCGTAAAATATCTCTTAACAGATTCCGATCAACAAAGCAGAAAGCATTAAAAAAATTTTAAGAATACGTCACGTGTACCAAGGTTGGATGAATTGAGCAAGGGTTAACACACATACATATGTAGATAAAGTTCTTTCAACCAATTTAAAATGTACGTCGCTTTTCTAAAGATTAGTTTTATAATGAACTCAAAGACCAAAATTGTGACACTAAGGCCTTGTGTATAAGTAATTAACTTTCACATTTTTGTAGAGTTCGAACACACAAGGGGGTGAAATTGTAGAATAGGAGATAATAACACCTCACAGTCTCCCCTTGAAACTAGCCATCATCTACTCATCAATTTTAAATTTTGTCTGTAATTGTAAACGCTTGAATGAGAACAGCGGGTTCCCGAAACATATCGCAACAAAAATTTTTTTTCGCAATCGATCGTTATTTAATTCTTCATCGTCACTAATAAAAAAAGCTTCATGGGGAAGCTGTGAGGTTTTTTTATTTCCTATTCTAATTAACCTTCATAGTTTTCCGACCATTTTGATGAAAGGGAACCTCCAATACTGACGACACTAAAAACGACAATGCTATCAAAAGGAACACAACATACTACAGTGCAGTTGTTCCGATTTATTGTTTTAATGAACGATATTCAATGAGGCAAAAAAAGCTCGTAAAAAGGTGATGGATTTTTCACGAAAAAAAGAAAATCAATTCGTTATCGTTATCTTTTAGGCTACTTCGAAACTATAGTGGAAGAGGCGCCGTCTCGGTCTCAGAGACTTCAAATGTTTCTGAGAAGCCAGATCGCCTTAGCTCGTGTAGTTTTGGTCAATCATATTTTTGGAAATGTCATTATAAAGAATAGTAAATGATTTATAATAAGATTTTTGTACTATAATGACATTCTGCACAGGAAGATAGCGCGGTAGGAATAGTGTTTGAAACATTCAATCTCTTGAGTGTGAAATTTTTTGGTCTCATTATTTCTCAGAAAAATGAAATCAGTAGGGTTTTTGAAAGATAGCCACTCGATGTCTTTTTCCTTGAAAATAATGCGAAAGGCACAAACGATTCAATAACTGAAAGGACAAAAAGCCAAAGTGGGTATATGGGAGATTACGTTTCTTATGTAGAAATAAGAATATAGGTTTAAAAACGAATGATTGGGTACGTAAATATTAAGAAGAAGCGACCTGATCATAATAAAGTGCTGGTTGGGGTATCTTGTAGGTGTTTTAACATATGTATATTGTGAAATTTGATAACGTAAAGTACCTCTCAGCGAAAGGTAAAACCCTGATAACATAATTGTGATAACTTAAAAAAACATAGACGTAAATTCTTGAACAATACATAATATCAATGAAGTTTTTGACGTAGGTTAATGAATGAGGCGTGAAGATTTTATTATAAACGTGCTTCCCTTTGGTTTAATGGCAATTAAGAAAATAGTAGGCAGTATACATGAATAAAGCTTTGAAGAGAATAGCCAAAAGAAAGGCAGATTTAATTGAATACTTATCACTCATATCAGTTGGGTGACGATATAAACCTCTGAACGTGACTGTAATTATAATTAAAAATCTTCTAATCAACCATAAAGCATTTTAATTGTCAGCGTTTTAGCTTTTTTAAGTTCTCTTGTACTGTTTATCGTTTTTTAAACGTATGTAATATATTATAGGTACCTATAGCCTCCTATAGGTATTATGTATTTGCGTAATACGCAATTGAGTTTTACGAAATTCTGTATACCAGAGATAAAATAATTAAGTTAGTGTTAAAAGATATGTGGGAATTCAAATAAATTACTTCCCAAGTTCAAGTGCGGGGAAATCTTGGCGCATTCAATGGACATTTATTTCCTGTAATTGACAACGCCAATTAAAAATAACATCACAATTTACGAGATCTCACGATTCTGTATTTTGTTATTTCCTATAAACAATTATTAATATCAAAATTGATAATATATGAAAGCGCGCGTATAAAAATACAAAATAGTTTCAGATGTATTGAAAGATTTAAGGTACAGTTACCGGTATTTAAGCATAAATACGAGAAGTATTTTAATTGTTTCCGCTTAAGTCCTGCCAAAATTTTCATTTTCACATTTCTAGCTACTGTTCGGTTCTACAAATCTGTGAGTAACAATTTTTGGAAAATTGTACGATCGATTTTCGCTGTTCAGGATCATCCCTGAATATATGTTTTTCGTCATAATGAGGTCAACGTAAATTGGTCTCAGTCAACATTTTAATATTAAATTAATTTACCTATCTGTGATAAATGTTAGTTTTTAATTTAGTGAGATGCATTAGCAAATTAGTGCGTGTTAACGAAATCATTAGGCTGATTGTATCGTGAAAATTAAAATAATCATTCGAAATATTCAATGGGACATAATTAATGTACGCATTGTGAAATATTGTTTACCTTTGCATTTTCTTCCCTTCCGTGAAGTAATTCCCCTAACGAAGGCCGTTTGAGTGCTCTTTTTGAATTTCGATAGTTTTCTAAACGAGGTAGTGCCTCTCTTGTCAGTTGAGCCAAAGATCTCTTACGTTTTGCAGGATTCTCAAATAAACAAGTGGTTGAAGTTGTGTTGATTAACTCCCCTACACTATCTTGAGGAACCTTAAGTTTAACACAACCATTTTCACTTAATTGCATACCGCCATTGTCAACACCACCCTCATCAATACGTTTTACTGAAAACCGGTTTTCCATCTTAACGTTTAATTTTCAACTTTGAGAAGAGATTTTAAAAATCCGAACTTTTTCGCGGCGCTCTATTTTCACCGAGCTTTCAGTGGGTCGACGAAGCACTGACGCTACTGAATTGATGCGGCGCTTTATGTATACGCCATTGACAGCGTTCTTCACACCTTTATACTAAAAACTACTAAGTTTGGCATCAATTATTAAAATTAAGTATTAGGTAGGGATAGCTCTATATCACGACATATTTGTTGAAAATTCTACTACGATCGTTCATACTCGTTAATGATTTAATGAGGTGATTTGTAAAGCTAAATATTAATTGTTTTTTCACTTGACTTCTCGTTTTACATCGGACGTGTCAACATGTCAATTCAAAAAACTGTTGATTTATTAAACCGTAAATAAATAATCGTATATTATGAGATAATTAGCGTTTATATTAATTAATTACGCCTAATACTTATTTCGAATTTGTTCACTAATTTAACTTTCAAAAATTGTATGAAACAACCAAAATTTAGTTGAATGCCAATTTTTATCCTTATATACGCAAATAATTTTAAATTCTTCCATATACACAAACATATAAGCTACATAACTAACAATAATTATATATTACCTTGAATTTTAAATATCGGGTTTAAATTGATAATAACTGTTTAAAAGTAAAACATGTAACATTTGAAATTGATTAGGTATAATCCTTAACCTTGTCAATATCTTCTTTAAGAAAGTATTGACCAATTCTTTGTGAACAGAAAGACGTTGTTTCATTTAAAATTTTCATTTTCACTATTTCAAAATACCAGTGATTTTATCTAAGATTCGGGTGCAGAATTAAATTTTTAAGAAATCACTTAGTCCGAAACTCACTAAGATCCTTTCGGTAGAACGACACTATTGTAGAGAAAGAAATAGTTTTATAGGCGGAGTCAAAACCGGGAACGTGTTTGTATCCATTTGGTGAAAATGAACGGCCAGTGAGAACACACCAACTACACCTACAAAGTGTAGAAGACGAAGAAATAAGAAAAAAACACAAAGGGAATATTGAGAACTTTTTTTGAACTAAAAAGGAAAATCTTTTTGATTTTTGGTTCACTTTGGTGTGCCTCTATACTTATAATGCTGATATGTATTAGTTTCAGCATTAGCATACCGTTAACATTTTAACTGGTAAATACTTAGAGATTTTAGTTGATGATAAAGATACGACAGATATAAATTTTTAAATCGATGTATGGGTTTGGAATAATTGTGCCAAAGGACAACGCTTCGCCAATATTACAGGTTGACTTTTTTAAATTTACAAAAAAATTTTTGGTATGAGTGGATGTGTGTTCCGTTTAGGTGCACGGAATTTTAAAAAATTTTTTTTTTATATTCAAAAATAAGGGAAAGAATTGCTTTCTTAGATTATAATTAACTTACCAATTATTGAGAGTAGGTATTTTGAATATACATAATTGTATAAATTGTAATCCTATTATAATTTGATAAAGCCAACCTGTAATATTGGCGAATAAAGCATAATTGCATAAGAAAGAATAACACTTGACAAATCTTGGTAGAATTATTCCAAACCCTTACATCGATTTAAAAATAGTTAGGGATATGTACATACAATTAGTTCAGGGGTGGGCTGGAGCATGATAAATTACCCCTAAAACCAAAAAATAAGCCATTTTAATAGTATGTAATATAAGTAAAATTAAATTTTTAATTTACATAAATAGACAATTATAAATTATTATTTGTAAATAATATAAATTCTAAGATCATCTGAAAATTGTGTGAATAATATGGCAGTATTTAAATTTTAGATTTTTTTTTATTAAATAATGAAGAGAGTGCAAGGAAATTTATTGTCTTTCGTAAATGTCAAAAAAACAAAACTTGAAGAAGAAATACTAGAGAAAACAATAAATGAAGACAATGTACTCATTTACCGTTTTTTTTCTTCGAAATAATAGCGAGCCGGTTGTTCAAAATTTGGCAGCCCACCCCTGAATTAGTTGCACATCTGTCACCATTCAATTTAAATATTGCTGTTAAAATTTACCCCTGTTTTGAAATTGATACAGACACAAAGTGTTTTTAAAAGAAAGGCAAGTGCCTATAGACTATACGCTAATACTATCTACCATTATTCGTTATTTGGGCGTTATCGCTTCGCACCCTTGTACCGCAGTGTTGGAAAAAAGTAAGGAGTGAAGTAAACTACGTGTAATGAACCATTTTTAAGGTATAGTTATTTACAGTAAGAGTGAGGAAGGTACAACTTTCGTTCACGCGAATTGCGTGTTTGTTTGTCCACGAGCGCAGCGATTCAAGTGAACGAATGTGACCTTACTCTCGAATGCTGTATTTGATTTGATCCGTTGCTATGAAACAAATTGAAATTTAAATATTCGTGAGCGAAAATCAGGGAGCAAAAAGCGGTGAGCGAAAGTAAAACCTATAGTTACGGTTCACTTTCTAAGGTATCGAACAAATATTATTTGGATAAAAAGTATGCTATTAATGCGATTTACTGCAAATATCCCATTCCATTTCATTTAGTGAGCCGGATTAAAAGATTCGGTAAACTTGGGTAAAATGATTCTTAAGATTTTGTTATATCTAGAAAGTTATAAACGACGTCCATTGAATACAAAGAAAGATATTCCATAAAACACACCAAGTTTGACTTCGTTCTCTTTCGTTAGCGTTACAATTGGCTTAGTTTCGGTTGTAATTCGATTTTGCAAGATTGTTTTCATTATGAAATAGAATACAATTCAACAAAACGTTGCTATGGTCAAGACACTTTACCAAAGCGGTGACAAAAAGGTCAATTTTCAGGAAAGCCATTCGTAAGGAAACTGTTATATAAAGAGTGTTAGTGGACCAATATTTCGCATAAAAATCTTGGAGCACATTAGTCGCTCATTGAGATTAGAAATTTGCGATATTATATTCTGCAAAATTACAGGCCGTAGTATCTGCGAATAACTAAATCAGCTTTAATCCTTTTTCCAATGCTTTTCTAATGCTACCTTTTTGTCTTTGATACACAGTTGAGTAATTTCGCTGAAAAGTGTTCTCCCAACAATTTAGAAAGGTCAAAAACACACAATTGATAATGGTGAATGAAGAAATAAGCGTTACTTGTTTCTCAAAAGTAGTCGAGTTATCTCCCATATCTGGGTACTAATCACGTACATCGTTACTCCTAATCCTTCTAAGATCTGTGTATTGACTGTGCAAGGTATATGACATTTTTTGAATATTAGCCATAAGTATGAATTTGAATTTCAAAAATAATTACATATCTAATGTATTGGAGCTCGTTCAGTACCTACCACATATTCAATGTACGCTACTTATAACAAAAATGTGTCCTGCGCAGTCAGCTGATCTGTCTCCGATCGAGGAAGTGTGGTACGTAATCGGTAACCGATTGAGCAACTTATTCCATCTCCCAGATTATTTAAATAATCCTTCCCTTCGTATTCAACAAGTTTTGAATGAACTACCACTATCCGGAGTTGACTGTCTGATTCAAGTTAAGCGAGTAAAGAGCAAAGCACTTTTAATTTAGTAATTTCTTGTTGCAAGTTGTAATTAACCCTTTCAGGACGGATGACGCTTATAGTCTACATTAGTGACTTTGCCCCACAGACGGACGTCAACTATAGTCGACGGCAATGGTTTGGCACTCCTTAAACCCTCCTTGTATATTAAAACATTAAAATTTTTTATGACGTGCTGCACAGATGGATGGCGCGTTAATTCGACACTCTAAACTGTTCCGTATAAACGGATGGCGCCTATAGTCGACACATTAAACATTCCCCACAGACGGATGGCGCCTGTAGTCGACACATTAAACATTCCCCACAGACGGATGGCGCCTGTAGTCGATACATTAAACATTCCCCACAGACGGATGTCGACTTTACTTGCACGTCGACTAAAGTCGCCATATGTCGACTGCTGGAACGATTCGTCCATATTGGTCTTTTTGTGAATTTTCGTTATTTTGTGCAGTATTGTTTCATATGGGCAATATTATTATTATTAAAGTTATGTTTCTTGCTAAACCAATTTTTAATTACTTTATTAATTAGAAAATCGACAAAAAAGTGTCGACTATAGTCGACATCCGTCTGTACGGTTTGACTACTTGGCGCCGCGCCGTCTGTATAGCAATGTTAAGTAAAATCGAGCCGTACGGAAAGGGTTAATTTCTTATCATACCGCTTTATACATTTCATTTCAATTTACGAAATAATAGCGTTTTTTATTTAAATTAGTATATCTAATGCTGACAACAACATCGTTTTCCTTCCAAAAAACATTGAGTTATCAAATAACCCTGAGCTATTCATTGAGCCGAATTTAACTACTATTTTCGTGAATTCGTCAAGAACGACACAAAGATCAAATGTAATAAGCGGAGTTCGAGATGGAAATCGATTTTGAAATATTTCCTTGACATGAAAACAGCATTTTTTGATCTATTGACTCCCAAATTAAATTTATATATCATGAGATTCGTAATACTTTGGAATTCTTTCCTATTGTTGCTAGAACAACAATAATGGTTATAATATCTATAAAGCAAAGTTTTCCGTATTGCGTCCCTTTCTTTCTACCAAATTAAGGGGTTATTTTACAATTAGGCCCGGATTTTTAAATGCATCGAAATTACTTTACATGATAAACATTAAAATAAAATCATACTAATATAAAGTAAGTCAATAAATGTACCTACAAGTAAATAATAATTAGACAAATATTTTAAATAAACAAACACATACATTAAATTACTTTTTACTAAAAAAAATTTAAAATGGGTCCCCCAATCTAATGGTGCCCGGGACTATAGCCCCCCCCCCCCCCCCATTAATCCGGCCCTGTTTACAATGGAGAGCAATAGTATTTTGCATGCAGGGCTTTAACGTAGCCTAACTAAACACCTTAAAAATTAGTTTGAAGTTTGATGTTTTTCAAATTATATACTATAAATTTAACAGAATCAATTTGTTCGAGAATTAAAAAGGAATTGAAATGGTCTCATGAAATATTCCCAATTAATTGTCTCACTTCTCTGGTACTGAATATGTATGATTAATCTAAATTAAGGCCATATTAGTGTTGTGCATAAACATTGCACCATCAATGGCAAACTTGGTCAAATTATGCTGATATTACTAGACCTAAAAATGGGTTTCCATGAATTTTTTCGTGTAAGTCCGTACATGAGGTCATATTTTCTGTACGCCGCACTAAAACGTAATGTCTCATTGTAACTGTGTAATACTTGTAATATTCAGTAACCTTTTTACAATGCCAAATTTTAGCTCTTAGTTAGTAAAATCTGCAGTGATCATAGGTATTGTAAGTAGTTGGCAAGTACTGAATAAATGAATAATAATATTATTTAACACTTTCACTCCCAATAGCAATATTATGTCCCAGCAAAGTGTTTCACTTGACGAGCTCCATTAGTGAGTAGGTACTATTTCCCAGTAAGTGGCAAGCAAGGCTTCTATTACACTTTTAACTGCACTAGGATAGTGGGGTGTGTACATGATAAGGAAATGGCTAGAGGAGATGCTAAGTATGGAATCAGGAGAACTTGGAGAGATACCAAAGACGTAACTGTGCTTTCTAATTGTCATGGAGATGAAGGCAGATGTGCCGTGTCCTTTTATGATCCAGTTTTATCATAAATAAATGGGCGGGGTCTATCTGTCGGATCAATTAGTGGGTCTTTATGATATTGACCGAAAAAATAAGAAATGTTGGAGAAAGTATTCTATCGTTTGCTGATTGACATCAATTGTAAACTTATGGATTGTTTACACTGACATCAAGGGAAGAAATGAGAAAGAGCGATAAAAGTTCCGAGATTTTCTTGTTCCTCTTCCGGATTCATTGATACAATACGGTAGACACAATGCGAAAGTGGTTCGTAAGAAACAATAAGGCAACCATCTTCGAGGATGCTCCAGTTTACCATTAATTAGTTTTGGGATGGGTTGCTTGATGGTTAAAGAGTTCGTGAATGATACAAGAACAGGGAGATGATCTGACTTTAGTTCAGTTAGCTGGAGAACTATGTCAAGTATATCTGGTTGATGATCCGCGCGATACGGAATATAAGTGTATTCATCAGGTGTCAGAATTTGGAAGGAGTTATATGTGGCTAGGTTTTAAAGTTTGTTGCCTTCAGAATTTAAAGCTCTACAACCCCACAGGGTGTTTTTAGTGTTTAGGTCTCCAAAAACCAGCGATGGTTCAGACGTATCGAAGAGTGTGATATCGTTTTCCACAAGCTTAATATTAGATTGCCTATAAGTACTGGTTATTGTGATATTGCTATGATCATTGAGTTTGACCTTGATTGCAATTAATTCGTTTTTTAAATTGCGAATTTCAGAGAGTGGAGAATGTATTTCTTTTGATGAGTATCGCCACTCCACACAATGCGAAAGTGGTTCGTAAGCAACAATATGACAAACCATCTCAATCATCAAGAGTATTGAGCGAGAAGGACCAACTGGAACAAAATGCCACAACTGCACGAAGACGAAGAAAGAAACAAGGACCAATACCGTTTGCGTGGCATGCGCCCATGCGACGTGCCTCTATGTAAAAAATGTTTCACTGCTTACCATACATATAGTTGCTGTTCTTACATTATGTTATCTTATGATTTCGAGAGAAAAATAAATATTATGCGAATAGCACTTACATAAGACATGTAATTCAGTGTTGTTATAATAATACATTATATCCTGCGGCAATCATTATTATGTATTATCATCAATTTTTGATGAACGTATGGAATATGTATAGCTAAGCCTCGTCTGTTTCATGTAATACTTCCTAGAAAATATCTATCGCTATTTTTTATTTTCATTTATGTCGTATGCAGTATCTATTCAATATTTATGTAAACGCTATTTATCATTTCATTAATTACTAACAGCAATGATACATTTGTGTAGAACTGATTTCCTTTTAAACTTTAATAATACCTATTCTGCCAAAAGCCAACGGGGCCTCCTAATTTTGCAAACACAAGAAGCATGTGAAGTGTAGGTATGTCTACTTAATCGAAAGTCGTGAAGTAGAGTTCAATTAATAAATGCTAGAACATCAAATTACTATAAATTATTGTCATTTGAAAATGTATGATGGAATAATTAGATTTAAAAGGATCTCAGAGAATGCACGAGTAGCGCAAATCCGGGAAATCGGAAAGTACCTGTGTTAATTGCATTGGTTGCTAACTGCAGTGAAACAATCAGCGTTAAATTAAAAGATAATGATAATTGTTTAGTGTACGAAGTGTAATAGTGCTTGATTGAAAATATCTGATTGAAACATAACCGATATAGATTTTTGCACGTGACGTTTTAATAACGTCAGACACTTCATACAATTATTTGAATCTCAACTACAAATTTTAAATTGACTTTTAATTATAAAAATGACATGTACTCAACTTTTATTTTACAACCCAAGGCGTTTCCACAATGTGTGTCATTTTCAGGGGTAACAGATTGGGATCTTGATAATGCATACGAGCGCAGTCTTGAGACGCGTTGGGTTGTATTTAAAAAAAAATTTAGTGGAATTACTTATTATTACTTACGTACAAAGAGAAAGCTATGTAATGGGTTTAAATTTTCAATTTTTTTTTGCAATTCTCGACGTTTTATGACCTAAAAAACAGGAAAACCCCATTTTTAGAAAAAAATTTCCTGAATGTCTGTGTGTGCGCGATATTTTCTGAACCATTAAAGCTATCGATATGAAATTTGGTACAGAACTCTGCCATAAAATCTAAGTCAAGTTCGTTAATCACCAAAATCCTGCTCGTGGCGGGGCTTTTTTAGGGGGTTAGAAAATTAAAAATATTCAAAAACTAAAAAACGAATAGTTTTTATATCATTTTAAAGTAATAAAATAATAATAACCAGTGGAGTACCGTTTTTAGGGTGCAAAATTGTGCATTTTTTAATTTATTTACCGATTTTTTGTTTACGTATATGAGAAAGCAATATGGCAGTTCATTTTGCAGCGATTTTTTAATATTTTGTGCAATAAGGCTTTAGCATTTTGCTTATTTTTATCACAAAATAATTGATCGCTGCAAATTTTATTTAGTTACGGTTATACATACAATCTATTTTACAGTGTCTCACTGCAGTAAGTAACTTACGGCTTTAGTACATTGTACGGAATCCTCTTTTAATTGATCAACTACCTCAGTTAAACGCGTAGGTAGCGTAATTAATCTGACAGCGTATCATCTCAATCTCACTCTTTTTGCATTATGCAGGTGTTTATGGAGAAACGTGTCAAATTATCCGAATAGATTACAGGCGACAGTTCAGAAGTGGATCGTCTATCTTACAGAAAATCTCAATCCTACCTGACAGATACGGTTGCTGGTGAGTCGTCAGGCAGTTGGCAGGATTATGGCGATCTAGAGGGGCCAATGTGAGGTCTGAGGGAAAGGTGTTCCGACTCTGAAAAGGTAGGATATCGACTGTATTTTATTTCTAAATAACACATTAGGCTGAGATTCTTGCGACTATTAGAATCCTTCCAGGGATAAGTACATGGTCAAAGACCTTTGACTTCTCCAGTATCCTACACTCCTTACGACTACTGCTGAATACAAAACCTATCATACTTTTCGAACTATCGTTTACCTTCGTATAGTCGCGGACAGATTGCTTCAAACGTGGCAGTTGGAGTTGTTTATTTAAAAGAACATATGTTTAAGGTCCGAACTATCTTTTCACAAACTATCAATTTCAAAAATTACAAAATACTAACGAATTATTGAAATCAGAGAGATAACAAAAATCCATCACGTATGTTATTCCTTCAAGTCCAGTAGGTGTATCAATATTATAAGGTTGAGTACTACCTTATCTCATCTTTCTATGAAATCTTGCGCGTAACTCAGAATCGTTTATCTAAGAGATACTTAAAGCGTTACCTATAGATTACATATTATCCAGTTTTGAAACTGCCGAATTACCTAATTCATAAGAAGGTAAAGTAACACGTCTTTATCGCTAGAAATACCAATGGTAATAATGATCAGAACAAAAGAGTAAAGAATGTATTTAATACAATGGTTTAATTTTTACGGTGTAAATAAGTCACGAATTTGTTAGTAATAATGTGTTGGTAATTACAGATATAATTGAAACTAGCCTCACGGAGCATTAAATTGCAATTTAGGTAGGTACCTAATTGAAGTCAATTTGAGCGATAATTTGTTAAACACGTTTTTTGTCAAGTGCCACTTTCCTATATGAAGAAGCGGCCAAATGTTTAACAATAACGTTAATTTCAGCTCTAACACACGAGAATAAATCATTTTAGTACAACCGTTTCGGTTCACTAGACGCAGACCATTACATAATCATAATAAATAAAACAATCGTTTGCGATGCATGACTAAGGGCGGGTTTTTCCGTCAATGATTATACTTAACTGCTTGATAATATGTACGAGGCATCTTGAATTGAAACATTTTCTGAACAGTATACATAATTAAACAAAATTGACGTAAACATGAAGGTCTAATTTGTGCGCCTTCAGACTGAAGAATCATTGCAGAACAGTCGTTTATCCACTTTTCACGAGTTCTACAAAAATTTTTTTACATACATTCATTAAATTTAGAACAGGTATGAAAGAATCATACAAATTGAATACGCTCGATTGCTGAATTCCTTGACACGTCCATTTCTGCGTTGTCCTACTTGCATTTATAGTTATACAGGGTGTCTCACGGTGACCGTCGGTTAGAAGTATATCAAGAACTGTAAAAGCTAGAAATTTGAAATTTTGCACATGCGACATGGAGTGTTTAATCTATTAAATAAAAATATTTTCCAAATGGCAGCACTTCCGGAAATACCGGAAGTGACCATCAACTTCTTTATTTTAAATACAAACCAGGCAATTTTTTTTCACATTCTGATGTGTAATAAAATGTTTAGTAAGTATGCTTAAAATAATCGGCGTATCAATTTTGATTGTTGAGAAAAAAAAATTTTTCCACTGAAAAATGTCAAAATCGTGTTTAGGAAATAAAATTGAAAGTCGAAAGTGGTAAAAGTTAGGGAAATGGGATTTTAGGTTCTCAATGTCAAAAGATTGAGATACAATTGTCTGTCATGGATTATAAAAAATTGCCCGCAGTTACGTATCTATTTGACGTTATTTCCAGACTTAAGAAAAACTTTAAAAAGTCTCTTTTTTTAAATGGAATGCCTATTTAATTATCGGCTCATTCGATGCAGAAATAAATTTCCTTTAAATTGATATACCATGTTCCTATACCTAAAATCAATGATTACAGAGTTATTTACATTTTTCTAATTAAATTTATAATTACATACTTTACAAAACATAGTTGGCTTTGAAAATTTTCAAAAAATTTTTATTCAATTGTTTCTTATGATGACAGTTGTCAGTTAGCTATCAGTTTGAAAGTTTACGCTACATTTACGTTGTTTATCAGTGTTATCTGTTTGAATTTTGATTTTTGCGCTTAATATTTGTTTTTAATTGGAAAATATGGAATACACAAACGCTGATATTCTAAATTTGTTTTACATTCATGGCGAGTCTGCTCGTATTACTTTTCGGACCTGCAGAATCTTTAACCATTGAATAAAGAATCACTCAACACTTTAACGAAAGATATCCGCATTTACCTACAATGACAGAACAAAAAATCGGGATGATTGAAAAGAATATTCTAAATTTGGGCGAAGTCAATACGCCACGAAATTTGGAAAAGCCAATTGTCCCCAATGACGCTGCAGAAACCAATGTATTGGGATATTTTAATGTTTTCCCTGAAAGTTCTGTTCGTTCTGCGGAAAGAGACCTTGGATAGTCAAGAAGTTGCATAGATAGAATTTTAAATAATCATAAAAGCATAAGAAACATTTGAATAAAAATTTTTTGAAAATTTTCAAAGCCAACCATGTTTTGTAGTAATGTAATTATAAATTTAATTAGAAAAATGTAAATAACTCTGTAATCATTGATTTTAGGTATAGGAACATGGTATATCAATTTAAAGGAAATTTATTTCTGCATCGAATGGGCCGATAATTAAATAGGCATTCCATTTAAAAAAAGAGACTTTTTAAAGTTTTTCTTAAGTCTGGAAATAACGTCAAATAGATACGTAACCGCGGGCAATTTTTTATAATCCATGACAGACAATTGTGTCTCAATCTTTTGACATTGAAAGCCTAAAATCCCATTTCCCTAACTTTTACCACTTTCGACTTTCAATTTTATTTCCTAAACAAGATTTTGACATTTTTCAGTGAAAAAGAATTTTTTTCTCAACAATCAAAATTAATACGCCGATTATTTTAAGCATACTTACTAAACATTTTATGACACACCAGAATGTGAAAAATAATTGCCTGGTTTGTATTTAAAATAAAGAAGTTGATGGTCACTTCCGGTATTTCCGGAAGTGCTGCCATTTGGAAAATATTTTTACATAATAGATTAAACACTCCATGTCGCACGTGCAAAATTTCAAGTTTCTAGCTTTTACAGTTCTTGATATCCTTCTAACCGACGGTCACCGTGAGACACCCTGTATACAGTATAGTTGCTTGGATATTGGTGAATTTGAATTGAACCATGTTTTATCGTCAGTATAAACAGGAAAAAAGTTACACCCAGTATACAAAGGCTGTACCTTAACACCTATATAATTTTTCGGATAGAAACGCCATTTAAAAGGAAAATTGTAAGCCAGAGTGCCAACATGAAATTCCGGCATGTTGTGAAGTCACTGCTTGTGCTTGCAAACGATATACCGGTACTTCAAAAAAATGTATTCACTTTAAACTATCGTAGATTTCCCGCTCTAAAAAGGCTAATGTTAGATTTATTCACCAGGTGGCAGCATAATCGTTAGTAGTAATATCAACATATTATTAATATTTACAATGGACTTTAAGCTTTCTAATTTCCTGAAATTTAACTTTGTAGAACGGTAAATAAATTGTCTATGGAAGTTCAAAGTGTGTACTTATACATTTTTTGAAGCACCCCGTATTATTAAAACTAGCATGTGATCATAATTAAAATAGATTTAGCCGGAGTGTTTACACACACGCGATCAGTTGCATGGGAAATTTGACCTTAACCTTTTTTCTTACTGCGTCCAATCACCCGACTTTATTAATTACGTTTTACACATTACAGTCAAATAGTCGAGAAACCTCTACCTGCATATAAATGATTAAACTATTGCAGCAGAGGGTATAGTTATAGCACTCCACAGGAAAAGCTAAAATGAAGCCAAAATACAGTTGAATCTGCATTAAAGGATATTGTAATAATTAATTATCATAGTACCAATATTCTCAAAACAAAATCGAATGAATTATAGTTCCGTTTTCTCCTAATGGCGGTCAATTGTTTACTATTGTTAAACCAAATCTAACGTTTTGCTAAACGTTGCAGTTAATGTACTCAGAGGGATAGGGTGGCGAGCATGAATGTGCACTTCTGATTCTGCATGTACATGTTTTTACAACCCCTGTTATTTTCTTATTCCTTATTCTACAAGAAAAATTGTTTAGTAAATCGCCGGTAGGTATTCTCATTAACTGAGGTTTGAGAGTTTGAGCATGTCGAGTAGGTACACTGTAGCACGTAAATACCTTTACGCTTTCTCTCTGTATAGGTACTGATACTTGTGCCTTCTTTTCTAATAATCAGCACCAGGCCCGTGCGCAAGGGGGGGGGGGGGGGTCAAACCCCTCCCATAACCCCTTGAAATATAAGGAAATATAATAATATATTATGTGTAGTTATTAACGTACTTTATAAATACATACCTAATTATGTATTTAAAATAAATATTGAATACCTACCCAAATTTCAATGCTTTAAAGAATATGTTAAGGAGGGGATCAATTGTCCTAAGTAACCAGAATTTTATAAGCCATGTTAAAATTGGACTTTGGCATGCATTTCTGGACAACTTGCTGTGGCCGTAGTATTCCTCCGATCATGGAGTTTTATGTCTCAAAATGGCCCTAAGAACATTCTACGGCTCATATGCCTAGTTTTAGCAAAAAGTATAATGTTTCAAGCTGTCTAGGATGTGTCAAAGTTACAGATATGTCAAAGTAACAGATACTGTTTTCTTGCGATATTTTGCGATTCTTTCAAAATTAAAATAGAAATAGCATACCCCAATGCGATATCGATAGGCATAACTGCCGTGGGGTCATTTTCAGGTATAAAAGTCAACAATCCCACCAATACAGTGGTCACAGCGAGTTGTCCAAAAAATGAAATCCGAGTCTTTTCCAATGGGGAGTGAACATTTGGCGTACTAGCAGTAAAAATTGTCGTTCCATCACAACTCTTTACCTCAGGCTAAATTTCCTCGTAAATTGCTCTCATTTTTCGAAAATTTCGGAATTTATCAAACAAATTCGTAGAGTCCTGGGCAGATGTAAGAGAACTTTGGAGGCCTTCAAGGCGAACTAATATTGATAGAAATCAGGGTCAAAATTGGATTGAAAAAAGTTCTTGAACCCCCCCTTAACCTAATTTTATTATTGGGAGTATCGCAACCTAGTTTATGTTTGATACATACTTTGATACATTTTTTAAAGTAATTACTTTAAAAATGTATCATTTGTGAAATGAGTACATAAAACACAATTTTACTTAGCACACTTCTAATTTTACGACCGCATATTCTGTTATGTGTCACCTTTTCCCGTTTTCTTAGGGCCGATTGTACATTTGCGGTTTAAGCCAAAGCTTTCCTGAACCGAGTATAAATTTGAACTCCGGTTTAAGTGTGGTAAAGTCTTCATGATCAGTAAGTAATTCCATTTTTAATAATCATCAAGTTGGTGCCACAAATAACAAATTTAGGTTAGAATATTAATTGAACTTGGTTTAAACCGCCAAATTCGGCCGCTTAAGTATATAAGCCAAACTTAAACTTAGCTCAGCAAAATTGTACAACAACTGAAATCTCCTGAACTCGGTTCACGTCTTGAGCTGCCCTTAAACCGTGAATGTACAATCGGCCCTTAACCTTCGGATGGCCAACCTATTTTTGGTTACACGGATGCTCAAGGTGGGGTCCAAGCGGACCCCAAGGTTTTTTCGCCCTGTGCCTCTATTTTATCTAGTTGTTTATTGTAAATTGAAGTATTTGTTTATAATAAGCATCAAAATATATCAGACTAAAAAGAATAGCGAAAATTTGAATAAACCTTTACACAAACAAACAAACAAACATTTCGTTACATGGATGGCCAAGGTGGGGTCCAAGCGGACCCCAAGCAACAATTAATTAATTTCTAAAAAACGAAAATATTTTGACGCAAAATCGTTATATAAGGGTATGTTTAAATGATAAATATTCAGCTAGAAACAACCTCAAACCGATTTTCTTGCTACTAAAATAGCTACGACACAAAAAATAGGTCTTGGCCATCCAACAATTAATTCATTTCTAAAAAACGAGAAAATTTTGACGCAAAATAGTTATATGAGGGTATGTATATATGATAAATATTCAGCTAGAAACAACCTCAAACCTATTTGCTTGCTACTAAAATAGCTACGACACAAAAAATAGGTCTGGGGTCCGATTGGACCCCACCTTGGCCATCCGAAGGTTAATAAAAGTTTTAATGGATAAACCTACAAAGTACAAACAAATTTAAGCTTGTTATCATACAAAAAAAAACAAAAGCATAAGTACCTACCTCTTAAATAGCTTTAATGTAGGGCTCTAATTTTAAACTTGGTCATTCACAATAACTCTTTCATAATTTCCGTTGTTTTAGTTTCAGTACTTACAAGTTCCCTCTCATTTAAGATTTCATGAATGGCGATGAAATGGGAACCTTTATTTACTTAATTATTGTGAAACAAGAGTTGATGAAGCATTTATGATACTTATTATAAAATAGTACGTATTTTCTTGTATAACCAATGTTGAAAAATTAGTATACCTACAGGGTGTAATATTTTTCATTTTTTGTATGGGGATCTCGCCTATTATAAGAGTTACAAGATCGGTCAAATGGGGAAAGTAGTGCAAATTTTTGATGCGACTTTCAGTTTTTCTAATATGGTCGAAAAACTAAAAAATTGAAAAATCTTTAAATTGCTGTAACTTTTTTATTAAAAGAGATATTAAAAAATTGTTCAAACAAAATTACCTTTTTGGTTTATAATTTGATAATAACGGGAAAAATATTTTCCCATTTACTGTTTCTCAGATAATGCATCAAACTTCCGATTTTCAAATGGAACTCTATGCCAATTTTTATACCAATGAAAAGAGGGAATTTTTTAAGTTAATTTCCATAAAAAAGTTTATTTTTCTATCTCAATTTAAAGTTATAAAAAAATAAATTATATTAAAGTATTTCTGAAATAATCTATAAGATACCTTTTCCAAATAATAATGCAAAAAATTGCTACTTGTGTGTCAGTTGTAAGTTTTTCATAATTATTAGATACGATTTAATTTTGTGTTCGAGAGGAAATTTTCGAAAGGGAATTATTCTAATCAAGAAAATCTCGACGCGGTTACCTGTTACATAAATTGCAATAAAAATAGCTGAAGAATATTTTAATTTATATTTCGATAGGCGTCAACGAAATGTGCCAATTTATAAAAACTAGTACAACAATTTATTGCAAAATGGTTCGTTCAATAAGCCTTCAAAAACTTCAACATCGATTAACGGGGATGTGGAAATTAATACTCTGGCGTACATCACCCAAAATCCAACTGCATCCACCAGACAAACTGCCGTCGAAGCTCGTACTTCACATCAAACCGTTATGTGTGTTCTTAAAAAACATAAATTTCACCAGTATAAATTATCAGTAGGCCAAACAAGTAATAATGGTGATGAAGAAAGAAGATTGGCTTTCTGCAACTGGTACCTTAGCAAATGCGAACCAAACGAGCAGTTTGAATGTCAAGTCCTGTGGAGTGATGAAACATGCTTTACTAATTACGGAATGTTTAACCGGCGTAATGAACACTTTTGGTTCGATAGAAATCCCTATCAATTACAACAAAGGAGGTCTCAAGTAAAGTTCGGATTTAATGTGTGGTGGGGTTTAATTGGCACTACAATTTTCTGACCTTACATCTTTCAAGGAACTCTAACTGGTCAAAGATATTTAGAGTTTTTACAAAACGATTTTGATAATATGGTAGACGAAGCAAATTTACAAACACGAGCAAATTTGAAAAGGTTTCAACAAGATTCCTGAAAATTAACCTAAAAAATTCCCTTGGGTATAAAAATTGGAATAGGGCTTTATTTGAAAATCGAAAGTTGGATGCATTATCTCAGAAACAGTAAAATTTTCCCGTTATTTTCAAATTATAAACCAAAAATGAAGGTAATTTTGTTTAAAAAAATTTTTTAATATCTCTTTTAATAAAAAAGTTACAGCAATTTAAAGATTTTTCAATTTTTTGGTTTTTCAGCTGTATTGGAAAAACTGAACGTCGCATCAAAAATCTGAAAACACAGATGAATTACTTTTGTAGAACTGCACTACTTTTCCCATTTAACTGATCTTGTAACTCTTATAATAAGCGAGATCTCTATCCAAAAAATGAAAAATATTACACCCTGTACTGTATGTTATATTTAATAAGAAATACGATCATTCGTATTTTTCAACACGACTTTAATTATTTCAGTAGAAGGATGAATGATGATAAACTATTACTACCTTACCTACTGAGTACATACAATATTATCTAATCAGCGTAACATTAAGATCAGATATTTTTAATTGTTATTTAGGTATTTCTCCTTATTTGTGATAATGGAGAATAAACACTTTCAATTAATTTTTGCATCAACAATTTACTGAGTAAGTAACCAAATCTACGGAAAGGTATTTTTTCATCCATGCTTGATTAACATTCACATTAACATTTTTAATTTTTGTAAGTAAATTCCAATTCCCAAATGGCGTATACATTGACATCCCTCCTATTGGATGAGGAGCTCTTTCTTTGAACTGTAATAAAATTGCTGCATATGGCATTCATAAATTGAAGTAATTTGAACAAGTGGGGGATATCATTGTTTATGATTTGAATGTGAAATAGAATACTTTTTTTTTCAAAATAGTTAAAACGGATAGCTGTCTCCGTGAACAGTTTGCACTTTAATGGATTAGTATTATTGTAAGATTTGTAAGCATTCCTCGTCCACGTTATCACCCCCATTTTATATTATTGAAAAAGGAGAATTGGTTTATTTGTTACAATATTTTGTTAACCTTTGGAAGCTTGTTCTTCCTCAGCTTTCATCGAAATTGAGCATCCTTATTCAGGAAATTTAGTGTAATATCTTAGCATGCCTCCTAAACATTGTACATCTTGCTTTTGGTAAAAGAGATTACATGCCTTAAATATGATATTTGTTTATTGTCAAGAATCAGAATGTACCTACATTTATTGGAATAGAAGCATGGTTTATTTGGTTGTTGATCACCTTTTTGAATTTTCTTGTTTTTTTTCTTATTTTCATGTTATGTTCTGTTGTGCCAACGATTGTACACGTCCCGCTAGATCATTTTTGTAACTCGAAGGCTGTATAGCCTTTATAAGGGAAAAGTTAAACCAAAGAATCGTTTTGTTACATCCTGAAAACCTGTTAAAACGGAAACATATGTGGGTAACTAAAAAAAACATATAATTCATATCATCGGTATTCTAATTTTCTAGGCCTAAAGATAAACTTTGGTCTGGTTTTACTTATTTTGCGAAATATGCCTTTCACCTGCAGAAAGTCAACCATTTTTGAACTGTACTTTTGTCTATTTCTTATACAGTGTGTCTACGGATTGACTTCACTATAGGTGTAAATGACCAAAAATTTTGGAATTTCAAAACGATTTTTTCAGATTCTGCCCTGCTTCATTGGAAATGAATTTTCATCATATTTTTAATTTTTTTAATTCAAAGCCGCCTTGATCGTGGAACAAAAACTATTTTCTTTGCAGGTAAAGTACCTTTTTTATGTATCATAGGGCCAAATTTTATTAAGAAAAACTGTTCAGAATCAAAAAATAATAATCAGTGCAAAATTTGAAAATAATCGGCACAATTTCATGAAACCGTTATATTTATTTATTAAGACGACTATCATCGATTAAATCGGAATCTATGCATACAACATTTCAAACATTACATTCTCATTTGTTTACAAACAATACCGATTGTCATTTTATGGTCAGTTTTTCAATTCTGAACAGCTTATCTTAATAAAATTTTGCTCTATGATACACAAAAAAGGTACTTTACCTGCAAAGAAAATAGTTTTTGCTCCACCACCAAGGCGGCTTTGAATTTAAAAAATTAAAAATGTTATCAAAATTCATTTCCAATGAAGCAGGGCAGAATCTGAAAAAATTGTTTTGAAATTCCAAAATTTTTGGTCATTTACACCTATAGTGAAGTCAATCCGTGGACACACTGTAGAAGGATTGCCACATCATGATTGACATACCGTACCTTTGCTATCCAAGTTCAAACCTAATACCGCAGAATAAAACACAATATTAGTGTTTTATTCTGTGCTAATACCGCTCATCGTATACCTATCAAATATTTTAGGTTAAGTATATTTAATTTCGCTAATAAGAAGTTTTGCGAAATAATAACTGCGAAAACAATTTTTTCAAAAGTTTGTTAAATAACAAATACGCATAATAAATGAATTATGAGGTTTAATATATTCCTTTACGGTTTGTTAACTTTTAATTAATTATTACTTGGAACAATTAGGATCACATATTTAGGAAGTGCCTTTTGTTGAAAATTAGTTACATAATATTTTTGGAAGTGAAGAAATTTACATATTTATTAATTAGTCATTTTTGTGTGACTAATTGCTGTTGTTATGTTGCTGTTACACAGCCGTGTCCAAACAAACTTCACCTGTGGTTTGTTCAAATGAAAGCGACGTGTTGCATACTTCGTAGCGTTACCGTTCTATGTCGTAAAATTAACTGAGACAAAACTTGCCGTAAAAAGAAAGAAACAACATAACGCCTTAAAAACATAGAACAACTTTGTATCATGTCCGAGTTAGGCCGAGTCACTGTAACATCGCCCTCCTGCTGTAGGTATTACATTTACATGCATCCCAATCAGAACCGCAAAAATTTGACATAGTACCTATCTAATAATAATATGGTAACTACGTAACAAAGGATAAAATAGTCACAATTGTATATTATTTGCTAAACTGTTTGAACACATCCTAGCGTCATATTTACATCATCAGGTAAAATCTCAACTCACTGTGAAACAGCACGGGTTCATTAAAGGTCGTTCAACATCAACAAAACTTCACCGACTTTGTATCTAACCATTTAGACAAGAGGCATCAGATAGATGTTTGCTACACAGATTTCAGTAAAGCGTTTGATCAGGTACATCATGATATTATTGTCAAAAAACTTAATAATTTTGGTTTTAATGGAAATATTATTAAACTGATTACTTGTTTGTTAATAAATAGGAAGCAGTATGTTGAATTCAATGGTGTTCGGTCGCACATCTATAATGCTACTAGTGGTGTCACACAAGGGTCTAATCTCGGACCCTTGATGTTTTTATTATTTATTAATGATGTTGTAAATGTATTAAACATAAACCTATATTTGTACCCTGATGATCTCAAGAATAAAAAATTTTTGAAAATTTTCAAAGCCAACCATGTTTTGTAAAGTAATTATAAATTTAATTAGAAAAATGTAAATAACTTTGTAATCATTGATTTTAGGTATAGGAACATTGTATATCAATTTAAAGGAAATTTATTTCTGCATCGAATGGGCCGATAATTAAATAGGCATTCCATTTAAAAAAAGAGACTTTTTAAAGTTTTTCTTAAGTGTGGAAATAACGTCAAATAGATACGTAACCGCGGGAAATTTTTTATAATCCATGACAGACAATTGTGTCTCAATCTTTTGACATTGAGAACCTAAAATCCCATTTCCCTAACTTTTACCACTTTCGACTTTCAATTTTATTTCCTAAACAAGATTTTGACATTTTTCAGTGAAAAAAATTTTTTTTCTCAACAATCAAAATTGATACGCCGATTATTTTAAGCATACTTACTAAACATTTTATTACACATCAGAATGTGAAAAAAAATTGCCTGGTTTGTATTTAAAATAAAGAAGTTGATGGTCACTTCCGGTATTTCCGGAAGTGCTGCCATTTGGAAAATATTTTTATGTAATAGATTAAACACTCCATGTCGCATGTGCAAAATTTCAAATTTATAGCTTTTACAGTTCTTGATATACTTCTAACCGACGGTGACCGTGAGACACCCTGTATGTTACCGTTGAAACTCAAAATCCACTTTAACTAGCCAAAATGTGAGAACCGTGGGCATTTGTTAAAATCGGTAGTATTTACTAGTCAATTGTATTAAAATTTAGATCACGATTTGGAGTTTAACCGAAGGTGACAGTTAAAACTAGTTTCACCTAACCCTCAATTTGCTAAAACTATTGTTAACGGAAAAAACTCTGTAAGATACAGCATGGCGATAAAAATTCAGATTATACATTATTTTGCTGAAAGAAATGATGAATCTGTTATTTCAAACATGGTGGTCCGGGAGCCGGCCACCTTTTTTGCAATCAATTAATATACTTTTTATACTTCGTGAGCGGCTTTATTTTAACTAGACGCCAAACTTTTTCCTCTGCGAAAATTTTCGCAAATGGGTCCTACGGGGTGCGCAGGGGTAAAACACGTTGATGTGGTAATTACAAAAAATTGATTAATATCACTTAATTTTTTAGCTAACTGTGAAGTTTTTTTGTAAGTAATTCAAAATAACATTTGTCCTACAACAAAAATGAGTCCATCAAGAGTGTCCCCATCTGAAGACATGTAGGTATTAGTACATTAACAAAAATAATGAATATCAAGCTGATTTTTTTCTGTAGCTTAGTAAATATTTGCGTAATTAAATGCCCACTTTGTCCCACAAATTAATTGGGCCGTTTTCCCATGATATTCATCCATTTTTTGTCATTTCCAAATCAACGTGTTTTTCCCCTGCACACACCCGAACATTGTCGCAGAGGAAAAAGTTTACCGTCTCGTTACAATAAAGCCGGTCACGAAGTATAAAAAGTATATTAATTGATTGCAAAAAAGGTGGCCGGCTCCCGGACTATGGTACACATCTTTCCGACATTCTTTATGACGAAGTGATTTAAACTTAAAACGTAAAATATTCTCTTGTTTATCGACAAACTGTAAATGCAACGTCTTTAAGTCACAGTTACTGTGTATTTATAACTTCCATTTACTTAATGACATAAATTTTCTGGAAATTGAAATTACAAAGAAAAGTTCCATGCAGTATTCTTATTTGTGATATAGGTACTTAAACAATTTACCAATACCTAACAAAAGGAAGAGTTAATCAAATATGCAGACGACACCTCTGCCGTTTGCTCTGGGCATGCTGTGAACAACTTCTGGGCACTTAGAAGAATCAACCTTATTTCATATAAAGTTGATTCTAACTGATTTAAAGAACATAAGTTATCCCTTAACATGGACAAAACCTATATTAATTAACGATTTCTATTCTCTCTACTTGCCACCTAGTAACAAAATACACCCTTAAATGTTCTGTTTCTACCTCACATTAGGAAAAAAGGTTGTAAATATGCGTAAAAAAGTGACGTTTTGATTGAATACTTTACCAACTACCACCAAATTGAATATTGCCCCATCTCCCATTGTCATATTTGACTGATTTGTCAATATGATCCACACGAAACTAAACTAAACTAAAAGAAGTGGAAAAAGTTTAGCCGCAGTTCAGAATGTTATGGAAAATGTCTAGGATAATGTTGAGATCAGACCGATCATTACGTATGGCTCACTGGTGTGGTGGCATAAAACCTCCACCCAGATCAACATACAGAAACTTACCAAAGTGTAGCGTAGGGCTTGCCTTGGAATTACAGGGGTTATGTGGTAAATTCAGGGCTAGTCCTTGAATGCACACAAATGCTAAACGTACTAGGTAAGTGAAACTCAGTCACACTAGTGTGGGCACTTGGCTGGGTACGCGGGAATCGCAGGTAACCAGGTTGCTGACGAGCTTGCGAGAATGGCAGTCCCAAAACCATTCATAGGATCCGAACCGGCTAGGCTTGTGGGATTACCTATAACACAGCCAAAAAGGAGATTCAAGCAATACTCACGAAAGAGCATTGCAGACATCAATCCAAGATCTTCCTGGAAACCCCAAACGGGGACCTAACTACGTCCACCTTAAAGTTAAGCAGGACGAAGATAAAACTTGCGACAGAAATGGTCACGGGCCACTGTTGCCTAAACAAAGACCTGCACAACATGGGACTGACCGATAGCCCGACATGCAGGGGTTGTGGTGAAGCAGATGAAACGCCCTATCACGTTATTTGTCAATGTGATGCAATCATAATGGCAAGGGAACACCTACTTGGAAATGAAAAGATTACACAAGAGGAAGTAACAAAGATTCGCCCTACTAAAATCCTTGAATTTGTAAGGAAGCAAATGAATTTTTTTCGGGAGACTTGTTTTATTGTTTATTTTATTAACAGTTTGAATTATTAAAAAATGTTCAATAGCAAAGTTTCCTAGCTTATTATCCTGTATAATAAAGCCTCTTCCAGAGTTATGGTAAAATTATAACTAAAATCCTTGAATTTGTGAAATATACAGGTATTCTTGACGGGTAGATAACACCGGGGAGCACAATAGACCAAACGGTCGCAGTGCGAGAACCTATTAGGACCACTCCTAGTAACAATAATAATAATAATGTTAAGAAATTTTAACATTTAAGCAATAACAAAAGTTAAAATAACCTGCGCGTGTACGGCTTACAACTAAACTTACAGATGTTTGCCCTTTTCTAAAAAATAAACTATTGTTGATACGAAAGCAAATGAATTTTTGTCGGGAGATTTGTTTTATTGTATATTTTATTAACAGTTTGAATTATTAAAAAATGTTCAATAGCAAAGTTTCCCTGCTTAATATCCTGTATAATAAAGCCTCTTCCAGAGATATGGTAAAATTATAATTTTATAATCAATTATATCAATACTGATTCGATATATCGAAATGTGTTCAACAGCAAATTTATTAATCTCAACACTCCTAACAATAAATCCTTCGCTACCACTTGTTAGGTACCGTTAACGAGATATGCATACATTTATATTTGATCTTGACCTCAATTACCTCGATAACCATTCGTGATTTAAAAAATTGAATTGCATATTCGTAATCAGCGTGAAAATTTACATACAATTCATATATCATTTATATGGTAGCACTAGGGGAACCGTGCGACGGACGCACAGACAGACTTATTGAATTTAGTAACCCACAAGCAAACAAAAAACAAACTATAACTTTGGTTGAATAGCAATATTTTTAATATTATTTACTACATATAGGTATACTATTTATCGTAACTGGATCAACAAGTGACTGCACTTTAACCATAGAATGAACTGTAATGTTAAAGTATTTTGCACATGGAACTTTTATTTGAACAAAAATGTGGTTAAAATTATTTTCTATCTATTCTAAAGCATGTAAGAAACATCCTAGTATATTGATCATAATAATGTTTGATGCACCAAACGTGTTAGTCTAAGTATTTCCAACATCTGTTCCTGCACTGGAATACGAAAAAGAATTTTTTGTCAGGACTCTGTAACTCAGGAAGTTTAAATGGTCTTAAATACAAACGTAGGTAGGTAGGTATCATACTTTTGCCTTTGAAAAAGTGAATCTTAAACTTTAAGAAAATTTTGGCAGCTCAGGAGCGAACTTTTCTTTCTTGCCCATTTTGTTCTGTAATATTAGTCTACTAACATTTATCGTTTCGTTAACAATAGGTACAGAATTTCTGGTGGTTGCTCAATTTCATTTTAAATTGTATAAAATTTTTTTTTACTTCACTTCATTGGTTATATCAATAATAATACCCTTATCCTATCCTGTATTCTTCATTTTTTCTTTTTCCAGCTAAAAGCAGCTTCTTTAATTTTTCCCGCATTCAATATAATACCTATTTATTCACTTCTGTTCAGTTTGATGTAGGTGGTGTTAAAGCATCATAAGCCTTTTCTTGTACTTGTAATAATAAAATTGGCGTGAAACTAAACTAATTAACAGTTATGATACAAGAAACTGATGAGAGCACGTAACTGGTTGTAATCTAATTTTAATATTGGCACGTAACCGATTGTTTCAAATCACACTAATCACTGATGATGACTTCTTGCGCCGGTACAGATATTCGATGCGATATTATTATACTTATACAATCTAAATATGTACTCGTAAAACAATTTCACTGAACGTATTGTAGTTTTACGTTGGCGTAACCAAGTTTTTTTAGGATTATCCTATGACATTTCTTGCAGCGCAACTGTATACATTGTAAATATATTCATGTATTTGCATTTTACATTCAAGGATTTCTTTTTGGTTTAAATTTCAGGAAACTCTCTTTTATGAAATACGGAAATTCAATTTTCTTGGAGGTGTGATGGTAAGCGAATAATAATAATTGTAAATTTGGGGGATACATATAATGTAAAATAGGTGCTTCACATTTCGTGAATGCGTTTTAATGTGAAAACTATCATCTTCAGTGGACGCAATTGTTATGTAAATATCAATTGAGGTTATTTAATCTCCAAACTTATTCAATACCTAAGTGTCACTCAAACTTGAAAAGAACGGAAACTTCATAATAAATAATGGAAATAAACGCACACAAAATGATTGTGATTCTATCACTAGAGTGTGAAGTCTAAATCCTTAATATAATTAGCACAATGTCTGAAATTAGCAGAAATCATTGGCAGAAAATTACACAAAACTTCCAAATTAGTTTACCTATGACAGAAAGCGGAAATGCCTAGGGCTCGCGAATCTTAATACCTTTTATTAGCGTGTAAGTATAACTTATTCGTTTCCACCGTATTTGTTTCAAAAATTAGGGACTTTGGCATTTGTTACTTGTCTTGCTCCTCTTGAGTCTACTAATTCACCAATTCATTCAAATTTTTAAATGTTTATTCTAAATCGTATTTCAATGAAATGTGAAACTATTTAAACAAGTAATCTGTTCACGTCGTTAACGTCATACGTTGCTAAGTGTTACTTAGTGTGTTAGCAGTCTTTATTAGCGATCGTTATTGGAAAAATAATGAATTGCGCTTTGTAAACTTATTTGACATTTTTAACAATTTGTTATTAGATTGTTGCTTTTCTAATGTATTTAGTAGTTTAAATATACGTACTACATTCCTCTTTTCTGCTTTTCTACACGTTTAACATGAAATGGATAAGTATATCATAATAATGGTGTAGTCTTTCATTAATGAACCGTTTGGTTCTTCGCTAATCGCTTATTCAAGAGCAAAAATGTATCCCACAAATTGTATTTCTATCGTAAAGCGTACTTCGACTGAGAATTCCAAAGCGGCAACGGCGCTAGCAAATGAACATAATTCTATCCTTTTCTATACGTTATACCGTTATACGACGCTGTTTGCAGAAGCGAGAAAGAACCGCGAATCGAAAAGAATAGAATGTATGTACAGTATGGTAGCACCGTTCGTTGCCGCTTTGGAATTCTTAGTCAAAGTGCGCTTTTAAGACGACAGTTTGGGAAATTCGTTGTTACGTCGGAAATACTGTACCGAAATTGTCATATAACGATTTATTCCGACGTAGAATCTTCCGCTCAGCAACTTTCATACTCAAAATTGTTCGTTATAACTTACCGTTTTTTAAATAATAGTGACAGAAGCAAAATACATATAGGAGTTTCCACCGTTTTTTATGAATTTTCCAAGCTTCCCGGACGTTTTTTTCCTGCAAATTTGGATTTAGTACCCGGGGTACTACCTAAATCTAAATATCCGGTTTGCAGGTGTAATTAAACATTTCAATTTCAGCCGTTCGTTGACTGGACTATAATTGGGTTTCAGTGTCGTAAAATTTTCATGTATATGTGAACCTTCAAAATATTGTGTTCAAAAAATAGTGTACAAATACGTTAGTTTCGCCAATACAAAGAGAAGGTTACATTTTATGAGATAAAGAACAGTTGTCCTTCTTAACAAGTACAATATTTGCCAGACCGTAGCACGCCATGTATGAAAATTACAAAATTGTTTACCTTTTATTAGCGATATGTTATGGAATAATTATCCATACATTATTGTGAAACAAGGTGGGTATCATAAAAACTGTTACTAACAGCTATAGGTGGGAGAATAATATTTTTCCTAGATAACACAGAAATAAAATAATTTTATATCCAAGGTATATTATTTCACAGACATATAGCTAGTAGACTTTCGTCTACCAATCGCGGCTGATGTTGCTAATTTTAAACAAGTCAGCGTTGTGGTTACTAGTTTATGAGTTCCAGAAATGAAAACCCACTAACTAACACATTTTGTGTGAAAAATATTCTTAAATAGGTAATTATTATCAATGCAAAAGCAATTAATTTAGTCTCTAAAAGACTGCCTATATGGAAAAGCAAATGATGGGCTCAAACGGAAACCTTCAATATAGATCCAATAGCATGAATATAGTGATTGGGTTTGTTAAAGAGAGACAAAAAAATGTTGCTTATATGATAAACAGAAATTTGCTATCAACGATTAGATAGTCGACCAAGGATCCGTTTTTGTTCAGCGACTGAACGGAGTACAGACTTTTGCTAGTTAGATTAGTCACAAAAACAAATGTCTTCTTCTGCAAATTATGACGATACTTTCACTTTCACTGTAAATAATACAAACAAGTCAATTTCTCATTTACATTTAGTTTTTCGCTGGCGACCTTGCTTGATTATTGATTATGCCTAAACCCATAGGCGAAACGTCAATTTTTCTAATTACTTGTAAATTCTTCGACTAGTGGTAGGATAAATCATCAACACTTGCCACATAGTTAGAAAATTTCTTAACATAACGGAAGATACTGCACATCACTCAGAACCACATCACACACTTTCAACTAATACCATTCAAACACAAAATGAAACACAACACTCAATCCTCCCTTCACAAATTGAAACTCTGTTGCATACACAACATAACATTACAGAAAGTCCATTAACAACACACAACACTTCAACAACCACTCATGTGACACCTCTAACTCGTTCACATACACCCAAACGCAAACACACAATACACTCACAATTAGCACAAAATACAAACAATACATTACCCACTCGAGTGCAACCTATGCGCCGAGCTAAACAACAAACATTTACACAATAAACATAACACATATGTTTTTTTACAGCTTTATTTTATATAGGTATATGTATCTATTACTAGAACTAATCGTTACTTGATTCCGATCCGTGCGGTTAGTTAACCAGGCTTGGCCTGAGTATCGATAAGAACCGAAATACATAATAACGATTATTATTATGTGGTTAGTGGTGTTCAATTTGTTTTGTTTTAGGTCATAAGTATACTTCCGGTGAATTAAAGTTTATAGTTTAAATAAATCTTAACCCATTGCATCACATATGCTTTATTAATTGCACTATCATACGAGTAAAATGAATTTAGGGTTGTGAACTACACACCATCGTTGAAGTTCTAAATTCCATACATGAGGAAATTGCTATGGTGATTTACGACACAATCCTTTGGCTCTTGATTGCGATGAAGGATCAAATGTCATTTTAAGAAGTTTAAAAGTTTTGGTAAAAAAATCATTGTTCGGCATTATTAATACTAGGAACTTATAGAACAGCTTCTCCTCAGATGCTAAAATGAAACATTTTAGACAGCAATGCTAATAGTATGGAAAGCGCGACCTTTATTTTGATTTGATTTGATTTTTAAGTAGGTTTTAAGTTCTCGCAAGCTTCAAAATGAAGGTATAATATAAATCGGCATCAAAATCCTAAATTAGGTTATAAAGTGGCATCTCCTACCCTCGCTAATATATTAGTGTTCAGCAAAGGAAGATTTTGGAGCAAAAAGTGTTGTATCTAATTATGATGACCCCCAAGGGTGAAAGCATTAACCAGTTAATTAAAGGAAGGCCAAATGTAATGGTGATTACCCTTTATAATTGTTATTTATACCCTAAAGATGATAACAGTTTTTATAATGGTATGCCCGCCGTAACTGATTACAATACAGTTTTTTTTATTTACTTGCATATCAACTTTAATTAGCCACATTAAATTTATTCTGAGTAGAAAAACGATTGCGAATGTTGATTCACCATTTGCAAGGCAATGAAACATTAATTTGAATAAAAATAATATTGAGTATAAATGTTATTTTTCTATAAACGTCAAAAAATGACAAGGTTTGCGCATCGATAACAATACGCGAAGTGGCCCTTTTTTTCACTTACCTACGTTACCATGACAGCGTGCCCGAAATGACGACGTCATGCGCAAAATACGCACTACACGCAAACTAGATGAGAGTTTTGTATTTTAACGTTAAAATAATTGTCAAATTCTTCACGTTTCGTTTGCGTTTGTAGAAAAAATTTTGTTTGCAACTCGTGCGCGAAATACTTTTGGTGATCTCGACTATTTTTTTATCTCGGCTGCGCCTCGTTAAAAAAATCAGTTCTCGATCACCAAAGTGGCATTTCGCGCACTTGATACAAAAATAACTATTTAATTGTTTTACCTTCTCACACAGTCGCTTATTTTTCATTTAACCGTTATGAAGCAGAGCGCATTTCCAAAAAATAATAATCTGTCAAGTTTTTTTTAAAGCAACTTTAAGTTTAATCAAAATACTGTTATCCAAAATTTAATGCCGAACCTTTATTTATTATCCAAATGGCACATAGTAAAAACAATAAATTATATATAAAATTATAAACTGCACAGAATTTACCATATTGGAACTGTAAAAGAAAATGTATTTGTAATGAAGGTATTAAAAGCTTTGATCGAAAACGCCTATAAACAGACTATTATAGGATAAAAAATTTCTGATTTCCATGAAATTTGGCATTTGTATTTGCCAAATATTTTGGACAAATTCGCGATATTGCAGCAGCAGGCTCAGGCCAGTAACCTGAAACACCCTGTAAACTCAAAAGCTTGTATAAAGCTTTGGTGCACCTAGTTCCTCACTTTAAAAAAGTTTCTCTACTTCTGGAATGCTGTTATTCTCTATAGACACAGAAGCTATTTTACATGACACAATAAGTAAAAAGCTTAATATCTTAGTTCAAAATAGTTTGTTGTTTTTTGTGCCCTATGAAAAGGAAAGGGAAACTAATTTTGTTATAAGTTGTTCTTACAAATTTGTAATTCCTATACTATTGTATAAAAAGCAAAAATTTCTTATATTTTTCTGTTTCTGTGTTTGGAAAAAAACTAAGTGTTTTTGTTTTCTAAATATTTTTTGATCATTTTATTGTCTATTATTCTTACATCTCATACATTACATACCAATTCTATGAAGTAGGTACTTAACGGTTATTCGTATAATAGTTGAAAAACAACAATGAACAGTAAGTATAATATTAGCTTTATTCCACGAAAAAAACCAGTGGTACGTATATCAACTAATTATGATTCTTTATTTTCTTTACAACTAAATGGTATAATTAATAACACTTTTTACTTTACACTTATATTACTTACTGACAAGTAATCTTCGTGTTAGGTTTTTCTCCAATTCCTTTTATAAGGCATTGGAATCAATTATTATCTTGTCCCAAAGTTCAATCTAATTAGTAGTGCTAGTAAATAAAGATTAGTAAGTAAACAGAGAATACCTAAATTACATCTTAGTTAATTATGCACAAAATTTCCTACATAATTTACTAATACGTCAAGGAATGGGTTATTAACATTACAGAAAACTTGCAGGGGTCAAGCATCTACTGTAGCAAGGATTAGTCCAGAGTCAGCCGAACCTCTCAACGTGCAAGAAAACTAGCACGGTATGTAAACAAAAAGGGCATCAACCTAACTACAATTTCCCTGGCAATTAGTAGAGATGACTGGCGACCTGATCACATTTCTATCTGCAGTTACCCCCAACGATGGTTCAAGATGTACCTACTCCACTTCAGGTGGTAGTGCCTTTCAGAGAAAACCTGCACTACCATTATTAACAATAGACGATACTTCACAGGATCTTTTTTGTAGTAACTCTTCCATTATTAACAACTAAAATGATTATAAGGCGTTAGAATGTCTTATTTCAATGTATTGGAAGCAGCCTTTGACTTCCTTAAGGCCTAGTGACGCGTAAATGAATTAAATTGGAATTCAAATCGTTTGTTAGTAAATGGTGGTAATAATACACACAACGATGTGCTTTAACGATGAATGTAAGCAATGTGAAGTGATTAATTGATTATAACACAAGGGGACATGATTCAGGATAATCAAATCCCATTTTCAAGCCAAGGTTATAAAATTGTCTTAAGTAATAACGATTGAAGAAAATTAAAGCTAAAACACTTATATTAGAGAACAATATATAAAAGAATTAATAGCTTACCTGAGGGGGAAACTATTCACGTAAAAAATTGCATGAAAATCATAATGAAAACTTTTGTCAAACACCCGACAAAAAGTTATAAATGGCAATGTTAAATGGAGTAGGAGCTACAATTGAGTTGATAGACACTCAGTTGTAGCTCCTGTCCCTCTTTCTGTATTGGACAAACCGGGAGACCGTTTTAGTTGAGATTTAAAGAACATTTTAACGCTATTAAAAATAATAATTTTGATCATAAATCTGCTATGGCTGAATACATTCTATCTACTGGTCACTGATTTGATTTTAAACGCGATTTTAATATTCTACATAAATGTAAGAAAGGGCAGTTACTTAACACTCTTGAAATTCTGCATCATAAACACACTCTTGTTTGCTGAATAAAGTAGTAGATTTCCAGAACTTTCTTATTTCCTCACTTTGTATAATATAATTTAGTTCTACAGTGTTACCCTTATCCGTTTTGGTTACTTTGGTTTGCCGTTCACTTGCGCCGTTATAATTTTCCATAATTTTACCCATTTCATCCCCCTAACCGTGGCTCTTTAAGCAAAACTCGCGTTTCTCACTTCGTGAACCCTTTCACCTCTATTATTTAACATTGCGATTTACAACTTTTTGTTGGGTGTTTGACAAAAGTTTTCATTATGATTTTCATGCAATTTTTTATGTGAGTAGTTAATCAATGTAAGGTATCGAAGAAGTATCAAATTTTGGTTTACTCGATATCATATACTATATTCAATAAAACCAAACATTTATCAATTTTTCATATTCTTGAGTATGTTTACCTACATGTTAGAAAGATACCCTTGACACATGGTGAGACCCCACCTTTCATTAAATTAATTGCTCAGTGAGTAACTGAATACTTTTTTATTGACAAATTTCCATCAATTAGATTACAATTTAGATCAATAAATTTACGGTTTATTATTCTTAAGGTATTAACTTGTGAGAAAACAATACATGGAAACGCTTGTGTGACATAAATTGTCACGTACTGTACATAGTTTTAAGTGTGATATTTAAAATCCTACAGCTTACAGCAGAAAATATAATGGTTATTAATATATTCGTGGCACGCAACGAATAATATCGTTAATTACAATGCATCCTTTATAGTTCCCAATGCTATAACTAGAACCCTCATCGGAAATCTCGAATTTTTTTTATTAATAGGCCAAAATATTAAGCATTAAATATTTTATAGATTCATAGGCGTGGTAAAAACTTCAATAATAGAGGTAAAACTGACGCATATCTACATGAGCAAGTGAAAGAATTCATGGAATTGCTCTAACAAAAATCAATGCTACCGAATCATTACTTCAAGAATCTTATTGTGAATCTGCTCCATCGCAATGAACGATGGTTTCGGCGTTTCAAAACTGGTGATTCCGACGTTGAAGACACGGAAAACCACCAAAAAGATACGAAGATGTAGAATTCCAAGAATTGTTGAACGAAAACACAAAAACAACTGGCAGATCATTAAGACCGAATCGTTTTGGTAGCAAGACGATGCTCTGTATTTGGTGGGGCCAAAAATGTGTGGTTTATTATGAGCTGTAAATACCTGGTGAAACGGTTAATATCAAACGCTTCCGACAACAATTAATGGATTTGAACAATTCGTTACTCGAAAAGGCAAAACAAGATCATTTTTCTGCATGACAATGCTCCATCTCATACGGAAAAACCGGTTCGCCACACGCAATTTCGAACCATTGCGCCTGTTACCATCATGGTATCGACCGTGGCCGATCGACCAAAATATCCTCACTATAAGTTAAATAAATGTAATTAATCTAGTTATTCGTAAGAAATGAAGACAACTGTATCAACATCCGATTCATTTAAATTTTTTGGTTCTCAGTTTCTGAACTCATTAACTAATAAATATTTGTTACATTTCATTATTAAATCAGAAAAATGCACTTCTTGGAAACGAGAAAATCATGGAAATAAAGGCCATTTTTTCCCTTGTTCCAACGTATCTGCTTTCACTCTTTATCGTTGAAGACTGTATATGCTGAAATTTTTTACTTTCTCGTGCATATACACATGGTTACACACATAGGGAAAGTAATTTAATCGAAAAAAATCGAAAGTCCAAAACCACCATTTTTGAAACACACGTTATGGCTGTGGAGCTTAAATTACTAGACCGATCTTGATGAAACTTAAAAGTAAGGCTTATAAAAAAACTTTATCGGTAAAATAATCTTCTCAACAAAATCAGCCCAAAGGGGGCCAAACTAGGGGCGTTATTTTGGGAACAAACATTCACATTTTAACCCAAACTAATTTCCCTTGGTGAAAAGTTATTACACATGGTTGCAAGTAAAACGCCGTCTTTCGTTTGCTTCTCAATTCAAAATGGCGGATAATATAGCAATTCTCCAAGTTTTTACTTTTTAGGGTGTAGCTCAAGAACCGTTTAACTTAACCCAAAATTGGAAAATTGCAAATTATAGCCAAAAGATGGCCAGAACTTTTACTTATAATTGGTAAAGAACAAAAATTTAACGTGTACCAATTTATTGATGGCCAAAATTGGTCAAAAATTAAAAATCGATTTTCTCAAAATCTGCTCCGAGCATTTTTTTATTTTTTGATGTTATATAGTTCATGAAAAACGATTGGTAGTACATTTATTTCTTTATTTCCCATAGGGCAAGGGGGATGAATGTTTGAAATTGAAAATTATAAAAATTCATAACTTTTTTATTAACAAAGATGAAGAAGTAAAATTGTACAGTGAGGTAGAGGACATATACGACTCTTATAATCGAGTATAATTAGTATACCAATTTCCTTCCGTCCTAGCCGGAAATTAACAAAATATTAAAAATAGATATTTATGGCATACCCGCATACCCTGTATATTATTTCAGGAGAAAATCAAAAATCGTTTTCTGATTACAACTATACTACACACTACAGGTATATTAATTTTTTTATTTTTTTGAGTTATTACGCAAAAACTATTTTATTTTGAGTTATTATGCAAAAAACTATTTTATTTAATAGAGTAGTGTAGTAGACACGGGAAAGTTGTGTGCCAGTCATTTAATTTTTAACCTAATCTAATAAAAAAAATTTGAATGTAAATATGAGCGCGTACCTATACAGAAACCTGGCATAGGTTACTACTCCGAATATTAACCTGCTAACTGTAGAATAATATCATTCACCTGGAGTGAAGTGCAAAGTAAACTCATATTTTATTTGAATCAGTTCTCTAATTACATACGTATTTATTTTTGTGAGTACCTACTTGCAATAAGTTCTGAAGGATGTCTAGTGATCGATCGGTTCGCGATGTTTACATACATAGTTTCTCACTTGTAACGTATTTACCATCCACGTGTAATGTTAATGTTGACGAGTATTAAGAATAATATGTAACTGACGTAATGCAACAAGTAACGATTGATTGCAATATGCTTATGAGTCATTGTGAGTTTATTTAACGCAATCCATTTAATGATAACTTTTTCCTTCGTCTACTGAACATCCATCTACTGAGCAAATTGAATCACATCTAATGAGCGCTGTCTGCAGGTTTTGTCAATTATTGCAAAGAACCAATTAGTTTTGTACGTAATTAATTAAATTGGCGACGTTCTTTGTTTCACTATGTATTTATAACTTGTTTAGATCAATAAGGGTGTGTTGTGTAGACAATCCACGCTACGGGAAAATGAAAATGTCACGTCTCAAGAAGCGCACGTTTGATACGTAAATGTTTGCACTCATTCAGTTGCAACAGTTACATCCATAAAAGCAATTTGTATAGGTACTCAAGTCGTTTTGAAAATGTGGTAAACTTTCAATTAATTTTTTCTTTCCTAAAAGGTTTCAGTTCGCATGTAACTACGACTACGCATATTAAAATTTATGGATTTTCAACCTTATTGTATAACAGGATGAAGAATTACGCACATATACAGAGTTCGGCTATAACCGAATTTGGAAGGTGACAATTATTTATGCAAAAATTGTATAGTGACTGAAAGGTCGGTGGTGGAAAGTTAAAGGTAATGGTAATGGTGTCCTGTCAAGAGCCTAATTCTTTGATAGGCGCGTACAAGATTTTCTAGGGCGATGTCCGCCATCGAGCGTAACAGATGAAAACATTCTACGCATTCGCTAATTTGTAGAAGATGACCGGCATCTAACTGTTGTTGAGACAATGCCGCCAATTCATTCGTGACGTATTGCTTCTCCATTACAACGTGTAGCCGCATACAGCAGTCTGGAATTATTCTCACGTGACTTGTACACCTTTGTATTTATGAACTAGCTGCTTACCCGCAGCTTTGCCCACAGTCTGGGGAAATGCGTATTTTTCGGGTTTCCCGCTGAAATTTTGGAACGGGACTTACTTTGCCCGCGTGGTAATGTAAAATTTAGTTTGAACAATTTTAGATCTATTAAAGACCCTATATACAAATTTTCAGCTTTCTAGCTCAATTCCTTGTTAAATAACCGAAATTCGAGTATTTTTCCGGTTTCCTGGTGAAATTCTGGAACGGGACCTATTCCATGACCTTTTCCTGGTCAAGTAAGGTATGTGTGCCAAATTTTGTGGAGATTGGTCAAACGGTGTGGATTTGTATAAGGTACAAACACACACACACACACACAAACTTTCTACTTTATATATTAGATTAGCTTTCACCAGGGGGGAGATTTACTGGCGGCACAGCGGTTAGGTAATTTATGCAATTGGCTGTGGGGAGTCATTTAAACACGTGGAATAGATTTAAAGGTCATCGTCTGATCTTGTGTTTGTCATTTTGTCTTATCGGTACATTACTATCAAATCTTGTTATTTAATTGCCTATTATTTACAAAAGTGGAAGATAAACCCTTCATTGTCATAATCGAAAGTTATAATGATTAGGTCTTTGATATCACCAGATAAGTTCATTTTTTTGGAATCATTTAGGTCGCGATTATGTTACGATTTCAAAATGGACTCTTGTTTCAGAGCAAGGTCCCTGTCGCCTACACAGTTTTCTTCTTCGCGGCTGTGTAGTTTGGTATTCTTGATAGTGCAGCGACTAGACCATGTCTCATGTACAGTTGTATGTCCCCTTAAGTTTTGTTGCGGGGCATTGTTAAACACCTATAGGAGTCAGTGGTGTAGCGGGGATAGGGCGCGCCCGAGGAGGACTGTTATTAAAATTACCCCCCCCCCCCCCCAATCCATTGAAGGCACAAAATTTAAGCCAAAATAAAAGGCACACTATATTATTAAAAAAAAACAACATTGGTGTTGTTTTCTTCAGTAATTGTTACTGCCTGCTGTAATGTTGTTACTGCTTGTAGTTATTGTCCGATGACGTCAAATTTAAGAAAATGTTCAAAATGTACAAGATTCCTTTCAATTTTGATTTTGTCATTTCGAACTTTGGCCCTAAACTACGCCCGGGGATAGTTGCCCCCCCCCCCCTTCGCTACGCCTCTGATAGGAGTATTAAAAAAATTGGTCACGTAGTTCATAATGATGATCGTTTGATCACCATGTCGTAAAATAGCCGCCAAATTGCTAGATTATTTGTTTAAGCGTATCTCCGCATCCAGTAGTCCGATTTTATTTTTTTAGAGTTCATTTTACTCCTTGTTTGGAGGCAAACAAATATTGTCATTACACGTTTTTTGTTAAATCCGTTAGTTATTGAGATACACTAAGGTTTTGAATATTTCCAATTCGTCAAGAAATTTAGAGAATACTCATTGTCTTTTTATTGTAGATAGTAGATACATTATAATGCAACACTAAGCTTTTTTGTTACAAGTAGATAAACTTCAAGTGAAATGAGCAGCCTACTTGCAAAAATCAACAACTTTTTCATAATTACAATAGTTTTTCCGGAAAATCTCAGTAACTATTCAGAATTGACCATACAAATTGCATATCAGTGGAATGATGACCTAGAACAGAAATACAGGGTGCTTCATTTATAAAAAAAGAGTTATTCGACTTTTTGCGTTTCAGCACACCCTTGGACCAAAAGTCGACTATTTATTAAAATTCCAAGTTATTCTAAAATTTCCTGTGGCAAGTTTTTCGAAAAACAGCCATGGCCTACTGGGCAGTGATTCATCAAATATGAGTCTTTTTTCGAATAAAACGTTGAATAACGCCGAAACGGAGAGAGCTCGACCCATAGTGACCTATACAAAGTACCATTATTTTTTCATGTAAAAACTAATCATGTAGAAATATACAGGGTGTCCCATTTAAAAAAACGTAACTTTGGTTTACCACCCTGTATAGGAACATTCTGTATATAATCAAAATATTTTTATAATGTGCAGTATAAGTGTGCTTACTTGGCGGTGAAAACCGCATGTCGATATCTTGAATAGCAAAAAAGTTATGGACCAATCACACAGCCCTGGGTCACCCTGTAGACAAGTGCATGGCTTTTCCAGTACATTTATTTATTTATTTATTTATTAGAACACAAATCTGAAGAATCAAAAGAAATCTGAAGGTCAATTTGTGGAGTTGCTGTTTTGTCTATTGTGTTTGTGTGTTCAAAGCGTATTTGTATAGAAAAAAATGTGTTTTATCCGAAAATAACATTCCATTTGTAATGGCAATGAAAAAATTGCACAAAGAACAGCATTAGATTAATTTTGTGTAATTTCGCCTTTCAAAGCGTGTACATAATAATTATGAGAACTATTTTCACATTTGGTTAGCAATTAAGTTACGCGCAATGAGACCAATCCTAATTCGAAAAGTGAGATTGTTTAACAGATGATGGTTTAGAGTTTAGGATAAAAATCACTATTATTTATAATAGATAATTCAACGTACTAAACTGTATTTAATTCTTCAAGGAAATCGTTATGTAATCGGTAGGACATTACACTTCAATTGTTCAAATTAAAGCATGCTTTTTAAACAACACGTTTAACAATTGTCAAAGTCACACTACCTTATAATTAAGAACGTACTTGGTATTTGCGCAACTGTTAAGGTATTTATTAATGTTCTAATGTACCGTGCAATGACAATATTGGTTAATACTACGATTGGGAGATTATTATCTAATGGTTCTATTTCTAGTTTCTACCTTAGCTTGGAACCATTGGTGTACAGTTTCACATAAATAGAAGAACTATCAACTGTGCAAGAAATTTAAGAAATATACGCAATATTTTACGTTTCAAAAGTCTAGGAAGAGGTGTGGATCATTACCAGAATAGTAACCTAGATTTTCTGTGTAGAAAAACCATTTTGACAACAATTCTACAATCATTAGCAAACAGGTTGGTTTTGCTCTCATTGTTTTTGTTCTACCATCTTATGTAGTTCTTCAGCAGTAATTTAGTGATAAAACGTGTCTTCAGCCTTCTACAAACAAAACAAACAAACAAAATCACATCCATGTATTTCAGTGTAACAGTTTTTACCATTCATGGTAATGTCTTTACTGAGAATGTTTTCACAGTGTGTTCTACCTACTACAATTTACTGTATTGTTATTTTGTTATTGGATTTGTAGTTGTGATGAACATTAAATTGTCAGTATCATTACTTATTATTATTTTATTTCATAATTGTTTCTATTCAATGTTTGGGGTGGGCACTCACAGAAGTAATTGTGGTTAATTTTTTGAAATTCAAATTGTCCATGAGGTTATGTTAACTGTCATTGAATTATATAGACAATTCAAATTAGTACCTATGCTTTAATGATTTATAAAAGATGTTCCGGTCCAGCTGAAAGACGTCCTACAATCTCTCTAGCAAAGAAATGTGAATGTATGTGAAAGGACGATTAATAGATTCAAGAAAAAATTTGAAAGACTAAATATAAAAATATCAGGAAGAAAACGGAAACAAAGAGATGAAAAAGCGAAAGCTAATAAAGAAGATGAAGAAATGAAGGAATAACAAACATCAGTAGAAAAATATAGAAATGCAGAAAATAGTACCCTCATCACTACTTTCTGTGGTGGAGAAAAAAATAAAATTAGTTTAATGCAGTTGAAAGTTGAATTGAAAATTACAATTAAGCCATTCTATACTTGTGAAGGTAATCTTAGACACATCAAGTCCTATTTCATTAATTAAGAGTGTTGATATTTTAAAAATACCATCATGCCATTTGATTATTTATTTATTTGATTATTCAAGCACGAGGGGGTAGCCGGAATGCTTGAAATAGAGCAAGTGTTATCCACGAATACTTTACGCTATTTTTTTTATTGGTTCACTTTGAAATCTGGTATTAAAATGGAAATAAGAACTAATAATGTGAAATGGTTGAAGTCCTAATGTGAAATCAGTATACCTTTCGTTGTCATGGAAATGAGAAAAACGGAAATTAATTTGCAATCTGTCATTTTATTTGACGTAACAAAGTACTCCTATCAGATCAATAAGAAATAGAATTAACGTTTTTCAAATTGGTGATGTTGACATGGTAAATTTAAAACACGCGCGTTTTTGAAAGTGCTATTTAAACACGCTGGGGTGTGGTTTAAAAGGCTACAATAGGACATCAATCAAAAAAATTATAAATTACGTCATGTAATGGTTTCAGGGCAGAAACAGGAGCTATGGACAGGATTAATCGCCACCCAGGTGAGTATTCCTTATAAATCTCCAATTGTTTAAACCTTTTAATAATATGAAAACGTTGTAGTTCCATATATTTAAATAACACGTATTGACAGCTGTGTTTTCTCTTTACAGATCTTCAAAAACAGCAAACCACCAAAATAAGGGTGGCAAGAGGTAGGGAAATTTGTTGATTAGACTATGTAAAACAATCTTTTATAAATAAGGCCAGACTAACATTATACATAGTGGAATCGAAATGAAGCAACCTTAATTTTTGCATCGAAGAAAACATATATTTGCAATGTTGCCATATTTTTATCATTTCTAGAATACCAACTGAATTTTTTTAAATGGGACGCCCTGTAAATTTTTGAATTTTAAAATTCAGAATCAAAAACCGTATCCAGAAACATATTTATATTTGAGTTGTGTTCGTCACAACGCGGCACCAAAAAAATAACATGAAGTAGAAAAATAAATTAATGTCTATTCGTTCGGATTATGTAAGTATAAATGCTATTATCTTAACAATATGTTTAATTTACACAAGTAATAACAGAAGTAATTTACACAAGTAATAACTTCTAACAATAAAATTTGATAATGTACTTGTTAACCCGATTTAACGCTATCTTATTTTTTGTTCTGAATTTGAAAAGGTAAAATCTAATGCATATAAACATATAAAATACCTACATAAATAATTTTTTTTTAATCTTCTTTCTATTTAACATTAGTTTGAAGTTTAGATATAAACACAAAACATTTAAATCGCTTAAAAATACACAGGGTGACTCGTTAAAAATTTAAGTGGGAATTTTGTCAAGCTAATCCGTTCTGTTACGTTGTTGTCTTCTCGGTTTTTTGATGAACACAACTCAAATATAAATATGTTTCTGGATACGGTTTTTATTCTGAATTTAAAAATTTAAAAATGACAGGGTGTCCCATTTAAAAAAATTGTTTTTCCTACTATTCTATAAATGATAAAAGTATGGCAACATTGCAAATTTATGCGCCAATTTCGATCATACTTGAATGCCAAATAGTCAAAATAGCCAAATGAACTTATAATTTTAATATTAAAACTAACTGAACTGAAACACTTAAGCTATTGTAGAAAATTTCAAGCTAATACCCTAAGTGGTTTCTCTAGAAACAGCTAACCTACGGTCTTCGTTAATCAACCAGGTCCATACGCTCGGCAATGTCCCTTTTCTCATTAAGTTGTAAATCAAATCTCATTTATAACGAGATCGATAGTTTCATTCAATATGCACCTCTAATGCAAAGTAAAAACCAGTTCCATACGGGCGAAAGTTGTTCAAAACAAATCTTATGGAAACTTGAATACAATTTAGAACAAAAGTTTTCAACTACCTACCTAGTCAGCGGTTGTCAATAGTTTCATTACAAAGTAATATATCAATTATTAATACAAACATCAAAATTTCATAATGAAACTAGTGTATCTTCTATTGAGAACCGCTGCCAATTAGGTAGTTCAAATCTATTGTTCTATTGTATTCAAGTTTCCATAAGATTTGTTTTGAACAACTTTCGCCCGTATGAAACTGGTTTTTACTTTGCATTAGAGGTGCATATTGAATGAAACTATCAATCGCGTTATAAATGAGATTTGATTTAGGGGAGAGTGGTCTATAGCGGGACGTGGTTTATACTGGGACAAAACACCTGGCAACTCTGTAAAAGTCAGCTGTTAGTAACAAGTAATTTTATTATGTGCTACTATTCATGTTGATTTTCTGTAGTGATTTTTTTCTCAATTTTTGTAAACGTGTGTCTATAAGTGGTGTTTTTAAGAAAAAACGGTAAGTAAAGTTTCAATTTCTGATTTTGTTTATACATTACTATGCAGATAGCTATTTTGGTGGATATATGTTTTAAACCTTGCTTATGCCGGTTTGAGGTTATGGTATAAAGGTATAATTATACAAACAACTTGTTGTATTGTGTATTGTCTAGTGTAAGAAATTGACAATAATGCAATTTTTGTGAACCTGGTTCATAGTGGGAAATGTTGGTATGGTTTATAGTGGGACAATGCAATAAAATGGTCTTTAGTGGGACACACATAAATTATGCTAGTCTGAACATAGAATTCACTTAAAAGGCTTAAGATATTTTAAGTTGGAATATATTTTACCTACATATGAAACTGATTACAACAAAATTATAAGAAGGTGTAGATAATAGGTACATAGGAGGTACAAAAATATTTTTTTTCAGATGCCGAAGTGGCCTAGGCAAAAACTAAAAGAGCATTACGAAGACAGCGCTATACTTCACCTGGAAAAATCGGTTGCAATGGAAAAAGCAGTTATGCAAGTGATAAGAGGCGAAAAAACCTTAAGAGAGGCAGCTGTACCTCCAATATCAAAGTCAGCATTACAACGTCACATTAAAAAATTTAAAGATCTTAACGAAGACGAAAGAATTCGCCATAATTTTGCCCAAAAGCACGGGTACAAATCAGTTTTTTCTGGAGCACAAGAAAGTATGTTGGTTTCCTACTTAATCGACGCATCTCGAATGTGCTATGGGTTAACTGAACGCGAAACCAGAATTTTGGCCTACATTTTTGCAGTCACAAATTTAATATCAATGCCAGACTCTTGGAGCGAAAATGGAATGGCAGGGAGTGAATGGATGAAAAACTTTCGGCATCGCAATTCCCAATTGAAGCTGAGAACCCCTGAAGCTACAAGCTTGTCTCGAGCAACGAGTTTTAATAAGCATAATGTTACTGCATTTTTTAAAAATCTAACTGAGGTTTTAGAAAAACACAAGTTTACTGCAAGTGATATTTATAACCTAGATGAGACTGGGGTAACAACCGTACACAAACCCCCAAAAATATTAGCTCAAAGCGGATGTAAACAAGTTGGAAAAATCACATCTGGGGAACGGGGCACCTTAGTAACTTTATGTTGCATGATTTGCGGAAATGGAACTTTTATACCTCCATTTATGGTTTTTCCTAGAAAAAAGTTTCAAGAGAGAATGATTGATCTTGCTCCTCCTGGTACTTCTGGATCAGCTAATCCATCAGGTTGGATGACTTGTAACACTTTTGTGGATTGTTTAGACCATATCGTTAGACAGACAAAATGCTCACCTGAGAGAAAAATATTAATAATCCTCGATAATCACGAGAGCCATTATGCATATGCTGTTGACGTTTTAAATAAGGCTAAAGATAATGGTATGGTTTTGGTCACGTTACCCCCACACTGCAGTCACCGCATGCAGCCCTTGGACGTCTCATGCTTTGGACCCTTCAAGACGTATTATAACAAGGCTGCTGATGAATGGATGCTTAACCATCCAGGTACACCGTTGACAATTTACAACATAAGCGAAATTGTCGGGAAAGCGTTTCCTCTCGCATTTACGCCTTCAAATATCTTAAAGGGCTTTAGTAAAACTGGTATTTGTCCATTAAACTCGAGCGTTTTTACGGAACAAGATTTTATGATGTCCTATGTCACAGATCGACCTGAAGATATTTCCTCTATCTTGCCTAATGAAGAGCCTCAGAATGTTTCAATAGATGATGTCGTTTTACTACGCGAACGCAAAAACAATATAACTCCTGATCCATCTAACCCGTCAATAGAGGCGGGAGTAAGTATCCAAACAAACAAGGCTTCAGGTAGAGAACTAGTTGAAACCAACAATGTTGCTACACATTTTATTCCACCTGATTTGCTGGTGGCCGGGCCTTCCTGTGCAAAGTCTACAACATCGTCCTTGGTAACTCCCGAAGCTATCCGTCCGCATGTGAAGGCTGCACCGCGAAAAAACAACACAAGAAGAAAGAAGGGCAAGTCTCTAGTACTAACAGACACACCTATAAAACAGCAGATAGAGGAGGAACATCAAAAAAGACAGGATAAGAAAAACAAGAAAGATAATAAAAAACAAAAAGTGACAAAACAAGTGTTTGAAAATAAAAAAGAAAGAAAAAATACACCACAACATATAAAAAAAGGTAAACAAAGAAAACCATCACATAGTGAAACCTCAGGTGAGGAAACTGATGCGAGCATGGATTCAAGTGAAGTAAGCTATTGTGATGAAGACGATGATGATGTGGACCAAGAAGTCAATATGGGAGACTTTGTAATAGTTCGCTATGCTACCAAGAAAAGTTTCCGCTATTTTGCTGGTTGCGTAGAGGCGTACGAACAAGGTGAATATACTATTTCATTCCTTAAAAAAGCTGTGGGCAACAGCTTTGCATATCCAGCAGAAGAGGATGTCGATACAATCGCACCAGAAAATATTGTACAAATATTGCCAAAACCATCAGCAATAGGAGCTACCGAACGGTCTGCTTGCCAACTACAATTTCAATTCGATTTTTCGCAATATAATATGTATTAATTAGTGAGTAATTTGTTAATTTTTTTGTGTTAGAGCTTACTTCAATAAAAGTTTAACATTCAAATATTTTTTTATGCAACCGATAGTTCGGTGTATACAACTCAAAATAAAACTGCATGTCCCAGCATAGACCTATATGCGTCCCACCTTGAACCAATATGGCGTACCACTAAGGACCACCAATGGTCTATGTTGGGACAAGAGGTTCATACTAGGTCAAAGGGCGAATAACCGCTGTTCTTTCAACTTATCACGTAATCCACCTGTACCCAATTAATACATACCGGGACTAATTAAATGAGACTTTGAATCATTAAAAATAAAAAAAAATAAACACTCTGGAACAAAAAAATGAAAACTGTCCCACTTTAGACCACTCTCCCCTACGACTTAATGAGAAAAGGGACATTGCCGAGTGTATGGAGTATAGTCATATCTAATATGTACAAACATAATTTAGTTTCTCTTGTTTATTGAAAATTAAACGAAAACGAAAGAAGTTTTTAACGGTTGGTCCCTCACTATAAATTTGTGAAATCCTTGTCGGAAAGTGACTGAACCTTGACAGTATTTAAAATCATTATATAATATAAGTAAGTTTCCAGTTTGAAATGGCTATTGCTCTCCTAATTTTTGAGATTTTGAAAAAATTATAACACCGTTTTGTTTGCAAAGAAACTGGGTTTATTAATAAAGACCAAAAAATTAAAGATGACCACCTCTATTCTGTTCAACGAGATATAATCGTTCTTCTATGGTATGACCTGCATTATGAAGTACATTCCGTGGAATAGTTTCAAATGTTTCAATGATATGTGATACGGATTGTTTCAATTGTTCACGAGTTAAATTTTGAAGTTTATTACAAACATTTTTTGAATTTGGGAACAAGCAATGTTTTTGTAAACGAAAATATCAATTTTTTGAGATTTGCAGTAGACGCAATGTACAGTAGGTACACAGGGCCGTGTGAAGGGGGGGGGGGGGGCGAAGGGGGCGCCGGTCCCAGGCGCGAGCATTTGTAGGGCGCCAAAATCCCAATAAAGTAAAATGACAATTTTTAAAAATACATACTTATACCTTCTTCAAATGAATGGACTGAATGGTATTGCATCATTTTGGGTTAATTTCCAATTATAAAAATATGGAAATGGCACTAAGGATTTTTCTTAGCATCCCAGTAACTGCAGCATCAGCAGAAAGATCTTTCAGCAAGTTAAAGTTGGTAAAAAATTATCTGAGATCTTCCATGGCTCAAAACAGGCTTTCTAATTTATGTCTACTTTCTATTGAATATGAAGCAACGAAATTGTTAGATTTAGATAAAATTATCGACGATTTTGCCTCCATTAAAGCAAGAAAAGTATGTGTGTAGATCTTTATCTTGTAATGTTTAGTTTATATTTTGTAATATGTTTTTTACAATGTACTTTTACAGTATTTTGAAATTTACAATGTAGCTACTTTTTGTACATGAACCAACACTATATTTTTTTCATAAATTAATTAAAAGAATAAATAATTATTGTGTAATATTTTTTACATCACTAATGTACAATCTGAAGTCAACTAACTGTTTTGCCTCAAACAAAATGATAGAAAATAAAAATAAAACGAAAAAAGTAAATTGTGCGGATTTTAAGAAAACTTTTAAGTAGCCTAGCAGGACCTTATACATGTACTTATAAGTTTCCTACAAAACATTTTTAAAAAAATTAACTAAAAATGAATTATTAAAAAAATTATCAATACCAGGGTCTGTGGAAGGTGGAACCTCCCCCTTCCACAGACCCTGTCAATACGATTTATATAATGTGGTAGAAGAGGGCGCCATATTGAACCTTTGCCCCAGGCGCAATTTTGTCTTCACACGGCCCTGTAGGTACATATTTATCCTTAACAAGAAAGACATGGAAGGAGAATTTACAATTACATAATTTTCTCCAAACTTACACAAATTTTTTTTATTTCAAGTGTAACCCAACGTGTTTCTTTTTTATCTGTTACCTTTGATAAATGAGATATAGTGTCGAAACGCATTGGGTTACATAAATAATAAATAATAAAAAAAAGTGGAATTGTTTGCTTTTATTATTACAACTAAGCGAGAATTTCCCACAAATACAATAAGCAATACGTCAATGTTAGTATATCCGCGGGGATTTTAGTAGAAACCAAATATTTTAATGCAGCTACTCAAGGTTTCCTACGTTCTTCATTTACATGCAATATTTGTATTTAAAATAGAGTAAATTCCATTAAAAAGAACATTGGCATCTTAATAAAATAACCCTAATTTCGCTCCTCAATAATGTTGCAACTTATACTCCTTTAGCTACCCAGTTTATGGTAAAATTCAAACAACATTCCTATCAAAGCACTTTGTGTGACCTAGATGGTTTAATAAAATTATATTATTGAATAAAGACCAAGACCAAGACATTATTCTTAAAAGGGATGCGTCACTGTATTTAATACATCGTATCTAGCAATAATTTTGGCGGAGTACACTTCACCGTATTTTTTAACAGTAGGTAATATGAAATATCCCTAGTACACGTAAAATAGACGTTTCTACACAAATGTTTTGCTGGGAAATATTTTGAGTGAATTTGCCATAGTAACAAAATGTCGAGACGAAGACGAAGACGAGTCAATGATTGTTAACTATAATTCTTTTACTTATAATTATTATGTGAAAAATTATCCTTTTAATTAAATAAGGAGATAGTCATGTTAATGTAATGGTTTTTATCTAGACGTAATTAAAACTTACAATTGCGTCTGAGTTTACGTAATTACGTTTATGTAATTCCTAACATCATTTCCAAAATCCAGTCGGTGTTAATTATTTTAAAAATAAAACGAAATTATTTCATTGGGAGACTCTTATAATATGGGTAAATCGTTGTTAGTAACGACGCCTATAACATTTTTTATCCACATTCTTATTTGCATTTCCTATTGAATTTTATTTGTAGCAAGTATGTTTAGACATTGCAAATTTACTTGATGTTTTTCATAAGACTTCCAAAATCTGATTTGTATAATGTATAGTCGAGTGAGCAGCAGAGAAATCAGTTTCTGTTTGTAGTCAATTTTGCAGCCTGCATAAGAGGTATTATTTCAGAAAAGTGCTGAACTTTATTTTGCTTTACTTGTAGGTAGGGTGATCTTCGGATATTTAGAAATTAATTTAATAATGAACAATAGAAATTGATTTACGCTTCAATGGAACGTCGATTAAATGATTGAAAATGTCTTTTCACTACATTACCAACGTATTACGCATGAATGGATATAGTAAATGGGATTGGTACTGCTCGAAATGCGCATTTCTATTCATTTAATTCGCTTGAGATTTTCGTAATTGCTTTCTAAATTCCAAACTTCAACAAAACAGTGCATTTCCTGTATGTCCGTGATATTGTTAATCGAAACTTAATAGGTACCCACAAATTTCATCATTCCGGTTACGTAATAATTCTCAGAAGTGGCCCAAGGGGTTACTATTTCATATTTCTGTTTATCAAACATATGTAATCTTAATAAAAAGAGAGTGTGACGTTTCTAAAAAGTGTATATACTGTAGTCGAAGTGCAGTTGTGTCTCAAACTTATAAGGGTATATCCCTCCCTATATCCATGTGCATTTTTTAGGGATAATTGGTCGTTGGTTTAATCTAAAGTATGACAAAATACTTCCTTTAATATCATAGTGATGTTTATTCAACTTCTATATGATATAAGGTTGATTGGGTCCATATTTTTTGATAAGTTAAATCTCCCAATGGGGTAAATCGTAAAGATTATGGAATTAAGGAATCACCAAACCGTCGCCATGTATATTTATTTACATTTAAATTAAAGTTGAGTTGAATGAATGAAAATACTAATACAATACACTACATGTTTCGACAAAACTCTAATTGTGATCATCAGGGAGTTAGGTATTACTATGAAGCTGTGACGTGATCATATGAGGTGCGAATGAAATGTGAATCAATCCTTAATTCAATCAAATCTATATGACATAAGCTTGAGCACTTAATCGTCCTTCTCCCCTTACAAATGTCCTTTTACAATAATTTTGAACGTTTTAAAATTATGTAATGGGTTTGATTGGGTTGGACTGTTGACCGAATGAAAAATGTAAAAATATTTTTATTGTGTCCATACTGTGTCCAAAATTCAATGCTCACCTTTATTAATCAATTTGTATCAATTTATTAATAATTAATCATTCTTGGAGACGGTGAGAGGTACGAAGTAGGTTAAACGCAAGAATATGGAAGCCTTTATCTCACCTGCTCAGATCCTCCTCTGTTTTCCATTAACTAGAGTAACTAGACAGATAATTTTACTTTCAGCGAGACTTTTTATAAAAATATTTTTTATCTAATTCTCATACGACAAAAATGTGACTTATTTGGGGGAAACCAAATATGATTTTTAAAAGGAAGCATTCTCATTTCATCGAATTGTAAAAATACAATTTTCATATTTCATTAAACTATTGTAAAAGGGGAGGTTGTGTGTTTTATTACTTGAACATCTCCAACTAAATCTAATTTCTACACCCACTCTAGAGCGATTACCCTCTTTTAATTTATGACTGCTATAACTATTGTCATAACTTTAACGTTTCAGAAGTCTGTAGGTTTGATGTTGCAACTTTATTTATTCCTTTTCTAACCTTTATTGTTTTCACTTTCTTCTCTCCATAAAATTGGTTATTATTTTTGTAAAAAGACCTGAAGGTACAATCTATTTGGGGCATATGACACTACGCCGAATGCCCACAACGCCGACACAATTTTTTGATGGTCCATATCGCCGACTAGGGACAGTACGCCGACTGTGCCCACATAGTCGACAACTGCACAAGGGACACTAAGCCGAACGTGACCACAACGTCGACTATCAGAAAAAAATTGAATTGGGACACTACGCCGACAGTGCCCACATCGCCGGCAAACGTACAAGGGGCACAACGCCGACCATGCCCACATCGCCGACAGACACTACGCCGACAGTCGTGCCCACATCGTCGACAAGTGCACAAGGGACACTTTGTCGAATTTTTCTCTGTGGACACAACGCTGACTATGCCCACATCGTCGACAATTTAAATTACAGAGTCGATTTCGCATGATAAAGAAATATTATCTATCAAATTAGGACACTAATGCTTGTTGATTTGATAAGTTTAGAAATTCGTAAATCTCTACAACTGAATGTAAATTTAAGGTTATATTATTGTTGTGCTTTCGTTGTTTACGTACATTTATATGTTCCGATTTTTCGAATTTGCTTACTTTTCTGTCCTAAATTACACTGCCAATGAATCGTTCCAATAGTACAAAGAATGTCTGTCAACATTGTAGTAAAATAACGTCATAAATTTTGTGACGTGATTGGAAAACTCGTTGAAAATACTATACCTACGTGTAATATTTAAACTTATAAGTATAGTCTATACCACTTTGTAGCTTTCATTCAAAGTAAAACATAATGGTCGCATAATGAGCAATACAATGCATTGTAGTCAGCGAAATTCTGCTTGAGGTCCTTCCACATTTATTTAAAGACTGGGTTTTATTGGGACCGGGACACTACGCCGAATGTCCACAACGCCCAAGGTTTATTAAGTGAATAGGTTACCTCAATGAACGGATTTACTTCGATTGGTTGAGTAAGGCTACGTCATCGTCAGTATTTTTAGATACGCCTACCATTAAATTTGAATTAGAATATTCAAATTTTAATATATTTTATAAGTGTATGAATTAAGTTCTTGGTATTATGTACATTTTTTTTTTGGAAGTAACTAATTGCTGTATTTTCGTTTCATATTTCTATACAAAAAAGTTCAAAAGTGTTACTTATTACAATAAATTATACCTACAAGTAGGTAGATATCTTTTTAAATTTTAAGATAATACGAATTCCGTTGTCAAGTGTGGACGGTTTATTTTATGCTTACCTACTTATAAGTATAACCAAAGCAAGTTATTACGTAAACTATTCTTATTTCGTGCCTATTTATTCTCTGTTGAACTCGTATTTCTCTATTCGTTAGTATAGTTTCGGTCGGTCTTGCAATTTGGTATTTAGACAAAGTTTTGTGGGATCAAATTGTAAGTAGCAAAGAAAACTTTCTTTTCGTAGATATTTGTAGCAGTTTTTCTTTTAAATATTTCATTCGTAGGTTAGGTGTGTATTTATACGTAGTCCTTTATCGAGTCTTAGAACAATGTAAAAAAGGTGTAAATATGAGTGAACTATTTGAAAATACTAATGAAACGATGAAAAAGACGTATTAAAGCAAAATACTGGACACGACACCTGACATCTCCTGCAAATAGCTACGTTCCTAGAGGATTTTAGAAATTTAGATCAGCCGGTTCGGTTTGTTTTGCCGCTTATGAAAAAGAAATATAAGTATGTATGAGGAAATGTAATTTGAAAGAAAAACAAAATTTTAGCGTTATTCAAGTACGTAATGTAATAGAAAATGAAAGAATTTTTATAACAGTTTATGTAGTTTTTGTTAAGAAACACACTAATATCAAACTGCAAGTGTGCAACAGACAAATATATTACCTATGCAACAGCGACTGGCAGTGACGTTGCACCCTCCCTGCACGCTGCGAGCGATCGCCTACAAGCTATGCGATTGAGGCAACCTATAATTCACTTAATAAACCTTGCACAACGCCGACACGATTTTTTGATGGCCCATATCGCCGACTAAGGACACTACGCCGACTGTGCCCACATCGTCGACAAGTGTACAAGGGACACAACGCCGACTATGCCCACATCGCCGACAGTGCCCACATCGTCGACAAGTATACAAGGGACACTTCGCCGAATTTTTATTTAAATTGCAGGATGCAAAATGTAAAACTTAAACGTAGATTGCCACTAAAGCGCCTAGGTTATTTGCAGGTTTAGTTTATTTTTTTTCAATTAACACTTTTTCATAGTCAAGTGCAACGTTTAATTACGCAAATAAGTTTAAAAATAATGATATTACGTTAGGCAATTGCAATTAAAATTGCCGGCGTTGTGTCCACTGGGAAAAATTCGGCGAAGTGTCCCTTGTACATTTGTCGACGATGTGGGCACTGTCGGCGTAGTGTCCGTCGGCGTAGTGTCCCTAGTCGGCGATATGGACCATCAAAAAAGCGTGTCGGCGTTGTGGGCATTCGGCGTAGTGTCATATGCCCGTTTTATTATATGTACCTACAATAGGTATTTTCGTTACTTACATAATGCTTGTAAGGTTTCTGGATTTTCCTACATAATGGCAATTAATGTTACTTAGCTACAATTACAACTTCAAAAAAGAGTCATTTCTTATTAAATGTTATAAAAAAGAAAAAATGTGAACTTTATTATCATCCACAGAATCACATTTAGACAAACAAAGGAGACACCTACATGTCCTACATAGATTTGTTTTTAATGTTTCATGTGTACAGGATTATGCTAAACAACAACAATTCATTATTTTATGTTGACAAAAATCATAACTTCTCAATAATTTGTTATAAACAATTAACGGTGTATTAAACAATACACATTTAATCTGTTTGTACAGAAATAAATTCTTTTTTTAGCATCATTTCATTAAAATTTATTTCATAATTACCGAAATATAAATTCCTATAGTAAAGGGTCAATACTTTCACTGTAAGAGTATCTAAGCAGTGCACAAAAAATTGGCACCCCACATTCAGCAATTCCGAAAATTCCTATCTATTAATTATGGGACAATTATTAAGGACTCATTTTGGAATTGGAATTACTTGGGCACAGTCGGTGTAGTGTCCCTAGTCGGCGATATGGACCATCAAAAAATCGTGGCGCTTTTTCCTTTCTTTATTTTTGAATTCGTTTTTCCCTCAAAACAACACGTTAAATTTATTTTAAAGTTTGAAAATTAGTTAGAAACAGTTCTAGAGTTTCGTACATCAGTACCGACCAATTCAAGTCTGTTTTCGCCCTAAAGAGTTCCACTAATATAATCATCAGTGCCGTTTCTAATGACGGGTTTCTCATTTAATTGTTTTGCCTCATGTCAAGTTTCCTTTATGTTATTGTTCCTTTTAAAACAGCGGTAATTTGTTTATAGGCGTTGTATATAACATTACTTGCGTCTCCATCAAGATTTTGAAACAATTTTCCTCTGCCGTCTTAATGGAATAATAAATGACATCGTTTGGTAGAAAAGAGGAAAGAATTATACATTTTCTGGTCAAGATCAAAAAATTCAACCATATTTTGGCTACTTTCGGTTTCTGCAAAGCCTTCAAGGTACAGCACATGATCTGCTTAAGGGATGTAGTGTGCGAGTAGATTAAGCCACTTGATAATGTTTTGTAACTCCTTGCAGCAGATATATTTCTAGCGTTTGTTGCTACAGTCTATTAGGCTACTTTTATCTTTTCATTTAGTTTTTCCTCCCATACCTTACATGATCAACCATAAATGAATCAACCTTACATAACAAGAAATGTTGGTTAAAGCTAAAATTCCATTATGTACATGAAGAGAAACCCACGAGAAGTTAAAGAAATTACAACTTCTATAACATGCTGTGGTAAAAATATTTTGTTCCTGTACCTTTTCACCAATCACTTTTTAGTATGAAGAGTTCTCTGGTAGTTGTTTTAAGAGATCAATGGATGCGCAGGGTGGTTATATCACTTAGTAGAAGACACATCAGGTTTAGGAGTTTTTTGTATCTTTCAACTTTCTACGAGAATTACATAGGTATTTATATGCTCTTACAATATTCGGCGACAACTGAAGTGTGTCAAATTGTTCCGCATATTCAAAAAAAGGGGGATTTATGTTGTATAACCTTTTAAGCGCCACCTTTAGCAACATTTTTTATTTTGATCAGAATACCTCCGATTTTTATTAACATTTTATAACCTCATATGTGGGCATGCTGTCAAGGTAAAGAAATACTGGTTAATTTGAAATTTATTTTCCTACACTACCTCAGGAAAATAAATTCGTAAGTTAAACTTACTAATCTTAAATTGATATCGTATATATTGATTTTGTGATAATTCTTCACACTAATCGCAAAGTAAATAATTAGCTATACATCAGATTGCATAAATTGCTAATAACGGATAAATCCAGATATAAGTGGATAAGTACAGTTTGTTTCCATATAATTTTTGATGAAAAATACACTAATAAAAAAACTAAACTGACTGCATCTCAATGTAATAAGAGTAATATCAGTACAAATATTACTCGGAGATCACTGTTTGTGAATGGACTGTATTATTTGTTTAAAATTATCAAATATGTCAATCTTCTCTAAGTTATCAACAAAATTAAACCACTTACTCCGAAATTGATGGTGAAGAGTTGTGCAATGTACAGTCTTCGTATTCGGGATAGAAAAGGATTTGAGGAAAACCAAAAAAAAAAAAATGGAGAACGGCAGCTTGATTCTGGTTTCATAATTGAAATTTGAATTATAGCACCAATCTCAACATTATGTTTGGGTAAGTCACGCTTTGGCCACAGTTACATTGTGAATGGCGTTTATCTTAGATCCTAGCGCATAATCGAATTTAAATAATTTACAATAACCAAGGTTGTAATTGCATAAAAATATTTTAATTAAAATAATGGCAATGGGAAAAGCTCACTTTTTGCTTTTGTTTATGGCCCTAATTGACTTATATAGTTTCAGTTCATGTGTTACCCTTGCATCAATGACCAATTCGGCTGACTTCTTTAGAATATATTGGTTCAAGACTAAACAAAATTTGGAAGTCGAATAAAATGTTTGGTAGTTTGGTGCAATTGATGAAATTCATTTTCATCTTCTGAGATTTTGAGCTACTCTGCGGGGATTTATCCTACATTGAATGTGTGCCACGTATGTGTTTTTCATTATATTTTTGCTTGAGATTTTATCCGTCATATTGGAAATGTTTGCTTTGGGGGTTGGGAAATATTTTTGGAGCCAACCAACCAACCAACCAACCCAATCGTGGCGACCAGAAATGAGTAAATTTGATGACTTCATCGCTGGGAATCCTTTTGGTAACCCTAATCACCCCATTGCCATCCAACATGGTTAATGGAACTAAAATTTTTGTTTGTGATTATGATTACCTTTTAGCGAGGTTTTTAAGAATTGAAACAGCATGTGTTCGTCTCTTCTTCAGAACTTATTTCTGTGGTTTTTACGTAATATTCAACGAATTTTCCTGCACAGATGAAATTTTCTGTTCTGATGAATCCTATTGTTTAATTTAGAAAATCCCATTTTAGTTGAGCATGTTAGTTATCTTAATAAATCTATCATGTTTTAATGATTTACCAAAATTGGCATAATTGTTAAGAGTTGAAATTGATGTAAGTGGATATTATTAACCTCTGTCCAAAAATGAGACGAAATAATAACTTTATTATAAAACGAGTATAATTAAACAGTATTAGAAGTCAAGGATGAGTTTCGTTGTTTTCTACTGTATCATTATCGCTAATTGTATCTACATATTATAATAGTAGTTAGGAAATTGTGGCGCAGTTAACATTCCTATACTATTTTAAATTTGAACGCGTGAATTTTCGCCTCCTTTCCGATTATCAAGATGTGGTGCCTTATAGGCAAGAGAACAGATTATGGTGTTTACAACAGGAAAGTACAACATCGTCGATTCGTAGACTTCCCTGCAAAAGTATAGGTATATAGCCAATAGATTGTAGCTTGGCAAGTCAAATGCGCACACGATAAACAAGGACACATCTATTTGTCCCTCCATAGAGTATAATTGACAGAAAAAATAGTTGCAATGTTTAATCATTCATTAGCATAAAAACTGTAACAACCAGTCGGTCTTGAGAGTTAACGCAGCTAAAACGTAATTCTAACGTAAGCGCCTGTCACTTTTCCGTCCGTCTGTACGTCGGTCCATGCTACCCTAGAGGCCTAGATAACGTTTCGGCTCCCTAGTTTCACCATATGATATCTTATAGGATTAGAGCCGCTGGGGAGGTAGCACAAAGGGGCCGAATTTGAGACTTATGTATGCGTGAACTATGTCCACCCTCCTATCGTAATCCAGTAATCCAGATATTTTATACACTCTATTAGTGCAAGTTTTGCTAACCTTTTTACATTTTTGACCAACAATGTCAAAATCGTTCTTTATGCACCAATTTTGTTTGAAGAAAAAACAAAAGCTTGGCATCGATGCCCAATAAGTGAATTTAACGTGTTTCTTTGTAACCACGCATGATGTAAAAATACAGTAACCACGTACAATTTTGATTATATAAAAGTCAAAATCGTTATTTACGTACGAATTTCGTTGGAAAGTCATCGTGAATTTCATGCGTTTTTTATGACCACGTACAATTTTGACCATACACATGTGTCATTTATGTCACAATTTTGTAATAATTTGATTGCAACCATTATATCCCTAATTGACATACCAATTCAAATACAGATTATTAAGAATCCAATGAATTGCAAATTAGATTCCCATTAAGATTACACCAATATGTCAAGATTTTTCCTGGAAAATCATAATTTAAAAAATTTATGAGTTCTAAAATAGGATACTTTCTGGTTTCAAAAATTTAAAGCATTTGAAATAGTAAATTAAATTCGGATGAAAACAAACATTTTTTATTTCACCAAAAATTGCAGTTGGACGCACACCTACGAATGAAAGTTACCGTTTTAGCTGAAGTAACTCTTGTTGCGCAAAAATTGTTTTGCCAACGAGAGTGTAGCTTTTGGCTATACCTAATAATGAAAAATATGAGACTTTTGTTCTTTAAAACATTATAGATGTTCTAAATCAATATCCATTTGCCTATTGCTTCGCTAAATGCCTTTTGTCTTTTATTAGGCCTACTAAGTTTATAAAGGATGCTCAGATCCTTTATAGTTTTGCATTGCTGTCCATCCGTCTGTCCGTGTGCGTAATAACTCTTTTTAAAAACTATTGATTTTCAGGTCCCTAAATTAACAGGGAGAAAAACTACAGGGGTTCGTGTGGATCGGGAACGGTAAAAAATAGAATAACAAAATTTCAGTATTAGGAATTCCCTAGAGATCGATCACATATCGACTTCGAACTTTTATATGTTATAAGCTTATGGTCCTTAGATGTACAACTAGTCAATTTAATTTCCATCTGTGGAACAGGTCAAAAGTTATGATTATGAAGAAAATATTGTTATTTATTCAACAATTTCTTGGGGAAAATGTCCAAACGTATTGCATCGTCCACTCCAATATGTGGATTTTATATAGTTTTTGACTAATACACGTCAAATTTCATAAAAATAAGTGACGGTAATACTGAGGATCCTTCGATATGTCGTTGTATCTGTTTATTTAATGTTCATTTGCATCATGTTGCATGGAACACAAACAACGGTAGTACTGTAGTACATAAACGTAGGTAATGTGGTTATGTAATAAAATCACACAATTTTACATAATACAGTTCGTTATACTCGAAATGTGCTCAATTCGGCTGTAATTATTTTATGCGCATTACCACTAATTTTAGTTGAACATATCCCATTTCTGCTATGGAATCATCCCCATAATCACAAGGACGAAATCCGGCTACTATAGCAATAACCAACCATAAATAAGGGTATTGAATTATCATAATTATGGAGAAATACTGCGTTTTCCCTATTTGTATAATAGTAAAACGATTTTGAGATAAAAAAAGATCAATGAAGAAACATAACAACATACTAATCTCGAGTAGGTACAAGGAGTAGATTTGGCAATGAACTTAAATAAAATATTGTGGGAGCGCTTCCGTTCACAAGTTTCATTAAACCAAATTTATAGCGGGTTAAAGTTTTTTTGTAAATATTTAGAATTCGACCTTTGGCAATAAACTAATAACGTAGGTAATAACATTTCACTTTGTGTATGCAAGTCAGCAAACATTTTCCATGTAGATGGAAAAGCTATTTGTAAATGGTTATAAGCGGATGTTTTATTTCAAATAAGTACAAAGACACATTTTTGACATTTATTATCCACTAGCATCGAATTCAACCTTTAACATCAAACAAAAAATAAAACATTTAGCGATTTCAGACATTATTGATTGTAATTGGTGTGTAATAGAAAAATATCGCTATCTTTTGAGATGAAATTCAAAGTAAAATGATGTAATTCTATTTACGTGGAGAGGAATTTCAATATGACAAATCGAAAGTTGGCAACGAAAGGACAGTATTTATTTACTTCCTCTCAATACGTTAAACCGTTAATTATCTAAACCTATTTATATTTGTACGATTCAAAAACACTCAATAACATTAACTAGGTAGCTATTCTGAATACTCCTGCCATGTGTAATCCACGTGTAACTGTTTTCATGAATTTTATATTTTCTACACATGACTAGCAACAATTCTGTTTAATTATTTTGTATTGCCATTTTAAGGCAAAATGCGATGAAAATTTATCCCTTCAAATTTGTAGAAAATTGTAGGTAGTTGATATCCTGAACATTCATAATGATTATACCATTGTATAAATAGTTATACGTTTAAATATTAGATAGATATATTGTTTGACCGCAAATTACTTACGTAAGATTTTTTATATTGGTTTATTATTTATTATTCATTTTCCTTAATTGGAACCTCTAATTGGAAATTGTGTTTAGTTAAAACAATTTGTATAAATACATTCTTTTTTCTTTAAAAGTAGTATTTTGTAATATTTTTAAGGATCGCTTAACTCTTGCCATCTGTTGGCGTTTTTCTAAAATAATAGTACAGAAATTGCTGAGTATTCAGATCTTTGATATGAATCTTTACTTTAAAATGCCCGCATGAAATGTGTGCATGAAAACCAAAGATTCGTCTGAAAAATTGTTTTCGTTGAGTCACGCTGTACTATGAAATTTCCATTTCAAATATAGGTTTAGGTACCTAGTAAAATGAATGCGTGCCGAAAAAGGATTACCGCTTCATTTTGCGTACACATTCCAATATATTTTGGAATGTGTACGCATATATTTCATTCTTTCCAAATTGTAATATTGGAATGAAGTAAGTAGACAAAATGAAAATGTAAGGTTTTAGTCACCGCACGTTACAAATATATATTTTCATTCGGCTCACCTACCATGTAAAGAGATAAAATATTCGCATCAGTTGAGCGTAAGTTCATAAACGAAACGGCCAAATTGGTACTAAAACCATTTTTACTTTATTTTAGATATACCTCCTTACGTATACAGGGTGTTTTTTGGGAGCTTAAGTTAGACGTTTCTGGGAAAGTTGTATATGTAGGTTTCTGAAAATGTGTACTTGGGGGTTACTCTGAAAGCCGAATCGATGTAAAATATTTTCAAAATGGCAGCACTTCCGGAAATGCCGGAAGTGGCTACCAACTTCGTTATTTTAAATAGCAAACCCTATTTTTTATTGCATTTTTAGATTCTACGTGAAATTTCATAACTTTTGATGTCAATATCTACAAGCTATGGTTTTTAAGTTATTTTCATTTATGTATTTAAAAAAAAATGCGGGTGCAGACGGTACTTTAAGAATTCATTACTTGAAAATGGTTGTAGCTATGGCAACCGAGTTTTTACCAGCGCATAGAGGAAGAATAGGGCTTTCTTTTGGTGTACTTAAAAAAAGTTATGTTGCGTACGTCACTTATGAGGCTCCAAATTTAAGAAAATTCAAAGACTGAAAACTTCTCATTTCATCGCATTGATACCATTTTTTTCGAATTTTTTGTAGTAGTCGACCAAAATTCGTTTGTCATAAGGTCATGGCCAACTACTAAAAAATCCGAAAAAAATGGTATCATTGCAAATGAAAAAGTCAGAAACTATTAAAGATAGGGATAGGAACATGTAATACCAAAATATGCTCATTTTGATTCTCTATCAAATGCAATAGTAAGAAAATGGTCATTTCATTTAAAATAACTGAGTTATCAGTCTTTGAATTTTCTTAAATTTGGAGCCTCATAGGTGACGTCGTACGCAACATAACTTTTTTTTAAGTACAAGTACACCAAAAAAAGCCCTATTCTTCCTTTAAGCGCTGATGAAAACTCGGTTGCCATAGCTTCAACCCTTTTCAAGTAATGAATTCTTAAAGTACCGTCTGCATCCGCCATTTTTTTTAAATAAATGAAAATAACTTAAAAACCATAACTTGTAGATATTGACATGTTGGTATCAAAAGTTATGAAATTTCACGTAGAATCCAAAAATCCAATAAAAAATAGGGGTTGCTATTTATAATAACGAAGTTGGTAGCTACTTCCGGAATTTCCGGAAGTGCTGCCATTTTGAAAATATTTTACATCGATTCGGCTTTTTCAGTAACCCCTAAGTACAAATTTTCAAAAATCTACCTATAAAACTTTCCCAGAAACGTCTAACTAAAGCTCCCAAAAAAACACCCTGTATATTTCTTACTTACACTAATTACCTAAATTAAACAAAACAGCAAAGCAAACGTTTTAAACTAAAATTTCTAAAAGTTACCATTTACAACAGAAAAACATTATTTTGATTAACGTTTAACCAAATATTAAGTATAATTAAATATTATGGTTATTTAATGTTAGAGTAGGTACATTATTTAATTCGGTAATTATTATTACCTACAGTTATTTGGAATTTCCAAAATTATAAATTCATTAGTATATCCTTCCTCCTATACCGCGTGGGGTACAAATGCACCCCACATTTCTTGTCGTGTTTCCGTAATAAATTTTTTTTACGGGTTTTATTTTAAGATATTGTTAATTCAACCTACTTGATTATGTTTATTTAAATATTTTTAGGTTTACTAGTTTTAGGTAGTTTTGGGGTGCACATGTACACCACACGGTGGTTTTAGTGTGTTAAAATTTTGAACTTTGCAAGCTCTGCGTCATCAAATGTACATGCGCGAAACAGAAATTTGCGAGTAAAGATTAGCTTGAGTTCAGTTGATTCAATATGCAGGTCTATTTAGGAAAAATTGGAAACAAACCTGAGAAAATTCAAGGCGAAAGAATTGTCCTTGATCTAGTACAAGACTTACAGCCTGAACATGGGATAACAACAGATAATTTTTTTACAAGCGTTTCACTGCCTCAGAGACTTCTATAAACAAACTTAAGCCTTTGTGGTACCCTCAGATCAAACGAATTTCTTCCAAAACCGTATAAACCAATACATTCAAGCATGTTTGGATTTACTTCAAAGAACAAACCGGATATTATCCTACGTTATAATAATAGGAAAGGAGCTGTGAAGACCGCCGACAAAATGGACATCTTTTAGATATTGGTGCCATAAATGCATTTATATTGTGGCAGATAGTGTATTCATCAAAAATGGGGGAGGCTGATGCACGTAGAAAATTTCTTCTTTCGCTAGGCAGAGGTTTGGTAAAGGAATATGCAGTCGAAAGGTATGTTACTGGCACAAGGTTATCGGCATTCGTCAAACAGTGCATAGAACATGTAGTTCCGAACGTCCAACAATCCAAGCCAATTGAAATGCCCAATACTTCCACTAGGTGCCATTTATGTAATAGAATAAGAGACCGAAAATCGAGTTGTAAGAGTTTCAAATAAACATTCATTTGTACGCATTGTTTCTACGATCTTTTCTACCATAATTTGCTTGGATTTAACATTTAAACCTTCGCATTGCCATTTAAAACAGTCGTACAAATGTCTGTTCTGATAGTATACAAAATAAGATGTGGGGGGTACGTTTGTACCCACCGCGGTTGTTTAAAGCTGAAAAATGACGCGGTAGGAGGAAGGATATGAACATACATAAGCACAAGTACACTAAATTTTGTTAGTTCAAATTAAGTTTTTTTACTACAACCAGGAAATGTCGGGAAAGTTTTTAAACGAACGTTGTCAAGAGCTGGTGTTGAATGTGTAGATACGTATACTTTTATTGCGAAAAAGAAAACTTTAAACTGATGATATTTCTGAAGGGTTAAAACATATAATTCGAAATATTGTGTACGATATGTATGCTCACAGCAAAGTAGTGAATTTGGAAACACTTATTACAAGAAAAGGAATTATTGGAGGCATCTCGACCAACAATATAAGTAAAATTTTGAAGAACATTGGGTTTAAGTACGAACAAGACTGTAATCAAAGACTTTGTAAAAGAAGAATCGTTGTATCCGCACGAGTACAGTTTAAAAAAATATATAACCGAAACGCAATCATCACCACTTCCAGTTGAGTTTTTGGATGAAACATGGATATTCGCCAGATGATCCCAAAAGAGATTGTGGTAAGACGACAGCCCAACAAGTGTGAAGAACTCATCGGAATATTCTTCCAGCGGTAAAGGTTCAAAAGGTTCAAAATGATTTTATCGAAAACAGTATTTTACTGTTTGCCGCAAAATCAAAGACGTCCAATTATCACGACAATATCGTTATGGACAATGTATCGTATCGTATCATTCTCGATTGATTGAAAAAATGCCAACTGGTACTTGGAAAAATACAGAGTTTCAAAACTGGTTAAAGACGAGAAATATTGCGTATTCTAATACAAACCTAAAGATTGACCGTTAGATTGAATCGTTAGAACAATGTGACTCAGGAGTATGAAATAGGAATTCCACACAGATAAAAAATAATATCTTCGCACTTATATTTTGTTGAAGTTTGTAAGAACCAGCTATATAAAATACCGAACCAGTTTTCAAATTATTTTCTAACTTCACATTTTTTATAATCACATACCTAGTCTCAAATGTCTGTCTGTTTCACACTTCTCAGTGCTCGTTTCAGCACTTTCACTAAGGGTACCACATTCTTCGTTTATGTCTCTATATTTTGTATCATGTTCAATTTGCTCATCGATGGAAAGGATTTTCCCTTATCTACAGCCATTTGAAGGCGAATATTTATCTTTTGCTGCACGGCAATGCGAAACTGGCGAACTGTTGGAGTAGGATCGTAACTCCCTCTATTCCTGACAACAGAAAGAAGTTTTCCAGGGGATTTTGATCAACAGGTACAGATAATAGAGGTATTATTGGATCCTTGGTCGCATTGGATTAAAGCACATTTCTCTCAATATACGGATTACATTAACAATAATTCGTTGCAGTAAAGCACTATTTACCGGTTCAGAAGACCTAAAATATCCTACGGGAATATGCCATTTATGGAGAAGTCCTCGAATTAAGAATACCAATCCCGTATTCGTCAGAGTTGGTTTTTTTTCCAAAAAACCCTAATTTAAGGGGATGAAAATACTTCGGATTAGAAGTTAAGAATATCAATTTGGCGGCAGTACTATACGTTCACATAATTTGTGGACGGTGGGGTTTTTGGAAACATCGTTGAGTGAGATCGGAAGTATGGAAGGGAAGCAATTTAATCTCATAAGCAGCGCCGGTCCATACATTACGCACGTGCGTAGCGCCCGGACAAATCTGAAGTTTGATGTTTATTTATTTATTGGAAAAAATTTAAATGAGAAAGGGGGTCATGTGGCACATCGTAGGGAAGCAATGGGAATTCAGATCTCAAATTTGAAAACAATCGATTAAGGTATTACAAAATGGCGACCTTTTCAATGAGTCACTTTTCTCCTTTCCGGAACGCATTATATTTTGGTTCATTATAACCACCACTACCGTTATTCCAGTGTATCTCTTCACTGAATAGTCACATTTTCTTGCAGAAGTCATATCACTGTTACTACAAGCTCTTAAGATCTTCGTAGTTCTGTAGTTCTGTTTACCAGCTTTAACTTTAACTTTAGCTTTGACTACTCTCTTTTGCTTGCTGAGTTTAAGTTCTATATACTCATATCTAACCTACCCCCATTAGATTGCCCCTTATAACTGAGCTTTCCAAGCCATTGCATTATAGATAGCGTTACCAACCATTTGTTACCGTAACAAAAGTAGATGGAATCGTCTTTTTCATCATTTATTTGATACATATTGAGATGGAATAAAAAATTTGAACGTCGTCTACTACTTGATTCGGTTTAGTAGTTTAAATGCTATTGCTTACATACAAAGAAATACAATTGGTAAACTTTAAATGATGTCGCGTTATTGGAGCGAAAATAATAAGGACTTTTTTGACGTTGCATTTTTGGTGCAATAATAATGATAATCGTACAATTTTTCTTTCAACTTTCATGTATTTAAGCAGGTGGGGTGTGAGACGGTTGCCATTGAACTTGGTAAGGAATTAATAACATGCATTTAACATAATATGGTTTGTTCAACGTCAAGTTCAATACTGGGGCAAACGTTATCACACTTTTCCGCTGTTATGGGTTCAATTCTTATCGTTACACAACAGATTGTGTGGGGGTGAACATTTTTAATAATATCCTTGACGAAATCAAGATTATCGCTATAACGCATGGAAGACCGCGGTGTTTTGCATACGGAACACTAAGTATTATACTTTTAAATGTTCAGCAAGGGAGACATAGTCGATAGGTAGATTTTCGAACATAAAACTGAAATGTGAACTAGATTTTGAAAAGAGTTATGATAATGTGTAGTGCACGACTGCACGCGTGAACAGATCGCCTCACTCGTCTTGCGGTACCTATGCATCAACGGTATATGAAAGAATTGTTCGTAATGCTTTCATAAAATTCCCTTTGACTCTTGTGGCAATCTACCAAAGCTGCAGGATCAATTTGTTTTACTTCCCACATTTGGTAAAAATACAAAAATACACAAACAATCAACACATCAGTATGTTATGTTCGTGATTTTCTTAACAGATGTTAGCGAAATTACTTGTTATTATAACGTGTTGATAAATTTAATTAAAATTGAGTAAGTTATAGAAAATCATAGAAATTTCTGTGCGAAATGTTTCCTTCACTATTTTTCGGTAAAAAATATCTGTTTTTCCGTAGAAAATAATATTATCTAGGGTTCTGGGTTCATATTAACATTACCTATAATAAGCGCATTGGTATATTTTACAATGATAGTCGCCACGCCAGATTCATTCATAATTTGTTATTTATTGTTAAAAATAGAATATTACAATTACAATCAGATTATTTATACAGAATATAGGAACAACATAAATAACAAAATAAAACAATATTATTAATAAATACAACATAGTTTGAAGAAGCAATTATTATATCGAAACCTAATTTAGAGAGCTTCATCATCAAAAATATACAATTTTCTAACTATACAAAAACATTTATATACAAATACCCTCATGTTATCGAACTTGTTCACTAATTGCATTACATAACATTAGTTTTTCAAAATTTGGTCCCGCTTTTTTTTGATATGTCTCCTATAAATCACAATTTACAAATTATAAGCACAACTTATAGATTACAGAGAATCTAAAACTCCGCCAGTTAATTTGGTTGCATATAATGTAATCACCTAAAAAAGTACATAATTATTCGTGTATTGCTGCCATAATGTATAAGTACTTACATTATAAATGAATTGGTACTGTTCTCTTGTTTGAACAGAACTGGCTCTATCGCGACGAATTCGATACACCGTTTTTGGTATATCGACTTGTCTTACAAGTTCAAACTCCCTTATTGCGATATCACATGCAATAACAGTACCAGTTCTTCCCGTTCCTGGACTACAATGGACAACTATTGGGTTGTGCTCACCATTTGGAGATCCGTTAGAGAATGGTTCACCATTTTTGGCCTAAGTAATATCAGTTAATTAAATCGTATCGGTTAAAAGAAACAAATTTGTGTAAGTATATTTTTGATAAAATGAGTTACGTAATTTTACCTTTCCATTTTCAGTAGTAGGTAATGCCTTGATATAACTACGAGCTTCGATGAGGAAGGCGATTAAAGAATTTGCTTCGGAAGGTACACCTTTTTCTGGCCAACCTAAATACCATAAATGTGTCACTTCCCTCCAACTGTTAGAAACCATATTTTTGAGTTGTAAGATCGATATCACGTATTTTTCTTTGACTTCTCTATTCTTTAATGTTATCTGAAAGTCGCCGAATAGTCTGTGACAATCTAGCACTTCCGATGGCGGCAAGTAGTCAACGCACTTTTCCTAAAAATACGTAAATAACTTTGTGGAATTTTTCAAACTTTTGGATACATACCCCTCCATTTTCAAAAAGATGCGTTAACATAAGGATAACTTTCGATTGTTGTTCCCAAACCATTCTCCAGAAGTCCTCCACTGTATTTTGCATCGGTGCTTGACACGCAATGTAGTAACTCTTTGTACTTTTAGGCCCCTAAAAGAAAATTTATTAATCTCTTTCGAAGAAATAAATATACAGGTTCGACGCACGGTAACATAATTTGCATTGATATAATCACTATTAACGTAACCCTCGATTGGAGTTAGAAATACTCTAGTTTCCGGAAGCGGAATAACGTTCGCGTATCGATTCTTTGTTTCACAGCCTTCTGGTAACTCATTAGTTTGCGCCGTTACTTGAGGTACTTCATCAAATTCGGCCGTTATCGCTTCTGTATTATTAGCAAACTTGGCAAGTGCCGGAAAATTTAATGGGTTCGTAACGGAGGACTAAAATTACTAGGATAATTAATAATGTAATTGTGTGCGAGATAACTTACGGGATCATCAAAGGCGAGATTGCCGTAAGACCTTTTGCTGGCACGCATCGCGCCCTTTCTTCTCATGCTATTGTACGCGGAAACATTATCGACACTGTACGCATCTAAACTGACCGGTGTACATCTTTGGCCATAATTGAAACGCTTGTGACGTTTTCTCATTACAAACTGAAACAGTACGATAATAAAATAATATTAGATAATTGAAATAATTACCAATAAACCGGCTAATAGGATTAAACAAACGGCGCCGATTGAAGAAATTACAATTGCGGCAATTTTCCCACCATTATGTTCTTCTGGCTCCTCCGCTTCGAAGCTTATCGCCGTCGTTGATTCAATAAGATCAACTTCGTACATGGAAATATTGAGAGGTATAATAAAGGGTGTGGTTTCAGAAGTTGGTTCAGGTCGATGTATACGTATAGAATACCATTGGGTAGTACTTTGAATCTCGCGAGAATCAGTACTTTTTTTGGTTATTTCCTTATGGGTTTCATTTTCTTCGGTGCTGGAAAAATTAGGTATAAAATTGGACTGTTTTGCGGTGGTTGTTTCGAGATGCTTCAGGATTATGTTATCCCTGTAATCAGTTGTAGTTTGCGGAATATCATCGGGAATAATGTTCAGTTTTGGCGTTATACTCGTGAAGTTTTGCGACGTGGTGTCAGAAAAGTAAGTTTTATCATCCAGTTTATCCGCCAATGTTTGGTATTCGAATCCTGTACTACTAAAATTGAAACCCCTTCCACTATTAACCCTATCTAACTCCGTAGTTGGTTTAGAGGTAGTAATATTGTATTTCTCTAACTCTGTAGTTTGAACAGTGGTGTTTGGTATAATTTCAGTGTGTGTCATGTAGGTATACTCAGTAGTGGAAAATGTGCTTGTTTGTTGACTTTCACTTGTAGCAGACTCGTAATAAATGCTTTCGGAATCGGTACTAGTTTCGTGGCTCTCAGTAGTAGTTTCAAACAATGATTCTGTAGTTCCCAAAGATGTTGTTACAAATGCATCCGTTGCTGTTGTGCTGTACGCTACTTCTGTAATTTCAGTAGTCGCCGCCTCCCAATTAGTGGTATTAATAGGCGGTGCTTCTGTTTCAGATTGGAAAGTTCGCAGCAGCTCCGTTGTGGTAACTGTGGTTGGTGCAGGAACTTGGACGGGGTATATCTGATTTTCCTGCACAACTTCTTCAGCTGTATTATTTCGCCTACTGTGCAGAGCTGCATTCTCCTTAACACCAGTGACAGTTCTAGCTCTTGTAGTTGCTGTAGGAGTAGTTGGTTTAATAGTGTCAGCATATCTCGTAGAGCCTCTTTTAGCTATAGAAATAACATTCTCTTTTCCAGATTTTTCATATTCGTATGTTTCTGTACTACTTCGTGTGGTGGTATAAGTAGGTATTACTGTGGACCGAGTGGACGTGAAGTACGAGAAATCATTTTTTGGCTTAGAAATATTATCGGAAGTTAAAACTTCGTTTTCAATCTTATTACTTAATAAGTGGTTTTGGTTGACTGTTCTGTTAAACAAAGGTGGCTTGGTCAAGAATGCGCCATCTTTTTGATTGATAACCTCTTTTATTTTATCATTTTTGTCATCTGGCTGCTTCGTATCGGTGCCTTCAGTTGTAATTTTGTTACCAAGCTGCGGGCCAAAATCATCGTTATGGGATGAAATTTTATTCTTATAATCTTTAGGTGTTTCGTCATCGTAGGAATGAGTTTTATTAAATGACGAGGTGTAATCGATAGTTTGTCCCGTTTCGACATCGGTTTCTTTATTTATTTTGTTTTTTATTTTATTAAAGTGACTAGTTATGTTTTTATATTTTATATAGTTTAAATCGGTACTTGTATCGTTATCTTTTGGCGTGTTTATTATTTTAGTAATAGTCAAATTTTTGTCGTCTGAAGGAGATGAAAATTGCTTCTCCGCTTGTTCAAATTCTATGTCTATATATTTCAATTTGTGGTTAACATCTGTTTCAATATCCCTCTGTTTCTTATCAAAATTATAGGACTCTGTACTCGAGAAACTTATATCATTATGAAGATTTGTATATTTTTCAGTATCTGAAGACACAGATAGACTGTACACGTTGTTCTTATCGTGAAATTCAGGCGAGACGTATTTGGTAATATCTATAGATCTTGCATTGCTTTCTCGCAAATTTTCAGTGTGACTGACTTCTGGTGTTACCTCAGTAGTTACAACAGGTGTCACAGATCGGTTCTCAAAATCGTGTTCATTAATAACATCAGGTTCGGCTCTTTTGTTCACTTCCGAATAGTCTATGTTGCTATATTGTTTGTTATTCTCAGTCTTTGGTTTTTCATCTAACGAAAGGTTTAGATTACTTTGTGCGCTATTGTTAGTTACTGAAGTGTGGTTAATGAAATTATTGCTATAAAAATCTTCTTTAAGAGACTCATTTATCCTCCCTGATTCATCTTCTATGATTGGTATTTCCGGTGCGGCCTCTTCCTCTGCTAGTTGTCGAATATAGCGTTGTGAAGCAGGAGGGGCACATTCTATGTATTGACGTGCGGTTAAGACTAGGAAGAGCCCTGCAATAAGAAAAAGCATTATGAAACTTTACTCAAAAAGTTTGCAGTACCCATAAATCCAACAACACCAATCGAAGGCAATTATCTATTAAAAACCCATAAACGCGTATGGCTTCACCTTTTAGCAAACAAAGGATTAATTTAGTTTAGATGGTAGGTATCATTACAAATTATCCTTTCTATTCGCGTGTTACTTGAAGTTTAACAGTTACTTTTTTTTTCAATTCCCCTTTCAAACTTGTTATGAATAAACGGCACACAAGTTGCTGCCATAATTAAGCCTACCTACTGTGACATTTATGGAATCGATTATCTAAAGTGGATCCGAAAACCAAACTTATATGAAGGACAGATGAAACATTGAAACTCCAGTACAATAAACAACACAACAGCAGACGTTATTTAATAGTGGGCGTAGAAGGAATCAGATATGAAATAGTTATTTTAAACTTTGCCATTGTACATTTCGTGTTTTAAAAGCTATAAACTCCAAATTCCGTGACACAGAAATACAAACAATGCGATATTAACTGTAAACAGCGACTCGGTCATTTAAGAAGCGATTAGGACAATGACATGTAAGGAGAGATCGTGTCCGCAATTAAAGTTGATCTATTTAAATGGCATTGATGACCCTAAGCTATCTACCTTGATTAGAATGATTCATTCTAATATAAATAGAAAATGAAAGGTAGGTACAATCCACAAATACCGCTTACAGCACAATTGCTCTTTTACCCCAAGATCAGGCCCGGATTGGGACAATTTTCCGGCCCAGACTATGACTATAAACCGGCCCTTAACCTACATCAATTTTTTTCTTTGACCTGTGTTTCAAATCTTTTCTCTGGATTCGCGATACATTCATCATTACCTACTTCTTTCTCCAGGCATGGTTTTATTTTTTCCCCTGATAATTAGTCTTGCAGCAAAGTAAGACACAAAATATGATTCCTTTTCCACTTCAACTTCAACGAAAGTATTACCATCGCCATTATCGTCATTATCTGTCTCGGTTTGTTCTGATGCGTCGTCCATTCGACAATTTGCCCAAACTACAAATTTTTTGGCAACTGACAATATACTACCTTAAAAAATCTTAGAGTCCGCTTTGTGGGTGGTAATGGTTTGTGCGACCATTTTGAATGCCATAATAGGATTCATTCCATTGGTTTGAAGGTATTTGGGTAATGGAGTTGTTGATTCAAAAATCTTCAAAAAAATATGAGCACATAGTATTAACTCAAACTTTTTCAGCGAGACAGTTATTGCACGCATCGTTTGCGAAATTGGATGAACTGGCAATTTCCTCTAGGGTTAATTTAATCTCTATAAAAGCTGCATTTTTTGGATTATTGTAATGTCCAAAAATTTTTGTTACAGCTTTATCCTTCGCTCACCAACGAGGTTCTCCAATTGACGATAACTTTTTTTTTCTTATCAGTGACGCCGATCCAATCCGGGTCTGCCCAAGATTAAGAGGTTGGTGTTACTGCGCTTCCCTACTTGCAAAATCATCTTATTCATTGCTCAAAATTTCTATATTCCGTGACCGATTTACCCTCTCAGGCGCCCGCGCCCCTGGAAGTAGTCGCATTATAGTGAACCTTTGTTTCCTATTTTTTACTTCGATATCTCGTACGACTCAAACATGAGTATGTAATACGTGTGGCGTAAATTATTCCTAGCAAATTTTAAGGTTCTGTAGCTGTGTAATCCACACAAATTCTTATTGAACCCTCTTTGATTTATCATGGCCAGAACTACGGATTTTGTCATTGTTGCTTCCTCATTCCTTTAAAACACCCTTAGTTTTTTTATACTTTACAAATTACAATTGCCGATTAAAGTTTTAAATATTATAGAAAAAAATTATAACGTCACAATAAACTTAAAATTCTTCCTAAAATTAAATGATTACATTCAGGAATCCATATTTTACGATCATGTTTTCGAGTGCTCCAAACGAAGAACTAATTTCTCTTGAACAAAATGTATTTATTATTTATAGGTTACGAAAAAGCCTTTGACTTTGACAACGTTAAGAAATAAAGGGATTCCAGAGAAGCTAACTCGATTAATAAAATTAGCATAGGTATACAGAATCGAAATGTAAAGTAGCACATAGGGCGTGAGACAAGGATGCATTCTTTCGCCACTGCTCCTTAGTCCTTGTAATCGTTGTGTATGACATCATGACAAACGCCAACATGGAAAAGAAAGGTGTAATATGGGATTTAAATAATACACTAGAGGACTTGGTAAAAGGCAATGCCAGGAAAAATAAATAACGTTATAGAAGAATCAAGAAAAATGGGACTTGGAATTAACAAGAGGAAGACCAAGCTGCTCAGCATAAATAGTACAGTGGCAAGAGAGGTAACACTGGAAGACGAAGAAGAAGTGGAGGAGGTAACTAGCTTTACGTATCTTGGTAGCGTCATCACAAATGAAGGAGGAAGCAGAGGGGATGTGACAGAAAGGATACGCAAAGCACGAGGAGCTTTTCCGACCTATCACAATTATGGTGTGCAAGCAGTATATCTGTAAATATAAAAGTGAAAGTGTTCCAACTCAATGGTAAAACCGGTGTTGTTATATGGGTGTGAATCGTGGTGCGTGACAACATTGATAGTGACAAGTGACATTACACGGAAACTCTAGACCTTCGTAATTCGATGTTTACGAAATATTTTACAAATCTGGTGGCCGCGGATGATATCTAACGAAGAGCTGTGGAATAGAACAGGGTAGAGTGATATTATAAATGACGTAAAAAAACAAAAATATGTGTGGATAGGACATACGTTGCGGAAAATATCAATGATCCTTCTAGAATTGTCTTAAAATGAAAGCCACAAGGTCAGAGGAGAGTAGGAAGAACGTGTACAACCTGGAGAAGGACAGTGATACAAGAAAGTGGGAAAAAATAGCGCAACTTCAAACCATAGCAGACAAATGAACACACGAAAGATTTCATTTCTACCCTATGTCCCACCCGGGATTAATGGGACTTATTATTATTAAAATGTTTTGCTTCTCCCATTTCCTTTTTCTATGAAAATTCGTATGAACATTATTGTGATGCCTGAAAAATAGAATGTAATTGATGTATATAATTCTTTAAAAGCTTTCAAAAAGTCCAAGGGAAACCAAATACTTCTTTCGACCGGTTTTATGAATCGTACGATCCTCCCTTTTTAGAAAATGATTTGTGGTTTTATCTATTTAGACAGAGTTTGCTTCTATCTTTGTTTCGGTGATAGTGAGCATAAAAGTATTGAAGAACGGCTTGAACTCTTCTTATCTTTTCTAAGAATCTAAAGATCAAAGGATTTTTTACCTTACACAGCGGGTGCGCAAATTCAAAATTATAATGAAACGTACGTAGGACAAATAAGTTTTGAGGGATTTACAAAAGAAAACTAGTATTAAATTGCATCGGAATATTTTGCAAATATATTCATGTTGAAGCGTCATCATCCCCCTCCAAAAATTAGTATGTGCTGAAGGATGAACAACATACTTTTTTTGTGCTCTAATCATGTCAACCCTCGTGCCAACAAAACACAATTTACGGAAAGGGTTCCTCCGTTTTAAAAGTGGCGGTTTTGACACCAGCGACAAACAACGCGAAGGGAGACCAGTAAAGTTTGAAGATACTGAGTTAGAGACATTATTGGACCAAGAATCAATCATGCCAAACTCAAGAGGAGCTCTCTGAAACCTTGGAAGTGACTCAACAAGCGATTTCAAACCGCCTTAATGGTGCAAAAACAAGGAAATTGTTTTCCCTATGAACTCAATCCAAAGAATGTCGAACGCCGTTTTTTAATATGCGAATAACTGCTCCAAAGGCAACGTCGGAAGGGTTTTTTGCATCGAATCCTGACGGGGAAGGAAAAGTGGATGAATTACGACAACCAAGAGCGCAGAAAATCGTGGTGTAAGGCAGACCATGCACCAACTTCAACAGCGAAACCGAATATTCATGGCAAGAAACTAATGCTGTGCATCTGGTAGGATCAGTTTGGAGTGATCTACTATAGCCTAACGTAACCATCACTGGAGAACGTTACCAACAACAATTGCTCCTTCCTACTAACACTGATTCATGGTCTGGACTAGCAGCACTTCAGTTTTTACGAAGAAACCAAAAATTTGGTCGATTCTTGGATCGCCTCAAAAGATGAGAATTTTTTCAACACGGAGTACGTATGCTGCCTGAAAGATGGGGAAAAGTCGTAGCTAAACGATGAACAATATTCCCAATAAAATACATTGCACCAATTTCTCTGAATAACACTTCAATGTTACAAAAAAAACCTCAACACTTATTTGTACTCTTGATATATTTTACGTGACATCAATTAGCAAGATGCAAACGTAGGTCCTTTGCGGGCCCTTATGCGGGCCCGAGCCTGTGTTCCACGGAACACTGGTAGCTACGGCGCTTCTCATGAATTGTGCTAGATATACGAGGAAAGGGGGTTTCGAGTACATTTTAGTTATCGTTGCACTAATTGTGATTGTATCAAGTGCCGCGTTTTTGGAATTGCTTTAGTTGCGACTAAACGAATTGTCTCTCACAATTATATTCCTTTTACTTTCGTAGCTCTTTTAATTTCTAAACGACTCCTTGCAGTTGTTCTTTCTGCATTACTTTTCCCTTTTATCGTCGCTGTTTTTAGTGTAGTGCTGATTCGAGTATTCAATACGTAACTAGATGAAGGAGACACATCTGCTGAAGATAGAGTAGGTAGCTTTTGTTAATGTACGAAGAAATAGCTAAATGAATGGGCAGATCTAGAATGAAACGGAAACTAACACAGAGCAATTAGTCTTCAGAAAAGCGAGAATTTTAACCTAAAAAGTGAAATTGACACCTGAATGTTATGAAGCCTATTGGAAATCTACCCATCGCGTAATAATCCATTTTCGTCATCGAAAATAAGTGAAAGTGAATATACCCTTCACAAAGTAAAATCGTTTTTATCTCATTACTTGATGTGCGAGAAGCTGAGAAGTTGCAGTTGCGATCATACGCAACAACATATTACCGAACAAAATATGCAAAAATGTGAAAGACAGTTTAAGTTGGAGTTATAGAACAGCAGTGGCGTAGCCACGGGGGGGGGGAGGTTAGAACCCCCCCAATTCCCAATTAATCAAGAGGAAAAAACAAAATGATCCTCTGCCAAAACAAAAATAGAGACGGAAAAAATAAAATATAAAATTAAAAAAGATAAAATTATAATCTAAACCCTCCCTTTTTACATTTTCTGGCTACGCCACTGTAGAGCAGTACTTGCAATAGTGAGAAACTAGTAATTAAGCAAAAAAGATTAGGTAATCTACATTTTCCTAAACATTTGGTGTATTTTAAAGATTCAAGAATTGCTTGTGGACCCTTAGTATTGAATCAGAGTGTATTTCTTTTTGTTGTTTTTTATACAAAAGACAAATCCAATCAGCTATCAGCGTTGATATTTTTAAATGGTTATTGCTGAAACGGATGTGTAAACGTTACAAAAATTCTTTAAAATGAGGACTTAATAGGTATTATACTGATGGTAGAACAAATTCGAATATGTTTTGGATCAAAGAAAAACATGGAATTAAAATTAAAAAAATTTATACAAAAATGTACAAAAATTAACGAACTATCTCAAATACATTAAAACACGACATACCTAGTATGACACGAACCATGAAGCCCATAATCGCATTGTTGCTTTTAAATAAACTCGTTCACCTGAAAAGAAAAACGCAGATATTAGAAATTAAAATTAGAACGTGAGCTAAACTTATTTAGGTTACGCATTGTTGAAAATTTCATGTTGCTCCATGTTCACGTGCTAATATTTATTCCATCTTCGGAGCTTAATATCACACTTATACCAGCCGGAGATTATGTACAATAACAATAAAAAAACACATATAAATAATTCAATTATTCAAAATACATACCAACAACTAATGCAGAGAAAGTTGCACAAATTTTGCTCAGACTTCATCTCACCTTATGACCTCATAAAATTATATAACAGTTACTGTTTTTCTTTTCGGATTATTATTTTAACTTAGTCGCTTAAGTGGAAGCTATTGTTTTGCCTTCATAATCACAAATTTTGGGGAATTAAAAACAACAGATGACAATTCGTAATATTTAAAGGAACGGGCAAGAAATTAATGTAGTTGCATAAATAAACATATTACCTATACAAATATCAAAAACGTGTAGTATATGTAGTTGTAAAGGAAAAAAAAAATGGAAAGCGTTTTATGCGATTGTTCAACGCCAATTAGGAAGCCTTAACCATTTAAGAAAATGCCGGTAACAAATTATTTTACACTCAGTTTTCTTCGAGTATTTTAATACATATTGCAATAGACTGATTTAATCATGCCTTAGTGCTTTCTTCTTTCGATTTTGGCCGACTATGGACCACGTGAAATAACTTATGACAATTATTTTTCTTTCTTCTCTTCCAGTACTCTTTCATTCTTTCACTGTGTTGTTTCTTTTTTTCTTCTGTCCATTTTGTTCTAGTCTTCTTTTTTGATTTTTCTTGAACGTGAAAACCCCTGAACCCTCTGATCTTCTCTCTGAATTCTTTTCTTCGCTCCATCTCCTCTCCATCTAATTTCATTTCTTTTCTTACTTCCTTGATCCATGTTATTTGTGTATTAGGGTTTCTGTCGAAGTAATTGAATAGTATTTTCGTCAAACTTTCTTCATTCATTATTTTAATGTGTCCGTAGAAAGTCACTTTCTCCTTCTCATTATTATTATTTTCTCTGTTTTGGAATAAATCTCCTTATTGTTTCTTATTTTCCATTTTCCGTCTTCATATTTAGGTCCCAGAATTTCCCGTATAATTTTTCTTTCATCTTCTCTGGCTTAATAACTGTATTGTAATGTCTTAGTTTTGCATTAATAGATATGGACTTCTTATTATTTCATCAATTGGAATGCCAGTTCTATTTTTCTTGCTCTTGTTAGGACCGCTTCTCTGTCAATGGCGTTTGGTTGAATTAATTGTCTCATGTATTTAAACTTGTTAGCCCCCTTAATTTTCCCATCCTTTGTTGTGATGTGTTTTGGTGCATCTTTTCTATTGGTCATGTATTCTGTCTTTTCATATGATATTTGTAGTCCCGCCTTTTCTGCTGTCTCTTTCAGTATATTTATTTGTCTTTTTGCGTCTTCTATGTTTTCCGCTAGTACTGCCAGATCGTCCACATAAGCCAGACAGTCAATTTCCAGATTATCCTTGTTTCTTCCTATTTATATTTTAGGAATTCCTTCCTCTTCCATTCTTTTCCTCCATTCTCTCATTACCTTCTCCAACGCACAGTTGAAGAGCAGTGGGGACAACCCATCTTCCTGTCTTACTTCTGTTTTGACCTCAAAGTGTTCTGAAATCTGAAAAGCCTACAAATGTTACATGCATGTCCTTGGCTCTTAGTCTCCTGTATCTGATTATGAGTTTTAGGTTTAATATTTGTTTCGCTGAATCCCCCTGGGTGTCACCTAATTGTGGGTCCAGTTGGAGCTCCAATCTATTTTGTAGTGCTTTGGATAGGATTTTGTATGTTACTGGTAGGAACGAAATTCCTCGATAATTATTGGAATCTATAATTATTTTTTTAGTGCTTTATTATTAAATTATTAAAGACGCGCGAATTGGGCCTAAGGGCCCAAGTGACATGCCGTAGTGTTACTGTTGTCATGTAAATTCTTCAAATTTCGTATGTCCTATGTTTATTTTCAATAACAATATATTAAGAAAAAATTGGAAAGTCAAAAATAATATGGACATGAATGGCATAAAGCTAAAGAGATTTTGAAATGGTTGTTTGGTGTTGATTAAGGGTTTCTCGTGTGGAAGGTTCATTCGCCACCCGAATAAAAAGCAATAAATGGATCCTAAGCGAAGGTTTTATGAAAAAAGTACTTAAACACATTTTGCTGCATCGTCGTTCGTACGAAAAGTAGTTAGTTAGTTAGCTCTTTATTTGTCTTAAAAATTTTTTTTAACAAACCATTCCTACTTCTCTACATACTATACAAACTATGTACATTAACAACAAAAAACAAAAGAAAAAACCCTATTTCTACCACTCCTTTCTTTCTTTCCCCTATCCCCCATAAATAAAAACTTTCTGCTCTTGTCCCCTTCTCTTTACCCTTTCCCTTCTCTCCAGCACCCCCTTCATCCACTCCACCCCTTCCCTCCCAAAATCACCTTTCTTTCTCTTTCCTCTTCCCTTAGCTCCTCACATTCACTGCTCATATGCCATATATTTTCCCTCCCTCCCTTCCCCTCATATTCTACACATCCTTTTCTCATCCTCCCACCAGTATATGTTTTCGTTTTCCTCGTTCCCGCACCTGAACCTTGCCACCCATCTTTTCTCCTTCAACCCCATGTCACCCAATAAATAATCGGCCTTGCCTTCTACCATTATCTCCAGCATGAGAAGTGATGATGCTCGCAAATGCAAGTAAAAAAGACCTTTAAAACCGGGTGTATCTTCTTTAAGGCTTTTCAGCTTTGGTACTATTAATACTATATGCGATAATTTCGGTGGCTGCAACTACAGTGAAAAATAAATGTGAGGAGATGTGAACTATATCGACTGTCACATTATTGTTTTGACATGTTCGACGTAGTGGTAAAATTGGTTATGTACTACTCATGAAATTATATGTAGGTAATAATAATTTTGTTAGTGCTATATAAAAACCCTTTTTTCCAACAACACTAATCATCAGCGGTGGATGGGGTAACCTAAACCGGCCTGGGAAATAGAGGAAGCGGCCCAAAGCAAATATTGATGCAGGCCGAAAATTTTTAAACTAGTACCTAATAATGTTGATAATAATAAGTGTTTTTCATCAGTAAAAGTTAAAAATATTGTTATATCGGTAAAAATATCGAAATAGAAAAAGTGTTTCATTTTATTTAGGCAAGGACATGCATCATGAAAATTAGTAGATATAAAATTCCGAAAGTTGTTTTAATTCCTTTTTTGCAAAATAAATTAGTTATTATTATGACTACTATTCTATTATTATTATTATTATTATTATTAAATGAAGAAATAAACTACAAAAATTAGCTAAACCTTACACAAACAAACCCAAAAAATTAGTAATAAAAATAAAAATCTAAAACCAACAACTTTTTCATAGTGGAGACGTCTTAGCGAAATCATTAATAACATTTTCGTTATCAGTTGTACTTAAATTCGCTTTTTCTGTGCTCTCAACATCATAAAGGCTTGTAAATGATCATTGGACAATCTATTTCGCAGTCTGTTTTTTATAAATTTCAACAAAGACTTGTGAAATTGGTAAAGCCAGAAGAAATTGGTATAATTGATATAAATTATATTTTAAAATAATTTTGTAGCAACAGGTCGCACAATTTCGATAATTTATGCACAAAATATTTTTTTCCTCAGAATCGTCCAAGTTCGGCATAAGATTCCTCTAAGGTCAATTTCAATGTTTCACAGTTGTTGGCGAAAGTAAATATCTCTTCTTATAATTGCTCGTGTGTTGCTAAATTATTGAACGGAATAATTTTTTGCGAAAGTTCTTTCAGAACATTATTTGGGATCTTATTCTGTTTTACATTTTCAAAGTTATTAGGATCCAAAAAAGAGAGGTTCATGCACAAACTTGTGTTTTTTGAAAGCGTCGTTTCATGGATTCAGTCACTTCAGCCTGAGGTCAAGATTAGGTTTTGTCGAATCGTCGCAACGTTACATTTTCTATTCATTATAAATTTACATTTACTGCATGTACAGCAAGAACTCTAAGGAAATAGACCAAACTGCATTAGGGTTGCAGTTGCATTACATTTCACATAATCAACCAATTTTTCTGTCTTCTAAAATATTAATTCTATTTTAAAATAGGACTGTGGCATAGTCTGTGACTGTGGTTTTAAATTCTGCCGGCCCAATTTTTAAAAATTTTACCAGCCCAGGGGGAAAATTCCCTTTTTCCCCCCTGGGCCCATCCACCGCTGCTAATCATGTTGCGTAAATGAGCAACCGTGACAGTATAACGCCATTAATCGATTACCATAAATAGTGTAAATAATGTAGGTACTGTATAAACGCACGTGTAACATAAATCAGAGTCATTACATAATAAAATTTAGCAGCGCAATACTACAATGATGTACAATTGTTCTATATATAAAATAACAAAAGGTTTCTTAAGAAATAATAAATGGAAGAGAAGTACCTCGTTAGTTACTGGTCATGGACTAATAATATAAGAAATACCGCTACTATAAATGCCGGGTCGCGTCTTTTCGTTTATGGAGTAGGTACAAACACGACATGTAAACGTGTGTTGTAGTGGAATCCTTAATCATAAAATAAGTGGGCCATCATTAAGAAGCATGTATAACGTGTTGAATTTATTCGTTCAGGAAGACTTTATTATTAACACACAGTAAGCACGATGTTTGGGTCGATGATTTTATTTTAAACACGTTGTATCAAACAACTCTAAGGACAAAATGAGCGAAAGTTTTCTTCACGTATTGATCATTTATGTTTTATCGTATAGAAGGACGGATCCTTGTTCTAATTAAAATTTTTCCTTCAATTGTAAAGCATTTACAATTTTGGACATATAATGAAGTCATCGTGGGATCATAAGCTGAAACAACACCCAATAAGCAGAAAAATGTGAAAATAGGAATGAATCCGTTTGCTAAACGTATGTATTTATAAAAAATTGCATTTCATGTAAAATTTCTACTGTTAAATGTTCATTGAGCGTGTAATGATGAATTACCTCCTCGCAGGGCAAAATGCGTGTAACTATAAGAAAAGTATACCTTAACACAACTTACATAATTTTTTTAAATCACATCAAACGCAAAATTTTACTTAAGAAGTAAAATTAATGAAAGAATTTAATTTCAAGCGATTAAGTTACGTTTACTAGTTATACGTATTGCGTTGGTCAATAGTGGGTATTTCGTGGATGAGATGGAAGGCTAAAGATTCGTGATTGAGTAGTTTGCCGTAGTAGATTTTTGTAGTCAATTACACCCCTATTTAACGATTCGCTTCTGCATGTCTTTACCTCTTCAGTGAATAGTACACGTAAAGATCGCTGTAAACGTAAAGTGCTAGGTCTTCGATTTCTCAGAAAAGAGTAGGTATTTTCAAAAAACGAAATTCGATTTGTAAGGGAAATAGTAAAATGACACGTCTTTTACTCGGCGGGATTGGGAATATTTATTTTACGTCTAAAGCTAATCATTTCCGAATCGATTAATTAACTTTAAATCGTAATTATTAAGTTATGTTTTGGCATAATATAACCTTTCTATTACCTGAATTTTAAACGATTTCGTTTTATTTGCTTAAATCAGGTAAGTGACAACGCGCTTTTAACTAAACTGCTCCACATAAGAGATATTATGAAAAATTTGATTTTTCAAAAGAAACAAAATTTTTGCAAAGACGATTTTAAGGTAGGTATTTAATTTTTAAATGCTTGTTTTTTATTATAAAAAAGTTAACAAATTAAAAAAAAAAAATTTTTTAAACAAAAAGACAAGAAAAAATGAAAATTAGGTGAAAGTGACTAATAACTTAATTTCAGATTAATAAAAAAAAAAATTGCAACATAAATTTCTTCTTAATTTCCCTTTCAGCAATAACGAGTATGTCCTCCGTTGGCTTCCATCGGATCGGTGTGTACGATCGTTATCGTCCAAAAAAAGGAAACCAGGACACACAGCAGCATGAAACTCTGGCACAATGTTGTTGATCACCTGATTCAAGCATACTTCTTAATTCATGTTTCCCGGAATAACCAGCAAGTCGGTACGGCGATCATAACAAATGCCTCCCCATACACAAACAATAATGTCTCCTTTGAAAGGGTGAACTTCTTGTACTGATCGCCGGCGTCTTGGCACCAAAGGTTGTGTCCAGACACGCGTTCGACGACTACTTATCCGAAAAACTACCATATCTCGATTCGTCAGTAAACAGTACCAACTTCCACTCTTCCGTCCAATTGACACGCTCTCTTTCCCATTCTAATATTAGGCGCCTATATGTTAGCGAGTGAATGGTACACCTCTAAAAAGTCGTCTAGAACGTAAATTGACATTCCATAAACGTCTTCTGACAGTTTCAGCTGATATTGCTGTTCCTGTGGCCTCTGCGAGCCTCTTACTCAAAATTCGACATGTGGTCAAAGGTTCTCGGCATGCAGAAATGGTGACATATAGGTCTTCAGCAGTGGTAGTTGTTGATGGGCGTCCAATTCTAGGTCTTTCTTCAACAGATCCAGTTTCTTGGAAACGGTTAAAAAGTCTAGAAATGATACTTTGGCTAACTTGAAAAAAGTTACTATGTCAATTTGCGTTGACCACCCTGTGGCAAACCACTTGCTCTATTTGCTTCGTCAGATATTAATTTGCGTCTAGACCAGTTTTGAATAAACAAAAACTATTTCCAACTTCATGATAAAAAATTCTGGCAAGTTGCCACCAGACTTCCCTCGTATTAACACTTTTTTCAAAAAATAAATATAGCTGAATTCCGAAAAAAAATACTCTTTTAAACTAAGTACATAGGTACATAAAAAAACTGCAATTTTATCTTATAAAAAAAAATGAGTACCGCCATTTTGACTTATACCAGAAGTGACCTCATCAAAGGTAATATTTTTACATTAAAAATGTGGCAAAAGACATGATTTTTTAGCAATCAGGCCAACTGGAACAACATACTTACTGAGTGATGCCAAGTGGAAAAGAAGTAAAATCTTTGTTCAGTAAATTTTTCTTGTAAATATGTAGGTCTTATTTGAACTGTTGTAGGTGAAATGGTGTGATACGTATATGTTTGGCTATGTTCCTGTACAGTTAATCAATAATGTTTATAGTTTAATCGTTTGGATGGTTATACAAGAAATTTTCGATTGATTACGCAAATTTTTCTATAAGTCCTAGAGTTTATTGTTGCGGATAGACTCAAGGGGAACATTTTTTTCATCAGATTTTCAATGTTTCCAGTTTGCAAAATTACCTGCCTGAACTAAGAAGAAACGGCCTTGGTGCACATAATAATTTCATAGAAAAAGGTTAAATTAATAGAACACGTTAATAAATATCGACAAAAGGTTTTGTATTGCTATTAAAATGTCCGCCAACATATAGTGTATGTGCTATAAAAACTAAAATGGAGCAAAGAAAACAATAAAATCGTAAAGATTGGAACAAGTTTTGCACGTATAAAAATTGCATGTGCATGAAAATGTATGCCTCATTAAATTCAGAGTTAATCAAACAATATTGTTTTGTTTTAGGTGTTAATAGAAGCGAAATATTACCACATCAATAATTTTTGCCATATAATGCACGTATTCTTTATTATTATTCGTATGCTTTACCTATTTCACGGCAATTGCATATGTATAATTTATGATTATTACGTTATATACCTACTCACTTCGAATTAGTAATATTAAAGGAAATGAGCATTTTAAAAAAATCCAGTTTATCCGTCTTAAACTAGTATACGAACTTTAAACATTCTTCTTGTTTTATGAGCAAGCCTTATTTAAATGGTTACCTAGAAAAGTATAAAAATGTGATATCAAAATCTCCTGCGCCATTGTTGATAGTAGCGGTGGCAATTTTTTTTCAAATAGTCGAATGTGTAATCGAGAATTGAAAAAGTTGTGTGGATCCGAGTTGAACTTCTTCCAGATTGGATTCATATTAAGAGAAGTAAAAAAAGAGCTCGCCTTAATGTATTACAACAGTTGTTAATTGTTTAATGGTTTGATAATGGCTTAGGTTGGTCGAAACTAGTCACCACACGAATAAAAACGAATGAAACGAATAAAACGAATGAAACGAACGAAACGTATAAAATAATGGCCAGAACAAAGAAAATTGGTTTACTTAAAATTCATTACCTTAATAATTAGAATTTTTCAAATTAAAATATTGATTTCAGTAACGAACGAAGTTCGTTGAATATTGAAAGATATATAAGGAATTAAACTAATAAATAAACTCTCTTCAGAAAAGTCCAAATAAACAACCTAATACAACCTAGTATAAATAATAAATTTCATGACCTTTATTGTTGTTTTATCGTAATTAACTTTATTATTCCATCAAACAGAATGCGTTATGAAGTACCTCTTAACGTTGGATTCGTGCGTAAGCCATAAAGTGTCGCAGTGTACCTAGTTAATTCGGGAGTAGGTACACAACAATCGAACAAAGGTCTGGATTTTTATATGGTTTTTAATGGTGATAGGGTCCATCATTGTGATGATAATGGGTTCACTAGAAATGGGACATCAAGTATACGATGATTGAATTAGATTAAAAATTCTTCACAGTAAAAAAGGACCTCAATTGTCCCTTAACGAAGTCATCAACGAAAACAACAACTTAGTATTCCTAACATAATACAAATGACATAATTTAATAATATCTGTTAATATGCTTTCCATTTAGACCCCGTATTTCTAACTAATGTCATCCCCTCCATTTATTTTATTTTCTGACTTGCGCAATTCACGCTTTAACATGCTCCTCGAAAATGTGCCTATATCTTAGTAATTTTATAATTTAACAAATGTAGGTAATTAATTAATTGGTGTAACAACCTTTCTTTCCCGTAAGTTTTACGGTATGGTTTTAGCATAAATATTTTATAAGTTTTTCAACCCGACCATGTGTCAACCAGTACCTACTCAAAATGGAACCTGTCAACCAAAATTATTTTAATCTTAAATTTAATCATTTAACAGTAAGTACTCTTCTTCTTTGGTGCGACATAACCCCTATGTTAACAAATTTTAGATTTAGATCATCTGAAGATGGCTTACTAAGCCGAAACATGTAACGATATTACTTTTTTCATCCCTTTCTTCTTTTCATGAACGATATTACTAATTCATGGAAATTTAAAATTTAAAGAATAAAATCTAATTCGTATGGTTTTTAATGACTTCGTCAAGTGTGTTACGTCTTCAGAGAAGCTACCTACTGCGGATCTTAAATAGTACTCAAGTCAATAAGTAGATGAGTTGAAAAATATCAATTCCAATATGTCCAAATAGGTATACTGTGTTTTTTCCCTTAGAGGGGGCAAGCAATTTGCTTGTTAAACAAGTATGTTATTAATGAAGAAGTCTTCAAACGTATTTGGGAACCTGATTTAGAACAGTCGTGTTCAATCACAAATTAACCTTTAGTACGTATCATTCTACCATAGTAAGTAAATCATAGATACCGAAAACTTGTGGCTCATCCACTACAGTTTTAAAATCGGTTACATATCACCTTGTAAATTAATTTTTGGACTTATTGATGATGGCGCATTATGTGCTCAATTTGATTTTGCTGTACATTATAATTTTTTTAATGAACTTACGATTTTTCGCAAGAATATTTTAGCGAATTGTCCCATTATTATCATAAATCTCTAACAATAAATCTAAACCCTTAAAAAATATTTTTGCAGTATTTTATGAAGGAATAAAGTTAGTGATGTATGTCTTATCACGTAAATATTTTTTGTGTACTATCCTTCTTGATTTGTGGTTCTCCTATGCCATTTTTCAGAAATTATAGGCTTTATAGCGAATACTCGAACAAGTACGTAAAATAAAATTAAATAAATTAAACAATTATAAGCTTAAGCCATAAAATCAACCAAATTAACCAAATTTATCGAAAATCAGCATTTCAAATTTTTACAAATTAATTAGTCCATAACATGATCTAAAACATTTTCATGCGTAAAATGATAATTTTTGAAATTACATTTTTAGAATTCGCGTCGTTTGAGTGCTTTAATAGATCCTAATAAAGGACTCAAATGACGTCATTTGCGTGCTTTAATAGATATTTGGGTGTTTTAATAGAACTGGTATAATTTAATTTTACTAAGTTGGTATTACCGAGTTAATTCATAGCAAATACTGTAGTTAACCTTAAATAAATTTTAAATTGACAATTTGAAAAGTAGTAGTTCCAATCTCTAAAAAATTCCCCAGATTTTTATAATGTCAAATATTTATTTAAACTTGTTTGCAAAAGGGGCAAATTCTAAAAAAATAGTATAAAAAACTCATTCATAAGGCTTTTATGGTACTCATCCTTAAGAAAACTCGTGGCTGCGCTACTCGTTTTCTAAACTTTGATTCGTGCCATAAAACCTACCTTATGATATGAAACTTGTTTTTACTTCCTGAGTACGAAGTAAAAGATGTGGAAAGCCAAATGGATTAAATTCATTATTTCGGTTACTGTACATATTTATAAAAAATCCCGAAACACGTCAAATTTAAATTACAAATTGACATTGTTCAACGTGAAAGTGTGATCCGTACCTTCAACCCCCTTCGAGTGACAGTTACAACCCCCAATTTTTTTAATGCGAAGTATAGGCACAGAAGACATAATACAGAAGCGACACTCGTTTGATGTTCGTTTGACAAATCCTGGTGATGTTCGCCATTTTGTTGTTAGTTTCTTTACGTGGGAAATTTAAAAACACTTTAGTTTTCAGCATTAATCTACTTCTCTGGATGGCAACGATATTTCGCAAATGTATTAAAGATTAAGTTAACATTTGCGAAATATCGTTGCCATCCAGAGAAGTAGATTAATGCTGAAAACTAAAGTGTTTTTAAATTTCCCACGTAAAGAAACTAACAACAAAATGGCGAAGGTCACCAGGATTTGTCAAACGAACATCAAACGAGTGTCGCTTCTGTATTATGTCTTCTGTGGTATAGGCTTGTGATAATTATATCGTTTGAAAGGTTTCTTTATTCTCTATTCAAAGATGTCGTTTTCAAATTTATTGCAAAAATTAACACACACAAAAATAATCTGATTACCGAAATTCGCTGCAACACATTCAAAAACTAATATGTATGTAATAGGTATGTGTTTATAATGTAAAAATTTTATATAAATATGTACAGTATAGTATAGTAAATAGTATTGGGTAATATAGAACTAATTTTATAATTTGAAGGTTTTATTTTCCGGAAGACATCTCACGTAAATGATGGTTTTCAATGGGTATTTTTGCGAGATATATTCATTAAAAAATAAAAGGGGTGAAATGGACCACCAACAAACATGTTTAAAGAATTTAAATTTAAACAAATAATCACGAAAAGTGAATTATTACCTAACCATTGATTTTTTTGCGATAAAACTTACAAAAACCTGTATTACAGGTATCGACATAATCTTTATCAGAATTTCGATAACGAGGACTTACTTAATCTAATCGAATTAAATATGGTTTCATTTATTAAGTTCTGATATAACACGTTCACGTTAGTAAATTATAAAATTCCGTCAATATGTATAACGGTGAATTCTTCTAACAAAATATTCCGGAATAAATAGCGGTGCACTTTCGTTATTATATTGAGATAGGTATAAAAAAGAAGTGAAATTTATAGAAAATTTAAATTTGTGGAATTCAACTTTTGTCACCATAAAACAACCAACATCCTTATACTTACGCTTGAAAGGAAATGATAATTGCAATTTCCTGCGTTAACTTCAAATAATAATATTCGTACACTTTCTTCTTTCACTTCCTTGCACTTTCCTATTTAACCACACAAATGACGATACATTTCAGATTTATATTCAAATGATAATTTTTATCGGAACTGCAACCCATTTTAAAACATCCGATATTCTAATATCGCTTACGGAAGGGATTAATTAACTTGTGAATCAACCAAAAATAAGGGTGTCACACTATTAAGTTTCAAGCATTCAAAACACGATATGACGATAACAACTAAATGTTAACTGAATTACATTTTATCAATTTAACAAAGTAGAAACAAAACACGAATCCGAATCCAATAGAAAGGTCACTCAACTATTGTTGATTACGGGAGTTTTACTACAGTACAACAACCCCTACGTTATTGATTGTACAGACCCTAGTCCTCGCTTGTGACTAATGAAAAACTAATTTATATTTGATATAACATCAAATAAATGGGAGATTTTCCCAAATGCCGGTAATAGAAGCTTTGTAAAATGTTTATCTAAGCAATTAAAAGATAGGTACTTAATCCAGATTTGAGTATAATTCACATTTTATGGATGTTCATTGTTCATGTACGAAAGCAGCAAAAGTAATTGTTATGGTCTAGTTCTTTCACCATGTTGATGTATATGGAAATAAGTAATGCTCTAATCTCATAATCATTTAACACTGCAAGGCGCCGTGAAAGTTGTTTTGAATTACGAATGATAATTGAATATACCTACGTATTATCAGTGTAGGTATGAAGGAACGGAATGAAGGCAAATGACCTGCCCATCCAGTATCCAATTTGTAAAATGAAGGAGAATATACCTAATGATAGTGGAAGATGGAAGGACTTTGACCTACGTTATAATATTGTTTGTTACTTGTGTGTCACTGCACTTGGGAGCATTAATTAATGTTATCAAAGGGAACAAACAAATCTTCAAATTGCCCCAAAGATAATCCTTCCCCTTAATGACAGGCCAACTCGGGCCCAAAAAATTTTAACGATTTTAAAAACGAGGAGAAGACATTATACAACTTGGCCCAGACCGGGATTATATCAATTTTAAGGCAATTAAGAAATTAGGAACTTTCTACCTCATTAACATTCATAATTCTCTCGAACTTCAAAACGAGGGGAGAAACTTATGGAATGGATAAACCAACACGATCTATGTGTGTAAAACCAGGAACACCAACCCACCTTCTAAAAAAAAAGGTTTAGGTTCCGTTGCTGTGGTGGATAGGAGACATAGACAAACTGCAGCACACGATTGCCAACATAAGCGACAGGATGAAGAAACTAAGACTAGTCCCCGAAAAGATAAAGGTGGCCCTCCTGACCGGAATGAGGAGGTTAGAAGAGGTCGACCTAAACGTGTTCAGTCGGAGAATAATAGCAGCAAAGACGATCGAGGTCCTGGGGGTCATCATAGACAAAAATGGTACCTTCATCGCACATGTTAGAGAAGTGACAGAAAAAGCGCTCAAGAATTACGCGGCACTATGCAAAATACTACCCAATAAAGGGGGCTGTAGGTAGAGCCTCGAAACGCAAAGTGTTAGTGGAGGCGGTAAAATAAGTTTTACTATACGCGAGTGAGATATGGGTGGGTGCATTAGAGTGGGGATGTGGGAGAGCAATAGGGTAGTCAGGTTACTCGCGGTGCGACTAGTAAGTGCATATAAAAAGTGGGCCTCGAAGACGTTCTCGTGCCAGCAGGAATACTCCCAGCACAAATACTGGTTAAAGTTAGGGCGGAAAGATGGGGACAAATTAGGACATGCATAGAGTGGCAATTCTACTGGGAGCGACAAAACTCATGGACACGTAACCTCATAGGCGACATATGGGCATGGGTGGGCAGAGCCCACGGAGAGATTGATTAGATACTAACGCAACTATTCACCGGCCAAGGAGAAAATGGAGAGTACCTCGCAAAGCCTACAAAAAGGCAATCAGACGAATACGTAGATTGTGGCCTCAAAGATGATAGAGCACACGCCGTATACGTGTGTCCAGATGGCACGGGGGAACGGCAACGGGCACACTGTTAAACTGATGTTGAGGGATGAGACCACTTGGAATGCGATAGCACAATTCTGCCATATGGTAATAGATACAAGGGAGACCGAAGATAGATTGCCCTGAGAGAGAAAGCAAAGGAAACCAGAAGAATGCCATGTAGCGATGCCTGGTCACCATTGTCTAAACATACAGAAGGCATTAGAACAATTCCGAGTACTAAGGTACCTCCTACGGGTTCTATACAGCTACCTCAGCGACAGCGGTGATATCCAAAACCCCGGAAGGACGGGACATAACGTTAACATTGGAAGCAGGCGTACCACAAGGAAGTAAATATTTTGGGGTCGACGCTGTGGAACGTCACGTATGACGGGGTCCTGGGGGTACAAGTACCGAAAGGCGTCCACATCTCAGGCTTCGTAGACAATCTCACGATCGTAGTGGTGGACAGGAGTCTCGAGGAGACCACGGTAAAGCTGCAATATACGGAATATCACGAAAGACAAGTCAATCATGGTACTAGGCGTCCTGATAGAGAAGAACGACACCTTTCTAGAACATAACTAGGCACATCGCCGACAAGGCTACCAGGTGCTTCACAGCCCTGGCAAGACTGATGCCAAACACAGGCGGGGCTCGCGCGTCTAAACGGAAAATACTATGTAGCGACGCTCAATCGGTGTTACTATATGCGGCCGAGATCTGGGAAGGCGCGATGAGGTACGGCACCGGGAAAACAGTCGTTCACAAGGTACTACGAAACATGGCATTGAGAATCACGAGTGCATATAGAACTGCTGCACTCGAAGACGTACTAGCACTTGCCGGAATACCCTCGGCCCATATATTCGTAAAAGCGAGAGCGCAGAAATGGAATGCGTGAAGGAGATATATTGAGTGGCAGTTAAAGTGGGACCTAAGAGACTCCTGCACGCGCACGCTTATTAGAGACATCAGAACTTGGGTAGGACGCACGCATGGTGAAGTAGGCTATATGTATACTCGCCCAGTTTTTCACGGGACACGGTGAAAACGGACGCTACCTGAACATGATAGGCAAAAGGGACTGCGGTCTCCCGGATGATAAGCCTCACGCGGTGTTCGAGTGCCCTAGATGGCATGGCGAACGGGAGAAACTCAATGCGGAGTTAAAAAGAAGAACTAAGACCGAAAAACACCTGTTGGTTGAAAGCAATGCGAACTGGGGAACTGCCAAACAGTTATAGGCACCAGAGAAGCGGAAGGCCGAACATAGGTGATCTTGGGCAAGATCAGACTGATCTTGGAACATAGGCATAGTCACCGCGAGTACGCCCTACGATACTGTGACATTGCGCAAAGTGATAAAGCGATAAGTTTACACACCATAATAATGGTCCTGGTTTTATAGATGGTTGTATCAACAATAGACGTGTATACCCACGCTAATGAGAACCACTCGAGCAGGTGGAAGAATATTCCCAAATGATGCCTGCCTGCGAGGGAATGACAGGTAGAAGGGGTGCCACACTACCCTCACCGTAGATTCAAGGTGAGGGTGTGAGTAGGCATTTCTCAACTCCCTTTCTGGAACTTCTGGGCCTTCTGAAAATGTCGATAGGCGTTACAACCCTATCAGTTTGCGCGTTCCTCGCACTGATAGGGTTGCGGGGGGCGAACGGGCGGGTGGACGTTCACGGGGAAGATAGTGTTACACTCGGGATAAAAAGACGGTTCTTTTAAGCCTACATTCTGCAAGATTCTTAAACGCATACATTACAGTAATTAAATTTCAAATATTCTATTCTTATAAATACTTAAATAGGTACTCGAAATATGTGCAATCTATAGCCCCCCTAATTGTTACAATATACATACATAATACAATACAATAAATCATGTATTGTAAAGGTAAAGATACATCCAGGACACTAAGCATTTTCCCTAGAATTATGGACAAAAAATTAGTGCAAGAACAAATAAATTGCAGATTTTTTGGGTAATTTCAAAATAACTTCAGAATACTTATTATCTTCTAATGACATCTACGGCAAATTGTTGGAAAATTACAGTAACAATTTCTCCTATTATAATGATCGTAATGGTAAAATAATTGGTAACTATATATTGTTTAATGACAATTTCCTTTTTCCTAAACAAAAGTGAAACTCAACAGTTACGATTACAGATGCACTTCTTTTAAATCTGTCACCGGAACGTTACAACACAATAATTTAATTTATTTACATTTTCATTGTGTTAACAATAAAACACACATGTAATATTCACATCAAACACAATTTATTAAAAGATCAAATCATCAAGGTTAATTGTTTATGCCTTTTACTTGCGAGTATTTTTATATCTATGACCCACTTACCTTACGAATTTTGTTCTTGGACTATAAAAAACCACTAAAGAAGGCAATGTACGCTGTATTAACCCGCATATTTCACATTTATTCGCGTAAGATTTAAAAAACCGAATGAAAAATGCTTTAAAAAGTTTCAAAAAATTACCATACTATAAAATCAACAATATTTAAATAACAGTTTGGCCTTCTTGTAACCTTCACTACCTTTCAATCCTATATAATAACACTTAAAAAACTGTCAGGGTCAATAGCGTTATCATCACGTTAATTTTTTGATACACGCCGTATAACCTCTTGAATATTCCACAACAGACGTTTTATATTGCTATAAATGATTCCAGCCTTCTTTATAATCGTATGCCAATAACCGAACTGGCAGTTTATGAATTGGAAAATACAAACTGGTTTGGATGTTTGAATAATGCAGCACTCCAATGTCACCCGGGTAACCACAATTTGAATTTTCCCTGTTTATCGATATATGTATTGTAAACAACGCAACGTTTAATTACTAAATTTATATGATCAATGGTAACCGTATCAACAAATACCTACATTAAATAATAACTTCAAGGTTTGATGCTAATTCGAACTAAAACGTCGTCGAAGCTACAAAAGCTGTTGTGAAACGTACCATGCATATTTACAATAATAATGAACCAATGTTTCGTAGATAAAACAGGTTGTAAATAAACAACAACATTCAGTGTTAATTTAAATATACTCATCATTTCAGAATTCAAATAATATAAATTACATTAAGTTTTGGTTTATTAAGTGGGGTTTTTCGCGACAATTTAAAGCTCATACAAAAGTATCAAATTGATATTAATCCATTACAATCATGGTATTTCAATGGATGTGCCAACAAATATATCCCAGAAGGTAAATTATTATGTACAAACCATTTATTTCAAAATTGTCGAAACACAGTACATACAGAAATAACTTTGGTACCGGAAAAAATATATCTACCTTTTTACTTTTTGCCCTGTTCTTTCCGATGTGTTGTATTTTGAATTATTAGCTATTTATTAGTCTACTTACCACTGTTATCTATATTTTAATAAACATAACACAGACAAATGAACACATGATCTTACCATTGCAATATATAGGTACAAGTAAAAATAATGGATCTTATTCCATGCAGCGATATTTTAATTTATTTAAAGTTATGTAAGAAAGTTTTACATTTGTATACAATTAATGTCCTTAAATAGCAATTTATGCTGCATGGTCGTGAATTTCCAAATTTATCCTTCCATTCTTTAGATAATGGCCAAATAGTAACAGATAGGAATTACAGCAACATATTTGAACCATCTTATCATTTCATTTCAGCTGCTTAACATTTCAGTAATGACATCTCAATAGATTTTGACTTTTGTTTTTTGTTGCGTTTTGTTGTGTTTTGTGTTAAAGTAAATATTTAATAGAATTAATTCTTCTGTTATTTACTATCATGTTAGTTAAATTGTAAAAAGCAGAATAAAATCATAAACATTAATGTTTAAAAACAAACAACAAACCCTCATTTTCTGGCTATACAAAACGAATTTTGTGCGTCGAATTGTTCATTGTTAGCCCAGTTGTGTCATAGGGCGATTGAATTTTGATGAGGTAGTACTAGGGAGATAATATTCACCAAAAAACGGTTTTGTGTGTATTCTCCTTATGTCCCACTCAGCCGTGGAAACCAGGTATGTTAGATGCCTCGCATGTTTCACAAACAGAAAGAAGATGAAGAATAATATTGCAGTTCTGATTTTATAGGGAAAATAATGTGTGGAACAGAACTAACTTTTGAGTGGTCATAAACGGTCCCTCCATTTCCTGAACAGGGATCATTGTATGGGACATTAACAACATACTAGCAAGTGTTTAAATATTTTTAAAATGAGTGAGAAAAGATAAGCCCTCGCGGAGACTTGAATCACACAATTAATTCGCTCATTTGGAGTTGTAGAAAGAAAAGTGTTCGGAAATCAGTTCATTCAATGTCAATTAATCAATCTTTCATATAAAAGAATAATAATGATACTGAAATGCCTTTATTCAAATGTGAAAGGTAAAAAACAAATAAGAAGAATACGCAATAAATAAGCGAGGTTCGGAAAAATTGTCTGTGTGCTGCTCCTCTACCTACTCAGTAACATTTATGAACGAAGGCGCCTCTATACAGCTGCAAAAATTTCGGCCCTACTCCTTACTGATTTTAAATTAGGCAACATACATGTCTCAATACTCCCTGAAGGCTAAACGGATTATGCGTAATTTACATAAATGTACTTGAAAGTTTCATATAGATTTTACACTGTTTCCTATAACTTTTATATTTTTCTTTGGAATTCCCGCAGATTCTAAGACTACCTTTTAATTTATTTTACTATGTTGGACTACTAAAATTAAAATATTATAGTAGGTACATATTATGTGCGTCCAAGAATCACAAAAGAATAATTATTTGAAAATTCGGAAAACACTATAAACAATTTGATTTAGTATGGAATAATTAACAGAATACAAAGATGGCTATCACCCTGCTTTAGAATGTATTGTTCAATGTGTTAAAATAAGGTCTGAATCTACTTTTGGTGGCATGCAATATAACTATAAAAAAGGTAATTTTCTTGAATTGTACCACAAGTTACGCAATACTGATTGGAACACGCTGAATAACTATACTAATGTGAACAGTGCTGTTGATAAATTTTATGAGCTTTTTGATTTGGCCCTTAGTACTACAATTCCAAAGGCAAAACCTTCAAAATGTAAATTTCCTCCCTGGTTAACTGCCAGTATTATTTCTGATATCAAAAGGAAAAACCGCCTGCATAAGAAACGTAAAGTCAGACCTTTTGATAACAGAATTCATAATGAATATGTCAACCTCAGAAAAAGGGTAAGACTTGATATTGGTCATGCGTATAGGAATTTTTGTGTAAATGCGGAAGAATCAATTCAGCATCGACCGAAGAATTTCTGGTCTTTTATAAAGAATAAACAACAAGGGCAATCAGTAATTGATACCATGCACGTTGATGGTAGGTACCTTAACACTAACACAGCAATTAGCAATGAATTTGCAAAAAACTTTCAGTCTATATATACACAAAATAATACGACTCTAAACACAGATGAACTAGAAACAGGCGGCGTTGAAATTAATAAAATCACGTTAGAGGAAACAATCTTAGCTCTGCGCTCTCTTAAACCTAAAAGTTGTACTGGTTTTGACCAAATACCTATCTATATATACAAGGCTTGTTCGGAGTTCTTGGCATATCCCTTAACATCTTTATTTAACTTATCAATTCAAACTAATACCTATCCTGACAAGTGGAAGATTGCTAAGGTCTGTCCAATCTATAAAGCCGGTGACAAAACTAATATAATTAACTACAGACCCATATCAATACTTCAATCAATATCGAAAGTCTATGAAACTATATTATACAAGAAAGTATTTTCACTTGTTAGATCAAAAATATCTGATAATCAACATGGTTTTATGCCGAACCGATCCACAGTTACGAATTTGTATCTATTTACTCAAGACATAGCTAAGGCCTTGGACGATAATGCACAGGTTGATGCTATTTATACCGATTTTGCCAAGGCCTTCGACAAAGTCGATCATATAATATTACTAAATAAATTATATTCTCAGTTTCACTTCTCAAAAAATCTTATATTGCTGTTTCAGTCATATCTCAAAGACAGATGGCAGGCTGTAGCTTATAAAAACTGTATTTCTGAAAAATACAAGGCCACCTCTGGGGTTCCACAAGGAGCTAACTTGGGACCGTTGCTGTTCTTGTTGTTTATTAACGACTTGTCATCAAACATGCCTTGTTTGCTGATGACCTTAAGCTTTGGAAAGTTATAGATACTAGTAATGACTGCTATTTACTTCAAGCTGACATCGACGAAATCTATAAATGGAGTGAAACAAATCACTTATATTTCAATGTAAATAAATGTTCCACACTAACATTTATACGAAGATCCAGGTCTATAAAACACCAGTACTATATAAATAACGAATCACTAGCTATAAAGCACGAAGTTCTTGACCTCGGAATTATGTTTACTTCCACATTGTCATTTTCGCAACACATCAACAACATTGTAAATAAATCACTTAGAATGTTAGGATTTATAATACGCAATAGCTTCGATTTTAGGCATGAGGGAACCTTGAAAAAACTATATAATGCGTATGTGCGCTCTAGATTGGAATTCTCTGCAGTGATTTGGTTACCATCGTACAACGTGCATAAATCACAAATTGAGGGTATACAGAAACGTTTTTTGAGATATTTACAATATAAGCTAACTGGCGCATATCCCACATTTACACCATACTCTTATTTATTGAATCGTTTTGACATGCAAACGTTAGAAGCACGCCGTTGTCTCTCATCACTAATTTTTTTGCATAATGTTATACATTATAAAACCAACTGTTGCTCGGAAATTTTGGAGCTACTAAATTTTTATGTACCAAGACCTGTATCACGTTATCATATGTATTTTTATTTGGATAAACCAAGAACTAATGTATTAAAGCATTCATCGTTATATTTCGCATGCCATCTAGCTAACGTACTTGTTGATGACATCGATATATTTAGTGACACAAAAACATTTAAACAGGACTGCTCTCGTGCACTAAACAGAACTATAACCTAATCCCGGTACTGTATTAGTTATATTGTTGTATTTGTATTTGTATTATTAGTTTACTATTACCTACTATGTAGTACATAAAATAATATGTTTAATCAGATCAATTTATGTATATGGAATAATACATCTATTAGCTATTAGTACTTATTGGGTATTTATTGAGTTAGATTTTGATCGTTACTTGTGTTTCTTTTCTTTTTCTCCTTCTTTTCTCATTTTCTTTTATCTATTCTTATTATAACGACTTAGTACCTAAGTATCTTGAGTAGGACTTATTTTATTATGTAGAAAGTTGGCACCATTTATTTTATTTCATTTTGTGATCTTTATACTTAATATGTACACTGTTACCTAATTTTAGTGTATTTACCACTGTTGGTGACAGTTTAAATAAAATAAATAAATAAATAAATAAAATAAACCTTGACAATGTTTAAAAATAATTATAACAATTAACCACACATTCTAAATAAAAAATAAATGCACTGATATAATTTTCATTATTTCTGTACATGGACACCCAAACCTACCTACCTATTAATTTAATTGATTCCAAAGTATTTTACTTTAAAATGCGCTAAAATCCCATTAAAATTTAATTCGTATTAGATATAATTAACAAAAAAATCCCATTAATGGTATATATACATATATATTTTATATAAGAGGTTCACTAATCATATGTAAGTTACGTTTCATTGTGGTAAAAATATTATTTTGACTGTGAAATGTAAGCTATATCGAACATGAATATGGAGATTTATGAAAAAATGATGCAAGAATTCTTGAAAAATTTAGACAGTATAGATAGATGTGCACTCAGCAAAGCAACAATTCTTCAGTTACAGAGTGATTTATGGAAATCAGAACGCAAGAAACGCATTACTGCTTCTAATTTTGGAAAACTTTGTAAATTAAGGAAAACAACACCTACGGCAAAAACCGTTGTGGCACTATTATATATGTAGTACATACGTTTAAAGGAAATAGTTCTACATATGGTTTGGTTTGCAACATGAAGATACAGCAATTCAGTTAATTTTAATCCCAATGCTCAGTAGTTGTTAAAAAATCAGGCCTATAGTTAATGAAGAATTACCATTTCTTGCTTGTTCTCCAGGAGGCTTACGCTTAGTAGGAAAAATTATTGCCATTGTTGAAATTAAATATTCCGAGAAAAGCGGCAATTTACATCCTATTGAAGCATATTTGAAGGGTAAATTAGAATACTGGGAAGGTAGTAATAATAATAAGCTCACTTTGAAACAAAATGACAATAATTATTTTTACTAAATACAGGGTCTATTGCACATAACCAAAAGAAATATATGCTACTTCGTAGTCTACACTAAAGGTGGAATACATCACGGGCGTCATTTAGGAGGGTCAGGGTAGGGCAGTTGCTCCCCCTGGAATTACTACTACCAAAAAAACGTACGTTAAATTTATAAAACTGACAACCACGCCCTTTTTTCAAAAAAAACTTAAGACATCAACACAAGATTCGTGATGTTTATACTAATTAAAATAAAATTTAATAAAAAAATGTCTTTTTACAATTTGTCTATAGCGTTTTTTAAATTTACGTCGAAATTAACCCTGGTTACGCAATTTTTATTTGTCAATTTGCATCTTTGTAACAGGTACTTTTCTTTTGTCTGTATAATCTCCTTAGAAGTATTTATTCCACTACCTGACCTCTGTGGCCCGGGGCATTTACGAAATTTTCGTTGGTAAAATTTTTGTGCATAAAATTTATATTAAAAAAAACTTTTGACCAGGATTACAGTTATAACTTAACCGTTGGAAACGATTGTTAAACGAAATATGGTTCTTAAGCACTGTAGAATTTGTCCGTAGAATTTAATTTTCGGATATTGACTGTAGTTTGGAAAATGTATCTTAAAATAGATGAAAGATAAAATAATTTTTTGTTACCTCAAATTTTTGTTTTTTTTTTCAAACCAAATTCAAAGGCAAAATTTGATTATGGTAAGGAATATATTCCCGACCTTAAAATTTTTTCAAGTTCAATTTGAGAGCTGTAATCCTGGTCAAAAGATTTCACTTTTTCCAATTGCATGGTGTGTTGCCTACCCTATGTATAGAGACGCCTTAAATGTTTTCATTTTCAAGATGGTGATCGATAAGCGAATACAGTATAAGATAATCTTTTTAAAAGGTAACAGACCTTTTCAAATATTCACATTTACGCTGTGATGGAGTTAACATGAATTTTAAGGGACTTGAACTCTTTTAATGTTCCTTTTCCTATTAACGAAGAACTATAGATCACATATAACAATGATATAGGATGCAAAACACTAATCTAATGTATCACAGAGACAGAGCATAGATTAATTTCAAAACTAGCAATGTATAAATTTGGAAATAAACTGGAAGGAAAGTAATTCATTGTCCCTTCAGATCAAGATTATTTGCCTTCAATATTTGATCACCTATGTAAGTAGGATCACACGCTATGCTGTGGTAAAAGTGAACACCTGTGAGAATTTGGGGCGCAAGGGAATTTGAAATGTGGTTATTAAATGTAAATTGCATTATTAAGAAATTTACGCCGCACAAAACATTATATAGGGAAGAGGGCGTCAAATGAAAAATAGAACAAATTTAAGAAATCAAAACACGCAACACGCAGGCTATTAGTTTAATCCTCGTGTTTTAAAAGTGGCTATCGTCTGACTAAGTGGGTTAACACACTTTTAAAATAGCAATCAGAATTCAAATGGTATTCAAATACATGTGAAGACAATGACTTCTATTTTTAGATCCAATTTTCACATTACTAAGTGCAAGTAAAATATTCCCACATTAATAAAATTCTTGCACTTTATACTATTAATGATATAATTGTTACGTAAGAATTGAATGTCTGAGTCTGACCTGCTACCTTTGGGAAAATGAAAGCGAAAATTAGCGGGTTTTTTTTGCATATAATAAATTTGTACTGACAGCAGTTACCTATATATTCATTCGATGCATTTTTGATCTACATACTTTGATGATCCAGATGCGTACAAAATAAGATCTTTCGATGATTGAATATTACTAATATTAGCTGTTTGACATGCCGAAGTCAATACATCATTCATTGTGATAATAATGGTGGTAATCAGCTCATTGAGTCTGACATCAGATGGGAGGTCGTGCTCTTTTTGTCTGTGTAGTGAGTAAAATATCTAAAGACCAATATGGGAAAATCACTGATCTATAAGCCTACTGGATGCAATATTTTTTTTTTTTTATATTAGTACCAAAGTATTGGGACAAAGTTGACAACAGAAAACAGACTATTTCGAAGAAGTGCTTAGCGATGTTTAACCACAATTAGAAGGATTGAACAGGATTGACAAACTGTAATGGAGCACTCGTATCAATAGTTAAACATTCTGACTAAATTGGAAAAAATTGTATTAGGTTTGACGTTACAAAGACGAAATTCCATAGGTACTGTCAACATATTTTGAAAACACACCTTGGTAACGTGTGTAACGACAAATAAACGTACTCGATGCATGTCGGATATCGTACTCTGAAAGTACACGAACTGATCGTGACATAAAATACTAATAAACAAGAATTAGAAATGAACCATTTATTATTATCCACTGAATCTTGTTATCTCTACGAACATCTGAAAAATGGCTGTGTGATTACCACAATATCTGCATTTATTTAAATCTAAATCTTTGACGTTATAAAGCATTAAATATTAACATTTCTTCTATAATCAACACGTTTAACTAGACAACATTTCTTCTCGAGTTTGTAGTACCCTTTTTGTTACTACCTACCTTAAAAATTACATTATAGTTAATTGCAAATCTTGTTACCTATACAAACCTTATCAAAGTGATACTATTTAAAATATATTTCGGTTAGGGAAGCAAAACAACGCGTAATTTTGACAAAAAGCACAGACTGTAACAATCCGTAAGGAATCTCGTCCAGGTTGATACCCTTATTGCATTCATTATTATATTTTCCTGTCGTGTTTTTTAACATAGGTACCTACTTGAAACAAAGAGCTTTGTACCTTTGTAAGAATCTGTATATTTCAAGCTCTCTGGTCACATTCTTGACTGATGAATAACAATAATGCTTAAAAAACGTGACCTAAAGACGGATGTGCACATTGTTTTCAGAATCAGATATTTCATGCACACTGTACGATGGCAATTTAAAGGTGAAACGCTTTACTTTTATTGAAAACAAACACGTGCAATTCCCAAGTGTGATACCTATAGGAACGCTAAGGGAGTGTCTTTAAACAAAAGATTTTATAACAAGAAATGATTGTTAATAAGACTTCAACTATAACAAAATTTCAATTCCTTATTGGAATGTGACTTGTAGTATAAACGTGACTTGAAGTACGCCCGTCCCTGTATTATTATTACTATTTTGCATTGTCACGATTTACGGTGTGCTATGTTACGTATTTATGGGTGCAACTGTAATTTTCAATAGGTACTATAGGTATTTAAAATGTCGATGTAGGAGGTAATCTGTATAGTTATGTTAATTTACATTCTCTTATGTAATTTATTACACCTGTACAAAGGATCTGGAACATATGAAATGTTGGTGAAGGCATCGTATAGAATAAGTATTAGAATAAGTATGTCACAATTTTGGTAAAGATTATTTGTAATTTATTGTATTTTTTTGCTTGATTTTGATTTTTTTTATCTTTCCTTCCTCGATGGGCAAATTTACCGTGGAGCACTATTCGAAGTGAGGCGCCTTTGTGAAGTCGACAATCTGCCACAATCATTATCTTTTTGTAACCTTTACTACATTATTTCAAGATGTCATCCCAACAGTAAAAATTCACCAAGCATCGTTGAAGCTTATGCCTTCCACTGTAAACTAAGCTTGTGCTAATTGATATTGTCAAAATTCTGTATCAAATTCGCTATTGCGCTTTATATTGCACTTTAACAAACACCTGAAAGAATTTAAGTTATTGACTGAAAAATATTGAGGTTTTATTAACTAACACTTTCTTTTTATTCACTTAACAAGAAATACATGGAACAAACAAACTTGAATTATAATAATCTGACAAGTAACATTAAGTATAAAGTTTTAGCCAACATTAAAACTATGGCATTTACCTGCACCTTCAGTGCTTCCAAACACCTCTCATGTTTGGCCCTTGGCAACCCTTAGTGAACATATCTGCTCTTTAACTCTTTAAGTACATAACATTTTTTTAAAATCGGCCAGAAAGTAGTACTTTCCGGTTTATTTTTAGGTCAGAAAATCTTATTTTGTCGGACCGAGCCAGAAAGTTATTGTGATAGTCCGGTAAAAGGTTTTACCGGGCTCATTTTTACTTTCCGGCCTAGAACGGTCAATTGTTCTGCCCGTTTAAAAAAAAATATTGTACGTAATACGTCCCAAAAGTGCTTTTACTGGACTCGCAGGCTTGCAGGACTCGCCTGCGGCTCGCCCTGTAATTTGCCCACTTGTCCAGTAAAAGATCACTTTCGGGACTTGTTACGTAAACTACTATTATTTCATCCTGTGTCACATTCTTTGATTTTCCGGACTCATTTCAGTCCGGAAAATGAAACTTTACCGTACTATACCGTACTAGAAATTTTGTACCCGAATACAAAGGTTGCCATAGCAACATAAAGTGACATGACTTTGGAAACGTCAAATTTTATATAAAGTTAATAGGAAAACTCTTAAGAAATGAATGTATGGCCAGTATGAAATAAAATTTTTTACATTATTTGTACGTTAAATCAGATTACGTTACTCGTTTCGAAATTCCTGCCTCAGCTACGTTTCGGCAGTAAACTTCTCACTCGTTAACGTAAACCTTGATTTACCGTACTCATATGTAAATAACTATTTTAAGTTATTAAAGCATTCTCTCACAAAATGATACCTTATATCTATGTGCTTGGTTCTTTTATGATAAACAGGATTCTTTATCAGCTTTATAGCCTCTTGATTATCATTAAACAATTTTACGGCACTATCTAAACCAGTAAGCTTACAGACAAGGTTTTTTTACAAACATTGCCTCTTTCGAAGCCTCCCACAGGGCTACAAATTCAGCCTCCGTGCTTGAAAGCGCTACGGATCTGTTTCCTTGCTTCCCAGGAAATGACCCTATCACTGAATTTGAATATGTTACCTGTGTAGGATTTTTTATCATTGCTTCTGCCACCCCAATCAACGTCAGCAAATCCAATGATTCCATCACTGATTTAATGAAAACTAACCCTAACTCAGGGGTACTCTTGAGCTACCTAAGCAAACGTTTTGCTGAAGTCTAAATTTCTCTATTGTAACAGTTATTATACTGGCTCAGATAACTAACAGCATAACAAATGTCTGGCCTTGTATATACCGCCAAGTGCATTAGAGACCCAATCAAAGCCTGCCACGGGACATCAATCTCACACTGTGACACTGATCAGCCTCAGGTGTAGTTACAGGATTAGCCTAGGACATACCAAATTCGACAAGTAACTTTGAAATATAATCCCTTTGGCAAATTATGATATTATTACAATTATCATCCCTAGAAAGTACTTAAATTTTCCTAAATCCTTAATCTTAAATTCCTGAGACTGTTCATTTTTTATAACTTTACACAATTCCGAATTTTTATAAATTAATACAAAATCATCTACGTACACAGCAAATAAAATTAAATCATTACGACTACCTTTAAGGTAAACAAAAGGTTCATACCGGTTCATACATTGACTTTTTAAAGCCTATTTTACAGAGCACTTTGTCAACTCTCTGATTCCATACTCTGGATGATTGTTTTCGACCGTACAGGGCGCGTCCCAAAATTTGTGTTAATGGATCCCTCAGGCTGTTCCATGTACACCGTTTCCAACAGCTCCCCATTTAAAAGCGCCGTTTCCACGTGAATGTGGTCAATAGACATACCTAGCCTGACTACCCATGTATTATTTAATTTTAGACTATCAAGTTCGCGATTTATGGTCTCTTCCCACTTATCAGCAGCAGCGGCCGATTTTCCAGCTTCACTTATATTATAGGGTTGTACAGTTACAGTATTACAAGAACTATAAAAATGTACCCCGTAGTCTACAAAAGATTCCTTTTTCCTTTCCCTTAAAGGATACCTTCTTTCATCATGAATTTGAACCTCTTCAGTCTCAGTGGAAGACTTGACCTCAACCACCACTAGCCACCTCAGAAGTAGGTCGCTCCTCAACAGTAATATCGACAGTTTCAGGATGCTCGACCGTCTCAACAACAAATTATTACAAACCTAAGTACATGCTTAAACTCTTTCAGGTGTTTGTTACAGTGCAAAATATGGTGCTAATGAACTTCGGGAGATTCTTGACATTTTTGTAAGGACAAAAATTGTTCCACACGCTGATGCGAATGTTTCAAGGAAAATTTAAAATGTACAAACGCGTGTAGGTGCAAAAATTGTTGCAACTTATTCCGTTACCACCAAAAAATTCAGAAACCGAGTTTCTGATGCTCTGAACATTCCTCTATAAGATGGTTAGGGTCCGATACCTTTCTACCATAGGAAAAAAACGTACCTATTTTTTGGCTTAATCCGCTCCACTACAAGAGTTATGGACATAATAATTATGTACCATGTTTGGCATACCTCTGAACTAAGATAGGTAACTACTAATAATTCAAAAATAAGTGATCTTATTTACTGTTTATTGTCCTACTTCCCCAAATGTATGCACTAATCTTTAATTACGCCAACTTACAGATGGAGCTGTTTATGTAGGAAATGTTCCACCTCCATCCCTTTATAGATTAAAATACAACAAAGTGAATAAGTAAGATAAAAACACAGTTATTCTTAACAAACTCACCAGAACAAGTATTCTAATATTTACACATTCAAATATTTTGTTTTGGTAACAAGACTTAATTCAGAATGTAACATTCTCTCTATCAACCTCTTAATATGATAATCGTTTATATCACTTATGCTATTAAGGGCCTTGTTGAATTAACCCACTTCATCAAAAGTGCAACAACCAAAAAGGTTTTGAGTAACCTTCGAATAAATTTCGGAAGGCATAAAATCTGTATGTAATGAGGTTAACAGTAATTAGAGAAAAACCTTTGTAGAAAATGATTTTTAAATGACACTCGTTAATATTTGATTACCATATGTAATAAGTTTAGTAAATCACCCCACAACGTAATAGACACTTAACTCTTTAATGCGCTCTATTAGTAGATTTAATAAACGATCTAACAATGTTAGAGAGAAGTCAAGTTTATTAAATTAATTCATCACTTCAGGCTACGGAAAATATTAGATGAGTTTAGCATTTATACCATGTGAATAATGTTAGTGCAATTTAAGTTGTAATTAACGTTACACGGATTTTAACAAAAAATGCACTTACCAAAATTCTACGTTCCACAGAATGAATAAGTAATTAAGGCGGCTAAAGAGAGCTCGGCAATTCATATTGCTAAATTGGCCATTTTGGACGTAATCGTCTAATTAAAAAAAACTATGCGTAGGACAAATTCTATCTAGTAGGTATAGTGATCAATTAATCTAAACCTTCTGCTTTAAAATTAAATATATTGGTAGAAAGTTCCTAGTAGTTCTCCTTAAGAACTTAGGAATGAAATCCAATGATATTAGCTTAGAAAAGAGCAAAGTTATGGAAAAATACAAAACAAAGAATGAGTATCGTTGCGTAGAATAAAGAATCGTGATATGATTATTGCTGCTATATATAATACTATAATCATTGACCTACGACTTCTTGATTCAAGTTGTTAAGATTTAACACCGAGAATGCATAATAATTAAAATGTAGTTATTAATTCAGAACTTTCGTGATTAATAGAAATAGGGATGGTTTTGAAAGATATAAATAGTAGATGGGAGAAGTAGGTAGATACAAACCCTACAGTGGAAAAAGTTTAGACCACGAATCATCCATTAAGACAAACATTGAGGCGGCTAGAAGTAATAAATGAGAAACTTATACTGAGTGTGATAATTAAAATTTATGAAACAGTTCGTTGGAAAGTAGCTGTCAAAGGTAGTCTTTGTGTAATGATTGATTCGCAAAAAACATTTGAAACTGCTCCTAGGGAAGACATATGGGAAAAGAGAAAAGCGAATAATATCTTGTTACGAGTAATGAAGGGTATATACCCCTACACAATCAGGATAAACAAACAAATATCCGACATTGCAACAATGACGAAAGGCTACAACTGAAAGGGATGAAAGGGATTTTCCGAGAGATTTTCATTTTATTTATTTATTTATTTATTTTTCCCAGTAGTATACATTCTACTACTAAGTATACCCTCTGGTTTCTTTGGGTTTTTCGTTTTGTCTTCATACATTTTTAGATATCACAGTCCCTTGGGTTACATTTTATTGAATATTAGTCGAATTAACTCAATCTTTCGGTATCATTTCTTGAAGTCCTGCACTGCGTTTTTTCAATCACCAATTTTCCCTGATAACAACCAGAAATTAAAGAAAGAGGAGCAGTTGCTTAAATATAGCTCACAATTAAAATAACGAATGACAAGATCAAGAACCAGAAATTAAAGAAAGAGAAGCAGTTGCTTAAATATAGCGCACAATTAAAATAACGATTAATAGAATACGAATTAGATTAAGAATAATGCTGTTACAGAATTAAACTTAGCAATATACAAAAGCTAAATGGAAAAGTACTTAAAATATTAAATTAGTTAACAAACACAAATGTTAATAATCTGGCAAAATAATGTTAACTGTAAAAATCTAATTAAAAATTAATTAATTAAGAAAGTATAAATAGCTCTGACTAAAATTTGAATGTTGCTGTTTTCATACATTTCTTAGTACAAAACAAAAAAAGGAATAAGTCAAATCTTATTGTTCTTCTCATTGTTGCTACTGTTAACTTATTCAACCAAGTTCTCGTACTTTCGTACGCTGATGTTTTAATTAAAATCAATATTGTCTAGGAGGATAATAGATATAGATATCACAACTCGAAGCCTATTCAAATTTCTATAATAAAAAAAGCAAACAATATTTTTTTTCTATAAACGTCAAAAAATGACAAGGTTTGCGCATTAATAACAATACGCGAAGTTTTTTTCACTTGCCTACGTCACCATGACCCCGTGCGCGAAATGACGACGCCGTACGCGAAATACTTACTTCGCACACTGCTATGAGAGTTTTGTATTTTTACGTTAAAATAATTGTCAACTTTTTCACGTTTGTAGAAAAAATTTTGTTTGCAACTCGTGCGCGAAATACTTTGGTGATCTCGACTATTAAAAAAATCAGTTCTCGATCACCAAAGTGGCATTTCGCGCACTAGATACAAAAATAACTATTATTGTAAGACTTTTTTTTTAATTCGTTTCAAAAGAATTTAAGAATTTTGTTGCAATATCAATTCGACGAGGAGTCGAAATAGTTTCATTTCAAAGAAATTACTGTAATTGGAGTTATTAATTTCATTATGCTTCAAATGTAAGAGAGAAAGTTTCATTTTCTAAGAACACTGCGACAAATACATTGCTTGGACCATAATTAACGTAGTTAATTAAATATTAAGGCATCATTGTTTACTGTGCGTATATTGGAAATTAGCATTTTTACGTATAATTAGCATTATTAAATGTGTATAATCTTTTCGCTAAAGTCTTAAAACTTAAATATAATATTCTCAAATCATTCGAAATGTAATTATAGAAACGATGGTAACACGTAATGGTGGGTGAAATACTATTTTTTTCCTTTTTCATTCGTTTCTTTTTGTTACTATTAAAGCTATTCAAGAGACACAACACAGGAAACACCAGAAATTTCAACAAAAATTTATTAAATCGAACGTGTTTCGACAAAGAAGCTGTCATCATCAGCGAACAATTGTCTCTAATGACAATTTCTTTGTCAAAACAGGTTCGGTTAAATACATTTTATTGTGGTTTCAGTATTATGTTCAACGGCCACAAGGGTTCCAATTCTTATAACTATTCAATAGGTGTAATTCTGCGATTGCTAGAGTAGAGGTTTCCGCTGTGCATATTACAGTATTCCAGAATACGTAATACCTCAATATTACGTTTTGAGTAAAGTCATGATGCCACGTAGTAAATTTGTCTGGGTTGTTCTTCGATTTTTGTGATGGCTGAAAATTTGGGACAACGTGCGGTTGTGAACAATTGACGATCTTGTTGATTTGCCTAGTGTGTCCTGCCAACGAATTTTGAACGAGGAATTGCAAATCAAAAGAGTTGTAGGAAAATTCGTGTCTCACGTGCTCTCAGTTTTTAACCACCAAAAACAGCATGGTTCAGCTTCTCCAGCAGCCATATTCATCCGATTTCGCTCCGTGCGACTTCCTCTTATTCCCCCAAATGAAAAGTCCTCGAATGACAACATTTTGTGGATGTGGAAGAAGAAAAAGGTTAAATTGCAAGAATTTAAGGACTGCTTCGAAAAGTGGAAAACACATTTAGACCGGTGCATTGCATCAAATGGACAGTACTTTGAAGATGAAAATAAAAATAAATATGTACACCACTTTTTATTACAAAATTCCGCTTTCTTTTTCCCCATCCCTTCGTATGTCGCATCCAAATACGGTTTAACATAATAGGTTTTGTTTATTTTTTAAAATATTTCATTTACAGATTAAAAAATCAACAATTATTATGTTTTTTATGTATTACCAAAGAGTATATAATAGCTCTTTAGTACGATTCATGGATATAATACAGATAGTTTTTTCTACTTATATCAAATAATAATAAATACATTAAACCTCGCATTAAACGTTCAATTTTGTTAAGAAATAGTACAGACAACATATTGTCTGTGGTAATAGTATACAGTGTGGAACAGCCAAATGGAATAAATTCGTTATTTCAATCATATTTATAAAAATCCCCAAATGCAAATGTAGATTTTAAAATTAGGTGTTGCGTAAAAATTTCATTCCTAAATTTAACATTTTTAAAGTGAGGGTTGCAACCCCTAAATTTTTAAATTGGAGGTAGGAATTTCCCTATTAAAAATGGAAGGGGGTTGCCACCATTACAAACTCATTGAATCTTTTCCGCCGTTACCAATTCGATATTTCCTAAGCAACCCTCTGTTTATGGTACAAAATACAATACGAATCAAGTTTTTTTCCTTTGAAAATTTGCATCACATTTTATTTTGGAAGTACCTAATGCACGGCGGTATCTTTTCCTTAATCAGCTGCTATGATAACCTACAAAGAAATGTATCCGATAAGCGTTCTAGCTATTTGACAAAGTCTGACATAGATAATGTAATCTTATCGAGGATATTACTTATTACTGAGTACTTAGATTTCCTGTCATTTCTATCAATTTCTATTTACAAGTTGAGGTTAAGTTCACACTGAAGTTAAGTGATCATTTTTTAGATAACTTAATATAGTGTAGTAAGTATGTAGTACATTAATTTTCTAGCTGAACCGAAATAGAACCACATGAAGTTATTTGTTGAATAAATCGATTGCTTACCATTTTCCATCAAATGAGGTTTAATTAATTAATTAATAGATATAAATGTTGATTTCCAAAACACATAAACCCTAATTTTATATTGCAAAGGCACATAACCTTTTTTTCGGTCTTTGAGCTAATTAACATTTTGATTTTTGAAAATGAAACGTTAGGTTACTTTTACAGTTTCAAAAAAAAATAAAAAAAAGGATCGTGGTTAAAGCTACACAAAAGGCTATACGAGTCAAAAAGATGGTCAAGCAAAACAATCAAATTAATCTTTACCAATGATTACTATACATTCCCTTCAATGAAGTTAAAAGTTGAAGAGAAAAATAAAACAGAAATGTAAAGTGGGTTGAAACTGTGGGGATTTCCCCTCTTTGAGCTCTTCATAAATCTCTTTAAATTTAAATTATTTACACATAGACGAAAATGTTATGACTATGAGCAAATGACTGGTAAACTGTACCTGAATTGTATTACACTAAACATTTCCACCATGCTGGAGCTGGATACACTCCATTTATTTTTTAATGCCCACGTAAGTAGAGTACCGTTCCATAAAAATGCCCACATCCGCCCTTGATATCATTAATAGAGAGAAATGGTTCATTAAAAAAGGTACAGTGAACTTAGATAGTTCTGTAACTAATGTGTACATGAAATAAATTCATTAGGTACATTAAATACCTAACCAAATTTCATATTTTTCTTTGTAAAGTTTGTCGTCTATTCATCACAATTGTCAACTGTGAAAGACTAAATGCTGCTAAATAATTACACAAAGCGAGAAATCCATTTTTGATAAAGATGGCCTGGTTCTGCAGATAAAATATGTCATTGAATATAATTTCGTGATCAAATCCGTGCGCGGACAATTAGATACAATTAAAAGGTATACAAATAACATATTATTTCGCCCCAGTTACTCTTAGGAAAGTGCCTAATTAAAAATTAAGCAATTAATGAAACGCGATGATAGAATTTGCTATGAATGTGAGTATAGGCTTCGTGTTACCTAATCATAAATAAAACTGGGCCATATCGTGAAACTACAATTTGATGTTGAACATAAACAGCTATGCATTACTGAATGTTTACGATTAAACGAATTCGGTAAATGTAATCAAGACATCGTTGGCCACTACATGACCCAGTATTTAATTTTTAAAGCTAATGACATGTTTAGCCTAAGGGAAAGTGCCGTTTCCGCTAACATAAAGGACATTGCCCAGCAACTACGTATGTCGTAGATTACTTATAACAAAATTAGCGTGGAATTTGCATCTAATTTTAAACCTAATAATCAAAACCAAATTATACATTCAACTTTCCATACTAATAGGGTCTGAACGGAAACCGACAAAAATTTTTCTTCGCGGAATTTTGACTTTTTGGAATGACTAATGCACCTTTGATGCGTATGACTCACCTATTACTCCCACGAAGTAACGTTAAATTATGCATGTTCAATAAAAACTAAAACAGCGACATAAAAACTAATGGGAATATTGAATGTGCGCGAAGAACCTTGTCTAAAAATATACATTAATCACGGTAACTAATGACCACATGAAACAAAACACTTTAGCACGTTTCAAGTACACTCTAAGAACTACATAATTCTACTGCAACAGGTAAAGGCTGCGGTAAAGGTGAAGTAGTTGTAAAAGTAGTTCTGACTGTAATTTAATTCGTTATAAAACTCTTTAAAGAAGAAGCGGTAAAAACTAATGGTTAAATGACTCATGGCATCGTACCTACTGCTAATTGCATCCATTCGTAGGTAATATTGCAATATTAATCCCATTTTATTAGAAATAATAGGATTTAATGACCAAATGAATTTTAATTCGATTACTATAGGAGACAAAGTATAAATGAAAATTAAACGCTTGTATAAATAACAACGCGCTTTACCTATAATTTTGTTGGTGTGTGAATTATTTATAATGGATGAATTATCAGATATAACAAATAAGGGAGATTGAACAGACGATATGGAACTGTTTTTTCGAACGAACAGAAGCCATATATGGTGACATCAGTGCGTAAACATTTTCGACTATAACGCCAAGCAAAAGAATAGCAAAGCGTAAGTAGCCAAGATTGTTATTGAAAATTACTTCTCAGTGCGTAGTAGAGAAACACCGATTAACTTAAATGTAATTACAGTAATTAGACGTACGTTACTCCTTACTTTTGATCAGAAAACGAAAGTATTTTGTAGACACATTGAAGTGGAGACAATTTTCTTTCCAAAGAGTTAATAATACAAGCAACTGAACTGATTATCTTAAATAATTGCAAAAAAATACAATAATAAACGTTTTACAAACAAAATATCAGCTAGGAACTCAAAGTTCATCCTTCTCCATTGAAACTGTATGTATAGATAATGATTCTTTCTTGCCATAATAACATCAAAATCTCAAAGACCATGACCGCTGAAAAATTGTTTAATATTCTTTCTTATTGAATATGTGAAGTAACAATCATTGGAGCTTGGCATTTAAGCTTTAACTAGGAAGAACTTCTAAATCAATACTTATTGTACGTGAATTCTACAAATGACAGCAATAGGGAAAAGCTTAATTTACAGTATTAAAAAGACATAAAGATTCAATAATAGAAAAAAAAACATTATAAACTAAAGCTAATGTGAAGAATGGGATCAGAAAGTTCAGCAAGGCAGTGGTTTGAGTTGTGGGCATGGTATGTGCATCGAAAATTAAATGAAGTTAATAGAAAACGTCCTTAACTTTATTTTGGAATTACTCAGATCTTCGAGTGTGAGAGGGGGTACCAAGCGACTCGACCAAAACATCGTGAAGCTATGTATAACATATAGCACCGTTTTGTTTCAAGTAAACACCCCTGAAACCTCTTTCTAGTCCGGTTCTGAAATTAGAAAGGCCATCGACAAAGAAAATATGTCTATTATACCAACGTTTAATTTGTCCAGCAAGACACTTTAGACGTTAGACGGATACAAGCGTCCCAGTGAAATGAAAGTGTTTCGAACAAGGAGCGACTTTTTGAGTGCCTATCTGGTTTGATGGTAAAAATATAATATTCTATGTTGCTATTTATTGATTTTACGACTCGTAAGTATTACACAGAGTAGACGATAAAAAGTGACAAACACTAGCGAATAGAGAAGAACAACCACGATCCGACGATGGGTCAAAATATTTGAGGAACAACAATCAGGTACAACTTCAATTCGCAAACGAAGTCAAGAATTAAACGTTCAAAAATCGTCTTTGCAAAGAATTATGAGGAAGGATTTGCATCTTAAACCTTACAAAATACAGCTTGTGCAAGAATAAAAATCAACAGACCATCTTCAACGATTAAACTTTCCGATTGAAATATTCCAGAGGTTTCCAAACTTCGGAATCATTTTGTTCAGTGACGAGGCTAATTTTCACCTGAATGGTCATGTGAACAAACAAAATTGTCGTTACTGGGCCGAAGTGAACGAAAACATGAGCGGCCACTCCGTAGCCCAAATGGTTTGGGCTGCAATGTCGGCTGAGGGCATCATTGGTCATTTCTTCCACGAAGATCGACGAAGACGTGCGATCACCGTGAACTCCGAGCGTTACTGTGCAATGTTGAGGCAATTTCTAGTACCACAACTCCGACAATTTAGAGGATTTAATCAGAGAACATGGTTTCGGCAAGATAAAGCCACTTGCCACACACCGCACGCTTCTCTCGAGGTTTTGAACGAAAATTTTCCTAACAAAATCGCTTCTCGTAGAGGGACCATTAGATGGCCCCCCAGGAGTCCGAATTTGAGTCCGCTAGATTATTTTTTATGGGGATATATGAAAGAAAAAGTTTATAAACCCAGGTCGCGAAATTTGGAGCAATTGAAGCAAAATATCCGGATCAGCAGTTTCGAGAGTAATGTGTCGTAGCGTGATAGGCAATTTACGTTCGCGGTTTGAAGAGTGCCAGCAGCGTGAGGGTGCACATTTGGACAATGTGATTTTGCAACGTAAATTTTTTTTGTTTTCTGTTTTATTCAAAAAAGAAATACCCCGGCCCTTTAGGGACACCTTGTAGATGTCATGCTAAGTTTTGAAAAATGTTATGAGAAGGAATAAGGATAAGTGGGGTAGTATATTCATCGGTGTTTAAGCTTAATTCATTGGATCGTGGTTTCCTATTTCAGGAATAAAATACAGCTCTTTTTTAAGGTTTAAGGTGTAGGTTATGTTAGAATCGTGTGGTTATGTCACTGATTTATTGAGTGTCGGTGTCACAGTTCGTTAGTATTGTGAGAATGGTACATACCAATGCAACTGGACAGATGATGATGATAAGTAATCAAGTTCCATATTATTTCTCTGTAAAACGAAATGACTACAAATGGTACTCGAAGAAAATAGTTAAAATAGAAAAAGCTTACAATGATGAAAAATTTAACCGAAGGCAAATAATCAGTCTCATATTTTGAAATCGTATAACGTTTGTGTACTAAATAGATACCAAAGGGCGCTTTTAAAGGGATTCACTTCCTGTACACATTCGTTAATGTGAACTGTGAACAAAGTGATTTTTTTATGTCTAGGAAATGTAGTGGAATTATGACACTATGAAAACAGAAGCTCCAATGTCACCTTCGGCCATTCCGTTAGTGGAAAGATTTCTTGCAATTAAAGCATTCACCTCGTTCGCCTCCCCAACTAATAAAAATACAAAAGTTGGCAGGGGTATCCGATGAGAGACAACATTATCTTTAAGATTACTGAAATCTTCAGATATCTTACACCCTTTTTCCGAAAAACCAAAGTAAACTTTTTTGAATACCTATACAGACAGATAGGTACACACTGACTTGCGATTTTTTGAAAAGTTTCAGTTATAGCATTCGATTTCTGTCCAATTTGATGAAACGAGATAAGGTACTTCATATCAATTCGTATTTCATTGCATTAATTTCGGTTTCTCGGCCAATAAACTTCGCCTTAGAAGACATCAAAGACGCCAACAGAAGATCATCCGTACAATATGTTTCTACTGGGGCATCAGCGAAAAGGTATTCTGATGAAACTCGTACTTCCTTAATTTTTCTTTAATATACCGGCATACGTACCTTATCTTATTTCACCCCTCTTAAACCGTTTTGGGAAGTAGGTAATGCTTCGAATTCCAAAATGGATTTCTAGTTTTAATCTATGCGTATTGGATTATACTTATTCTGACCTACTAATTTAGTTGATTCCACTATTGCGTGCACGTGAGATTTGAAAAATACAATTCGGGTATTAGAAATGACTTTAATGAAAGCAATAGGATTTCAACATACAAAAAACATTACAATTAGGCGTGCACTTCGAGCACTGATAACGATTAAAATTATCAGTATCTAATCTTTCAAAATGGAATGAAAGTAGGTATTGTAAGCGTTATCACGATAAAGCATAGCTCTTACTCTTTTATTTTAATACAATGTCTCTCCAATGATATGTAATCTATAATACACTTCATCTAAATTAACAAAAGTTATCACAATCATTTCAACTCATAAATTGTGTTTCGATTTTTTCCTTAAAACTGGAGCTAGCTTCCCACCAAAATCAAATAGCCTCAGTCTTTCGTCTAATGTGAAATGAGAAACTCATATTGAGAAGATTCACAGGTTCAACAATCCAATTTAATGGAATAGATTCGTCCGAAAATTTATTTATTTCCACTACAATGTTCCATAAATGCATGTAATCTTAAATAAATATTTCAAAAAACAACATTCACCTTATGGTAGGTACTATGCGGCCTTCTTAGCACAAATAAATAAATCATAGATTTACGCAAATTTATTTATACCATTTGAATTACTAGTTTGGGCGGCGGACAAGAGAGAAGCTTTAGGGCTTACAATACCGTAAGAAATTTTGAATACTGGTTTTCGGTATTCAATCAAGTGAATGCCGGGATCCCGGTATTGACTTTTTTTACTGTTGAAACTATAAAATAAAAATAAGAAACGAAAATTCAAAGTTCAAAATTCCAAATTCAAAGTACCTATTCAAGTTATTCAAAGATGTAAATATAAAATGTAAATTAAATAAATCCACATAAAATTCAAAAATTTCGTATTCAAAATAGAAATTTGAAATAAAAAATTGAAACTGAAAATATTAATACTAATGAATCCTAAATTATAATTTCAAAATGCAAATTTCAAAATTCGAAACGCAAAATATTACTACTACTTAAAGTTAAAAAGTTTAAATTAAATTCAAAATTGAAATTGGAAATAATAAACTCGCAATTATAATTTTGTAAATTCATAGTTCAAAAATTAAAACGTAATAAAGAAAGATTGGTAGTGCCCATTTGAAAAATCAAGTTCGTTAATAAACCCACAGTCTTCCATCCACACACTATTGGCTATTTGGCTCACCGTGTATCCATACCAATATTTTTCACCATAAATAAGTATCATTAATCCAAAATATTTTCTACTAAAATATAATTAAATTAATACCGAAATACCGGTATTTACGTATGAATGCCGGTTTTAAATACTGCATCAATTTTGTCCGGGATCCCGGTTTTCGAAATACCGAAATTCCGGTATTGTAAGCTGTAAGAAGCTTTATCTACCGCTTTCAAATAGATCCACTTAGTTTAGAGATAATTGAATATTCCGATTTTGTTTATGATAAAAATAAGGTACATTTTTGCTATTTGATGAATGAAATTAGGATTCTTTTTTATGAACATATTCACATCAAAAGGATCAAAAACCGCCCATTTGGAAAAAATAAAGTATCTTTTTGTTCTAAAATTTGTGCGATTCCAATAAATTTCACCAAATTTTTATTCAATTTTCCTCACCTCCTAGTATAACATTCAAAAATAATCAGTAGCACACAATTTATATATAAAATTATTTTGAAAATAATTTTAGAGAATTTTTAATTGTAGTACCTAAGCCACATTTTATGCTTATTCAAATTAACGGATTGTAGTCAAACTTCCTAGTTGATTGTAGTCACTACAACATATTAGCTTAAGACCTAGTCCACCATATTAGAAATTTGTATTTTTTTTGTAAAAAAAAATCTTGGAAAAAGATGCAAAATAGCTTTCGTTTTTATTGTGTTTTCGTGTGGCAAACGTGTTTTGTGCATAAAAAAAGAATCATCACTCCCAACGTAAAACCTTGCTCCGCTTCGGCTGCTTCGATTATCTCGTTCCTCAAAATATATTTTTTTCTGGAGCCCTTAATCATATTTTTTTCATTGACTATAAGTTCGTGATGATATCCACGTATAGTTAAAGGTGTATCCTTTCACATACATAAACACCATCACATTTAAACACATACTTTTTTTGTAATCAATATATACTTTTCACTCCGATAGTAGTGTTATTTAAGGGAAAAGTACACACTGTAAAAAAATGAAGGAAAAAAAGAATTCGATTGCATAGGAGTGCAGACCACTACAAGATAATAAGAGTCCTTGAATGTGGGAAAAGTTAAATTGAATTGAAAACCCGTTTATACGAAAGAAAATATTTCGATATTTTAAAAGACTATGAACTAAAAATTTCCAATTCATTGCAATTTTTTCAAAAAAAATTTTATACCGTATACTATTTGTAAACATATGATGGTGTAATTACAATAAAATATTTATTTAAATTTGGATTATATCGAAAATTTCAAATACTATTTGGAATTCTCTGGCCAGGTCAATTAAATCATGAAGTAAATAAATTATCATGCAGCTATCTGTTTAATTAACAATAGTAATGTTGATATACATATCACTCCGAAGTATTTACTGTACCCATACGGTATTCCCAAAACCGCATGCAAGATAAATGTTTTGGTCTAGTCAGTTGTTCATTCAATGTTGGTTACATAATATTTTTATTAGACATGGCAATGATTTTTAATGATAATATTATTGGTACAATTTTTGTAAGAAAATACGCATCGCTGGCCTCTGAAATTTTGTACCAAATTACATAAAATAGTCAGGAAAAATACATAAATATTATTTATTGACTATTGAGTCACGTGTTGGAAAAATATAGGTACCTACGTATGTACTACATAACCACTTTTTGTTAATCAAATAGTAAAAGCAAAATTATTTTAATATACACACTACACTTGTACACTGGCAAGAATAGAAAAAGTTTCAATTACCAAAACACTGAGAGAAGCAGAACTCGAAAACTTATTTTGATAAACAACTGCCATTTAAACCCTGAGTTTATGTTTTACGTAATATGATTATGCTGCACTTATACCAATTTTGAATAATGACAACGTTGTAATGGCACTTTAAAATGGCTTTATAGAGCCAATCATATTTTAATGTTGTTAAGAACATATTAATTTCAACGCTCGCCTTAAGATTTATTACTGCTTTTTTCTCTATAATTGGTTATAAATGAAAATACATTCAGATTTAATTTGTTTTATGCTAATGAGCTTACTTGAATATAAACATAAACAAAAAATACATAAAACTATGAAAATTTTATAGCATCAACCATTATTAAGGATAACTACGAAATTCCATACAAACGGCCTTGAATAAACCAAAATTTAAGTGTATAGTAACGAAATATATTACCCACCATACCTTTGGATTCAAAACACCATTATTGTGTTAAAATTCAAATGACTCTACGGTATGTTATTAAAAAACCTATCATATTATTTTCGCTTCCAAAAGAGAACCAACAAATAATAATAAAGTTTATTATAAACCAAATGCTTGCTCGAACCAACAACAATGCAGAATTAATTTTAAAAAACCTCGTATATTAATCAATGTTTGTGTTACTCATATCAACAAAAACATTAAATAATCTCCAAAATTAATGTATTATATCCAATAAAAGTCTATGAGCTGAAAGTTAAATTAAACGAAAACCCAAACTAAATAATGTTTGCCAAAAATTATCAGTGCACACCAAATATGCTATACAAACCCCAAAATAATGGTTGGGAATAATACTGCGAGCACCAAAAAATAAGAACAGGTGGTCAACCTGTGCACGACATGACACCAGCTCCCAGAATGCAATAGAGCAGTTCCCTTCTTGTAAGAATCTTTTAACAGCGTTATTAAAGACAGCAACACGCTTCGCGAACGATACCCTCTTTCTCGTTTTTTAGTTATCGCTTCTGAAATGGTAACTGAATGGTCAAACAAATACAAACTGCAAAACTCCACAGTTTCAATGCAACCATCTGTGACTTTAAAGCAATGGACTGACGTCTATCAGTGGGCTAAAATGCCTAAAAGGGTGCCCAAAAAACATGATTACAAAGACAAAACTCATTTTAGAATTCCGAGTGGCGATGCATTAGAAGTACAATCGTTCGATGAGCCATGGACAACATTTGATGATTACAAGAAACAACCTTTCAGTGAATGGGAAGTGTCTTTGCCGAAAAAAAAAGACGACTGTCTGAAAGGTACTTGTCCAATCTTCATGAAAGAATATATGTGCAAATATGTTCTTGGAATGTCCATTCGACTTAAATACGCTATACCACCTCCTGAAGCAAAAAACCCTCCCGTAGGAATGAAAAGAAAGAGGGGACGACCGATGAGAGCCAAAGCAGCTCTTATAGTCCAATAATGATGCTGCTGTTTTCTATGTTTTTTTGTATCGTTAGAAGTTAGAATGTATTTTTAGTTTTACGTTCGTTAGCTCTTGTTGATTTATTATAATATTACTTTGGAGACAGAGTATAAAACATAATGTTTTTAGTTTTAGTGTTCGAATGTATAATTTTTTATGCCTGTGTTCTTGGGGCTCAGATATTTTATTATGATGCAGATTCTTGTTTATTTTGGTGCTCAAATATTTAGTGTTAAAGTAATATTTTTGGTGTCAACAATAATTTGTTGCTGCTGAAATATATACTGTGCCCAAGATAAGGAGGGCCACTATGGGGATTTCGGAAACGGTAAGAGATAAAGTTTCGCTTAAATGGAAGAAAAGTTGGGCAATTTGGAGTTTAGTAAAATGACATTTTCAAACTGACGAAATTCCCAGTCGTTCCGAAGTTGTGCGACAAAAAGCGAATTTTCAGGATTTGGTTTATGTCAAATTCATAATGAGGGAGTTCGGAATACACTAAGGGGTGGATCTAATAATGTAGTGGTAATAGTACACACAACCTTCCCCTTCAACGATGAATGTAATTTAATAAACGATGTAATTAATAAGTTATGTAAATAGGCGACATGTTTCGGGATTATCCAATCCCATTTTCAAGCCAGTTAAAAAATTGTCTTACGTAATAACAAGATTAAAGCTGAGGGGGAAACTAATCACATAAAATGATAATGTAAAACTTTTGTCACACGCTGACAAAAAGTTGAAATAGCAAAAAATTAATTATACGATAAAAGGGTTCTGATGAGTATTTTATCCATTTCATCCCCCTTAACCGCACATTATCATTTTATGTGATTAGTTTCCCCCTCAGCTTTAATCTTGTTATTACTTACGACAATTTTATAACTGGCTTGAAAATGGGATTGGGTAATCCCGAAACATGTCGCCTATTTACATAACTTTTTAATTACATCGTTTATTAAATTACTGTCATCGTTGAGGGAAAGGTTGTGTGTATTATTACCACTACATTATTAGGTATGTCAAATTGTTACTTTGTGGTTGATGTTGATGTTACCTAAAAACAAAGAGCATTATTATATGGTCTTTGCTAAAAAGTAAAAGCACCTTCTACAAGTACTTTTTAATGTTAACCAACCGTGAATTGTGTGCAAGTGCACCACCCTGCTGAAACCAAGAATTGCGTACTTCGGCTTAGGGTAAATAATCAAGAGCGCCTTCCAAAGTAGTTTCTAGTAAATTTAAGTAAAATAAGTATAAAATCGCAATTAAACCGTAAAGTGTGATACGTGCTTGAATGTAAAGTAAAAAGCTCTTCTAATATTATGTATAAACAAATCAGGACCGTATTTAAAAAAACAAAGGTGATGATGGTTACTCAAAAACGAAACGTTGGATTCCAATTTGCTGCATGCCAGGTTAAAGAACATTAAAAAGTACCTGTAGAAGGTGCTTTTACTTTTTATTTAACATCAATCACAAAGTAACAATTTGACATAAACGAAATCATGAAATTTCGCTTTTTGTCGCACAACTTCGGAACGACTCGGATTTCGTTAGTTTAAAAATCCGAAATCCCCATGGTGGCCCCCCTTATCTTGGACACAGTGTTCAAGTTCAAAACTCAATACTTTGGGGCTCAAAAATAAATAATTAGGTAATTAAATTTTGGTACTCAACTATGACTTTTGGTGGCACAAGGTAAATATTTGGAAATCATATCAATACTACTTTGGTGCTCGGTTAAATACGACCCTTACATTTTTCCGTCGACTTCCCCATAAAATGAATTTTTCCGTCGACTAAAATTTTTTGAAATATCAGCGGAATAATTAAAATGTCAAACGTGTAAAACATTTGTATAAAGAAACCGATCAAAGCCAACGTTAGTACTTGTCGCTAATTAAACTTCATTGAAAAAAAATCATCTCAATGTCGTTTTCTATTCTAGTTATAATTATACTAATGATTGTAACGTGTTCGATTTCATATATTTAATAAAAATATTTCACATTAATTTAGGTTTAAATAATTACGTGTACTTAAATTAGTGACAATGAGTTATGCAACCACTTGTTGCAGCACGGGCGAAAAAGGTTTGCGGAAAAAAAAATAATGGCGTCGAAAAACATGACGTTTTTTGTCTGCAAATGAGTCCTTAAAAATTCATTTAATGGGGAAGTCGAAGGAAAATTAATTTTGTAGAAATATGACGCATTAAATGATGATAATTATATGCATTCGCAGTACATTAGATTTGATACAGTTTGAGTTTGGTGTTTCAATTAATCACTCCTCGTACTAATAATTACCAAACTTTGTTTCGGGTTTGTTTAATGTACAAAACGTTCTCGCAATCCACCTATAAGTGTCTCATTTGTGCGATATTCGATGAAAAGAGACCATTTCGACAGTGAACAACATCTCTTGAGAGTTGAGACGTTGCGACATTATTTGTAAATTTTAAGGTAGCGAACTCAAAGCCAAAGAAAGGCCAAATTAGACTTAATTGATAAACCGGAGATTGATCACGTTATGTAATTTACAGGCAGAATTAGTAGGAATAACGCGTAGTGCAACAAAATTTCTTACAAATAGCATAAAAAACAAAGTAACAGCAGGGCCGCCCTCTAGACACTAGAATACTTCAAAATTACCTCATTTCATTTCACCCGTGGGATGGCTTGGATAACGTCGAGGGGTCGGACGACTTTAGTGAAGGGGATAATGCAAGGGCTCGAATCTGAAAGCCTACGTTCGCGTGCACGTGTATGATAAAACGTTCATAAAAACAATAGGTATATATAGAACAACTTCGAATATGGTTCCAAAGCAAAATACCTTGAACACTTTGCTGAAGATTTAATGACCTAATGAACCTAATAAATGTGGACTGACAATCGTTCGATACTTTAGCTTCTAAAGCAAATTTGGACCAAAAAATACTCATCGAAGTATAGAGAAATAGAACTTTATGAATATTTGAATTTTAGGCTATTGTTTTTTTTTTAATTAACTTAATGGGCATATCTGATGGCACAACTTTGCAACTAGAACTAACGTAACAAAATTTCTGAATGTTCAGACAGGAGCTGAAAGTGAATTTAAATATGGAAACTGAAACAAGTGTAAAACATCTATAGGTAACATCCGATTCTTTTTTAGATCCCAAGGCCGAGTAATTAGATTATAATGCTTTAATTGCCTATTAATTTTACTTGTCAGGCCATATTGTAAAATTAGATAACTTTAATTATTGCAAGATTCGCGCTTTGATGAGTTTAAGTGTTACAAGGCAATATCTCAAATAAATTAAATGAGATGATAGAGACTACCAATCCTCGATTCTCACAAACGTTTACTTTTTAAAAAATTTATATTATAATAAATACACAATAATATACTCATAATGAGTGAATAAATGAATATGCAAATGTACAAAAAGTGCAGTATAAGTAGGAGATGATTAGCATTATTTTAAATCTTTGACGGTTACAAAAACTTTCCCTTTGAATTTTACTCATGAATTACCAGAGTAAGTAAACTGAGACACTTGTAGCTCTAAATCTAAAGGGTTGCATGTTTTTGTTTCATTTATTACGTGTTATGAATAATGACAACGGCATTATTGTACACGATTGTATGAATAAATTTACTTACGTTTTAGGTTGGCCCCAAACTTGTGTTGACGTATTTACTCTGCAACTGAAACAAAAATCACAGTTTAAAATCTAACAAATTTTTCAAATGTTCAAACTTCTGACCACCTTTTTACTTAAGACCAAGATTTAAAATATTTAAAGAAATTCAGGCCAGAAATAATTTAAATTTTAAATTATGTTAGTATTACAAAATTATATAGTCGTTAAAAATAATGTTATACTTCATTAACAATAATTACAGTCAATTATGGAATTACTTCAATCTATTATTCCCAAGAAAACAATTACTTTAGTCTGTATCAAAGATAATAATACACTACTTGCTAGATTAACATTGGACGTTATTGAATTAAGGTGTAATTACGTGTAAGATATATTTTACATGTAAATTTGTAAAAATTGCTATCAAAACAAATTACGTGTAGAACTAGTTTAAAAAAGATCTGAATTTGCCAACATCTCGTCAAATAGCCCCATGAGGAAACTGCTAAACATTTAGTCAGAATTACTATAACTAGTGCAGTATGTGTTGAAATATTGTTCTATAATTAGATTTAAAACATTAAATTTTATATTAATATTATAGAGGGAGTTTAGGTTCAAGGACGCTGCCATGGGGGGGGGGGGGGGCAGACCCCCTGGGAAAAAGAAAAAAGGTAAGTTATTAAAAATAAAAATTAATTTTTTACGAAATCTTGAAAAAACGCCACAGCCACGAACCCCCAATACTATTTGCCCCTCCTGGGAAAATTTTCTGGTGGCGCCCTTGTAATAATAATAACAATAACCATAACACTTTTTCAAAACATACATATTATGTTCATTTTTTCTTTTCTATAAAAAGTCACTAAGTCACGAATAAGTGACGCCAACGGAGAAGCCTAGGAATATAGGGTCTCTTTTTGTTATTGATGCGCGACGCTGCGTTCATGTTAATGCCTTCGCGGAAAGAGGGTCGACGGGACGTGGCTTTTACAAATTGGGATCAAATACACCGAGGCTTCTCAAACAAATACATTATCTAAAATGTGATCAGCGTTGGTTTTATCAACGTCATTTAATTTAATGAACATAATATGTGTATAGTATTTAGTATGTTCACTTTTTAACAGAAACTTCAAATTTATATTGTATAGATATATGTATTACTAGGACTAATCGTAACTTGATTTCGATCCGTGCGATTAGTTAACCAGGCTTGGCCTGAGTATCGATAACAATCGAAGTACACAATAATAATAATAATGTATTTGCATGCTATTGTGCCAAGGGCACTTACACTAGTCATTTAAAAGAACGTACATGAGTATAATAAATAGTAGGTACTAAATCAGAAACAAATACGAAATTACAAACAAACGAAAAACAATGTATACATGAATAACAACAACGGTAATATAATTCATTAATGGTTAAAAATTATCACAGATAGTGTCTAACAGAATACAAAACCCTTTCTTACAGCGTCAACAAATTCACTAAATGAGTAAAAAGCGTTTTCATATAAATACTTTTTTATCACCAATTTAAATTTTTTGATATTAAGGTTTCTGACACTCAGAGGCAGACAATTATAAAGAAATTGAGATTGGAATGTCGTTCCATTTTGGCTTACTGATAGCCTACAAAATTTCATGTGAAGGTCAAATTTGTGACGTGTGTTATATTCATAATTGTCTGCTTTCTGGCTAAACATAGATACATTATTCTTAACATAACACACTGCCTCCAGGATAAATAATGCAGGGAATGTCAGTATTTTAAGTTTTTTAAAAGAGCCACGGCAATCCTCACGATAACCTAACCCTGACAATATTCTGATTGCTTTGCGTTGCAACTTAAAAACTCTACACCACGAACAGCAATGGCCCCAGGTTAAAATTGCATAACGTAATGTGCTTTGGATGAAAGCGAAGTAAGCTGTTATAACAATGCTATTCGAAACAGTGTTAACAAGTCGTCGTAGGAGAAATATGTATTTGCTTAACTTCTTCACAATCATGTCACAATGAGGACCAAAATTTAAGCGTGAGTCAATAACGCATCCTAGGAATTTAACATGAGGTACCGTGTTGAATGTTCCAGTGCTTGATTTTTGAAGGGTAAAGTGCATAAGAGCCGTTTTAGAGTAGTTAATTTTTAATTTGTTAGCTAGGCACCAATTACTGAGCAAGTTCAAGCTGCCATTTGACTTCGCAAATGCTAGATTAGGATCATGCTCAGTAGAAACGAGCGTAGCATCGTCGGCATATAAGATGCACGTGACATCAGATGGTAAACACAGCGGCAGGTCATTGATGTAGATAAGGAATAACAAAGGTCCCAGGATGGACCCTTGGGGCACTCCCCTTGTTATCGGTAGTACAGCGGACCGCTGATTATTGAATGACACACACTGAAATCTGTTACTTAAATAAGATGACAACAATGAACAGCTAATGGTACTAAAATTATATACTTGTCTCAATTTCATTACCAAAATATTATGTATGGTGGGGCTACATGCAATTATCTATTTAGAAAATGTCTGAAAAATGTCCATTTGCGGCTTCAGAAGACGCGAAGCTTATCGAGTGTGTATCCAAACATCCAGCTCTTTATGACAGCGCTTCTTCTGGTTGTATAGGGTTCTTAACTCTTCTTGAAGGTATTTTTGTGATAGAAACCCTGATCAAATTCAAGAAAAAATTAAACTGCTCCTTATTTAATCAAAAAAATTCTCGAAATGTCTTTTCATCTTCATTTAAATGACCCCGTATGAGTAAATGGGAATATCCTTCTGTATTTCGTCTTCTGTATAACTCATGTACTTTTTCCGTTTTTCTTGTCCTTTCAAAAAGTGAAGCCAATACTTCATCATCATCGTCTTCTTCTTCTAACAATATCATCATCATCAAGTCAGCATTCATGTTTTTCACTAAACTTTCCTATTGCCTTGACACAAACTGAACCGTGTACTGGTGCGCACTGTGGGAGCTCTAAGCGTCACACGTTTTATAGGAAAACATCTTTGAATGCGTCTGTACGTTGCGTTGAGACGCATCCGTCGGCCGCGTACGTCAGACGCTTATAGGAAATTCCACCTTTTAACAGTTTCGAAAAATGCTCATAGCACGTTTCCAACATGAAGTTAACCGCCCCACTGCCACTTTTTCTCATAAAAATCGTCAATATAATGGCCAATATTAGTGAAAATAGTGCCAGCCAACCAAAACCTGCATTCAGATTTTACAAATACAAAGCGAGTTTACTCCGCCAAGTCACGTTTTTTTTAAAAAATCTCTGTTCACGTAAACTAAATCGCCAATATCCAAATATCCTCCCAAGATTGGGGCAATATATTGTGCTCACTGTTGATTTTTCAGCAATGAAAAGGAATGCCGAATAGATGCGTCTTTAAAAACACAATTAGAACGAGAGGAAAAATACTGGAGGAATGTCCTCATGAGGGGATTTCTAAATATCCAGGCCAGAGGAACATTTCCTGCTTGCCAGATTTTTGATAGTATCTGATGATAATTCTCAGAAACCAGTCACTCGTTCGGAAGGATTTGAAAATTCAGTGCTAACAGTTATGTGGTCGAGATTGATGGAAAGATTTTGCACACTGCACACGTATCTGTTTAAATGGAATCGTCGACCTGTATCCCCTTTGAGCGCAGGGGATGTTTGAGAATTTTGAGGAGGAAGCGTCAAAAATATCAGCCACTTCTGACATATGACACAAGTAAGAAAAAGAAAAAAGCTACGATAGAAAGCTACAAAATGACGAATATAGAGAAGGAGAAATCGCATTTAATAGAAGGGAAGAAACTTTGAAGAAGTTTAAAATACTGGAATGTCTTTATTGAAGAGATACTAGGCTTCTAAAATACGCGAGATAGGTACCTTAGCAGCGGAAGTCCGGACGATTTAAAAGAGTCGTTTTTGCAAGAGTTCGTATATTTCCGTACATTCATTTGTGCAAGCTTTAAAAAATAGGGAAAGACTATATTTCTGTTTATGTGAACAAGCAAACACAAAAAATACGCGCACAGCGAACAAAAAACTATTACGCAAATGGCAAGAAAAGATCAAGTAGTACCGTACAGAATGTTTTCCCCAAAACGGATATTGCCGCATTCCAAATTTATCTTTGCCATTTTGCAACAAATTGCTTGGCGAGACGATTCTTTTCGGTAGTGAAGAGGATAACGAACATTTGGGAACAATGTTTAATGAACAATTCAATTGCTAGTCTGTACAGGGATAGCCATTATAAATTACCCAATGGATATTTTCGTAATTATTGCAGATAGATGCCTATATTAAATGTAAAAGTTGTAGGATAATAAGCAATGTGTCCTAATTTATCATGAAATACACAGTGGCGTACCTCAGCTAAGAGATATAAAATATATTATACTTTTTTTAAACGGAACATCCTGTATGTTATTTTATTTTCATGAAGCCCATATTTTTCTGATTTCAAAAATATACCATATGATACCCATGACTTGAACCGTTTTAGAGTTATTAGAGGTTGAATGTCGCATGTAGCAGTTAAGCTATTTACTATTGTTATGGAAATAAATATTTTCCAAGTAGGCTATGAGAATGAGTTCAAGCCATGGGTATCATATGGTATATTTTTGAAATCAGAAAAATATGGGCTTCATGAAAATAAAATACAGGGTGTTCCATTTAAAAAAAGTATAATATATTTAATATCTCTTAGCTGCGGTACGCCACTGTGTATTTCATGATAAATTAGGACACTTCGCTTATTATCCTAAAACTTTTACATTTAATATAGGCATCTATCTGCAATAATTACGAAAATATCCATTGGGTAATTTATAATGGCTATACCTGTACATCGAAAGAAAATAACTTAATTCCGATGACATTATTTCTGGTTTAGCGTCTTTGAAAATCAGACGTAAGAGACTTTACCACCAACTATAGACATTTCATTTTGTTTTTATACTTATATTATTTCATATTGCATTTCTGTGCATTAAAACTTGTTTTGCACAGTTGAATCATGATTTAGTTCTGGGATACGTAGAAAACGTTAGTGTTCGGAATTATTGTCACCCAAAACATCTAGTTTATTTACAAGTTATACACATTCCACTTTTGCTCACCACATAAGTGTGCGATTTCGTGGTTGATCACGAATGGACGGCATAAAAAAATTTGCCGTGTGAAACAGACACTGCTAGTCCTCAAAAAGACGACGAATCAGAAATTCTTTCAATAAGAGACAAAATTACTGACACTCAGAGGCGGACTTAAGAATTTGCCACCCCTAGGCTGGAAATATTTTGCCGCCCCTCATCTACAATAATTTTCGCTTTTTGTTTCTACTGCTGGTAAACACTTTTCCACAGTATGATCGATGTGTCGTATAGTGTGATATGTGAATGTATTTGTGTGTAAAATATTGTATTTATTTATATGATTTTAATTTGTCTAGATTTCACTTTTGTTATTTAATTGTTTTAACTCCAACATTTGCCGCCCTAGGTTATAGCCCTTCTAACCTTATGGTAAATCCGACTCTGCTGACACTACACAATATTTCTGGCTCGCAAGCATTCACATTCTGCCAACGAAATTTTGTCGCTCTTGTTTTACGTTTCTAAATGTTCGTGTGCATTTGAGCTTAATCTATTTTATTTGAAATGGATAAACGCCAAGTCTGTAAGCTACAGTTGTAGTATATGTATCTGTAATTGATTTTCTTTATAATAAGTCGTCGATAACATTTCAGAAGTCGGATTTTAATTTGGTCCAATCGTGACCAGAATTACTTTTGGTATAATGATAATACAGCTCGAATTTTCAATAAATTGTCTTTCTTGCTACATAACCGCATTTTAATAAGGAAATAATTAAATTAGATTATCATAGGATTTCTATCGTTGTTGTGTTGTTCCGGATCCTGGTTACTTCGCATGTGCATATTGTACGGTTTGTTGATTATCTCTCTTCCGAACTAGTAACCAAATTTAATATTATGTATGAAAATCGCATATATAATGCAATGCATTGTTTAATTTAAATACCCAATATAACATCTATCTGAGTGCATTGTACACAGACCGGTGAACAATGTAGTTCACATTTCTATACAAAAATCTTAATCCCAAACCGTTCAAATATTTAATAGCAATTATTTCTAAAAATTGTATACGAGCAGAGCATTTTTATTACTTTTAACAACAGACGTAAAGTAGCTCCGTAAACTAATAGAATCAAATTAAATATGTATGATGTTTACACATTTCCTTACCGAGAAGTACAATCGGTAATTTAAAATAAATTATACAACAATTCACAGCAACAAATTAACTTTTTATCGTACTCGTCCTTTTCAACGTATCTATAATTTTTACTTATTATTCGCTCTGATGCAAAAGTTCTAAAGAGGTAGGTACTCATCTCCAGGCAGAACTAACGACACTACAAATCGTGGTCCTTTACAAATATATTTAATCAATAAAAATATTATAAACATGTAGTGTTGATTCTACAAACTTTTCAAACTACACTTTTGATGAACTCTAACATGGCCAAAAAGGGGTAGAGTTACTTTTTTAAGAATATAAATCACATAAATCGTTTTGAAATTTGGAACATTCCCTCTTCAGTATTAGAGGGTTTTGTAAACTTGGAAAAGTGGTAAAAAACTCTTAAATGACGTAAATTAAATACCAATATAAGATTTATTGTTTTACAATGAAGATTTATTGTTCTACAAATAGATACGTCTAAAATGAATAAAAAATAATAAATCAGTTAGAGAAGTCACACTTCTACTAACAATATTTACCAAGGTAATAATTGAGGTAAAGTATAATATCCTTGAGTTTACGTAGTTTCAAACTAATAACAATTCGTTATGGGGATATGACAACTGGAATGCGGAAAATACATTATTTTAAAATGATTGATCCCGAACTCTTTCCTTATAAATGATTGGTTGAAGATCGATTACCCTTAATAATAAGAATTATGTTACAAGATTCTTTGGGAAAAGTTGCACAGATGACGTAACAATTTGTGGAAAATGATATTCAAAAACAAATGACACATTTTTCCGAATTCACAATATTCTGCTAAATGAGGTTATCGTTGTCACAAGAGAATTCAAGTCTCATTTTTGAAGTTCACATAGATACTAAGTGAAATGAATCTATATGCGTATTAGAACATTATTCTGATTAATAAAACCATTAAAAATCAAAAGGTTATCAATTGTTGATACAGTATAGACGTAATTAAAAATTTCTTATGTAGATTATATTGAGTATTTTACAAATATTTTTATAAATAATTTACAAATGTTTACTATCAAATACGCCACAAGTATACAATTTCCTGGTACTCATTTATAAATAATCAATAAGAATTATGAATTCCCAATTATACGCAATTAGAAATATATATTATGTTGTTTACAACAGATAGTTTCGTTACTTATTCAAACATCAAATTGCTTAAAAATGTTACATATATAGATTTTTGTTTAAGTTTTATATCATTTTATGTACACCTATGCCATCTTTTTAAGGTTAACTACGTTGATGAGAACTCATGAAGAACATAAGGGATCCTATCAATTAATGGTTAGGGTTAGAGCATTGTTAGCAATGGCAGCAAATATGCATTACAATATCGTATTATTAGAAATAGTAAGAAAATTATGGTCTTTTCTATATTTTGAACATGTCCTTCAATTAATGTGGTTTTTACATACCTACTGCAACTTGAACATTTTTATCTTTCCCAAAGAAGTAACATGAACTGGAAAGGAGAAGAGATAATAAAGGAAAACGGGGAAACTAAGACGCTGAATACAAAACAAGTCAAGAAATTAATAAAGTACTTAACAAAATGAAGTAGAGAATTAATGGCGATAAAATAAAATAATTCATTTAAGTAATGATATTGGCCAGAAGTTCGTGTTATTCTCGCTCTTGTGAACGATACTCGTAGTATACAAGCATTGGCGCCACTACTAAAGGTCAAGGGAGGGGGGGGGGGGGGGTGGAATTTCATAAATCGCATAAATCCATTTTAAAACATGTTAAAAGCTCACAATATAACCACTTTTGGAATGTAATGTTCTATTCCATCGGTGACTCTGCATAGTCTATTGATTTACTAATTTAAAAATGTGTAAAAATTTTCAAGTATTCTAATTTCTACTTGAAAAAATGTAAGCCCCCCCCCCTAACAAATTTTCTTCCGGCGCCCCTGTATACGAGTCTTCACAATCAAAGAATCAAAGCCAATGTTCGGTTTAACGATTGTTTAATGGTAATGTAGCGTTTGATTGGATCAATTTTATGAATCATTCCGCTGCAATTAAGGATATAAAAATAATAATAATAATAAATGCCTTTATTTAGTCCTTTGTATAAGCTACTTTGACTCTAGTTCAGAGGGGAAGTTCAGTGCTCTAACGGCTCTGCTCTTCCACTTAACCTCTGCTGCGTAGATATTAGTGTTTACTTACCTACTTATATGGTTGTATTATGATAGTGAGCTATGAGTAAATGTTCATGCGTTGCTAATACACATATTTATGGGGGGTGAGTGGCTCATATTGGTTTATTGACTCATATCATTAAAAAGTTTCTTTGGTTTTGAATCTCACGAGCGACATGGAAATCGAATTTTCAACTGAAACACCTAATACACCTATTATTGACATGGAATGGTTGCCAAAAAATTAAAATTTCAGAGTAGGTGCATTATCCTTTTTAGATGAGTAACAAACTGGGATGGCACCTTAGTCAACAGGATGGAAAAAATAGGGAAACAATATTGAAACGCCTATCAATGGAAATTTTGTGTTGCTATAATATTTGATGCACGTGAAAACAACAATTTAATGAAGAAAGAAAATATGAGAAACTTCGTTTCGAGAGGCCCAAGTCTCATTCCCAATTAAAATTCTGTGATCGCACCTACAGACAGGTTTCTTTAATTATTAGCCTATTTGAAGTTCAAAGTGTCGAATGGAAAAATACTATTACAGGAAAAACTACAAAAGCGCAAGTCTTTAATATCGACTAACTTTATTATTACATGTTTTGCAGAAAAAATTGTTAATATGTGGGAATCATTAATAAAAAAATCAATGAAGCGCACATAAAAGCGTGACTAAACTAATGGATTATGCTGTGTATGTAAACATGTAAAATTAGATCAATAAAAGCGTTGGTCTCGGTTGTATAATTCCAAAATGTTTCTTGTGGTTCAATTAACATTAGATGGGGACAACGAATCCATCTTTTGTCATACACATATATTTACAATTACTGGTACTAGAATAAAAGAAACCCACGTTTTGTCGCGGCATAAAAACAATTAGGTATATGGTTAGAAATATGCATTACCGTTATGAGTTCGTACATACATGTAAATATGTGGTGAAAGTAATTCCTTTACGTATTAATATGGATTTCTAGTACAAGGTAAATGGTTTGTCACGATTTTTTTTTCTTTTCCTGTGATATAATAAGCACTTATGTAAAAATCACTCTTCGTTAAAATGTTACCACCGATATGGCATTGTCATGTAATTTTCAAATCTTGATTACGTATAGGTTGTATTTGGGAAATACGGATACAACTTTCACTAGAGAATATAAGGAAAAAAACTACGTAATCAATTCATCATCTAAGTATTAATTTATTAATTATTTAAGATACAATAATTTAATTTGGCACCTTCATAATTTGTGAACGTGTGATCAATAAATCCTTAAAGGGATTTTACTCGGTCGAAGCCCTAGTATAAGTGCTAATTCGTTCAATATCGATAACCAATATGTAGAACGGTGTAAAACCTCTAAATTACTGTATTTTAAAGCCACTGCAAATGAGTCTTTGGCCCAATTTCTAAATAAAATTTAACCGAGTCGGTTTTTGTTCACACCCTACGAAAGAGAATTGAGTTTTTAGAGGAGCAAACCCTTCGAATTATTAGATCCGTACAGTTCGGGCCTAATTACCACCCTAAAGTGAAGGATGGACGATTCCACTCCAGATGTAACTATCGAAGTCATTATAACTTCCAAGTAACAAGTGGAATAAGTTGCCTTAATAACTGATTCGAACGGATGAAAAAGTGTATCGATCTTTGTGGAGAATACTTTGAAAAACAATAAGCACATTAAGTCGATACACTATGTTTCTCTGGCTGTATACAAAATTAAAAAGATGACCCTCTTATTTTAGAGTACCTTCTCTAACTTATCTAACATGCCCCTCAACCAATGATGCTGAAGTGACGTTTCAAGATTATCAAAATATTCTTCCGATGCAGCAATAGCTTCCCCAGACATTGGACATAATTTTTTTCCGATTGGAAAAGCTTTAGCTTTCAGAATAGGTGAATGTCAACTGACGAACAGACCGGATAGGGCACAACTTTGTCCAATTTTCTCTGAAGAATGCGACTTGCGTGAGAAGGTGCACCACTATAATAATGGAAAAGCAAATTTTTCCGAGATATTCCCGTTTCTTTATCAATAACTGCTGCCTTCAATTTGTCAAAAAGATCAGTATATCGTGTACAGTTGATAGTTTTACATAGAACTATAATAGCTACATTTAATGTAAAGTTGCGCTATTGCTATTAGAGTGTAACAAATGATTTCTCCTAACACCCGTTCACAATTATTTATTTAATCTTATCTTCACTGTAACGCACATCACGCAACTCAATTTACTTGTTTATATTATAATATTCAAGATGTCCTGTAACAGTATGTCCGTAACACATATACGTATTCTTGATGTTATTTTGAATAAGAAAATAGTAAGTTATACATAGTATTCAGTCTAAAATCCAAACGTACTATACATACAGGGTAGCCCATTAGTGCGAGGAAGTTCAATATTTCATTCAGTATCATACGGATTAAAAAATGTTTTAAATAAAAGTGTTAGCATACGAACCATTGCATATTTATAAACATACAGGGTGCTTCGAATAATCGTGGCTTCATGCCGACCTGTTGTTTTAAATGGAACACCCTATATTTGGTGTCATATTCCGATTGCTCTCTTAAAATGCTCTATGTCTATATTTTTGTTTTTTGTTTGAAATGCAGCGTTCCCAAGTTGTGAATTTTTTTCATGATTTTTCTGAATAAACAAGGTCTGTTTAAAAAATGCTTAGGCTCTTTCAATTTTAAAATTTTGAGTCAATTTTGGGTACACAATATTTGTGGATTTAATTATACAGGGCGTTCTGCAATAATTCGTAAAGTTTTGTAAATTTCGAATAGGAAAAACTTTGTTATTTTAAATGGAACATCCTGTATATTATTATGTAGGTCGATAAAGCTTTTAAATCTCTCCAATTCATTTCTGTAGCATGCGTCTTCTAAAAGTAGTAGTTTTTCTGGTGTATCATTTAAAATAACAAAGCTTTTCTAGTCGAAATTGACAAAACTTTACGAATTATTGTAAACACTCTGTATAATTAAATCGATAAATATTTGTATGTTCATTGAGTCCATAATTCGGTGGATAAATTTCTCACAAAATGGGGTTAAATCCGTAATAGTAGTAGAAAAATCTCACAACCTTCCCCATAGTTTTTTAATGAAGTTTAAATTGAAATTAAGTAGGCGTTTCAATCACCAAGTTGTCAAATAAATAATATTACAAGGTTACCAATTACATAAGTTACGACATGTTTCGACGCAAGTCATCTTCAGGCTACAATATAATATGTGAGCACTAAGACTACCTGGTGATTGAAACGCCTAGGTACTTAATTTCAATTTAAACTTCATTAAAAACTATGGGGAAGGTTGTGTGATTTTTCTACTACTATTATTTGTATATTCACTAAGGTACGAGCGTTACTAATTTGTGTACCAAAAATTGACTCAAAATTTTAAAACTCAAGGACCCTAAATCTTTTTAACCAGGTAATAGGTAGCTTGGGAACGCTGCATTTAAAATCAAAACAAAAATATCAACATAGAGCATTTTGAGAGAGCAATCGGAATGTAACATCAAATATAGGGTGTTCCATTTAAAAAAACAAGTCGGCAAAGAGCCACGGTTATTCGATGTATGTTTGTAAATATTTTACACATAATTTACAATATAATCTGTAAATATAATGAATATTACCAACTTCCTTTGAAAGGGTTCACATTTCCAAAACTGAATTCGATCGAATATTAATAATAAAAAAGTTCTTGTCATCAGCGAACATGTTATGTGTATTTCCTTGTTAGGTATTTACTCTATGGTTGGGATTATCTATATTCGATATTATCGATCGTACTTTGGTTGTCCACTAGGTGGCGAAAGGTGTCCACTTTTTTAACATAATTACTAATTTTCCAATTGGTTGAAATCTGTTGCTTCGCCTCGAACTTGTGTTAGCGTGCTATTCATCTCTCTCCTTTTAACGTCATTCACGCTCTACTATCTCTTTTTACTTCTAGAACCTTCGGTTTCGTTTCTGATGTAGGAGAAGACTTCTTTTCGAGCTCTTAAACGGTGCAGACCATCCATCTTTTGTGCTTCGAAATTTCCACAATTATCTTTACCTATACGTTATCGAAACGGTTTTAAGTGGAATTTCTTAACTCATTGGTCGCGGAGAAATCTACTGCTTTATTTCCACCGCCGCTGAACGTAATATTTACGGTTATTATACAAATTAATGGTGTCGCACTCAAGAATTCGTCAAAGTGTTCTTAACGTCAGTGATTAAACTCATTGGCGTTCAAGTTCAAGTTCAAGTTCACGTTCAAGAATAGTTCTACGCATTACCACATGGTCGTGATCATCTTGAGCCGGTAACATCGATCCTGCTTTGGCAGCTCGCCGCCATCTTCTCAATTTCTGTGAAGACAACTTCATTTATCTGTACTCATTCACCGCTTCCTGATAACTTATTTTACCGCTATTTTCCTTTAAACTCAGTAACTTTAGATATTTGAATTTATAAATACGTTGCCGTTCCGAAATTATTTACTTCACTAAATTGTGTTATACTTACTTAACTTACATATTTTGTGACGTCATACATTGTTGAAATACCTCATTCTAGCTAGATTTGCTTTTCATTTACTACTGTTATTTTACTTCAACGTAGATATTATTTTGTTTGCGTTAATTAACTTGTACATTACATTAGATTAGCTATCCCCTTTTACCTTAACTTTACTTATTGATAACTTCACACTCTTTTGCTAAAATATATACTCAGTATCCGATCCTTCAAGGGAATCGTGAGTAATTAAGTATTCTCGTATTTGGGACCGACCTATTGTCTGTCCACGTGTACTAACTTTCTTTATTTAGATTGCTTCGCTTCGGCAGAGCCTTTGCAAAGGATCTCCACCGAACACACAGGTACATGTTTTTATTACTACTTACTTACTTTTGTTCGCTACGATTGTATCGTATACTTGAAATATTGTTTATTGTCGTTAACGTAAATTCATTACTAGTAGTTTTGCTACGCTACTTGCAAAAGGTAAAGCGGATCACTAATTAGAGTATCACCTTTGAGTAATCATTATTATTTTTGTGGATTACTATCCAATTACTACCATTTAGTTATTTTATTTTGAACAATTACCTTACTTTATAATCATTTATATATATATTATTGACTGAGTCCTTATTATACGCTCGTCAAATTGCTTTTATTTGCATTATTGTTCCATTACCATACTTCTCTTACAGGTTACTACGTTACTTATCTCCGAATTGAGATTATCTTCGCAGTTCATACTCTCAATTTTAGCTATTACCTACAGAACTTGCGTGGCGCCCTTTTCTCTATTTAGTATTCGCTACTCACTTTGCTTACATTACTGATAACTCACTTTTTCTCACCAATTCTGATCCACGCCCATCGCCCATATAACTGAGCTTACTGGTGCAATACCTATCGATAAATTTTTGTTACAATTCGCAATTCTTGCCGTAACAAACAGCTGGGGACAACAACGAACAATTGAGTTGTTCGCTCATCATGACAATTTTTCTGTTTAAACGCATGCGGTTTAATAAAATATTATCGACTTTTCTAATATTCATTTGAGACCACTACCTAGCCTACTTCTTATAGTTATATGTCATGTGCTATACATGTGCTATACATACGATAGAATGAAGACATACTATTAATTCACACAATGAGGAAGAATGCATACCAAAACTAGAACCAAGAAGAATCCTCAACACTACCAGTATGAAATCATAATTTTACTTGAAGATTTTTAATGTTACACAGCTGATATTGCAATTAATCAACATCCCATTATTTTAAAACAAATTCGAGCAGCATATGGTTTAGTAAGGGTCACCGATTTCAATGCCAATTTCTATTTTTTCTGACCTTATTAATAAACCAAAACAAATGCCGATTCATTACTTATTAATTATCGATATTTGATGAGGCCAAAAACTAACAGTGTTTAGATTAAAATTTAATTAAAATAATATTCTACATTTCACTTTGACTAATTATTTCCTAGTATTGATGAATTAAAAAAAAACAAATTTGATAAAAAGAAAGTGTAGCAGTTTTAGATAATGATTTGTTATAGTTAGAACTGTTTAGTTTTTTTTTCGTATTGCATGAAAGTAAGATTGAGTAATGGATGCATGTTTTTAATGATTGCACATTTTATCACTGGTTTTTCTTGAAATGTCTTCCTGTACTATCTGTGTTACAAAGTGGTAATACTAGTTGTTTATAATTATTTTATAACCATTACATTATGGCTGTATTAGGAGATTGAGAACACCGGACAAAAATGTGAAGAAAAGCTAATCGTAAGTTCTATTATTTCCATGATAATTATGATACCTACTACTTTATCGGTTCCGAGATATTCATTTATTATGTTGTAATTGATGGAATTCTAAGGTATTATCGCTATCCGCTAAGGTAAATTCTAGTCTTACAACGCGTTGTGGTTCACCTACTGGTCCACTTTTCCATAGTAAACACCTAAAATGTAAATATTACTGTAACAGATAACACCACGATCATAAAGTAGCACTTCATGACTATTATGTCTGTTTTCTATATACTATTTCTTTTCACATACTTTACGAAATTCTGAAAAATGTGCAACATTCTCAGGTAGCTTTTGAGACATCCGTGTGTTTAGTATTGAAACTCCTACAACCACTAGGTATGTGTCCTTTGGAGAGTTATATCACTAACCATTATTAAGGAGATGGTACCAAGCAGTCGAGATATGACGTTTCCACTGTGATTACAGGTGTCATAAGTGAGAAAGTGACTGTGTAAGATATGCGATACAAGAATTGCAGGAGGTTGTAAAAATATGCTGAAGATTGACCATGAACCATTCTAAAAAGATTATTATTCCTAAAGATGAAGTACTTGATCCATGTTAATTAAACTGACTTTATGCAAACAGTGTGATCATATCACTGTCTTATTTCCTATTAATTGTTGAGAATTTGGAGCAAATGCGAACGATTGCCAAATTCCTTTCTTTGCATCATATATTTAAATGTATTGCTTTCATTTCTGAATGTTGCATTATAAGTTAAAGATATTTTGCAGTAGTTAAGTGGTTGTTATTGTTCTTGATAGGTCGTAAATAGAGGGTCAAAATAAAAAAAACTACAGCCATTACCATAACGTCCAAAGTACTACAACGGTTACATTGTGGACTGTTACTATTCTTACTGTACATAGGCATTCACACTTAAAACCGATTTCTTGATGCATGCTGACGGTCTGAAACTGTTTAGTATCACGACAGTATTTGTGTTCAAAAAGATTTGAACATCTTTTGATTATGGTGTAATTGTAATAAATGTTGTGTAAATATTGCATTATATCATTCGTCCATTATTAAACATAACTTCAGAAGCTTGACTACGTTCGTGTTCTCGACAGCACTAATCAGTGCTTCTTTCTATCGAATAATAGGAACAAGCAAGGTTGTGCCTCGATTCTATTATTGTTCCAAGAATTCCGTTTTCGAATAAGTTAATGATTTTGAATAAGATTTTGAATTGAAAAATTGATGCGAAACAGCAAAAACCCAAATATAAAAATTCACTCGGAATATTATTTGACACAATAAAAACTTTATTACGGTATTTATTTATTACTTTATTTCCTAAACCAGGATGTGATTTATGTGAAGAATGATAATGTTCTTTCGGGGTTCAAATTTAATTGCAGTAGTATACAACAGCGTTTCTCAACCCTTGGCTCGCGACCCAAAATTGGGTCGCGTTAAAATATTTATGGGCCGCGAAAAACGCGGGAGGAGTGACAAAAATTGAGTTGCAAATGATTTGGTACAGCAAATATTTTATTATTATTGATATCATCATTTTATCATTACGTAGAATTATAGACCTCAGATTATAGATTTCATGTTTATCATCATGAATTCATGAGGTCTATGGTTTGTTCCGAGCTGTGTAGTGTAACTTTGAGCAACATCAACAACATGCGTATTATAAATATAATATTATTTCTTTATTTCATTAAAAATTTAAATAAATATGTAAACACAAAATGATTTTTTCCATTTCATCATTAATCCTAACCTCATCTTTTCACATATTTCTTATATATAAATAGGTTGTTTTGTGTTTTTAACACAAAACAAACAAAATTATTATTTTTTTTCATTTCAATTTTCATCCATAAATAATAAAAAAAATAAAATTTAAAACAAAAAAATAGTAACACTAAAAAAGAAAACATTTTTATTTCATTACAATAAATATGTGGGTCGCGTTAACAATTCTGTCGAATTTGTTGGGTCGCACGTGAAAAAGGTTGAGAAACGCTTGTATCAATATGCCTTGAAGCCAATACAAACCCATTTGATGAAGTTTGCTATCTATTTAAATAGCAGAATAAATAATATTGAAATGAATTAGGTATGTAACATTTTACCCAGGATGATCTGTTTGAACCTGTATAAGATATCCGTTTTTATAAAGCGGAGAAAAATATGATCATCTTTTCTATACTTCAACATCCCCAAAGATGCGGTGTTAACAGCCGAGTAAAGTTACAGTTATTGCTAGAGAAATGGCAATATTGTAAACGAGCACTTTTAAAATCCTGCTCGAAGATTTGAAAACGATCAAGGTGTGGACACTACGGATTCACAAGCTGTTCAGCACCGTACAACAACTGTTAGACAATAAATTGGCGAGGAAAACAGCCGCAGTTTTCTAAAACGCAGAGTCGAAAAAAGCGCAATAAGGGAAAATGCCTGCAAAGGACAGAAACAGGAACTTGAAAGCAGTTACGAGCGTCAAATGTTCTCAAAACTGTGCTTCTGTGCGACAACTGCATGACGTTTTTCCAAAAATAAAATCTTTATCAAATGACAAATTTTGAAAATGCCGTGGGGTCGTTATAATAATTATTATTATTATTGTAAATAGTACATTATTGGCTACACTGTTTTACTATTTTCATGTTTTATTTTAAATAACAACAAAAAAAAAGGTACATGCTGAAGCCTAATAAATGGCGAAGTGTTTTAAAACAGCTGTGCAGAACTTGTTTCCTAATACACAGGGTGTCTCGGGAATAATGGAAAAAAAGTCAGGAGCGTGTAGTCTGAGCCAAAATAATATTAGTACTTTATATAAACTTTTTCTATGCAGGCCCTGGTTTTCGAGTTATAGGCGTCCAAAGTTTGAATTTTGAATTTGTTTTTTATTTTTAATTTTTGTACTGGTTATTTGATCTTAATAAAATTTTCCGCATAACTATAACGTACGTTATTTTGGAAAGGTAAACAAATTTACAGTAGTGCCTTGAAGCCACGAACGGACTACTCGCAATCGTTAGTGATCCAAAAATTTTGCAGGGATGGCACACTCTGTATGAAATTATCGAAAATGACTTCTCCACGCATTAAGCTAGCGAAAAGGTACTCTTGTTGGAATTCGATAAAATAAGCCGTTTGGCTAATATTTACAGTTTTATTAATGTCACAGACTACACGCTCCTAACTTTTCCCCCATTAGTTCCGGGACATCCTGTATACAGGATAATAGCAGATGTACAAATAATTTATTATCTTTCATAGTGTACCCACATGTAATGATTTTTTGAAATCTTTTGGCAATTAGTGACAGTGGGATGAAGCAAGTAATATTAGTGAAACGTTAATTTTTTTAATTTAATTTTCATATCAATTGCAATGGTTTACGTTAGGAAAACATACAATACGTCAAGGTTATAATTATAATTATTATTTAAGTATTATATATTTTTTTTTATGTTGAGGAATTCATCCAGATTAGAAAAGTTATGTTTGAGTAGGTGGTTCCTTAGATCCTTTTTAAAAATATGTATTCACATTATTTTTATTTTTATTTTTATTTTTAATTCCCTGAATGTTGGGTAATATTTAGTCTACAATGTTTAGGCCGCAGTTCACTAGTGTCATAATTGTGTATATCCTGATTCATTTTATATTTGCTTTTGTTATTATAAATCATGATTGCTATTTTGAGAATAATTAAGTCATATAATGTGAGAATTTTATACTTTTGAAATAGCGAGCGGCAGTGAAAAGTTTGTTTAACGCCGGCGATGCAGCGCAAAATGAATTTGGCGAACGAGAAAGGTCCTTAAAACCCAAAAAACTTGGGTGATTTGTGATTTGTAAATAATGTTTCCCACATGCGACTCCACACATTTTTTAATTTTATCCAAACCACATATTAAGAATTTTAAAATTCATTTACTTACATCTTACACGAATAATAATTTTCTGTTAATTCCTATTGATTTTCGAGATACAATTTGTTGACAGCAAAGACTTAAAGATGAGAATTATCACCGTAAAGAAGATTCAGTGATTCGCTAGAGAAGAGAGAAGCTGTTAGGTTAATAATTAATCTCGCACAACGATTAAACAGATCATTAAAGAAAATTCAGTGTCAATTGAAAATTGTAAACAAATGGTATAAATTTTAAAGCCGTAATGACTTGGTTTTCATGAAGGACAAGACAAAACTTCAACTACTTCCTGGACAACTCTAAATGCGGGCAGTATATAAATAAAATGAAAGCTCCACTATGTACTTTTAAAAGAAATAAATTTTGTACAAGAATTGTGAAGAGATAGCAGATAAAATAGTATTGTGTTAGCAAGAAAAGGATCACTCTTGATTTGATCTAAATAGAAGACTTTAGTAGTTAAGTTAGTTAGATATGTAGTATTAAATATTATTTTCAGCGTAGAATGAAACAGATAACCCAAGTATCTAATCCCAACGATTAAATCTTATTAACGATAACCGGCATCATTTTTCATGTTATCCTTACTCACCGTTGACGCCATACTATTATGCAAGTCCTCAGGACGGTGTTAGGGAGAGTTATAGAGAACAAAGAAACAACTGTTCTATGTTCTATGAGAAAAACCAATAAAACTAGGAAATACTTTGGAGATAGTAAAATATTTTGCCACTCTGCTCCTTTAAGAACCCTTAAAAGATTCTAACGAGACTAAATTTTTTCTATGCAGTTTATTAAAGCTATTGAAGCAATCGTAAGGTATATGGGGTAGTTAAGTATATAATTTAAACATCTTCTGTTTTGAGAAAATTACTCAATTGGGTGTTACCTTTTGCACAACTTGTTCGTCGATGATAACAGCCTTACTGTTGAAAAGTGTATGTGTTAATGAAATATTTTTGTTTACTGTGTTGTGGAGAAGAGAAAATTTCACAAACGCGCATATTCTTTGGTATGTAATTCTTTAAATATGCATTCTCAACCTAGATGGAATTTAATAAAGAAACAATCATAGAATAATAAGTTCTTTTAAAGACACTCGTCATAGTTTAGGTTTAGGAAATGAATTCTTCAATAATCGTGAAAATGGAAACGATTTCTACATTGCGCAACCTCTAAAAGCGGGTGATATGTGAAAGTAACTTAAAAATAACCATTAGGTGTACCTACAAATATTGTATGAAAAAAATCATAAAATCGTAACAAAGGTTGTGGAGTACTTTCAGAACATATGTTAAAGAGAAAGAGGTCAAAATTAAATGAGTAAACATTTACAATTCAAGTTCATCTCGAAGAAATTAGATTAAGCTATCTTATCTTTTATCGTAAAATCGGTATCACTTATATCAAGGGCAGCTGTACACATATTTGTTCATGTATCGTACATGGTATAATATGTGTTAGCATTTTGTATGTTTTTGTACAAAATACACAGACACGCCCCGTTTTTGCATGGTTTTCGATCTCAAAATGAATTCACGTTCCACTGCACATAACGATTTAAAAGATTTACCATCAACAACTACATTTCAAAAAGATTAGAAAAGAAACGAGACGTTTAAAGGTCGCGTGCAAAGTCAGAAAACGCGACAAGGATGGCCTTTTGAAATATTTCCTGGGGAGCCTTATATGTCGTTCATTACAAACAAACTGATAACGTCATACGAAGATAATCTACTACAATAAACATTATCATACCGTTGCAAGTGTATGTAAATAGATTTTTGGATGAGTGATTCACGTATACGACCTACAAACGAGCCTTTTACCGTTTTAGGATTCAGATATTTTAAACAGATTCGTGGAAATTATACGAACGGACGCAATGTCAAAGTTTTATAATAATGAATATTTTAGTTTCATTCATTTTCAGTCTCGACAGCAAACTAAATTCCGTTTACCATGTGATTTTTACGTCATGTAAATACTGCCTTTACTATCATTTACTTGCGTTGCCACTCTTTCATTCGTAGATGTGGTAGTGGTGGTATCATTTTTATGTGCCAACACTGGTGTGTGATGTTTGTCAACAGTATTTCTCAACCGCAACCTTCAAAAAATAACCTGAGTTTGTTTGTAACATGGTATAGATATGTAGGTCATGAAGCAAGTTTTATGCACAAAGCAAGCACACTTTCTGTCAAATTTTATCTAATTATAGAAGACAATAACTTAATAGGAGATAGCGTATCTTGGCTTATACTGTTATATCACTTGACTGTAATTTTTAAGTACGAATACATTAACGGGATGTTGGGACACATCTACAATATGTTTCAAACAATCTATGATCAGTTCTCATTATTTGAAAAGTGTCCTAATCCAATTTCTATAGTTTTTGTACAAAGCAGAATTTTCAATTTTCAAGATTCTTAAAATTTTTTTATTGCTATATTTCTTCCATACCATTTCCACCACTACAGTGGCCCAAGAACGATCTTCATCTTCTATGTATTAATTTATTTTCGATATAATAATAATAGATCAAATCTGCTTTGGCAGCGAAAGCCCCGTTGCTCTGAACAGATTTCCAAACGTTAGTCGACGCTCAATAACACAGTCGATCGACAATACTAAATATAAGATACTTGTTATTTTATGAGTCTTCTAAAAAATTATAGCACCCTATTCTTCACTTACGAAGATATTAATTTATTCTATACGAAGTATCCCATAAATCTCCACACATTATTTCTTCTTCGACAAACATTTCAATGTAATATTCGGGATTGCTGAGAATACTTTAAGAATTTCTTTTTGAAAACCACCATATTTCTTCAAATTAAAATATAGGTGAATATAAAACTAAGTGTTAGAATATGAGATTGTATAACGAGTCACATCATTGTGAATCAAGAAGTCTAGAGAAGATATATGAATTTTGACAATTCAATAAGTTGATAGTTTTCACCAGTTTTTAGCTATTAAAGTTTTCACGTTTTCATTGAATTTCGAAAATTTATTGCTAGCTCTGCTACCCCATATCTCACACTAAGTCTCAAGTAATAATGACTTTCACTTTCAAAATATGCATTGGTATAATGCCAATTTATTAATAAAACTTTATTTAAAAAATTTCGGGTGTATTTGAAGACGTTAAAAGCTGATGGTAAATAGGTTATCATCATGGTCAGCTATAAATTATGGTGTCGGGTTTGTTTACGATAAGCACAACTGTTGTAAGTGCAAAAGAAGATGTAGGTAATCTAAATAAAATGAAGCGATGAGTTTCAAAAAGGATTGATTGAATCCATCCCAGGTGTAATTATCCTCCAAATGGGGTTGAAATTATGAAGTACGTATAGGTGAATAGTTAAAACTCTAAATCTCCCCCATATTTTTATTCAAACTAGACCACTAAAATATGTGATAATACCTACGCCAAAGTAGCCGTTTTTCTAAAGCGGGGAGAACCTGAAACACACCATCTTCTCTGATAGAAAGTAAAATCGTAGGTCTCGTGTCGATGCGATGTTCGGCACGATAAAGGTCCCTGGTTGAGGGTGCAATTCCCTTAGTCAGGCAAAATTCTAGTAAAGGTAGTGCTAATAACCAAAGCAGTTGATGCGCGCAGAGGTGCTTGGAAATTCGCTGTTCCTAGATCTCGGCCCGTAACATGAATGAATGAATGAATACGGTATGCGCCAAAATATACAGTACTAACTTTTGTGCAGCCCGCATGCGCATGCTTGTGCGTCTGCGTGTTGTTGCATCACCATTATGTATTGCTAGTTGTGTAACAACGTAACGTAACGAACGTTGTGCTCTGTGGTTGGAAGTGACAATGGGTCTCGTGACGGAGAAAAAGTGTTCATAGTGGAATATTATTTTTGCTCGTACGGAAATGGTTATCAAGGAGGGCGGAGTTTAAAGTTAGTGGTGGAACAATATCGTGAACACTTTAATAAGCCAACACCAAGCAACACAGTTATGCTGTCTATAGTTACAAAATTTCGTCCTACGGGTAGTGTGTTGTAGTGTCAACGGAAGGTCAGTAACTATGTCCACAAATGAAAATTATGGACGTGTCCTCAATCAGGTGTTGCAGTCACCAAAGCGAACTTTTCGACGAACACCCCTGAAATTAAACATCAGCAATACGTCACGTCGACGATTGTTTAAAGACTTATAGACAGGGCAAAAAATGTCAAATTATTATTACAAAGAAAAGTTCTAGAGGAACTGAAGGAAGTCATCCACAGCTTCAAGAAGAACACTTTGAAACACTACTTGCTTTTCACGCAATAACAGGCTGTGACACTACTTCGTTCCTTTGTGGTCACGGAAAGAAGAGTTCTTGGAATATTTTCATAAATAACTATGGCGTTCTTCGTAATTTTGGAACTGGAGACCTAACCCAAGAAATAATGAATGACGCCGAATCTTTCATTTATCATCTTTACAAAGTCCCACAAATCAGGAATATTCATGAAGCTCGTTCGCTCCTGTTTAAGAAAGGTACTATTCCAGAACATCTTCCCCCCACGAGAGATGCACTCAATTTGAACTTACAGAGAGCGCACTATCAGGCCTTGGTCTAGAGACAAGCACATGTTAACACCCAGTTCTACCAAGTCCAGCAACAATGGGATGGGTACTACAAGGTGAAGATCTGTTTCCTCGTCTGATGACTCTGCCTCCCGTGCCAGAAAACTGCCTGGACATTACCTTCTGTCACTGCACATCTCTATGCGCGCATAACCGATGTAGTTGCAAGAGGCTAAACTTACCTTGTTTGCCCAACTGCGCATGTCGAAAAGAGCATGACGTCTGCTTTAATGGAAGTCAACAAGAAGACAATGAACAAGAAAACAATGACGCCGATGTTGAGTTTTGAAATTAGGTTCACAGTCATATATGTATAATATAAGTTCATTTTTGTGTTTTAAATCTTGTTATTTTTTTTATTATTTTAAAACTGGATTATACAGTAACAAAGTTCTGATTTCCTATGCCATTGCATTATGTAATAAATAATGTTATTTGATTTAAATTCTGGTGGTTTTATCGAATTCCTTGACTTAAATAACTAAAATAACCTATAAATGAACTCGATACAAACCTGAAATTTTTAATGTAAGTTTTGAAAATTTAGTTTAAGAAAATGAAGCGCCATTTTGTTTGTATGTCCTATTAAAAGTCACAGAGGACGAATTCAGCCTGGCATACAGCAAAATCGGATTCAGCACCCTTTAATTAGTCTAAAAAGTCAGGTTGCCAAATTTTCCTCGAAAACGCCTCTAGAAATAAAATTTTTTGAATCTTCGCCTTGTCTATTATGTGGATTTCCGTATCGAATACAGGTTGGACGGGTTGGACAACAATTGACGGAGCAAGATAGGCATCTGAGGATTTAATATTGTGTACGATTTTTGGTCATGGTGTACGAGAATCTAGATTTCTTACTCAACGTAAAAAAGTCACATTCACTTAGACGGTTTTATCAACCATCAAACAAATCACTTTCTTGGTTTTGAGAGGCCAGACGTTATCGTCCAGAAACCCCTACATAACGTGTGACGATTTGGTGTGCAATGTCAGGAAACAATGTGCTAGGTCCGTATTTCATTGATGATAGGTATAACTCTTACTGTTACCCAGGAAGGTTAGAAGAACATGGTGATTAGGCGATATATTCAGAAACTAAGAAGGTTTTACCATTTCCCGTGGGATTGAGTTCCCCTACCCATCAGATCCCCCGATCTGACAGCATATTTTGAACAGTTACAGTATCATCCCGACAACTAAATAATAACCATAACCGTAACAAAGTTTTCCAGTACTGTATATTTTCGCGGATACTGTTAGTTTTCTCCGTAAATATTTTCTTTTATTCATTGTACTCAGATAATAATGATAATGCGCTTTGCTTCACAAAACGATAAATTATTTTGACAATTCTCCATTTTATTGGACACAACTGTACAGAAATGATACTTTTAAAAGCTGACGATTTGGCGCTAAGGAAACAAGTAATCATTTTCTCAAACACTCAAATCAAATCATAATAACGAATGGCAATTGTGATTATAATATAGCGAGGTGATCGCTGTGATTATTAGTGCGAGTGGCCGTCGGTTGCCGTTGTGATCATGGTGGCCGTTATGATCATGAAGGCTGCTGTGATCAGGAACTTTTTTTTGTCGTTATGATGATCACAATGGCCAAAATGCGAGGTGGCCGTTGTGATCAGTCATGTTCAGTATGTTTACCATCGAATTATGTGTGCGTTCTATAGCTGCGAGGAGAGGTTTTCTTCCAAAATCATGGAGCTTTAACATACAAATTAATTTTAAATTAATTTATGTATAATAGGAAGATTGAAGATATGATAACCAGCATAACCATTTTAGTAATTATGTTGCATTTCAAAATATTAATTAGAATTTTGTAACAACCCATTGAAATAAATAAAACAGTTCACAAATTTTCACGTAATAAACGTAACAAGACTAATTAACATTTCTGTTTCTCATTTACTTCAAATTTTGACACCTACTTTAACAGAAATGATAAATTTTACCTTACAAGCAAGCCTTCTAATTATCTTTATTGTTATTTAAAAAAACAAAATTTTAGCAATCAATCTGTAGGTCAAAACCAATGTTATCAACCACCTACACCTTGGAAAATCCAAACAATTTATTAATTTAAAAAAATTCAAATTCCCTGAAACCAAATCAAAAAAGTAGTTATGGAAATGAAGATGGCAACAAATTTATTTTCATTGTGGCGTGGCGTCAATAAATTTTTTGGAACCGGTTTTTAGAAGAAGCAATTTAGTGTTTATTTATAATCACGGAAATGATAAAGTTAAATTATTATTTGCAACGTTCTAAATACTTTCTGCTTATAAGAAAACAAACTAACTGTACCTTATAACTAGAGCCCGGAAAATATGAAAAATGCATATTCTTTGTTTTTAGCATATCTAGTTGTATGTCGTCAAATCTTTACGATTTTCACGATTACGAACCGATTGACACTAATTTTATATTGCATATTTTGCATATTTGTACTTTTCTTGCATTTTTTCGTAAAAATTTCCCTTCTTGGCATATTTATGCATCTCGTACTCGTACCTATAATAAAATGCGTCTCACATTTTTACAAAAAACAAAACAAATTCCATGAGGATTAAATTTAAAAGTAAATACACGAAAAACCCAAAGAATGAATTCATAATTCTGAAGTCTTGTCAACGTCAGCTTAAGTAACAAAACAAGAAACAGTAAGACCAAACCGGTACCCATTTAAATAAATAAATTGCAGTTATTGTGTACCTATTTTGTATTGAAATTCAATGCTTTTGACTATTTTTTCAAGGAAATTAGTTAGTTAATTGTTTTTATGGATACTAGATGTAGATACTACCTGAAAATATTTGCAATCTACGCGAAGGGTTTTACGTAGGTATCTATTTTTATCCTTTTATCTTTAGCTAAAGTACCTACCTAGATTATGAATGGTTGTTTAAAATTTATTTTAACCCTAAGATTCAAGTTGTCGTAAATTAAATTAAATCAAAAGTATTGCGATATTTTTTAAGTATAGGACTATCGGTAACGCAATAGTTTGTACAAGTATCGAGTATCGTCATAAATATTATTGTATTGTAAAGAACTTTAATATTAATTAATAATTTCATTTCAATAAAATCCTCTTCGGACTGAGAAAAATACATCTTTTAATTTTTTCTCTTTTCAGTAAGCATATTTTGCATTATATATCGGCATATTTTGCATATATTTCGGCATATTTTCGCTAAAAACAATGCATATATATGCGCATATTTTTCAAAATTTCTTTGCATATTTTCCGGGCTCTACTTATAACCAATTTTACACAACTTTTCCAAAACAATACCTTACACAAATGCCACTAACTCTATCAATTACATAGTTGAATATTGTGGCTTTTGAGAAATGCTACTTACGCATGATAGGTAAATGGAACTTTGCGGAAACAAAATTAGCGCACAATTAGGAAAAAGAAAACTGACCTTTCGTACGAACGTGTAGTAGGTATTTGCCAATCAGGTAGATATAAACATTAAAAGTGACGCAAGCACATTATTATTGCGTTAGTAAAACACACTCGCAATTAATAGTAGGTGAATATTTAAAAAGGACGTATTAGATAGAACCGAATTTGTAAGGATGAAAAAAGTATATTAAAACAAAAAACACGTATTCAAGTGCGCGTCACCTGTGCGCGTTTTACACAGTAGCTAGAGTATGATCGGACAAGTACTGAATTATCAAACTATGAACCTCTCAATTGTACCTCGCGATCACTCCCCGAACCTAGTTGTGATCACGTTACTAAGCAACAGTTTAAACATTTTATATTTGACAATATTTAAAAGACGGAGAAAGAGAAGTTTGATCAATAACATGAATGCGCTTTCCTTTATTTTTTAAAAATTAGCATTAAGTTTTAATTATTGTAGAACTATTTTATTTAAGGTCTGCTGCAAATGATCTAATTTTAAAATTCAGTACCTAGTAGAGATTATACGGCATGGAAATTAATAGATTCGTCTTTGTCGAGAAGTGGGAAGAGTTAAAATTGTAACTAAGTTTTTTTTTTAATTTTAATTTAGCCCTATCGGGAACTTGCCCCATGTGGCGTAGACCGAGTCATACTAATTTATCACTATATCAGTAATTCTGAACCACTGTGCCGCGGCACTTTTGTGTGCCGCGAAATTCTTAAAGTGTGCCGCTAAATTTTAGAAATTTAGATATAAAAAAATTTTATTGGGTTCGTAATCCATTTGTGATAAGTGATAAAGGATACTTCTGTATTTGAATTAACTTTGAATGAAGAGGAAGAACTATTTTCGCTTTCTAATAATCGAGATTTAATTTTAAAATATTCCGAAGAATTAATTAATTCATTTTGGATTAACATTAGATGCGATTATCCCATGATAGCCAAAAAAGCTTTAAAAATAATTTTCTACATCTTATTTATGTGAATTCGGATTTTCAGTAGAATTAACCAACATAAAAATGGAAAAAAATGGAAACTGTTAAATGTAGAAGATGATAATGAAATGAGAGTAGTGTTGTCATTTTTACGACCAAATATGAATGAAATTATCAAAAAATTTCAAGCTCAAATTTCTCATTAAAAGTATGTATTCTTATTATTAACTTGTAATTAATCCCTTAATAAACGTACTGTTGTTTTTGTAGTAAGTACAAATTATTGTATTTTACATTCAAAATTATTATCCTAAGCTATTTTACACAGTGTATTATAGGTAAGTAAACAACTTTTAAACTTACCTTTTTCTTTGTGTGCCGCCATATCTTGAAATCGTTATAAGTGTGCCGCGACAAAAAAAAAAGGTTGAGAATCACTGCACTATATCAACGTCTTAATGGCCGCCAAATATTGCAACAATAATGTTAGAATTCCCGTATAATTGCAAAAAATTCTCTCCTTGTGATGACAAGCAACTTGAACATGGCACAAAATCTAGTAATTATCTACAAGAAATTTTAAATATGGTGATAAATGGTTCCTCCCCAAAATGTATTAAGGCCATACTAGAGGAGCAAACTGGGTCCTTTCAATTCGGATTCGATTAAACGTTAGACAGAGGTGGACTAACCATATGAGCGTCATGTGCAGTCAAAGTGTCGGTTCGACCGAAGGCCGCTTTTGGGCCGGAACTCCGGAACCGCCCAAAACAGTAGTATCCAGTATCACCCAAAATACTCGGAACCATTGAGAACCATTGGCAACCGATTATACTGATAATCTACATGACTCTACAACCAGGGGCGTGCGAAGGGGGGGAGGGGACGCCGGCACCGGGAACGAGCATTTGGGGGGCGTGATTTTACTTTACGACCCCGACAACCTCTGCCTGCCACGGGCTGCGAGCCACCAACTTCGACGATTGAACACCTGACAACCCAGAACAACTATATCTTTCTTGTCAAGTTTGGTCCCTCCCTCCATCCACGATTTAAAGGTAAGAAAACTTACTTTTTTTAACTATTCAAATGACGAATTTTGCTACATTTATCGTAAATACGTTAATAGTTAATGTATTTTTTGCCATGTTCGTCACACCCTTTAAATCTAGTTGGGCCAGTGTATCATCAAAAATGGAAACATTTTTTGGTACCATACAAAATTTATTTGTTTTTGTCTCTTCATCGGCTCATAGATGGGATGTTCTGAAGTCAAATTTACCAGTATCATTAAAGAGGCATTGTGATACTCGTTGGTCGTCAAAAAAACTGCTGTATCCACAGTATATAAACATTTGCCTTAAAACACTGGAAGACCTTTGTTATCAAAAAAAAACGAGGAAACCTTCTCAGGAGCAAAAACCGTTTTAAAGCAGTTAAAAGATTTTCACTTTATCTGCAGCTGGGTAAGGTGTCGGATGATTTTAATTATTTCACATGATCGAGCATTATTTCATTAGATGAAACTATGTTGAACCTTCAACCGATTTAAATGGACCTGAATTTTTAAGTGAATTAGTAAGTGCCAAGGTATTACTTCCTCCCTTGGACGAAAACTTTAAAAAAATAAACCCCAGTTTGAAATTCTTCAATTATTGCATCATTTTGGGTTAATTTACAGTTATAAAAGTGTGGAAATGGCACTAAGGATTTTGTATCCCAGTAACTGCAGAATCTGCAGAAAGATCTTTCAGCAAGCTAAAGTTTGTAAAAAATTATCTGAGATCTTCAATGGTTCAAGACAGGCTTTCTAATTGTTTACTTTCAATTGAATATGAAGTAACGAAATTATTAGATTTAGATAAAATTATCGACGATTTCGCCTCCATTAAATTAAGAAAAATATGTGTGTAGATCATTATCTTGTAATTTTTTGTAATATGTTTTTTACTCATTTTTTATAATCTACTTTTACTTACAGTATTTTGAAATTTACAATGTTCTACTTATGCACATTTTCTACATGAATCAACACTTTATATATTTTTTTTAAATTAATTAAAAGAATAAATAATTATTGTGTACTATTTTTTACATCCCTAATGTACAATCTGAAGTCAATTAACTGCTTTGCCTCAAACTGATAAAAAATAAAATAAAACGAAAAAAGTAACTTGTGCAGGTTTTAAGAAAATTTTTAAACCTAGCAGGACCTTCCCTTATACAAGTATAACATTCCTACAAAACATTAAAAAAAAAATGATCTAAAAATTTTAACATTAAAAAAATTATCAATACCAAGGTCTGTGGAAGGTGACCCTGTCAATACTATTTCTATAATGTGGTAGAAGGGGGAGCCATATTGAACCTTTGCCCCAGGCGCAATTTTGTCTTCACATATCCCTGTCTACAACTATTCAATTATTTTGAAAAACTGTGACAAAACAATTTGCATCTATATCTGTCTTACCACCCAAATCGGCTATCTGATGTCTGATGATAAGATCAATTGACCATTCAGTACTAAGAAAACGTATTTCAAGAAGGATTTGGTTTACAATTATATTGTTTTGTTGATAGTAAATTCTTATATGTATTAGCAAATCGGTGGAAATATTTTAGTTTTAGTGTCAGGTAGTACCAGCCAACCCTTCCAGCAGGTACAAATTGGAAAGAGCGGATTGAGCTTCAGAGCCAAAACAAATGAAGCAGCATATACTTTCAATGACGATTCAATGGATCATGGGAATTTTATAGAATTATTGATCCTGTTCTTCAATCGCATCTTCAAAACGTTGTCATTCAAAGTGAAAAGAATCAAGAAACAAGAAGGGAAGTGAAACATAATTTAGGAAAGAACACGATAATGTTGTTACAATGTTATCAAAATAGATAGTTCTCATGAAAATCGCCATTGCCGAGGAAATTAAGTTAGCGAAGATGTTCAGTGTACGGAAGGATTCTACAAAAGATCTTAACGTGACGTAACTCGATACCTCAACAGCTCCGATAATATTGAAGAGAAGCTATCAGCATTTCCCGAACTGGAAAATCGGTATTAAAGATGTTGAAAAACAATCAAATATAGCACTGAAGTTGGGAAGGTCGATAGATAGTGCGTTTAATATGTTCTCACAAATTTGCTGCAATGCGATTTCTTCGGATCCATGAGTATATACCGATATGATCGGAAAAGCATTAAAATACTACCTTAGATATTATAATATAAATAAATAATAAACACAACGAAATTCTTACATAACTAAAATGCTGAAACAAATTACGTAAATAGTATCCTAATTTTTCGCATAAGGGGAGAAGTAACTTTTATATAACACACTCTATAACAGTGTGTAAACTATAACATTATTTAATCGTTAACCACAGTATCGCACTGATGATTATTATAAAACATACGGTTTCGAAAAATCTAAATTCACGAAAAATCGAAGACCACAAAAGTTGTAGTAATACGTTTCTTACGTAATGCTTGTTATGACTAAATGCGTAAGTGGTAAAGTTTTATAGTTTTCAGTAGACATATCCTAAACATACCATACCTACTTGTCGAAACATGTGGTCTAATTAATAATAATCAGAATCACAGTTCATTGGAAAAATGTAAGCGTAATTTAAACCAACATACACGTTACTCCCATTTTTCACTGATATGTTGTAATTTTACCACTTACAACATTTTTTTAACTACGAGATAACGGCCTGTATTTAGGTAAAGTGTTGTAGATTTACACGCACCATCTAATGTTAATACAAATAAGATCTAAATTGCATGTTTATGCTACGTATTTTCTCTATTAGATTTTCTAAGGAGAAAACATCCATGTAATTAATTTTTTAATGCCGATTTGAATGTAATTAATTATCCTTGTGGCGGAAATAATATGTATGTCACGCTAAACAATTTATTCGGCCATCAACGATTTATATCTATTGCTGTACTATACGTTATACCATGTATATCACGATATTATCAAAGCATTGACTAAACCTATACTCATAAAATCTTTATTACGCTTCTTTTGATCCTAAACGTGAATAACATGATCAGTTATCACCTGTAATTTGTTTAATGTTCAGTTCAGTTGTTTAGTACGACAAAGCAATATTTTGCTGTGTGCTCTACCACTTAGCCCTGTATGGAAGAATGTACAACGAGAGGAAATTTTGTGCACTTAAAATAATCAGTGTTATCGAATTTTCTATGAAGTGAGCGTGTTAGGTTACGCCAAATCACCTTTAGTTAGTTAGTTAGTACCAATCAATAGCTTTAGATAGGGTTAAAAATTAAAAATACTTTTCTCTACAAACGTCAAAAAATGACAAGGTTTGCGTATTAATAACAATACGCGAAATTACCATTTTGTCAGTTTCCTACGTTACTATGATACCGTGCGCGAAATGATGACGCCGTGCGCGAAATACTTATTTCGCGCACTACATGTATGCTATATTATGAGAGTTTTGTATTTTAACCTTTATGGTCCTCAACTTTGTTGTAGAAACAATTTTGTTTGCAACTCGTGCGCGAGATACTTTGGTGATCGAGAACTGATTTTTTTAACGAGGCGCCACTAAAGTGGCATTTCGCGCACTAGATACAGGAATAACTATTAACACTAGTGTTAAAAGTATTTTTAAAACGCTACTATGTAAACGTCATCTTTTAACACTCTTGACAGCCGTTAAAAATGCCACTTTTAATCACAGTTATACAAAAAAAGAGTTTTCACACTTTCAGCATACTTTACAAAAATTCTTTATGATAAGTTGTAATAACACAAGTACCAACGCGTATTAGGACTGAAGTTTAATACAAAATATAGGCTTTGCTAAGGTACGCATTAGGTCATTTTTCTTCGAATATGTAGCTGGAAATGCACTTACCGTCAACGGATTACGATATCGTGACATGTGAGCAACATCTTTTTAACCTAATGTTGATGATATGGATATTGGCGATATGTGGTTTCAACAAGACTGTGCGACCTGCGACATGTGGCACAGTCAACGAAACAATGAATTTGTTGTAATCAAAATTCCCGGGAAGAATAATCTCACGAAATTCTAAAGTAATTTGGCCGCCAAGATCACCCGCTTAACTTAATTTAACTCATCTGGCCTGTTTTCTGTGGGACCATCTCAAAGATAGAATTTATGCAAATAAACCAGAAGGAATTGAAACGTTGAAGGCAACATTTCGGCGCGAAATTATCGAGATATAGCCCCAATTACGTCGCAATGGCACCGAAAATTTCACCAAAAGAATCGACATCTGTAAACGTGCACGCGGGGACATTCATAAATTGTTGATCCTCTACTACATATATAATATCAATAAACTGATGATGAATTTCCATTCAAAATATGTGTTTCATTTGAATTTGAAAACGAAACTCGAGCTTGAAAGACCCTTTATTTCCAGGTGTCCAAAAAATAGAATCGAAAAGGTTTTTTGAAATGTCATACACCTCTCATTTTTCATTGTTTCTCGTTTTTTGAGTTTTGGCTCTTTACTGTATTTTTAAGAAATAGCACAGATGTACATAATGTACTACATCTAGAGCTTACAATACCGGAATTCCGGGATTTCGAAAACCGGGATCCCGGACAAAATTGATGCAGTATTTAAAACCGGTATTCATACGTAAATACCGGTATTTCGATATTATGTAATTAAATTTTATTTTAGTGGGAAATATTTTGGATGAATGATATTTATTTATAGTGCAAAATATTGTATGTGTACAGAGTGGGCCAATAGTGTGTGGATGGAAAACTGGATTTATTAACGAACAATTTCGTTCATGGGATATAGTAAGGCTACAAATCTAAAATATTTTCACTTGAATCGCAAGTTTATAGAGCGTGATTTATATCAAAGTTGCATTTTTTTAATGGAACCCCCTACATATTCCTTGGTCAATTCTAGTGCGACTTATGTATCACCCATAGTACTTAAAACGAATCGTTTGGCCGCATGTGTCCAAAGAATTGTATATCGCAGTGATTACAAAGCTTAGAAGGCCGCTAACTTGATTTTTCAAATGGTACTAGGAATTTTTCTTTATTACGTTTTAATTTTTGAACTATGAATTTACAAAATTGTAATTGCGAGTTTATTATTTCCAATTTCAATATTGAATTTAATTTAAACGTTTTAACTTTAAGTAGCAGTAATATTCTGCGCTTCGGATTCTGAAATTTGAATTTTTAAATTATAATTTGGCAAATATTTTGAGATTCAATTTTTTATTTCAAATTTCTATTTTGAATACGAAATGTTTGAATTTTATGTGGATTTTTTTAATTTACATTTTATATTTACATCTTTGAATAAGTTAATTCTTTGAATTTGGCATTTTGAACATTGAATTTGTAAGCTATGCGTTTTTTATTTTTATTTTATAGTTTCAGCGGTAAAAAAGTCAATACCGGTATCAATACCGGGATCCCGGGATTCATTTGATTGAATACCGAAAACCGGTATTCAAAATTTCTTCCGGTATTGTAAGCCCTAACTACATCTGTGGTAATAGGTTGTGATAAACAAAGAGATCCTTACACTTACGATTAATGTTACTCTACCCTCATCAACAAATATGTAATTTAAATAAATTAACGATTTCTTATGGTTAAAATTTAAACTATGTTATTTACCAAATGGAAGAAGTTTATCAAATTAAATAATCGTGTTACGAAGTAGAATGATATAAGCATATAAGAGATCCTACCCTACATGAAGTTTGCAAAATATTGTCCCAGAAATCCAGAAAAACGTTGAAGCAAAATACGCAGAAATCAAAGTAATGTCTAAATTAAATAAAAAACTTTGTTACACCTTTCTACGCTTATTGTTAAAGGTGTTTGTAGTTTAGAAAACAAAAAAGCTGATGACATATTTGTAAATATTTATTATATGCTCGTTTAAAATATCTTCTTTTAAAATCCATATAGGTAGTTTTTAAAAATGAACTTTCCCTATCGAAGTTGTTTATGTGGGTACACCACAATAACCGCCGCACGTAATATATTAGTTGTTTCGTGCCCATTAACACTACCTCACGGTCATTTCATTGAAGGGGGAATGTTATATTCGTTTTTTTACCGTTCACTATAAACAGTTAGAAATCTCTCATTTAAATTATTGATTATTGTACTTGTTGGTTGTAGGGAAGTGATTCAGTTTTGATGTCATTAGATATCAAATCACGGCATCACGCCACAGAGAGTAACAGCTTTTTGTAGCTTTATTATTGCGCACAACTAGAGTTTACACATACAATAATATCCTTTCAGGTGAAGTAAATACACTATAGATAGTATAATGTCCTTTCTCTGGAAGACCGCAACGGACTTTGACAAGTCGTTCTCGACTATATCCTTGTTTTATCCTTTCCAAACTTAATAAACCTAATGACTCTTTTTCTTCGGAGCAATTATGCTCACACTCTGAAAATATATTTTAACAACTAGTGTATATTGTATGATCTGATCTAATGGTATGATCTTTTCATCTTTTGCGTATGTGTAGATCCACAGAAAAAGTGACATAAAAGGCTAGACAAATTAAAATTTTAATTCTAATGTCAATATCAAAATATTTATATTTATGACATTCCTGTGGTATCATGTTTTAAAATTAATTTAACCGCTTCGGAATGGTTTTTAGAAATTCTCTCTGAAACATCGATTTTTAGCCACAATTTCACATGGATCAATACTAATTTTACCAACGATTGGAATTATTGTGTGCCCATTATTTTTTTAACAAATACCAGATAAAAAGTTCAATGATGTTAAGTCACATCTTCGCGTTGTTAATGAACAGCACTAAAACAAGGCTGATTTGTCAAGTGGTTGACTTTGTTATATGTTTCAAATCTGACATTTTGCTTATTTAAGAAAGTATTCAACCAAAATTCATCGTTAAAGATCATTTTTCACTCTCACTGTCATTCACGGCATCGAAATTTTCAGCAATACATGCATAGCATAATTACTGACGTATAATTTCTTCAGATACAATTGGTGAAATTAATACACGCAACCTTCCCCTTCAACGATGAATATAATTAAGTGGTGAGATGTGGTTGATTGATTAGACAACAAGGTGGCATGTTTCGGGATAATCCAAGCCCATTTTCAAGCCAAGATTATAAATTGTGTCAAGTAATTACAATTATTGAAGAAAATTGAAGCAATAGAAAACCTTAGATTAGCGAACTATGTACCTATTCACATAAAAAATTGTATGATAAACATAGTGAAACTATTGTCAACACACGACAAACAGTTTTTAAAAAAATAGTAATATAAAATGATAGTGGAAAAATGGTTCTCTAAATGAGAAACCTGTGTTTTGCTTGAAGAGCCACGATTAGGGGGATGAAATTAGTAAAATTATGAAAAATTAAACGACGCAAGTGAACAGCAAGCAACCAACGTAACCAAAACGGATAAGGGTAAAACTGTAAAACCCTTGGTAAAATTAAATTAATTTTCATGAACTATTTGGAATGTAATTTTATTTCTAAACATCAATTTTACCACGATCACGTACTCTTTTGGCGGGTATACATTCAGCCAATGACCTTCAAACGAACTCTTTCCTTCAAGACATCAACCGTATCCACCAGAATATTAAATTCACTATGGAAATTGAACACAACTCCCTTACCTTGTTGCTTCTAATCAATCAACCACATCTCACCACTTAATTGTATTCATAGTTGAACGGGAAGGTTGCGTGTATTATTTTCACCAATTGATTCGATCCCCTTAGAGGTTCCTGGACTTCCTTATCATTCTTCAGAGACTCTCTCTATCAATTGACTTACAAATTTAATAAATAAAAATATTACATACATTTTTTGTGTTAACTCCATTTCAAACTTAAGAAACAAAATGAACTTGTAGTTATGCTGCCGTCTTTACACTATTATTCTCAACAAACACTTTCTTCACGTGAAAGTTACAAACTTCCAGAGGGAGGTGCCTTAGAATCGTAGTCAATTAGTTTAACCAGGTCTTTAACTGAAAAACCAGCTGAAAACCATTAAAATTATTAAATATGGACTATCAGTTTCGAAGGGTATACCGTGCGTCCAGGATAAAATGGGGTGTACATGGGGACTACGGAAACACTAATAGATGCAAAATCGCTCAAGCGGGGAAAAAGTTGCATATTTATGAACTCATCGACAATTTATATTTTCAAGTTATACAGGGCGGAAACGAAAATTGCGCGTTTTCTAAAAACCTCCGTATTTTATGTAATGCAATCATATTCACCATATTTTTAGGGTAAAAGGGAAAGATCTTCAAAACATTCTAGGTCCACTAAGTTTTACGCAACGGTATGGAATTTTTATTTTTCTTATGAGCGCCATATTGGATCCCCGGATTGTTATGAGTCGATAAATATGCAACTTTTTCCCCATTTGGGCGATTATGTATTCCAATCCATTTGATTCTGGATACACTGCATACAACGCCAAAATGTTATCATGTCCTGAAATCCTGCCAAATTTGTAACTTCAATATTCTAATGCTGAATACCTCCGAAAGTCGAATACTTGGAAAATCTCAAATTTATACCATGTGTACGAAAAATATAGGTATCTTTTCTATGTTTGGGTAGTTATCCCCTTGTTATCTTTTTCAAGGAAAAAGGTAAAGCTGTGGAAACTTAGAAACTATGAATATCATTATAGTCGATTTATTACACGAGTTTGTTTCCAAAAATGCCTTTTTATGCCTTCATTTAATAACATTCACAATACAGATGAGAATTTTTGGCTTCCTTAGTCTATTTCAGAAAATGTCCCTTTTCCCTTTCTTGTAAGTAATGTACGCTGTTATTGTTTCTGTTAGAGATATGCAGTGTTCGAAACTTACACATTGAGTAATAAACACAAAAACGGTTTGTAACTATTAATTAACTGAAAGAAGAAACGTTGTTACATAACATGAAAATTTTTATATCACTTATAAACAAAAACAATGTAACATCTACTATCTAATAATAATGCCGGTTGTCAAAAACAATTTATACATTCCCAACACTTCCCCTCGAGACCACCGGCACAATTAGGTGAGTCCCTTTGTCAAACCAAGTAATTCAACACACTTCAAATGCTTCTGTTTGGTTAATGGCTTCGTCAATATATCTGCAGGCATCTCCTCCGATGGTAAATGTTGTAGATCAAACACTCCTGATTCGACGATCTCGCGAAGAAAATGATGTTTGATGTAGATATGTTTGTCCTAGAGTGGTAAACTGGATTCGAAGCTAGTTTCTGAGCGCCAATGTTATCATTTGACAATTTGGTAACATCAAGTCGACGGAGGTAGACAATCTCTTTCGCGGCTTCACTTAATGCCATGTACTCCGCTTCTGTTGATGAAAGCGCCACGGTTCTCTGCTTTCTTGAATCCCACGATACGCAACCACCGTTCATAGTAAAAACGTAACCGGTGAACGATCTTCGGTCGTGGATAGATCCAGCCCAATCAGCGTCAACAAAACCCTGGATGATATCTCCGTCGTGTCGAAACAATATTCCGAGATCTGCGGTCCCTTTTAGGTAGCGCATGACTCTCTTCGCTGCGGCCCAATGTTCCTTTCCAAAACAGTTGTTGAATTGGCTTAGAGAACTTGCAGCATTAGCTACGTCAGGACGCGTTGCTACAGCTAGGTGAAGCAATGCCCCGACCAACTCACGGTAAGGAGGCTTCGGTCCGTCCGATGAAGACCAAGGCTCCGACTTTGCCAATTTCACACTGACGTCCAATGGTGTGGATACTGGATTGTACTCTTCCATACCATGACGTCGCAAAATATCACGGATGTATGTTATTTGACTTAGCTTGATGTTATCACCATCCCGTTCGAAATCAATACCGAGACATCTCTTCACTCTGCCAAGATCCTTCACGCCAAAGCTTTTGCTCAGGCTGGCTCCGAAACGGTCGATTTCTTTAATGTCACTTGACATGACGAGGATGTCGTCAACATACACGACGATTAACATTAAACTGTCATTCTTTCTCTTCAAGTATAGACACGGGTCTCCTTCAGAAGTAGTCGCTCCGAGTCTTCGTAGTTCTTGATCTAAACGTTTGTGCCAGCGTCCTGCTTGTTTCAGCCCGTAAAGCGCCTTTTTCAGACGACACACTATATCGTTATTCTTCAGACTACTTAACATACTTTTCGCTTCAGAAATTTCCCTGCAATCCGGCCCTTTCTTCCTCACCATGTAATGTAATACCTCGTTCATCATCTCGGGTACTTCAAGGTATACTTCTTCTTCTAAAATACCATTTAGATAAGCAGTAGTAATGTCGTACTGCCTTATGTGCATCTTTTTACGCACTGCGATGGCAACCGCTAGTCGTATGGTACTCAAACGTGCCACCGGGGCATACGTTTCCTGATAATCTCTTCCTGGTTGTTGTGTGAAGCCTCTTGCCACAATCCTGGCCTTCCGCTTCTGGAGAATTCCATCAGTGCCATATTTGTTTCCGAGTACAAATCTACTGCCAATGACCCTCTTTCGCTCTGGTCTGTCCACGAGCTCCCATGTGTCATTTAATAGTATTGATTTGACCTCGCTCGCCATGGCCTGAAGCCACTCTTCCGACTCTGGACTTGATAGCGCCTCAGTAATTGATACTTCGGTGTGAAATGCTGTATAGACATCATCTCCGCTATCAGCATCTTTGGCTACGTTGTACTTCTTTTTAGGAAATGGCAGTCGTGACATCTTCCCCTCAGTGCAGATCTCACATGTGAAGTCCGCATTCACATTATCAACGCGCAAGCCTCGCATCACGCAAAGATTGCAGGTTTAAATGTCTAAGTCTTTTGTGCCAATCCTCTAACGAATTTACGGTTTCGTTGATCGCCTTACAACTATCGCTATCGCTTGTACTACCTTGGATGTAGTATAAGCCGTTCGCTCGTTCCGCGACAAGCCCAACCTTGCCTACGTTATCAATAATTTCGGCTTTCTCTTTATTAAAAACCACCGTATAACCCTTGTCGGTTATCTTGCTAACGGAAACAAGATTCGTACGAAGATCTGGTACGCACAGAGTATCATTAAAGTTCACTTTCTTTTCATACCCGTCAACATTTATTGACACTGGTACGACACCTCTGGCTTCAATCTCTGTACATGAACTGTTCGCTAAGTTCAATTTTCCGCCCCCGTGTGTAATAATATTCGTGAATGCGTCAATGTCTTTGCACATATGTGCGGTACAGCCACTGTCAATACACCATTCACTGCGTTTTACTATTTTGTCCGCACAGAGAGCTTCGTCGCGTTCGCGCAAATTTGGCGCTGCAGTCGTCAGCACAACCAGCACTTTGATATTTCGACTGAATTGTCTTCGATTTACACTGTTTCGCAGTATGACCGGGTTTTTGACACTTAAAACATCTAAAAACTTTCTTCCGATACTGTTTTGAACTTTTATCTTCATCGCTTTCACTTTTATTCTTTTGATTCCCGTACTTCCGGGCCAATAACGCGTTTTGAACAGAATGATTTTTATCAGTTTGCCTTTCGAGCTTCGCACTCTTTTAATATTTTTACGCGCAATGCTTCCGGCGTCGGAAGTTCTTCTCACGAAGTAATCGCACACCGAAAATTATCAAATGAATCGGGTAAACTTCGTAAAAGCATTACCGTCAGAAGATCACGGTTTATTTCGATATCCATCTCGGCCACAATATCGAGAAACTCCTGTGTACTTTGTCGAGCATCATCACCGTCCTTTACCTTGTGTGAAGTTAGTTGATTGAGCAATGCAACTTTTCTCATTGGTCCTTTTGATTGATGAATTTCTTCCAACTTAATCCAAATTTCCCGCGCTGTTTCACATCCCTTTTCCGAAGGACTTATTGACAAAATAATGTCCGACTGAGCCTTGAGATCACTCTCGGTCCAACGTCTTGCAGCCTCGATTGAGTTTGCATTATTTTCCAAAACTTCAGGTTTGACAGAACTTCCATTAACGTAAGACCAAAGGTATATAAAGGGAAGAGAGTTAATGTACATGAAAACAAGCGTGGAAGTCAAAGTTACCTCGCCGCATTAGTGCGCTACTATAGGCCCTCTGGTAGAGGAGTAACAAAGTAACTTAGTGTAGAATATAACCTTTTTTAGATGCTTCCATCCCGTGCATGGCAAACACTGTTGTCAGATCTAGCGCGAACATTACTATGCTAAAAGTGATTGACAGAAGCTGTAAAATAAAGAATTAAATGAGGTTTTTTTTGTTTCAACGTTCCAACTTCCATATTATATCTATATGGAAATATGGAATATTATTTTTTAACAAAATAATAAATATCATTTGTTATGCTTGTGTACCTACTCTACATTGTATTTTATTTAGAAAGACTACAATAAATTGTAATCTAATTTATCGAATTGTTTAGGAGACTCAAATAAAACAATATCGTCCTGAATTTTTTGATAACGTTTAAAATTCAATACAATATACTATGTACTAGTACCAAAGAGTAATATTCTCTTTGGTAAGACCAAGCGTCATTTTTTATTAAAATCGCGCGCATCTGGATTTTCCAGGTGTCATAATTTTCTTTATTCAACGGTTCAAACCGCACAACACCATTCGAGTTCATTATTCCACTTTTAATAAACGTTGAAAGAAAATACAACTTCAAACGAAAAAAGTTCACTTAACTTCAAAAATTGGGATCACTCTTTTTGCATAACTTTATCCCTGGGCCCATAACCTGTTAGAGATATGCAGTGTTCGAAAGTTACACATTGAGTAATAAACACAAAAACGGTTTGTAACTATTAATTAACTGAAAGAAAAAACGTTATATACATAACATGAAAATTTCTATATCACTTATAAACAAAAGCAATGTAACATCTACTATCTAATAATAATGCCGGTTGTCAAGAACAATTTATACATTCCCAACAGTTTCTTTTTATCTATTACCTTAAAATTCAATAAAAAACTTTGAAGTTACACAAAATGATTCTAAATCCTCCACTAACTGGCTGAATAATAATAATTTAAAGCGATTCAAAGTTTGATCGACTACAAATTCGAGCGCCTGCAGTTTATGCCAACATTTATGCACATTTAAAAGTCATTCCACTTATGTAGTAGTTATAAAATATTCTTATGAGCGATGGGGAGTGTGCTTTATGAAGGGTTACGCCTCGGTATGTCAGCCAACCCCCAGGACCGCCTTTGTGGACTTTCAATTATCAGGATTGCATAATATATTAAAAGCTTTCAACATTCCAATGTATGTTATCGATTGAAAGTGTCTACCGTATAATATTTACCTACCACTGCTAGTTTATGTGTTCCTAATAATTGAAGCTAATAAACCGCTACGTTAGCTCAACTGTTTTTTTAATTGTGGGTATATTTATAACCCTTTTACTTGTAATGGCCGTAAATGAAGAAGATAGGAAGCATCTAATGATTCCGCTAGTGCTGTTCTTCCTATTGAAGAAGGTGAAATTTTTTTATCTCACGAACCACAGAGAAGATACAAGTTTACCGGCATTTCTTCGATGAAGATTACAAATTAAAATACTTAAAAATTACAAATTCTATTAATGTCACCCTTTCTGCCTTCTGATACCCTGATAGTTAAAAGTTCGTTACAGCAAATCTGGAGCTGAATGCGTTGGCCAATAACCGCTTGTTCAGTGAAGGATTTTTATTTCGCCCAACTATTTATTAAAATTAAGCGCAAAGAATGGTAAGGATGATGGGCACATTGTAACTTCGGATACAAATTTTCAAAATGACGTTTCATACCAGTAGTAAAAGTTTATAAACAACATTTTTCTATATCAAGCTAAAGCTCATCTCATTCCACTAAATATGATTGACAGCTTAAAGTTCCGATTTCATTTTTTGTAATAGCTTATAAAACCGTCATTTTAATTTTTTACATAGACGGTGGTTGATTTATCATTTTACACGTTTCCAGTTTCATGCAGAAGCGATTATCGTTGCCCGGAGGGCCATATCCACAAGGAACTGGATAAATTCCAAAACGGAATAATCTCTAACTTGTATTTAACTCATGTGTTCCTGGCACCTTATATAAAAATTTTCTGGAAAAAGCTAGAAAATAGAATTCAAATTTTAGGGAAAATAACCATAATATTAATAAAATAACTAATACTTTTTTTTGGGATGTATGTTCTATCCTTTACATAAACAGTACAATTCACAATATGAAATAAACACTACACGTTCATTCTTTTAGTGCGACAAAGATAGCATCCTGAAATTGAGAAAGAGAAATCGTTGAGTTACTACGCAAGTCTCCAGTTGCTCACGCATTTATTTGAATGGATATTATGAATTAATGATTTTTTAAAACTTTGCCCCCCTCCAGTAAATAATAGATAATTATATTTATACATAGTTATATGGCATTAAAGATATTAATAATTATTATTATTTGAGTCATTTCTACAACTCGCAGAGTTCCTCAACTTGACATTTTACAAAGGCATAAAAAAGTATCATTAGGCCGTTTTTTGTTATTTTCGCTAACGTTTCTGCTTGTAGTTCAGCTTCAAAGGATTCGTTTTTTTCCCGTGAAAAATTTTCGTCGTTGGACAAAAAAGGGAAGGAAAGGACATATTAGAAAATATGGTTCAATATCAAAAGCAACTTTTCGTTTGTCTTTTCCAAACTTATTTTTAACGATTTTAACTAAAATGGAACTTGCTTAACAGTGTTTAATTGAAACACGATCACTTTCCAGTTTTCGTACTATATTTATATACATATATTGCATACATAAACTCTTCAAGCACTACAAAGACTAATACATGACAGGAAAAATTAATGTTAAGTTCATAATAAAGACGACCTTCCGCTTTAAGGAAGCGGTAGTAGATGATTAATTACCTTAATCTTTGTCTTTATAATCAATAGAGATCTCTATCCTTACACAAACTGTAAGTATTAAATAACGATACTGCCAGACCAGGCTCTACGGTCGATTTGACGGCGGAAATATTTTCTCTGTAAGTAAATAGTGTACATGCTTTCAGTTGGACGTTGTACGTATTATCAAAGAGCAATTATTATATGGTCTTTGGTATTATTGAGTGTCACACCAACGATAATACACATGTAGCAATATCACTGTAACGTTTATGGGTGAATAATTGCAACAGTTTTAAAGCTTGGCTTGGCTTGATATGGGTCGAATAACCTTTATGAATCCTCAGTTGCAATTGAGATATGGGGCTAAAAGCAAAGAACCCTAAATCTAACTCCTTTTACTTCCCGAGTAAGAAGTAAAAGGGAAGTATTGTATTAGTGTTCCAAAAAAAAAATTTGACCTATGGAAATTTTTACATATCTTTGCGTTTCTGAATACGTAGATTCAAAATATGAAAAAAAAAATTTCCGTCTGTCGTCTGTAGTCTGTAGTTTGTCCGTACACATTCCTTGCAACGCTCTAAACTCAGAAACTATTAAAGTTATCGAAATGCGGTGTTCGCCAATGGATTGCATTCGGGCCAAGGACGAACGTGCTGATATTACCTTTGATGACGTCACTTCCGGTATAAGCTAAAATGGCGGCAATCATTTTTTTATAAGATAAAGTTGCAGTTTTTTTATTTAGTTTAAAAGAGTATTTTTTTCTGAATTCAGCTATAGTTATTTTTTGAAAAAGGTGCTAATACGAGGGAAGTCTCGTGGCAACTTGCCAGAATTTTTTTGGAAAAGAGTGGAGAAGCGTTAGTTGCCGATGTATGAAAAATGTCAATTTCTTTATTACAAGCAGATAGTAAATCCATTTGATTGAGCAAGATTCAAAATAATTGCCAATTTGAAAAAATCGGCATGGAAAATATCTAGGAAGTTGGTATGAGGGATAGGTTGTCTCTTAAGAAGAGAATTCTCATGGAATGTCCTTAGAGAAACAACCTTAGAAGACGTTAGATAAAATTGCGAAGAAACTTTAGTTGTTCGAAATTGTGCCAAAAACATGAGATTAAGAAAGCTATAAAACATCCCACCATGTAGAGCCAAGCTTCTAACTCTACACGCCCTAACTCTACAAACTCGAACTTCACAAGAGTAGTCAAAATATTTGGCTTGGCCATTTCGTTACTACAAGAACTATTGTATGTACATTGTACCTATAACAGAAAAGTAATGAACAGTGAATAAATTTTACACTTTACGCTCATGTGAATGTAGCAAAATGACCAAGCCATATATTTTGACTAAGGTGTAGAGCTTGTGAAGTTCGAGCTTGTAGAGTTAGGGCGTGTAGAGTTAGAAGCTTGGCTCTACATGAGATCTGATAACTTTTTGACAGTGCGAGCCACAGTTTCGTCTTGGCAACATTTTACATGAAAATGTTTTTGGTGGGATTTCACTTCATTTTATAAGTTGCTTATGACAATATTTGTTTCTTTTTTTGGGATGTATTTCTTGCACATCAGAGGTTTGCCTTTTTTCTTAGTTGGTTTACTGTTTATAATAAGTGATAGATCAAGGCGATACTTGGCTCTTAGGCAATTATATTCGACTATACCTGACTGTTGTGCTTTAATACTACTAAAGTCGATATTTATAAGGTGACTAGAGTACTACATAAGCATGCCCACAAGAGAACGTGGATAACTCAATATCAATGAGAGCATTGTTCAAACTTAGCCCTTGGCTTCTATGTATGGTGATAGCATACGCTACACAGATTGGAAACTGTTCACGGTGCACGAATGTTCTAGTGATAATTTCAAATTTCGATTTTATAGGTGATAGTTCGTGTCTAAGGGCTAAGACCATTATTAAAAATTATTACAACTCTTTTCTTGCTTTATTCTTGTCGTTCGAATCCCATCCTACTTTGTCAATAATGCCTATAGCACCATTGAAGAAACGTCTATATTTCGTTTAAGCATTACTTTCACTCCTTTTTTAATAAATAACTATTGTTTTTTCTAAGCCTGCTGTCATAGAAGCATCTTCCTGATACTTTTCAATGCACTCGCGAGCTCTTTTTACAAGACATCTGGGACAATCGACATTATCTGTGGTTTTAAGTGTAATTTCCGGATTAGGAATAGCTTGCAACATGGCATCATTTAGTTGCTAAGCCATATTTCTAGTCGGCAACAAACAAACTGTCTCTGTAGGAAGTCGACTGAGACATTCAGCTATTTCGTGTAATCTACCTTCAGTAGAACCCGATTTCAGTGTAATTAAACGTTCGGATAAATATGTTTAATAACAAGGAGTACCTATATCATTTGTCAGACCTCTAGCATCAAAATTTGCGAAAGTCTCATACAAACTCCCATCCCCTAGTTTAAGGGGTTGGGGGGGGGGGGGGGGGGGTAAAAGTTCCAAGCTTTAGCACTTTTTTGTTGTTTGTGTACTAATACTAGCTTACATACACAGTTTCAGCTTTCTAGGACTTCAGGAACTACCCTAAGAATTTTGATGATCATCAGTGAGATGAGTCAGTGACGAAAGCGGGGTTTTTTAGATATCAATAAAATCTAACGTATAAGAGCTATGCAATTGAAACTTTATATATTGAATGGGGGGGGGGGGGGGGGGGGAAGCACTATTGTGGGTTCGTGGGTCTGGCGTTTTTTCAAGATTTCGTACAAAATTTATTTTTATTTTTAATAACTTTTGCCTTTTTTTCATTTTCCCAGGGGCGGCGATCGCCCCTCCTGCCCCCCCCCCCCCCCCTTAGCGGCGTCCTTGCCACAAACGAACGAGAAATCTGCCAGATTTGGATATGGTAGTATGGTAGATAACGGCTATGAGCAATTACGAGCGGAGCTTAGTAAAACATGGCACCCACAAAGGATGAATCGAAGAAAATGTTAATTACGGAAGAGAACCAATTTTACCAGAAGACAATCCGTAAGAGGAGGATATCAACAGAGTTTTCATAAGAGCCGGTAGTCTTAAAAGACAATTTATTCTGTGGAGCAAGGAAGTGGTTTCAAACAGTTTTTCTCAAAATTTTGCAATTCTCGTTAATCTGAGACTAAGTATTTCATGCGTTGATTGAAATCCTTCAATCAACGTTATAAGTAAGGTAGCTATTTCTTGTAAACTGCATTTATCAGAATCAAAAGAAAGAGTGTTTTCAAGGGTTTTTCTGTTTTATAGGAAGGCTCACAAAAAGATGTTTTATTCACTGCCAACAATATTCTGTTATATCATTTATTTTGATTCTAACATAGACAACGTTTCGCTTTATTTTAGGCTCTAAAATAAAAAAAAGTTAGGCTATATTCTTCGTGTTTTGAATTATAATTAAATGTTAGATTTGAGCAGAGAAGAGATCTTATTTTCTTACTACATACCTGATAAATAGCGTATAATAAATGTATATGTATGATTAAATGTAAGGGTAACAATTTTGAAGGTAGGAAGTTTTGATATAAGTATGTTAAATTAAGTTTTGATACTGTGTGTTTAAATTTTCGGTATCTGTTTTAAAGTTTATTGTGTTATTATTTCTTTTTATTTCCATAGATTTTAGGAGTAGGTAATCGCTTTGTTTCTTTATGTGAGATGTTTATGTTTTTAAAATCGAATTTGGTAGATGAGATTTGTTTTTTTAATATTGAAGCAGGTATTAGATTTTTACCTGTAGACACTATTGAAGAAATTAGATACGAATCAGTTACGATACTTCGTAATGCTAAACCGATTAAAAGCAATCTCACATTTTCTCAACGTCATGCATTAAAAGAACTTAAGGATGATAAAGATGTGATTGTCCTTTCAGCAGATAAAGGAAATGCTACTGTAATTCTCACTATGGAAGATTATAATATGAAACTCCAACAATTACTTGATCCACAAATATATAAGATTCTTCCTAAAGATCCAACAAATAAGTTTTTACTTAAAACAAAAAATCTTATTAAATATTCTTCAGTACCTGATACTATTAAACGTGAATTAACTAATACAGAAGCAGTTTCTCCACGTCTTTATGGTCTTCCAAAAATCCACAAAGCCAACGTTCCACTTCGTCCTATTGTTAGCACCATTGGATCTCCTACTTATGGTCTTTCTAAATATTTAACAAGATTATTACAACCTCATATTGGTCAAACGACGCACCATATTAAGAATTCAGATCACTTTATTGAATGCATGAAAAACTTTAAACTTGAAGAAGACATTCTTGTTAGCTTTGATGTAATTTCTCGTTTTACCAAAGTACCATTGATGGAAACACTCAAATACTTCAAGAATATTTTTCCAAAAGACATATCAATTCTTTTTCATCACTGCTTAACTACATATTTTCAATGGAATAAACAATTTTTTGAACAAGTGGATGGAGTAGCTATGGGTAATCCTCTTAGCCCTTTCCGTACGGTTGTCGTGTATACGCGACACTGAAGAATTGTGCCGCACGGGCGGCTGTCGTGTATACACGACAGTATATTTACTGTCTTCCTGGACGGCTGTCGGTACGTATACGACATGTATAAATTATATACTTTACACACAGACTGCTGTCGTATACGTTCCGTCACTAAAGCACTTTCTACTCAGGCGGCTGTCGGGTATAGCCGACACCGTCGATCATAGACGACATCCGGCGATGCGGTAAGTTCGGTTGGTATTCGCGCCAGTTTTGAATCTTTCCATGGTTAAGTGGTGCTGCCCCCATCTGCTTCCTTACTTGACCCATATTATAAATTACTGCATAACCACACACTGCTTCCCCGATTGTTGGAAACTCTCTACAATAAAACCTATTCTGAAGTCTAAATCCTATAATACCATGTCTGACTTACGACCAATCAGCTTACTACCAGTTCTTTCGAAAGTTTTTGAAAAATTAGTAGCACAACAAATCAGAACTCACTTGAGCGACTACACAATCTTACCTGCTACACAATCGGGGTTTCGTGGTGGACATAGCTGCCCCATAGCTCTCCTGGACATTACTGATGATATATATCGGGCTATCGACAATAATGACATTACAGCGCTAATTTTATTGGATTACTCGAAGGCTTTTGATACTATAAATTACGAACTACTATTTTCTATCCTACACTATGTGGGGTTTGGAAGGAATGCAGTTACACTATTCCAGAATTATTTTTCCAATCGGCAAAACCAGGTTATATTTAAGGATGAATGCTCCAACATCAAATCCGTACTATCAGGGGTGCCGCAGGGATCAATACTTGGCCCTATTTTTTATACAATATATACCGTAGGGCTCTACGATAGAATTAAACATACAAAATTCCACATCTATGCTGACGACACCCAATTATACAGGGCATTTAAGGTTTCGGAACTGAGACATAACGTTGATTTGATAAACCAAGATCTGCAAACGTTATAAGTATAAAACATCACAAGACCACAACCTGCATCTAAACCTACACAAATGTTGCGTCATCTTATTTGGTAACCATCGTGCACGACAAGAGGCGGAGAAAGAGATCGCGATAACGATAAACAATGTTACCTTACCACTTGTCCGTACTGTAAAAAACCTTGGCCTACACATGGACTCCGATCTACGTTTCAGTTCTCATATTACAAAACTAATTCAATATTCAAAACTATTGTACGCTAGCATAGACGGAGTATTTGGTCTATGACGCTAGTAGCCATATTCTAAACATAAATTTAAAAAAGCTATTATGCGAGTCGCTTGTACTGTCTAATTTTAATTATTGTGACGTGGTATATAATGAATGCCTAACTGCGTGGGACAAGAGTAGGGTGCAAAAGGTGTTTACGATTCATACATGGTATTAGGAGAAGAGAAAGGATATCCCATATGATTAGCAGAACTGGTTGGCTATGTATGCGCCACAGACGAATTTTCCACTCGTACATCACATACCACAAAATACTCGTTGATAAATGCCCACAATTTATATATGTATAGTAAGGTAGGCTTCAGAACGGACGTACACCATATAAATTTAAGACGTAGGGACCTGTTAGACATCCCGTTACACAACTTGGAACTATTCAAGAGATCCTTCTCATACAACATTGCTACGTATATTAATAGATTGCCAAACGGTCTTAGACATAAATCTAAAATGATATTTAGGAGCGAGGTCAAAACCCTGATTTCATGCGGTAAACTTTGTTAATCACATTATCTAAGCTTAAAAAGACTACAACTAGTGGAGTGACCGAAGCTTGAGGTGGATACAGCGGCCTGCACTTAAGAATGGGGCTCGTTGGAAAACAGACGTCCACCTATTGGACAAGTCTGAACGAGAATCCCCTTTCTGAAGTACACATTGGCCATATGTTATTCTGGAATATAAAATCATCATTTTAGTAGGTGTGCCAATTGAAACGGGACGGGGCTGGTATATGCTATTTATCAGGTATGTAGTTAAGAAAATAAGATCCCTTCTCTGCTCAAATCTAACATTTAATTGTAATCCAAAACATATACACGAAGAATATAACCTTTTTTTTTCTTTAATTTTAGAGACTTGATAAAGCCTAAAATTAGGCGAAACGTTGTCTATGTTAGAATCACAATAATAACAGAATATTGTTGGCAGTGAATAAATAAAACACCTTTTGTCCACCCGAGGATTGAAGAATCATTCTTATTTTCATTCATTTAATGAATAAAATTAGAAATAATCCTTTTTAGTTATTCAAGTGTATAACAGAATAGGGTTAGAACAATCTGTCATGAACTAAAATACTATTCTATACCAGTTCTGCAAGGCAGCAGGTCCTCTTCATGCCGCTTTACACAAGGTATCAAGCAAAGTATTTACGGCACTACATTCTACGAGCTGTCATATGAGAAGAAATTGATTTTTATCTGCGGCACAATCTTCGCATGACACATTTATGAAATAATGAAAAATTGCAAATAAGAAAGCGTACCTATACGAAATTATTTATTTGAAATTAATTTAAGTACATAAGATGTCATGTTTCCAATCAATATACCTACTCTTGAAAATTCCTACATTTAAGTTAATAGCTTTGTCCACTTTTATTTACGTTGGAGAGCACTTGCTGTTGGAGTCTGGTACTTGTGTAATGTGTATGAATTACTTTTTAGTTTTCTTACAAATAAGTAATCGTAAGGTTTATAATTATGAGGTAAATTGCTTATTTATATTTTTGTTCAGAGAATCGCTACCTCGTATATAGAGAAATTGGAAATTACAAAATTTTACTGACGCCTTGTACGCGAATAAATCTCAATTGGCCAATACCGTCAAAGAGAGATTGATGAGCGCCATAGGAATCGATCACGGGATTCGAATAAATTTATCATGCATCAAAATTTGTTTTGCCTTCTATCACATTTTATATGTCGCACCTTTTTACATTATAATATTAAAGTTTTTCTTTGCGAAGTTTATTTTTCACTGGAATTTTGTGAGTTGTACATCCGTAACTCCTTCCGATTGACGTTTTTATCGCCATATTTTGATAAAAAAAAAATGGACGTTTTCTATTTAGTAACTGGCAATCGACCTGTTTCTACTTTAATAAAACCAAATTTTACACGCCACCTCCTGCATATTAACAGATTTTGTGTAATTAATAGACAATTGTATCTCTAAACACTTTCAACTATTATTAGAAAATAATGAAGTCTAAACAGAAATGTTTGATGTAAATTAGACAATTTAGAGACTCTCTTGGAATTATGCGTTCCTAGTATACTAATGTTGTGTACATCTGCAACACTCTAATTTTTAGGATTACATAATAATATGTATTTTTTAGTCGTTGTAGGCTCTCGTACTCTTTCACCTTCTGCTGTCTTGATACAAGTGCTCGCATTTCAGCACCCATGTGTAACCATACTGTTAATGCATATATATATTACATATATGAGACCCCTCCCACATGTGAAAAGTCTAGCTAGAACCGTTGATAGAACTTTATTGATAAAAGAATAAATTTTGAGGGAAATAACACCGTTCATAAATTACATTTATATAGCGTAAGAGGGCTCAACATTTTATTTCGTTTTACTCTGTTTCAGAAATTGCGTTTCTTTCATGTTGTAGACTTGAACGTCTAATTAATTTCTTTTAGGTCTGTGCAAGGAAAATACCATTGAGCGCGTTCCACTGCAATTTCTTAATGAGCGTGAGCGAAAACTATTATTAAAATGTATGAAATAGAAAAAAATTCTTTACATTTATTGTTATTAGTTGATATTTACCGAAACCTTCTATCGAACCTCTCAAGAGCCTTGCAGTCCTGTCACAAAAGCGAAGATGAATTTTAGAATTTAAAATAAGGTTTTTATGGATGATAATTTTATTTATTACTTTTTCCTTTTATTTTATGTTTACTTGAATAATATGCGCCATGGTGCAGGTCAATTGATCACATTTTAAGGTGATCTTAAATACTGTTTATTTATTAATAGGACTTTTTAAATATTTATTTCACGTCAAATAATTATTGTATAATAGAAGCTACATAGGAAATATCTTCAACCCACAATTTATTTATTAATTACTCCATTGTTTTGGAATGAAAAGAAAAATACGATCTATCAAGTTTGAAAACTGTTGAATATCGTTTAGTATAATCGTCTAATACGTCAACGTTTAAATCATTCATATAAAACAGTCCTACAATGATTTTAAGTCTGGTAATCTCCTTCGTTTTATGCTAACCGTATATAAATGGGGAAGATGGCGCGCGAGTGTGACTCCTTTGGCTTTCCTCAAGCCAAGTTTCTTCGTGACGAAAGAATCTTCCATTGTTGAATGTTGTAGGACAGTTTTTGGTTAGGAAAATGAGATGTATAATGACCAAAAGGTGTTCCGTTCGACGGACAGCTGTCAGCCGTCTATCATATGTGGCACTACGACGTCACAATCTCGCACTTTTTAACAGGATAACATAATAATCGAGGAGAAGTTGATAACCGGTCCTACACCTCCCAAAAATATTCCCACTCTTCCGTTGCCGGTTGCCATTCTCATACGAAATACATCTTTACAACTTACAGTTACAATACAAGTTTATGAATTAAATAGTATTTTGAAAGTTGTAACTTATAATGTATTATTCAAAAAAGAGAATAAGAGCTTCTTTTATTGAAAATTTGAGAATAATCTAAGGGGAAAAATTCTTCTTTCATTCTATATTTTTGTGTAGCATACAGTAGCAGTACCTGCTTTGCGAGCTGATTGCCGCGTTTGAGAGTCCCTGTTCCCCTACCGACTAGTAGACCTACCTGCATTTGACAAAAAGTTATTTACTTATATCCATCGTAACATTTAATAATTTTTGTTTCAAGATAAAAAGTTCTACGTTGTAAGCACGCGTGCTGAATATTTTATTCAACAAAAAACTATTGATTCATGGAGACTGCTTAGTTTAGAAATTACAGAACGTTAATTTTACCTAATTAACGTTAGAGAAGACTATTATATACAGGGTGGTCCACTTTTTAGAGCATTGATCTTAAGAGGTGATAGAAAATTGAAAAATAAGTGAACTTTTATTAATAAACATATATCTTTAAATGCTTAATAACTGAGATATAGTGGGTACCTCAAAGTTGAAGAAAAATTTCGATTTCTATTTAATAATCACTTTGTTTTTAAAGGTACAGTTATAATTTTTCGTAAATAGTTGTTATAGACTACAGGCCCGTATCAAAAATTGATGGGTCATTTGAACCACCAGGAGACCTATGTAGAACGATAGAAGGGCATCAAATAATAAGATTCAGCACTATGCCGTCACTTGTAAGCTGTCCAACTGAGTACAGGTGAGAATTCAAAAGTACAGGTAGACCGGGTATATTTTGGTCATATATTTTTGTACGGCATTCTCACAATCAATAGATCCATGAAAAATAATGAGAAAACGCTTAGTGCCGTACAAAAATATTGCGCCACAAAGTCGGAAAAATTTTTCATTTTCCGCCGATTTTCAGGGTAAATTTGGTCATTTGATTGTGTACGGCATCGGTTCCATACAGTTTCAATACCTCTTCTAATTCATTATTCCGCAACGCCGTACAAAAATCATGGTACAAGGGGAAAAGATCGAGGGTTGCAACCTCCTCTCTTCCGTGGTCCGTCCGGATCATTTGACACAACATAAAATTAATCTATTCTGAAAGTATTTTGTGCATAGATAACATTTTTTCACATGCCGTACATTTTTGTTAGTCCAACAGTCAGTAGAGGGGGAAAAACGTGCAGAAAATTCCATGTAACGAAATGTACTTTAGGGTGATAGTTGGTACGATATTTTTTTATACGGCATTCAAATAATTTATTTGAATTTAATGAATTCGTCTATGAAAAGTCAATGCCGTACAAATCTGAAAGTTCATATTAATAAAACAGTATGTAATCATAATACTTAATAAACACTTCTGTTTTTTAATGTAAATGTTTCATCCGTACATATATTGCTTAGGAGCGTAGGATGTATATACAGACTGTTCAACGAAAAGCGCCCAGGAGTATAGCGACTTCAGTGGTGTTATAACTCTAACAAACCACATATATTATTAAATGGGACGGTCTTTGCTACAATTTGATGAAAAAAAAATCTTTTACACGCAGTCATTCGTTTGTTGTGACGTAATCGACTATTTTTTTAAATTGCACGAATGCACGATCTAATTTTTTTTGTAGAGAATTTTACGTACTTTTCATCTATGTAAACATTTATTACGATTTTTTTATTTTTTTTTTATTTATTTTTATTTTTTTTATTTGTCAGTTCAACCTTAGAAGTGTTATACATGACATTTTTGGTGTAAAATAATTAGGCTACATAATATTTACATTACTGTTGCCATTTTAAGAAATTTTTGAGAAAAATGTAATAAACTAATTCGATCTAGTACGCCGTTACATCAACACTTTTATAGAAACAAAATTATTACACACAATAGTTTCTTGCATTTTTCTCAAAATTGTCATAAAATGGCAACACAGTAATGTAAATATTATGTAGCCTAATTATTTTACACCAAAAATGTCATGTATAACACTTCTAAGGTTGAACTGACAAATTAGCATATAGGTAATCGGAAAAACTTCTTTCGGCTATCATAGCGCCATCTGTCACGAACTTCAAAAAATGTTTCAAACAAAAAGTTCCTATTTGTTAACGCAGAATTCAAATCTGCATAATAAACTGGGGGGGGGGGTGCTATTTAAGATTACGAAGTTACCCCCCTCTCCTCCCCACGTGGGTGGGAGTGGAGACTTTCTATTACTATCAAACAATAGAGTCTTAAAACATTTTTTAGACGTATTTTTTCTTTTTCCAATGCGTTTTGTATTTCGCGAGATATTTGGGCGGTACGGGTGGTCTGAAACACCCTGTATACATACCGTTTCACTTCAGATAGAGGGCATAATGATTAATGCATATTATCAATTGTTCTCTTGAAAAATATGTTAATGCCGTACAGTATCAGATGACCATAAAGTACCCCTGCAATGGTAGTGTCATTTTCATCAGCCAAAAAATATGGTCTGCATTAAAATGTACAGCGTTATTTTTTTCTGGTTTATTTACCTAAATACTATTTAAAACAACAATAATATCTAGAAAATTGCTATATTTAATTAATCTATGATTATTTAAACTTTGTAAATAATTTCAAAAATTGCATGTTTTATATTTCTCTATAATTTTTTTTAGAACAGTTTCTTTTGAATGGCAATATTATATAACAATTGTTTTTAGCAATATGATGTTGAAAAAAAAGTTGCCGTACAGGATCAAATGACCTTCCCCCTTTATAAATGATGTATACAATGAAATTAAGATAATTATCGATATACATTCAAATGAACAATAATTTTTTGACGGCATTATTTTTAGTAGTACTTTTGAGTGCTAGATAATGAGATAATGTTTTGGAACCGATGCCGTACTGTTTCAAATAACCCCCCCGGACCACGGAAAAGAGGAGGTTGCAACCCTCGATCTTTTCCCCTTGTACCATGATTTTTGTACGGCGTTGCGGAATAATGAATTAGAAGAGGTATTGAAACTGTATGGAACCGATGCCGTACACAATCAAATGACCAAATTTACCCTGAAAATCGGCGGAAAATGAAAAATTTTTCCGACTTTGTGGCGCAATATTTTTGTACGGCACTAAGCGTTTTCTCATTATTTTTCATGGATCTTTTGATTGTGAGAATGCCGTACAAAAATATATGACCAAAATATACCCGGTCTACCTGTACTTTTGAATTCTCACCTGTACTCAGTTGGACAGCTTACAAGTGACGGCATAGTGCTGAATCTTATTATTTTATGCCCTTCTATCGTTCTACATAGGTCTCCTGGTGGTTCAAATGACCCATCAATTTTTGATACGGGCCTGTAGTCTATTATTTTGTTAGGTCTTTAAACTGTGTAAATTTGATGTATGATAGACTTTATGAACATGGTCGTCGGAGGTCATCCTGATGTTAAACCTTTTGGATCTCTTTTGTTTTTTATGTAAATGTATACTTAAAAATTGTCAACAAATGCAAAATTTTGTTTAGAAAGTTTTTTGTCTCGTGGTAAATTTTGATTAATGCACTCCTTTTCGAGAAAACAAATAAAAACTAAAGAAATGTTTTCGGTACAAAAATTCAAATATTAAAATCATTATATCCATGAACGGCCTAAAATGTCAAATAAATTTGACACTCAAATTGCCCGATCTTGTAGTCTCCATTGTATTTGAATCTTTTGTGACAAAATAATGCCAAGATTATTCAGTAATACTGATTGTGCAGACGAGGGAGTAGTCAGAATTCAGCAAGCTTGTCATCAGTTACGAGAAAATCGCCATCATATTTTGGCGGCCATTAATTCTATTTCAAGAAGATGCCAGATGTGCATTGAGGCAGAGGGCCTTCACTTTGAAAATTTACTGAAACTTCCTCGACCCATCCATTAGTATTTTTTTTGTTTAACTTTAGAATTGTAAATAATGAAATGTTTTAAAATAATTTTCAAGCACTTATTTTAAAAGTGTTCAAGTACAGGATAACCGTTTCAGAAAAAAATTTACCACGAGACAAAAAACCTTCTAAACAAAATTTTGCATCTACTGACAATTTTTAAGCATGCAATTGCATTTACATAAAAAACAAAAAAGTTCCAAAAGGTTTAACATCAGGATGACCTCCGATGACCATGTTCATAAAATCATACATCAAATTTACATAATTTAAAGACATAACAAAATAACAACTATTTATGAAAAATTGTAACTGTAAGCAAAGTAATTATTAAATAAAAACCGAAATTTTTCTTCAACTTTGAGGTGCTATATCTCAGTTATTAAGCATTTAAAGATATATGTTTAATAATAAAAGTTCACTTATTTTTGGATTTTCTCTATCACCTATAAAAATTAATGCTCTAAAAATGGGACCACCCTGTATGTAATGGTAAAAGTTGACGCAACATAAAATCATGTGATACATCTATCTGTGCAGAATTCTTAAATCCGTTTTTGCAATCTTTTGTTAGAACTTGAGGACAAAAGTAATGAACGAGAAATCCCAAGATAAGGTCTAGAACGTAAAAGAAATTCTCACCCTAAAATATTTATACTTATAGAAACCCCTAAATTAGATTGATAGCAATTGAAAGTATGTACCATTGCTGGACTTAGATAGCAAAACTGTTCAAAAGACTTAGTATTTATAAAATGCAAGAAAATTCTTGGTTCTTGCTTATGTTCATACTCCGGTTTTACTCTCTTCATTCTCGTAAATTTATTATCATCATGCACAAATAATGCCTTACTAACACGAACAGGACCGACATTTATTACCAAATAACTCAAATGCTGTACATACAATCATGTGTAAATAGGGACTGCTTGTAAATAACAATAAAAAGAACAATATTGTTCAATTAAAATTTATGAATAGGCAAATAAATTTCTCCACCGGTATTCTACAATCTTTATTTTCGTTCTTTCACGTCCTACATATCTCTATCATCTAAATTATTTTCATGCTCCATGACCAACGTTCCATACATTCGCATTCTGTTTCAATTTTGTTTGTAACTTTAATTCAACTAAATATATTCGCAAGGATGCATAACTAATCCTGCTTCTGGAACTGCTGGAACTGTTCAACTTTTATGAAATAAAAAGGAATTGATTATTACTGGGATCCGATACTGAAGGATCTGAAATTTGGCTTCAATTTGAATCAAAATCTTACATTTATATTAAATTACCTACAATTTTGCTCTTCTTCTTGTACTCAAGAATCGAATAAAAAACTCTTTATAATAGCACCCACCTTTTCGATCTTTACGATCCTTTCGTGCCTTCTCAAATCCTTTCATGGTTAACATCCCTTGTTGGTTCAGTACAATGTAACATCAGATTGGAAGCAAATCGAAAACACTAGGCGACGAGTTGACGTAACTTAGGAAAAGATGAATTTCTGTAGTAACTCCCTTTGATTTGACGTAGATCTCAAATGTTGGCTGTTGGCCTGTGTTGTTCCTAGCACCTCCACCCGAAATTTTTCACTAATCCTTTCGCGTGCTAGCGAGTCTATATTAAGGCGGATTAGACATTTCTCTTGGGTTAATACCAAATGGCAATGAATATGATTTTACGTTACTCCAATATGCGTTAAGAGTGATATCTTACTTTCCCTGGCGATGGAACAACTCGCCGCGGTCACCTAGTCAACATTTCGATGAACACTCACATAGCCACAGATCAACTCGCCGCAAATTGCACACATTATCTACCCTTTTATTGATAACGAATAATTTAAATTGACCTTTAAATTTCATTCAAGCCATATTCTTTATTATACAGGGTGTCCATTTAGTAGCCCGTTCTTCAAGTACGGCTTTATTGTTAAATTTACTAAAAAAATAAATATACGGGATGGCAATTAGGTTGGATGAAGCACATTTGCAAATTACTTAGTTCCAAAAAGTATGGTAGGTACATAAAACGTATAATTTTTTTAATGGAATGACCCACTTTTTTTAAGCGCAAATGTAGGGCCCTTGGGTGACCTTTTTAGTCGCACATTATTTTTGTATTAATACACGGCGTTGCCAAGTTATTAATGAATACATATTTTTTTGCTAAATATCAACCCTTCCATTATGCGTTTGTATTTTTTTAACGTCTTGTTTTTGTTTTTACGTAAGTTCGGTGGTGGACTTGGGTTGAATCAGAGTATTCAACCGTGGCGAAACATTAAATTATTTCATACAGGACGTTCACTTTTTTTTGCTCCACACATCGATATTTTCAAACTAATTTTTCTTCATTTTTTTAAATAGCACACCATATTTATTATTGCATATTTGGAATCCCCGGTAAACTATACCTAAGTGCGATAGCTTTTTCGTAAATAATTGAGATTTTCTATACGAATAGTATGATGAAGGATGAAAACGTACAAATTACTGCCTACAGATGATACACACTCAACTAAAAATAAAATGTAACGAAATTTGCCTTACTTTTAGCAGAGAATATCAACAAAGTGTCTACTTTTAGTTTAATTATTATTACATGTTTCTGTATTACCTCCTCAATTAGGCATAGTACACACAGTCCTCCAGCAGGTCGCCACCCAAGGTTTATTAAGTGAATAGGTTGCCTCAATCGCATAGCTTGTAGGTGATCGCTCGCAGTGTGCAGGGAGGGTGCAACGTCACTGCCAGTTTCACGTTATAGCGCGCTCTCAGTCTGTTGCATAGGTAATATATTTGTCTGTTGCACACTTGCAGTTTGATATTGTTGTGTTTGTTAACAAAAACTACATAAACTGTTATAAAAATTCTTTTAATTTCTATTACATTACGTACTTGAATAACGCTAAAATTTTCTTTTTCTTTCAAATTACATTTCCTCATACATACTTATATTTCTTTGTCATAAGTGGCAAAACAAACCGAACCGGCTGATCTAAATTTATAAAATCCTCTAGGAACGTAGCTATTTGCAGGAGATGTCAGGTGTCGTGTCCAGTATTTTGTTTTAATACGTCTTTTTCATCGTTTCATTAGTATTTGCAAATAGTTCACAGAACCATCTGAAGATTGGCAAAATAAAGCAAAGATTCTAGAAACATATTTTGTCAAGTACAATGGAACACATTTTAAACAAGAAAAAAATATGACAAAAACTTTAGTTAGTAAAATTGTTAAGAAGAATGTCGGTGTACCAGAATGTGTAATTCAAAGTTTTATAATGCAAAGAACATTTATCAGGATAAAGTTCTTGAACTATAAATCAAGCGGTTTAAAAAAATCAATAAAAAGGCATGCTGAACCAATGAAGGAGAAAATAAGAAAAAAATATAAAAAATTGGTCTAACTTAAACATGTATGTACTTATTTTGCGTTGTGATTCATTTACTAAAATATACCTACCTACAGTTTTTTTAAATGTGAATTTTTAATTTAAAAATGAAATCATAGGTAATTTTCAGGCACGAAATAAGAATAGTTTACGTAATAACTTGCTTTGTTTATAAGTAAGCATAAAATATACCGTCCACACTTGACAACGGAATTCGTATTATCTTAAAATTTAAAAAGATATCGACCTACTTGTAGGTATAATTTATTGTAATAAGTAACACTTTTGCACTTTTTTGTATAGAAATATGAAACGAAAATACAGCAATTAGTTACTTTCAAAAAAAAATGTACATAATACCAAGAACTTAATTCATACACTTACAAAATATATTAAAATTTCACTATTCTAATTCAAATTTAATGGTAGGCGTATCTACAAAAACTTACGATGACGTAGCCTTACTCAACCAATCGAAGTAAATCTGTTCATTGAGGCAACCTATTCACTTAATAAACCTTGGTCGCCACCACTGAAATATAAGCAACCTGGAACGCTTACGCTTAACTTACAGCCGAGCCGACAGAAAGGGAATTATTGTAGGGACATTCGGTCTGTGTCTTACTCATTTTTTTTTATTGTATCGTATACGTAATAAAAAACTAGTTTGATTAATCGTAAAACAATGAAAATGCTTCAACAGCTTAACTGTGAATGAGTACAACAAGGACACAATGTCCCTTCGTTTTGCTATCGCACGCTCGGTTTATTTCCTACAGGTTAAATGCACCGTGCGCGTTCCAGGTTGCTTATATTTCAGTGGTCGCCACCTACATATTATATACCAAAAAGTTGTATGTATTTGACAAATCTTATATTATTCTCTATGTTTCTAACAAAAGCAGGTTTTTATAAAATTTGTGTTGTTTTTACCTTCATTGATAAATTTGGAAGAAAAATGTCTACAGAATTATCACTGCAGAAACAGAGCTGCAAGTATTTGAAATAAAAGTTATTGAAAAATGACTTCAAATACTTTTCAGTATTTCAAGCACTTTATTTCAAATCCTTTTTAATCTTAGTACTTGGTACTTGGTATTTGAAATACTTGCTCGTTGTATTTGGATTCGGTATTTGGTTTTTACTAGTATTTAAATTACTGAACTGACAGAGGCGCAAATAGAAACAGAGAATGTTGAAATAGGTAAAACGCGTGTGATTTCAATGAATTCTTAAATCCCACTGCAGTGTAGCAAGATTGCGAGATACGTGTTGAATCACAGTAGTCCCTAGTTAGTGAGTTTTGAGTAGTTCAAATACCTCAGAAGTATTTCAAATAAGTACAACACCCGGTACTTGAAATACTAGATAAGATTTGAAATACTTTATTTGTGCAATTGTTCAATTACACTTTCTAGTATTTGGTATTGGTACTTCAAATCCTTTCCTTTCCTAGTATTTGGTATTTGAAGATGCAAATACCTTAGTTAGGTGATATTTGGTATTTGATAATTGAAATACTTTTGTTCGGTATTTTGAACAGTTCTGTGCAGAAATTCCATTTGAAAATTAAACAGTCTTTGATTTCTTTAACAAATACATAGTTAGCGTTTGTTTTCATAGTGAAAAGCAATGGTGTATACAATACCCGAAAGGGTTGACATTATTTCTCTTTTTGTTAAAAATAATAACAAATAGTGCACTGAATTCATCAGCCCTATTTAAATTTTAGGGGTTGTACTTACAGCGCTAAGGGATGAAATCATTTGAGGTTGAAAATCATGACAAAAATTGTCCCCTTTGATATAAAAATTGACGAGTTTTTGCATTTCTCAAAAAAAAATTCCTAGTCTGAAACCCGTCTGTTACCTTTTCGTTGGGCCACCCTGTATACCTCTTTAATATAATTTGTATACATGAAGAGAGGATATTACAATTTAATATTTTTTTAATTCAAATTTCAATACAAAATCGAATCTAGCTTGCTGAACAAAACAAAAGGAGTGTATAGGCGATAAGCTAAGAAATTAATGAAATTTTTCGATTTGCAGGAGATCGAAATTATTTTCCTGTTTCTGACACATAGAAGATGGCTCTATTTACTCTATTGAAGTCAAACCACGAAATTGGCACAATTCTTTTCTATTTCAATTAATTTTAGTGCGTAGGGACACGATAAAACCATCGAAATCTGAACACACAGTAAGATTTTTTTTAATATTCTGAATAAAAGTTACTGGATTAGATTTAAATATGCGAAACCGTTTTTGTATTTATACAAATTTTTGTTTAATTTCGTATTGATTATGTTTCATGTAATTTGCAAACTACTGGCGTGTAATTGAAATGTATTTGTACAACCATTGAATAACTTCACGCAACTGTATAGCTTTGGAGTTACGCCACTCATACAGGGTGATTCATTAAGAATGTCCAATCTCTGAACTGTAGATTCCAGACCTCGAAATATGATGATTCTGCCCAACATGCCTTATACAAATATTGATAGTTTCCGAGATACCGGGTGTTTAAAGTTTAAATATGAATTTTGATTTTCGCAATAACTTTCTATTTTTTCACAATTTCTTTTTGAAAATTGGCAGTTTTACCTTTTTTTGCATGAGGATTGCCAATTTGGACTCTAATTTAGCATTGCTAATAGAGGGCGCTAGTTATACTTGGTTGTGTTTAGTAAATCTAAGCAAAAATTTTTTTCGGCTGAACTATTAGCAAACTAATAATAAAATATGGAAAAGCGTTAGATTCTACAAAAAAAAGTTACTCTTGTTTGATTCGTGTAACTCGATCAGTTATCGAGTTATTTGCTTCTAAACAGTTCAATAAATTTTAATTTAAAAAAAAATGTATTCTCTAAATGTGTAACAACAATAAACTATTATTTATGATCCGTTTTCGCAAAGATCTCTTCATATCAAATAACCCTTGTCTATTATTTTTAATCACATTAATTAATTGTTATTGCGAAAATCAAAATTCATATTTAAACTTTAAACACCCGGTATCTCGGAAACTAGCAATATTTGTATAAGGCATGTTGGGCAGAATCATCATATTTTGAGGTCTGGAATCTACAATTCAGAGATTGGACATTCTTAATGAATCACCCTGTATATCTAGATCTAGATGCACGTGATGAGTATTTGATTAAATAGATCAGGGAGCTTGAAGTTTTCAGTACTTGGAATTTGATCATGGATAAACTTAGTGGAGCTTGTGCTATATCTTCGCTTATTTTAAAGTCCCCCCCCAGGCTCTAGTTCTATATATGCGAACAATTGGTTGTAGTACCTACTTATCGCTTTTGATTTCTATGTAACTTACCCCAAAAACGTCGTATGAAATGTCTTTTCTCTTGTCATTTTCACAAACGGCAACTAATATTTCTTATTGTACTCTATTTTCTTTAAATGAAAAGCCGTCCTTACCGTTACAGACTTTACACATTGTTTAAATTTCAAAAAGTGTGTAGGTAATTTAAATAATTCAAATTAAATTTGTTGATACGATCTTAGTTTATAGTTTATTAAACAACTAACAATTTTTATGAAATGAAAAGCTACAAAATTCACTTCATCAGTATTATCAAAGAGTAATACTCTTTGGTATTATCATAGTTTAAATATTCAAGGTATTATCCCTTATTGTGGACGATAGTGGAATCTTGTATCAGTCTCGCGAAGCTGTTGAGATTGAAAATCACAGCGCCTCTTCCAATCGACGAACGAACCGTTTTATATAACCGCGACACACTGCAAATTCATCCTTTATAACAGGCGAACAGAATTGAATGATGGTTTATTTACATTAGAACTTTCAAATATTTTCCATCAACCTAATAAAAGACTTATTAACATGTTCAGGATAGCAGCTGACGATATTACCACAGTCTGTGATATTACTCTTTCAAATTTCAGACTGATGAGAGCTTAAAATTTTAAATTTTAGGATATGATTATAATGGCCGAGTATCAGATCACATTTAAAAATAAAAACGTTAGGCTCACATTTCCTTTTCTTCTTTTTATTTTACCCTTTTAAATTGAATTTTTTCTCATTTTTTGAGTCAAGATATTAATGAAGTCTATAGGTTTCCCAAATGTGAACGTATAATAGAAACGCAGTATTGTTGGAAGGCGAGTATGTTTGTAATAAATGTAGAACTTTTCGACATAAACTAACGTTGTTGTCTTGTCTACAATTTTTTGTGTATTTATCTGATGTATTTAGTTTTACTTTTTGGCAAAGTTTGAACATTATGCTTTATATATGAATCTGCACATTTTATTCTTTTCCTACATATGTCATAAGCACCATGATAAGTATTTTTGTTGAACTTACAGATACATCTTCTACAAGTGAGAACTATGAGTAAGTACATACAATGAAATTTAAGTTTCCGCTTTCCAAACGAGTTCAATTATTTATAGCTTATTTTAAAGTTTTCAGCTTTTGTACTTATATGAAAATTTATTTTGGCCATAATATTCTCGCTTCGAATTACTGTTACCCGAATTCAATAGCTTTTGTGATCCAATTGAGGGTTCCCGGATATGAGCTGCACTTTTTGCGTTAGATAGTTTACGTTCAACGCAATTGTTTAAAACGGAAATGCATGCCAATTAATCGTCCACGAAGTATGTTTTTGCGTATTTTAAATAATGATATCCCGTCTCCAACTTTACGTATGAAATAAACTCTATCGATTACACAATTTTATTTTGCTCAATCTATAATTCATTTATTGATAAAGCATTTTAGCTGGTATCTATTATACCGAACTGACAAATTTTTAAATAAAGAACGTAAAGTAACTCTCTCTCTCTTTATGTTGTCATCAAGGTTGGAATTTTGTCTGCAATATTCAAATAGAGTAGGAGTACGCATTCGTAGTGTTCTTAAAAAACTGCCAAAATAAACTTCTACAGTGCATAAAACACATCCGACACTAAAAGGTTTTTAAACAAAACTTTTTATAAAAAAGTAGTTCCCCAACTACAGACAAAAAATGCTGAATATAAATTTTTTTTTTTGATTAATTTATGTATTTCTGGGTAACAAAGATGAAATAAGGGAAGCAGCTTTATTACAAGTGAAAATACAATTATTTTTTTGAATAGATTTTTTGATTTATAATTTTTTCATCGACTAACACCCACAATTTTATTAATTTAATTTCTTGTACCTACTTAATATACCATATATTTCGCAAATATTATAACGAATATAATTTACAATTTGATTCTGGGATGTAAAATATGGTTGTAGGGCAAATCGCCCCATGACACATCGCCCCCGGACGTTTCGCCCCGTCACTTCGCCCCCCGGATAGTTCGCCCCCGGACATTTCGCCCCCCAGACAGTTCGCCCCCGGATATTTCGCCCCCATACACTTCGCCTCCCAGGACATATCGCCCCCGACAATTTCGCCTCCAAAACATATCGCCCTCACACAATTTCGCCTCGCAGGAAACCGAACATTAGTTAGGTGTACTATAGGTATAATCTTGAGTTTATTTTTTTTTATTTAGCCTAACCTACAGCATATACCCCACCCACCTTGTAATATATAACCTATTTAAGTACCGTACCGGATTTTGAGCTTAATTTTCTATAGAACATAATCAAAAATAATTAAAGTAATACTAATAACAAAGTTATTGCTTCATCCGTTATACATATACAGTGTGTCCACATTTCTACGCTCACCATCTGTAGAGCTATTAGAAGAAGTAGAGCAGCGGTTAAATACTTAGAATGTTTTTCAGGGTTTAATACCCGTGACAAATCTCATTTCAAATTCTCCATAATTTTCGTAGATTTTCAAAACACACTTCTGGTTTCTGTATTTCACAGTGCTACTTAGCACTTGCATACCTTTAAGCTTACATTTATGATGTGCTATTACAGATAAATACATGTTTTTGTTAATATCTCTCCCATAAATAAAAATTTTTTAGGCATGTTATACATTTCTGAAAATCTCTTTTCAATTAACTAATAAAAATTCTATCTGCTTTATGAAAACCATAGCTGGTACACATTACTTGTTAAAAAAGAGAACGGTGGTTTTCTGATTACATCAAAAGTTTGTCTTGAAAATTTTGTTTTTTTTTAATTAGTTGAAAATCTAAAGACGTTGAAGATAATTAGAAATGAGATTTATCGCGAGAATTGAATTCTAAAAATTCCCTATTTAACCACTGCTCTACCTCTTCTAATAACCGAGATACGTGAGCATCGAAATTTGGACCACTGTGTATGCTAATAGACAATGGATAATGGAATATTGAGGTGATGTTTCGGGGGAGAAACATTTAAAGGCGAAATGTCTTGGGGGCGAAATGTCTTGAGGGCGATATATTTCGGGGGCGAAATGTTTGGAGGCGAAATGTCTTGGGGGCGATATGTTTCGGGGGCGAAATATCTTGGGGGCGATGTATCAGGGGGCGAAATGTCTTGGGGGCGATATGTCCTAGGGCGAAATGTCCGGGGCGAAGTGTCCGAGGGCGAAGTGCCGGGGCGAATTGACCGCACACCGTAAAATATCTACACTGGTTTCCGGTACGTTGTCGCAATGAAAAAATAACGGGGAATAAATTACACGAAGTGGTGTATACATATTATACAACACTTAGTGGTCTTGGTAAATTAGTGGTTTTAGTAAAATTTAGTGAGGTGGTGAAACGCTATAAGTTCTGGCTTGTTGACAAATATCAGAATGATATTAGGCTGAACACCGTTAACCAACTCTCAGGAGTCATACTCAACATCTTCGACGTGAACAATCGTTTTTGCTTTTGTAAACAAGAAAAAAGAAAAAACATAAAGAACCTTTTTTTAACATGATAACATGGATCCCAAGGCTAAGTCCTTAATTGGCTTTCAGCTAGAACTTGTGATTTCATGACCTTGCCAAATTTTAATAAAACCAAAAAACTTAATCCCATCGTCCACGTCATCAAGCTTTGAAAGTGGTCTACCATTTGTTAAGGCCGAAACATGTGTAATCATCCCCCTCTTTATCAAGCTTTTATAAAACGTTAAATTTACAAACTGAAGAATACTCTTAGGAAAGACTCCATAACCCACATCCAAATTGGAGCCCCAAATGTAATTCATTTAACATTTTGTATAATTTACGTGTAATAGGTACTTCCATACAATAGAGCAATCTTTCAAGATAACTCTCCTTACGTGTGCTTGCTGTGCAAGTACCGTTCATTAACTTTTCAGATTGTGTATCGATAAGTGTTTGAATAACACCAAAATGTAAAAAAAATGAACAGCAAATTAGATCAATAATAATATAAGATAATTTTGATTATTGTTCCCAAATAAAATTTAGATAATGAGCACATTGTATAATTATCAAAGTGCTGCACGACAGAAGACATCCTAGACTCAGGCGGCTTAATTGGCGCCATTACACGTTTAGCGAACAACCAGTGAGAAATGAATCTCCTTATTAAACTGTATAAAATTAAGTGAAATTCAACATTACAATAATTTATAACTACATTTAAAGTTTGAAGTTTGGTTGCTGGATTGAATATATTAAGCAGCGTCACTGTATTGCCGACAGTTTTTTATTGCTAATTCCTTCTGAACGATTACCTTACCATCAATAGGTACGGGTCTAGGACAAGTCAGCGCCGCCGACTCATCGCGGCCGATTCATCGCGGCCATCTCATCGCCGAGCCATCTCATCGCCGGCCAACTCATCGCCGGCCAACTCATCGCCGACCAACTCATCGCCGACCCATCTCTTCAAAATTAAAAATTGTTAGTAGTGGAACAACATAGCATACAAAAAGCCGCGTAGTGGCAATCTATGTTTAAGTTTAGCATTTTTTTACTTCCAAATTTTATTTAGTGTTGCCATTTTGTATCAATTTAAAAAAAATATACTAAACCTGCAAATAACCTAGGCGCTTTAATGGCAATCTACGTTTAAGTTTAGCATTACTTTTATTTCCAAACTTTTTATATAATATGAATGTTAATATCACGTAAGTATTATTCATTGTCTATTAACGCTATCATTATCGATTTAAAGCTCTGTAAAGCTGATTATCAATTGATTAAGATTTAAGGGAATGTTAATGTCATATGTTAATGTAATATTTTGATGATCGGTATTGGTATTTATACAAACAAGTAAAAGAGGATAGGTAAGAATGTGCTGAATTTATCGAAAATAAAATCGGCGATGAGTTGGCCGGCGCTGAGATGGCTCGGCGATGAGATGGCTCGGCGATGAGATGGCCGCGATGAATCGGCTGCGATGAGTCGGCGGCGCTGACTTGTCCCATTCCGATAGGTACGTACCAACTGCAATTGGTATATGACGCTTAAATTAAAATAGATGTGCGCAACACCATTACATGTTCCTTGAGTGTTGACTACTGCCTTGACGGCCTGCAGGTTGTATAATAACAATAACAACCAGTTCTAGTCTCATCATTTAATGCACGTGTTTTCGAAAATCATGCCATTTTCATTATTTCAAAACTTAGATTAGGAAAGAGAGTGGATAGCGCACACACAAGTTTCAACTGTGGTCAATTGACTCCAAATCAAGGTCACCATAAACGGCGCAATATCGGTCGATCTATATAAAAAAGGTGACATTATCTTAAAAATAATAATGCAATTTTGATTTTGTTTTTGCATTTGTAGTTAGTAAATGAACCATAAAATGCGAAATAAAGAGTGTTATGAAAATCTCTCCAAATTTCCACGTTTGGCATCAATTTGCAGCGTTTATTACTTTAGAGGATTTGAGAATTTTACCTACGGCACTGGAAAAATGGTTCGAAACTGCACCACATCAACTTCCGCATCATAAATATGTATTCAAAATATCACTTTCCTTGAAATAATAAATTATTAAGCTAAGTGTTTTTTTATTCGTTTTTCTGTTAGCGCAATCGATTTCGGTCTATGACCATCATCAGACTCGGCTATAAGAACATTATGATATAAGTACCAGCATGATGGTCATAGACCGAAATCGATTGCGCTAACAGAAAAACGAATAAAAAAACACTTAGCTTAATAATTTATTATTTCAATATTATTACATACCTAAGCTAAAAAATATGGAGAAATTCATAAACTCTATCACTTTCCTTATTATTAGCACATTTATTCGAATCCATACATTCTATTGATAACTAATATTGTGTGTATGTTTTATTTAAACTTTTGGTTTTGGTAATAATCTAGTTGGAATGAAAACATGAATTAATGTCAGTTTGTTTTTTAGCTATGTTTTATCTCCATACGACTGTTGCATGATAACCATTCTTAGACAACCATTGTCTGTAGATCACTATCACTTCTTTATTTAAACACTTTTGGAATAAAAATACCAAAATTCACAATGACTCCTACGCGTTGTTTCACTCCAAAGTAATGGCGGCCGCTTGGATTCAATCACACATGCGAGTGTATGCGTACATAAGCCGTGCGCTATCCACTCTCTTTCCTAATCTAAGCTTCAAAAGAATGATTAGTTGTCTTTTATTACTCGACGCACTCTGACAAACTTTCCCTTATTTTTGTATATCTCCAAAGTTTACAAAAAAATGTATGTGGTTTTGAGTGATTTTCTGATTTTTTATAAATAACTTTAAATTACGTGATGTAAGGTGCTGCAGTGCAGAAACAGAAGCCATAATAGAGCGTTAGTGATGATTTACGTCTACTCTGGATGAGTTTTCTTTTTGTATGGTAGCCTTATCATTGCCGAAGTCAAAAATATTGTTTTTTACCGATAATCCCAGTCCCACCTGGTGGTGGACATGAAAGTCTGATTTGATGGGAAATATCTGTCTTCCGGGATATTTAGCATGATTTCGAGACAGCTTACTATGTTTATGGAAAACAGAGTAAAGAAAAATTCTGGGCAGATTAATTGTTGGGTCATAGAGTAATACCACGTATGCCTCTGTTACATAGAAAAATGTATAAAATGTTGAAACCAAAACCGTTCTTGTTTCTTCGTCAAATACCTTCATACCATATTACTGCAAGTAGTTTTTCTTTCAAACTCTATTACTGTAGTTAAGAATATTATCTTGATTTCTTCCCTTAGTAAAACGAAAATACGTTCATTGGTAAATACTTTGAGACAATATGGTCAGAAACACAAAACCTCCCCCATAAGTTTGTTTATTGATTAAAATTTAAAGTTGATTGAAAAATGAATGCAAAAATCAAGCCTCATTGAAGATGTAGAACTTGATTGATTACAAAGTCAAGCTAATGTGTGTTATTAGACTTGAGATAAAAGTTAATTAAAATTTAGATTATGTAATAATTACAAATCAAGCTAATAAGTGTTATTAGACTTGAGATGAAAGATACTTAAATTTAGTTAGGTATGTGAAATTTCGACATGTTTCGCCAATTACAAATTGGCATCCTCAGGTAAGTGTTTTAATTAAGAATGGTGGTTGAAATTTGATGGATGATGGAGGCGGATGACGTGCGATGATGTTATAATAAATTACTCAAATTAAGCCATTGGGCGGTTTCATAGTCAAAAATTATAAGGGGGGCTCCAAAAAGTTAAAATGGGAAAACCATGTTAAATAAAGAAATTGTAAAAACATTAAAAGTTAAATTCACAGCTAAAAGCTGAGAGGAAATAAAATGACGACGCACGACATGTTAAAATAGTTGAAGACGTACACAAGAAATTAAATTACAAAATGAAGGTCGAAACGACCGGTAGAAAACAGAGGTTTTGTGTTTCTGACCATATTGTCTCATCACTTTACCCCTATTTGGAGAACTAACGTCCAACTTTATAGATCACCACAACGGTAAATACTTTATTGAAATTGAATATAATGTATGCATTAAAAACACAGAATATCGCATTTCTTATATCATTTATATATTTTCTTAACCTATAGTCCTTGGATCATGAGAGGCCCTGTGTATGTATAAGATGTTCCAGTTATAATTTCAGTTTTAATACCTCCCCTGCAATTGCAAATTTATCCTAAAGACATGTAGATACAGTTGAATAAACACTACTTACTTGAAGAAAATTGTCAACATAACTGGAATAGACAGAAAATCCAACGTCACTACTTTATTCTCACGTCTGTATATACATAGTTATATCAGAGCTGCACTTACCCCTAATGTTTTACGAGTTTGAATTTATAGTATTCAGAAACTTTAACGCCATGAAAAGGTCCAGTGGGTGTTTAAAGCTTAATGTGATACAAACTATGGAAACAATATATACTGTTGAAATCTTTTGCTAATCGCTAGTTACAAATATACCCTGATATACGCTGACATTTATTAATTGCAAAGACCATCCCCTTCGTGCTCATAAATTACTTTATACATTTTTATTCATTCTTATCCGTCCATTTACTTAAACCTCTTCGCTTACAATGTTAGATATACCTACATTATTATACAATTAAAAATCTACTTATATAAGGTGTTTTCTTTTTGCATCGCCACAGGGTTAGGTAAAGTCACAATCATCACGTGATTGAAGTGCCTTGCGTCATGTAGACATTTCTGCCTCAGGTTAATATAAAACTGAGAACTGAGTCAAATTATTTTTATAAAACGAATGATGTGTTATTGACAGAGCTGACTTAAGTTTACCACAACATGCAAAAAGAAAACACCTATAGTAGATACATTTTATCAATTTTATTGCGAATGTATGTGAAAAGGGAACCACATTGACTTGCAAACTTCATGTTCATGTATGAGCGAGAGGATTTCTCCAGTTTCAAGAATCTTTGAGATTCGTCAAATAAAATTGACAAGACTCCTGAAGGATTTGTAAAATCTTTTTATAAAAAATATTTCACGCGAAACGGAATCAACCAAACGTTTTCTTCAAAGGAGTTTTATGAATATACATTAATAATACAATGTGAATGCTTAATATAATATACTAAGAAGGAAGACGATACCTGTCCCAAAATACCTCTGATATCATACCTAAATGTGATTTAATGTCGAGAGTTTCCAAAGTCCCTTGCACACATAAATTAACTAACGCACTAACAGAATTCCGTTTAAGATAATTTACACGTATACGTCGTTTACTCACTAATATAAATTTCTCTGTGCATTTCTCTTAAGAGATTATAGGTACCTAACGACGTAAAAATGTTTTACTTTTTTTTATAATTACCTTTGGTTTTTGATAATGAGAATTATACCGAGTAATTTAATTTTAAGATGGAAAGCCCTGTCCTATTTTAATAAAGGTTTCCACCTTCCTTTTTACTCAAATATATTATACATAAAGGCGAGGGTATTGTTGCGGTTTCATTCGTTTTCATTACATTTCCTTTTTATTCCCTTTCATTTGAACTTAAACGGTGCATTAAAGCGTCCAAAATTGTACGCTGTATTTTTCTTTATTTTACATTATTTATAATATTTTCCAATGTATTGTGGTGTACGAGACATATTGTGTCCTAAATCTAGATTTGTTACATCCGTAGCATTTGTGGTATCGTATGAAAACCTGATATGCGAAGAAATTTCAGTAAACATCTTAAACCCAATATAAAACCGATTCTGTATATGTACATAAAATGGATTTTATGGAGTATAGGCTAGAGAAATCTTATCCCGATTATATGTAACATTTATTGTACCTAAATCCGTTTTCTCAGTATTCGATTGTAAGCAGAATGATGGAAGACAGCTTAAATCGCCCTTCCTGTCTACATCGATCAATGTTAAAACATTGTGTAAAATTAAACGATTGCTGTTATTCATCACGAAGATAATACTGAGGTTAATTTCATGAACAATGCATATTGTGTACGTTAAGATAAAGATCGCTCCAGGTAGTTATTAGAAACCGGTTGCAAAGTAAAAAACGACTCTATTTCGAAAGTTTAATAATGCAAAATTATACTAAAATTGATTGATAAAAATAACGTATCCGGTAAAAGTTCTAATAGCTATACGATAACGACGTTTCATACTGTTTTTGAGATTTTCGCTTTTAAATCACTCATAGATACCAGTTGTAAATAGTCTTCAGAGTGATCAGTGATCACTTGTTTATTGCAACTTAGAGCAGAAACGTTAAACACGAACTCACTCTACCCGCTCTGGAACAAATTTTTGAAACTTGACGGGGACTATCTTGAAAGATCAAGTAATCGCATTTATTGCTTCAAATTATTATTCATTCACGTTATTTTTATAATACCTCGTGTAGTTATTATATTATTTTATGGTGCTCTTACATGTTCACGATTTAGCCAAAGTCTTGTCTTTTTTTTATGGCATCAAGTGTACCCATGCAGCCAGCAGCAATATGTATATATAATAATCATCTCTCTCAGTGCACTATATTCTAAGTCTCGCGTTGTTTATAAATGTTGTATTTCTTTGGAAGATTACCGGATTGTTAAGGCTTAGGATATGGCTTATGTTCATCGGAGCAAAAACTCCTTGGACTTTTACTAAATTATTGTAGAGTGAATCACACTGATGCCTAAAATTGCTACAATTAAAAAATATGTGATCCAGATCTCCTATTTCTTCGCAAGATTCACATTGGTTACAATTTACTATATTCAACCGATTCAGGTGGGCTGGAAATGAACCGTGGCCAAACTTCATTCGATTAATAATCGAAACGCTTCTCCTCGATACTTTTATGTTGCTGTGCCAGTTTCGAGTTGGGACATTAGGTTGGATATTTGTATACCTGGTAGAATTATCCTTACAATACTTTTTTTATGGTGCTCTTCCATGTTCACGATTTAGCTAAAGTCTTGTCTTGCATTGTTTCTTTTTTAAACGAAATTTTTACTCATGCGTTATAAATTTTAAGGAAAAAAGCCGCCCTTTTGAAAGTGCCTTTATGTACTGCGCACATTGTGCACCATGGGACATAAGTCTACAGTCGCTTTGATCTTCATAAAATCTTTCTTTAACCCGTTACTGCTAATTACATAGCCTAAATATTTAATTTCGTTTTTGAAAAATTTACATTTGCTGTGTTTTAAATCTAAACCCTGTATTTTGCAATCTTCAAATACGACCTTTATATGTACATATTTTCGAAGTGTTGTGTGTCATTCATGCCTGTTTCCACAATATCATCAGGGAAATTCATTTTCGTCCATTTGCTCACCTTGCCTAAACGAAAATTAACTAAAATTAAAGACGATCAGAGTCATTGACGTTATAGTTTTGTGATATTAAATTGCAGCAAACTACATTAGCATAGAACATATGTATAAGGTAAAGAAGTTCAATGCTGGGGAAAAGTGTGATAAGTTTCAAGTTGCCCGACCACAAGGTGGCTGAATGTTATTGAAATGTTTTATTGAAAAAATGAAGTCGAAGTTATGTTATTCAAATAACTTCAACTTCAACTTCAAAGACCTTTATTTTAATATTATAACCTATACCTCCTTTGAGAGTATGGAACCGTTCAGACATTCATATATGGCTATGTTGTCAAAGTGATCAGAAAATTTTTTAAATGCCGCCGTTCTTAATTAATACAGGGTGGGTTATTGAAAGCGAAAGAGGGCCATTTTCGGATCATTACTGTTATTTTTCGAAAAATTCCTGAAACAGGTCATTTTTGTATTTGAGAGGGACAACTTTTGAGTGTATTTCGAACTTTCTAACTTCAACCCCCTAGCGGTGGTAACACCAACCCTTAAAATCTTAAATGGAAATAGAGGTCGAGTAGCATATGATTTTAAATATTTAATAGTGTATTTGGTTTTAAATTTTGAGTGGTAGTTTTCGAGAAAATGTACTTTTTTATAAAACGTTGTAATACTTGTTATTACAAGGAATTTTTTGAAACCAACAATGATGTGATAGATGTGACATGTAAATTCACAAATTAATAAAATTAAATGTTGTCATTTCATTATTACTATAATCCTGTTAACGTTTTAAATAAAAAGTAAAGTAAAAAGTAAAAACCTTTATTGTGTATATTGTCTCATTAGAAGATCCACGCCAACGAATTGTGAACGAGTGCGGTGTTATTACGCCAGGAATACTCCAGAATGTGCGTTTTGAACACAATTTGTATTAATTGCATGGAGGCTAGAGGTCATCAATTTGAACATTTAATAAAACGATTTTAAGATAATTGCCTATTGACATTCCTGACGTTTAAAATTCAATTTCTCGAAAACTACCACTCAAAATTTAAAAACAAATACACCATTAAATAGGCTTTTAAATAAGCTTTAAAATGATATGCTACTCGAGCCCTATTCCCATTTAAGATTTTAAGGGTTGGTGTCACCACCGCTAGGGGGTTGAAGTTAAAAAGTTCGAAATACACTCAAAATTGACCTGTTTCAGGAATTTTTCGAAAAATAACAGTAATGATCCGAAAATGGGCCTGCTTCGTTTTCAATAACCCACCCTGTATACAATAAACTAGATACTCATAAAAATCTACTTTTAAGAAATAGTAATTCCTTAACAAATTTACCATATTTGTAGCGTTGTACTCTGTGACGGCAACATTGTTAAACCGTCGTTTCCTTGACTTAAACCTTACGGCGTTTTAGTACATTTAATAACCATTTTTCTCAAAATTTATGTATGCAACCAACATTACAGTAGTTACGCTGATTCCTATGGCGTTGACTCTCTTTCAATTTATATACTCTATGCCATGAGCTACTTCTGGCACCTTTTGGTTTTAAAGTTTGAAAAAACAAAGCTCAACATTTTATATGAGAAGAAATCACTGCTTAGAAGGTGATGTTTTCCATTATCCGACTGTTCTAAAAGTGATCAGAAGTCCAGATAAAAAACATATTAATCTACTTAACAATACTGGCGTATTGAAAATCCGACCGTAACTGGAAGGCGATTGTTTCAATTAAGGACCTACATGCACTTTGTAAAATAGGGCATGTCCTACACATACTTTGAGAGTCTATTGTGAAGAGCTTTCTGATAACACACAACTGGTTTATTGTGCTTTTACCTTTATACTTAAGTTATCCTTATATGACACTTTTTCTTACATTCCATACATCGCCCCTTTTTGCAAAAATTAATTATAGTGGCATAGAAATAACTTTCCATTGTGCGTTACAGTAAAAGTAAAATACAATATCGTTACATCTCAAATTCCTATTTACTTATTCGTGCTCAAATATGTATGTTACAGGGTACCTCGCACCTCTTGAAATAGATAAAGAGATCTATTTGCATTCCCACATTACCTAAGTAAACAATGCGTCGATTAAACCAATTACTCCTTGTTAGGGAGATGTATTGTGCATTTCATTATTTACTAATCCCTTTATTAGACTTTAGCCGGTTTTCTTTGCTGCACGCTGCCTAGCTTAAATCTACTTAAACGTGAATATGACACATATTCTATACAGGGATAGCCATTATAAATTACCCAATGGATATTTTCGTAATTATTGCAGATGCCTATATTAAATGTAAAAGTTGTAGGATAATAAGCGAAGTGTCCTAATTTATCATGAAATACACAGTGGCTTACGGGCTTACCGCATTTCGTAATTTAAGAAGACGATATGAATTATGTATTGCAAATAATGGTGGATACTTCGAACACTTGTGATTTATTTTTATTATTTATTTTAGTTAAGTTCATTAAATTAGTTTTTGTTAAATTGTTTATTAAAATAGTTGGCTTATTAAACATACTCATTCTCATAGCCTACTTGGAAAATATTTATTTCCATAACAATAGTAAATAGCTTAACTGCTACATGCGACATTCGACTTCTAATAACTCTAAAACGGTTCAAGCCATGGGTATCATATGGTATATTTTTTAAATCAGAAAAATATGGGCTTCATGAAAATAAAATAAAATACAGGGTGTTCCATTTAAAAAAAGTATAATTTATAATATATTTTATATCTCTTAGCTGCGGTAAGCCACTGTGTATTTCATGATAAATTAGGACACTTCGCTTATTATCCCACAACTTTTACATTTGATATAGGCATCTATCTGCAATAATTACGAAAATATCCATTGGGTAATTTATAATGGCTATCCCTGGACATTCAGTTATAATTTGAATAAATAATCAATACAGCTAAGATCCTTAATTTATTCCTATTGTAAATTAAGGAACTGCGCTTCCGTGACAACATATTTCTCTGATTATGTTCGACTTGGAAAATCACGATAGAACCTTATTTGTTCCACTACAAAAATGATTCCTCAGACCTTAATGAAATTATAATTCGAAATGTTCATTTTCGTCAATTATTTCCTCATTTTAATTCGTCCACCTGTAGAAATATGGGGCAACTACACGTATATGTAATAAAGAATATAAGTGTGTGCATGGTTTTTTTTTGTTACCAATCTTGCTATGAAAGTAAGATAATAATCATTTATTTTTCAAAGTAAAAACCATGCACTCATTCCACATTGTACTCGACAAGGTTTGCCAAGTTGTTATTCTATAAAAAGTGACGCCCTCTGGAGTCGATATCTTTGCTCATTCCTTAATCAGCATATAACATTTTGATAACACCCCGTTTCTAATAGTTTTTCTTCTCTAGCAATAAATTTTACTAATTGTTTCTTCAAACTTGTTGACGATTTCTTCATTTCGTGCTTCAAGAGATCTTCCACTCTTGGGTCACCTTTATTGGAATTACCACTATGATGACTTGCACCAAGATTTCACTGGGAAATAGGGCAACCTACTACTTCGTTCACTACCACCATTCTTTTATCAAGATACTGCCCTCTTTCGAAAAAAATTACAAAATCTTCAGTTCGTACAACATACATCCACTCGCCCTCCGTTCTTCAATACCTAGTACCTTTAATATTAATTTTAGGGCACAAGGTCACGGGACATTTCTTATTCCGATGTTCCTAAAAATATGTTGAGGCCCGCACTGCTCTCGGTTTCGTCTGTACAGGATCGTACTCTATTATTTTAAATGGAACACCCTATAGATTTTTATATTTTTGAAATCCATATTCGATTCTAGACCAAGTTTGTTTGGCCAAAAGAGCATTTTATTTCTTGATATGCTGATTTTGAACGAAATTTGTTGCCAAAGGTACTGAATTTTTTCTAACGACCACAGAAGAAATGCCAAAAGTCGACTATGTTAAATGGAATACCCTGTATATTTTATTAGCTTTGATTTTTGTTAAATATGTCCTATATCAAAAGGTTCTACATACATCAAAACCCGTTCAATAGACAGAAAAGGCAACTGTCTTAACTGAATTCAAACATATTTATGTGATTTGAAAGTTTACGTATTTCTGCTCATTGGTATGGTGATGTTGGGGCCTGGATTTACAACTACCTAGGATCCACCTGTAGGTTAGTTTAGCACTAATCAGAACATAATTGTTTTGTTGCGTAACTCAAAGGATTAATTATTATAATATATGAACATTTTTAACATAATTTTCCACTGCGTTCTGTCCTTTACTTCCTGTCTGCAGTATCTAACCTCCGTTTTTCTCAGTCTCATTTTTTTAACACACTGTCATCATTTTCTATGTTGTTTCCTAAACAATATTAATTTTACAACTCTTTCTCTCTTCATTCTTCGAATGTGATCCAAGCACCTTAATCTTTGTGCTTTTGTGAAGGTTTGGTTTCTTTTACAGCGAGAACACCTGTCAGCTTGATTTTCTTCAATCTTCTCTTCTCTTAAAATTCCTTTGTGTATTTATCGCTCCCTTCTCTCAAGACCTTTTCCAATTTTTTACTTAATGCTCACGTTTCAATGACGTAACTTACCTAATTTTAGGCTTTCGTATTTATTCCCACGATGGGGACCTTCTAGAGGAGTTGTCAGGAGGTAGTTAAAGAACTTTCTCGCACTAACTTGCCGACGTTTCGACTGGAGAGTCCAGTCTTTCTCAAGGCTCTAAAGAATTAGAAAGCCTTGAGAAAGACTGGACTCTCCAGTCGAAACGTCGGCAAGTTAGTGCGAGAAAGTTCTTTAACTACCTCCTGACAACTCCTCTAGAAGGTCCCCATCGTGGGAATAAATACGAAATCGATTCCGAGGAGCTTCACCTACCAAATTTTAGGCTTATCTCTGTGTACTGTCTGGATCCATTGATCAATTAATTTCATTTTTTCTGTTTCCCTTTACTATTCTTGCCTTTATCTCTTGTTCTTCTGTTTTTTATTTGTATTTTTCCAAAGGACGTTTATTAATTACCCTTATCGCTTTGTTAACAATAGTTTCCATTAATATATGTCTTGTTCTTTTTTAATTGGCTTCTATTCTAAATTTTTTGTGTCCATTCCTTGACTCCTTTTCTAAGAATTTTGAATTAAGTATAGTTGCATTCGCCATATGCAATTCCTGAAAATTAGAACACTAAGGAAGCAGTGGAGGTGAGAGATAAAATTGTATTAGAAGGAAATGTAAATGATATTCAAATGTCTCCAATGGAATTTTTTGGTTCAAATGAACAGAAAGATGATTGTTCACGCTAGGAGTTATAGTAAGGATATTATTGTGTCTCCGCAGTCTGCACAAAAATAACGAATATCCTGAGGGCGATTTATTTGTTCAGATAGTGAAGGAACAACTGTGCTGATAGATATATACACAATTATCTTAGCTTTTTGGTAGTGTAAAGTATATATAAAGAAGCTTAATGTATAAATTGTATTCAAGCATTGAAAAATGTATAAAAATGCTATTTCCTTCTAAGAGAATAGAAATAAACGAAGTGTGGTTCTTTAATTAAGTTTTAAATGGGTGATTTAATTATTGAACTGATATTTGAAGATTGGGCTTAATTAACGATAAGTACCAATTACTATACTTTATGTTGTAAAATAAAATAATTAAAATTTAGTTTGCTTAATTAATAAAGATTAAAGAAACGTTTTAATAACGAAGGCCACGCAAAGAGAAAATGACTTGATTATGCATCATTTAGTAGTAGGTACTCAAAATTTTCGCTAAACACTTGCATGAACTGTACTTTCCAGGAAGTTTCATTTACGTGGGGACCCATAAATTATTCGGTAGAGGTGTTTTTGAAATTGAGTTAACTGAAAGGCAAACAATGTTGGGTTAAAATAATAACATTAGGTATATTGTATAATTATAATTAAGTTAAATAAACTCTCCAGGACTATCTTGCTTAGTATCTAAAGAACCATTGTTAGAGAATAGGTTCTTTTACATACACCTAACTATTTTCTTAAAAAATCATACATTAATAAAACTGAGTTTAACCTTATATTGAAATTATTTTGGGATCATAAACTAAAATTCGTTTTTACACTGTACTGCATTTCGCTTTCAATTTGCCATACAGACTTTTATAACCAACACAAATAATTTAAAACATGGTAACGAAAAGCACAAATAACATGTTTGACCCATCTAATCTCTATTGTTAGAATAGGTATTAAAGTACTTTATTACCTGACCTTTACGACTGAGTAAGTGATTGAGTATAAATTAACGACAGACAGAGGGTAATCAGTAAATTGTACACATATTTAATACATTAAATGCAAATGTCCTGAGAAGTTATTTATATTTCAAAAAACATAATATAGACATTTCAAGAAAATTTATGTAAAGTATGTGATTATTTACCATACCTTGTGGCAGTGGCGGCTCGTAAACTTCGTAGAAGGTAGTGCCAAACTGTTCCCCCCCCCCCCCCCCCAACGGTTTTATAATTACAAATCTTTTGTTTCCATATATTTGAAAATTAATTTTAATCCTAAATATCTTTTCTTAATAAAAACTTTCGATAATATGGTCAATAATGAAGGTACTTTACTCTTTACAAAAATTATTTTTATGATAAACCTCGCATACGACTTTAATCTCTGATGGTTGGATTTTGGGTTTTAGAACATGCGGAACTTTTTATAAGGAATTAATTTTTTGGATAAAACATAATAAAAAAGTTTTCCATATGTACTCAACTTTAGTACGTAAATTGCATGGAAAAAGGTTTAGTTTAGTTAGGTACATACTTACTTAAAAGATTGTTTATTGTATTTATTTTACGTAGAAATTAGTCCGGTGTAAGTAAAATAGAAAAATTTGTTTGTATGTACTTATAACGAATTAAACACGGAAATGGCAAAGTCAATCACACAATCACAGAAAATTGTGCTAATGTGCCAAAGTTCTGATGGCTCAAGTTGCACGTATTAAAACGCTACACCAGTTAGCTCCTCCCACCCCTCCACTCTCCGCGGAAGTCCATACTTGCTAGAAAACCGAGCCAATTTTTATTTGGCACGGTGGGACACGTTAATTCCACCCAAGTCTTCTTAGTAAATTATCAAATCAATTACTTTTTTTTGTTTTAAAATATATGTTCTAGTGAACAAAATTAAAGATGTTAATTATATTTAAAGAATTGATAATTAGCTGATTTGTTGAGGTGGTGCCATGGCTCCTTGGCTCTTTATAGAGAGCCGCCCCTGCCTTGTGGTACGTATACTACAATCTTAAGATTTTGAGTGGTAAATTCTCTATTTAAATCGGAACTAAACAGAATGAGGTATGATTTTTAGGATTAATTATCACAGAATGCTCAGTGGCCACTTTAACAATGCTGTTAACATCATTATATTAATGATGGAGTTAGCAAGCAGACAGTCATTTTTCGTGAAACTATAATAAAGTTGTGAGTCACCAGCGTAGAATGCCCCTGAGCAGCTTCTTAAAACATTGTCAAAGTCGGCTGTGTATATTATAAATAACAGGGGACCAAGAATGGACCCCTGGGGGACACCATTGTAGAGGTTGACTTCGATTAAATTAAATTAAATTAAATCGCACATGTTGGTATCTGTTAAAGAGAAAAGAAGCAATTAGTTGTAGGGAAGACTCCCGAAAGCCGTAATATTTGAGTTTGGATAATAATAAGGCATAATAAATAGTGTCAAAGGCACGAGAGTAATCGAGTAGTACAAGGAGGGTAGCTTTGTTCTCATCCCACGCAGTAATTATGTCATTAGTAACCTTTAACAAGGCACTCACTGCGCTATGTCCTGATCTAAATCCAAATTGGTTAAGGGGAATAATTTCATTGGTATTTATAAACTCCTTAATTTGAGGGTGGATAACTTTTTCCAACACTTTGGTGACAGTATGCTGATACTGTTAATACCAAATTGGTTTCTATATTGGCCTAGATAGGGACATTCTTCTAAAATGTGGGGGACAGTTAGCTCTGCTGTTGTACATTGAGGACATTTTCTAGGTTTGTTTCCAAGCAATAGGTGATAGTGTGTAAGTCTGATGTAGCCTATTCTTAATCGTGTTATTATAATTTGCTGCTTTCTTTTTAGAGTTATTTCGTAAGGTGGTATGCTTATGTTGGGTGTGATAGCTCTAAGGTATTTGCTTTTGCTGACCATCTGCTCTGCCATTTTTGTCTCGTTTTGCCTTTTATTACGTACAGGTGCATCTTCTATGCGGACGTCTATTATGGATTCTGCCGAGTTCTGCCAATCCACTCGTTCGCAGCTATACTCCTCCCTCGCTGGTGTACCCTTCCGACGCCCTCAATGACGTTCACTACTATTCCTTGTATTGTAAGCTGGTTCCATTTTTCAAATAAGTATTCTTTTTGTGAGGCCGTCATCTATGAATTTATTGTTTAGGTGTTTCGCAATGTTTGGTGGTCCTACGATGTTTATATGTATCCTGGAATTTGTACAGAGCTGTGGTCTCACCGTGGCAGAGAGTTTCACCCTTTGACTCTTTCCCATTCCAAGCGCCAGGGTATATTTGGTGTTCTCCCCTAATTTTTTTTTCTCCGGCAGTGTGAATTCCCATGGCATTATGTGACCGATTGGTTCCCAGGCGGTTATTGCCAGTAGCTTTTGTTTTGCAATTCGTCATGTATCCTAATAATTGCTGGAATAGTCTATTTTCGATCTTACAAGAGCGCCTGCCTTCTTTTTCAGGGTATCCATATCCGCACCCCATGTGAGATTACACAGGGCCCGCATTCGGTTTAACATTCGTCTGCAATTGGTCACTACATTTTCTATGTGTTTCTTCCACGTGAACATGCAGTCCAGTGTCACGCCTAGAAACTTAAATTCCTTCACATAGAGTATGATTTGGTTTTTCAGATGTACTGTCTGGTTCTTCGTGTTTCGTCTCAGTCTGCAAAAATGCATGCACTTAGTTTTTGCTGGGGAGAAAATAAACCTTCGTGCTTCGGCTTCTTCCGACAGGATATCGATGTCACTTTGAGGCTATTATTATTATTTTTATACTAGGGGTAGTCCCAATCAGTAAATCTATCACTATACACCGCGACCTTTGGTCTATTGTGCTTCTCGCTATTGACTACCTACCCTTCGAGAATACCTGTATCTTTATCACTGAGTTCTGCTAAGATTCTATATAAACACATTGATATATAGGTCTTGCTTGAAACCAGTGAATCTTTTTCGATGTGCAACTGTAGCCGGTTCTGTTTCTTTTGGATTTATTATATTCAGTTAATCGGTTATTTTCTTTTTCATTTCAAGTAAGTAATTGTTTCTCGTCTGTGGAAGACGTTTCTCTTTCCCGAATTTTTTTGTATAAATCATACTTTGTAACGAAAGAAAATTTAATATGTTTATACGTTGTTACAGGAATAATATTATTTTTAATGGTATTAAATGTCCTCGTTATGTAATAAGAGCCGAAGCATTTATAAGTAAATCAGTTAGCGGAGAAGGCATACAACAGCGCAGGGGGTTAAAAATTTATTACACGTGTTCAATTTCACCTAAAATAGCAGTTGTTATGCTTCTTGTACCTTTTGGTATAATAAATAAAAGCTATACGGAGCAGCAACTGTTTCTAAGCAATCACGAAACATTTATTGATTGAAGCCTTTCACAAACAACTTGAATGGGAACCATTCGAAACAATGATTTAGGTTGAATTCGTCTCGTGCATTTCAATTAAAACTTTGCGGTATTTTTCATTCCGATGCAATTATACCTTCAAGTAAAAATGTTATTGGATTATTCTAATATGTTGTTCATTTAGTTATTCAACGAACCCTAAAGTAATTGGAAAATACTTTCAAAAGTATCTATTTTCCCTACGCTTTCTATATATTATCGAAATTAGTTCAGCATTTACAGATTAGAGATTAATGCAGTTATTAGTAGACTAATTTTTTTACAAGATTCAATTTTTATTATTGAAGTAAATATTATATTATAATAAGAATAACAGTAGTATAATAAGTAATTGCGATATACCTACTTAACGAGAATAAAACATTGAACGAATGAAACGTCTACTCGAATCTGATGAGACCTTAAGGTCATGTGTGAAGCTCCAATTTGTTCTCATCGATCTAAACGGACTTTCCGTTTAATATTTTTAATAAATAAATTCCATATAAAAACTACCAAATCTAAAGAAAGATTTTGATTTATCCTTCCTTCGCTTCGGGAGTAGATAATTGCGTGTGATGTATCATGGGAAATTGCACTAATTTTCACCGGCCAATCATAAGCTTGTTAATGTTAATTCAACTACCCCCGCCTAGAGAATACATTTTTTTAAATAGAAGTATTCTAGAAAAAACTTATGGAGTTTACGCTGGATGTCCATAACTAGACGGTTAACTGCACCCCTTTCTATATATCTACCCATATACAGGTTGTTCTTTAGAATCTCTAAACTTTCTTAGTGGAACTCCATAAATTGTAATAATAAATACAAGTAATTCCACTAAATGTTTGCCATATTTTTTAATTTTCATGAAAAACGCAAAATAAGAACAACATCCAGTCAACCCTCTTTTCACGAAGGCATAAGTCAAAAAGAAGATCAACTAGCAGGATTAATAAGAATAAATTGCGTGTATTACTGTGAAAGATGTTGCGAGTGGTAAAGTATTTTTACTTCATGGCCTAACTAAAAACAAAATGATAAAGAATGTGAAGTAATGGAGAATTAATATGGTCAATTAGCTCATTCATTAAATGTCTATATTTGTAAATTCCAAAGTCTTCTAAAACACCTAATTTGGATTTTCTATTGCAAAAATCTAAAAATTTGATGTTATTTTCTTTTTTTATAACGCTAAGGTCATTAGCGCTTCCCTTTTCCTTCACCTCTTTCTCATATCCTTTCATACATCCCAATAGTTTTTAGATATTTCATTACCTCTTCTGCACCTTCTTTGTTGGTAAGTATTTTAGTAATATTACCTTTTAGTGCAAAAGTATTTCTTGTATTTACTATTGCAGGGCATTGAAACACATGAGTCACCGTACGCCTATGGTCGTTGCAGAGTTGGCATAAAGGTAGGTCCGACGATGTAAGAATGTATGCTTGGGTGAGAGCCGTATGACCTATCCCCATTCTTGTCAGTTCCACCCGATTCTGTCTACTTATTTTATCGCGTCCCTTCCAGACCTTTACACTTATTTTTATTTCGCTCAGGTGGTTATCTATTTCAACTCCGCTCATCCTGCCACTTCTGCCTTAACTTTTCTTTGATTACTCTCTTTTGTACGCCCGGTATGTAGACCCCCATGTCAATCGTATTTTGGTCTGCAGCCTCGTGCGCTGCTACGTCTGCTGCCTCATTCCCTGGTATGACTTTGTGGCCCGGCACCCATAGGAAGATCACATTCTTTTCGCTATTTTTCAGATGCGTCTGCCAGCATCTGTGATATCGGGTCCCAGGGACACACCTTGCGCAGGCTGTTAATGCCGTCCGATACTATAATGTATTGTTTTGGCGCAGACACGTCCCAGAATTTATCGCCTGCCAGATAGCGTACTGTTCCGCTAAGTGAGCAGTAGCGTCTACCATCATGGCTGCTGCTACACCTCTCTGATTTTTGAATCCGTCTGTGTAGAGGACGACCGAGTCATGGTAAGTATCTAATACGCTTTCGAAAGCTACTCTGTACTCTTCATCTGCCGTCTCTCTTTTAGGCAACGCACTAAGATCGTCGGTTCTTCCCTAATCCACAGTGGAAATTCGCTTGGCTTTAGCGGATGTGGCCTAGGTAAGGTTAACCCTAGTTCACTGCACAATTTTAGCGCCCGGACCGGACGCCGACCGGTCTCGGGATCGTTGGCCTTACAAGGAATCTCGCCCTCTCTCCATTGGCAGAGTGAATACCTATAGAACCCTTAGATCACTTTACGAAGGAGAACCATCAAAATTTTTGATGTGGGGGCTAAGGGGAGGGGTTTTTTCGTTTATAAGAGCTTTTTTAGGTTACAAAATTAAGTTGAGTATCATTTTCGACTAAACTCGAGACGTAGCATCCATTTATGAAATAATATTCATAGTATCTAGTATAAAAAACTCGAAAAAAAAGAAAATTTATAAATATTCACTTTTGCCTTGAAAGGGTTTGAGTGTTTTAGCCACGATAATTTAATTAAAGTTAGTTGGGTCGGTTCCGATTTTCTGAACGGCTCACTAAGCTTCGGTCAAGGTCATCGCCCCCTTGCATGGCGCGCAATCGCTCCTCTTTCTCGCTCGCGTCCCCCGCCTATGCGCTTGTACCTACTTGCGCGCACTGCCAACTGCGCGCGGGCGAATTTAGTTTCTATTGAGGTGTTACCGTGTGATACTGTTTCAGCGTTTAATTCTAAGGGCAAAACGTTAACTTGGAATACTTGGCAGCGATATCCCGAGGTTACTGTTGCTTTCATAACCTTATCTAACCCACTAGAACAACTCCCCCAGAATGTATTTAATACATTAGAAAAGTATGTGGCGCAGCTTTGATGTGGAGACGTTGACATCATTAGTGTTAACGATGCAAGAAAATTCTTATCCGCATCTAAAAATAGGTCTCTCCTTATCTTATCAGGAAGGTCATATGTGGAGACAAGCCCTTGAATCATTGTCACACACGGAAGCCGACATGGACTACCTAGCCCTATATCTGGGAATCTGTCAGTCAGTTAACCAAATGTTCCTGTAAGAAAGGTTGCAGAGGTCGATGTTCCTGTCACCGAAAAGAGCTGCCATGCACGCAGCTATGTAACTCCAGAGGGAACTGCGATAATTCGAGGTACGATTTTTGTGCTCCACGAATTTGTTATTTGAATGGATTCTTTAATAATTTATTATGTTTGACATTTATCCTTATTTCATTTCTTAAATTGTAATAGACAGCGGGGCACTGTTAGACGACGCCAACGTGGAAGACGATATTCCAGACTAATGTACCTTGTTTATTTTGACTTTTTAAATTTAATTATTAAAAAAATTATAAAACAAGGCATTATAGTTTGTTTTATTACTACCTGCGGCCTTATTCAAAAACACATTATTTAGACACGCCTGCTCTATCTTAAACTGCACCATCTCTTCCTGTCAGATGAGTTTGTCGTCGAAAGCAGATCTTTGTCATTTATAGTGTTCTTGATACTATGACGAGTAATTTTCGTTTGTCCACATTACTCAAACCAATACATCATGTGGGTACTTTTTAAAAAGATGATTAAATAGGCTTTCTAAATAAGTGATTCATATTTTATTATCAATTCAAATATAATAGATATGGCCGATTTTGTACAAAAAATGGAAAATGTGGATTTTTATAAAATTTTGGCTATTTCTGTGAAAAATATTGCAAATTAAATATTAGAAATGTATGCATTGCATTATTTATTTATCATAACTACAATTTTGACAAAAGATTCTTATTTCTACTAAAAAACTAGGTACATTTACAAAAAAATAAAAACTTCCTACTCTTGTCCCCTTCTCTCTAGCCTTTCCCCTCTACCCGGCACCCCCTTCATCCACTCCACCCCTTCTCCTAAATATCATAAATGAATTCTACATGTTTGATTTATTTGAAAATGACACCAAAATTGACCTTGCAGCTACAAGTTAGAGACAGGAATTCAATAATGAAAACTATGTTATTTAGCGAAACCGATGGTTATCTTCAAATCGTTAAAGGAGCAGGTCGAAAAAATAACACATATTGCAGGACCAAGAAAATTATGACATTTACACGTGAAAGCTTGGTCCTAAATACCACTTAACCCTAGGATGCATAAACCTGGCCTTTCAGGCCCTGAGAAATTTTGATAAATTATAATTTGCTTGATCTAATTTCAATCAGCTTGAGCATTTAGATATGCTCCAATTACGTCTTTATTTAACACACACTTAATTCAAAAATATTCATGTGTATTTAGAAATTGAAAAAAAAAATTAGTTTCTGTTAGCACCCCCAGCTGTAACACAAAAAGCAAGTTGACACCTGCGTAACTGCTGGATGTATAAATGTCGGGTGCAGCTGATACTGTCATTCAATTGAAATAAAAGTTGCATTGAGTGAACTTGTGAGACACATATGATCATGGCATCAAAGAAGATTGTGAAGAGAGTGAGAGTTGGGGATGATGGGTATGAAGAAATACTGTTGCAGTGGGCAGCTGAATATCATGATTTGCCTTCCGGGGAAAGTGAGGTGTCGGTAGCAGAAATTGGTGACCCAAATTTTGAATTGTCTTCTGGTGATTCCGGATCCAGTACTGATGATGGCGACGATAATTCAGAGGATGAAGCCGACGACATTGGTAATCCGACCTTTCCTTCAACGAGTGGTTACATTGTTCCAAGTGGTCTGGATTGGAGTTTGGAACCTCCAGCAAAAAATAAAATTCAACCACATAACATTACTCGACGTGCCCCAGAATTTGCAAGAAAGAATATGGCTGCAACACCAAAAGAAGCGTTTCAAATATTTGTAACTCCAGTTATGATACAAGAAATTGCGAACTCTACTAATTTAGAAGGGAAACGATGTTTACGGAGCAAAAGGAAAACCGTGGAAAGATGTAACCGTTGATGAACTTCTTGCATTCTGTGGTTTACTTATTCGAGCGGGAGTTGACAGAAGCTGGGATGTCCCTGCGTGAGAACTATCTGGAGAATTTGCTAATCCTATATACCGTAATGTATAAATAAATTAGTTTTACTTCAATAATTTACAACACTAATGTTTACATTACAACAATAATGTTCACTTTCATGCATAATCTTATGTTTGTAACCTATGTAAACAATATCTATGACTATACACGAATTACCTTATTCTATTTTATTGCGTATATTTACTGGATTTTGACCGTCATTATATGTGGGAATAAGACAATCACGTGGGAAAACTGATTTAACAAATAATGTTCAGAGTTTCTTGCACGTGGCCATAAATACGTAGGTAAGTTGTAATTTTCTTCAAAGCAAAAGTCTAACTAAGATGGTTTTTTCCTATTTATAAAAATTAAAAAAAAAAATGGGTTAATTGTCGACAATTTTGACGTGGCTTCGGGATCCTACTACTCTACTATACTAATAATACTCATTTTCACGATTTGTGCAGTGTTCTAGAAACTGCAGACAATTTAACATTAAAGCGATATATTTCAGTAAAGGCATAAAGGGAAAGCGTTGTTTATCGATCAATTTTTATGTCAGAAAGAATGTTGTATCATCAATACCAACAAATGTAATTTCTATAATAAGTCTACTTTTGAAATTAGGAAAATTAATAGGTGCAAAACGTCACTTTAACAAAATGTTCGTGGTTCATTCCTGTTATAACGTGATTTTTTTACTACATACCTGTTCGTCATTTAATATTTGATAATAGTTATTATTTGTTGTAGATACTAGACTAACAAATAGAGAAACAAAAACCCAACACACCTGCTGTGTCGTTTTAAAATAAAAGTTACGTTTATTAAGTGCATTAGTGATGATGCGTCAGACAGATTTATTTTATGCGATGCCTACAACACGTTTTTAGTTTTGCTTATAACGAGGGGTTTAAATTTACTAAAAATAGGTTGATGTCATACTGGGGAACATATTTACCAAATCTATTTATGCTTGGAAATGGAATATATCACCAAAGTCGAAAAATGAATGTGTTTTACATGTGGCAAAAAATGCAAAATCAAAAAATCTAATACAAAAACAACTATTTCGCTGGCACAAAACTTTCCCGTGACAATTAAAAGTTTGTCGTAAAATATTTACTTATTCACATTAATTTCGTTCTTAAGCTTCTTTTTTCTCTTACAGGACACCCTGTATATAGGCAAATTGTTTCAGATTACGATGCTTTTGTAGCTACACAAAATTTATTTGAAACGTTTTTTATTATTTTGTTTCACATCATAAATAGATCCGTTTAACCGAGGCTATTTATTGATAAATTGTACTACAATGACGTATTAATTATTAAATAATATAGTTTTTACGTAATAACTCAAACAAATAAAAAATAAATAGAGTAAGGTTTTTATAACAACGTAGCAAATAAATTATTGAGTGTAGTCTTAAAAAAACTTTGTTTATTATAAATCGGTCAAAACAATCAAATAGAACAATAATCACAAAAACTTCGTACGCACGAAAACAAAACTAAATTTTGTCAAATTATTGTACCTACATAGCATCATGGCGTCATGTAGTTCTTTAAAATTTTTTACTCTACATAGTGTGTAGTGTTGTCATCAGGGATTTCTGACTTTCTCCTGAAATAATATACAGGGTATGTCACAAATATTTTTAATATATTGTTAATTTTCGGCTAGGCCGGAAGTAAATTGGTGTACTTATTATACGCGATTAAAAGAGTCGTATGTCCTCTAATTCATTTTAAAATTTTATTAGCAATTTGTTAGTTATGAATTTTTAAAATTTTCAACCTTAAACATTTATCCCACTTCCCCTATGGGAAGTGAAAAAATAAATTTAGTGCCAATAGTTTTACTTGAACTATGTGTATAACATTTCAAAAAATAAACAAAATGCTTGGAGCAGGTTTTGAGAAAAGCGATTTTTAAGTTTTGGCCAACTTTTGGCACCAATAAATTGGCCACGTTAAATTTTTGTTCTTATCAATTAAGTTCTCCCCATTTTGAATTTACCAGTAAATGAAAAACAGCGTTTTACTTGTAACCATCTCTACTAAGTTTTCTTCAAGAGAAATTAGTTTGAGTTAAAATGTGAATTTTTGCACCCAAAATAACGCTCCTGGTTTGGGTCGATTTTGATAAAAAGCCTCGATGAAGTTTTTTTATAGGCCTTAGTTTTAAATTTCATCAAAATCGGCCTAGTAGTTTAGGTTCCACAGCCGTCACGTACGCACGCACCCGGAGATACCATTTTTCAAAATTGGTGGTTTTGGACTCTCACAGATCAAAATCACTCAATCTTCTACTATTTCATTATTTTCATGGTAACAACGTGTTTTGTAGACAGGATGGTAATATTAGCAATTAACTAATTACTAAAGGGTGTCTCAAAAAGATTTTGGTTTTTGTTTTGAGCGTTACCCTCGAAACGTAGTAAGCGGGAAGAGAAGATCTGTGTCAATCGCTTGGCGGGCTCGTTTAGTGTAGTAGCCATGAATCGTTTCACGGGACCCCAGTGCGCATTTTGCGTGCGTGCGTTTTGTGAAAACATCGATTGCTACACCATTGTTCGACGTTTCTACAAGACTCATTTTAATTTAACCGCTATGAAAAATGTTCCAAGTGCCAAGTTAATCAAGTATTATGTGGATAAGTTTGAAGAGACAGGAAACACAATGCCGGATAAATCATCTGGCCGCAGGAGGAGATCGAGAACGAACGTAAATGTCGAGCGCGTTCATCAGTTTGTTATGGACGCTCCTCGACAGTCATTACGACTGTGCGTATCTTCTCTAAATTTGAACAAAATCCACGGTTCATCGTATTACTCGAAAAGATTTGCATTTTCACCCCTCTAAAATAGTTATTGTTCAAGGAATGTAGCCTGATGGCCCTGCTAAAGGAGTCAAATTCTGCAAAACAATGAAAAATCAGTTCAGGAGTTTCAATAACATATGATTCCCGGATGAATGCAATGTTCACATCAACGGTCACGTGAGTAAACAAAATTACCGATACTGGGCTTCCGAAAATCCACTGGAACTGCAACAGAAACTATTGCTGGGCTGCCGTATCAAGTCTAGGAATTATCGCCCCATACTTTTTTGAGAAGAACCCTGGTCGTGCTGAGAGAGTTAATAGGTATTGATAGGTATTGCTATATGATCCGGACGTTTCTGGCTGCAGAATTGTAAAATCAGTCTAGCTACAACTGCATTTTTTCAGCAAGATGGTGTCACTTTTCACGTTACAAATGAATCAATAGCTGCTCTTCACGAGTTATTCCCTAAAATAGTAAGTCGCGTAGGCGACACAAACTGGCCACCCAGGAGTCCCGATTTAACACCCGCTGATTTTTTCTATGGGGCTACTTAAAAGGTAAAGTTTTCCATCATTTACCAGACAACTTGACGGTTTTAAACAGAAGAAATCAAGGCTATTCCAAGATCGATGTTCCAGTGAGTGATTGACAATTTTAGTACCAGACTAAAAGAGATAAAGGGGGTGTGCATTTAGACAAGGTTGTTTTTCACAAATTAAAAATGAAAATCTGCTCTTTAATTTACTGGTAATAAAGACATGTTTGAAGTTATTTTGATGTTTTTTTTAAGTATCAAAGTCGAAAATCTTTCTGAGACATCTATTACTACAGAGAATAGCATCCGGCGATACTACTTGTAGTAGAAAATAATAATATAGATAAAGGCGAACTTTTCGATGATGATAACCTAAAATAAAACAATTCGTTTTTTGCTTTACATTTACTCTTTAGAAGGGACACCACTACTTTGTGTTTAATGAATTTACATTTGTATCCTATTTGAAATCCCAGGAATTGCATGCATGATTTACTTAATCTCTAACTACTGAGGCATATAGTAAGGGTTAATCCTTCTGAAAATGCAGGATTTGTAATGAAAGGACCTTCCAACCATGTTATTAAAAGGTAATCACCAAAACCCATATACAATATCGTTAACTGTATTCTAAACTGAAATTCCAGCATTGACATTTTATTTATTTAGAGAAATACGTTTCTCTAACAGCGTAAGAAGGAACTGAGGAGCTGAATTCGATTGAATCCTTTAAATATTTTATACTGTGAAAGTTTCAGATGACATAAGTAGTAAACTTTGCAGGTTATGTTTGACACTTCGCCTACATTATGGCTATGCAGAGTTTTCTTAAATTGCGTACATGTTCCTACTTTGTTATGCGTGTTATGTTGAATATACCCGTATATATCATAGTTTACTCAAAATATGCTTGAATATCTAATATTGTGGGAATTTCTAGCATATTTGTTATTCAGGGTGATCGTGCTAATAAACTAAATGAACGAGAAGGCTCACGCCACAGTAATGTTACTTCACGCTCAATGTTCACCTTAAGGTATGTGATAAAAAATTCATTTAAAAACGTTTTCCAATGATAAAATGAATAAATGCTGAAAACTATATAGACATCACTTAAAATGGCAAGAGGGGATCTTTGCCCTTACGCTCTTTATTATAGGTATAATTTTTTCCCTTCAATTCTAAATTTTTACAAACTTTGCACGTTTAAGTTGCAAAATCTATCGAATTTATTTGATTCTTTTTGTGATATGCCAAACGTCAAAGGAATGTTCATGGTGATAGAGAAACAGAAAGGGCGAATTAATTCTTTATCTGTAGCATATAAAGGGCCTTTAGGACATTTTGACAAAAGAATGTGCACAGTATTCCTTTTAGGATGAGGGACGTAAAACTAAATTATTTAGAATTAACAGAATATCGGCCGTCATATTGTACGTCACGCGAGAGAGGCCTTCAGAGGACCATCTCGTAGCCTGGCGCGTTTTTGCACAGGGCTATCCAGAAAGAACCTGCGGCTACTTGTGGGCATACTTTCTGGGCACTGTAAACTTAACAAGCACATGCACCGCATGGGCTTGGTTGAATCACCATCCTGTAGAGGATGCTACACAGAAGATGAGACGGCGCAACACATACTTTGTGAGTGTCCCGTACTTGTCGAATTAAGACGATCCATGTTGGGGGACTCCTGGCCGGACATGGCTAAGATTAGAGCCGCTTCCCCGTCCAGCATCCTCAGGTTTATCTCACGTGTGGGATGGCTTGAGTGATGCTGCGGGGTCGAACGACTCTAATCAGGGAGGCAGCACAAAGGGCCCGAATAGGTGGCCTAAGTGCGCGTGGACTTTTGACCACCCTCCCATCGTAATCCAGATCCAGATGTACGGAACTTTTAATTAACAATATTTCAAATACATTGTTTACAATCTACTTTAAAAATAATGAAAAAAAAGTTACTTATAAGAGGTGTTCAAATATCCTCTTTTTAAAGCTTTCAACAACATTTAGCAACATTCCTGGGTCTCTGAATCCTTATATTACCTAATGTGCTCGTTTTAGGTGTCCCAAATAAAGAAGTCCTGTAAGGATCGTCCAATTCTCATGTCACTTTCTTCCTATCCCTGTTTTGGAAATGAACAGTTTTTCTTCAGTGATAAGGTATGAGAAATTTTAGAAAATTTCAACCAGAGATAAATTTTGTTTAGGAAAACATGAACGCGAGGAGAAAAATTCTCGAACCGTGCGATGAAAATCTGAGGGGAACTCCGTCCATCTAAAACCGCATCCTTATTCTTATATCCAAGGGAATATCTTGCAAAGAATTAGAAAGCGGTTTATCAAAAAATCTAATAATGTTATTCCATTTAAACCATAGGGACCTATTTATAAAGGGTTTTTCGAATCAGTAACCGCGAATCCAATTTTTGTTTGTTATTGTATGACAGATTTGCTTCAGTTGTGGTGGGTTTTTCACACTGGACATTATCAGTTTCCTTAAATTGAAATAACAGTCTTAGAGCGGAGGCTTCCACGACCAGAGTGAGTAAGATAAAATCGACTTCCGGGATTGGACCTTCTCAACAGTGGAGGAAGTGAGCGAAACGTCCACGGACACGGTCCAAGCTCGGAAGTCGATTTTATCTTACTCACTCTGGTCGTGGAAGCTTCCGCTCTGACACTGAAAATTTCTGCGGGGAGATTACCACTTCTAAAGTTACACTGTTTTCCAAACTACGTCACAAAGTTTCCAACTTGTTGTACACCCTCACTCTCTTGTCTCGTTGTCTCATTAATTCCCTCCTTTCTTTAAATTAAGCTTCAAATACAGAGCAGGTCTTCGAAATATATTCTTTAAAGTGCAAGCTACACCAATGGTCCGAGAATGCATTTAACAAACCGGGAGAGACGTCGATTCTTTGTCTAACGAACTTCTATTTCTTCATCTCTAACTCCATTAGAATAATATCGATAAAATCTCTTTTGGGCAATCGCTAGCCATTTTGGAACTAACCACCTAAACCCATCTCAAGAAGTTCCAAAACCTTCAGTCCAAAAAGCTTAAACCATCTGCCATCCATACGAAACCAACGTTAATTTATCTTCTTACACCCTAACCCCTGACAAGCATTCTATCCTTTCGAAAGGTTTAAACTTCGCTGTCGCTCCCAAGGAAGAAATCGCTACTGCTGCTGAATCATCTATCCAGAGAGATTGCTGATCCCGTTCGTCTAGAAATAGCTAAGTTGAATTAGTCTGAAGCACCTAAATCCAACATCAGCAGATCGGAATATGTTGCCCTTAGAAACCTTCGCGATAATTCTAATTTGGTCATCGTCTTTGCGGATAAAGGCAACAGTACTGTCATACAAGATGTATGTTGATAAGTTCTAACATCTAACGTGTTATTTATCTTTAATTTGTTTTCGGAACAAGTAGTTCACCGTTGTCAATCAGTGTTTGCATTATGCCCGGAAACAGAGCATTACCGATTCTTCCATTAAAATCTCTCTTTATTACAATACTGTCTTCTGGTGATATGTTTTACCTTAAATTGACATGTATTATTTACGTCATGGGAAACTCAGTTGGTTTGAATGACGATGATCAAGTTTAGGATTAATATTTACATTTCCCTACGCCAGGACAATGCTTCTCAGTAGTATCATATCATAAATATGGTAAAGTAAATGAATCTGTGAAAGAGTACGAGGATCTATTCCATTCGTTTGTATGTATAATAATTACGTTCAGTATCTGAAAGATTCCCGTTTGAATTAGTATTTGAAATTTTTTGATTGCACTAAGTTCTGAATTTGTATTTTAATCCCTTTCTGTAAAACACACTCCCAATGTCTCCACGTTAATCGCCAAGGTTTCCATTTTGTCTTTCCACTGAATCCCCTCGCCCCCCCCCCTCCATACTTTATGATCCACTTAATGGTTGACAGAATCTTTCATTGCACCAGAGTACCGATATTAAACTCAAGGCTCTCCACAACATAGCCTTGAAATTTTGGTAAAATATTCCTAATCGACCATTACCCAATTTCAGTGCTCACGGATGGCTCCTTTCTTCATCTGCGAACCAATTGTATCCGATAGCTAAGCTTAAATTACTATTTCGTAATATGGACCCTTCTGTTGATGCCTGTTCAGTCTAGGGTGAAACATTTTCCACTTGGACAGTTTGTGGTATTTTTTTTTATTGTCCTGGGGCTAAGTAGAGAGATTAATATAGGAAAAGACCAATTCGAATATAAAAATTCAATGACCTTGCACAAGTCACATAATGTCAAAACTCAAAAATTGGCCAAAGTGGCTTGATATAGCTAATTATTTTCCAACCCAATCTTACAACAAATGACAACTTTTAGAGCTCCCGGTAATTTTAATTATTATTAGAAACAAAAATTCACAAATCTTATTTTTTTATTTCAAACAAAGAAACCAATTTGCATACCTATCCTATATAATATGTAGGAAAGTGAAAAAAGTTATTGTGTGCGATAGTGAGATTTGAGACTAATTTGACACTCCTTTCTACCGCCTGAGTGTGGCAATGGTAAGAAGCAAACTCTACCTTAGGAGGCATTTCCGCTGTTACTAGTTCTTCTAAATTGTCAATATGAAAAGTCACAGGCGGTTCGGTTAAGGTTGTTTCTTCTGAGTTGCATGAAATAAAATCAGTATAATGTGAAGCTTGAAAATTGAATTTTGGTATAACAATTTCTTTTGGACCCTTCCTTCCTGAAGGTAGTAATTTTAGCAAACGCCTATATGCGAATCTTCGCATAACTGGTCTTTCATCCAAAACCATTGCAATCAGAATGTTTTCTGGGTGGCCAAAGTACCCATTTCGTTGGCTCACGGGATCTATAATGTTTTTCAATTCGTCATTAAGATAGCGAGACAATCTAATCATTTGAAATAAATGATTGGCTCGATTTGCGTATGACGAATTTACCTTGATATTATATCAACTCGGTGCGTAAACTTTCATTACAAACTCAGCCAGCGTCTGCAGATTGTCAAAGGGGTTATCGGTGGCAATCTTAAGATTCGATTAGCTGTTGTCAACCACCGAGCGTGAAACAATTTCCCCGGATATCTTTGGGCCAAATTTGAATGACAATATCCATTAGAAATAGCATGGCACATTTCTAATAATAAGTTTGATCGGCGCTAAGGTCGGTACCATCAATACAGTCAGCAATACTCGTATCAATTCAGAAAAATAATACAATGGGTAATTTCTCACAGTTTTCTAATTTCTTGGCCCAGAAAATGTGCGAGGTACTGCAATTTGACCATCCAAATGGTGCATATTAAATAATTTTTTCAAAAAAATTATTTTAGTATGCCTGTGGTGTCAAATGCTTTCATTTAAACTAAAACTATTATGAAAAAAACAATAGCATTGAAAAAACCTACGTTTTCATGTTGCGCAAAGCTCTTATTTGTGTTGTGACGTCATTTACCTTGCGCAAGAGGAAAGCAATTGTTTTCCCTCAAATTTTTGTTTTACGTTACTCTTAGCCTAAATGGCAACTTTCTACGGCCAAGACTTTCCAATTTGAATTTCATTTTGAAATGTTCCACCCAAGACTGTCTACCACCCATAGACGCATATGGCCATACTATTGCATCTATAGCTATCGATTTCAATATGAAACTACGATCAACTGTCAGTGACTAACTCTAATAACTTAATACGCTCCTTTTGCATATCCAAAACTGTTAAAAACTGTTAAAAATTTGAACTTTCATATCACTATTATAATAACCGAAAGATGTGTATACAGGGTGTCTCACGGTGATCGTCGGTTAGAAGTATATCAAGAACTGTAAAAGCTAGAAATTTGAAATTTTCCACATGCGACATGGAGTGTTTAATCTATTAAATAAAAATATTTTCCAAATAGCAGCACTTCCGGAAATACCGGAAGTGAGCATCAACTTCTTTATTTTAAATACAAACCAGGCAATTTTTTTTCACATTCTGATGTGTCATAAAATGTTTAGTAAGTATGCTTAAAATAATCGGCGTATCAATTTTCATTGTTGAGAAAAAAAATTTTTTTCACTGAAAAATGTCAAAATCTTGTTTAGGAAATAAAATTGAAAGTCGAAAGTGGTAAAAGTTAGGGAAATGGAATTTTAGGTTCTCAATGTCAAAAGATTGAGACACAATTGTCTGTCATGGATTATAAAAAATTGCCCGCGGTTACGTATCTATTTGACGTTATTTCCAGACCTAAGAAAAACTTTAAAAAGTCTCTTTTTTTAAATGGAATGCCTATTTAATTATAGGGCCATTCGATGCAGAAATAAATTTCCTTTAAATTGATATACCTACCATGTTCCTATACCTAAAATCAATGATTACAGAGTTATTTACATTTTTCTAATTAAATTTATAATTACATACTTTACAAAACATGGTTGGCTTTGAAAATTTTCAAAAAATTTTTATTCAATTGTTTCTTATGATGACAGTTGTCAGTTAGCTATCAGTTTGAAAGTTTACCCTACATTTACATTTGCTATCAGTGTTATCTGTTTGAATTTTGATTTTTGCGCTTAATATTTGTTTTTAATTGGGAAATATGGAATACACAAACGCTGATATTCTAAATTTGTTTTACATTCATGGCGAGTCTGCTCGTATTACTTTTCGGACCTGCAGAACCTTTAACTATTGAATAAAGAATCACTCAAAACTTTAACGAAAGATATCCGCATTTACCTACAATGACAGAACGCAAAATCAGGATGATTGAAAAGAATTTTCTAAATTTGGGCTAAGTAAATGAGCCACGAAGTTTGGCAAAGCCAATTGTCCCCAATGACGCTGCAGAAACCAATGTATTGGGATATTTTAATGTTTTCCCTGAAAGTTCTGTTCGTTCGGCGGAAAGAGACCTTGGATAGTCAAGAAGTTGCATAGATAGAATTTTAAATAATTATAAAAGCATAAGAAACATTTGAATAAAAATTTTTTGAAAATTTTCAAAGCCAACCATGTTTTGTAAAGTATTAATTAGAAAAATGTAAATAACTCTGTAATCATTGATTTTAGATATAGGAACATGGTATATCAATTTAAAGGAAATTTATTTCTGCATCGAATGGGCCGATAATTAAATAGGCATTCCTTTTAAAAAAAGAGACTTTTTAAAGTTTTTCTTAAGTCTGGAAATAACGTCAAATAGATCAGTAACCGCGGGGAATTTTTCATTATCCGTTACAGACAATTGTGTCTCAATCTTTTGACATTGAGAAGCTAAAATCCCATTTCCCTAACTTTTACCACTTTCGACTTTCAATTTTATTTCCTAAACAAGATTTTGACATTTTTCAGTGAAAAAAATTTTTTTTCTCAACATTCAAAATTGATACGCCGATTATTTTAAGCATACTTACTAAACATTTTATGACACATCAGAATGTGAAAAAAAATTGCCTGGTTTGTATTTAAAATAAAGAAGTTGATGCTCACTTCCGGTATTTCCGGAAGTGCTGCCATTTGGAAAATATTTTTATTTAATAGATTAAACACTGCATGTCGCATGTGCAAAATTTCAAATTTCTAGCTTTTACAGTTCTTGATATACTTCTAACCGACGGTCACCGTGAGACACCCTGTATGTATGTGTTGCTGTGCACTTTTCCGACAGTCGCCGAATCCTGACGAATGCGGATGTGATATTTTAAAACCAAAGCTATTATAAATTTATAACATAGAAATTAATGCTACAATTATAGATCCCCCGCAAACCACGTAAATATCTGCACTAATTTTTTTCAAAGTAAGTTTTAAACCTTTTAGTATAAAAGCCCGTCATCTTATTCAAGCGGTATTTGTGTCTAAATATATTTTCTTTACTTAGAAAATACGTTCAAAGTTTCCTTATGGAGATTACGTGTAAAATAGAATTCGCTATTTGTGCTTATTTTTGGGTGAAAATTTTGTGTAAACATGCAAAGTTTGTCTGTCCGAGGTCCTTAACCCATTTCGAACATTAAAACAATGGCAGAAAGTATTTTCGCGAAAATTTTCAAAATGACAAGTATCGGAAACTTTTTCTCTATAACATGGAAATTTAATTATTTCAAGTTGAAAAGTTATTCAAATGATGAAAAATGATTCTATTATGCCTCGCGTTAACATTTTCATGGTTGAAATGATGCAACTTTCGAAATGTACATGTTTGTGTGCTTATTTCGAATTTAGAGATTTTGAACGATAGACGATGTCGTAGGTAACATATATAGTCGAATGTTTTCACCGAGAAAAATGTTTTTGTCTACATATTTAACTTAATATCTATCGATGAAAGTAGGTGGCAAGTGTATTATTACGTTACACTACTGTACCAAAGAGAATACCTATACTTTGACTATACTCTAAATATACAACTTATATTGTAATTAAGAGGAAGTAAAATCCATATTTACTGCTGTACATATACGTGTAAAGGATGCCTTTAGTTAGTGAAATAAACAAAAATTTGAAACTGTTTAAGGTAGAGAAGGTCTTTCTATAAAACAGATGTTATGCAACGTTAGACCAGCTTCTATTTGTACATTTGATGTTTTATGGTATTTTTAGTTTTACTATAGTTAAAGATGAATGTTAAAACGTTCTCCCTAAGGCCATTCGTATTCCCAAAAAGCTGCCAGTGTCCAAATTGAGTTCTTTTACATTCAAAATTCATTCTAAACTATCCTTATGAAGTTCACACGAAATTTGTTATATTTTCGTTAATTTTTGGACAAAGACTATGTGCAAAGACGTAATTAACATTGTGAAAGGGTCATTATGTATTTTTGGTCTCAAATCCATTCCAAAAAGTTTGAATTTTACATTTTTTTAAATAATTGTTACAAATTTACTATAGGTAGGAACGAATTCGTATATCTTTACCAAATATCAACCCATTTTTGTGATTTTTACGTCAAATGTAAGTAAATGTAATCCTTTATTTTAGTTACTTTAATAACTTGCTAAATTACAGATACCTACAGGGTCAAAAATCTGAAAAGGTACAGAAATGTAAATGTTTTTTCTTTTTTCAAGCAACTAAGCCAGCTCAACAAGGTGTGATATTTTAAAACAAAAGCTATTACAACCTACAATCTCACAGATACCCCCCCCCCCCCCCCCAAGCACGCAAAAGGCGAGAATCGCGTGTACCCCCGTTTATATTTTAATAACTCAGTAAACAATAGGAAAAAGCTCTAATTTCGATTAAGATTTGTTATAATAGGCAGCGTACAGTTACCCCGATTACCAATATTCAATTTCACGAACTTTAATAAATAATTAACAGCTCTTTTAGGAAACTGTAAATTTGTGAAGTTATAGTCACATAAAATGGTGAAAATTACCTTGGGTTTCTACAGGCGAGCATTTATATTTTATTCAAGGGCGTGGAATTTAATAGCAGACCAAACGTTCTATCTCCAGCGATATTTAACTTTATTTATTAGGTAGTTAAAAAAAACAATGTCGAGTAATGCATATGTACAAACTAATGTAATGCATATGTAAAACATATGTAATTCACGCGTTTTATTTTTCAACCTTATCTCATAAAGAAATTGAACATTTTTTGTATGAATTTTGCATTTTACCAATTTATATAATGTACACATGTATTTTCGAGTTCAAGCCAAAATTGGAGCTTTGGGTAAAGTGAATTTCACTGCTGTAGATACATCTTACTAGGTTACTTCGAAAATGAATATTTAATCCTTAAAAAAGTTGCTGGAGAATGAATTATGAAAATTTTTGTTATAAATGAATAGAAAACAACGTTTTGGTATTATCCTTTTGCTGTGCGTGATTGAACCAATTGATAATTTTCACACATGGGAAGAGACGTATAGATTCGATTTATTTGAAGAAGTTATGCTGTAAACGAAATTGTTGGGAAAGATTTTTTTTTGAAATTCGTATTATCCAGCGCATGAGCGTTTCAAGCTGTTCAATACGAAAACCAACTACATACCCATCCCAGTTTCTGTTGGATGTAAAACATACATAAAAAAGCAGACTGTTATTGAATAGTAGGTAGTTTTTGTAATTGCATTTAATGGTAATCATTAGCGCGAATTGGCCGAGTTACTTCGCTTTTGCATGACTGATTTTTCCTATTTTAAACGTGATTACATGTGTTCTAAATCATTCCACCATATAATTTAATCTTTCGCCGTTATTATTAAATTAAAACATAAAATTGAGGTTTATTAAATTGGCCTAAGAGGTAACTGCAAAATGTTAGCATTTCACCGTGCGAAATATAAAACTCTTAGATGATAAATGATGTTACTGAGCGCTTTGAAGTTTTCACATTACTAACCTTAAAAATTTTCTCTTGTGTTTAGTTTGGTAGATATAAGCTCGGCACATTTCCAGCATTTGAATAAGTGATAAATGAACCTGTCGATGTACACGTGTCAGACAGTTTGAGGTGGTAGACGTTATCATTGTTGCTAAACAACCCCTTAAAGTCGTTACCAGACAGAACTGAATTGATTAACGTTAGGTTTGATTGGATGTCTGACTTGCGATGGGATTACTTACTTTAGAAATGTTTGTCATTATAGCTAAGTTGATATTACTAAGTATGGATACATTTTAATTAAATTTTTTGTTGTAAATTCCTAGTTTGGTGTTCTCTCTAGTCTAAATTGAAAGAATGTAAACTTTAGGTAACCCCTTATTGGCAACTCCCACCCATATGTGCAGTTGTTGAATCATTCAACGATAAAACTAAATAAGGCAATACGAGGAAGACTTATAATACATACATTCGCTTCGCTTTCTGCAAGGAACTGCAATTAAATCATATCTGCAATTTTTGTAAAATCGGGATTTACGGAAAATTGAGTTTTCTTCAAATTTTTGCTTTGTACTTTTCACTTTGATGTTTTAAGGTAGTTGTATCTCATCATTCATTAAAACTTTACAAAATAAAATTTGCAAGAGGTACCTAATATTTATATTGATAATAATAATATTAATAATCTTTATTGCCGTTAATTCTTTACAAACAATGACAGTGTCACATAAGTAGAACATGGGCACTTTCCGCCATCTTGGATTTTGACGTCACAAACCCCACCCCGTCCACGTGGGCTACATAATTTGACCTTGGGGATTTCCTGGGTGACTTTCTGGATGTTCCTGAAGGCCCACGTGGAGGACCTAATTTGACCTTGTGGTTTTCTTGGGCGCCTTTCTGGATGCCCTTTTGACTTTTCAGGATGACTTTCTGAAAGTCCTTTTGGCTTTTCTGGATAACTTCCCGGATGGCGTAATTTATTTCGGATTTCCCGGATGACGCATCTGGCCCAGGGGCTTGACCTTGGAACCGGCTTAGGCCTGAATGGCGCAATTTGACCTTTGGGGTTGACCTTTAAGTTTGTCCTTGGGTTTGATCTTGAAGTTTGGTCGCGGGGTTTACTTTGAAGTTTGGGATTGGGGTTGGCCTTGAGGTTGACCTTGAGGATGACGTAATTTAACCTTGGGTCTTTCAATAATATTTTCAGTGCGAGAAATGGAAAGTCGGTTTCAGTATCCTTTTTCTGCAATCGTTGCAGGTCCATTAGATTGGGGAAAAATCTTATTTCATCATTAATCTTCATAAAAATATGTCAAAATTGTTTAATGCTACCAATACTTTTAAAAAGGTTTTTGGCAGTCATTTTAGTTTTTGAGGTAATTTTGATTCTGGCAGCCATATTGATTTTTTTCGATTACAATATTTAAAATCGCATCACCAAAACGTAAATTATCTTGTGCGCACCGTAAATTGTGTCTTTGCCGAGTCTTTGCGCAACCGTAAATTGTGCTGTGAAAATTTTAAAAAAAGAAATTCAAAATTGTTTTCCGCAACATTATGAGTAAAAATGTTTAATGGACTTGATATAACAAAGACTTTCAGAAAGTTATCCTGAAAAGTCAAAAGGGCATCATTTGAAGCGTCTTTTAATTCTCTATTCGATAGTATGAATGAAAATTAGTTTTATTCAATTTTTTTTCGCCCCCATGAAAAGCACCCTCCAGATTAACTAAGGTGAGGGTGTTGATTAGGAAAAATTCAGAAACACGCCACCTTTGACCTTTTGAACGGCACATTTCAGGATTTTTCCTAAACAACACCTCCACTTTAGTTAATCTAGAGGGTGCTTTTCATGGGGGCGAAAAAAAAATTGAATAAAACTAATTTCGGTCATACTGTCGAATAGAGAATTAAAAGACGCTTCAAATTAGGGGTCGCTCTACACCCTTCCCTATTTAAATTCTTGAGTTAGGAGGAGTTTGACATCAAAATGTGCCGTTCAAAAGGTCAAAGGTGGCGTGTTTCAGGATTTTTCCTAATCAACACCCCCACCTTAGTTAATTTGGAAGGTGCTTTTCTAAAATGGCAGTGAATCATAAAAATGAAATACATTGCAAGATCAGTATAAGGAAACCGAAGAAGTTACATGCAAGATTTTGAAATTGTAAAACATTGGAGAAATACAATACAATAAATTTATTGATTTTATACAATAAGTGTTAACAAGGTATTCGATTTCTACAACAATACAATTTAATGTCTCCCATATATTTCACCAACTTGCGCCTTCCAATCAAACTCTCCCGAGGAGCTTTTCCTTCCATTCCTTCCCATCTTTCTACTAGCCCTACCATCTTAAACTTCTTTACACAGTCCCAGAAATCTCTTCCCTTCCTTTTTATCCCTGCCACATTCCAGAACAACAATTTACTTTTCCTTTTTCTTTCTCCACTCCCTTTCATTTCCTCTTCCTTTCACTTCTACCTCCCCTTTATAACCCCCCTCCGTTTTCTAGTTTTTTGCATTCCACTTTACCAACTTCCCCTCTTTCTCCTCCCATCTCCTTTCCACCCCTCCACCCACACTTTTGGAACCCTACCCTCACTTGCTTTCGCTCACTTTCCAGTTTTCTTGCTTCTACTTTTACTTTCTCCTGTATGCCTCTCTCATTTTTCAAATGCGCATAAGTTTTACGTGCAGTTTTAATCAATATTAGATAAAAAGTGTTAATAACTACAAAACCGCTAAAGATAGGTATAGGGATACCTATAGTTTATCGATACGTAAATTAAATCGCCTTCCAAATATGTAAAAATATACGGGGTGTTCGATTTGAAAAAAATGACTTTTTGGCGTTTGAAGTTTTTTAACTTTGCCACTAATTTTCAACACCCTGTATAATCTGTGATAGGTTTGCAAATGCATTTTGTGAACCCGTATGGTTTTACTTGTTTTACTTGTAAAGTATGAATGTTTTGCGTTCAAAGAAGAGCAAAAGGTGGGCTATTAAACATCCCTCCGCAAAGCGCAAATTTTTCAAAAAAATCATAATATCTCAAAAACAGTTGAAGATAGGTATAGGATAATCTAATGCAGATTAACGCAGAATCGATTGTATAATCCACAAATGCAATAAGATACAGCGTGTTCCATTTAAAATAAGAAGATGAATGGCGATTTCCGGTCTTTCCGGAAGTTGTACAACATCGACAATATTTTAGAACAAAAGAAGGCTATGGGTTATCCTTAACCTGAAAGTTTCAAATTCATAAGTAGTAAGGGACCCCAGAAACTTCTAATGAACGGGTTCCGTGATATACCCTGTATATATTTTGTCAGAGCGCAAACATAATAATATGTGTTTTATTAAGTTACTTGACCACCTACGCTTTTCATTTCATATAATCCTTCCATTCTCAAATTGTTGGAGAAATGTGCTATTTTTATGAAGTACCTAAATAAATTTGCAAATTATAATTAAATTTTCATTATGTAATACCCTAAATCAATTGGAAATGGTTATAATGAAATTACACGGTAATTTTTGTACCCCACGTAGTTTATGTATAGTACCTACTGAATTTATGTTGTTGTCGAATTTAAGCATATATTACAGTTCTCACTGAATGCTACCGGTCTCCTTATTAAAATGTCATCATTAATTCTATCGTTTTTGGTTTGAAGGGGTTTGGGTGAGTAGCAATTTATGTAAGGTCACTAAGGGGTAATTCTTGCCTCAAACAATATACTATTTTCATACAATGATCGCCAACCTGAGTATCTAGAAAATGTTTTGAGCGAATGGAATTAGCCCTGTTCATTGTAATAATAACACAATGGGCAAACAATTATGAAAACTTTCACTAACTATAGTTTATGGTTTATTATTAAAAAAAAATTTGTTGAGTCATTCATAAATAAAAAACTTCAATTTATTAATATCATTTATGTCAGATAATTTGGAGAAATAGTAAAATATTTGGTTGGACTTTAAATCTTAAAATTAATGTTTCGCACTAAAAGATTGACAGTTCCTATGCTAAACAGAATCTAATTGAAGTAAATTGTGAATTTATCTTTTGAAATTTAAAGAAAAAGTACAACGGAAAATCGTAAAAAAACAGTAAAAAAAAGTAAACTTTTTTGGTCAACAAATAGAATTTGTTCATGTATGAGAAAGTTGTAGAGCTTGAAAAAACGAACAAAATCGAAAAAAAAAGTTTATTTTTCATTTCGATTCATTGGCACAGAGGTATAAGCGACAAACGCGCCGAGATTCCAGCGCGTGCCGCAGTGTCGAGCCGCCGGCGCCGCGCCGGTGCCGGAGGGGCGCGAATAGATAACGCACCTTCAGACGCTCCCATCGACCTTATTTTTCAACCGATCGAAAAATCTGACACGGTGATTTTGTTCTACAACTTTCTCACACATGATCAAGTTCTATTTGTTGACCAAAAAAGTTTACTTTTTTTTACTGTTTTTTTACGATAAATCGTTAAATATTAATTTTCGGGATAAGTCGTCCAAAGGAAACTTGTAGAGCTTCAACAAACCTACAAAACCATTTTTTTATTTTTTCTGTACGATCAATTGCTGCCGAGTTATACCGAAATCAAAATTTTTACCTTTCCCCCCCTCTTAAAAAAATCCCACGGGGTGTGGGTATACGCAAACTTGGATTTAAGCTCTCCTTAACTTCCCAAACAACCCTGAAAAAGTCCCGTAAAGTTAGCATCACTTTTTCATAAACCCCCTCTTTTTGTCTAATTTGACTGGCCTAAATAGGAATTCATTGTTTAAGTAATTTCTGCCAAATATTGTGCCTTCCAATACTGTATCATCAAGGAACTTTTCCGTTGCTAAGTGAATGTGTCTGTCATAATTTTAAATGCCCATCAAACCGAAACTTTGCTTGAGCGGCACTGTGTGTAGTCCAACAGCTATTATTTTCTATGTTACAGATTCCATTACTCCAAAATATTGTCAAAATTTCTTTTTGTGGGCAAGGAATAAAATGAACAAAAAGTCAAAAAATTCGCGGACCACCTTGAAAGGACCCTCCAACCAAATCAGGGAAACAGTTTACCACAGCAAGAAAATCATACTCTCCAAGAAGTAACCATTAAACCCACTTCTCCAAAAGAAGTACCTAGCTAAAGAGATAAAGCAATCCAAGAAAAGCCCCCGGGTAGAACCTAATCACTGGAGAAGTCCTAAAACAGCTCCCAAAGAAAGCGATTGTAAAGATCTTATCAATACTTCGTTCAGACTGAGATACGTGCCTACAATGTGGAAATTGCAGAGGTTATAATGATCCCTAACCGGGCAAACCTCCTCATGAGGCTTCAGGTCCGTATCCCTCCTTCCTGCAATCGCGAAAGTATTCGAAAGAATCCTAATAAAAAGTTTGATTCTAACACATCAGAGAAGGGCACGAAACTATCGATCAGGTCCATAGGATAACCAACGTTATAGAAAGATCACTGGAGGACGGAATAGTTTGCTCAGCAATACTCCTAGATGTTGAGAAGGCTTTTGACAAAGTATGGCATGAAGGACTGAAAAATAAGACGAACATGTTCCTACCAAAACAATATGCCCGACTATATCGTACATTACGGATAGATATTTTAGAATCAAGCAAGAGGCGACTTACTCAGAATTAAAAGAGATCAAGGCGGAGGTCCCGCAAGGCAGTGTCCTGGGGCCAGTACTATATCTAATCTACACTAGGGATATATCCAAACTAGAGTACAATACAATCGCCACCTTTGCGGATGACACAGCCATTCTGGCCGAAGGTAAAGACTACGAAGAAGCTGCAAGGAAATTACAAAGATCTGTGGACCGGATCAGTAAATGGGTCCAAAAAATGGAGAATCAGTCTAAACGGAAATAAATCTGCACACGTCAACTTTACTAATAAAACTGGTCATAAATAATTCACAGATACTATACGCAAACACCGCAAAATATCTGGGTACTACTCTTGATGCGAAACTACGTTGGAAGCCACATGTTAAAAAGAAACGAGAAGAACTTGACATCAAGTATAGAAAAATGTATTGGCTGATTGGTAAACCCTCCTCACTGACAATATATAACAAAATACTGCTATATAAACATAATACTCCAATCAGTATGGATGGAGCCTACAGCTCTGGGGTTGCGCCAAAAAAAGTAACATTCTCAGTGTTCAGAGGTTCCAGAACAAAGTGCTAAGGAACATGGTTAATACTCCCTGGTTCATCAGAAACAGTGACCTTCACAGAGATTTTGAGATAGACACCGTTGATCAGACCATTGCTAAGATTGCTAAAAGTCATGACCAAAGATTTCTCAAACACGTAAACATCGAAGCCGTACAGTTACAGAAAGAAGACTCAAGAGGATGAAGGCGTTTGAGTTGGTAACGTGAAATAATGTAATGTAAAGCAGAGTACAGTGCGGGAAAAATAACCGGATACTCAATGCGTATTTAAATAAGTGATTAGAACCTAGGGAATACTAGTGAGTAACACCTTAGTTAAGACTTTAACCGTAGTAAATTAAGAAAGAACGAAATTGGCCACTGAACAATTGTGATCAAATTGTAATATCAAAAAATGTCTCTGAAAAGTGATATTGAAATAATAATAAAACAAAATTTTTTTTCTAAAAAAAGCTCACACTTATTTGTTGATACTCAGGTCTCACATATTGTTACTTGTTACACGCCATTTAAAATTCCGAACAATTTTATCATATTTCAGTTTAAAAGGCCGTGTATTGTTTTCGGGCGGCCACTCTGTGTGATTAGCTGGTAGGATGGTTATATTATTTTGTAATTTGTTACTATTAAATTGGATGCTTTGTGGTAAAACAATTAGCGAATGTTATTTGGTCAATTGACATGCAATGTCAGTTGTAATACCTATTTACACATTTGTAGATTTAATACTAGCACGTAGTAATAGTACCATCTATAACTCAGCGTTACTGAAATAATATTAATCATTAATTTAATTTAAAAAGTTTATATTTAATATTTTATATTTTTATACAGATTGTTTCTACTCAAAGTGGACAACGTAGTAGAGGTTGTAGAACTCATCAAAACTAACAATTTTTTTAAGTAACTTTTTCATTTTGACTTTTGTTTCGAATCATGGACCTTTTTTGTTTTTTTTTACAAATTTCTATAATTTTCCATTATTTGTAGTTGTATTTTAAAAAACCAAAGTTTTTGGAATCAACAGTTTAATATCTACAACGTTTGTTCAAAAGTTTTCTACAAAAAATTTACAATAGCAAAATGGCTGTCATTTTAAATTTTGGAAATTGAATAGTACAAAATCTACTTTGCTATTATAATTTAAAATGACCACCATTTTTCTGTTCTAACTTTTTTGTAAAAAAGTTTTGAACAAAAGTTGTAGATATTGAACTGTTAATTCAAGATAAAAAAGATAAAAAACAAAATAGGGCCCATAATTTGAAAACAAAAGCCAACCTGAAAGAAAATTATTTTAATAAACGTGTTAGTTTTGACGAGTTCTATAAACTCTATTACGTTGTCGACTTTAAGTAGAAACACCCTGTATACCACATGACATGTTATTATACACTATTGTAAGAGCCGCAGACCTCACATACCGACAATCACATTGCAAAAGGTTCAAATAATTAAAATCTCGAAAATTATTAATTTTTTATGTGTAAATATTTATATTAAAAACCTTGACAATAAATACATAATATGCTCATAAATAGTAGAATATTTTTTAGAGCGCAAAAAGATGCAAATTGGCTGCTAATATTGCAATTTTCAAAATTTGCTTCCAGCTTTTACGCATGTTGGAACGTATACGATAATACTATCATTATAAATGGTTTTTCATACTTCATGAAACAAAAAAAACTGAAATTACATCAATCTGTGAGGTTAGTTGCCTAACTTTCGCAAACTTTTTTTTGTTGGAGTGGAAATACTGGACATTTGGGTTTATCGGCGGGGGAAGGAAGATTGCAGTTAATGTTTAAACCATTTTGACTTACTTTCTGTCTGGTATGAGCTCTTTGTTCCCCTTTTTCCTTGTGCCATCAATGGTTTCTCTTCTTAGGATACATCATAGCATATGCATATGTTGTGGATTCTTAAAAAAACTATATCTAATATTACATTTATGCTTGTTTTATTTAGATTTTCTAGTCACCCTTTTTTTTATTGCTCTTCCAAATTATTCCCCCTTTTAGGATCTGCTACAGTACGTGGTGATTTCCCGATGGCTTTTGTATATTATGTTCCTCATTCCCCTTCTTCTTCAAGCATACTTCTCGAGAGATCTTGAATTTGTTAAGACGGTTTAAGTGAAATGTAAAATTGTTGTATGACTTCCCTATTTTTCATTAGTCTTTTCAACTAGAGCTACCATATTTTGAGGTGGAGCTTGTTGTCGATAAGTAAATGGAGCTTTATAGAGCTCGTTGCGCTTTTCCTTTGTTGTATAGCTGCTACTTGATGAGAGTGATAGTAATTTTTCTACCATAAGAAGCATTTGGAAATATTGTTTTTATACACCCATTTTTCGAATTGACCTGACTGATAAGTTTTATTTAACGTAACTAATTGGAATATGGCAGGAAACCTTCCTGAAAATGTCAGTTTTGGGCTTTATCCTCATTGCTATCATGTTTGTGTGAATAATTAACGGCAGATAGTGGGGGATAGAAGTACCAAAATTCACTTACAAAGGTAGCGATACGCGATTTTACCTAATGCACAGTTGGGTTTTTACTTTAAAAGTTCAAGTGCTTATTCATACTAAATTTAGTATACCATATAATACAGGGTGTCTCACGGTGACCGTCGGTTAGAAGTATATCAAGAACTGTAAAAGCTATAAATTTGAAATTTTGCACATGTGACATGGAGTGTTTAATCTATTAAATAAAAATATTTTCGAAATGGCAGCATTTCCGGAAATACCGGAAGTGAGCATCAACTTCTTTATTTTAAATACAAACCAGGCAATTTTTTTTCACATTCTGATGTGTCATAAAATGTTTAGTAAGTATGCTTAAAATAATCGGCGTATCAATTTTGATTGTTGAGAAAAAAAATTTTTTTCACTGAAAAATGTCAAAATCTTGTTTAGGAAATAAAATTGAAAGTCGAAAGTGGTAAAAGTTAGGGAAATGGGATTTTAGGTTCTCAATGTCAAAAGATTGAGACACAATTGTCTGTCATGGATTATAAAAAATTGCCCGCGGTTACGTATCTATTTGACGTTATTTCCAGACTTAAGAAAAACTTTAAAAAGTCTCTTTTTTTAAATGGAATGCCTATTTAATTATCAGCCTATTCGATGCAGAAATAAATTTCCTTTAAATTGATATACCATGTTCCTATACCTAAAATCAATGATTGCAGAGTTATTTACATTTTTCTAATTAAATTTATAAATACATACTTTACAAAACATGGTTGGCTTTGAAAATTTTCAAAAAATGTTTATTCAATTGTTTCTTATGATAACAGTTGTCAGTTAGCTATCAGTTTGAAAGTTTACGCTACATTTCGTTTGTTATCAGTGTTATCTGTTTGAATTTTGATTTTTGCGCTTAATATTTGTGTTTAATTGGAAAATATGAAATACGCAAACGCTGAAATTCTAAATTTGTTTTACATTCATGGTGAATCTGCTCGTATTACTTTTCGGACCTGCAGAACCTTTAACTATTGAATAAAGAATCACTCAACACTTTAACGAAAGATATCCGCATTTACCTACAATGACAGAACGAAAAATCAGGATGATTGAAAAGAATTTTCCAAATTTGGGCGAAGTAAATGCACCACGAAATTTTGCAAAGCCAATTTATTGTCCCCAATGACGCTGCAGAAACCAATGTATTGGGATATTTTAATGTTTTACCTGAAAGTTCTGTTCGTTCGGCGGAAAGAGACCTTGTATAGTCAAGAAGTTGCATAGATAGTATTTTAAATAATCATAAAAGCATAAGAACCATTTGAATAAAAATTTTTTGAAAATCTTCAAAGCCAACCATGTTTTGTAACGTATGTAATTATAAATTTAATTAGAAAAATGTAAATAACTCTGTAATCATTGATTTTAGGTATAGGAACATGGTATATCAATTTAAAGGAAATTTATTTCTGCATCGAATAGGCTGATAATTAAATAGGCATTCCATTTAAAAAAAGAGACTTTTTAAAGTTTTTCTTAAGTCTGGAAATAACGTCAAATAGATACGTAACCGCGGGCAATTTTTTATAATCCATGACAGACAAATTGTGTCTCAATCTTTTGACATTGAGAACCTAAAATCCCATTTCTCTAACTTTTACCACTTTCGACTTTCAATTTTATTTCCTAAACAAGATTTTGACATTTTTCAGTGAAAAAAAAATTTTTTCTCAACAATCAAAATTGATACGCCGATTATTTTAAGCATACTTACTAAACATTTTATGACACATCAGAATGTGAAAAAAAATTGCCTGGTTTGTATTTAAAATAAAGAAGTTGATGCTCACTTCCGGTATTTCCGGAAGTGCTGCCATTTCGAAAATATTTTTATTTAATAGATTAAACACTCCATGTCGCATGTGCAAAATTTCAAATTTCTAGCTTTTACAGTTCTTGATATACTTCTAACCGACGGTCACCGTGAGACACCCTGTATGTAATTAAATGAAATATGCTATGTTGAAGTAGTTGTATCACTTTTGCATATAGGTATAATTAATTGATTTTCATGAAAAGGAGCTCTCGGCTATTTTTCATAAACCATTCTTTCTTCCATGCAGTGTGGGAAATAGTTCTGCTTGACAAGAATGATACCTTTATTATCAACAATAATAGCGGAACCTTTTCAGATAAAATCTAACAGTTGCTTAAATTATTTTTCAAACACTCAGCATTCGTGGTTTATTTGAATATTTCGAACAAACATCTCTTATAAGATAATTGTCTATTGGTAACTTTCGTATAACTCAAGATATAATTATTTATTATTATAAATGGATCGGCATGAATATTCGCGCATATAGATACAAATTATAATATCATGTTTACTGTACCATGTGTATTTCGATGTTACATTCAATTTGTAGTGTGCATGAAATTGTGTAGTCATTAAAAAAACCTTCGTTACTAACGCGTTCCACTCTAACACTGATCTGTGCAACAAGAAGTCGAATGGATGTTTATAAATTGGGTTAATTTGGATAACAATATTCTTTTTTTTTTTGGTACGTTTAACGTTACGAAACACTTGATACCGGTTTTCATTATGCATTTCCCATGAATAAACAAACAGTTGAATGCAGTTTACTTGTTGACTTTTGTTATGATTTATATTAACATCGTAATTTAGGTCTGTTGAAATACTTGCATGAACAAAATCGCCATTAGTTTGTAAACTCGTTGCACCTAAAAACATTTTTCCTTTAAAACACGTCCTTTTAGATTTTAGAAGTAACCGTAAAATGTAGGTATTCCTATATTTAAATTGGAGTATAAAGGATCTTGTTTACAGCTCAGCTATGCTATTCGATTTCATTAGAATTAAACGAGCGATGTTAATTAAAATCATTATAAGCCCGGAGAGTAGGTACTTTTCACAAAGGGTTCTAATTAGTCCGTATACCTACAAGTATTATATAGGACTTTGTGGACCATAGCGTTTTTTGCGAAATGAAAGCATAACTTGGTATATATATAACAATGAATAAATAGTTTTTGCTATTGATACTTTACTTAGGAAACAATTTGAAAATCTCTGGACAATCGACGAGGATATTGGTGTTAAGTTTTAATTAAAGTCGATGTTAGTTAACGATTTACCTTTCATAAACTTGTGCACGACTAGATGGAGTGATGCACGCTTCGGTCCCCTTATATAATAAAAATTGAAATACAGTTTGTTACCACCCACCACGCTTACGTGAATTTACACATGCTGAGTCACATGTATAGCTAAGTAGGCGTACATGTCCCGTTTTATAAGGGAACCATGGACATTGTAGTTTTTTAATATATTATATGGCAAAACGCGTTCTTTGTTTATTTCACATAATTTTTGGGAGTTCTAAATAGCTGTATTTGCCATCATTGTTAGTTCATTTACGAAGTGTGAAAATATGCAAATCTTAATAGGTAAGGTCATTATTTTTGATAATGGACATCACACATCATTATTAGAATTAAGGTGCTCTGATGTGCATATTTTTACTTTAATAACAGATAACTAGAACAATAAATTTTATGACACAGTACGTCGATAATTATTAGTACTGTGAACTTTCCCATGTAGGTCCCAATTCTATAATACAAGTACATAATATAACAATTTCATGTTCAAATATTATTGCTTTTAGAGGAAAGCAACTTAAGTAAAAGTGGGACCATGATTTTTCATTTTATTCTGGTCTTTCGTTTTTTAAACAGGAAACACATCCTGTGAAAATCTTCTACTACTAACCTGCTAGGAACGCAAGCAAAATTTGTACTAGATTTATGCAACCGGAATGGAGTTTTTCTAAGGAATGCACATCCCAATACTCACTCGATTGGGAATCTTTGAGAACGATCAGTAAAGATATACAGGGTGGCCCAACGAAAAGGTAACGGACGGGTTTTTTGTTTGAGAAATGAAAAAGCACGTCAATTTTTATATCCAAGGGAGCAACTTTTGACATAATGCAAAATGTACGGGATCGATTTAATCAAACTTTATATTATTGCATGAAAACTGAAGGAAGGCACTTTTATTAAACTAAGGTTGAATTTGTGTGAACTGGTTTTTTAATTAGCACAAGAAAAAATTAACCCTTCCTTTTATTTAATAATTTAAGGGTTGTTTTCCCTGTACCTAAGGGGTGTTGACAAATGGCAGTAACAGTACCTAGCTTCTCTAAAAAAACAATTGACCCGTCCGCACTCTCTTTAGTTTTTAAATGCCCCAAACTCTTTCCTCATTTCCATTTTTGCAACTTCAATTTTTTTGTTAAAAACAAAGAAAACTAGTGCACTGAATTCAGAAAGGAAAGACCTTTCAAATGACCCATCATCCCTATTTAAATTTTAGGAGTTGTTCACACCGCGCTAAGGGATGACATTATTTCAGGGTGAAAATTATAACAAAATTTGTCCCCTTTGTTACAAAAATTGACGTGATTTTGCATTTCTCAAAAAAAAATTGTAGCCACAAACCCTCCTGTTACCTTTTCGTTGGGTCACCCTGTATAATTAAAACTTAGCGACTGAAACAGAAACGGATGGATGAAGCCATAATGTTGATTAAACAGCAAAAGGTATGCGAATTACTATAGATGCTAACGGACACATTTTCGTCTTAGGGCGAGAGATACGATTCCATACGCCGAACACGGTATTGATGTAGGAGGTTATCCGCCAACATCTGGACGTCCTTAATCAATACGTCTTCGAAAAAGAAACGTAGGTAATCTCAGACATGCTGTCCAGACAACCTTGGCATCATCTGGGAGATGCTTGCGAAATTTGTGTCGTTACTGTGGACTTACATGGAAGAAGCCATAGGGAAATCCGCGCCGTACAACCAAAAGATCTAGGCATCCAAAAAGCTACTGAAAGTTGTAAAAAATTTTCAAGAAAAACTGCTAGAGATTACCTGCTCAAATCAAGAAGAAGCGCAATTAGTCCTACCGTCTCTCGAAAAGCATCGACTACTACGCGAATATCGTAACTCCCAATCTACTTCACGTGATAGTGTCACAAAAAAGAAAGAATATGTAATTTTTTTTATGGTATACGGGGAAGTATTGTGAATGAATTCAGGAATCATCAGGATTGATCCAAACTTCTTACAACCAATGGTTCCAGTTACTTAGCATCGATTTTGGTCCGCTTCCTTTCACCGTTGGTAAGTAACTAGAGCTACTACATCAACAAATGCCAATGAGTGGGGCAAAGTTATAGTCAAAGAAGTGTTCCTATAATTATAAAATACACCGACTAATTACGTTAGGCAACCATACAGCATACACTTTAAAATAGTTTTTAATATAAAATTTGATAAAATGGTTGGTATTATATTCAGATAATTTCGACAATAATATCGGCTAATAATGATCATACCAAAATTTGGAAAATGCACTTATTAGCACTAAATAGAAATTAAAATATTATTACGACTGGTAGAAACTTTTTGTTGAAACTTGATGAAAGTGCGATTTTCCAACTCGCAATACTATCTTCACTCGCTATCGCTCGATGAGTATATAATGTATCAATCAATCAATCAATATTTATTTATTGTATTCATAATAAAAATATACAAATGATTCTTATCCCCGCACCATAACCATAAATTAAACATAATACAGGCTGTTTTTTTGGGAGCTTTAGTTAGACGTTTCCAGGAAAGTTTTATAGGTAGATTTTTGAAAATTTGTACTTAGGGGTTACTCAGAAAGCCGAATCGATCTAAAATATTTTCAAAATGGCAGCACTTCCGGAAACGCAGGAAATAGCAACTAACTTCATTATTTTAAATGGGTACCTCTATTTTTTTTGCATTTTTGGATTCTACGTGAAATTTCATAACCCCTGATCTACAAGCTATGGTTTTTAAGTTATTTTCATTTATTAAAAAAATTGCGGATGCAGACGGTCCTTTAAGAATTCATTACTTGAAAACCGTTGTAGCTATGGCAACCGAGTTTTCACCAGCGCGTAGATGAAGAATAGGGCTTTCTTTTGGTGTACTTAAAAAAAGTTATGTTGCGTACGACGTCACCTATGGGGTTCCAAATTTAAGAAAATTCAAAGACTAAAGCTCTGTTTTTTTAAATGACATGCCCATTTTCTTACTATTGCATTAGATATAGAATCAAAAAGGGCATATTTTGGTATTACATGTTCCTATTCATATCTTTAATAGTTTCTGACTTATCCTCATTTCATTGCAATGATACCATTTTTTTCGGATTTTTTAGTAGTTGGCCATGACCTTATGGCAAACGAATTTTAAACCAATCCAGTGATATCAGTCCGTCACCTGTTATAGGTTTCAAATCAATTTAAAACCTTGGCTTCTTCAACACATGCTCAAAATGAGCGCCTTCATGCTCCAAACACAAACTCTTTTTCGTAAATGTTTTTGTGTGGAGTAGGTATCGTATGACTAGTGATTCAGTATTCAGCATATTCCTGCAGAGGCAGATCTTCTGTTGCAGGAACAATATTGCGTAAAATTTCCAAATAATGTTCTGCATTCAAATTTTCTGGATAAATGTGGAAACACAAAATCTTTTTATTTTTAAACGCACAAAGTACATACAATAAAACTCCAGCGCTCTTGAAACTGTACATCCCCATTCAAACAAGGATTTTAATGGCACCAGCAATGCGAATTATGGCGATTAAATTTTTACTAAATTTGGTCGTCTGACTAAGTAATGTTCCCCAAAAAATCTTCCTGGTTCCTTAACATTAGCTATTCGTAAAACTCTTACTCTAGGTCTAGGTAATTGTTTTGGTAGTAGAAAGCTTTACAAATTCAAACAATTTCATTCCAGTGTTCGGATGGTACATTGACTAGGACGCGGTCTTTCTGCATATCTTTCAATGAACGTATGAGACAAGCATGTGACGCGATTCTGTTCATTTCACCGTAAATAACAATTAGATTCCAAAAACCTTAATATGTAAAACCATTGCGAGCCATTTTTTCCGATTATTGGAAAACTTATGTCAACCTATAACAGGTGACGGATTAGTATCACTTGTTTTTGTTTAAAATTCGATTGCTATGGTCCATGTTATGGTCGACTAATACAAAAAATTCGAAAAAAATGGTATAAATGCGATGAAATGAGAATAAGTATCTTAAAGATAGGGATAGGAACATGTAATACCAAAATATGCCCATTTTTATTCTCTATCAAACGCAATAGTAAGAAAATGGTCATTTCATTTAAAAAATCTGAGTTTTCAGTCTTGGAATTTTCCTGAATTTCGAACCCCATAGGTGACGTCATACGCAACATAACTTATTTTAAGTACACTAAAAGAAAGCCCTATTCTTCCTCTATGCGCTGGTGAAAACTCGGTTGCCATAGCTACAAAGGTTTTCAAGTAATGAATTCTTAAAGGACCGTCTGCATCCGCCATTTTCTTTAAATAAATGAAAATAACTTAAAAACCATAACTTGTAGATATTGACATGTTTACAACAGAGGTTATGAAATTTCACGTAGAATCGAAAAATGCAATAAAAAATAGGGGTTGCTATTTAAAATAACGAAGTTAGTAGCTATTTCCGGCATTTTCGGAAGTGCTGCCATTTTGAAAATATTTTAGATCGATTCGGCTTTCTGAGTAACCCCTAAGTGCAAATTTTCAGAAACCTACCTATAAAAGTTTCCCAGAAACACCCTGTATACCTACACACAAAAACACCAAAAAACGACCAAATCTACCCCTAAAAACTATCACTCCAAAACTTTCTTTACTCCTGCCCCCTACGTTTCACTTTTCCCTCCTCTCTAACATCTTCTTCATCCACCCCACTCTCTTACCTCTTCTCTTAGCTCCTCACATTCCCTCATCATATGACACACACTTTCCCTCCCTTCCCTGCACATTCTACAAACCCTTTTCTCATCCTCCCACCAATATCTATTTTCATTCTCCTCATTCCCGCACCTAAATTTCGCCACAATTCTTTTTTCCTTCAGTCCCACTTCCCCCAACAGGTACTCGGCCTTGCATTCTACCATAATCTCCCGATATCCCTCATTATACCTCCCCTCACCTATCCTCGCTCTCCTTTCTTGGCCTTGGACATCCTTATCTCTTCTTACCAACTCTTCCACCATATCACTTCCTTCCTCCCTTCTTCTTTCTATCTCTTCTCTCGCATAGCCGACTCTCTCGTAAAACATTCTCCTGTCCATACCTTATCCGTTTTTTCCTCATCTCTCTCATACACTCATTCACCATTACAATTTCATTCCTCTTCCTCATACTTCACCGCTCTCTTTCCTGTCTGAACTCTTATTTTCTCAGGTTTTATTTCTTCCTCTACTACATAGCCTGGCGTCTCTCTATCCAATCCATGTCCAGTATTTTTCCTAAACTCTCTCCAATTTTTCCCGCTCCTTCCGCCCCCATATCTCTGCTCCGTACCCCATCACACTCCTTACCAGCTTGTCAAAAATCCACCTTCTCCTTTCCGTATCCTTCCCAAACACTCTTTCCCCCACTCCTCACACTCTCCCCACTAATCTATTCCTCTTATTTGCCAGTTCTCTTATATGCGGCTCCAATCTCCAATGTATAACGAGAAAAGGCTCGGGTTCAACGGACATCTCTGCCTCAACCCTATTTTCGTCCAAAACATTTCACCTTTCTCTTCCCGCACTCCCGTCGTGCACCTTGTCTCCCCATACACTTCCTCTATCGCCATCACCAAATCTCCTCCTATCTCACATTTCCTTAACACCTCCCACATTTTTGTCCTATTTAGGTACATTATGAAATGCTGCCTTAATGTCCAAAAACAAACCATACACCTTCCCCGCCTTTCCTTCCAGCACCTTGTTCACCACTTGCCTTAGAACATAAATGTTGTCCATTATGGCTCTAATCTTTGTATGGTGTACGTGTTCAACTAACGCTGTTGGAAAAATGTTTTTTTGTTGGAAAGATTTTTTTTTCATTTCGATATCTATGGGAAAATGTTGATTTAACTGCTTGAAAACATTGGCACTACTTTTGCTGCTTTGGGAGCTCATTTGATAGATAAAAAAATTAATTGTGGTTGAAAAATAAATTTCTCAGATACGACATTCACGGTTGAATCATAGAATTTCAGTAAAATGGAGGAAATCTAGACAAAAACATAGAATGGAGACGTAGTTGTATTAATTGAGCTAACAGAAGTTCACAAAATTAGCATTGCATTTATTTATAGTTTTTTATAAAAAACTGTTTATTAAAATGTACCTACATTGTGCTGTAACTGATGGGAATTCGTTTAATAAATCTTTACAATGGGAAGAATTAATTAAAATATGTACGTTGATCTTAGTGTTTATGACATATGCCAAGGTAAAATTTTGCATGTTTCTCAGTAAAGCTTTAGAGAGTATAAGACCGCCTTTCTCGGCGTTATGTATCATCTTGTCTGAAGAAATAAAAGGATTGTGAAGAATGAGTGATTAATTGATAGTGAAAGTCGTGAAGGCTTTTTCCAGTAATTAAAAAAATCCTCGAGACCTAAATTTTAACCTTCGATTATGAACTAAAGCGGAAATGCAGTAGAAAAAATTTGGGGGCGAAAGTTTTGTTGCTACGTGCATTTTATTAGGTCCTAACACACACATGTATGTTATGAGAATTATATACACGTTATTAACCACGCTTATTATTCACTGCACACGAAACGGCAAGATCTTATGATTGCATTGTCTACGATAATAATGCGGCTGTTAATTGAGGCCTTCTAAAATTTGTTAGGTGTAATGTAATGTGTAAATGAGTTTGGTGGGACTATAATTTATGCATAATTTAAAAGTGTCTCGACACGTTAAAATATTTAAATAATTCTATAAAGTACATTGAACGTTTTGAGCTGCTCTAGTTATTGACGTGAGAGGGAGAGATTCGCTAAGAGAAATTAGTAGACTATAATAGAACGATAATCCTTTATGAACGTCAAGTTCGTTTACACTTCCTGAAGGTTTAACTTTTATTGATTTGCCGAAAATTCAAACGGTGAAGATTAGCTTGCCATTAGAATCCGCGCAGACCAACAGGAAAATCTCCTGCTAGTCTAGCAGCAGACACGTCCTATTTCCATCCACTCTACGACAGTCAGCTGTGCGGGTGCGAGTGGGGTGTTTCCCCAAAAAGAGGGGTAAGGGGCTACCGGTTACTGCATAGCGCACCACGAGCCGGCATTCGCGATACGTCGGGCTTCCGGTTCGCTCCGGAGCTACCGTGACCTCTTCCGGGTTGTCTGAAGAAGTTATTATTTTTAGGGGCTGTGAAGAAGTACAGGGTCTGGGATGGAGGCTGTGAACGGCGTGTCCGAGCTTGATAAGGGCGGCCCGCCTGCTCCTAGTCCTTTAACGGGTTGCTACCTACTCATCGTCGTCGGAGAACCGCACTCCAAGGAGCACAAAGATATCATCCTACGGAGAATTGCAAAAGGTAGGCGACGATTTTTGCTTATTATTACAGATAAACGCTTTAATATTGTTATCCTTGTACAATTTACGGTAGGCGGGGATAACGAGGATAATATTGATTATCTTTGAATATGTCAAAAAATGTAATGGTGTCCCGAAAAATTTTGTTTCCGATACACGTAAAGGAAATTCCCGTCTAAATTTAACTGCAGTTTTGTCTCCCTCGGTAATTACTATATCTATTTTTATAAAACGCTATTCCGTCAGTTGCATTTTTCTCTATTAAAACTTTTTGTAAGAATGTAATTACCAAAAACGAGATAACCTCGCTTTTTATTTGGTTAGTCACGAAAATTATACATTTCATTTAAATTTAGTCGTAATTTACGTGGAGACGAATAATAGCGAAATAGTATATTCATATTCGTCTAAGTGCATTTCGGCGCAGCTGTTTTATTTCATTTTTTGTTGAATAATTTAGCATATAATCGAGCGAAATGTTTTATATTTAAATAGTAAGTAGAGCATAAATTGAATACTGTAACGTAATAAGAACATAAGAATCTGTCAAAAGCAGTTTATTCTATTAATTGTAATTAAATGGCGTCTTTAATGATGAGAACGTGTAAAATTTGAAAGTGTCACAATTAATAGAAGAACAAACGTATGTGAAATGGAAATGCAATCATTCGCATTTCTAATTAAATTAATTACCTTCAAATTTAAATGACATAATAAGTCTGTAGCGAATTGATTAAACTATATTCAATTTATTAATGTCCAAATCAAGGCAACATTTTTCGTTACCGTTTCTTGATTTTAGCACGTTTACCGTTTTTTGCACTAATTTTTAGTGAACAGTTGCTTAACACTAATTGTGAAGCGAGTAATTGTAACAAAATCAGGTTTTGTTGCAATTTTTCCTATAACCTTAACACGTAACATGAAAACCTTAGAAACTCTTAATTTAATTATTTAATCAATATTCCGTTTACGCGTAGTATAAAACGTACTTAATGAAAACGTATAATGAAAAATTAGAAAATTCATCCCCTATAACAGTTTACAAACAAATTCGTTACTTCTTCCCCTTTGTTTGCACACTGTTGTACACTAATATCATCCCTCGATATTATCGTTGAACACTTAAAAACCAGTATTGAGACATAAATAACTTTCTATACACCATTCACCCTATATACATAATATATTGTATAACTCAACAAGATATGAACACAAACCATAGGGTGTGGTAGCGAAAATGGCAATTACCTACTCTCGTTGATACCCTTGCGAAGAATTTAGATGAACTTTGATAACATTCGAGAAACAAAAGTGGAACACATTGAATTACTTCCACTACGAATAAATTAATAACCCAATTACTATTTAATTTTAATCACGGCTCGCTTACATGTGTTAAAGAAGAATGATTTTGTGCATATAATAATTGATCACTAAGTATTACTTATGGCAACTTGCATATACAATATAATCATTAAAAAGGTTCATCGTAATTTAATTTTTTATAATTAAATTTAATAGGAAAAACAGTAAGTAATTTACATCTTAAATATATTTTCGGCGGAACATTTCGTTTTTATTAATCGCAACAAATTATTTTTCTCGTAATTAATTAAGCTTCTGTCTAATTTCAACGAAATAGCATTATGGTTCGTGAGATTTTTCTTTAATTTTTACGCTTAGTTTTGCAGGATAAATTTAGCAGAGGAAAAAATCCATTAGTAATTTCTTATTTTCGCAAACGATTTGAAACTGTATATTGTTTGTTTCCTCAACACATTTCTGCATTATGATAGAATTTGACGTGACAAAAATCATTTTTTACTTCCTTTTGTAAAATTTTCTTACCAATTAACTTATGTTAGAGTGAATAGTGTTAAATATGATATTACATTAATAGATACAAATTCGAAAAATTCCTCCGCAGCCTTCAATGAAACCCCTTTTTAGCAAAACCTTGTTTTAAGGTAGGTATACGTTACATAAGGAATCACGTTTAATCACAATTTAGGGTGACCTATAGTGGGTTCTTCTTAATGATACTTCTTTTAAAACGTTTCATTTACGCATTATATCTTTTACACGTACACGCAGGGATAACTAAAAGCTCTTACGTTCAAAGCATTGGAAGGTTTCTAAAGTACCTTTTAAGGAGGAAGCACACGTTAACATGACAATATCGAAATGAGGCTTCTTACAAGTATTTTCGCACTTTAGTTAAGTACGTTGAAGCAGGTAAAAGACAATGGTACCAAATATTAATGTTTGTTATTCAATTGTGTGATAAAGTGCATCGCACTAGGGGAATGTTACAATTTATTAATAGAAATGAGCAGTTATTAGTATAAATTTTCATGGGAATTGATGCTCCGTTGTGTCTGAAATAGGAAAATTGCAAATTCGGGCAGAGGGTAAGTGTGGTATTGATCCAAAACTCGCGCCGGCGATGTTGCTGCGCGTTAGGTCAAGGGGTGTTCACAACCACCTTATAATAGCGATCCCTTCTTTTGCTATTACAGGATTTTTTTTTCTTTTTTCTTACTGGAAGTAAGTTTCACTTCCTATATTACTACTGAATTTTGGGATCCGTTTCACAAAAATACACATACGTGAAATGAAAGTTGAAGTTTTTAGCATAACTGCGAACGTATGGTTTGTTATATTTGAGAAAGAAGTCGAAGAAGGATTCATGAATCAAATCTATATTGTTACATAACTTGGTGTGTTACAATTTTCTTTTACCTTCGATTTGGCAACGTGGTTGTTGGCGCACAGCTGTTATTTAAGCAACTTTTTGTGGCTAAGGGGTAGATAATCGAACTATAGCGTATTTTAGTCACGACAGCATTTTAGATCTATAATCCCTCATCTATACCACAAAAAAGAACGTAGGTATTACAACCTATTAGGATACTATCAGAACTTTGTAGATCTGATCTCAGAAGTTGTGCATGAAAGTGCTTGAGTGCAAAACATGGGGGTTTGGCATATAGAAATGGAAGTTTGCCAAAAGTTGTATGTATGTACTCTTATAAGATGAGTTATTAGATTAGATGTATCAATAAATCTCAATTTTGCATGCCTGTCACAGTTTTCACGCTGTTCAAGAAAGGAGAAAGTTATGTAAAGGAAAACTTGTTTAAATAAGTTTCTCGTATATTTTTGTTAAAATGGAATTATACAACGACGACTTTATAACAACTATTTGGAACCACTAAGATGAGAAATTCATGGTTCAAGTAATTAAAATTAAATTTGCTGGTGCTGGGTCACACTTTGTTGTTGTTTAAGACACTTTTTTCCTAATGAGCTTTGGGAAATGCGGAAAATTTATTCGAGTTTGTAAATTGTCTGCTTTTTATTAACTGTAGTTTTTAGAAGAATTCTAACCGAAATAGGAGTAAGAGTAATTAAGAAGGTCGTAAAATGAAAGAGACCTGTACTTAATCCGAAGGAGATTAAAATTACGTCATTTCGTACATCTCGCATTATGTTCCGACATTAATGCGTAATCCAATGACTATAAACAGAAAATGTTTGCGATCCAACAGTATTATTATAATTAATAAAGAAAATGATAGTAAGAATAATGTAATTGTGTTGACATACTTTCCCATGTAGTTACGAAATACATTTTTTCGGCCTTCATATAGAAAAACTGATTTTCCATTCACCTAAATCGTCTTGAAAATGGCATTTTCCTGACTAGGCAAGAAAATGAAACAGTGATTTGAAAGATATAGGATTGGTACCACTGACCACGACATTGACGCTGATTGCTGAAATGAAATGTCAAATGCTTTAATTTTGATTATATTAAGGCCAAATGAATAATAATTCTGTTTCACTGTTTGAAGGTTTCTATCAATTTCATAAATCGTAAATGATATCAAGTAAGTAATTGAGGCGTATGTAACCTATAAAGATGATTCGCAAAATGCATAACTTTTTAGGTTATCGTATGGACTTATCTTTATTGGTACCACATACTACAGATACTCGGAGTCTAAGTTTTGTATAAAAGGACAGTAGTGATTTACGTAACCCACCTCACCTAAAACGAATACAGCTGAGTGAGTGAAATAAGTCAAGAAAACAAAATTTAATTAATCTGTTACGAAACGAACAATAACACGAACAACGAAACTGGAAACATTCTAAAAGTAAAACACAAGAAATTATTGGAAGTTAAAATTGATAGTACAATTTTCTAGATGAGAATGGGAAAAGTTAATATTTGGCAAATCTTTATCCTGTAATAGTTGCACGTTATGAATGGTAGACGAGTTTGAAACGTTAAACGAAGAAGAAGGTTGTGATGTTGAACTTCCTTATGGAATTGATGTACTCGTCGAAGGTTGTGGTTGTGGGTTGTTTTGAGGCAATAATTTATTTGCAATGTTTATTTTAGCACCCAAAGAATCTTCTATATATTGTTCAGCGACTGTGCTACTTTTCCAGCCCCCCAGTCGCTTCAGAGTTGTTAAATCTACGCCATTCCCTGACAGAGCTGTAGCACTGCTCCGTTTGAAGCAATGACCCGTGTAATCTTTGGGATTCTCTAATTTTAAATATGTTGCTATTTTTGAGGGCATACTTCCAAACGAATGAATCCCCACGGGTTGTCTGGTACATTTGTTTTTTGAATAAAATTAAAAAAATCTTTTAATTTCTGTGTTTGGTCTTAACGACATGTATTTTCTAATTATGTCAATCCAGTGTACTTCTGTGACGCAGTAAGTACGAGGTTTTTTAGTTTTTGTGTAAGAAATAATAGTTATGACTATAACATCCCCTCTATCAACGACATCTTCAGTTTTTATGTCTCGTAACTCCTGAATTCGACAAGCGCCACATAAGCCAAATATTAAAGCTGTTTTTATCATGAGGTAATCTTCATTTGGAGTTTCATTTATAAATTTTTCTAACTCCGTCATCTCTAAAATTTTCGATTTTTTTGGGAGATACCCGTCATGTTTGCGCTTTAATAGCGCTATTAATTTAGTATATTTCTCTATATTAATGTTTTCTTTAATGTTTAGAGTTGATTTCAACATGGAGTATACCGACCACAATGTTGACGATTTTAAGTACTTTGACTTTTCTTCAAAATAAGCGACCAAGACATATTCATTATATGTAGATACTCCATTATCAGAAGCCCATTTTTTGAATACTTCATATTCTTTCCAATATCGATTGGACGACTTTTCTGGCAATAAATTATTAATTGCAGTTTCTGCTACTTTTTGAATATGTGCTGGTGTATCATTTTTTGTATCCATTTTTAACAAAAATAAAATTGAATTTTGTTAGCAAAAGTTTTAATTTTACAAATGTACCAAAATAATTTAAATTCAAATTACACCACGGATTTAGTACCGCCAATCATAGAAATCGATACAGGTCAGTGCTGCCAATAGAAGAACATAAATTCCCTGGCGGGAGATATTTTAACAATAAATTAATATTTGTTTTAATTTAAAAGATTTGTCGACCGAAAAAGTTTTGTGCATTACACGGCCAGAAACTGTTTTGCAAGTGCTCGCGTTTTGGGGGCCTCGGCTTCGCCTCTGCCCCCAATATTACTCGCACTTGCAAAAGTGCAGTTTCTAGCCTAGTGATACAAATAACTAATTCAGGTGGAGTCAATTTGATTTCATCTTTAGTTTGAAAATGTGGCAAAATTCGATTTTATGTAGTACCTAGTTGATTATTGAATATATTGGTCGGCTGGAAGCTTGAGCAGTCAGTAATATTGAACAAAATTGATAAACAGCATGGGGATCATGAAAACGGTAAGAGATACGAAGACGGATAAATTAGAGAAAAGTTGTATAATTTAGGGCATGTTCACATGTAGTTTGCAAAAGTTCATTATTGTTTATCGTTTCCGAGATTTAAAACAAAATGCGATTTTTGGATTTTTCTTTTTTCGTAATTTCATTCGTTTATTTTAAAAGATTTTTAAAAACCACTTTTTGAATTCTAGTAGATGGCGTTTTCAAATTTTTTATTCGACGTTTCATCTTCGAGAAACCATCATCAACTTTATTTTTTTATATCGCCTCAACCAACGAAACACGAAACATTCGATAGTATTTTTTATTACGAATTTAACGATGTATGAACCTCTTTTGTCCAAATGATTGATTAATTATGAAGCTTTATAATCCATGTTGAAATATAGATCGTCGTTTAAAGATGTGTGTTAATGTTAATGAAGTGGTTATAATCTAAAGAATTACAAATTGTCAATGTCAAAAGTTCTTCGTCTTCATCAATTTACATTGTATGGTAATGATTTCATATAATGAACTTTAATTGGACTTTCGTTACATTGATTTAAGTGCTCTTTAGAGGGTAGAGCCTCTTTAGTTCTTTCATATCAAAGGTATTTATTTAATGAACAGTACTGAGGTTACAAAATATTTAATGGTGAATATTTTCCCACCTGTAAATAATTTGGAAACTTTTAACATTATTATTGTGGAAATAATATGATTAAATGTGATGAATTTTCACACACCGGTGATTTTTTTAATGGAATCCGCACGCGTAAATTTATCACGGATTATATTTTTGTTGAAAATGTCATCTTGCTCGCCCAAGACATTTAAATAGAAAAATCATCTTTTCCACTAATTTTCAAACCAAACTGTCGTTTCCACTCAATATTGTTTTTGGCAGCTACTTAAGATTAGTCTTTCTAGAAATATAAAGGTACATTACTAGTATCTGACTATTACTGTTTGAATTATACGTAAGTATATGTAGTTACCGTGATGCAAGATCGCACTTTTTCAGGCCATTCTCGGTCTTTTATAAGTACGCTGCTATCTTTAATTTGGTCGATATGTTTGAACCTTTCCAGTGTAGTGTCACCTTCGCATCCTAAAAAATCGTGCCCATCACTATCAGAAAATAAATTCGTGTTGACAGCCAATTTTTATCATATTAATTGCAACATGGAATTAAATATTATTATTGAAATAGACTATTTCTAATTCAAAATTATCAATTGCGATAAAGAAAGCATTACATCAAAATTACAATATAAAATTACGAATTTTAAATGAGAAACCGTATGTTTAATTGTTTTATTAATTTGCAATACGCCGCAAATGAAATAAATTCTATTTATTTTTCATAAAAAATGTTTTTTCGACTTCAGACTTGCATAAATAAGTTCTATTCCTGTGTAAGGGATGTGATGAGGCGGCACTTTTCTTGTGCCCTTAGGCGGAAGAAGCATAAATACGCCTCTGTCCATGACCAAGAAACATGGACCGGTAATAATTTTAAATATAGTTGGCTTAATAAACAGAATGGGCGAAGTAATAGATACAGCTAGAAGTTTTTGTGTTTTGTATTACCGAAGGTCATGTACTCGAGGAGGATGATCATTCCCTACTAATATTGCAGGGATGCAATTATTACAGGTGTGATTCCGACTCCAAACATACAGGAGGCGTAGTTATTTATGTGCAAGAAGCATGGGATGGTGAGATGCATGTATGTACAGAAAGAATATTGGACGATGGCGATCAGAACAGATCCGAAAACGATGGCTGGAAGGAAACAACTTGTTGCTATAGGTCACTTGCAAGTAGCAACGTGGTTTTCATGGCAACGTTTACAAATTCGCTAGAAGATTTAATTGAGTTGGGCACGAAGTGACAATAGTGGGGGATTTTAACATGGACTGAAACAAACCTGACTATTATTATGTTACAAGATTAAACCAAATTGTATTTTCAATGGGTTTCAAGCAGTTTGTCCACGACTATCCCAGAGTAAAAGGTAGATCGAAAACTATGATAGATTTAGTTTCAAGCAGTAGTCCAAAGGAGTGTAGGGTACTGCACAAGTCAAAGGTCTCCAACCATGGAATTGTACTCACTCTTGGAAGGATGGAACGGAAAATCGTCGAGACTTAACTTTTTCTTGACGAGACGATCCGTTGGTATAGTCTCTGAAATTCGAGACCATACGAGGCTAGTGTAGGTGTTGGAGGCATCACTGACTGTTTCGACTGAATAAGAAATCATATTTATTTGGTTTCTGGTGTTTGGTGCCTATTATCTGAATGAAGATAGCCTGGCCTTTGATTTCGTTACCAAGTCAATCTGACTTAATTTGAATTTTTGAATTGAAGTCGAAAAAGGAGTCAAATATTTATTCAGAATGAACCTAGTTTCTCATTATGTACTCGTACGTTTATAATTCTATGCTGCAATAAAATTCAGTTGGCACGTTTAATGGACTGACTTCCTGCATGGTATTACTTTCTTCGGGTGCCGTTTATGTTGCGGTTGAATTAAAACGAAAGCCTTTTATTGGCAAGTCAAGAAAAAAACAGGTGGCTGTCTTGAAACGCATATTATGCAATAGAGCTCCAACAGGGATCAAAACAGAGGGGAAGTTTTATTACAGTACGGAAGTATTGAAGTGCTACCACGGAACAGTGCTAAAGACGACGAACTAGATCTAGAGGAATATGAATTGATAAATTCCAATTACAAGACGAGTGACATTTAATCCCAGTAGACAGTTGTTGTGGAATAACTATCAGTGCCGCTCGTACGCGCCAGTAGATAATTTTTTGATAATCAAAGCTATATGCCGCATGACCCCCCCCCCCTCGTTCTTCCACTTAAACCTTGCGTACAATTAAACATTTTTGTCCCTGACAGAAATCCATGACATGGCTAGAGAAAATCTTTAGTAGGTCATATCCTTCTTCAAAATAGCAGTCTTCCTCTCTCGTACATACAGCGATCTGCATTATATAGTGTTCAAAATTTGTAGTTTGAACACCACTGTTAAATTCTTGTACCCACTTACTTCAACTACAAATTTTAATCAAGGCCTGTTAGTCATTTTTGCCGTTTCATAATAATAATTCAAATTTTACAGGTTAAAGAACTGAACATTATGCATTGGATATTTCAATATTATACTCTCCAGTTGCAAATTTCTTCATCTCTGTTTGCTTTTAAGTAACAGATGTTGAGTTTCCTTTCGTTTTCCTGTAAATATTTGCGATGCCCTTTGATTCCATAGTAATGTGCACCAATCTCCCCAACGGTACCCTTATGCACTATGGTTGTATCTATTTTCGCTCTAGAATTACGTTAAATACTCCATATTTGATATATTGCGTTTTTAGTTTTCAGACACCATTTCCATTGTATAACAGTTGCCTCAATATTTAGACAATAGTTATTTACATATGAGTATGGTAAATCAAGGTTTACGTTAACGAGTGAGATTTTTACTGCCGAAGCGTAACTGAGGCAGGAATTTCGAAACGAGTAACGTAATCTGATTTAACGTACAAATAATGTAAAACATTTTATTTCATACTGGCCATAGATTCATTTCTTAAGAGTTTTTCTATTAACTTTATATTATAAAATTTGACGTTTCCAAAGTTGTCAGTTTATGTTTCTATTGCAACCTTTGTATTCAGATACAAAATTTCTAGTACGGTAAATACAATTTTTTTAAAATCGGCCAGAAAGTAGTACTTTCCGGTTTATTTTTAGGTCAGAAAATCTCATTTTTTCGGACCGAGCCAGAAAGTTATTGTGATAGTCCGGTAAAAGGTTTTACCGGACTCATTTTTACTTTCCGGCCTAGAACGGTCAATTGTTCTACCCGTTTTAAAAAAAATATTGTACGTAATACGTCCCAAAAGTGCTTTTACTGAACTCGCAGGTTTGCAGGACTCACCTGCGGCTCGCTCTGTAATTTGCCTACTTGTCCAGTAAAAGATCACTTTCGGGACTTGTTACGTAAACTACTATTATAGTACGGTAAATGCGATTTACCAGACTCGTATGAGCCTGGTAAAACACAGATTACTAGTCAGTATGAAATAAAGTTATTTTATATTATTGTGGTTGTGGATCATAGATTTACATAATGAGAAGTATTGATATTTTAGCATTATTACAGTTGTAGGCATGCACGCACTTCACATCATATAACTTTTGTTGCATCTACAATAATGGAAGCTCATGTAAGACTCTTCATTTCAGAAGTTGCGTAGTTACAGTAATTATTTTAACAACTATACTCTGTTCCTCCAACAGATATAGTAAAGCTCCTCCCCAAAAATTACCGTCACATTTAAATGCAACTTTTTTATTGATCGAATTTTCGAAACCCGTAACATAAGCAATCACTTGATTTCAATTGTTGTAGTTGGTGTAAATGATTTTGAGATCTGTAACCTATTTATAATTTGGCTGGTGTAAAACTGGTCGCTGCCTTCACTGGTTAAAATGTATTGGGAGGAGAATTACTATATCTGTTGGGGGAACAGAGTGTAGAATCATTTTATGTATTAGAATCAGAGACAATTAAAATACAGAAATTGTGTAATTGTCTCAGATCTTAATTTAAACCCTCGATTGTCGCAGATGCCACAATTACACTGCCTTTATAGAACTTTTTCGAAACTAATTGGCCAAATCTTACGTAATAAAACCTCTTAGTCAACGATTTCATCTTTAAGAGTGGTCCAATTTAATTTATTACACGTAGATGCTGACTATTTTTTTATTTCGCCTCCTCATTAGCAAAAAAGGTTAGCCACCTACTGTTTGATATTGTACAATATTTTTAAATACAAAATTTAATATCACCTTGACATCTTCGCATCCACCGACGTAATTTTGAAATATTGGATGTCTCATTACGTGACAGAACGATAAAGAGTGAAGTAGAGAATGGAAAGATCCGATAGGTAGAGGTAACGGAAATTTCAACCCTTTGGGTAAAATAAAACTACTACAAAGTTCGTAGCATAAATGAAACCCTTCAAATTTACAACGTGGCTTAGGGAATGCTATTAAATATTTTCGGAACACGTGTTCCCAAACATTTCATTGATTTTTGCGATGTGTGGTGAGTCATCGCATAAAGAAAAAGAGCAAATAATTAATTACAGTACGGTACACAAAATGTCATTTAAACGACGTCCGCCCAATGAGTTGTATATTACAAACGGAAACGACCGTCTTGTTTTGCGAAGAACTCAACAAAAAGTTTAATGCCAGTATAAATTGCAAGACTACTTTGCAATGTAAAAAATGAAGTCATTAGTACGTGAAAGTAATTTTATATTGCAAATATCTTAACGCTATTATCCATAACAAAGTAATTTCCTATTACGAATAACAACAGTTATTTTATACACAATGCACTATTGGTCACAGCTTGCATTTAGTTGTTTTTATCTCAATTTGCCAGAGATAAAAACGTCTGGGTTAAGTAAGTTATTATGAAATTATAAGCATTGTAATGTGTCTTTGATTAATAGAAGATAATCGAAAACATCTCGGAAAACACTCTTCAAATAATTGTAGAGAAAGCTTTGCAATAAGTTGATGTTACTAAGGAAATCATGAATGTGTTTGTTCCCAACAAAAATTCAAAAAAGGCTTCATAATATGCAATTCTGTTTGATTGAAAGAAGTTGGTGAAATCTGTGTTCTGTTTGTTAAATTTGGTTGATAAATTGCTTGAAACCCCACTTGTGGTAATTTGGAAAACTAATCAAAAAGCATTTACGAGAATGGGTAGGTATTCGACTATGAAAAACTCGATGATTGAATCCACTGATTTGATGATTAAACTTGAAATGGAACAACGCGAAAATTCTTATGTAATCTACCTTTATTCCAACCTTTCACCAAATAATTCATTTCTTTAGAAAAAAATTCTTTCGTCAGGTCTACAAAGTATTCTTCAACGGCTTCTTTCACTTCATCATCTTCTTCCTATGATATTTATTTTTAGATGCTCGAACACAAAGAAGTCGCACGGGGTCGAGCCAGGTATATAGGCCCAACTCGGAAAAATCATGGACAGTAATAATCTCCCGCAGTCTGCGCCCTTTACGCACGCCGCGTTTCCATACTGCAACAACGCCTTTGCTTCCACGAATCCCGTTTTTTATCCATCACTTTAAATATTAAGGGTGTTTCCCAAGAGTCCAGGTATAACGAGAACTACAAGAACATCAAGGGAGAAGGGATACCAGAATACCTGAAAGGGGTGGAGGGAAAAGGAAGAAAGAGAATGGTGGCGAGGTTCAGAAGTGGTAACGAGGAACCCATTGCATGTATCCCTGCTTTGTGGTAGGCTCCCAAGTTTCATCTCTAGTAACAATACGCGACATAAAGTCTTCGTCTTACTCCAAAGCAGTCAAATGCTCTTGCACAAACTTCTCTTCTGAACCACTTCTGTTGACACGTCAGCAGTCTAGGAATTAATCGTGCACCAATTTCGTGGGAAAAACGTCCAAACCCATTGCATCGATATCCAGTAAGGTAATTCCTTGCATTTTAGGCATATTGTTTTTGACCAAGGCATGTTAACATTGTTTTTGTGGACCAATTGTAACTAACATGTCCAAACCATTCATCGGTGCCCAATAAGGAAATTTCGTGCATTTTCGGCCAAGGCATGTAGGTATAATTAAAACATGTCAAAATTGTTCTTTGTAAACCACTTTCGTTAGAAAAACATACAAACCCATTACAGCGGTGTCCAATAAGCGAATTTCATATATTTTTGCATACCACATGGTTTTTGACCAATGCATGTGAAAATTCTTACTTGTAAGCCAGGTAGAAACCTATTAAGGGATTTAGCGGGGCGCATAACCAAAGCGTTTGTCCAAAAGAGTTTCCATTCATTTTCTAATAAAAAAATGTGTATTTCCGTAATTGTTTTCCAAAAGGGTTTTCTAAAAGGAAGCCTATTACTGTAATTTTGTATATCGTTCCAAATTAGAAAAATTCCTTTAATGGGCCAGAGAACAGATCTCTAAATAATAGCCGCTTTTATAATATGAGAAATATGCACTTCTGATTCGTTCGAGCAGCAAAGCGTTTTTCTTAAACTTAAACAAGGGGATACATCAGATATGTTCATTTCTTTCTACTTGGCACTCTGTTTTCTCTAATCCGTACCTAGTTTATTCAGGCTCTTAAAAATGTAAAGATTCAACAGATATTCAATAACACTGCTACGGTAAAATGACAGCGATGAATTCCAAGCGTATTTGTTTCTAAGGCCAAAAACGCTCAATTTTTATCCAGAACTATTTTAGATATCTGTTTTTTGCCTCAAAATTGGTCTATGGCTAAAGCTTTCGAAATGAAACGATTGAACGGACAAAGACACTTGACAACTAGAAAGCTCCTCGTATGTACCTGCAAAGTTGCTAAATACTGAAATCATCTGTCCCCCTAAAATGGATTCCATTTCAAGTAACTGATGTTGGTTACATAACGAAGTATGTATATCAATAATAAACGAAAATTGTGATCAACCCTTTGGGCAAATTGAACAAATACCATTTTGATTACAGAACATTTCGTTTGAAACATGTTTTAGACTCGTTTTACAAAAGTTTAATTAAATTTATTGTACAACCGAATTTAACAATTTTAGCTGAATAAACATTTTACATTTTAAAATTACGTCTTTATTATTTCTGATTCAGCAAACGATCATACATACCTATATAAATTAAATACTAATAAATACAGATAAACGGTTACAACTTACAGCCCTCCATTTAATAACAATTCTTTTTATTGCTGTGAAAATGGTTTATATTTTGTGTACCTATATTTAAAGCGGGTTTAAGTATTTTAGTAATTTTAATAATTTGGCTTAGTAAATAATTGTCAATTTCAACAGAAGTTGATTTATAGAATTTTAGTGATTACTTCATTGTGTCGTGTTTTTATTAATTTATGTATTCATCTCGTAAAGGCTTTACAAATGAAAACGTTCTGAATCCGGACTAGACGAAACAATGCGGTGTCGTTCTTGTGGTTGGCTTCCTCATTTATTTTAGTTTGTCCTGTTTTGCGGTTGCTTTTTTACGCGTTGTTGGTTTTTTATGGTATCGTGCTGTTTTGATGTTGTTGGGGTGGAGTTCCTTCTCGAGGATTCCTTTGTTACGGTGTTAAAGTTTTTAGACGCTATTATCTAGTTATCCCATTTAATTTTATTTTTCAATAACTCGCTATTTAATCCGTTCACCCTATTAATATTATATATTCAATAAGTCTGATGATGGCAAAAAATTGTTTTGCCGAAACATGTAGCTAATGTAATTCAACTAATTTCCTTTATCAACTATTAAACTTTATATACTTTGTAAACTTTCAAGACGGCGTTGTGAATGAAGAGGACATGTTGGAGCAGTGGGGCGGGCTCTAATAACGCTGTAGCCTTGGAAGTTTCCGTTGTTGCGGCCATAGCGCTCTTCCTATTGAGACATTCTTTTCCACGAAGCCTATTGTTGCAGTACAACATGCGCTACGTACTCGTTGTGGAATTCCTCCTCGCAATACTGTTCCTGACCGAAATCCATTTTGTTATGGGTGGAGAACTACCGTGCATGTGGTAGTGTTGTGCAAAACAGAGTTGAGGCTCAGAGGACTGTCCAAACTCCAAAAAAATTGACCGTGTAAGAATATCGATTTTGCAGTCTCCTAAGTGTTCTGCTCGCAAGCGTGCATCCACCCTTGCGCTTTCTAACCGTGTGTGCGTCGAATTCTCCATAAAGACCTTCATTTCCATCTATAGGTATAAGATGGTCATCACTCAAAAACTCTCACATTCTTTGTTATTTTTTAACCAGAAGGCTTCGCGCGCAGACGCGCGACGTTTCTTCGGCGTTTCGCGCCTTGGTATCAGTAAACATCTGCTACTGTAGTGACTGAGCTGTATTTGCCGTTGTATTTGAAAAATTACACAATTTCGAAGCGCATGCATTAAAGTAGATGTCTCATCTCATCTCATGTCTGCTTTAATGCATGAGATTTAAGTATATCTACTTTAATGCGAATTTGTTACGGACGGACAGGACACCGGTTCATTCGCAATTATTACCTATATATGATTTACCTTCAAAGTTAGGGATACTTCGCTGCCCCACCCTCTGTACAAGAGACTATTACAAAAAAGAAGAAATTAATATTATGATTGTATTTTTGCAGTAGACTATTGACCTAACACTAAGGATCACTTGGTCTATAATGGAAATCTCTTGTGTGCCATGGACTGGGTGTATTTTTCGACAGTAAGAAGACTTGTTAGAGTGCTATAAGTATAACTGTAAATAGCATTGCTATAACATTTTTAAATAGATGTGAAGAATTCTGATACCCAAAGGTACAGATTCAGAAAAACTTCTGGAACGTATATACATATTTAGTGGAAATCTTCAATAATGCAATGATAAACTCCACAATTTCCATTCATACGAAAAATATAAAGAAAAATGTGATCTGAAAATCTTACTAACAACCACTAACAAATGGGCGTCTCGTTTTAGTTGCTTTAGAGTCCGCAACATCTATCTTCTACACACCTGCGGCTGGTAGTAGGATTAAGGGCAGCATCCCAAATCTTTTCTAGAGGTCACGTTTTATAATAGCTATTACTGAACTTTTAACGTACACTTCGAAAATCTTCAAAATCTTTGTCAGAGTTGCTAAATACTCCGCAAACTTTTACTTGGAGGCACAGACACAATAAATTAGGCCTTGATAGCAAGTTGGCCGTTTACGTAATAAGTGTTGTTTGTGAGTAGACTAAGTTGCTAAAATGGGTTTCGCTGGGGTAATACACGTCAATCAGACAAGAATACAGCGTCATAGGTACTGACTATGTTATTAATTGAGAGGATTTGTTGAATACACGGATAATTTGAAAAGGAGAACTGTAATCACTTTCCAATGTAATCTGTTTCGAATTCAATTAACCCATCCTTTAATTTAACTACGCAAATCTTAGATTCGAACAAAACTCTTAGCGTGCCAGTGAAATTTCCATAAACACGTAATATTAAAAAACTTCCCTTTGTTAAAATCTAATAAAATTACTACACACTAGAAAGCGGCCATCTTAGTAAAGCCCTTTAAACATTCAAAATGCTGACTAGGTTCTTTATTGCCTGTAAAACTTAATCGATAAAGCAACTTGAGATTCTTCAAGAGTCTTTCTGGGAGTTTCTTAAATACTTTTAAAGTATAGGATACTAAGTTTTCATTTTAAAACGAAATCTTGCACTCCCTTTAGCAAACTTATTCTAAAAATATCTAATGAAATTTGTTTGTTAACGCACTGTTGGATTTCTGTCAACAAATCTATTAATTAAATTTTAGTAAGTATTCCAGCCATTAATTCTCGAATTGTTCTATTCCACGGTCCGTATTCATGGAAAGTATAGAGTAAATAAGTTTTCGTGGGGAAATTGGTGATTCTTTCAAACGCGCTCTGTCTACACCATTAAATTAGTGACTGCTATTGCTTTTGTTCAGTTCGTGTCACAAGTTTCAATTATACAGGGGAGCCTTTTGGAACTAAAACAGACTAAACAATTTTTCGAAGAAAAAACCTTGATTGTATAATGTTATGTTGTTCATTTACTCGATCCCGTCAAATTTGTTTATTACTATAGATATTATTAAAAATATACCTACCATGCATTATACAATTTAGTTTTATGTTCATTATTGCAATAAGTACATTAAAAAATTATAAGCAGTTTTATAAAAAAACTTTAAATTGAAACAAGTATAGATAGCTAAACCATTATGGTCCCTATATTCATACGTAGTGTTCAGTTCACATTTCGACGATACCTTTTCTCCTGCTGTTACTGTATTGGAAGAGAGACATTTTTTGACTTTATTCTAAAGGAGGATCCTTCACGAATACTTTTTTGGATACCCAACAACAATTTTTTGATATGTATATCAGATATTGGACAGTTTCATAGGTTTTGTACCTTTTTAAGCAAACTCGAAAATTTTCAATATAACGTCTGTGTTTATGTGCAGTGTTTGTAGCCATGATAAGGTGTAATACGCAAATGCAGGCTAATAATTAGTGTATACAGTACATTTTGTTGCATCACACTGGGATGTTAGTCATCTATGTCATAAACGAAGGAATGTCATAGTTTAGTGGAATTTACTTATATAAATTAAATTGTATGCATATGTATCTAAAAACAAATATTAAGTTGTAAATTGTTGTCCAAAGTTACACTTTTAACCGAACAAAGTTCGTATTATAACTCTAATGCATCTTAAATATACTGCCTGAAAATCTATTTTTTACGTGAAGCTATTTCTGGATTATCAGAATTTTCTATATGCAAACATTTTGAAAGGTATAATAAAACAGATACTTTACAAAGGTAAATAAAATAATAATGGAAGTGCCTTTCTTCAAAGTCAGTAGGTACACATTCTTTTTGGTTCAGTTGAGATAACAAAAGACGGTTTATTACAAAATGGAAATATCTGTACCCAAAAGGTTATTGAACTTATATCATCCCCATTCCTTATAAATCTTTTTTCTCTCTCTTTCTCTTCGAATTTGCAGTGACCGTGAGTTTGAAATACTAATTTCGTAACGAAATACGTAAAAGGATGAGCTTAAAAATAAGAGGAGATATATTTCGTTGGTCTCGGAAGGATTAAATTGTTGCGATATACCTACTTACACAAATTTAATTGCTAGCTTTTTCGGAACACTTTTTGAAAGCACTGCGTGTTCCTGAAGGCTAAATGACATTTTGCCGTAATTGAAGTTGAACTTGAAGCTTTCGTCATTTACAGGTTATTACACATTTTTTGTTAACCTTTTCTTTTAATAAATAAAAATTAAAGGTAGGAAAGGGAATTACTTAAAATTAATTACTTTTCGAAACAAAATCCATTTAAAATTTCACAAGACGTCACACGAAATATTAATTAATATTAAACATTATGAAATCTTTTAAGGTACCTACGTAATGTCAAGTTTTATTTACTCATTTGTAGTCATTTTTTTACGATGTTGGTTTGACTTGGAATTTGAAGTAGTCCCTCGAGAATACTAATACTGGACGTTTAAAAAAGGTGGTAGTAATTATACTTCCATTAAATTGTTGGAGTTACCCACACAAGGTATACTGAAACGATTTTAAGGGCGTATTCTGGTCCAAAACTAAAATCAAACTTTTTATAAAAGTGTTTATAGTTGTATTCATATAAATTCATTGACCATTCAAAACAGAAACACTAGAAAAATGTCAACAATTGTTATAAGAACGGAATTTATTGAAGGGAAAATAAACAATTTAATTAATCAAGATAATGGCTTTATTTGATATAGTGCTCACTCCTCCTTAACCTCCCTGACTAGAGTCGTCCGACGTAACGGAAATCATTCCATACGGGAGATATATCTGAAGATGCTGGAAAGGGAAACGTAGCAATGCCCCGTCAGGATAGTGGACCGTCTTGAGTTGGACAAGTACGGATTCTCGCAAAGTATGTGAAGGCCTCTTCCGCATGGCCTTGAGTTATTAAGTAAACATTATAAATATCAATAGTTACCCTTTTGATTTGGACTTGTTGCCAATCCTATGAACCATTTTGTTTTGATAAACGCTGTAAAATTTATACAAATGAAAAGGAATAAAAAACGAATATTCATATACGTGGGTGACTCCTCATATATGACAATTTTAATGTATATGCAGGGTTGCTCATTAGTGTAGTACGCGTCAAACTTCAATATAGACTTTATTAAATAAAACTGAAAGAATTTATTTTATAAAAAGCTGGACAGTAGCAAGAGACGCACATTTTAAAAATAATTTGAATTATACAGCGGGGCACATTCGATATCATTTTTTTTAATGAAACACCCTGTATATCCTTTGATTTTTCTAATCTGCTTTAAATGGTCTTTTCAATGATCTCTGGGTTTCTGGTTTCGGATGAGGTATTAGTGCGTTATTAACCGAAATTTAAAAGAAATGGCCGAGACTAGGTTTACCATATTATTCCATGCGACAGTATTACGATTAACTAAGACGAAATTATTTGGTAACCATATAGCCAAGGGATGTGTTGAACCTACAAAATAATCAAACATTAATTTTATTATACAGGGTGTTTGTTACGATACAGTCAATTCGGCGATTTTCAAAGAGCGTTTACTGAATTTTTTCAAATGGAACACCCCGTATATTATGACATTTTTGAAATGACGCGTTAATTGCGTTTCATTTTTGTTAATAATTTCACCAAAACCCAATAAATTCTGAGTTATTTTTAATTATTCATTACAAACCACTAAATTATTGTATATGCAACATGGCTACTATCTTTGCAAACCAGAAATTTGGCCAGATCCGGATTTTTTATTAAAAGTCACGTCGACATCTTTTATTTTTCCGCGAATTCCCTTCTATGAAAGTCCACGACCGATTTTTGTAAAACACAATGGTAGTATTGAAGAATTTCTCTCATATCCTCTCCTAAACAATAGAAATTAGTGTTGTATTGCACCAAAACTCCTTATATATTTCTAGATTTTTTAGGTTATGACGTAATAAATTAATTACACGTTTTCTAAATTTTCGATTCGCTATAATTTCTTTAGGAATGTTGATAAATGCGAAATGTGATTTGAATATACAGATATAAGCGGTGTGATTTTCAGTAATTTTATCTTTCATCTGATCAAAATTATTTGACCTATCAACGGCCGAGGAAGATACTCATTGCACACACAAACTAAAATTGGTCCTAGGTTATTTAGGTTTGCGCAGCACACGTATGAATGTATGATGTTGTAGGTTACCCGAAACATAGAATTTTATACCTATATTAGATTTCATTTTGGGTATTCTAAGTTAATTTTGTCTGAGAAAATGGTTAATGATATGGATTAGCTAACCAAGTTCTGTGAAATTTTTGATTCTATTCAATCTTTAAGTACAAAGTTTAGTTAACTTTATAATGAGCGGAGTTAATCGTGACTTTTGCACGATTTCAAAATTACTGTACAAGGTCATTTATGTAGCACATCCATCTCCGTCATTATGTGATCATGTGACATAAGTAAGTATATATTGCGAACTGGAAATAATTTAGCAGCGAAAGGTTCATCAAAAATATTTCGCTTATAACAAATGCAGTTTTGTGGTTACTGGTGAAGAAGTTTGGTGTTATTGTTATTTTAGGACTTATTTTTAAGTTGCGACTTCACCAAAATGTTCAATGGGTTATTTTACTTGACGTTGTACAGACTACAGGGAAGCATATAGTTCTGGAACCTGGAACGGACACCACAGCTAATACACTACTTTGTGTCAGGGTCGTCAGAAAACGATCTACCCTTGTCTTTTCTCTTGACATGTAATGACAGAACGTACAAGTTTTTTAATCGATTTCCACTGATAGATTTATGAGTGGATATTATTGAGAGTGTAGCAAAACATGTATGTACATCAGATGATACGGTTCCCAAAATGCTCAAATTTGGGCATCTTTTTTGGTAACATGATAGTGCTTCTGGAATACATACACGGTATGGATTTTATGATTGAATTTTGTTTGTAGTGTTTCGTACATGAACCTTATTGTTTTTGAGCACAGCAAAAAGTATGTTGTGGGCGCTAAACCGATTTATCTTATATTTGTCTTAGTACGTTTTTTTATAATGCATTTAAGTTATACGTAGCAAACATTTTGTAAGTAATAAACCATTGAAATTAATCTATACTATAAATAAAATGGTTGGTCTTTGTATGCATATCCTTGTAGTCTTTTGGAGTCAATTTTATGGGCATTATAATTACTGTGTGAAATTCGGATAATGTTATTACAGGACATTTTAGTAAATATATCTTTACAGATAATAAAAGTTCTATAAGACGTGTTCAGTTAACTGTTACTATGTTGACCTCATAGAAATGCAAAGAACCTTTCACATCTACTTCCATATAAACTCAATTTCTTTTGTCGGTGAACTGTTAAAAATAGATCTATGGAGTTTACATCAGTACAAATATAGACGTTAAAATATAATTACGTCCATTCGTCTACTACAGAAGACATATCAAAATACAAAATAAATCACACAAATAAATTATTCTCTACACACAACAAAAATTAAACAATTTAAGCTTCTAATAAGAAATTGTACGGTTATTTTTTGCTATTGTTTTAGTTACACTATTTGAAGTATGTTGTTTTGCTATTAAGAAATGTACGCCATAAAACGTTCAGTTATTCACTATTGTCGTAGTTTCCTGTTTTAGCAAGTACTTTATTAAATTTAAATTGCTATACAATGAAATATTAAATTTTAGGACGTGGTTTCATTAAAAAAGTATTATCATCGTCGAGAATTTGGATAATGGCGCTAAGACGTTCTTTTCAAGTTCGCTGCTATACTACGTGATTATCTCTACTTTAGCCACAGTTGCAAAAGGTTCCACTTTATTATATTACCGCAATTTATGCATATTTCTTCCTAATTATTAATTGTCAGTAGTTTAAATTTGTTACCATTTTAAGTGTGCGCTATGCCACACTTGAGGTAAGTAACGGGTGCGGCAGAGAGGACGGACGGTTTTAAAAAAATCATAAAATAGTTCTTTTTTACTCAAAAACAAATTTATTGATGGAATCATGTTCGCAAGGAAATAGCATTTGAAACAGTCAACTGTGGAAAATCACATCAGGCATGTGGTGGCCGAAATCGTTTGGTGCAGTGCTGGAGGCGTTCTTGGAAGTTCGCGTAGACTCTCTCCAACATCGCTCTCTCAACTTGGGCGACTTCCACGCGAATTGCGTCCTTCAATTCGTCCAGAGTTCGGGGCTTGTTCTCGTATACTCTAGCCTTGAGGTATCCCCATAAGAAAAAATCGCATATGGATAAATCGCGGAGCTCCTCTTGGTCTTCTGTTGATCAGTTCACCACGCCTGCGAAGTGATTCAACCCAACGAAGGATGGTGTTTCGAGAGGGAACAGCTCTATTCCGATGAATGTTGAAGTGGCGGCGAAACTCACGCTGTACGACGGTGACTGACTCATTATTTCGGACGAAACAATCATAGGCGAAAACGCAATGCTCCACCGTCCAAAGCTCCATGCTGACAACTGGTACAACAATGCTAGGAACTCACGAGTAAAACGGCACCCTCCCCACCGCTCTCGTAGATGGAGGGGGAGAGTACTACCCATCTCAAAAACGTCCGTCCTCTCTGCCGCACCTTTACAATGACGAAAAAGAAACTATAGAACCAAATGCCTGTAAGCCATAGTGAGGATCTATGTTTCGTTATTTCAGACGTTTATTATACAATTTTATCGTCTTCGTCTAGTCTAAAAGATTAAGACCATGTACTGGATAAGGTGATTTTAATGTAAATGTGGCAAAATTTATGAAAATCGCCTTTTGAATTATTTCGATTATTTTTACTTCCCGAGCACGAAGTAAAAGGAAAGTATTGTATTAGTGTTCCAAAAAAAAATTGTCCTATGCAAATTTTTACATATCTTTGCGTTTCTGAATACGTAGATTCAAAAAATGAAAAAAAATTCCGTCTCGTCTGTCGTAGTCTGTAGTCTGTCCGTACACATTCCTTGCAACGCTCTATACTCAGAAACTATTAAAGTTATCGAAATGCGGTTTTCGCCAATCGATTGAATTCGGATCAAGGACGAACATGTTGATATTACCTTTGATGACGTCACTTCCGGTATAACCTAAAATGGCGGCACTCATTTTTTTTATAAGACAATGTTGCAGATTTTTGGTACGAAGGAAGTCTCGTGGCAATACTTGCCAGAATTTTTTTACCATACAATACTTTAACAGATTACAAATGAGAGTAACAGGTATGCTTCACAGCACAACTTACCTGCAGTAGTAATACAATGAGAAATGTTGGTATACATATAAGTCAGTGGGTATACCTACTACTATTCCTAGGAGAAAAATTTCAACAATTGCGTTTTGAATGAAATGAATAGCAACGTTTAAGCCCTTTCAATAGGTAGTGCACAAGTTTGCGTTAAAAAGTTTCCAAATCAATTTGTGAGATTTTTTCACTTTATTGTTCTAAATTCTAAGCGAAATTTGATTGCTACCTGCATAAATAAAACCACAATACAATCAAACCTTATATTTTAAATTGGAATTTGAGGTACTCGTTTTTAATAGCCGGCAATATGCAATTCAATTTATTATTGTACTTCCTAAGTGGTTCGTATTGATATTAATTTTCATTATTGTTAAAATATCGACTTTTCACTCTCAACTTGTTGATAAGATTCCAAGGGCAGGTGATACCACAACCTTTCTTGCCTCTGCACATCTTTATCACTTTCACTAATGTCTTCCCTTATGCTCACTCACCATCCTCGTTCTCTTCTGCTTCTTACTTCCTTTCGTGCGCAACTCACACTTTCATAACATCTCTTTCTTTCGTCTTGCAATATCTTACCTCCTCTACCCCTTTCCATTACCTCCTTATACTTCATCACCAGCTTTTCCGCCTGCACCCTGATCTTTTCTCCCTTTACTTCTTCTTGCACGATATATGCGGGCGTCTCCCTCTCTAGGCCTAACACCCACCTCCAATATCTGTCCTGCATCCTTTTCCATTCCCTCCATCTCCATATCTCTACCCCATATAGCACCACACTTTTCACTACTTTCTCAAACAGCCACCCCCTACTCAACAGATCGTTCCCGAATTTTCTTTCCCCTAAACCCCACACCTGACCCATCACTTTACACCCCTTTTTTGCATAAGCCATCGCCCACAATTTGTACCCCCCGATAACCACCCCACCACTCTGTTTGGACTGTTTGTCCCTTATTCCTTCCACCAACCCTTCAATATAGACCGCGAAAAGGCTCGGGCTCAGAGGACAGCCCCCTGTCTCAGTCCCTTTGTTGGTTCACCCACTCTCCACTTTGACTTTACACCTCGTGTCCCTATGTATCTCCTCTATCCTTTCCACCAAATTCTCACTTATCCCCTTTCTTCTCATCCCCTTCCATAACCTCCAATTCATACTATTGTCACACTTTAATGTCGAGGAAGAGAGCAAATGGTACATTAAAATTTTCCAAATCTTGCCGTTTATGAATTCAATGTTTGTATCCAATCTCGTAAAAAATGGGATGCCAAACGCCATACCAATTTTTGTCAATTGGAGGCTCGGAAAGGTCCTATTTTTGGCAAAAACGGTTACATATTGCCTTAATTGGCCAAAAAAGATTCAATTTTGATATTTTCGTCCCCTAAAACGCTCCACTATAGTTACTAGCCTAATTTTGTTTATTTTTAATCCCATAATTATTTCCTTCGGAGACCTTTATCCTTTTAGGATCCCTCCAACGTCACTTTGGACTTCTACAAATCTGTACTAAATCTTTCCCTTCATTTATGACATGATCTCGTGCTGTAATTGAAATTAATAATCCAATTTTTCTCCTGTGGGACCAAACCGAAATTGCTATATAAAGTATTTTTTGTTTTTGGAGATTCCGTTCTCCGAATCTCCAAAAACAAAAAATACTTTATGTCACATTTTTGCCAAAAGCGATTAAATATTGGCATCATTGACCCAAAAAGATCAAATTTTGACATTTTGTTTATTTTTTTCATGATAGTGTTGTTTACTTCGTGGACCTTTATCCTTTTAGGATACCGCCAACTGCACTTTGACTTGTATAAATTTGTACTAAAATTTTCTATTTCCCATCATTTTTGACATCATCACGTGCTGTAATTCAAATAATAATCCCGCTTTCATTTACTTGAGTCATTAATTCTGATTAATTGCTGATCATCCGAAATGACCTCCATTTCCATATCACCTTGTTTCCACTGGTACTTCCGCTTCTTTGTATTTTCAATTTTTGTTTCCAAATCTGATTAACTCATAGGTTAGTTTCTGGTTCCGACAAATGCATTTTCGGTTGCTTAAACAACAGGGAAAACGTGATTTTAAAAATAACTTGCAATGTTTCTTCTTCGTTTCATATTGGATATGAAGTGTTGGCACCTAACAAATGTGACGCTATGATACAACTCGGTGTATTTTTTTAAAATAGGGAATTGGACGATTTTCGGAAGAGCTTGGATTGGAAATCTCGCCTACAAACTTACCACAGACATTACAATAGGAGAAGTTAAAAGTTCTTACTGTTCATTTCTGGCCCTATAGTATAGGGAACATGTAAGGGGACGTATAGTATACGTCCCCTTACATACATTTTCGTGTGTAAGTTGCTATAGTATCAAATAATCTCTTTAATCGAATTACCCTTTAATCTCTAGTACTGCTATCACAATTTCCACCACGGAAGTGTATGTAGGTAACGTGTTTTATTGATCTTCAATTTTCGTATATCTGAAATATGAGATGTGGAAACGTGCGAAGTAGTTTTATGCTTTCGTAAGTTCATAATCTTTAATTCGATATAAAAATAATTTCAAATTTATGACGGTCGATTCCGCCAAATTTATCTCCTAAACGATTTTATATTTTATTCAATGTGAAAATTTATTACTTACAGCGAATTTCAATTCATAGCTTAGAACTACAACTTAAAATACTAATTACTGCTCCATTATTTTGGTGCCTAGCGAATGTCTACTTACTTATGTTTAATCCCTTCATTTAATTGATTAATTATTTATAGATACCAAAATTTTGTCCATAAGTTTATATAAGCACCATGTTGTATACTAATTAATTCAGATGAAATTGGGGGAGTATTCCAATATGCATACTAAATATGCTACAGAAGGGGCCATCTTTGTGAACCTAGTTTGTGATGATGAACGTTAACAACTTTCCTTCACATACTTCGTTTGTGTTTATATTTTAATTAGTAAAAGTTGACGTTAAGTAGTGCTTTAAATTATTACGTCCACATTTAGTTTTAAAAATCCATATGATCGTTATCGACATATAGGAAAACTTAGTCTCTGGATTGGAATCACAAATCTGCTTTCCATCGATTCTTACTTTAATCCATTAAAATATTGTGTCATGTTTGACGGTAAAAAATACTCCATACCTATTTTTATATTCTACGTTATTTGTGGGAAGAAAATGTATATTTACAGCTGACCAAGAAGCCCGAGGTCTTTTACTAATTAACTAAATAACCCAATATAATAGTCGCTGTTGATTGGTTTTCCATGTTCAAGGTAGTCAATAAAAATTATGCCTTGTGCATCCCAAAATACAGATGCCATAACCGTACCGACTGCTTGTTGCGTTTTTGATCATTTCGGACGGTTTTCACCGGCTGCTCGCCACTCAATTGACTGTCGATTTTATTCTGGAGTGAAGTGGTAGAGCCATGATGTACCAACGTAAAAGCTCATTCCGCTTGAACATGTCTAAGCAGCGCTCTGAATCATTAATTCGTTGTTGTTTTTGTTCTGGTGTGAGCACCCATTTGGAAAAGCACATTTTCCATATCTGAATGTTCGTGTATAATAGTGAAAACACTACCTTTGGATATCTTCAAGGGGTCAGCTATCTTTTTCAACTTCACTTTGCGATTTCTCATAATGATTTTCAGGGTTTTTTCATCCTAGTGAAGATGTGTGTTTTAGGTTACTTCGCATTGATCGAATTTGTTTCGAAGTAATCCCGAAAACTTTTCACACTCAGATATGTATGGATTTGCGAAATTTGGAATGACTGTTATACTTTCGTTAGGTAAGCACTTGAAGTAATGTACAAGGAGGCAAAAAAGTTATACGGCCTTGCTTTGGAATATAAAACGGAATTTTCACGTTTACAAATGATGTAACTTCAGGAGAAAGATCCTGCTCTACCGAAAAAGATAATAAAATTATTAGAATGATTCTGCAATTAAATGTTTAAGAAATTGACCAAATCCTGCCATACAATGTAAACATATCTTGAATGTCTAAAAAAATTAACAACAAATTGAACTCCACTACAGAGACAACTATTACTAAAGACAGAGAGGGTTGAGATAATAAGTAAGAAGCCTAACTTTTATGGTTAACTGATTAAGCAAAAAATAAGATTATACCTCCATCATGATTCATATAAATCGTGTTCCATATTCCTGCAGAAACTTTGTGTTTTGAGACCCAGAAACTATTAACTGTAGACTGTAGGCACAAAAAGTACCTAAAGGAAATTGTTTATGTTATTAAATTAAGCTTCAAACAACCAATTACTTTGATGTTGAACCTTAATGCATCCCTTAGTTTGGAGTAGGGAAAATGAGCATTATAGACAATAACGGCACTTTAACGTGTACTTTAGAAATTATGAGCAACTGCAATACTCAAAAACGTTTTATAACCTAATCGAATTTACTTATTCGTCTTTCGCAGACGCAATTTTGTTATTTATTTTTTAGCGTTACGAAAATAATGAAGTTCTGTTATTATCCCTAACAGAAATGATTTTTTCGCATCTCCTCTTTCTGTGCTTGTATTCAACTCAATTTAGATTTCATTCGTCTCATTCGGATCGATATTGAAAAGTGGGCTGTTCGGTATAAAATGCCGAGTACAATTGCGCAGTGCAATGGAAATATCGGCATGTGATATTTTTATGCGCATAGAGACAGTTCAGCAGATTACAAGAGGTGCAAATTCAATGATATTTGAAATAAAAACTTTTTATTAATTGACGTATATATCAGATAACGCCTTGATAAATGATTTATTACACTTTTATTAATCAAGGTGCCATTTATTTAATGATAGTGAACAACTAAATACATATAAATGCAATCTAATAATAGTGTTTTGAACTAATCTCCGAAAAATTAAGAGAATACCTCCGATATTGCAAAGAGAGTTTTCATTAATCATTTCAACAACCGCTAGTGGTGGTTTTGGTTTATGAAAACCGTATAAGCGGTACATTAATCATATAACCTCTAACCTAAACATTGCTTTAATCCATCACACTAATATCTAGTATATCAAACGCAAGCGTCTAACCACACAAACTATAATACAAAAATATAGTAGGACAAGTTTAGAAAATGCAGATAAGTCATTTTTAGAACCCGTTACGAATATCTGAAGATTTGTAGAAACTTTTTCAATAATACTTCTAAGCTTTACCTATATTACGAACGAAATAAACGCAATTTCCTGTTTTCTGAATATTCTAGAGAATACTTGACAACAATACGAAAGCTTTTTATTTAATGAAATTCATATTTTAGCATTTTCAACAAGCGATGTAACTTTTTTTTTTAAAACTTCTCGTAAATTTATAGTTATATTAAGCAGAATTTTGTTTTGAGTACAAAACGGAAAATTTAATGACCCCTACAAAGCCCAGTATTTTAACCATCGTGCTGTATTAAACCAGAGATACACTCTCTGCTCCCTACAGTGAAGATTAAACGTTCACATTGTATTAGCTAACATTGCAATAACATCCCCTAACGTGGCTATTATGTGCGAGTGTTGTTCTTGCTTGATTAACTCATAGGATTCGCAATTTGGCGTGTAAAAGGTTTATTCTTTTACAGTTTTACTGAAACAAATTTAACGATATTTAGAGCAATTTGTTTGAATATAAGTTTTTGGTTTTTTCCCTTAATCAGATCTTTTGTGATCGTTATATTGTGTAAGGGTGAGTTGAAATATTCTTATAATACATAGAACGCACCATTTTGCATAAATAATCACACCTTTAAGTTCATCGTCACTTTTATGCTTTTATTATCACGAAATAAATAAATAAATAAATTCCCGTTAGTGCGGTTAATTCTTTGATTTTCTAATGTCCCTTTAACTTTAAGTCGTTAGCATCACAAATCATATTATGTGACGATAAAAAAATTAAAAAAGAAATATGCAAACATATTTTTTAATATTGCATAATTGATTACGGCATTTTGTTGAAGTAAACTTGAGGAACTTATTTTCTGTCAATAAAACCTTTCCTTTTTCTCTATACTAATACAACAGCTGAGCATACTTCTGTATGTCATTCATTTACCAGAGATTCACCCATTTGAATATTGTTGGTAATCGCGTAGTGATTGAAAAAAAGTCGGGTGATGGTCTGTGCGAGTGGCCATTTTGGAAAATGGACGCCATCTTTGATGTCTATTGAAAATGCAGTGCGTTGGCAAGTGAGGTGTCATTTTACATGTTTTAGGGTGCTGAACAGTGAACACGCTATAGACATAAAAAACATTTTTAACAAAAATGTAAATATATAATATACAGGGTGTTTCAGACCACACGTACCGCCCAAATATCTTGCGAAATGCAAAACCCATTGAAAAAAGAAAAAATACGCCTAAACATTTTTTTAAGACTATTGTTTGATTGTAATAGGATTAGGATGCCCCCACTCCCACCCCCGGGGGATGGAGAGGGGGTAACTTCGTAATCTTAAATAGCACCCCCCAGTTTATTATGCAGATTTGAATTCTGCGTTAACAAATAGGAACTTTTTATTTGAAACATTTTTTGAAGTTCGTGACAGATGGCGCTATGATCGCCGAAAGAAGTTTTTCCGATTACCTATGCTAATTTGATGTCAGTTTTGTTAAGTGACAATCAAAAATGTTAATGCTTTGTAAAAGCGAAGAAGGGGAGCTTTATTTACCCCCCCCCCCCCTACTTGGAGGTATATTCAGAAGAGCAAGGGGAATGTTTTTACCAAGATGTGGTGAACTTTGAATAATGTTATCAAGGTCAATATAATCAGAACATGATGGGTGATGACATTTGGAGGACAATAGAAGAAAGTTCGTACACACACAGAAGAACTACCAAGAATATAATATAATTTTCTTTCATTAGAAGAAACCAAAATCAGACATTCAGAACCCAGACTCAAAATTCGTGTTGACTTGTGTTACAGACTATTATTCCTGTTTGAAATCCATCAGTTTCGTTGTCACGTTGTTGAATATTTTTCAATTCAATTCAATTTACTGTATTCTTACCAAAAAATATACAAACATCCTTATTCTGACTCTAATAAACAAACAAATGTACATATTTTTAAATCTAAAATGGTTGCGTTTTCCCGTCCTTGGTTATGGGCCGTGGGGGTGAAGTGGCGGTGCGGGAAAGGAGGGGGGTTAATAAAGCTCCCCCTCTTCCCTTTTACAAAGCATTAACATTTTTGATTGTCACTTAACAAAACTGACATCAAATTAGCATAGGTAATCGGAAAAACTTCTTTCGGCGATCATAGCGCCATCTGTCACGAACTTCAAAAAATGTTTCAAACAAAAAGTTCCTATTTTTTAACGCAGAATTCAAATCTGCATAATAAACTGGGGGGTGCTATTTGAGATTACGAAGTTACCCCCTCTCCACCCCCCGGGGATGGGAGTGGGGGAATCCTAATCCTATTACTATCAAACAATAGTCTTAAAAAAATTTTTAGGCGTAATTTTCCTTTCTTCAATGGGTTTTGCATTTCGCGAGATATTTGGGCGGTACGGGTGGTCTGAAACACAGTGTATATTATATATTTACATTTTTGTTAAAAATGTTTTTTATGTCTATAACGTGTTCACTGTTCCGCACCCTAAAACATGTAAAATGACACCTCACTTGCCAACGCACTGCATTTTCAATACACATCAAAGATGGCGTCCATTTTCCAAAATGGCCACTCGCACAGACCATCACCCGACTTTTTTTCAATCATTACGCGATTACCAACAATATCCAAATGGGTGAATCTCTGTTAAATGACTGACATACAGAAGCATTGTCAGCAAATGGACTAATACAGGGTATATCACGGAACTCGTTCATTAGAAGTTTCTGTTGTCCCTTACTACTTATGAATTTGAAACTTCTTTTGTTCTAAAATATTGTCGATGTTGTAAAACTTCCGGAAGGACCGGAAATCGCTATTTATCTTCTTATTTTAAATGGAACACCCTGTGTATTATTGCATTTTTTGATTATACAATCGATTCTGCGTTACACTGTATTAGATTATCCTATACCTATCTTTAACTGTTTTTGAGATATTATGATTTTCTTTTTTAATTTGCGTTTTGCGGAGGGATGTTTAATAGCCCACCCTTTGCTCTTCGTTAAATGCAAAGCATTCATACTTTACAAACACCAAGTAAAACCATAAGGGTTCACAAAATACATTTGCAAACCTATCACAGATTATACAGGGCGTTAAAAATTAGTGGCAAAGTTAAAAAACTTCAAACACCAAAAAGTCGTTTTTTTTTAAATCGAACACCCCGTATGTTTTTACATACATATTTGGAAGGCGATGTAATTTACGCATTATTTTACGTTCCCCAAGTGCTTCTCTTGCTGCTTTAATGATGTTATTTTTGATCTTTCTCCAACTTTCTTCGATGTCTTCTTCTTCTATCACAGGGTTGTTGTTCATTTCGTTCTTCAATCTTGACTTATAGAGGTTTCTTATTGATTCGTCTTGTAGGCTTTCGACTTTTATCTTTGTTTCACAAACTATTCAGTCTGTTTTATGAAGTTTGTTCATTGTCATTCTTATTTTCCCCAAAATCAGGCTGTGATCACTTCCTACATTTGCGGAACATAAACATCTTATGTCTAATATTTGTGCGTAATGTATTTTTCTGTTTGTCAGAATGCAATGTATCATTGATCTGCCTCCTCCTCCTCAGTAATTCCCAATTTTCGTTAATAGCGTTTTCATTAAATTTCTGCTCACTGCCTGTATTAGCTTCTTCAGAAAATTTAATATACATATTCATCCGCTCATTAATGACTTTGAAGAAGCCAATTATTAAGGCGAAACGTCGTCGTCCAAATCTATGTAAAAACCATGTTTTCTACTAATATTAATAAGAATTTTTTTCATTATACAAAATATATGGAGAAGAAAGCAAGTTTTTATTGACAGAAAATAACCCTATTCCTCCAATATTTTTTAAATTAAATGTTTAATTAGGTACGATATAAATATTTAAGAGGTTCGTGACTTATACAAAGAAAATGGATCCTATAGCGTATTATTACATATAAGTAGGTAATACTTAAGTCACGTACCTATACAATTTCCACCGAACAAGAGTTCGGTATATGACGTTTGCACTTTGCAGGCCATAACATAATCATTTTTTTGGAAGCCTTTATTATTTAATTTAGGTTGGTTTGCTTGTAAAAGGGCGTCGAAACATGTTGCCATTACCCCCCATACCTTTATAAACTTTAATTTTTTTCATTTACCATTACTTTTAATTGAGACGACTAGTCACAGTAGGCTATCATTGGATAAGCTGTGTCAGCGTCCACTTATTTCAACATTTTAACCCTGACGTTTTGCATTGGCGTCAGTTTCAGTACTTCGGTACTTTTACCTAAAAACATAAAAAATAACCATCGTTCATCGACATCATCTTCATCTCAATATACTGTTTTCAAGGGGAGGTTGTGAGTTTTTTCTCTGTTATTTATGTCCCCTTGTTGTATAAAGTTTAAGGATGATACACTCACAATGCCAAGAATACTTTCTGAACTGTAATTTTTTTTTCAAATTTCAAAAAGGTAACTATTTGGTAACTTTTAACGGTAAAGGTACTTTAAATAAGATTAGGAACCAGGCGTCTTGCCATTTTATATTTAGAAATTTTAAAAAATAAATTACAGTAATATGAAAATGATAAAGTTCCGCGAAAAAATTACCAATTGCACGGAAAAAATATTTTGCAACTATTCTTCGTTATGTAGTGATCAAACTTTTTTTATTGATTTTCGTGGATGTGATATTTTGGAACCTTGCATAACTATGTTTTTTAGAAATCACTCATTAAGTTAGCAACGTTATTATTTACAATAAAGAAACATTTCTCCACGAACTATACTTTGTCTATTTTTCTTTCGTTACTGAAATTGACATTTTTTTGTGAAGGTTCCTGTTATCAAACTTAAGTGTTTTTCTAAAAAATATTGTTGTGTAAGGTAATCAAATTTTTATGTTATCAGAGGATGGCGAAAATTCGTGAAAAAAAGGGGTTGTAATTCGAAAAATTGACGACGTTATCATTTAAACATAAAGAACGATCGAAAAAAACTTGTCTTTCAGAAGTGCCTTTTCAGGAACTAAAATTGAAATATTTGTAGACTTGAAGTAACTTGTTACTTGCCAGGTCACTATTTTAAGAAAAGTGACTGCCTTAAGTTCAATTAACTTGGTCGAAATATAACAAGATATACCTTCACTTCTCACGAAACGTTAGGCAATAAATTAATTAGGCTTTGTCACAAGCCATTGTTGTTTCAGTAGTATTGACTTATTTTCTCTTTTTGTGTACCCTTACGCTTTATTTTAGTCAGGCTGGTATATTTACGAAATGTATTCTTTTACTATTTATAATTACTTTTTTTTAGTGCCTTCAATTCTTATAAATATTAACAATGTGTGTACAACAACCTTGACCTTTTTAAATTATTCAACTTGAAATAATTCCAAATCTATCAAAACAGCGTACGTTGCAGGATTTTAGAAATTCTTCGAATACCTTGCGGCACTTACAGGAATTCAATTTAAACGTAAAGTAAGACGTTTGTTCTTGAGAAATGAATCGACCTCAAAGGTCGAATCGGATCAGAATTTGTCTTACTGGATCATTGTAATATTTAGCCCTCATCTTATTGAACATATTGTAAACTATTTGCATTAGGTATATTATTTTGAATTTACCTTCCATATCTTTAAGTACATCACTTTACGTTGAACGTTGTACAGTCGATACCCTAATTGCATCTACCGTTTAGGTGCTCTAATAAGTAATTACACACTGATTACATCCAATGATTAATTAAGAAAACCTCTTCGGTCTTCGCTGCCATATTCTGTTATAACTATTAGAGGTTTAATCTTAAAAAGTGCACAAAAGTCCAATTTCAACGTAATTTTTAGATCTTTCGCGTGCACTTTATCTCTTCCACTTCAACAAGACATTACTCGCATTTGAGGAAGTTAATCAGTATGGAAAGTATCCTCAGAAGGATTATGAAGTTACTCAAGTAAAAATAAAACCCCTTGCTACATAAACAATTTTTCCTCTAGAATTTCCGAAAGTAGGTCACGCATTTGTATATGTACTTCCCTTTCATAAAGCAAATTACAGATTTTCATAAAATATTGCCATGAAATTTATTGCTCGAGTTTGTTCGTGATACATTTCAAGTTGATTGCATGAACCGTACCTAAAGTTGACTTTAACTTCAAAGCAACTTAAGTTTTCTTTTTGATTTTTTGGTAAATCACTAAAATACCTTCTTTGAAAAATGTTTCCAATTTTGATTAATAATATCTGAGAAATGAGATGATTTTATTTTAAACTAACAGCATGTAGTCTTAATTCTCAATTAAAAATAAATCTACCTTAAACCTTAATTAATTTAGTTCTCTTGAGGTAAACAAGGGAATATAATGATATACAGCTTGGACCAGATGCCTAATCTCCTTAATTCATTCCCCTTAATTCAATTACATCCCTTATTTTTTTTACGTCGCGTCATGCAGCTTTATTGCTTGTAAAACAGTTAAAAAAATCCGGGCGACTAATTTGTTCTGATCTTGTTTTTTTTTTGTTTCAAAGTAAACTGCCCCACATAAGTTAAGGATATATAATATCCGAAAATCTGCTCAATTTTTTAATTTTCAAATTTTTGTCATGTTTGACTCTTTATTAAAGTTTCTAGTTATCATACCTATGCCATACGGATAAATATAGCATTATATTACAAGTGGAGGGCTGTGGAGAGTTTTTCTCTTTCAAACCCGTTCTAACGAATCAATTGTTTGTTTGGTTTACTTGTCAATTTGTTGTCTTATTGTGAAAATTTTGTATCAAAATTTTGTTCGTTGCTAATTCCCAATGCCTAGACGTAAATTAACATCTGACGAAGCAAATAAAGCAGATTTAGTACTTGACAATAGTCATACTCATCAGTATAGTGTTTCTTTAAATTCGAGTATATGAAGCTCGTTCCCTAATCAGCTGTTGATCAACTCAAATTTATTTCAAAAATATCCTCTATTAACTTGGAATTGGGATGTCTCCCAAAAAGACTGAATCGCAGGTGGAAAGGTCAATGAGACACTTTCCTTTCCTCTGCCCTTTACCCTTTACAGTCTAAGTTGGGATTTTTCTCAAGATCTTAATCACTATATAATAACCGAAAGATGTGTATATGTGTGTGTTGCTGTGCACTTTTCCGACAGTCGCCGAATCCTGACGTATGCGGATGTGTTATTTTAAAACCAAAGTTATTATAAATTTATAACCTACAAATTAATGCTACAATTTAGATACCCCCGCAAACCACGTAAATATCTGCACTAATTTTTTGAAAGTAAGTTTTAAACATTTTAGTATAAATGTCCGTCATCTTATTCAAGCGGTATTTGTGTCTAAATATATTTTCTTTACTTAGAAAATACGTTCAAGGTTTCCTTATGGAGATTACGAGTAAAATAGAATTCGCTATTTGTGCTTATTTTTGGTTGAAAATTTTGTGTAAACATGCAAAGTTTGTCTGTCCGAGGTCCTTAACCCATTTCGAACATTAAAACAATGCCAGAGAGTATTTTCGCGAAAATTTTCAAAATGACAAGTATCGGAAACTTTTTCTCGGTAACATGGAAATCTAATTATTTCAAGTTGAAAAGTTATTCAAATGATGAAAAATGATTCTATTATGCCTCGCGTTAACATTTTCATCGTTAAAATGATGTAAAAAGTAGTAACAGCATTCATCGTAGACTAATTTATGTGTCCCGATACCTTCTTTCGGTAACTTTCGAAATGTGCATGTTTGTGTGCTTATTTCGAATTTAGAGATTTTGAACGATGGACGATGTCGTAGGTAACATATATACTTAGTCGAATGTTTTCACCGAGAAAAATGTTTTGTCTACATATTTAACTTAATATCTATTGATGAAAGTAGGTGGCAAGTGTATTGTTACGTTACACTATACCCAAGAGAATACCTATACTTTGATTATACTTCTAAATTTACAACTTATATTGTAATTAAGAGGAAGTAAAATCCATATTTACTGCTGTACATCTACGTGTAAATGATGCCTTTAGTTAGTGAAATAAACAAAAATTTGAAACTGTTTAAGGTAGAGAAGGTCTTTCTATAAAACAGATGTTATGCAACGTTAGACCAGCTTCTATTTGTACATTTTATGTTTTATGGTATTTTTAGTTTTACTATAGTTAAAGATGAATGTTAAAACGTTCTCCCTAAGGCCATTCGTATTCCCAAAAAGCTTCCAGTGTCCAAATTGAGTTCTTTTACATTCAAAATTCATTCTAAACTATCCTTATGAAGTTCACACGGAATTTGTTATATTTTCGTTAATTTTTGGGCAAAGACTATGTGCAAAGACGTAATTAACATTGTGAAAGGGTCATTATGTATTTTTGGTCTCAAATCTATTCCAAAAAGTTTGCATTTTACATTTTTTTAAATAATTGGTAAAAATTTACTATAGGTAGGAACGAATTCGTATTTCTTTACCAAATATCAACCCATTTTTGTGATTTTTACGTCAAATGTAAGTAAATGTAATCCTTTATTTTAGTTACTTTAATAACTTGCTAAATTACAGATACCTACAGGGTCAAAAATCTGAAAAGGTACAAAAGTGTAAATTTTTTTTCTTTTTTCAAGCAACTAAGCCAGCTCAACAAGGTGTGATATTTTAAAACAAAAGCTATTACAACCTACAATCACAGATACACCCCCCCCCCCCCCAATGCACGCAAAACGCGAGAATCGCGTGTACCCCCGTTTATACCTATAATGAAAGTCATCAAGCGCTTTGAATAAGTTCTGAATTCTGAATTTTCCTCTAAACATGTATCTAAAATACTTTTTTGGATAAGCGTACCTATAGTTTATGTATTGCGAGGTTCAGAAAATCGAATGTATGTAAATCGATTTTTTTTCCTGTTTCAGCAGAGAATCATTTTGAACCTTTGTTTTTCAGAGTAAAGTACCTTTACAGGGCTTTTAAAGGTTACACTTACCGAATAATAATTGAATATCTGTATTACCTACATACTGTATAAATTTTTTGGAACGCAACAAACACCACACATTACAAAATAAATGCAGTGGTAGCTTGTTACATGAGTTTCAAAAATGCCGTAGTTAAAGTAATCCCACGCCACTGATGACAACGTTTGAAATAAAGCCTTGTTTCTTTAAATTTTTGTGTAACCTTTACCCAGACAAATATTATTTATTCATGTGGAATTTATTTCGCCAACAATGATGTATGAAGTCAAGGATATAATTGTTTTTCTTCCATGACATGGAACTAATTTTCAAAATAAATAATTAATGTCTTCTAAGTATTTCACACGTGCATTATGGCATACATTAACTACGGTTTAAAGGAATTGAATGTCATTGAACGTCAACTGTTCGTTTTTGCAATATTTACTTACTGTACTTACGTTGACTTTTAATGACATTAATTTAGCATTTCTTGTGATGAATTTCTGTTCTGAATTTAACGCAAGGGATAAGTAGAATTTGATTTTAACGAAATGGAAACGTGTTCATGTTCATGCTCGAATTATTCAGGAACGCTGGAAAAAACTTGTTGTTATGTGCGGAACTCCTCATTAAGGGTAGAAACCGCTAAACAGTCCTTTGTAAACCTGAATTTCAAAATACGAAAACTCTTCAGTATTTTGCTAGCAATTCAGAAATTAATGTTTTGAAAATTTAGGTTGAAATATTTCTTTATACATTCATACTGTTCCTATATTGCTGTAATTTATTATATTAAAAGCTTAGGGAACAATTTGCTTAGATACATTTTTAGTATATTGTGCTCCTTTTATGCTTTACGACTTGTGAATGAATATCTAAATTTCGAGGAAGATGTAAAAATTCGAAACAGGAATGTTACTGTTAAACATATAATAAATCTTCCTATCTCTTGCCTAGTTGGTGTAGAATATTCACTAGTTATAATAACGAACTTCAATTTATTCCATAAATAGTTTTGAGGTTGCGGAATTTTAATTTTAAAGGAAACACTGCATACATGGAAAATAATTACACCCACAATTCGTTGTAATATTAAGAAACTTGACTAGGTATACGAAACATTTTCCAAGTATGTAAATTATTAATTACGTTGTAAAACATAAACTTCGCTTGTACTATATTATAAGACTTTTTCAATTTGTTCGTTAAGACGTATGTGATCAGTAATAGTACAATATTCAACGAGCATGAAGATGAAATTTGCAACACAAGCCGAAGGCGAGGGTTGTAATTCACGAGAGTAATAGCTATTATATGCGAGTGGAATACTATACTTTTCTAGATCTTAATATTCAAATATATAATAAATAAAAGAGCGTTAGTTGTCAGCAGCTGCTAAAATATCACCACAGAGTTCATTTGTTTAAGGCGTTTTACAGATTTTCGCGAATTTTCTTGCCAAAGTCCAGAGCTCTAAGTCTTTAAATCTCCCTTCTGTAAAGTGCGAAGCTTATTCAATTGAATCGTATCTTTGGTCACTTTAGTTGTGTATGTAACTGTCACACTGATCTGTTTATCTCGTTTACATTTGGTATGGAATTGTGAGCAATGTGACTTTAAAATGTCATTTGCTGCAAGGAATCCGTCCAAGCAGTGCCCCCCCCCCCCCCCCTGAAATTTTGAACAATGAAGTTATTTTGCCGACAAATACCTTCGCCTTCAAAATTTAGCAATATTGCTGTAGGTAGTGTAGGTATGCAAAAAAGGGTTGGATACGCACCACGCACCACTTTGTTTCTTCGATGAAGTTAGATAGTCCGCTTAACTTTTCTCAAATATTTTTGAACCCTATATGAGACTTGATTCAGTGTGTATTGTGCCAACAAACAATAATGTACCATGTGTGAACGGTCTGATTAGGGAAAATCGTCGAATTCAATCGGAGAAATTTCAGAAAATGGTGGAATGCGTTTAAGATCTCCCTATTATATTGTACACAAACTGGGTTACACCAGGAGACCAAAAATACTTACGGGTTTGTCTTTTCAACACCTCGTGCAGCGGCTAGATCAAGCAATAAGACGAAAACACAGTAAGAGAAAGCAACAAAACAAAAGAAATTTAGAATTTAGAACATCACTTTTTTCGAATTCGCGTCATGTGACGTCATTTGCGTGCTTTAATAGAAATTTGGGTGTTTTAATAGAACTGGTATAATTTAATTTTTTAGTAAGTGGTATTGCCGAGTTAATTCATAGCAAATACCCATTGAACTGCACGCTATACACAACTGGAAGGGATACGACCTATTCCAATGCATGGTAGGCGTTGAAGCCAGAAGACAGATGCGGAGTAGGTACTTCTGTCGCTTTCTAACTTGTTGTGGTAGTACAGTTGACGTAACTGCCAACGTATTTTATTTTATTTCTCGTGCTACGGCGTTGAGTACGACTTTGCGTGCGAAAGAAAGAGATAGGGATACCCATTCGTTGAGGGTTGCCTAACTTGGCTGTGGCTTCAGTGTTACTTATCAGCGTTACCTTTCCAGTTGCGTATAGCGTACAGTTCAATGCAAATTCCTTAGATTAGATTCCTAATCTAAGGCAAATACTGTAGTTAACCCTTAATAAATTTTGAATTGACAAATAATTTGAAAAGTAGTAGTGCCAATCTAAAAAATTCCCTAGATTTTTTATAATGTCAAATATTTGTTTAAAATTGTTTGCAAAATAGTATAAAAAACTCTAGTACAGTCAATCTGCCGTGAAAAACTGCTGTTTTCGCAAAAAAATGCCAAGTGGATTTTTTTTCATATTTCATTAGGGGGTCATGAGAAAAGCTTAACGCCAGATTTGCGAGGTCCTGGCCCTATTGAATTTTTGAGTAACTAAAAAAGTTTTTGAAATGCATTTTTCTCGGAATAAGTGCGTTTTAGAGAAAAATTTTATTAACAAAAAATGTAGAGGACCTTACCGTCTGCAATTAATGTTATTGAGTTGATGATGTACGACTTAAAATACAAGCAGTAGGTAGCGCTAAAAAACCAAGACAACAATTTTTTTTGCTTTTTGGCTCAGAAAAAAAATGTTATTTCGCAATACTGCAAATAGAATAGTTGTTTCTCTCAAAAATATCTACAAAATTAGTTGAAACTATTCAACGAACTTCGTTCGTTACTGGAATCAATATTCCGTCCGTGCGTCCGTGCGTTGCAAGAGATGCGTATTGTCTACAACCAAGTTAAGATATGGATCTTATGTGAAATTTTATGCTGATTCAAGATCCGGTCCCAATTTTTCAATATCTCAAATACTTTTCGAAATATTCGACTTTAAAGTCAAAATTTCGAAATTGTGAAATTTTGTCTTTTTGATAAGGCCAGATTTTTTTAATACTTTCGTTACTGCTGTATTCGAAGTTCGTTTTGTAATCTACGGATTTCAACTAGTTTTTCCTCCGACCTACCATTCCAGAGTTATAACGCAACAAACGTAGCGCAACGTAGTTGACGGTTCTATTGTTACTGTCACGGACGGGGTTGGCATCATTGTGACACATAAGTAAAAACAGATTTTGAACACCTGACAGTGCGAGTTTTGGAGAGAACAGGTGTCAAAATTGTTGTGAGTGATAAGCGTACCCCGGGTCCAAAAGCTCGGCAAACATTAACAAAAGCATGTACAATCAGAGGTGATTTTGCCAATGAAGCATTGGTTTGTTTCAGGTTTGTATAAACAATTTTTAGTTTTAATATGTTAAATGTATCTACTTGTATTTATATTTATTTATATTTATTACTTTTATTTTTGCGTTGCGTTTTTTGTTTTTTTTTTCTTTTTTTAAATAGTGTAAGATTTGTTTTTTGTTGTTAATTGTCATTATATTTGAAGTTGGAAAGAGCAAAATTTTTGTACAATCTCAATCTAGAAGTGACTTTAAAAATGTTCCAAATGTTTCCAACAATTATCAATAAAATAAACATTCAGCCTTAAACTTGGAAAAGTTTATTCAAAAATATAATTGTATACAAGAATAAAGCATTCATTAATGTAGTTGTCAAAAATACAAAAAATATAAGTGGTAGGTACAGTAATTTATTTTTTCTACCTAAACCTTATTTCGGTCACTGATTATTTATTGATTATAATTATTAACTTTTATTCTAATTCATGTTAAAAACAATAGTAATTAACAGATATTATTGTTAATCAACTTACAAAAAATGATGTACCATTTATGAGCAACGCACCAATCGTTACCGTATTTTTATTAGCCTTTCTACAGTCTTAATGGTACAATTTTCACACTTCGGCAACCTATAGCTCTAAAACGGTAAGTCGAAGAAAAAAATAGTTTCTTAGGCGACTATTACATAAATAGTTGTTTTACGTATCTTTTGAAAGCCGTAAAGTATAACTTTTTTTTTAACATCTGTCATAAACAACTTTACGGCCGCATCTTATCTATGGCATTTACTTTACAACCGCTTTTTGTTGTCCAGGTGATGGAGCAAAGCACTCTGTAAGTGACATGAATAATCAAATATATGATTGTATTTGTCAGGTAACTGTCACTGTCAAAATTATGAAATTGATTTTTAAATTATATCTTTTTGTGATAGTCGCCTAAAAAATGTTGTGTGCACCTCGGTTAAAAGTTCTTTTTTAGCCTCATCTGATTTGTTAGCCTCGGCTGCAATCATCAGATTCGGCCAAAAAAGATCACTTTTACAACCTTGATACACAAATAACTATTAATAAATTTTGTAGGTATTTTTGAGAGGAACAACTATTCTATTTACAGTAGATATTGCGAAAAAAAATTTGTTTGGGCAAAAAATCAAAAAAACAGTTTTTCTGGTACGCCACCTACTGCTTAAATTTTAAGTCGTACGTTATCAACTCATTGACATTAATTATAGATGGAAATATCCTCTACATTTTTTGTTTATCAAATTTTTCTCTAAAACGCAGTAATTCCGGGAAAAATGCATTTCAAAAACTTTTTGACTATCTCAACAATTCAATAGTATTGTATAATAATGAAACCTACCTTATGAAATTTATTCTTTAATACACATTACTTGATACGATAGTAACTTATCTGTGATACGATGTTGTGTACAAGACTTGGCACACTCAAATAAAATTGAAGAAAAAATGTCGAAACGATTTGTTTGAATTAACGACAAAGTCTAACTCTGCTGTTAGTTCAAACAAATCCTTTAGATATTTTTCCAATTTGGAGCGATATACAAAATTACAGTAGGTAATAGACTTTCTTCTAGAAAATTACGGAAATACAAGATTTTGTCATAGAAAATGAGTGGAAACTATTTTGGACAAACAAAAAGGTTATTTAAATTGGGTGTAGTGCGAAATCCGTGTGATAATGAGGAATCTATAGAACATATTGTTGACCATTATCCAATGACCAGATTTCCGGGAGGTTTTACTAAATTACATAAATTAACACAGAAACTATCGATTAGTTACGCTCTATACAAATGTGTAGTTTATCTTTTACAACCTATCTAGATGAAGTTGACTGGAAAGTGTTATTCCAAAGAGCGATTAGGGTAATTTGCACTCCACTGCGACAAACGGCTACAAGAAACTTTCAACTTTTTTCCCACTGAGCAGTACGTTTTATTAATTTTTTTTTAAAATCGGCCAGAAAGTAGTACTTTCCGGATTATTTTTAGGCCAGAAAATGTCATTTTATCGGACCGAGCCGGAAAGTTATTGTGATAGTCCGGTAAATTTACCGGACTAATTTTTACTTTACCGGACTCATTTTTACTTTCCGGCCTAGAATGGTCAATTGTTCTGCCCGTTTCTGGCCGATTTAAAAAAAAATATTGTACGTAATACGTTCCAAAAGTGCTTTTACTGGACTCGCAGGCTTGCAGGACTCGCCTGTGGCTCGTCCTGTAATTTGCCTACTTGTCCAATAAAAGATCACTTTCGGGACTTGTTACGTAAACTACTACTATCGCAGTTTGATCATTTTTTCTATGCATCAAACTTTCATTGCCTACCTACGGTACATTACCATCTGTTAAGCTGAGACTTTCATGGAAGATGATTTGCATGTATGAAAAACACTTGAAATACTATTTCCCCCGACCCAAGAAACTTTTTTTAACAGAACTGGAATGTTCAATTTAATCAATTTTCTAATTAAGAATAATAAAACAAAGGTTTTCCAATTACTGTCATACGATGAATATGCATACGGAAAAACTTCACGAGTGATAAGTTGCAAACAAAGTTTACAGAAGCTGTAACATATTTAATCGCCACATAAAACAAAGTTCAACTTTACGTGAAAATCCCTCATCAAACTCAATGAAATTTCCATTATTTTGTTAGGTTTTGTTCAAATGGTCTATTACTGGAATTATTTAGGTTAATTAATTTTGAAGGTACATAAAATTCTGTAACTTTCATACATGAAATGGTTTAAATTTCTTTTATGTAATTTATAGAAAAAACTTCTGTTACATTTGTGTGGGTGCCTAAGTAGAATCAATGGCGCCGAGAATTCTGTTTTGTCGCATTATCTTTTAATCGATACCAAAGTCCTCGTTCTAGAACATAGATTTGAACTCACCATTTCTATATTCTGCAGATTCTTCATTTTCATTCTCTGTTACAAAATGGGTACCTATATATTTTCTATTAAATTTATAGATAAAAATATAAATAAATCAACATATCTACGCATGTAGTGGTAAATGCTTAGTCGATAGATCGTCTTCATTTCGTTATTTGATTGGCCAATAATAAATGAACCTTAAATCTTAATCTTATCCTTTCCAAAACATGTCACAATTATATTCATTCGCCAAGTAATCTTAATCTAAATTGATGATTCCTTTTTGGCTATACATTATTCTCAAGGGTATCTAAATAATTAAATAAAATCATAAATAATTGATTATTATCGAAAACGAGAAAGTAACTGTGGTATAAAAGTCCTATAAAGTAAGGGATTGATTGGTTATCTGAAAAGTTATATCTTAAAATTTAGGTAATTTAAAAACAATATTTTCCACCTCTGTGTCATCTTTGAACCCGCAACTGGAGTTTCGTTTGTAATAAATATTTATACCTACCTATGTACTTTTCACCTACTATTTCACAATCAGTTTTATGATGTTAATGTCCAATTAATGTCTATGGGAACCCCCTGATTAATGTACATGGAAAGTCGTAAGTTGTTTATAATTAGCTGAAAAGTAATTTATATGACATTGTATGTACCTACTCATATATTAATAAGGTGTGCAATACGAATAACATACAAAAAAAGGTATAATCACTTCTCACATGTAATGAGCATTATTACAAAATACCTACTCCAATTGTTTTTAAAAAAGAATTTTATTATTCTGGTATTCTGTAACACAATTTGGACAACTATGTTTTTTAAATTTACGCCATAAAATCATGTTGTTAAAGTGTTAAAGTACATATAATATTTCTAGATACTTGGGTTTCTTGTACTTATATTCCATCTGATCTGGCTTCCATCTCATTTTGTGTGGAATTTCAATAAACCTCCTATTCTAGCGAAAAGACCCATTATGAGTACATGTAGAACGGTGGCAGTTTTTCTGATTTGGAATTGAATTTGTAATCAAAGCACGATTTGATTCAACCTGGAACAAATTTGGTATATTGCATCGAGTATCTATCCTGTACGTTCAGAAACATTTCTACAGTGAAATTTTTGCTCTTGAAATTGTAAAAGTTCTATTGTCAAGGAATTAGCTATATTTCCTTTACCGCGAAATTTCTTCTAAGATGAACTTCTCCAGAACAACATGGAAATGAAGTTTTTTCTTGAATCGAACCTTGTAGACGACAATTTAAGCTTTCAAAATATCTAAAAATCGTAGAGTTGTGTTATTTAGTTCAGTGGTTACGGGCGGACGGGTTCAAGACTTAATGGTAAAATGTGCAATTTTTTACAGCGAATTCGGGAATGTGTTGATGGAAGTCTGTTTTAGAACGCTACTGCAATGCAGTGTAAAAAAGGTGATTCCTTTTTGGAAGGTGGTGCCCATGGTTTGATTGTTCATATACCTTGGCGAGGAAATTATTATTGGAACCGAGATTGGAACTGTCAAGCGCTTTGCAATCCCCTCTTTATATCATTTTCAGAAGCAAGTAACACCAAACTGCTTAGAAAAGGTATCATAAGAAAGATATAAGTTAGCTTTGACTTGGTAAAAGTAGTTTTTCGACCTTATTTATTTGTTTCGAGAAATTTGCTTGTTTGTTAAGCTGACTGAGAAATTGAGGTACTTGGGGTCGTTTGTTTAACTCTAAAAGCAGAATAAAAGACATTCCCATTGGACATGCGCTATCGAGAAGAACATTTCGAGGCTCCTTCCATGATGATACTATGTTCTATCCCCGATCCGTTACCAATCTTCTGTACACCGATGACACCCATTCTTCACGCATCACGCTGTCTGCACTTGAAGTGAAACTTACCGCAGAAAGCTTTTATTTCGGAAGGTTTTATCAGGGTCAGGGGGCCCAGTACAGTTTGGAGCAGTATGATATGATATGATCACCGAAAAAGCTTCGTGTGAATCTTGAAACTCAAGAAAGTCTAACGTCTAGAACTTTTTTAAAAGTTACAGAAATTAATCGAAAAGAAGACAAATCTGCACAATTTCAGTAACAAAGGTAAAATCAAAAGAATTAAATGTCACCCAGGTAAATTTAATAGTCACTTAATCAAAAATCTAAATCGAAAACTCAAAAAAACAAAATCTCTTTGCACCAAAGCCGACAAAGGCAATACTTTAGTCATCTTGGAAAAACAAAATTACATATATTAGTAAAGTCAAGTAAAGTCAAGGATTTCCTTAGCTCCCGAGCTTCATCATTTCACAAATCAATTTCAATAATTTCATTAAAAAAGTAAAGGTTTTCACCGCTGTCAACAAAGATTTGGTTAAAAACTATTTCAATTGTAATCATTATAATTTTAATTTAATGAACCCTACCTTCCCCCGTCATTACACCTTGCCCAAATTACGCAAAACCAATGTTTCTATACGCCCTATAGTTTGCTTCTCCAAAACCCCCGTTTCAAAACTTGCGTATTGGCTTAACCACACTCTTAGAAACCTTCTTAACTTCCAATTTCCTCATTCTATTAAAAATTCACTTGAACTCACCAACTTAAGAAAGAATCCCAAATCGTATCCCTTGACATTGCTAACCTCTTTCCCAGTGTCCCCTTTAACGAATGCCTCAAAATCGTCGACAATTGCCTATCACTTTCTAACCTCCCAGATCCAGTGTGACAACTTTAATTTAATATCAGCACAAACAGATATTTTTAACGACAGCATAACTTACATATTAACTAAAATTCTTTAAATTAACCACCCATGTGGTACCTACTGTACTATTTATTATAGTCATAGCATAAATTCATAATGTTATTATTTACTTATTGGAAGCTGGAAGCTAAACGAATATTATTTTGTTGGTTATTTTAATATTATCCTGTATATGGTTTATAACTGTTTGGATAATAAACTAAAAAAAAAAAAAAAATTTGACAGTACTATTTACCATAAATTGACCGGTTTACCTATGGGCAGTAACCTGTCTCCCCTTCATGGCTCAAAATTTTCCTCACAGACCTCAAAACTAACATCATTTTCAAGAATCAACTCTTCAATTCCAAAATTTCCTTCTACAAAGGTTATGTGAATGACATAATGGTGGTCTTTAATGGCGACGAACAGGACTTCGAATATTGCTATCAGTGGTTGAATACGTTACACCCCAACATAATATTTGAGAAGGAAACTAACCAATCTCTAAACTTCTTAGATCTGAACATCACCAGACAGGATGAACTGTTACACATTTCCATATACCGAAAACCTACAGCCGCACGGACCACGTAATTCCCTTCACTTCATTTTATCCGACAACTCATAAACTTTCTGCATTCAGATACTATTTCTACAGACTATTAAACCTCCCCCTCAGCCAGTCCAATTTCGATAAAGAACTTGCTCTTATCTTTGAGTTGGCAGACCGCAACGGTTACCCCCATAACATGATTTACAGCCTGTATACTCGCCTACTTAGGACCTTTAAAACTAAGAACAGTACCCTAGCGCCCGTGTCCGATTCCTCAACGATCAAGTACTACTCCTTACCCTACATTGGCCCCTCATGATTCTTTTTTAAGAAGCTCTTTAAGCGTTATGATATAAACATTTCATTTTCATCTAAAGATAATCTCAATAGTTTATTCGTCCAGACCAAATATAAAATCCATCATCTAGATAAATCTACACGCTCGATTGTGGCACCTGTGATGCTTTATACATTGGCCAAACTGGCCGAAAATTTTAAACACGTATTTCAGAACATTATTCATGTATTAAACATAACAATATATTCTCCGAATCTTCCTTCGCTAACCATATCTTAGAAAGGGGCCATTCCTTCGATCCAAAAATCAACTACCAGATACTCCCGGTACATTCTGTTTCTATATTCAGGTACCTTTCGATTGTTTCCTATATGCATTTCGATTGTTTGTTTGATTGTCAACTGTGTGTGCTTTACAGTTTAATAATTATGTGTTTGAATCATGGACCCTTAATGCTATTTTATCGTTTCGTCATTTTTGGCGGTCACGATTTGTTCATCTTTTTAAACGATTCACATCATTTCTCGCGTATGTTTTGTTTCATTTCCTAACCCTCTATACTAATCTTCATATTGTCTTCAGTATCATTCTCTCACGTAAGTGCCATTCCTTTTTCCTCCTTTGGTTGCCTTACTTTAGTTTTCACTCACCACGATTTTTATATATGTATATATTGTAAGTATCCAATTTGTAATTACTTAAACTTACACTAACATTTTAGCTTAAGATATCCTGATGATGACCTTATAGTATATATCGAAACATGTCGCTAATATTTTCACTGTCATATTAAAATTAAAAATAATTAATCATCATGGGGAAGGTTATGAGTTATTAATTACCTACAATTAGAAGATATCAAAGACAAGATTATAAAGTACTCGATGACTTATTTGACGCGAAATGGTACCTATCGTATGTAGGTGAACAAGTGAACGGAGATGCGGACTTGATACTTGCCAAAAATTACATAGTAAACGGCTGCAGCGAAAGTGTGAAAAAAATCGTTACTCATACGTCAAGTAACGTTGCTACAACGTGTGAGAGAGTATGATGTTTAAACTTTAAACTAGCGTATCATTCTATGCTGGGTAATAGCATAATAGGTTGTTCTACTATCCCTCTTCTATTATGGTAATAGTAATGATAAATTTTGATGTTTTTTGTCGTGTACCACAATTTTTACATTTGGGTAATTTTATAACCCACAATGTGATGGAGAAGACGTTTTTACAAGGGGATTAAGCTATAAAAAGATATTTCAACTAACGGTAACGGAAATATAGCTACTTCTATGATAACGTTACGTTTATCATTTCAACAGCAACAAAAATAGGTTTTTTTAAAAGGTTAAGTAGTGCTCTTCACGAAATAACACTAGACCTTGAATTTTTCACATTATTATGCACGAATATTGCGAAAATGTACAGTTCACGCAATGTTATGTTAATGAAATTCAAATTACGGTTACCTACATTTTCAACTTAACCATTAAAAATGTTTGTTTTTCGATACTAAAATATTTTGTAATTTCAAATTCTGCTAATCGAGCATTTAAGGCTCCGCATAGCCCTATATCGATTAAATTATGCGGATATAATAAGATCAAGTTGACACAAATATGTATATAGACCAATGTCGCAGTTAAAATTATTTAGGAAACTACCTACATTAAAAATGCAGATATTCAAAGAAATTGAATTTCGAAATGAATAGCTAAATTTGCGTTCCAATTTTTTTTTTAATTTTGCGGTGATTATAAATTCTACTTCTTTGAATTTGTAAATTGAGTCATTTTGTAGATATACATATAATGTAAAAGACGGTCTGTCAAAATTACGTCCCGGAGCCTATTTTAAGGGATTATAAATATTTATAAGAGCTTTACAAGACAACACGCCGATAACAGCTTTTGATATCTCTTGAGAATTATATCACTTTCAACATAACAATTCAAATCCCTAAACACTTTCTCTTACACCTTGTCAGCTAGGCTTAAAGTTGGAAGTTTCAATATTTTAGTAAACACTTTACGATTACCTACAATTTAAACTTTTTACTGTGTCAGTTATTTAAGTATGCATGGTTTGAGTTTACGTCCATTTTATGCAGATTTATACAATGTAGTACACGGTGAAGGGATCTAGCTCTTTTATTTCAAAAGTTAAGTCTGTCTTTCACTTAATAATAATAATTATAATTATGTGGTGGTGTATGAAACTCTCCTTTGACTTACCGTTCGTGGAATTCTTGGAAACAACCTCTTCTGCACAAAAGCAGACAAGGACAATACCGTGGTTATACTCAACAAACAGGACTATAGTAACAAAGTGGTAGAATTTCTCAACCCGATTAAATTCAAAAGTGTCAACATTAACTTCAATTCATCGCTGAAAACAGAGATTTACTGAAAAACCAATTTAATTATAATTATTACAACTTATTACTAATGAATCCGGCTTTCCCCCGTTTGTATGCTCTGCCTAAAATCCACAAAGAAAACATCCCCATGCGCCCTATTGTATCCTTTCTAATCCTGCTTCTAAGCTGTCTAACTGGCTCAATTACACCTTCAGAAAACTCTTAAACTTCCAATTCCCATTTGCCATCAACAATTCCATCGACTTTTCTTCCGAACTCTCTAATCTTGCTGTTAGTGGAGACTACAAATTAGTTTCTTTTGACATCGTCAATTTGTTCCCCAGCATTCGCTTTTCCGATTGTTTAACGATTGCCAACGAAAAACTAAATTCCTTCAACATACCTGACCATGTTTGTTCCTTTCTTAGGAATTCCTTAAAACTATGTTACAGTCAACATTTTTTTAGATTGAATTATCAGACATACCGCCGATTAACCGGATTACCCATGGGTAGCAATCTTTCACCCCTTCTTGCCGAACTATTCCTGACCTCCTTGGAAACTAACAACCTTTTCACCAACCAGCAGATCAACACAAATTTCATTTTTTACAAACGATATGTAGATGACATTCTGCTCATTTTTAAAGGATCTGACCTTGTACTTAACTCCTGCTTTCAACTCCTCAACAACTTACACCCCAATATTAAGTTTACGGTAGAAATGGAAAACACCAAAGCGATCAATTTCCTGGACCCGACTATAACTAGATCGGGGAGTTCCCTAGACATCTCGGTTTACAGAAAGCCCCCTACTACAGACCTTTTTCTCCTTCTACCCATTGTCCCACGGATTGGCTGCGTTCTGGTGTAATTTCCATAGACTCTCCTCTCATCTACAAATTGTACAATCGTTTCTTCCAGGCTTACATTCAAAAACATTATACCACTCTACTACCAGCTGACGGTCCCTCTTCATTTACATATTGTTCCCTACCGTTTATTGGCCCCCCTTCAAACTTTTTCAAAAAGCTTTTTAAAAAATTTGACATTAATCCGGTGTCTATAAACTACTTTGTGGCACCTGTGAGGCCTTCTAATTGTACAAACAGGCAGGAAATTCAAAACTAGAATCGCCGAACATTTCACTTGTATTAAGACCAATAACATTGGCTCTAACCCTTCTAACTCCTTCTTTCCGAATTACATCCTCCATACCGGCCACTCTTTTGATCCAAAGATAAATTACGAAATGCTTCACATCTGCGAAAAAAGGATTAAATTAGATCTACTCGAAACAAAAGAAATAATCAATAATTACAACTTAAAACCCAATTTATCTTTAAATGAAATCCTCAACGTAAACAAAAATTTGCTAACTTTACACTAACTTTACAATCTCCCCTGGTATCTGGATTGGCCCCGTATATTTCAAGTTGACAGCTTACAGTTTCCTGTTTTACTTCCCAAAGTTATGATGGTCGTGCACGCGATTTGTATTTTTTTCCATCTTACTCAATTTGGTGCATCCACCAGTTCCCGTTTATAATTTGTTAAATTTCTAATTTCTACTTCAATTTTCCCGTAAGTATCCAGTTATTGCAATTTAGTTATTTAACCTACTATTTGCTTTTAGCATTCAATGGTTTGATATTACCACCCTTATGAACCCCATGCCTTCATCCTGGTGAGGTTTTCCCCGTGAACGAAGTTATCTCATGTATGTTTTTAGGGATGAAAAATGTTACTGCTCTAATTAATTATCTTTCATTCATATTGAATCGTTGCCTTGCCTGTAATTTTTAATTTTTAACATTTCAAATCTCAACAGTTGGTGTGTTATATTGATAACAATTTTTGCAAGTACAGTATATCCTTAGTTCTATTAGTTTCATTTTATTATTAAATATTTTAGTGCCTGAAGATGACTTAGATTGTCGAAACTTGTAGCACGCACATACCAATTCTTGCATTCAACGCTTTTCTTAAACATTAAATATTATATGGGGAATTGGTCTCAATTTATTTCACTTCATACATGAATTTTTGGAATGTGCTGCCTGAAGAAGCTAAAACGTCATATAAGATTCGAACGAATGTACAAGATTATCCCACCAAACACATTTATATATAAAATACATATAAATTATATAAGAGCTTTTTAGATTTATATAAAACTGGAAGAAAAATAAGAGATATTTAATGTCAGGATGTCAGCAATTTTCAAAATAATAATGTCTATTAGATGTAAATTCTTCTATATCTGTAGTACATGAATTTATATACGTTTTATGTATATTTTGTGTAATTTCACATAAAAAATATTAGTTGTAAAAGCGTTGCGATGACCAAATGCCAGCTACTCGAGCATAATGTAATTATTACCAATGTAAAAAATTATTTAAGCAGTTTCATACCAAAAAATGGAAAAACTACATTTTTACATGCAACTGTACTTTTAATTAACTTAATTCTTGCACGAACCCGTTTTTACCTTAACTGAAAGCCGACAGTTTATTATGATATTATACGTATACGTGCTTGAAAAGTTTCCCTTAACCGGATTCGAACCGTTGCGGGTGGGCGTTGCAAATTCTGAAATCCGACATGTGTTTTCTTTGTATCCGACATTGTACCACTGGGCTAATCTGAAACATACCTTTTTTTTATTTCGTTCTTCCTAACTTTGCGCTGTTTCGCGAGTTTAAATTATGTTTGATTATATCGTTGAGTGAAGTCTTATTCAATGATTATACCTACCTTTATGTTAAAAATGACCAGGATTTAATTTATTTTACATTATTTATTTTCTATATAAATTAGACGCATTTTAGTCGATACGGATCTAATATTAAAGGTACGTGAACTACAATTTTTGGCGTTATAGAAAACCCGCGCGTGCGATTAATTATGCGGCGCAAATAGAAACGGACTTTTATTTTCGACAATATAATATATGCAATGATAATTTATAATTATATTTACAGGAGGCATACATCAAAAAATATGTAATACTTCTTACATATAAGATTTTACATATAACTTACATAAATCTAATCATATAAATATGACAGCACATAAATTTCATGAGTAATATGTAATTATCTATATGTATATATTATATGAATTTATCATAAAATTCATTTTCGAGTTTATCTCGTGTAAGTATTGATAATATTCAACGTTTCGAAAACTCGCTTGGTTTTCTTTATCAAGAATTATTGACAATTGTTACTAATGAGTTATGCCATCTAGTTTTAATTTTTGCGTGTTTGACTGCGTGTGACAGGCCTGTTGTATGTAGATGTAGTTGGCACATTTTGAATATTATTCGTAATTGGTTGGTCAGGTTGGTCTTCGGAATTTTCGATAGTGTTAGTTCTTCGTAAAGGTCTATTTATGATTATCTTCCAAACAGGTGGAATTCTTGAACTATCGTCTCTCTTGTTAAGTGCCAATGGTCTTTTTTCAATCTCAATAGCTTCTCGTATGATTCTTTCCTGTAAAGTGTATGCTGGAGCTAATAATTTTATTTTTGTGGTGTCTATATGATGACCAGTGTCCATACGATGGGTTGCCAAGGAGGAGGAAGTGTTAAATTGTTTTATGGCTAATTTATGTTCTTGTGCCCTAACATTCAACCGTCTATTGGTTTGTCCGATATAAGACCTCGTGCATCCGTCACAGGGAACTTCGTATATTCCCTGACTTTCACCAGGTACTTGGTCTTTAGCGTTTCGGAGAAATTGTCGGAGAGAGTTATTCGGTTTATAAACTACTCTGAATTGGTCTTTGGGAAATTTGTCACCAATTCTGTCTGTGACACCTTTTATGTAAGGTAAAACAACCACTTTTTTGGGTTCATCAACGGTTTTTGTAGATTTTTGTTTTTTTTGACGTTGTTTCGTTGTTTACAAAAGTGCCAATTCAAGACACAATGAACATTCTTCATGACAAACACCATTTAGACTCACAATTAATCAAATTAATTGAACATTGTATGCATTCAACATATTTCACATACAAAAATCAATTCTACAAACAAGTCCAAGGAGCTCCGATGGGCTCACCACTCTCCCCTGCCATTGCCAACGTATACATGGATAATTTTGAAAAGAAAGCTTTAAATTCTACTACCCTTAAACCTAAATGTTGGTACAGGTATGTGGACGATACATTTGTTGTTTGGCCTCACGGTTTAGATAACTTGAATAAGTTCCTTCAACATATCAACAAAATACATCCTAACATCCAATTTACAATGGAAGTTGAATCAGATAAAAAACTAGCTTTCTTAGACTTGTTGATAGAAAGATATGATGATGGAACAATCAAACACAAATTATATAGAAAGAAAACACACTCAAACCGATACTTAAACGCCCAATCACATCACCATCCATGTCAACTTATTGGTATAATCAAATCTTTGACAATCAGATCCATCCGTCTATCTGACGAAGAATCAAGAAATGGAGAACTCGAAAAATTAAGAAAAATGTTACAACAAAACGGTTATCCTTTAACAAAAATTAATTGCATCATCAAGAAATACACAAACGTTGCACAAAAATCTACAAAAACCGTTGATGAACCCAAAAAAGTGGTTGTTTTACCTTACATAAAAGGTGTCACAGACAGAATTGGTAACAAATTTCCCAAAGACCAATTCAGAGTAGTTTATAAACCGAATAACTCTCTCCGACAATTTCTCCGAAACGCTAAAGACCAAGTACCTGGTGAAAGTCAGGGAATATACGAAGTTCCCTGTGACGGATGCACGAGGTCTTATATCGGACAAACCAATAGACGGTTGAATGTTAGGGCACAAGAACATAAATTAGCCATAAAACAATTTAACACTTCCTCCTCCTTGGCAACCCATCGTATGGACACTGGTCATCATATAGACACCACAAAAATAAAATTATTAGCTCCAGCATACACTTTACAGGAAAGAATCATACGAGAAGCTATTGAGAGAAAAAAGACCATTGGCACTTAACAAGAGAGACGATAGTTCAAGAATTCCACCTGTTTGGAAGATAATCATAAATAGACCTTTACGAAGAACTAACACTATCGAAAATTCCGAAGACCAACCTGACCAACCAATTACGAATAATATTCAAAATGTGCCAACTACATCTACATACAACAGGCCTGTCACACGCAGTCAAACACGCAAAAATTAAAACTAGATGGCATAACTCATTAGTAACAATTGTCAATAATTCTTGATAAAGAAAACCAAGCGAGTTTTCGAAACGTTGAATATTATCAATACTTACACGAGATAAACTCGAAAATGAATTTTATGATAAATAATATAACTCGTGGACAATATATGAATTTCTGTATACAGAATATCCAGAATATTATAATATAATTTATTATTTATAATTTTTAATGAAAATATAATATCCGTAAGTTTCTATACTATTATGTAAAATATACGTAATCTGTGACATACGGTTTATATAAGTTTATTAAAGAACACTTACATACTTGATATATAAAAAAGCATATGTAGGAGTATTTACTTCAATCTTATATATGTTGTATGTATATTTTATATGTGTGTTTGCTGGGATTTCACTTTATTCGTTATGAAGCAAACATCGATTTCACAAACAGCTTCATTATCCATATTTTATTACAGGGAAATACAGTAATGTGGTTAATTGTAACAACTTTTTCAAAATGTTTAGGTAATATATTTAATTTGAAACAATGTAGTATGCATTCAATGTAAGTTACACCAACCGTAATTTTTTGAAATGGATGTGTAGTGTATGGTGTGGTACCGACTCCTTTCGGAACGTTTTCATTCCCATGGTACTAATCCGTCATTCTACAGCACACCTGCTCATCCACCTTCATAGCTATACGATGAAAATGACTTTTTGTGGCGACAGTGGCCAAAACTAGTGCGGTTTCAGGGGGGGGGGGGTAATTGGGTAATTACTCCCCCTAAGAATTTTCCGTTCGCTTATTTATTTTTATTCTTAAAAATTACCAACATTTCAAACAAACAAGTTAAGTTAAGAAACGCCATTGGCCAAAACCACCATTACTTTCTAACCGAACTTTGTCGCTCAAATTATTATTGTATACCGCCAGCAACCAAATACGCTCATACTGTTTGGTTACGTACTATTGAACTTTAAAATTCATTTCATTGAAACATATTATGTAATGGAGCTCACGATATGCATACAACGCTTTTTCTCTTTTAAGTCAAACTGCTTCTAGAGCTGGAATTACTGCTAATATTTTACTAAATAATAGCAGTTAGAGTTACAATGGACCGTGTAAAGAGTAATATTAGATATAAAGGTAGAATCACAGTGTGGTAAAATAATACCTACATAAAGAGTGACATCGCCATTTACTTGTCCATTGGGAAAAAGATTAATTATTTTCATCTTTCATGAGTTGGTATGATTGAAAAGAAAGAAAAGGTCTATTCAATTTATCGCAATCTCTATTTCACGCATCTTTACTAACCTTTGTTCGTCGTTCTTTATTAACTTCATATTCAATTGAAAGGGATTTTTTCCTCAATCGTTGATATGCTATTTCTGCGGCACAATAATTTTGAAAGAAGATCGTTAAAGTATCATTATTTTATTGCCTCATATAAAACTAGGTTTTATGTTGTAATAAAATCTTTGAAGGAAACATTGAAGTCCTAAAATTGTAAGAAGTACCTACGAACATAATATGGAGTTGTTATGTAAATAAAAATTTGTTTTTATGTATGTGCAACTCTGCATTAATAATAGTGACAATTGTTTGACAAGGCGATTTGATAAAGTTTTTTATTGTCATAAATATACATTAGTATTTACATGCCCAAATCCACACATAAAGGCATATAATATCCTGAACATAAAGTGTGTTGTTTTTTGTCATGTAAATATCTGCCGTTCTTTGTTTGGTAATATCTTGTCTCTCGTCTCGTCGCTCTTATTGGCTAAGAAATTTATAGCTTTTTTTCTAGTTTTTCTAGAAGAAAATGTTGCAATAAGCTGACTATTGTATTGAAGACGTTTGTGAACGCGGGCGGTTTTAGTTTTTTGGTAGATATATAATCGCTTACTGTCAACCATTATTATTATTATTATATTTATGGCCGCTTACTTACATTAGTAGGTTTTACAAACATTAATAAACAAGATGGCAGAAATTATGACTTTAGCAACACTGTTGTTGTTTGTAACATAAGAGTTTGACAAAACTTCAAAATCAATACACAAGTGCTAATCTATCGAATTCACAACTGAAATATTTCTTTTCGTGTTATGCGTAAATTCACCGCAGACTATATTCTATATTTTTTTATTAAACGCTGTAGTGAACCTGTCGTTTCTTCTTTATCGTATCTGCTGAAGGTAAATAATGAGGTGGAAAAATGCCTTACCTCTGATTTTTGCAGGTGTGGTAAAAATGATAATCTAACCTAAACTCCAAAGGCAAAAGTTATCGAAAAATGATGGTGGTAAAAAGTAATTCTATTATATGATCGAACCATTTGATTTACCTACTTTTTAATTCCTATTCATTAATAATAATAAATTATTGATAATCATATTAAAAATAAATATTGTCTGCTATCCGTCGCTTTCATGTATCCAGGATTACAAGATGAACATGAACATTACAGTCAAATAATTAATAAAAATCGTTATACTGGACCTCTGAAGTTAAAAATTCAGATGAAATTTCAACAACTGGTACCATTTTCGGCGTATCATATTCCTTAGATTGACTGGACCACTTTTCATGTATAACTTACGCACGAACCTTTGAAGACAGAGAACACTGGATTTTCTTAAATTAATAATCATAACATCAGCTCCATAATGATCTAAAACGGTCGCATTAAGAGTTCATTCAGTGCGGACATTATACCACATTAAAATTTTAGTTTAGATTGATCCTGATACTGAAATATTATCTTCTACATTTGTTGCTCGGAGCATCATGATGCTGAACAATTTGGTAAATATCTTCTCAGAATTTCAGTCACTCTACATAATGATTCCCAGAAAACCTATTCTTGTGATTACAATTCATTATAATTTCTAATTCTTTCTATTGTTCAGAAATTTTCATTCGCTCATTTGGAATAGACTACAACTTCCAATCTTATTTCCAATTACTGAGACTACTTGTTGATCATAAACAGCACCGAAGGTGTTCTCATTTTTTAATGGACGTCTATATCTCCACTTTTACATCTAATGAATGATTTACACATCTATTCGATTTTGATTTTAAAACTTCGTACGAAAATCTGCTGTTCAAATAATAAAGCCTATTCGGTACAAGAAAGACAATCATTTAATTAGCGGTAAATTATTCTCCTTTATATCATTCCAGCTCAGAATTTTGGCTTTTGCTGCAGTTTTAATTTTCTAATCATACAGGGTGGGCCACCGAAAAGGTAACACGCCTGTTTTGGGACACTTAGATAAGTTTCTTTAAAAAACGCTCGGACACGTCGAGTTTTTATTTTTGGGGGACAACTTTTGATGTCAAATTTGACTTTTTCAGGTCAACTCCCTAGCCCCAGCAACCCCTAACTCAAGAATTTAAATAGGGAAAGGGAGTCGAGCGACCCCTCATTTGAAGCGTCTTTTAATTCTCTATTCGACAGTATGAATGAAAATTAGTTTTATTCAATTTTTTTTTCGGCCCCATGAAAAGCAGCCCCCCAGATTAATTAAGGTGGGGGTGTTGTTTAGGAAAAATCCTGAAACACGTCACCTTTGACCTTTTGAACGGCACATTTTGATGTCAAATTTGACCTATCAGGTCAACCCCCTAACCCCATCAACCCCTCATTTGAAGCGTCTTTTAATTCTCTATTCGACAGTATGACCGAAATTAGTTTTCTTCAATTTTTTTTTCGCCCCCATGAAAAGCACCCTCTAGATCAGTGATTCTTAACAGGGGGGCCGCGGCCCCCTGGGGGGCCGCAGACAATGTATATGGGGGCCGCGAAAATCTTAACATAAAAAATATACATATATAAATGTTATGTTAAGCTCTGCTTTGACTAAAACAGGCCCTTCACGCTACGATTTTTGTGAGTTTTGAACTGTACAGTCCATCGATTCAGTCCAAAACGGAACGTGAAGTGGTCAATCCGACACACATCTCGCCTTTCCGGCGAGATCTGCGATCTTTCAACATGTTGAATATTTTTAACTGCGCAGGCCACAGTTCATGCGGGAACTGTATCGTGAAGTGCGAGAGAAATCCGTGAGCTTCATCGACGACAAAGATAGTGTGTCATAACAAATGCAGCGTTGAACAGAGACAGCCAATGATACCTGTCGATTTAGTTGCGATCAGGATCATTTCAACAGTGGTGTTCACATAAGAAACCACTCCAACACCTCTTCCTTTTCTTTGCATTTTGGGATTCTCTTCATGTTCTATACTTACTTTTTTTCATTGAAGATGCCATATAGTAGGTACTTTTGTACATACATACATAATCCTTCCTCTTCTACTTTACGGTGTCTAGGACTACTTTTGTTAAAATATTTACTAATAAGGACTAGCTACACTGCGCCTATGAACTTTTCTCTTTCGATATCGTCAAGAAACCTTTTGTTAAAGTATGAACGTGAAGGGTGAAAAGAGCGAGATCGATTTCGCCTTAAGATTGGAACTGTGCGTCTTGGCCTGCGAGCCATATCGGAACGTGAAGGGCTACCTTTACTTATGAATTATTGGTACAATTTGAGTGTATTTTTTGTACGAGTATATGTTACCTAATGGTGGGGGTAAAGGTACTGGCCGCAGATATAATTTCGGATTTTAAGGGGGCCGCGACTAATAAAAGGTTAAGAACCACTGCTCTAGATTAAGTAAGGTGAGGGTGTTAAGAAAAATCCTGAAATGTGCCGTTCAAAAGGTCAAAGGTGACGTGTTTCAAGATTTTTCCTAAATAACACCCCCACCTTAGTTAATCTGGGGGGCTGCTTTTCATGGGGCCGAAAAAAAAATTGAATAAAACTAATTTTCATTCATACTGTCGAATAGAGAATTAAAAGACGCTTCAAATGAGGGGTCGCTCGACTCCCTTTCCCTATTCATATACTTGAGTTAGGGGTTGCTGGGGCTAGGGGGTTGACCTGACAAAGTCAAATTTGACATCAAAAGTTGTCCTCCAAAAATAGAAAATCGACGTGTCCGAGCGTTTTTTTAAGAAATTGGTCTAAGTGTCCCAAAACAGCCGTGATACCTTTCCGTTGGCCCACCCTGTATAAAAAACTACTTACATACATCTTACTTGTAGCAATTCTAATACGAAGAGTTTATTAAAAATATTTGCTGATTGCTTTCAATTAATTTTGTTATAAAGATTGTTCATTTTGAATGAGTACTTTAATAAACACGAATGTTCAAAATTAGGTCCATCATTTAAAATAAGCCTGTATTTTGTAAAGGATGGCTGCAAATATTTGTTTGGGGAATTTGTAAACTACAATAACTGTAATAATAATACTTCTATCTTTTTTGCAGTTGTAATCATGAAGCCCCACCCTTAAAATTCAATATTAATATTTGTACTTAACGATCATTTTTGCACAGTTGTGAAATACATAACTATCGCTTGTATGATGAGATGACTCATTAAGCTTAATGAATGGGGAATCGAATTCTTTTGTAACGAAATTTAATTAATTTTTCTTTCATGTATATTCAGTATGAAATTCAGTCTCATCAATTGGCTCATTAATTGCAAATGAAATCTATTGTATTCGTGTACAGAAAAGTGTAGTAATTCGTTGAATAGAAATAATTTCGGTTATTTGTCTAAAGTTTCCAAATTTATCACTCTTTTTTTTAATTTATCTATTTAGTTTTCTATAATATACAGGGTGTTTGTAAATAAGTGCGACAAACATTAAGGGGTGATTCTGTATGAAAAAGTAATGACAGTTTGCTATATAAACGTATATCTGCAAATGCTTAGTTTCCGAAACTTTTCTGGAACCGGTCGAGATATACAAATGAATTTGAGATTTTTTGGTCACAAATTGAACGAGGAATTCAAAAATAATTTTTAATTTTAAATATCTCGACCGGTTTCAGAACAATAAATAAATCGTCAGCTTTTAAGAAAAACCTTAACACCCTCTATCTCGGAAAACTAAGCATTTGCAGATATACGTTTATATAGCAAACTATCATTATTTTTTCATGCAGAATCACCCCTTAATGTTTGTCGCACTTATTTACAAACACCCTGTATAATTGTTTACTACCCAGAAAACTTGCTATCTCTTTGAAATCAAACACAACTTTACTAAGTGTAAGCAAACATTAATGTACAGTCTTATGCAATCAGCTCTCAGCGTGACCGAAGAACGGTGTAAGGAACACTCCCTGTCCACAAACCCGACTAAATCGGAGGTAGTTCTTTTCACAAGGAAAAGGAAGATTGAGGGCCTTCGAGCTTCTCTACTGTTCCAAAAACACCTCCACTTTTCGGAGTCAGTGAAGTATCTAGGTAGATACTACACTTAACAACAAACTGAACTGGAGCAAGCACATCCAGCTAAAAGCGGAAAAAGCAAATAGGGATTTCTGGCAATGTCGCCACGCAAATGGAAGAATTTGAGGTCCATCCCCAAAGGCTGTCCTGTGGCTGTACACCGCTGTGATCAGACCTATGTTCTGTTATGGAGCAATTGTATGGTGCCCTAGAACTAGACTCTCCACAACAAAAGCACTTTGTAACCATGTGCAAAGACTAGCGTGTCTTGTGTACACGGGCGCAATGCAAACAACTGGATCGCCACGTGAGAGAGCACGTCATGCAGGCAGACTTTCGTCTGAAAAAGGGCTGTTGAACAACAGAGGTATTGAGGTGGGTCACTTTCGAATTCTGGGCGTGGCAGTCAAGCGACTGCCTATACTAGAAGGACGATCTGACTCACTCATTCCTCGATTCACACTAGGGAAAAATGACTACATCTTCTTTGATGCGAAAGTGACATCCCAACCAGACATGTCCATCTTCACAGATGGATCTAAAACAATAGAAGGAACAAGCACCGGAATTAATTTCAAAAAACTGAACTTCCATATCAGCTAACCACTAGGCAAAATTACGACTGCCTTTCAGGCAGAACTAGCAGGAATAACGCTTAGTGCAAAAACAATTCTTATGCACAGCATAAGGAATAAAATTGTCAGGATTTCTAGTGACATCAGAGCCGCTCTGGAGGCACTAGGTCAATACACAGTCACCTCTAGGCTGGTTTCCGAGTGTCACCAAGTACTAGAGCAAGTGACAAACAGCAATACCCTTGAGATTGTATGGGTCAAAGGGCATGCTGGAACAATGGGCAATAAAAAAGCCGATAAGTTAGCCCAACTGGCCTCAAAACAACTGTTTCATGATCCACAGCCGGCTCTTCCACTTACAGTATCAACAGCGCAACATCATACTTTGTGAGTGTCACGTACTCATCGAATTAAGATGATCCATGTTTGGGGGAATCCTGGCCGGCCATGGCTAAGCTCAGAGCCACCTCGCCGTCCAGCATCGTCAGGTTTATGTCACGTGTGGGATGGCTTGAGTGACGTTGCGGGGTCGAACGACTCTAACCAGGTAGGTAGCACAAAGGGTCCGAATATGTGTTTAAGTGCGCGTGGACTTCTGACCACCCTCCCATCGTAATCAAGAAATCAGTTATTTCACAAAATTGGAAAGATGTCGAACATGTGAAAAAATAAGAAATCATAAGGTGGCAGCTCGATAATAAAATGGAGTGATTCATATATGTATGCAAATACTGTAATACAACCACAGATAAAGAAGAAACCGATTGAGGTAATGCTTGTAGCGCATCATTTTTTTTTCATTAAATATGTCGTAGGCATAATAGTAATTTAGGCTTTTTATAAACTTCGTAGGCCGGAAAAATGCTAGTGAACAATATATTTTTCGTACTAACTATAGATACACCAATTCAGGCAAATTGATACAATTCCGAGAAAACAAGAACGTTGTGACTGACTATTTTTAGGCATTTACAACTTATAACTGAGGTTATGCATCTTTAAAATATTTTTGAACTATTCATACAAAATATAAGTTACACTGCACAGTCTTGATGTTCTTTTCTAAAAAAATCGTTTCCGTATGAGTCAGTTTCAAACAAACAAAGAATTAAATGGAATGCAACTGAATTCATCACTAAGCCATGAATACTTAAACTGCTCATCAACGAAGGTTTATTTTACTGTTTCTAATGATCTGGGATGTCCAGTACAGCAACTTCCTTTACCCTACTAAATGAATATTTCTATCTAAAGCCACGTGTAGTATTGATGCGATTGAGATACAGGACGAAAATGAGACCTCAAGTGCAATTTTCAAATCAAAATTGTTGTGTATGGAAAAGATTGAAACAGTCGCAATTTACAAATTGTCGAATAACAATTTCCTTAATTGGCACGTTTTACATTAACTAATTGACAAAACGTGCGTCCAAAGAAAATATCTTGAAACAAAAGCACAATCTTTCAATTTCGTTTAGAATTACAAAATGTACATTTTACGGTTTATTTTTCTCTTTTACCTACTAACAATCGCCTTGGAGACCTATTCGTCACAAGAACATAGAAGAAATATAATGATTAGAAACCATATTTAAAATGTGTATTAAAACATTTTCTAATGTAAATACGCTGTATATATTAAAGTTCTCCATGTTTATAAACGCTCCTTTTCAACACATTGTGGAAAATAGGGTATTTCGGTATATTCGCTTTTTTTATTCAGCTTCGCAACTGAATCCATTATCTACTTTAATTACAAATAATACAATTCATTTACTTACTGTAATTTGAGTCACGTAATTTGGTGGAGGATAAAATGGCCGCAAAAGTTTCCAATTTGTTCCAATATTGGCGCAGGTAATTCAATTACAATGTATCTAAACGTCAACGTTACTTTTTCAATTAATCAACGATTTATAAGGCCATTTTCATTTGACTCCACAGAGAGTACCCATGTGCAGACTACCAATTGCGAGTAGCTCCACACCTATTATTGCTTGAAAACAGACTGCGAATACATTTTAATTTGGATTTCTGTATTACACGATGGTTGAAAATCGTTTATATTTTTTGATTCAACTTGCGTACTAACTTTTTAAATTCGTTTATAAACTTATATAAAAATTTAGAGAAGGCGCTTCAAATTTAAATGGAAGTTCTTACTTTATATTTTGCTTAAACGGTCTGAAATAAATTTTGTTTTTCGTTTATAATTAGTCAACAAGAAGTACGCTTTCTATGTAAATTTTAAATCGTTGTTGAGAACTATACGAATGCTCCTAAACCTTTTCGTCTCACTCTTGCAAAATTAAAATTACTCTATTTGGGAATGTATAATTAATACTTTAGAAATATTACGTGACGAAAGGACTATTGAATTATTATTAAAGTTTAGGTACCACTATAAGACTCCATTAATTTTTTTAGAGCCGCTTCAAATATTTCGCGTATTTAAAGTGAGATACTATAATTTGACATTTGTATTGTAACACCTTGGAATAGAATTGATGAATTATGTTTCCCCTTTGCGGCATGGTATCTATAAATTCTACAAAGAGTAATTTTAGAGTTATCAAAGACGTGGTCATGATTATAATCCCATGAAGAAATTATAGTAGAAAGAACTTAGACATTATGTAATAGTAGTTTACGTAACAAGTCCCGAAAGTGACCTTTTACTGGACAAGTAGGCAAATTACAGGACGAGCCGCAGGCGAGTCCTGCAAGCCTGCGAGTCCAGTAAAAGCACTTTTGGGACGTATTACGTACAATATTTTTTTTAAAATCGGCCAGAAACGGGAAGAACAATTGACCATTCTAGGCCGGAGAGTAAAAAATGAGTCCGGTAAAGTAAAAATGAGTCCGGTAAAACTTTTACCGGACTATCACAATATCTTTCCGGCTCAGTCCGTCAAAATGACATTTTCTGGCCTAAAAATAATCCGGAAAGTACTACTTTCTGGCCGATTTTAAAAAAAAACATTGAACTTCCAATTTATTACGTTACAAGTTATAAAGATTATAATTTAATTCTTGTGCCTACCCCGCCTAAAAACTTCGTGGTAAGTGAATCTTCAATCAAATGCTGCCAGAATAAACCTGGATATACAGGGTGAGTCAGACCACCCGTAACAGTCATTTATTTAGGAAACTACTGCATAAAAATGTTTGAGAAAAAAATATTTATTACTAAAGCACATACAAACTTTCACTTGAAGTCAATTTCATTTATCAGCAGTGACGGGAACTAGGGTCAGTGGCGTATCAGTTTAAAATTTCAAATGGGAATGTGGGTCAAATATGGTACCATTTGATAGAGCTCTTCAAAACAAACAACTTTTATAGGAAACTTTTTATTAGTTCCTACTCTTTCAAGGAGAAAACATATGAAAAGACAATGTCATTAATTAGAGAATTAATGTTGTAAAATGTTACAAAATGATTGTAAACTGCCATTAATGTTTACAAATGTTCAAACTGTCTGCCGTTCTGTTCGACACATATCCGTATTCTTCTTCTAACACTGTCAGAGACTCGTAACACTTCGGCGCGGTCAAGTGACTGGCAGGCCTCTCGGATTCGTTGTTTCATATCATTTCTTGTTGTGGGACGATCTTGATAGACGATGTATTTCAATAGTCCCCAAAGATAGAAATCCAACGGATTCAAGTCTGGAGATCGAGCTGGCCATGTCACAGGACCACCTCTCCCAATCCATCGCCCAGGGAACATCTGATTGGCTGCTTGACGTGCCACCAATGAGAAATGAGCTGGGCAACCATCCTGCTGCAGCCACATTACTGCTCGTGTTGCCAGTGGTACATCTTCCAAAAGCTGGTTGAGGATGTTCTCCAGGAAGTCAGCGTACATGTTACCAATAAGAGCACCTTCAAAGAAATAAGGTCCAATGATTCGGTGTCGATTTATGCCACACCAGACATTGAGACTCCACCTATGCTGGTTGTCCACTTCTCTCAGCCAGTGAGGGTTATCTTGAGACCAGTAATGAGCATTATGGATGTTGACATTTGAATTACTCTTGAATGTCGCTTCATCAGTCCAGAGAATACTGCGAATGAACTGGCGGTTTTTGCCTGACAACCAATTGCAGAAGTCAACACGATTATGAAAATCTGCTCCTTCGAGCTGCTGGTGCAAATTGATGTGGTAAGGATGATATTTATTACCTTTCAGAATCCTGCATATTGTTGTCTGACTAATTCCAGATTCCATAGCAATTCTCCTGGTGGAGTCGTGAGGATTGACAACAACTGCGGCAATGACATCAACTGATCTATTATCTTGCACAGGTCGTCTGATACGTCTATTTTTGTTGTGGTTAGGCTGCAGTTGTCCGGTTTCTTGTACACGAGCAGCAAGACGCCTGAAAACATTGCAGGACTGACGAACACGTTGAGGGTATCTCTCTGCGTACATACGCTCGGCAGCACGGTAATTTCTACGGCATTCGCCTAATATCATTAGCATATCAAAACCTTCCTGATTTGTGAAACCCATGACTATTATTGCCTAATTGTTGAAATTGAAGAAAAATTGACATGCAAGGAAAACAAAACACTTCATACTTACTACATTGTTATGCAAGGCCATCTATTTGTTTGAACATTTGTAAACATTAATGGCAGTTTACAATCATTTTATAACATTTTACAACATTAATTCTCTAATTAAGGACATTGTCTTTTCATATGTTTTCTCCTTGAAAGAGTAGGAACTAATAAAAAAGTTTCCTATAAAAGTTGTTTGTTTTGAAGAGCTCTATCAAATGGTACCATATTTGACCCACATTCCCATTTGAAATTTTAAAGTGATACGCCACTGACCCTAGTTCCTGTCACTGCTGATAAATGAAATTGACTTCACGTGAAAGTTTGTATGTGCTTTAGTAATAAATATTTTTTTCTCAAAAATTTTTATGCAGTAGTTTCCTAAATAAATGATTGTTACGGGTGGTCTGACTCACCCTGTATAATATTGTCTTTTCATTGTAAATATATTGAAATTTGAACAATTTTACATATTGGCTAAATATTACCAAAGATTATAGGATAGTCTTTGATATTATTAAATTATATTATTTCAATATTGGGAAAAATATTTATACAATATTGGCTCATTATTGTTTTGTGATGTGTCAAAAAAAGTAGTAAGAAAGCGGGTGACTTGGGCCACCCCAGATCCCTAACTGTTTCGAGGGACTATTTCCCAGTGCTCTGGTGGCTCCTTTTCCAGGAACCTCATTCACTTCGTGTAGACAATAAAGAGATCGGTGATGCTGAAAAAACCTTTTGCTTCAAGTAGGACTCGAACCATTGATAGACCGGTTAGCAATCAGCCATGATAGCATGATACCACTGAAATTTGTATAATTTTGGAATTTAAAGTTGAACGCTATAAAATATGTGGGAGGGTCTGCATGATTTTGATTATTTTGATATCTCTAAATCGGCGAAAATTATCATCCGGAGGATTTTCAGAAAGCATTATAACGTTATTATTTGTGAATATTTTTTTCATGTTGTCTAAATCTCCAGTAATATTGAAAACACAATATTGTTATGTTATTGATAAAAAAATGTTGACTTTATATTGTATATTAATATTTATTAAATACTGTAAATATGTATGTTATATTGCTTAAATATCGATTTTCAATATTTGGTAATATTGGTCACGCAATATTGGTACATTATTATGTGTACAATATTTGAATTTATATTAAATGACAACAGTGAATAAATATTGCAAATATTGTTTTTATCTTCAATAAATATTGTATTTCCAATATTTGTATAATATTACAAAAATATATTCCGCCCAATATTGGCTGCAGTTCGACAATATTGACCCAATCGCTCTATATTGAGCCAATATTCCGCCAAGCTAATGCCAATAAACGGAACTACATGGGTGAAAAGAGATTTTTCGTTAACTACAAGGTTTTGAATGATGTACCTAGATATTCATTTTTGCCTCTCTCTAATGGATGTATTCCTTCAAATGAATTCGTCTGATTTCCTTGCTATTTAATTTAATTCTCCGCGTCAGGACTTGAAGGACTTCTCAAATGAGTTTTCTTCGTATAGATTGTTGGTATAGAGCACCTATGTCGTTCTTTAATTTTTTGGACACTTTTATTTTCCCAACATTCATAGTTCTTACTTTGATTTACTTTCCGTCCAGTATATTGATAACTTTTTATTTATTAATATTTTAAGAAAGAATTAACATTGCAAAAAAGTGTGATTCACAAGTGGGATCACCTTCCAAGTGAGTAAGACGAGCGGTGTAACCAGCCGTTTCAAATGGATAGAAACAATAGCCTTAGGTTTGATGATCTCCAAACGCTGATGGAGGAATAAATACCGACTACGCGAACAATCACTTCGTTTGGTGTTTTTAGCAAGGGCCGATTCCAAAGTTTTCTATTAGAACATATCCAGAAGTGAATTTCATTCATTTTCATATGAGGTAATTCTTCATTACGAGAATGCCCAAAAAACGAGAAGTAAAAAAATTATACAAACCAAAGTTTTCGATACGAGACGAGACGAGACCAACCTATTACTGTAAAACTTTCGGTCACGCCTTTAAACGACCTAACCAGACAAGACTCCTTTCAGTTTCGTCTCGTAGGATCACTATTAATAGCCATAGAGTTATAGGTACAGATCTCAAGGTTGCAGTTTAACATTTATTCATGGTGTCATACACGGGAAGTATATTTTGCAAAAATTTTTGAAGCAGGTTGGTTTAATACTTCGTTAGCCTTGTCTAACCTATATAACAAAATTTAATTAGTGAGCTTTCCATGAGTCCACGACAGCGTGCATAACTTATATTTACTGAGGATGGTTAACAACTCCGACGTAATTTACTTCTTACTTCTACGCCGCTTTCTGGATAACATCACTAAGTTTGTAATTCACTTCTACTCTGCATTAAAATTTTGCAAATTCTAATTTAACATTTAATTCTTCATTTTATATCTTACAGTAGAATTTTGGTCGGAGAAAACATACCATTCAGGTAGCATTTTTAGTTTTGAACACTTTGTGCTCTTATATTTTGGCCCTAAAACAATTAGGGGAGCAGGAAATTGCATAGACAAAATTTTACAAAATACTATTACTGAGCGGCCGGATCAACACCCGGTATATGAAAAATGTCAAATGCATTGTGGTGGTAACGAGGGCGATGACAAATAAATAAATTTGATGGTTTTGCATTTTTAGGCATCCTTTGGTATCCCACCTTTTCGCCCTCTAACATTGTTCATAAAATACCAGTTTCCAAAACTTCCCTGTTTTAGAAATAACGTTTTGTGATCAACTTTTGGTAAAATTTTAGTCCGTCATTTCTGTTTTGAACTATGAAGAGATTTTTTTCTATAGGAATGAAATTTCGAAAAAAATGCGCTTCGTCTGCACATATCATATTTTCAAGTAGTACTTGTTCTCCATTATTCGTATGGTATGGATTGGTTGTAGCTGACCAAAGTATATGCTTTGCAAAACGAGGATTGCCGGTCATGAGAGGAATTCATTGCAAAATGGCATCGAAAAGAAACTCCTCGAAATCTACCAATGTGTGTAAAAATGACCAACATGAATCTTGATGCAATTAATACCCAGAGGTTAATGAAAACTTTCGTTGAGATTTTACATATCTGGTTTCATATTGTAGCATGTCTACTGTTGAATGTTTAATGTTTAATGTTTAATTAATAAAATTTAATAGCTGCTGTAACAAGAAATTTATCCACATGATAATAGTAACAATAAGGCAAACGTCGCCGTCGTAGAAATGAAATTATTTAAGTAACATTGTACAAGGGAATATTGAAATTTTTGAAATTTATAAGTTTTAACCAACAGTTCCATAAATTTTTTAACGGCCAAGGCAGTTAAAAAAGGCATGTTTTCAAGAATTTTACTAATGTACTGTAAACTGCCAGTGTTTTTCAATATAAGTGGGATCCTTTATTAATCTTACGTATCATCTGCATCAAACATCCATCTACTCTTTCGTATTACCTTTGAATTTATTATACATGTTCGTAACGTTCTCCCACGCAGGGGTAAAACACGTTGATGTGGTAATTACAAAAAATTGATAAATAACAGTTCATTTTTTAGCTAACTGTTAAGTTTTTTTGTAAGTAATTCAAAATAACATTTGTCCTACAACAAAAATGAGTCCATCAAGAGTGTCCCCATCTGAAGACGTAGGTATTAGTACATTAACAAAAATAATGAATATCAAGCTGATTTTTTTTCTGTGGTTTAGTAAATATTTGCATAATTAAATGCCCACTTTGTCCCACAATTTAATTGGACCGTTTTCCCATGATATTCATCCATTTTTTGTCATTTCCAAATCAACGTGTTTTTCCCTGCCCACTCCATTGCGAACATTACCGCAGAGGAAAAAGTTTACAGTCTCGTTAAAATAAAGCCGCTCACGAAGTATAAAAAGTATATTAATTGATTGCAAAAAAGGTGGCCGGCTCCCGGACTATAAGCTTCATTTGAGACTATATTAAAAAATGGCATAACCTTCTCTTTTTTTTGAAACGTTACAGAGTCTGATTTTCAAACAGATCATTGCTCGAACTTATATTGCACGACGCGTAGTTAAATCTTTGTCTTTGTTTGCTCAACCTCCAGAGCTGTTCGTTATTGGATATACGTGGCATATCATTAGCTCGAAATTAAAAGCTCTTCTATTGATTGTCTCTAAGTGATCTACAGGACAAGCTGCGATTTTCGTTGATTTCTATACTTCAGGGACGGTCGGACTATAACGCAAAGACCTTACTAATAAAGGTCTTAATGACAAGAGGTCGTCGAGATATTATTGTTCAAAAAACCCTTATTTTCCATTTCAGCCCTAGTTATAATTGATTATTATCATTTAACAGCTACATGTATCTACCAAATTTCAAATTATATCTAAAAGAGATTATGTACCTTTTTCCTGATTATTATATCCACGTGTAATTATAATCTGCTCTATAAAAACTAAATGACGCAAATATAAATTGATGTCATTAAACCATACCATAATTTCAAATAATCGAATTACAGGGTAGGCGAGAACGAAAGGGTTCTTGTTCTAACAGAAAATGTCATGCGGTTCGTGAAGGTGCCACTCAACACACGAGATAATTACCTTTTGGAAATAGATTTCATTTGAAATAAAGTAACCATTAAAACAATAAAATCGTAACAAAAGAAGTTGATATAAAAAACAACTTTTGCTTTTATTATGTTTACATAACAATTTCATGCGCGTTATTTTTCCTCCGAATTCTTTTTTTTGTATTTTTTCCAGTATTGTTCGGTAAATAAGAAAGACTATTGCTCTCCGGTATGTAAATACGTTATTTTTTCCGATTTCTTATACGTCCATTCGTTAGTTTGCATTTTATTTTAGCATTCGTTTTCGTCAACGGCACGTGTAAGATATTTTCAGCTACAGATATACACGTGCCTTATTATCTGAAGTCATTTTATTTTCTTTGTCCGGATACTCGTCTCGTTTATTTGTAACATGAATAGCAGTGAAATATTTATAGATAACTTGCTCAAACTAATTGAAATGATGGTGGCTCGTAGCATCTTTAAAATCTTTATCTGGTTTATTACGCTAGAATTAATATGAGACCTTAAATTTACTTTACTCTGTGAAAACGTTTACACCTTTTAAATATTTTAAGTACACTAAAGATTGTACCACTTATTATAGTAATTCAACTTCTTGATGAAATTTGTGTTTATTAATTTAACTACTTTGTGCTATTTAAGCGTCAAAGTCATTACACATTAATCGGAAATCATTTTGTTCTTTTTAAGGGGCACGAGTTAATAACATTTTTTGAAAATACAATACGTGGCATCATATTTCCTTTAGTCTTCTATTCTTTCAATACCATATAAAAATATGACCTACCCTTGTTTATTTTGAAATATGGACGATATTTGAGTGTAAACGCATGTGTAGAGAAATCATACGTTATTCGTTCACAAAATATGGTAGATGGAAATCGAAAACGAGATTCTTTTAGTTACTGTTCAACATTAAACTGAAACACTCTTTTTATTGGGTATTGTAGTCAAGTGTAACCTGAATTTTTTCAACTACTTCCAGTTATCCCTTGGCTTGTTAGGTAGTTGGAGTATTTCATAAGTATTGTACACCCCTTTTGTAGTTGATGTGTGCGCAGCTTTGAACACTTAACGTGTAAACTTAATATGTAGTATATGTATAAAAGGCGCAGTAATAAGGAAGGAAAAAAGCACAGCTAAAAACTTTTGGCTTGTAACCAAAGATCCTAGATATAACATTGGCGAAGACAGAAAGAAAGATGGATAGGAGGAAATACTTGCATGATAAATCACGCGTCATGCCACTTCGCCAAGATAGCTTTTGATAATAATGTTACGTTACAAAAAATACTACCAAATATGACACTCTGTATGTTACTATTGAAGACGTAGTAAACTTACGATTGAGAATAATCGACAGAATCTAGAAAAATAGTTATTAATAGGTAATTTATCAATTAAAGCTCCTACAACTTCTTACTGTTTGAAAAGTTGAAAGGAATGAACTAAAAGTCTTTCCTTCAGTTATATCACACAAAATTGACCAACCGGAAGCATCGATGGTGGAAAATCGTCTGAAAATCATACTCCAAAGTATGAAGAAATGAAGATTTTCCATTATTCGAGAAAGGATGAAACATAACAATACTGCTAGTGAGTAGATTGTGTCTAAAACGAAAACAAAACCAAAACTGATACTTTTGCATGATCTTTGTCTTGGTCTAATCTTGAAAGTCTACAAAATGCGAACAATAACTTGATGACTCTCTAGAAAAACATTCCGCCTGGGCGGAACTTGTGCAGAAATTCGCCATGTCCTCTCTCCTGAATATTTTTTGGATACGAACTGTAGCTGTACCGATCGAGTAACAGCTTCAAACTATAACCAAGTTAAAGTTTGAACATAATGCTATAAGAAAAAACATTTCTGTCTCGTTAAATCTTGCGCTAATGCCTTGGCAGAAAACTTTCTCTTTCTCAAAGTCTTATGGATAAACAAAGAATCGTCCAGTGAACTTATTATAATGATTTTAACAAAATAATTTTATAATATAAAATATTTAGTAATAGTATACAGGGCGTTTGAAAATAACTTAAAAACCATAACTTGTACATATTGACATGTGGCCATTAAAAGAACTGAAATTTCACGTAGAATCCAAAAATGCAATAAAAAATTGGAGTTCCCATTTAAAATAACGAAGTTACTAGCTACTTCCGGTATTTCCGAAAGCACTGCCATTTTGAAAATATTTTACATCGATTCGGTTTTCAGAGTAACTCCAAATTTTCAAAAACCTATCTATAAATCTTTTCCAGAAATGTCTAACTGAAGCTCCCAAAAAAACACCCCGTATACTATTACTAAAAATTTTATATCATAACATTATTTTGTCGAAATCATTATAATTGTTCATTGGACGATTCTTTGTTTATCCCTAAATACTTCTATGTTAGTTGTATTAGTGGTATCATAAGACTTTGAGAAAGAGAAGGTTTTCTGCCAAGGCATTAGCACAAGATTTAACGAGGTAGAAATGTTTTTTCTTATAGAATTATGTTCAAACTTTAGTTTGGTTATAGCTCGATAGATACAGCAACGTGCCAAAAAAATTTAAAAAAATCTTCTGCCAAGATATTGGCACAAGATTTAACAAGGCAGAATTTTTTTTTCTTTTTTAACTATATAAAAGCTATATTTTAAGAGTAATTTGAAGCTGTTACTCGATAGGTACACTAACGTGCCAAAAAAAATTCAGGAGAGAGGACATGGCGAATGTTTGCACAAGTTCCGCCCAGGCAGCAAAAGATTTTATGGATGGTCTGTATAAGTACTAGCTTTTAAAAATCATTTCGTAGCTGTTACTCGATAGGCCAGCTTTATTGTAGCCAGCTCTCGCTCTAGATGTTCGGCACGATAAAGATCCCCTGGTTGAGGGTGAACCCTTAGTCCGGCAAAATTCTAGTAAGGGTAGTGCTAATAACCAAAGCAGTTGATGCGCGTAGAGGTGCTTGGAAATTCGCTGTTCCTAGATCTCGGCCCATAACATGAATAAATAAATCAAAAATCAAATTATTGTTTGTACTCTGTTCTAGTAATTTATTTCTTGGCTTCATAAAAATAAGTATTTGCTCAAGCTTGTTATGATCAGCTCATAACTAACGCAACTTTGTAGAAAGAAATGTAAATTATAGCAATCACTAAACTACATGAATGAAGGTCTCCTCTCATTTCTCAAGTTGAACTCCTTTAGAAAGTTTTTTATAATATGAATTCAAGTCACTGCAGAGGATTAGAGTTTATTGTCATCAGTTCTCTTAAGTGTACTCTATGAAACACTTACAACTAGTAGATCTGAACATATTATATTTTATAGAGTTATAATTGTTGTACGGCAGATGGATAATTATTTGGTGAATAAAGGTTATACGTAGCTGCCAATTTTGGAGTTCATAAATTACATTATTTGTATTTATTCGTCGTAATATAAAAGTTTTGTGGACAACGTTTCGCCAATTTGGCTTTATCAAGTCTGTAACAAAATATGTAGGTTTATGTAAAAGTTCACAAGAATATAATATGAGAACGGCTTTGAGGAAGGATTAATTTGTTTAAATTCTAATTTGTAAAAACTTACCAGAAATTTTGATATTATTTAAATATATGATTGAGAAAAATTTTTCTCAATCATATATTTAAATAATATCAAAATTTCTGGTAAGTTTTTACAAATTAGAATTTAAACAAATTAATCCTTCCTCAAAGCCGTTCTCATATTATATTCTTGTGAACTTTTACATAAACCTACATATTTTGTTACAGACTTGATAAAGCCAAATTGGCGAAACGTTGTCCACAAAACTTTTATATTACGACGAATAAATACAAATAATGTAATTTATGAACTCCAAAATTGGCAGCTACGTATAACCTTTATTCACCAAATTATATTTTATGTATAAAATTTGAATTTCTGAAGAAGGGATATGTTTAAAATCTTGTGGTAAAGTAATAGCTTATTAGCAAGCAGCGGTTTCATGAATAAACATTGATTTTCAAAATAGACCGTGATTATTCATTTAATAAGAAGCTCTCATAAGCAAATGCTCTTGTACGTTAACTCAAAGGAAATTCCTAATTCCTTTAATTGTGCACGTGTCACCAAGCATTCTTAAACTTGAGATTAACATAAACTGACAATTTCATTCATCACTATGGAAACATCAAGGTTCCTTTCTAATAGTATGTCTTTTATTTTCAGGTATGGCAACTCCCTACTTAGATTAGAACTCCAAACGGCTAAGTATGAGATATCTTTACCTTTCCGTAAACTGACTTTGTTTTTGAATGTGTAACTATCGTAAATGCTTATACGAATAGATTAACAGTAAGTTCATGTTATTGGACGATGCTTAATAACACCATTTCTATAATATAGGGTGTACTAAGTGGTAAAGAGTAAAAGAAAAGGGGTTATATAGAAATGACCCAGCTTCCTTATCGTTTTCGGGATAATTTATGTGAAAGATTCTACGTGTCATTAACATTCTATTATGATACGGTATGCGCCAAAATATATAGTATTGGTTTCCGCGCAGCCCGCATGCGCATATCCCTATGCGTCTGCGTGTTGTTCCACCACCATTACTAAAAGCTAATTTAATTGAAATTGAAAAACAATTAAGCTGACAGTAACTTGTTAGCAATTAATTATAATTACATTTCATATTATTGATAATAATTAATAACCAATTATAATGTACAACTACCAACACCATTACGGCAAACGTTTATTAGGACTTTTCATTGTTTTAGTGAAGTGTTATTTTATTTTTGTAATTTCGATTAAAACAACACTTCGTTTATAATGGATTTTTGTTTGGTATTAGGGGGCTACTGAATACACATACCTACTAAACTCGAATAAGTCGATATTTGACCATTCCGCTACTTATGACGGACATTTATAGTTGGTAGGTATACTGATTTTGCATTTCACGGAATCTTCTCTGATAATAATACCCATCGACTCACGCCCTTGAGAGGTTTTCATTAATTTGGCCAATCCAGTTTGTATTTCTCCATCATTTATTTACAGACACCTTATTCTAGCGAGTAGACTTTTCATTGCGTTTTAAAATTTGAAATCATGTTAATGTCTACGTTTACCTCAAAGGAAATGTGCAATGCAATAATTTACAAAACGTTATTACCTAGAATTGTAAATCGATAATACGCTCGATTGAATATGGCTAAATATAAACTCTGTGAAGTTGTAATCTCGTCCCCATGTAATTACGAAACATCATATCAATTTATTCATCAATAATTGAAAACCGCAGCGCATTAATGGAAAATGATGTAGTTTCAAATACTAAACAAAGTAGTTTAATTTTCTGCGCGTAATGAAAAGCGTAGGACTTGTATTGTTCGATAAAAAGGCTTAAAATAAATCAAATTAGTTAGCTTTTGTACAAAATTAACAAAATGATAACATCGACGATTACATTAATCTCCACAAAATTTGAGATTAGCTCTAGTTCTTCGCTGATTAGAAGAATGGAGAAAAAGCTACAAAAATTTCTCCAGGATTTTTTAATCCACAGATTTCTCACTTGCTTCCATTTACCTCCCGTTCCCAATACAAATTCTGAAAGTGGATTAAACTTTACTCTACGTTATTATCAACTAGAACAATTATCGTAAGGAAATTCATTTCCCTTCTTTATTTTATATTGAAAGTATATACCTAATTAGTAGCTTTCTGCCACAACTCCTAAGTCCTCAAAGAAAAGATTGACTATGGCTGTTATCTAACAGATCCTAACATTCACACCACAGTACATGACTAATGAGCGAAGCATGTCTTTGATTATGTTGTAGATTTTTCGGGTTTCCTCCTCCCACCTTATTTTTTCCGTTTGGTTCTTAACAGACCCCATTAGGACGTTTCGGCTGAATCACACCAACCATCTTCAGATAATTCGTGCTCTACTTCTTGTGATTTGAACCGAATTGAGGTTTTGGTGGTTCTCCGTTGGTATTTGTACTTTGTTTCTCTGACTCGATGTTCATGTGATTGGTCGTTGAGATGTCACTCTCACTTTCACTTTCCGTGCAGTCCCTTTCCTTTCTTTCTCCATCTTCTTGTTAGTGGTAAAGATGGTTTCTATGTTGTGCTTTCTTAGAAGTTTTCCTATCTTCTCTGTTGTACCTCTTACCTACGGTATACATGTTGTGGATATAGGTTTCTCCATTTCCTCTTTTGGATTGGTTGGCTGTTCTGCTCTCTTTATGTGTTTCATAGAGAAACCATTTTGTAGAAGTGCTGTTTTATGTTAGGCACTTAGATCTCGAGATCAGAGTTTTACCAGTGATTGTAATTGCGGTGGTTCAAGTACCTATTGGTATGAGTAGTCTTTTTTTTACGCGGGGGTTTAGAGAATCCTCTGAAGACACTTCTAGATAGTCTATTCTGAAAGGTGGGCGCCTACCAACTAAACTCCTTTCCCCCCCCTCCCTGCCGTTAATGATTTGGCACTATCTGCTATGGTTTTACATCAAATCATTGAGGGGGTCTAAATAGTATTTCTCATGGTTTTTTCCGGTTTCACTGTTTTGGAGTTTTCTTCCTATTACTTCCCGAGTACGAAGTAAAAGGGAAGTATTGTATTAGTTTTCCAAAAAAAAAAATTTGACCTATGGAAATTTTTACATATCTTTGCGTTTCCGAATACGTAGATTCAAAATATGCAAAAAAAAATTTTCCGTCTGTCGTCTGTAGTCTGTAGTCTGTAGTCAGTAGTCTGTAGTCTGTAGTCTGTAGTCTGTAGTCTGTACGTACACATTCCTTGCAACGCTCTAAACTCAGAAACTATTAAAGTTATCGAAATGCGGTTTTCGCCAATCGATTACATTCGGGCCAAGGACGAAAATGCTGTTATTACCTTTGATGACGTCACTTCCGGTATAAGCTAAAATGGCGGCACTCATCTTTTTTATAAGATAAAGTTGCAGTTTTTTTTATGTAGTTTAAAAGAGAATTTTTTTTGAATTCAGCAATATATATTGTGCTATACTTATTTTTTGAAAAAAGTGTTAAAAAAATAATTATTAAAAAATGACTGCAACGCTCGATACTCAGAAACTATTAAAGTTATCGAAATGCGGTTTTCGCTAATGAATTACATTTGGGCCAAGGACGAAAATGCTGATATTACCTTTGATGACGTCACTTCCGGTGTAAGCTAAAATGGCGGCACTCATTTTTTTTATAAGATAAAGTTGCAGTTTTTTAATCTAGTTTAAAAGAGAATTTTTTTCTGAATTCAGCAATATATATTGTGCTTACTTATTTTTTGAAAAAAGTGTTAAAAAAATAATTATTAAAAATCGACTGCAACGCTCGATACTCAGAAACTATTAAAGTTATCGAAATGCGGTTTTCGCCAATCGATTGCATTCGGGCCAAGAACGAAAATGCTGATATTACCTTTGAATACGTCACTTCCGGTGTAAGCTAAAATGGCGGCACTCATTTTTTTATAAGATAAAATTGCAGTTTTTTATGTAGTTTAAGAGTATTTTTTTCTGAATTCAGTAGTATTTATTTTTTGAAAAAAGTGTTAATACGAGGGAAGTCTCGTGGCAACTTGCCAGAATTTTTTTTATAAGATACAGTTGCAGTTTTTTTAATGTAGGTAGTTTAAAAGAGTATTTTTTCCTGAATTCAGCAATATATATTGTGCTATACTTATTTTTTGAAAAAAGTGTTCAAAAAAATCATTTTTGAAAAATGACTGCAACGCTCTATACTCAGAAACTATTAAACTTATCGAAATGCGGTTTTCGCCAATTGATTACATTCGGGCCAAAGACGAAAATGCTGATATTACCTTTGATTACGTCACTTCCGGTGTAAGGTAAAATGGCGGCACTCATTTTTTTATAAGATAAAAGTGCAGTTTTTTTATGTAGTTTAAGAGTGTTTTTTTCTGAATTCAGTAGTACGTATTTATTTTTTGAAAAAGGTGTTAATACGAGGGAAGTCTCGTGGCAACTTGCCAGAATTTTTTTTTTCTCTGTATCTTTTGTCTTGCTTTCTTTTTCCTTTTCGGTCAGTATTCCGCTGATGAATTTCTCTATGTCTGCCCAGTGTTTGTCCTTTTCTGTCATATAGCTTACCATATTTCCCGCTCTTAGTTGCCCTTCCAGCGTTGTTTCTACCATTTATTTCCCTTTTGTCGGCCCACTGTCTGCACTCAAATATTGTGTGCATGGCGTCGTCCTCCGCCTCCCCACAGTACCAGCACTCAGGGCTTTCTCCTGTTTGAATCGGTGGAGGTATTTGCCAAAACATCCATGCCCTGTCAGGCCTTACACTAGGTAGTTGCCCATTCTGCCTGTTGTACCATGGTCTTATGTTTTGGATGAGAGTATGTGTCCATCTTCCTTTAGATGTGTTATCCCACCTCTCCTGCCATTTGTTTATAGTCTTTTCGCGTTCACCCTTTTTCAGTTCATTGATATCTGTGTCTTTTACTTTTTTCCCCTGTGTATTGCGGTTCTTTCTTGTATTATTAGGTCCAGCGGTATGGTTTTCCTGATTACCCATAGTGCCTCGTTCGACACGGTCCTGTACGCCGTCCCTACCCGTAGTTTCAAGATTCTCTGCGTTTTCATGATTTCATTCAGACACCTCTTGATGCGTAGTGCTTCGCACCATATTGGACCGGCATGCAGAACTATTGATAGCATAGCTGTTTGGAGGATTTTTCTCTTGTCGTCTGTTGGTCCTGCCTTGTTTGGTAGTATGCATGTAAGTGCTTTCGTTACCCTTTTGGCCTTTTTGGTTGTATATTTTTTTGTGTTTCTCATAGATATGTCTGTAGTCTATTGTTACTTCGAGATATTTCACTTCTTTGGTGGTTTTAATGACGTATCCTTCCAGATCGAAATTCATTATTCTCGCACTTCTGCTCCAATTCAATATGGTTGCCGTCGTTTTCTCGGGTGCGAGTTCCAGTCTGTCTTTTCTCAACCACAGGTTTATTTTGTGCAGGCTTTCGTCACCGACCAGCTTCAGGTCTAATATCTTTTAGCCCAAAACTTAGAGAAAATTTCATGGAATTAAAAGAAGAGGGTAAGTTGTTAACAGAATGGGAGAAAGTACACTGAGAGGGAAAAAGTACACAGAAGGTTTGCATAAATCCAGGGAAAGCCGATAAGAATAGAGATGTAATAAATTTGAAAAAGTAGCAAATAGGAGCACAAACGAACGCATCTGAGTAGTGATTTTTAAGACTTCCGACAAAGGATATAAGAATTGATATACCAATTGACTTATTAAAGATTACTAATGCGGATTATGAGGAGTGTGATTGCTCTAGTAAAACTGAACAGAAAGTGCAGAGGAGAACGTCGAAAATGGATCTAATAGTGTATGTAGCACAGACAGGTGCGGAAGATGAAAGGGGAATAGGGGAGAAGCAATTTGACTACGATCTGCATAAAAAGTAGATACATTGAAAAACATGGGCGTATGTGCAGATAGGAACAGAAAATCCTTTAATTCATATATGGAAGAATATAGCCGTGACAATTGGAGAAACTGTGACAGATGGATTCCATCAAAAATCAAAAGGGTTGATGATTTCAAGAGCCGAGGAGGATATGGCGAGGTGAAGGAGTACGAGAAGGATAAGGAGGTGTGGAGAAGAAGCACAAGAACCGTATATGAAAAATCATCTTAAACTCTCGGCGTCAGGCAAGTGTCACGACCCTTTACAATAATTTTCCTGTAGGTTAACAACGTAACTAGAGTTTTGACTGTTTTTAAAGCTTCGATAAGTTCATCCTTCTTTTACGTGTTCTAACGTAATAGGTACATCATCTGATGTACTTAAATGTAAAAAACGCTATGAAATGCAATGTTTTTTAGGAAACAGGATGTATTGCATTTGTTTCGTCCGTGAAGTATGTCGTTCCTTATGCTCCCAAAGGACCATTAAAAAAAGTGTCCCTAAGTTCTTTCGTAATTAAGTATTTATGGTATTAATTGCCAGAGAGATCAAAGTAAGAAATAACATAATATTATTATTATGCACCTAAATATCCTGTAATTACAGTTTATAGATAAGTATCGTCTGTTCGGACAGATACTGCTAAATGAACGTATTTGCGATTTGAGTTGAATGAACAGCAGCCAGAAACAGTAAATAATGAAAAAAAAAAATTTATGAACAACAATTTCTTTTTTTAAAGAAAAATATAATCCTATTGACATAAAAGTGATTGGATTAATGATTGGAGCACGTGGAACCATTCCTATTTTTTTTAAAGAATTTTGTAAAAGTTTTGGCCTTTCCTCAAAATTGTATAAATTAATAGCAGTTATGACCATAAAAAAATCAGTTTATATTTTAAGGAATCACGTTTACAATTGATTATACATGTTTATTTTTTTTGTAAATTTATATTTACCTATTGTTTATCTATAGTATTTTCTATTATTTTTGTTACATTTTATTTTTTTACGTTGATGTTCATTTGTTTAGTATCCTTTGTATTTTATGCAACTCAATATGTTGAGAAGGTGCCATTTATATTAATAAATGTCTGTATATAATATTATTCATGAGGGTTTTTTAGTATTGGCACTAAAATTTCAATTATCAATACTAAATTACTTAATAGGAGTTACCCTTTTGCCCTAATTTAATATTTTACATACTCAGAATTAACTGGACCTCTCTACTATCCCTTTTCTGTAAATTATAAAATGCAAGGTTACAAAATAAATTGTCGTTTATCGTCGAAGTACGTATTTGTACGCACTAACAATCATATATTTTAAAAGCATTTAACAACCAAGTTTATGAAAATAGAAGTCATTTAAACTTTCAGTACGTCTTAAGGGTAAATTATTACTCAAACCATCCTCATCGATAATTAAAGAAGATTAAATGGAACTAAGTTGTTCCCAATGACAAAGTATATAAAGAAACTTTCGGTAACTGCTTCGTATAAACTTTCTTTCATTAAATTCTGTATCGAGAAATACTTTCCGGAATACTTTAACTTCCAATTGGAAAGGATTAATTTTTATCTAACCTTGTTTCCCACAATACCTTTGTCTTGTCATTTATCAACATTTCAGATCTTTCACTCCCAACGAATCGGCGTAATCTTTTACGGAAGCTTTGTTGTTTGATATTATCTGTAAATGCCTTATTTTTTCTCACATCACCTTCGACGTTTCGGCCGTATTATTTTATTAACATGGTACCTACCCAATCACTTTAATATTTACGAGAAATTTTCTCCTCATAATACCTGACCAAATTGTTCGTATTCTTCCCTCTGATGATTAATTATTGTAGAGTGGTTTTAGTTGTGCTCTTTTTTTTAACCACATCCTTATTAATGACATTGGTCGTAAAGGCCGTTAAGCGTTATTTTTCATTGAGATTAGTGTTAATTCCCGAATGGTACTGCCTTAAAGCACATGATTTTGGAAATGTTCGAGAATAGATTTAAACGTCCTCTATTAATTAATCATACCATTTATTTTATACAAATTTAATCGTGCTTACTAATGCATCTAAGCATGAATTGTTTAGATTACGCCATGATCCTTAAAATAATATAATCTAATAATAATATATCGAATTTATTTCACAATATATAACTTAGTAATTCTATCAAATGCTGAAGCTCTTATTCTAATTAAAAAATCGAAAAACTTTGCGGTCATAGTTTTGTCTTCACGTAATCTTTTAAAAGTTGCCGATGGAATGATTGGTTAAATATTTAAACGACCCCCAAAAGCGTGCGTATGTTAACTCTCGCTAAATAGTCAAGTCAAGTTTCTGAAAATTAAACTTTTAGAAGCATTTCATATTACTTTTGGGCAAAAGGTGTTTTCCCCTATTTCAACTCTGCTGAATCCGAAAATACCGGTTCCCTAAGCGAAATCCATACCAGAAGTGAGATATGAGATATCGGCCAATCCGGATCGGTGCTGTAAAGCCTCACATTCATGATACAATAAAACAAGATATGACATTGCGCATATCGGGGCGGAGCTCAGATTCCTTGTTTACGTCATGTGGTTATTTATTTCGCGGGAATATAACATAAACGCCAAATTGTTTTCTGTCTTGTTGTGAATTTGTGCGTTTTTTTGAAATTTTTAATCAAATTAACTTTGAAAATGCGTTGTGCAGTAGCTGGGTGCCACACAGATTACCATTCTAAAAACTATACCAGCGATTTAATGTTTTTTCGGTTTCCCAAAGACGACGAAAATCTTAGCAGAACGTGGGTCAATGCTTGCAAACTAGATGACAAAATCAACGTTAAAAATGGGCGTATATGCTCAAAACATTTTGATAAGGACTGTTACGAGAGAAACGTGAAATTTGAGCTTTTGGGATATTCAGCTATACATCGTCGGCTTCTCAAACAGGATGCATTACCCACTTTAAATTTACCTAGTTTACTTTTTATTAATTTGCTTATTAACCACTCTAACCACACTGCATAAAAAATATGACACGCGAGTACTAGTGTACCATCAAAGCGCGCGATCGCTGGAAGGTTAAATTACTCTCAATTGTATAACTTTATTTTTTCATCAAAAGCTTTAAAAAAAACATCTCATATACACTATACATATAAAAACATGTATATCACGTCTTACCATATCCGATTCGTTAATATAAAATCATATTAAAAGTTCGTACGTAACATAATAACTAGAAAACGCGAAATAGCCATATATTCCATTAGGTTAGATTCAAATTTTAATAACCGCATGACGTCATGCGCCAACTGGACGAATTTGCGACGGCTATTTAGCATATCTTGTATTCTTTGTATCATGCCTCACATTGATATAGGCGTCCAAAATGTCTAACTATATGTTTTTCACCATGCAGAATTCAAAAATGCAATATGAAAAGCATTGGTCACTTTTTTTTTCAAGATGGCGTCAGCACCTAAATTTTTTTGATGTACAAACAAGAGAGATACAAAATTTCACTTTATAGCAGTGTTTGAACTAATGTTTAATTCAAATGATTCCAGAACAAAAGCAATTTTTGAGAATCACAAGAACAAAAAAGAATTACTGTGTGTCTTCAGAATTAAGACGGGTACTTGCGCAAGGGACGTTAGCTTTCCGCTACTTCAGTTTTTTGAGTTACAAAGTTCTTTGCAATGACAAACAACTTCTGGGCAGGTCTTGGGAATAGGATGAGGCGTGGAACAACTTGCTCTCCGTCAATAGTACAGCCGCAGTCTTCAAGCAATGGAGAAGATGGTTTGGGAAGGTGAGCATTCTCCCAAACACACCACTACCAATTTCGAAAAAAATTATATAATATATTGACAATCCTCTGTGTTTTTATATGAAGTGTTCCCTGCCAAGTTACGTGGTAATTGCACGTATCTGCTTCTTCGTGTGACGCTCTAAGGCAATCCACATTGCGAGTTGGATCGGTAGACTGAGCATGTGACTCTTCCTTGAATCCACCTGAGAGCACCACCTCTAGATTACCAAAGTCATGCTCTAGGATTCGTTCAGACAAACACATGCACAGATCAGCTTTATTCTCTGAGATGAATAAAAAGGTACTTCAGTTCTTTAACAACGGTACGTTGTAGTCATAGATTTCTCTGCGTACTGGAGCGAAGCCCTTTACCCTTTTCTTTCTAGTTCCTGCTTTTACAGATTGAGAATGGTACCGATCAAACACAATGTGAACTTCTTGGTACTTAAATGCATGACTTAAATTCTTTTAATGAGCGGTCAGCGTAGTCACCAAATGTCTCAGCTTGATGCGAGCGGCCTAAAGACAAGACAAACGCTATCCCATCGATTATTAGAGTCAGATTTATGGTTTACAGGGAGATGTTTTGGGCACTCTAATTCCTATACAATTTCCTTCACCAATGAAACCTTTTCCGCTGATCGGAACTCGCCTTTCACGGAAGGCAACGAAATAGGAACCTCGCAGAGCTCATGCTGCGGAATCTTTTTTAGATCAACACTCCTTCCTTCCTCATATGCGGCGATCAATACACGCAAGAAGTCTCTGCCAATCTTCATTACTTCCTTTTCATTAGATTTTTGCGAAGCTCTCTACTTGTAAAGATCTTCTATAGGCCTCTCAACTCCTATTTTTTCAATTTTCTGGCATATCGTCTCTATTTTGTGCAATGACGATCTGGTTGTACGCGAAAAGCAAAAAATGTAATGCATTACTGCTTTTTACTCATTTCTTACAGCGCCCCTCCAATATATGTAGACAAGGTACACCAAAAAAATCCCAGAACGGTCAAATATATCTCTTATTGTTTGCATAGCAATTTTTGTAAAACTTAGTAGGCTGTAGGCATATATAGTAACCTCAACATTAACTCCTTTTATATGTATTTTCAATGTATGTTTCAACATTGCAACCCTTTTCACATTCCCAAATAACATACAATTTGTTTTTATAGGATTCAACTTCTGATAAGATTCTAATTCTTTCTATCTCCATTGATACTCTGATTAACTATTAAATGGTTTTTGAAATCAAAGGTTGCATATAATTGGATGTCATCGGCATACGCATGCACTTGATAATGATAAATTGATTTTATTATGTCAGTTGTATAAATTGTAAACAGTAGGGGGCCAAGAATCGGGCCTTGCAGCACTCCTAACTCAATTCCTTCTTTCTTGGAATAAGTGTTGATACCTATCAGAAAGATATCACTTTACTTGTGACAGAGATGCAGCATCAACGCCATAGTATTTGAGAATAGCGCCTATGATCAATAGTATCAAAGGCCTTCGAAAAGTTCAATGATACTAGCAGGCTAATCAGCCCTCGTTCTTACGCAGACGTTATATCATCAGTGACTGCGATAAGAGCCGTAGACGTGTCGTACCCTTTCCTACCCGCACTGTGAATCAGAAATTAGGCTATTCGTAGTGAAGAAATTATACCGGGAGTTCGGTCTCAAAGTCGAACATAGGGATTTAACATGGTATTGAACGTTTTAACCAATTGTTGCTCGCCTATTTAACTTAGAGACAAGGTATTGACATCAACAGAAAGAGAAAATTATTGCGATTCAAATAATGCTACTGGCAAGACTAAAAGTGCGATTTATTCTTTTCAAATACTAAGTTAAGGAGGGGTTCAATGGTCCTAAGTAATAAAAATTTCATAATCGGACTCCCATATAAAATCCATGTTAAAATTGGACTTTGGCATGCATTTCTGGACAACTCGCTCTAATCATAGTTTTGCTCCGATCATGGAGTTTTATGTCTCAAAATGACCCTAAGAACATGCCACGGCTCATATGCCTAGTTTTAGCAAAAAGTATAATGTTTCAAGCTGTCTAGGATGTGTCAAAGTGAGACAGATACTGCTTTCTTGCGATATTTTGCTATTCTGTCAAAGTTACAATAGAAATAGCATACCCCAATGCGATATCGATAGGCATAACTGCCGTGAGGGTTCATTGGGGTCATTTTCAGATATAAAAGTCAACAATCCGACCAATACAGTGGTCACTACGTTCTATGGAGGCAGCTTTTCAAACTCTCTTAAATCAAATATCGGGGTACCACAAGGTTCAATTCTGGGCCCCATGCTCTATCTAATATACAGCAATGACTTGAGCCTTGTAATGGCACAATTTCCATGTAATCTCACATCATACGCTGACGATAACAATGTACTTATAAAATCAAATAATGACGACGTACTTTACAGAGCAGATAGTCTATACAATAGCTTCCAGCTCTAGGCTGCAAAGAATAAGTTGGTATTAAACAAAAACAAAACCGCAGCAACAATGTATAAAAGTAACCAATCAAGGTATTCCTCAGCGGATGAGATCTTCTCGAATGGCGACAACATAGAACTAGGAAAAACGTGTAAAATTTTGGGAGTTACAGTCGATAGTTCTCTTGATTGGGAACCCCACGTTGATGAATTAGCAAAGCCATTAAACAAAACGATCTTCCAGCTGCGCATGATGTCTCGCCAATGCAATATTAACGTTCTAAAAAGTTTATACTTTGGACTATTTCACTCTCGCATGAGATTCGGAATAATGCATTGGGGGAAGTCTAAAACAAGAAATGTCAAACGGATTTTCGCTCTTCAGAAGAAAGCCGTAAGAGCTATGTTACAGCTTAAACCTAGAGACTCATGTAAAACGTACTTTATACAACAGAGAATCATGACGCTAGCTTGTACTTACATTTACGATGTGATCATGTTCGCTCATAAACACCCTAACTTTTTTGAACTACACTCGGACTATCATTTGTACTCAACTAGACATAAAAATGACTTTATAATTCCCAAACATACATTATCTAAATCTGAAACAACACTTATGTACAACTGTTGTAAGTTCTATAATCATTTACCAGTCAAGCTTAAAGAGAATTTAAGCACATACACCTTTAAAAGTAAATTAAAAAACATACTGCTTGAGAATGCTCTGTATGATGTTCATGATTTTTTCATATTGTATTTTGAGGTGAAATAAATACACGACCTTCCCCTTCAATTGTATTTAATTAACATGTAAGATGTAATTTAATCACTGACGTGATTAATTGACATGTGTTGGCGACATGTTTCGAGAAAAGACTCTCATTTTCAAGCCCAAAAAACAAACGTGAACTTAACTTCTAGTAACATGGGTTATCTAAAGGGGGCCCAATATTTGTGGTAAAATTTATAGGTTAACTTTTTAAACCACTAACTATCAAATTAAATTTTAAATTTTATGATCTTAAATAAAAGGGTTCTCGCAAAGAGAAACCCGCAGTTGTACTTGAAGAGCCAGGGAAAAGGGGGATGTAAATGGATAAAATTATGGGAGAAGTTAAATGACCGCAAGTGAAAGGTGAAATGATGATAGTTAGTGGTTTAAAAAAGTTAACCTATAAGTTTTACCACAAATATTGGGCCCCCTTTAGATAACCCATGTTACTAGAAGTTAAGTTCACGTTTGTTTTTTGGGCTTGAAAATGAGAAAGTCTTTTCTCGAAACATGTCGCCAACACATGTCAATTAATCACGTTAGTGATTAAATTACATCCTTACATGTTAATTAAATACAATTGAAGGGGAAGGTCGTGTATTTATTTCACCTCTATATATCCACCCCTTAGTGATCATCGGATTGTACAATATATTGTATTTTAGTATTTTAGTACTTATCCTTGACTTGTTTCGATTTTGTTTATGCAAACATCAAACATCAAAGAAATAAAAGCTTATCTTATCTTATCTAATCTTATCACAGCGAGTTTTCCAAAAAATGAAGTCCGAGTATTTTCCAATGGTGAGTGAACTTTTGGCGTACTAGCAGGAAAAATTGTCGTTCCATAACAACTCTTTACCTCAGGCTAAATTTCCTCGTAAATTGCTCTCATTATTCGAAACTTTCGGAATTCGTCAAACAAATTCGTAGAGATTTCTTCAGTGGAATGGGTCAACGTAAACCAAGATCGGTGCGTGCAGGTGAAAGAAAGGTGGCTAAGAAGAACACCAAACTGGGCAGACGTAAGAGAGCTTTGGAGGCCTTCAACGCGATAGAAATCGGGGTCAATATTGGATCGAAAAAAGTTCTTGAACCCCCCCCCTTAAAGTATGACACTTTTGTATTGTAGTATTAAAATTAACGACGAAGAAATGTCGAACTCTTCTGAAATTAGCGCTACCATAAAAGGTTTTCACCATAAAAACCCTTTGTTCGTTGGTATAGGTATTCATTATTAGATAAATAAACTTTAATATGTACGTGGTTTAACGTCAAATTCGTATTGACAAACAAACAGTACAAAAAACATTTGTTGTAAAATTTTAAAATCAAAGGAATGCTATTTAAAATGTTTCATACTTAGTTAGTATTTTAAAAGAATAAATCGCACTTTTAGTCTTGCCAGTAGTATTATTTGAATCGCAATAATTTTCTCTTTCTGTTGATGTCATTACCTTGTCTCTAAGTTAAATAGGCGAGCAACAATTGACAAAAACGTTCAATACCATGTTAAATCCCTATGTTCGACTTTGAGAACGAACTCCTGGTATATTTACGTGTGGAGAAGCTTCTCAAAAAGTTTTGATAGTACATCAGTTGTTTGTTACTTCCAGTTAGCTGGAAATGATATCAATTTATTTTTATTTAATGGTACAATGAAAGAATACGTTCACAATATCTACCAAGAACGAATTTTTCTTATAATGAAAAATCCATAAAAAATGATACTTCACTAAAACAAAAACACTAGTAATAAAGGGAATTCAAGTGTCTCACAGCAAATGTTCAGCTGTTAGAGGCTTTCTTGAAGTTGTAATACATTGTTCAATTCCAAAATAACGTGACCTGCTAAAAAGGAAATGTGATGTTTGATAACTTTTGCACTGTAAAGATAACGCTAAACACTTAATATCAAAGAAACGAGTATTATACAATAACCATTTTATTTGCTTCAGTTTCACGCTATGAATACAAAATCCAACACAATAATGTATAAAGTTACCTTCTATTTAAAATGTAAATCTAAAAATCCACAACGCTTCATCTTCAATGCATTTCCAATTCAGTTACAGTACAGTCATACAAAATGTAAATGTAACAGTTCCAAATGACGCGATTTAAGCTTAATTGCTAGTGGGAAAACCGGAACATGTAATAACGAAATTCAAATTAGGGTGTAATTATAACTGGCACTCGCGTCCACTAAAGTGAATTTGAGTAAACGTTAAAAGAAGACATATCCTTTTAAAGCGCGTTGTCGGATTACTGATTAATGAAAATTAATACCTATACTCGCTTTATTTATCGAAATCTTAATCACTCGAAAGGATAATTAATGTACCAGATGGGACTAAACCACTAAACGTTATGTAATGTGGAATTTTACGCACTTAAACTCCACAATTTTGCCGAAGTTGTATGTAATGGATTTGTGTTAACGGTCTTGGTTGTATACTATATTTGTGTAATTAATAACTTTACGTTGTACGTTGTAATTGTCTGCAAAATTGCTTTATGTAGTCATCAAATTTATCTAAAGGTATTTTAATTAATTTCTCTTTGTTTAAATACCAAATAAGATTATATTTATATGTCGCATATCATCATGTATTTGCAGAGGCGGATTTACGAATTTGCCGCCCCTAGGCTGGAAAGGTTTTGCCGCCCCTCATCTACGATTATTTTCGCTTTTTGTTTCTACTGCTGTTAAACAACATTTAATACAGTCACAAACTAAAATATTGTATTTTCAGCCAACTTCAAAAAGTTGGTTGCTAAATTCATCCGGATGCCTGTGCCTGTGCCTTGCGCGATGTTACAGGGTTTAGAAAGCTGGAAGTGGTGTCACCTTATAGGGAATTCTTTGCCGATTCCAAATCTTTGGTAAATTTTTTGATCGGATCACCCGTTCACCGTCGAGACGCCAAGTCAAAATAGATACGCTTGAATATCTCGAGATCCAATTACAAAAAGAAAAAAACACGTTTCTTTATTTTTTAAAACCTATTGAGTCATGATACGTAAACATTACCCTCACCCCCATGTGGGGTGGAACGGGGGTGAGTTTTGAAAACTTAAATGAGAACACCTACTTTTTATTGAACTTTTGGATTCTCCATAAAAAACTATTCTCAAATTGTAAATTACACCCCCAACTGCAACCCCTTTCTTAGGAGTGGAAAGGGGAAAAATTGCACATGTCCTCAGAAGAACGATCTTTTTTTACTTTTTGTTTCCTCCAAGATTTTTTCATGATTTACTAATTGTCCGCCACCCCCTCCGCTCCCATTTGGTGCTTGTGCCTGGGGGAGGGGGGTAGTATAGATATATATTTTATAACGTATATGCCATAATTAATTGCAGATTTGAAGTTGGTTTAAATTAGAATTCTATAAGAATTTGCGCCTTTTGATACTTGTTTCATATGATTTGAATTCGTCTAGATGTCATTTTATTATTTAATTTTACTTAATTAACTCCAACATTTGCCGCCCCCCTAAAATGTGCCGCCCTAGGCTATAGCCATTCTAGCCTTATGGTAAATCCGACCCTGTCAGTATTTGCGATTACCGCTCGTCACAAAATGAAAAAAACAATTAAGTTATACACTTACCACACAACCAGGGGCGGATCCAGAAAATAGTTTTGGGGATGGGCCAGCTTACAGCACCGAGAGTCTGGTGGTATGCTATACCGGAATACCACTACATAAGGCACTAAATCCATGGAGGTTTTTTATTTAATGGAAGTTTTCAGGAACAAAAATTTTAAAAAAGTAAAATAATTTGCTATTTTAAATATTGTACCTATATTACAACTAAGTAAAAAATGGTACCATTACGTGAAGAGAGGCTCAGGTACAGGAATAATGAATTAAAAGGTACATGATAATTAATTTTTGTTAATCAAACTTATTGAATATCGAATATAATATTTTTGACATGTATACAGGACCTTCAGAGATAATTTCCTCTTGTACTTTTGTATATAAACGTTCAAGATTTCTTCGGCCTTTTATACGTTGGAAATATCCAGGTGTACGTGCAGCAAAGTCAATAAGTCATTTAGTCTCTGTTCTGTCATTGTGCTGCGTAGATATGTTTTAAAACGTCGCGGCGCAGCAAAGCTAAAAAGGTTTGCTTTGCTGTACTAGTAGTTACAGGAAAAGTGGCACAACAGCTGCAGTAATACTCTAATGTTTGGGACAGAATCGGTAAACTTGTAAGCTTGCGCCGAGTGTTTAGGCATCTTATTTTCGGGACTTCCACATTTGTTTCCACATGTGCAACTCCCCTGGATCTAGATTGCAAGAGGTTGATGCGGGCTTGCACACCCTTAAATATTCCACTGATATTGGAGGATCAAGATTTTCCTAGGTAGTTAGCCAAATCAAGGTCAAGTTTGCCGAGTTCTTGCAAAATTGAATGAGCTAAGTTTTCACCAGTGAGATCCACCACATCAACAAACTTGATGAAATCTTCTTCAGTCTTGTACTCCTTGGTATTAAAATATCTTATGCAAATTGTGAGTTGTTCTTTAACGGACAAATGGGTTGTCTCATCTGCCATTATTGTGAAAAACTTAGACTCTTTTATTTTATTTACAATCTTGTCAGTGACGACTTCGCCACAGTATGCAATTATTTGATTCTGCGTGGTTTTTCTGATGTAAAACTGGCATTCCTTGCACAATTTTTTATGTGTGAGGCTAGAATATCATCACCGGCAACTACTCTGAAATTTTCTTCGCCGAAACAACTTCCAGTTGTCTCAATAATACCATCGTCTCTGTGCCCCTCAAGGGAAATATTTTGGGCACAATAACTGTGACGATAATCAGATTGATCAAAATTGATGCTGAGGTGGAGTGAATCAAATTATGAATTTTAATGAATCCTCTGTAACGGTAAAAACAGTTAAGTCTATATCGATCCTCAATCATAAAATTTATTTCATCAAATTACATGTAGTGTATTTTTTATTCGTTGGGGGGGGGGGGGGCTTCCTATTGGATCCGCCCCCTGCGCACAACATATTCTACTAACTTAAAGTTACAGATTACTTAACGCTTTTCTAAGGAAGTGTTAATGGTAACTAAAATTTCTGAATGGTTAGTAAAGCGATAGAAAATAAGGGTTTTATAGTTTGCATAATCCCTTCATATCCGAAAATTTGGGATCTACAATATCCGTCCTTGTGGTTCATGCTAATCCCAAGCAATACACGTAAGTGTCTTCAGTATTGTCCATCGATGGCTTGTCAGGTATGAGTTTGGATACGTATTTTCGCTCATTTTTGATAGATACGGTGTCTTTCGTAAAGATCAAAGATCATAAAGTGGTCTGGTATGTGCTGAAGTATAACAATAGAGATGACAGTCATAAGAGAACTGGCGAATAAAAAAGGGAACAAAGTGTGTTAGGGCAGGTATGGGGGATAGGAAATTCGGAAAGGACATACGGAAAAGAAAAGAAACAGGGACAAAAAAGGAGAGCAAAAATAAGGGAAGGAAAACGAAAAATATGAACGAATAATGGTAGACGAGTTTCCAAGATATCTGAAGGGAGGGATGGGCATGAAACAAAAAAAATAGGTCCGGAAATGAGAAGGTATTGGAGGAAGGACTAAAGTAGAATGTGTAGACTGTGTGGGAAAACATGGAACATATGATGAGAGAATGTGGGGAGTTGAGAGAGGAGGATGGATGGAGATATTGGGTGATGGAGGAGAAGGGGTGGAGTGGATGAAGGAAATGTTGGAGAGAAGGAAGAAGTTAACGAATATGTATAATATGTAGAATCGAATTCTTTGTTTATACTTTGCTTTGTAGAAACAAATATATGCTTACTTACATCAAAAGGTGGTCCAAATTTTGTACTCACTACATCGGGGACATATGGTTTATTTCAATATTTGACAGGGAAATGCGCTGTAAGAATGAGCATCAGCAATCTTTTAAGGTTGAAATAAGCTCCCCAAATTGTCCTTCTAAGAAAATCCTCGTAAAAAAGAAAGTGCTATTAGGGGGTTTATTACAACCCATGATTCCCTTACAAGTTAACGTTTTAGTAAACCTTACTATGCAGTTTCTTCATTCAAACTCTATAGTTATACAACAGTTTAACAGACTTGTAAATTAAAGTTCAGGAACCTTGGGGAAAATTTAAGCGGCTTAACCAATGTTGTAATTGGTAATTACATTGATGCGGTTAACACGGATGAATTTCCGAAAAAGCCTGAGGCTTTTACCGTGATATCGTATTAAAAGTCCACGGAAATTAGTTCCTGTTATGATAACATGTTATTCTCCTTTTATCAGTCACCGCTGTCAATTTAAGAATTGTTTCATACAAAATGAAAGCTGTTTCAGCATTGTGTTTAGTGTTAGTAATTATTTATCTCACGAGCTGTTTGTATGTATAATTGCCGTGTTGGTCAATACAAATTCTTTATATCAGACTTGGACACAATAATATTGATAAACATTGTAATTTCTTTGGTATAAGAAAATATATTAAAGAAAGAGACCGTTTTTACAATTAATGTACCTTACTTTACTAATTCTATCAAAATTTTCATTTGTGTTTAAGGATCGGACTTAACAGAGTGTAATTTTACATATTTAATTAATTGATAACCTTTAATTTGCTTTTCTCTATCATATAATTGATAAATAAAAGTACTTAAATGCAGCATTGCGGTAGGCCACAAATTATTGAAAGTCATCTGTCTCAATGGTTCTTTTTTACGTCGAAATGCTTTTACGTTTTCTTAATAATGATAATAATCAATTATATACCCTTAAAGAACTTGAATGCGCAATTCTAGTATATACCGGGTGAGTCATTGAACCTAGAATTTGAAATATCTCGAAAAATACGCATTGTATAGAAAAATTTGCCGAATCAAAACTTGAATATCTCCGAGGGGGAAATTCGTTAGTACTAAATTACACCCCCAGGCGGGCGGTAAATTTGAAATTTTAAATAGGAACCCCTATTTTTTATCGCAGATTCGGATTCTACGTCGAAAGTTACGTACGATTTGTAGGGGCTCCTATTTAAGATTTCAACTTTGTCGCCCGCCCCGCCTACAGGGGATGGGGGTGTAATTTAGTACTAACGAATTTCCCCCTCGGAGATATATCAAGTTTTGATTCGGCAAATTTTTCTATACAATGCGTGTTTTTCGAGATATTTCAAATTCCAGGTTAAATGACTCATCTGGTATATAATCTTATTACACGAATATTTCCATCCTACACACCTAATTTTAATTAAAGAGCACAAATTCTAGTCAAAAAATTAAAAACGAAACGACTTCTTTGAAATGTCGAAATATAAAATTTTTAATTTTAATAAGTACATAAAAAGTTTGTTTATTGTGGAAGTTTTGGGATGCCTATAAACATGAGCCTTGAACAGAGCAGAGACACTAGAGAAATCGGTGTAAGCGGTTTACCACTTTTATTTAGATATCTTAACTACATCTTTATTTTATTTCTTACTATTGTATCAATTTAAATTTAAGCAAGCTGAACCTTTGTATATAAATATTACAAGCAATTTAAAATTTGAGGTACTTCAAAACTTCAGTGCTTTCAGATTCCACTACAACGACCAAATTGAAACTTTCTAGAGTTGTGTTTTATTGTAGAATTGTAATTTGCGATGTCTGAAGTGTTCATTGTGTTATCCATTTCAAAATTCGAGCGCATCTCTTATTAATATTAATAAGACCTTGCTATTTTTAAGCTATTTTAACCCTAGAATACTGCCGTGTTAATTCAAAGAGGCGTATCTACAATAACATAGAAACTGAGAAAATTGACTTTTAATATTTTCAGTTATGCCATCAAATCATTTATGCTTAGAGGAATTTTAATTTTATACTATTGAATATAATACTGGCAGCAAGTACTGTGAGTACACAGTGTACAGATACAACCGTTTCAACTAACAAAATCATATACGCCTTTTTTTAATCTAACAAAGGCGGCTAATTTGTAGATACAAATTTCTTTAAAAGCGAGTTTTCGCCTATATAACATTGAGATACGCAATCTCTTCTTAACACATACATAGTACTTTTAAAGAGGATTCTAAAAATGCGTCTAACTCAATTTCTGTCCAATTTGCAGATACGCCCTTTAGAATTAACACGGCAGAATACTACACCGATTTTTCTTTATGTTAATACTACAGCGTCGTAAACCTTACGACTTTTTAAAAATAATTTTTTACAACGAAAAATATTTACTCAAAAGGGCTAAAAAAAATCACATACCTCTCTTAACTATTAATGTACATTCCTATAATTTTTAATTACAAAGTTTGAAATATTTACTCAAGTTATACAAACATCTCCATGGTGTTCCCCAAAAACTGGCTTGCTGCAGTGCCTGCAATAAGTTGCAGTCATACGCCTTTTTGGTTGGGGCACATGGCGCATATTGTACGTTTCTTTTCTATAGGGTTGATATTTTCTTGTGTTGGCGTCAATTTTAAAATTTGGTCAATTTGGTCCCGAAGTTCACGTCTGCACCGTCGTAAATTTTACGTTCACGCTCAAATTGTGAAGCTATAATTAGCCAAAAGGGTTGTAAAAACGGATAAATATGTAGATTTACAAGAATTAGGAAGGTACTGAGAAGTACAGCACCGTAAGTTACCGGATGTTTACAATATAGTGCAACAAAGTTCGCCCCTCGTAAATTTTATGACGGTGTAGTATTCTTGGGTTAAGACCGCCAACAAACTTTAACTAATTATTGGTTTTCGGTGCAGAAAACTCACCATACCCACCTGCCCAAAATTCAAAAAGTGATTCATTTTTTTTTACTTTTAACTTTTGATTTAGCTCCTTGCCGTATTAATGTCTTTGAAGTTTTCTCCTTTAGTAGTTCGAAGCTTCCGGAGTATTTTGAAATGGTCTCCCGCTAACTTACTACCATAAGATATCAGCAAATGAATAGTTTCACCAGCATTATTTTCAAGGTCGGTTTACTACAGTTACAACTGTCGTGGTTCTCTGTGAATCATAGAATAATTCCATACACACCGTGGAAATTTTGGTTTCACTAGTCCTTGCAATCTTCCAATCTTCTGCAGATTCCCACGCGACTTTTTCATTCTGTAATAGTAACGTGTGATAGAGGTATGGACTACATTTGTTTGTCAAAATTATAATTGCACCTGGCAGAACAATCTTTTTACATCTGTCTATCGTATATGAAACTTTATGAGGGGGGTGAGGTGTTGCGCCGTGCTTTAGATATAATTGAAATAATACCGTATTCTCCTTCACCGGATATGTTTCGCATAATTTCGCATCTCTTACGTAACTTTGTAAAAATAGAAAAAGCTTGCCTTTGGGCTTTTTCAAAGTTACCCAATTCAAGATTGTATAGAAAATAGAAAAACAAACCATACTAAAATGCACAGATACATACAGTTAAAGTTTGATTATTTTATTATTGTAACTAATAGACTTTTCGTCTTCTTTTTTATTTAATCTGTGAAGAACTCTATAGAATCTCTACTTTTAGTAAAGGATTTACCCCAAATTGCCTGTTTTGGGACAGAATAATAATAGATAATAGTTTCTTCAAGATTTCAAATGGATATAACCTTCTTTTTTACCTTGTGTCTTTATACCTTCATGTACTTGTTACCAAACACCAACTTCTTTGGTTCTAAATTGTGAAGATTTAACGTGAAATTAAGTATCGAAGGCAACATGTTTTTCCATGCATTCAATAATTTTTTTCTATTTCGCGACGGTTATAGCTTTATACCCGTACTGAAAATGATATGGAAAAAAGCTATCTGGTTCCGTACTTTTACAGGGATTTAATTTTGTTTAAACTTTGCAACACTGACTGTCAACCAAACCATTATTATTTTTTGATGACAAGACTATCTTACTGTACATTACAGTTAAGGCAAATATATAGAAGTACCCCGGTGTATCTCTAACGTTTGTACCTGCAACACTCCACGAGAAGGTCTCCAAAACTTGAAGAAACTTAACGTTGAATTAAAACAATTGGAGTTAATTTCATATATTACAGTTAATTTGGATATTTAAACGTTAGTTTATAAATTGGAACAAAGTTAAAGAACTTGAATTCAGAAACTAATAACAAATGACTACAACTTGAAATTTTAAATTTGAATTGTCAAATGCCAGAATTGCCTTAAAAAAACATCATAAACAATTTTATTATCTTTAATTATTAATAAAAATCTTACAGTAAATTCATGCGAAATAGAAAAAATAGTATGAAAAACAATTACTTTTTGCCGAACTCATCCCTTTGTAGATCTCTTTTCAGTCGGTCTGCAAACCTGGTCCTCGTGCGGCAAAAAGTTTCATTGTGACACTTGTTTTGTAATATACAATTTTGACCATCATTTGTGCATGAAATTAATTAACCAACCATATACCTATGGCATTATATGTCAAACCTTGCACCATAAACATGATACTAAATGCAGTTTCAACCCTTCACTGGTGGCATCCACATTTCTAACCTTAATGTGACAGGGAAGAAAGACAAATTTGTTGCACGTTTCGAATTATTCAACGTATAGAAAATCAAGGCAATACTTTTACTTACTTTTATACTTCGAATTAATGAGCTTAAATATTTTCAAAGAAACAATACAGAAGACGCAACAGAAGAATAATAAAGAAAACGAGAACATTTAGTCAAACATATTAACATATCAGAATGTGTTTGCATCCCTTCATCATAAACAGACACTAACTAATAAGGAAAAAACAAAAAGTCAACACGAAACTTAAACAATAAAAAACGAACAGTCAGGTAACAGTTTCATTCCTTGTCATCCTGTGTCAATAAGATAAACAAAATTTTATTAGAACACTGGAAGCAAATCAACTTTTTACAGCTGAAACGCAAAAAAGCAGTTTTTCTTTTTAACCTTATTGCTGAGAAAATTGTTCGTGTTTTGTTTTGTTTCGTTTTCTTCTAGTTCAAAACCATTTGAATTTTTTCCAACAGTTACTTCTGCCCCTATGTGAATAGCTCTTCCTGTCGATAGGATTATCAAATCTAAGAGCTACTAAACTCAACAAAAAACTCTTTAAGGACATTAAAGCCGTAAAAATGTCTCTTCTCTTGTTACTTGTGGAAAAAATGCTACTCACAGCTTTCATAGTTAGAGTTAAGAGTGAATGTTCACAGAAGCAATCTTAAGAAGGCACCCATTTCTATTTCGTCCAAATCTACCAGTGCAGATGTATTTTTCCTTTTGTATTTGTCTCTGATGATTATTTGTCCTAAATGTCTCACTATCGGAAATTGCAGAATACTATGTTGTTGTGTTCGCACGTTTTTAGTCGGCTCGTTTTTAGTTCATTTTAACGGTTTTTCCCAAAAAAAGGGCATTTTCTGTTTTCTTTGCTCCACATCCGTTACTTCAGTTCCACTATCACGATAGCTATGAGCGCAATTTTCCGTATAGTCTTCAGGATCGCTAAAGTCACTTCGTACTTCATTGTAGATACTATTTCATTTCATACTTTCTCAAAAAAGTTTACTAATTTTTGCAAAAGTAACCATAACTAATAAAATTACTTTATAGTTGTACTCGAAGTAACTTGAAGTCCAGACTCCTCAATGCACGTAACTCACAAACAAATAACGACACGATCCTACCCCTCTCAGCCCACAGTTGGAAATTTCCATACAACTGAACCCACATTATTTTAATTCAGATACATTTTTTTTACCCTTTGTTCATTCAAATTATGTTCACTCTTATCGGAAAAAATTATAATTCCGTAATTACAACGCGTTGGAATTCATATTTTGAATGTGATAAATTAGCAGGTTAACGTTTCATGCATCTGTGGGGAATGTATATATCTTTTTCATCTTTCCTTTCTTGTCTTTTCGTAGTCACTAATACACGCAGTTTTAAACCATACAAGGCAATGATGTACGTTAGATATTTAATTTCGATATGAATGTATCATGTGCGATAGTAGGCAACGGTAAATTAATTTTGTTTAGTTATTGCATATTAGGAACGGAAAATTAAATCATATCCTAGGATTATAGGTATAAATAAACCTAATACCTACGGATGGTGTAAGTTTCGAATATAAATATTAAGGTTTAATCAAATTGAAAGTTGTCTGTGGTAGCAGACAACCTTAAGTAATTAATTATAAATAGATTTCTCGTTTTTAACCATCGTATAGTAGCACGAAATCAATTATCACTGCTATCCTACAAGATTGAATTGTGTGCTATAAAAAACATAATCGATCACAACTGATTCTGTGTCACTCCAACTGAGAGCATATGGACGAGCTTTAACAGAGAACTGTTGTATTGTCTTCAGTCTTCTAATTAATTTGAATGTCCTATTTCTCCAGAATAAAATAAAATTGTAATAATTTTTTTGTAATTTATTAGAATTGACTACTAAACGACGATTTTAAATGCACAGAAATAGTTTTCTCTGAACGACTTTAAACAACCACAAGATTAGTTTAATCCTTTTTGGTTTTTTCTATTTATGAAAACAACTAAACAAGTTAGAAAAAAGCACAATTTTAGTTTTCAACACAAGAACCATTAGCATTAACACATATATATTTCAACATTTTCTTTGAGCGGCTGAGAGCTCTTATGGAACTATTGATTGACTATGGTCCCATCGGCGGGTACCAGTGCTCGGTCGGCTACGGCTGTACTCAGACTTCATCTGCAGTTACAATATCATAGACAAAGTCTTGATGTTGGGATAAACCTACTGCATTGTCATATTGTAAGGCATAAATCTCACTAACTGAACTTTATTGCAAGACAATCTATGCCAGGTACATTCATCATTAATAAATTTCTCTTTCTTGAGTGATTTCTTGAGCACATTTCCTACCGACGATTATTTAAAAAGTCTTCCATAGAGTGGATCCTTTAAAATGGGTATCCAAAATTTTGAAATATGCAATTTTCTGTAATTGTTTGTACATTTTTTATTGCACGAAAATTCAAACTTATCACTTATCATGTTCTATTTATATGCGGTTCGTTGGTACCACATTGGTTACGACATTGGCGCCACCTCACGGTGGTATTACAATTATTTATTCCTTCGTCCGACTTCTATTTTACTAAAATAGGGGAGCTTCTAGTATTTCGACCATTCTCCTTATTATTTAACTTTTTTAGACCCAGTTTTCAACGCCGATTTCGAATCTGATTTTCTTTTCCAATAGGACTTACCATTCCAAAGTTATTGTACATTTTACAAAAGAAATTTCGATTTTTTTTGTTATTTAAAACTAAGAATGGTCGAGATACCGGAATCGTCCAGCAAAATAGTATTGATTGTGAACTCTTAAAGGCTTTGCTCTTTACGTCTCAAATCTCATTACAATACGACACACAATTAATGAAATGTCAAATGTCGAACAGATACTCTGTTTTTGTTTTTTGTTCCACGATTAATTAGCTTCTCTATAAGACAATTAATCTGTTTATTTTTATTCCAAATTATCAAGGAAAGCTATAGTCGAAGCTACAGTACATTTAATTATCTAATGCTACGTCAAAAAACGTGATCTTCCTAGTAATGTTTGTTAGTTGATCTTTATAATAAAAAATTACTACTTGCATTCTTAGTGTACGAATGCTATTGATTACAATTGAATTTTCTATGAAAAGAAGCCCATCAAATTAACATTAGTTCTTGTTAATTTGAATTTTCCGTTATGAACAATTTTCGTATTGTATGGTTTCTTGTGTGCAAATTTATTCGCAAAAAGGAAAGGAACTAATTCTTATAAAACAGAAAAGAAAATGCTGATGAATTTGTAACGTAGAAGATCCTCATTCCTTCTGCAAATGTCATTGTGTAACATCTTTACACTTCAACGTAAGGACTGTAACACAACATATACAGTGTGTCTAGTTAAGTTGGCAGCATATGGGAAACTTTTTTATTATTAATTTTACGAAAAAAAGTTATTCTTTATAAAAAGCTCTGCATGTTCTAAAATCTAAAATGCAATCATCAGATATTAAATTTTTTCAGTCGTGTACGCGGTTTGTCAAAAAATATGAATTTTGCTCAAGAGTAAAGTACCCTTATTTTTGACAATATCGAAAATTGTTATTAAAAAAAGTTAATCAGAACTAAAAACTACGTTCAAATATGGAATTACATCCTGCTAGTAAAAAATGTTTTTTTACAACTTTTTCTCCGGTAGGTAGTAATTTGAGAAAAAGTTGCAAAAAAACATTTTTTACTAGCAGGATGTAATTGCATATTTGAACGTAGTTTTTAGTTCTGATTAACTTTTTTTAATAACAATTTTCGATATTGTCAAAAATAAGGGTACTTTACTCTTGAGCAAAATTCATATTTTTTGACAAACCGCGTACACGACTGAAAAAATTTAATATCTGATGATTGCATTTTAGATTTTAGAACATGCAGAGCTTTTTATAAAGAATAACTTTTTTTCGTAAAATTAATAATAAAAAAGTTTCCCATATGTTGCCAACTTAACTAGACACACTGTATGTACGTAGGTAAATCGAAACACAAAATGAATGTATGTGGTAACGGCCTCTGCCGCAGATTGTACTGCTCTTGCTGAATCCGTGCACAGGATTAGAGAGTAAGATGGGTGATAAAATACTTTTGATGTTTGACACTGAAGGAAAAACCCCTCCGTAGTTCATATATCGCGTTAACCATTTTTACAGGTGTTTTTACCGATCATTTGTTAATTGGAAAAGCATGCGCATGCGTATTTTCCAGAAGTATAGCCTGTATTCGGTGTTCCCGTGTGGAATGTGGATGCGATTTCGGAAATACATCCTGCAAACAATGTTGTCACATCTACGGTAATAAATTCGCATGCACTAAAGTTCACTATGCTAAGTGAAGTGAAGTGTCAATGAATGTATAAAGCAGTAATCGTTGAATGTTACAATTTCGCTTTGTTTGCTCGACACGTAACTTCACTCCGCTTTTAGTACCTTTTGCAAGCCTAAAACAGATTTCGTCGTTGTTCTTAAGTGAAGGGAGGTGGGGGGGTGTTAAAATTCGCTTTCGGTATTTAATTTAAACCATTGCCTAGAAAAGTTTAAAGGAATTTACACCTTAAAATATAATATGTTTAGGAGAGTAGTACTTAGGTACATCTAATATGAGATGTCGTCTTATTGTTGGAGTTCGAGCGAAATTTCCTCACTAAGTGGAGATAACAAAGCGTCTACACCCCAATTCCATCTGTAGAGGGTTTCAAATTGCAATTAGATAATATAATATTTCTCATGCTTCATAGCTTTAATACTCAACTACTATTTTATGAAACATAATCTCGCTTTGATGTTGCTAATAACGTATCCCCCTTTGTATACATGCTGTGCATCGCTTTGTTTGATCTTCGTCTCAATATCGGTTTCAATATAATACACTATAGATACGGATAAGCGCCAGGGGATTCGTTTTTTTATTCAAATTAGCTCGCTTCAAAATATATGTCTTGTACGAGTGAAATTTCGAACAAATATTTACTTCACTGTAAATTTTTCTGCGCATGTACTCGAACTTTTACCTCTAATAACAGTACGCAAAATGTTAAAGAGGAGAACTAAATTTGCACAGATCTACAAATGAGCTTTGTCACTGTCGAGTACGTCGAGGTAAATATACGAAGGGCCTTTTTAAATTATGAGGAAATTCCAGTTCATAATTTATACCACGTTTTATTCACAGTTGATGAAAATCTATTGTTAAATGTTTTATAAAATATACGGGAAAAATTCCCTCGAAGTACAAAAGGTAGAAAATCTAATCCATTATTTACCCATTAGTTATTTCTCTGGAAGGAAGGTATTATTATCATCATAAAACATTTGCGTACGAAACGCAATAACCGTGTAACCTTAAATTGTATTAAGGGATAACCTTATTTGACAGTTTCTTTATAATATATGTTATATAATATATTGAATGAATACGAAAAGGTCCATTTGGATCAAGCTACACAGATTTCACTATCAGTTTTACATTTTCATTTCGTGGTGTCTACCGCCAATTTCTCGTAAACAACCTAAAACACATTTTCCACTTCTTATGTTTTTCTTTTGTGGTAGAGGTAAATGAATTTCACTTGTGTGCCGTAAAATTCGTCCATTTGATTTAGGTTATACGTCTTGTCTTTTATTTCTAATGGAGTTCGCATTTTCAATCTTTTCTAGGTTATTTGTTTAATAAAATCAATTCTTCTTCAGGAATAATTGAAATTGAAATTCATGTTTAGATTTATCCAGTAAGTTGAACATTGGGGATTGAATTTATCCGTTTTATTTTGCATATATAGTCCAATACAAGATTTCTCTGTAACATTAAACATTTAATGTCATCATTTAACTAGGGAGACGTAGTTTAGTATTTTAATAGGAGCATGAATATTAAAATATATTTGATATTTTGAAGGAAAAAAAGCATCAAAATAGTATTTTTCGGAATCAAACACAATATAAACCAATTTTCTTGTATTTATTTTGAAGATCGTAGGTCATTGGTAGGTATAGGATTCTAGGCAAAATGGACTATTGGGATTTATTTTTTTAAGCACATATATGTGAATCTTATGTATTTTTTCTTGTTACGTCGAATGGGTTAATTTGAACCCTATTTAATTTTGCCTAAAATGCCTAAAATTGATTTTAAGTGCATATTTTTTGTTTAACCAAGCGATGTACAACGGATGTTTTATGTTTTTCGTGGGCATTTGAGTAATAGTTGAGGTATCTATCTGTTTTTGTTTTCTTTCTGAACCGGTTTGTGGTAATTTAATATTATACTATACTGTTATCTTCCAAAACTTTCCACAAACAAAACTTAAACATCATAAAACAGATTATAATAAATAACAATTATTCCACAACCTTCATAAACAAAGCCTTAAATCAAAGAACGAAAAAATACACCTAAAAACACAAATACTAGACGAAACCGTCTACCTGCAACCAAACTGCCTTGGAAAAGATTTTAATACCACCTATGAACACAACGATGGATGGTGTTGTTATAAAGTGCATAATCAATTACTGAATTTTCATGCGTTAAACCAAAGGTTTCACACATATTTATCAATTCAGAGGTAGACTTTTGATGAATATCACCGAAACTAATATTAAAATCACCCAATACCAGTATGTTCTGTAATATTATAGAATTTTCTGGAAGGTAATTGTGAAAAGAAGAGAGAAAATCATTATAGAACCTGTGATGGGAATTATTGTAAACAACTCCAGTTATGAACACTTTAATCCTTTTTTTGGATTTCATCACTCTTGAGTAGGGAAAATTTTAAATGCGATTTCACATATGCGGCTACTCCACGATATTTCTTGAAAACCTGGTACAATTTAGCATATGACTAAATGGTATAAAGAAGTTCAATACTAGAACTGGATCGCATTAGAAATCACAATACGCACGTTAAGATACACGCAAATCATTAAATTAAATGATTTGGATACGTTTGAAATGAATATTGAGGAAGACACTTTCGCAAGTTTGGACATACATACTATATTTTATTCTTTATTGGATTTAAGCTTCTTTTATAACATTTAATGGCTGAATTAGCGATATTTGCAAAGTTTTAAACGACCGCAATATACCTAACAGTTGTGAGGAGCGTAATTTTTGTAGACCTTTTGGGAAGTGACGAATTTTGCTTTTAAATCATCCCCATAAACAACGTCTTCTCGGACAAATTAAGTTTTTAAATGTCTCTTTTAGTCATGCTATGTGTTTTTGAAGAGATACCGAAAATTATATTATGGTAAAAAGATCAAAACTATAACGGTATCCACTTTACCCATTTTCGATTGAACTTGCAGCTTATGAATGAAGGGTTACCAACAGGGTATGGTACAAAGTTTTGAATCTTTATTTTTGCCGTTAATCCTTATAGTTAAAATTATGAGATCTTCGTAAATCTATAATTATTGTTTCCGAAAATTAAATAACGTTGGAATATCATTCCCAATCCTTGATTGTTTGGCAATTTTAACAAATAAAATTTTAACTATAGTGTGCTCTGCATTACTTTCGACATATAGCTATTAATATAACGAGAATTGTTTTTTTATTTATTTAACCCCTTTATTTACAATCTGTCCTAATCATATGGGCAATAAGTTGTTGGTGTGTATACAATAAGCAACACATGCAATGGGCATGCAGGGTCAGGCTCCAGTAAGCCCCCCTATAGTAATACACTATTCTTTACTGTTGGCGTATGATTTGTATTCAAGGTACCTATTTTAAGTAATTAACTAGTTTATAACTAATGGAATGTCACTGGACTAGCTTAATGTTCAAGAACGGCATTGAAGCGCGTTGGTAGCTCGTTTGGTTTAAAACGCTTTAGTCGTTTTGGGCGATCTGATTCGTTCATTAGAGAATGTACAAGGACGTTCGGGTGTGCTGTTAATCGGTCTTTGTATTTTTGAGCAATTTTCCCTATTTCTTCTTTAATGCTTGGAACACTTAAGTCACTTAAAATCACTTTGTTCGGCACATACCACGGCGCGTTAACTACAGCTCGAAGCACTTTATTCTGGAACCTCTCGATGATGGCCAAGTTGGTGTTGCTGGCAGTTCCCCATAGTGATAGGCCATAGGTCCATATTGGTTTCAGGATCACCTTATAGAGCAATAGCTTGTTATCTGAATTATTTGTGTATTAAATTTGTGTACCTTTATACACAATAAACATATTATTATTATTATTATTATCTAGCGAGAGTACAGAGTTTCTTCCAATCATCCAGTATAGTTTCCTATATTGCATCCCTAGCTGTTTGCGTTTGTTGAATATGTGTGTTCTCCACGTCAGTCGTCGATCTAGATGCATTCCTAAATATTTTGCGGAGTCTGCGTGTTTTATTTGTTGTCCGTTTAGTGAGATTGGTGGAGAATCATCACGGTTCAAGGTGAACGTTACATGTTGGGATTTGGTTTCGTTTACTGAGATTCTCCATACTTTGAGCCATTTCTGCAATTTATTCAGTGCGGTTTGCAAGTTGGAAGTTGCAGTATTCGGATTTAGGTGCGAAGCTAGAATTGCCGTATCATCCGCAAAAGTGGCGGTTGTAGTTAGGCTTGTAGTTGGTAAGTCAGCTGTGAAGAGTAAGTAGAGAATAGGTCCTAGCACGCTGCCTTGGGGAACTCCCGATAGTATTGGGTGAAGGTTCGTGTTTTCATCTTGGTAATTAACGAAGTAGTTAAAATTATGAGATCTTCGTGTCTACAATTATTGTTTCCGAAAATTAAATAACGTTGGAATATCATTCACAATCCTTGATTGTTTGGCAATTTTAACAAATAAAAGTTTAACTAAAGTGTGCTCTGCATTACTTTCGACATATAGCTGCGATTTATAATAATCGACGGCTATAGGCTATCGCCTCGTCGCCTAGAAATGTCTTCGATTTTATAAATTGCATAATATTCGAGTTACATTCAAAGCTTTATCGTAGCATCGTTGCTGTCGCTTAGCAACATCCGAGATCGTGTATAATCGTATCAAGCAATTTTAAAACGAAACACTGATTTAGTTTACATTGTCAAAAGTTTTGCCACGTTTGGTCGTTCCTGATAAAACTAATGAAAGATTTTGGTGTCCTCGATTATTATAAATCATATAATATTCTCGTTATATTAATAGTTACCTATATCAGTTCTAATAAAATCTTACAATAAATAATATCCTAATAGGTAACTAATGTATTATGTGTAGGTACCTAACGTGTTATGGGATTTCTATGATATTATGACCCATATAATTGTACAGAAATATTTGCAATTATATTATAGAGATAGTAAACGATGATACGATAAACACTATAATTGTGCGGTAATTTCTGAATATTTTTAATGCAATAAAAAATGAAATCCTTATTGGGTTTAGAAATAATTCATAGGAGTGCTAGGATCGACAACGATTTGGTGTAACCTTAATCAATCGAAATTTGTAGGTTACATTACGACAAAATTACATAAACAGCTTTCAGGAATTGCTATATAAAAGATATTGTTATATTTAGTTTAGTCTGATTGAATGTTGACGGCGATATTTGAACACTATTTTCGGAAATTGAAATACTTTTATTACATAGTTGTATTGACATTAGATACTTAGTGCTGCTTCGATATTCCAAATTATTTTCATAGTATTAATTATGAAATACTTCTTCTGATATGAAATTCTTTGAGGAACATGAGTTATGGGTAAGTATTGGGGTGTCGGGGTTGTGAACTTGCTAATTAATAAAGAATTTGCGTAATATTTCCTTATGACTACACTTGTTAATTCTGGCAGAAACCACTTTGTCAAGTAGACAAATTAATCGGTGAATAAAAATTGGTAGTTGGTGTGAAATGGAAATTGTGTTAATGTGTGGTCTATAAACAGTGGTCGAACTGGGAAATAAATAGTGGGGGTATGAGTCAGTGTTGTCTTGCGGTTTAGGGCGATGTGTATCCCCCCCTCCAACACAGTTTTTCCAAAAGGGAGGACCAAACATTTCAAATTGTCAATTCTAGCTATATTTAACTATTTTTCGCAGATTTAGCGCCAGGGTTAGCAAGTAGTTTTTCGCCAATGAAAATTAATAAGTAATACTTGAAAAATGCTATAACGATCTGGCATTCTGGCAACACTATGTGCGATGGTGTGTTCTTTGTTGCGAAGGGCTAAAGATAATTTGGTGTTGCCAATGAATTTACGGCTTTTAACTAAACTGAGATATAAAAATTTCATTTGCATTTTAGTTTCTGTACACTTGCCAATCAATAAAAATTTTTCACGAGGGGAAAAAATACGAGTAAATTAAAAAAGTGGTGGTATGAAATACCCCCCCCCCCATTCGAACAGCGTTCCCCGGCGTCCCACTTCATCAAAAAGTAGCGGTACGCTTGTGTAATTTAAAGAAGGTGAGGGTATGCCAACTGGTGTCAAAGCTGTCTCAATGAGAAGTCCTATTACGCCAAAGAAGACTCATTATTTCTTTTTTAATTTGTGGCAATTCTAGCTAATAGGGCGGTATAGCATTTTTAACATTAATTATTTATTTTAAAGAAGGACATAAAAAATGTCAAGGATTCACTGTAATCCTTTTTCTTTCTGGGAAAAATATTATGTAAATTGTTCTTTGTTTTTTATTCCACAAGCACACCTGCGATGTAGAAAACTTATATCGAAACGTGTTGCAAAGTGAATCGTCGGTGATTTTTTTCTTGTATTTGCCGTCTAATCCTCGAGCACTTCTACATGCTTGGACAAACTGTACCACGGGGTTTTCTATGCCTTGACAAGATATATCCCTTATTATTATTATTGTTCTGGGGGTGGTTCCAATAGGTTCCCGCAGTGCGACCTTTTGGTCTATTGTGCTCCCCGGTGTTGTCTACCCTTCAAGAATACCTGTATCTTTCACAAAGTCCAGGATTTTAGTATCTTCGTTACTTCCTCTTGTGTAATATATCCCTTACATTATAATTGCTGAATGTCCACTTAGGTAATATCAGTGTTTAGGAGATGAGAAATGAGCGGATAAACTACCCTTTGTTTTTTTGAAAACTTCATCATGTTTTCATTACCTATCTTTATTTATTCGAATGATTTAATATTCTCATTTGATGAAATATTGCAGCAAATTGTTGCTTTACCTTCGCAATCAATTTTTATTGTGTATCCTTATGCATTCACCACCTTTACGCTGAGTTGAAACTAAACTTTATCTATGAGGACAGGTGTATCGTCTGGCACTTGGCCATAACGGTTTCTTTCTATCTATGAAATAAACTTTAAAATTATTTCTGTGCGTTATACATCTCTTTTCCCAAAAAGTAAACTTTATTAAGTTTCGTCGAAAGTAAAGGGATTTATAATGTAATTATGTAATTATTTGTGAAATATTTTTAAGTGCATTACATATTTGTAACTTTAAATTACATAAATCCGTGTGCCAGTTCAGTGCCGCCTGTGTTGTCGAACTGGCTTTGTTCTGTTCATCTGCAGTGGTTGTTTTTGCTAGCGCTATTTTGTTCTTGTTTCGTTTTTTATGATGGCAAGAAGTGAACAACGTGCAGCTGTGAAATTTTGTTTTGTACTCGGTTAAAGTGCTGCTGAAACTGTTTTAATGTTGAAGCTTACAAAGATGACGTTATGGGAAAAACTTAAGTGTACGAGTGGTTTGCTCCATTTAAAAAGGACCACATGTCGATTGATGACAAACCTCATTCTGGATGTCGATCGATGAAAATGTTGAAAAAATTCGAGAATTTGTGCTCACAGGCCGTCGACAGACAATTGATCAACTATCACAGATTTGTCTTGGAACTCGGTTCGGCGCCGGCGTGTTGAAACAGATCCAAATTTTCTGTCAAAGGTCATTACTGGTGATGACTAATGGTGCTATGCTTACGACCCAAAAACAAAGCAATAGTCAAGCCACTGGAAGTGGCCTTTGTCACCCCGTCCAAAAAAATCCCGTCAAGTCAAATCAAACATCAAAACGTTTATTTGCAAGTTTTAAGACGATTGCGCAACAGACACAATTTGTGGCACACAGATGACTGGTTCTTCCACCACGGCAATGCACCTGCACACACAGCCCTCTCAGTTAGCCAGTTTTTGGCTAAAAATGGCATGGTTCCGCTGCCCCACGCACCTTACTCGCCTGACATGACTCCGTGCGATTTTTTCTTATTTCCACGAATGAAAAGGGACATGAAAGAACACCGATTTGATAACATTGACGAGGTGAAAAAAACGAAGGAGACGCTGTCGGCTATTTCTAAAGATGATTGCAGTGGAAGCACCGGTGGGACAAATGTATTACTTGTAATGGAGAGTATTTTGAAGGGGTTGTTTTGAAAAATATAAAGCTTTTAGAAAATAATTCCGGTTATTTTTGGGTACCCCCTCGTATATTACGTTTCTCTCATTTCACCCTCCAGAGACATTCCATGAAATTTTTCAAAAAGGAAGAGGAGCCGAGTGATACCTTCATTAGAAAGTAATTTCATTCTCTACATCATCATCACTCCGTTTTTGTTTTTCATTTCTATCGATTCGTTATCGAAAAATAAGGATGAACTTTTTTTATCAGAACTCGAAGCCTTGCTTTATGAAGAGTGACGTTGCATTTAAGCATAAGAGAGAGTTGTAAATTAGCCTTAGGGCTACTTTGAATAAATAAATAAATAAAAACTGTTGTTGCATCCATACCATACATACATAATGTTGCAGGTTATTAGTGTGATAAGGACTAATAACACCTAGAAGATGAAAAAATTTGTTGTTATATAAAAATTGTGATAAACAAACTGCAAGTACGTGTGTCATGAACATCTAAAAAGGTTCATAATTTATATACTCAACCCCTCTTAAGCAAGAGCAAGTATAAAACTTTTTTTTCAGTTCTGCTCTTATTAATGAGATCTTTCAACACCTTTGGATTTTAAGATGACCTATTAATTTTAATGGGATTAAAATACGAAAGCGCCTGTTGCGATTAACTTTAAAATGCGTCATTTCTGAATACTTAAGACGTTTATAGCTAACGCATAATTAATCTCATTAGTTTCTTAAAAAACTCTCAAACTAAATTATAATACAAGTTGTTATGGACGGCATTGTTCTTTTAAAATATTTTCTATTCCTAAAAGCGAACAAAAGCTTTGATAAACTTAACCATTTATTGTTCTTTTAAAATCCCGCAATACACAATTTTGTTAATTTTGTAACCGAAACATGAGAGAAATACTAACAAAAATGAAATTATTGCAGTACTTCTATCATAAAACAATTTTAGCAGTGATTGTAGCTGTATATTAGATGTTTGAATAAATTTCATCAATAGAAGAAATGGAGTGCTTTCGGCCAGTAAACATCAATCATTACTTTTTCATTTGCTAGAATATGTTTCAGCAGAAAAACTATCATCTTCAAACAAGCGAGAATAACATGTTGAAGCAAATGTGAAGAAGTAAAAATGTGAACGGCTTTAAACCTTCCTATGGTTATCCAGTAGTTTCCAACCTTTTTGAATCCACGGCTCCCTTGTAAACTACCAACTTGTCACGGCGCCCCGTTAATTTACAAGCAAGCAGTCGTACCTATAAAGGGCTTAAAAAAATTATGAGTCATTCATTCATCGCCCTGTTAAATGTTGTTTTTGTAAATTAAAAACAAAGAAAATAAAAACAATTTTAAATAATTTGAAACAAAAATTTAAGCAATTGAAGTGCACCTTGGAACATCAAAAAAACAGTCACTGACTTACTGCGAATGGCCATATAGCCTTAATTAAAAAAGTTCTATGAAAAGAAAAAGTAAATGAAATGTCAATAAATCTTGGTTTAGATGAGATCTTTCTTCAGTGCGAACCTTGGGCTTGCTTTTTTTCATACAATTTGTCCAACCTTGACACCAATTGGGACACAGGTTTTCTCCACGTTAACCTGAATTAATATGCAGAATTGTATGTCAATCGAGCGCCTACTTTTCGAGTTTTTGCGTGACTAACGCACGGCAATTGATTTTTATATGCGAGTATTATGCATTGAACTGTACGCTATACGCAACTGGAAAGGAAACGTCCATAAGCGGCACTGAAGCCTCAGCAAAGTTAGGCAACCCTCAACGACTGGGCATTTCTGTCTCTTTCTTTCGCACGCAACGTCATATCTATAAACGATAACACGGGGAATAAAATGTAAGTAAATCAGGTAAAAATACGTTGATGGTTATCTCTTTCACCAGTCATACATCCATTGTGATCCAGGTCAATAAAACGTTTACAATAAAATAAATCAATGTTTTATTATGAGAATACTTACAATTTTTGTGACGCTATACTTGTACATCATGCATATTGAGAATACAAACACGTTTACATTACAGAACAAATTAATTCAGTTATTTCGTTTGTAGTAACCAAGTTATATAAAATTTGGTGCTATTTTCTACTAATTGTTATGAACTATTAAATTGTTAAATTGACTTATTCACCCTTAGATCATTGGAGTATATATGATCTAAGAGTTCACCAGACAAAAATTATGCAATTTCTACATTGCTTGTCTTTGAAAATACAGTAGAACCCCACTATTCCGAAAATCCGCCTATTCTGAACATAACTAAAAACACGCGCACTTACATTTCATTCCTGGACCTTTTATTGGGCACGGAGAAATTACACGTTACGTTATTTATTAAAAACAAATCGTATAAGTTGCGTTGACAACGATAGCAAATAACGTTAGATAAAATTTGTATTAACAAGACTTATTCACCCATGAAATTGTTTAATACTGCGTTTATCGGCTAAATTAGGACATCCGTATGCAACACTACAATTCACCATCGTGTTTTGATTTAATAAATCTCACAATCACTTTCAAATATTATTTTACACCTTTCAAACTATAGCAAATACGCGCTTAAAAGACGTCTGCCCTACTAACGCAACAAGTTAGAAAGCGACAGAAATACCCAGTCGTCATCTGTGCTTGTCAGGCAAGCATGGCTTCAACGCCTACAATGCATTAGAATAGGCCGTATCCCTTCCAGTTGCGTATAGCGTATAGTTCAATGGTATTATGTAAACTGTAATCGTAGTTAACATCATATAGAAATGCAAGATTCAAATCAACATGTACTGTTCGTCGAGATCGAGTAGGTAACTATTACTACTAAGAAACAATAGCTTCACCATTTTACAAATTCTTGAAAGGCCCACAGACACTGTGTCTATCAGTTAAGTCTGGTCCTTTTGACCTTGGTAGGTATTCGTTGCCCCCTCCAACAAAACACTGAAATGCCGCCACTGCTCCTTTTGTGCTACTTTTGAAAAGATTTAAATACATCCATCCGTGTATTTTGGATTTTCGGCTCTAGTACACAATTTTGTTATTGAACTTATTTATATTTCTTTATCTGAAACCTAATTTCTTCATTACCTTAGTGCGCATGGGCCCTTTTGGAGAAATTCATATAGTCAGTTGTTTAAAATAATATAATGTGTATTTTGTCTACAATTCTATATCTACTGAAAATATGGGGTACGAAATAGAGAAGAATGTCACTAGTGGTTAGAGATGCCGGTTCCGCTACAATAATTTTGGTATCTTCTGGCATTTTTAATTTCCTTCCCATTATTTGATTTCAATACTTTCAATTTGTAACCAAATTGATTTTCTACCAAATTTTGTATGTTCAGCTTGTCAATTGTTTCAGATTTCTGTTTTAGAAAATATATAGTTCTGAAGTGACTGTAGTCATCTTTGAAGATCAGAAAATATTTGCTGCCTCCGAGATCTTTCATTCATTTCACCACGATCAACATGTACCATATCCAGACATTTCTTGACAACTACAGGATTTTTATGGTGAACAATACTGCATTATTTTCCATAAATACATCCTTCGCAGACATAATCATTCCAGTCATCGATAAACTTGATGTTATTTCTTTTCAATACATCTCTGACACGTCTGAGGTTTTGATCTGCCAGACGTTCATGCCACAATTTAATTTTAATAGACACAGCAGACAAACCATAATTAGTCACATTCACTTGCTTGAAGTTCATACAAAATAGATTATCTACTCTTCTAGCCGTCATTACAACTTGACCTTTGTCTTTAAAACAACATTTCTTCTGCATCTGCTTCTTGTTTAAGACCTTTATCTAACATAGAAGAAAATAGATTGAAATCTAATTTAGGAACGAACAGCACTCTTCGAAGAACTATCTTTTGCCATTTTGATCCATCGTATGCTGTCAGATAGGCTTCTCCAACCCTATCTGAATGGTTGAATTACCTACCTTGATTCTTTGAGTTTCATTCAAAGGAGTTAAGTTTGACAATAAACTAAAATTTCCAGTAATGTGTATTGTTGCTCCACTGTCCATGTACCAATTTTCTTTAAAATTGTTTTGCTGTCTCGCTTCGCTTGCTTTTAATGCTATTGTAAAACTTCCTTCGTTTCTTTCGTTGGACATACATTTGCAAAATAACCTTTTTCTTTACAGTTATTACAACTATAATTAGCTTTACAGTATTCAATGTATTTTTTACAAGGCTTTCCATGGCAGTCCTTCTTAACATGACCATTTCTTCCACATTTGTTGATTTCCCTCGATTAACCTTTCTTCCCTTTTGCCAATAAAACATTTTCTACTTCTGAACTGGGTTTTAATTTTTCTTCTTTCTGCAGACGTTCCATAAGATTGGATTTTGTTCTTTCATTTTCTGCCGTAGAATTCCAAGCTGCATGAAAGTGTTAAAACTTTCAGGTAAGCTTTGCAATATTCTTGTCATAATCTATTTATCGCAAATGATCTCTCCAACAGCTTTCAGTTCCTGAACCAACCCATCAATTCTAATGCAATTGCTCATGACTGTCTTACTTTCATCATACTTATAATTAAAGAACAGTGTCCGTAAACCATCTTTCGATATTATTGTACTTTCGAACCATATAATGTCTCCAGTCTGTCTAACACTTCTTTCGCTGACTTGCAAGTTCTTATATTCAGTATAATACTTTCTTCAACATTCAGTCCTATGATTGATCTTGCATTTAGGTCCTTTTTATTCCATACTTTCAATTTTTCTTGATCAATTTCAGCTGATTTAACTTCATTACCATTTACTACTTCAAGTGGACCGTTTTGATTTAAAAATAACTCTACTTTGAATCTCCAGGCTGAATAATTACTGATACCTCTCTTCTTTGACACTTCAACTAATTTTCCAGACGTGTATTCGTTTCCATATTTAATTTATATAACTTGACTTACTTGACAATCTTTCTTCACAGTAAAACTTTCACTGACCTTTCTTTACTGTTTTCAGAATCATATCACTTTATAGCTTCATGGTATCCATATAATATAATATAATGGTATCTTTTGGTAACAATAGGCGGCTAACGCAGTGCAGCCAATATTTCAGGTATGGCCGGACCCGTATAAGATGTCGGCTTTGGGTTTAATATAATTGAAATAAATACTAGATGGTCTCATAAGTCCTTCTGCTAAATGAGACACGCAAATTAGTAGTGTAAAAATATTTATTCACCATAGTATATGTTACCATCATTGTGCCAAAGGCATCGACGGAAATCGAAGTCTTCCTAAAGCAATCCTTATTGCTCAACCCATATTTTTCTATCATCTGGATTCCTTTCCAAAAACCATCGTCTCTAAAACCCTTCACAAGCTTTGCATGTCAGACAGATCGTGGGGAATATTTATGGACTTCAATTCATTTTTTCCTAATGTCGACTCACTGTAGAGTATACGTGGTGAGAATATTTGAAAATTCTTCTTATCTGGCAGAAGAATTGTCGCGAAGCTCTAGGTACTCAATTCTACTGAATTGAATATCGCCCTAATTTCATAACGCCACAAGAGGGCGTAATCGCAATTTCTTTTTAATTAATACTAATGATATTTGTCACCTGCATCCGACGGTAATTATACTGGCGTCGATGAGTTAATTTCGGATATCATACCAATAAGATATGGGCATTGCAGCTTTTTAATCGTTGTACACCGTCCCAGCCAATAGCGTAGCTTTATATTCATAAACTAAACATACTAGCAAATAGTTATTTTTGTATATAGTGCGCGAAATGCCACTTTGGTGATCGAGAACTGATTTTCTTAACGAGGCGCAGCCGAGTTGAAAAAAATAGCCGAGATCACCAAAGTATTTCGCGCACGAGTTGCGAACAAAATTTTTTCTACAAACGTGAAAAAGTTGACAATTATTTTAACGTTAAAATACAAAACTCTCATATAGTTTATATGCAGTGCGCGAAGTAAGTATTTCGCGCACGGCGTCGTTACTTCGCACAGGGTGTCATTGTAACGTAGGAAATTGATAAAAAGGGTCACTTCGCGTATTGTTACCAATGCGCAAACCTTGTCATTTTTTGACGCTTGTAGAAAAATTATTTTTTTCTAACGGCTAACCAGCCTGCTAACGTGTTAAATTTTCGCCTTTCACGAAATGTTTGTAATTTGATTCCCGTCAACTTTTGAAAATGTCTTTTGAATGTATTCTTGTCTAAGGCTTTATATATCATAAATAAAGCAGGATAATGTTGTCAGATGAGAAATAGCGAGAACGTTTAAAATTGCAAGAAAAAGATTTATTATATAAAGTGTGTTACAAAAATGACAATGGCAGAACCTTTATTATTAAAGAACTGTGTCTAAAAAACTGTATCTGAAATTTAAACAAACATTTCACGAAAGCTGTAATTTTGCGATGTTTAAGTTTTTGAAGGGGTATTAATAAAATACAAGCAATAAAATCTATCTTGCTATTTCAAAATTGTAACTAATTATTCTGATGACATAACGACCGGCAATTTAAGTTACGCTAAGTACGTTATGCAGGATGTAACAATGGCTTTTATTACATTTGTATATTTATAGGTTACACGAGACCAACTTTTGTTCAAACATTTAGCGACTACATTAAAGTGGTTTCTGATCATATCGTACGAGAACTTAGTATTCGTTCCAGGGGTGTTAACGTTGTATAATGCAAATAAAATATTTACAAACCATTCTGAAGTAGCAAAAAACGAATAAAATACACGCAAGAAATTGGTGTTGCATTTTTAATAGACTCGTCTCGCTTAATTAAAACATAGTTTGAAAATTATCCAAACTTGAACGTATCGATTTCTAAATTCCATAAAAAATGTTTTAATTAAGTGATAAAGTATAATTAAGAAGTTCTCGTTTTATAAGTTTTCCGCTTTTTCCAATAATCGATGTCTTCTCTTGATTCTATTGTAAAAGGTGTTTTATAGGTCACCCTTGATATTCTATCGAGGTTATTGAGGAAAATAAAGATGAATCTGTGCGGTTTAAATCGAATTTAAACTGAAATTTTTACATTTAAGTAATGGTTACATTTCCGAAGCCAAATTTATATTCCGTGTTCGCTATACGAAATGTCCATCATTGAATCGGGAGCACGATTTTCATTATTAAAGAGAAACCAATGTTAATGTCAATCAATTAGTGAACAAAAAATTCCTCTCAGTCTGAATTAAAATCATTTCAGTTTGAATTATTCATTTTAAATAAATAATGAACATTGTCGACGTTCGAGGAGGTTTTTGCTTTTAAATGGCGAGCTTTTAGAAAGCACTTCGATTGTTGATAATTTGCTAATGGTTTAATCTCAGTTTATTGATGCGTTAAAAGCAAAGTTTATCTTGTTTAATAGATACCCGAGGAAAGTTCAAATTATATATTAGTAATGTTTATTTGAATAAATAATTACAATACAATAATTACATTTATGCGTATGGAGTCTTATTGACTTGGCCCTTTGTCACAGTCGATGTTGATTTACATAATATATATCTTATAATATGCTTCGGTGTTGATTAATACATACATCCTAATCTTTTGGCTTCGAACACTTACCAAAATTCCATATTTAATCGATTGTTCAACGTAACTTGAACGCATTCAGTACGTGCGGAGCTCAAATTTTGTTTTTTATCGAACAGTGACATGTCCTATATACCTCTCAGTTAAATATTTACATCATTTATAGTGCACACTGTGGTACGCCACTCATGGAACCTCAATGTTTGGCTTGCATAAATTCGTTTCTCCTCCAGGGAGAAAATCAGTAGTTACCCCATTCGACAGGGAATTCATCAAAAAGAGAGAGTACCTAGAAAGGTTCGATAAGAAAAGAAATGGGTACTCTTCGGTCTTCATATTGGATATGACATTACACCTTGACCTGCATTATGGCTACCTTTATTCTGGCTAATCAATAGTGATCGTGACCCTTATACCTTTCAACAATACTACCTATCACGTTTACTGTTGCGGTTGAACGAAAAATGTGTAAACCTCAAGTCTCATATTGAAAATTCTATATCTATAGTTTGTAAGTAGGGATTACAATACCGGAAAAAATTTTGAATATCGGTTTTTGGTATTCAATCAAGTGAATCCCAGGATCCCGGTATTGATACCGGTTTTGACTTTTTTTACTGCTGAAACTATAAAATAAAGATAAAAAACGCATAGATTAGAAATTCAAAGTTCAAAATTCCAAATTCAAAGTATTGAAGTTATTCACAGATGTAAATATAAAATGTAAATTAAATAAATCCACATCAAATTCAAGAATTTCGTATTCAAAATAGAAATCTGAAGTAAAAAATTGAAATTCAAAATATTAATGGTAATGAATCCTAAATTATAATTTGAAAATTCAAATTTCAACATTCGAAACGCAAAATATTACTGCTACTTAAAGTTAAAAAGTTTAAATTAAATTCAAAATTGAAATTTGAAATAATAAACTCGCAATTATAATTTTGTAAATTCATAGTTCAAAAATCAAAACGTAATAAAGAAAAATTGGCAGTACCATTTGAAAAATCAAGTTACCGTTTATAGAAATTTTGTCAATTGACGTAGTAATTTCTCCGAACACAAGAAGATTTCAGATTTGACCGTCCGGTTTACGATACTACATTTCATGTTTTAGTAATATCGGCATCGTCACAGCTTTCTAAGCTTTGTGATCCCTGCGATATTCCATTTTTTGTCACATGCGGCCAAACGATTCGTTTTAAGTACTATGTGTGACATATAAAGTCGCGCTGGAATTGATCAAGGAATATACAGGGGTTTCCATTAATAAATGCAACTTTGATATAAATCATCCTGTATAAACTTTGCGATTCAAGTGAAAATATTTTAGATTTGTAGCCTTACCATGTCCCATGAACGAAATGTTCGTTAATAAATCCACAGTCTTCCATCCACACACTATTGACCCACCCTGTATACATACAATATTTTGCACTAGTTATAAATATCATTAATCCAAAATATTTTCTACTAAAATAAAATTAAATTAATACCGAAATCCGGTATTTACGTATGAATACCGGTTTTAAATACTGCATCAATTTCGTCCGGGATCCCGGTTTTCGAATTCCCGGAATTCCGGTATTGTAAGAAGCACAACCTGAAAGTAAAGCAAAACATTTCATTTTATAATTTATTATCTATCATAATGGGAATGTATTTAAAACAAAATAAAATCTAACCTCTGGAAATTATAACAGTCAGCATAACCGATATCCATCTACATAGGACACAACATTTAATTTTAAACACAATACACACATCAAATTAGCTTTGTTAATGAGTTTGTGGAAGTAGGTATAAATGAAAATAATTACATTAAACTTTCATATCAAATATTTATTTAAAGACCCCCAGTCTTTTTGATATTATTTGATATATGATTTATACATAATTCTAGATGTTTTACCATTACCATAATTAACTTTGCAAACTTTAAAACTAATATGGACAAATTATTATGAAACCCTCATCCCCTTGGATAAAAAGAACAATGAATGCTATACTTTCGAGAAATCTAATCTAACATTTCCGAATATTTTACGTGTTAATTCCAAAAGTAGATGACTTCCGCATTATACGCATCTATTCATCTTCCAGGGCTAAAATTTTTAAATTGTACGGTAACACTATAATTTCTGTTACCCAACAAATATAATTTTGACAGTTTCCAAATATACTACCTACTCCATTTTGTGTCTACTGCAACGACGTGATTTCATTTTGAACATGGAGCCTTAGTTTGTGATTATGTTGTAAGAGACGTTACTTTTGGTGAAAATTGATCGCCATTGATCAACCTCCCCCTTCAAAGTATTTCTCTTTACCATATATTGGACCCACTTCACACTACTTCAAGAACCTTTTCCAAAAATTAGATATTAACATTTCTTTTAACTCAAAATTTAACTTACACAGCTTGCTAGTCAATTCTAAAGATAAAATAGACCCGCTAGACAAATTATCAGGTGTCTACAAGCTCTTTTGTGGCACCTGTGACGCATTTTACATCGGACAAACTGGTAGGAAATTTCGGAAAAGAATCTCTGAACACCACACCTACTTCAAAACTAACAACTTGTACTCCAAATCTTCTTCGCTACTCACATCTTGGACTCCGACCATTCGTTCGACCCCAATCTTAATTTCCGCTTATTACACTTTTGTGACAAAGACATCAGGTTAAACCTTCTTGAGAACAGTTAGATACTAACCCACTACAATAGCAAATTTCTACAAATTTTAAAAGATCGGTCATGAAAAGCGCCTTTCAAAATCTTTTTAACCAAATTATTGAAGAGCATGAGAGGGTTTTCAAATTTAATTTTGATTAACTTCAAATGTAGTCTGCAGGTGAGCTTTATCCTTAATTTAGGATTTCGCAACTTTTTAATCGACGCACATTTGTAGTAATTTTTTTACTTGATTATGAATTAATTCTATGCCTACGTATTGTTCCAGCATACAGTCGACACTTACTCAAGTTTATGTTTATTTCGTCCACTTAACTTATCTGCAAAACTCTCCACCCACATTGCCAACTAAACTCTCGACCTCATGGGCGCCGGAAGTCCTAAATTTAGGGGGCGCACGATGAAATGTTCCACCAATTGGTATACCTACTCAATATCTTTAATAACATTTTAATTTCCACATAGACTCATGGCCTATTTTTAACTTGAACATGTTCACTTGTTTCTGATTAGAAAAAGGCAATGTCTTGTTTTTGAAATGAATAAAACATTCTTTATTTTTTTTAACAAAGAATCTATCTTTATCTTATAAAAAATGATTGACGCCATTTTAGCTTATACCGGAAGTGACGTCATCAAAGGTAATATCAGCATTTTCGTCCTTGGCCCGAATGCAATCAATTGGCGAAAACCGCATTTCGATCACTTTAATAGTTTCTGAGTTTAGAGCGTTGCAAGGAAATGTGTACGGACAGACTACAGACTACAAACTACAGACGACAGACGGACACTTTTTTTTTCATATTTTGAATCTACGTATTCAGATAATAATAATAATAATAATAACGTTTTATATTCAACAGAAAAAGAGATTCCATTTATAGAATAAATACATAACGTATTCGCTTATAACTAAACTAACTGTAATATATTGTAGTAATAATAATAATGTAACACAAAAATATTATAAAAGAAAAAAATAAAGAAAACTATGCTATACCACATAGACTGTAACTGAATTAATTAAAACTAAAGACAGCTAAATTTACGACTTCCAATAACGTTGAGTTATTTATGTCTATATCGTCGTTTTGTGTGCAGTGAGCGTTAAAATTACGTGAGATATTAAATGTAGGTGTTCTGGTTAGCATATTTGTTTTGGGCGTCGGGACATAAAACATAGTTCTGGATCTGGAAGAACGCTGTGGGACGTGGAAGCTAAGCATCGACAGAATGAGTGGGCAGTCTATATTATTGTGTAAGATCCAGATTCAGATACGCAAAGATATGCAAAAATTTGCATAGGTCAATATTTTATGTGGTGAAGGGATACCTTCTAATTACAATGAGTTTCAGAAAAAAAAAGGCTATATACAAACGGAATCCTGCTCACTTTGTGGAGAAGCAAAGTGTCAGAGACAATTTTTGAAGGGTGGCAGTGAAACTTGTATAGTAGACGAATAGGCTCAGGAAATAATTATTGAGTTCCTCCAGACTTTAATCTTATTGCAACTCATGCTCAATATCATCACTCTTGTCAGCAGATATTATACAGGGCACCAGTGGTTGAGTTGAAACGAGGATGCGGACTACTTACTCTCATTAATAAAGCCATGGAGGATTAACATATGATGTCTTCTCTTGGATTTTTGTCTACGTACACTAAGGAACAATTTCTTGAAACCGCCGCCATCCCTACTAACCCTAGACGTGATGGTATTTGACAATGCTCACTTCGATAGCAATACTATACGTGGCAACAGAACGTTTCACTCCTTGGGAGAATAGTTTGTGTGGATCCATACAATGCCGCGCAGCAATCGGGAATTGTCCAATTCTCCCAAAGGATGAGTGCAACCGAACTAGTGACAATAGCTGGTCCCATTCAGAGGATTAGTTGCTGTAAAAATGGCAATGCTGTACCGCTGGTGCTCATTAAAACAATCTCTTGCAAATGCTGCACTGTTCCAGCTTGTGCAAATATTGTGTTGAATAGTCCTACGAAAACAGACCAGAAATTGTGATCCACCAGGATCTTTGCTGAATTCGCTCAAAATGAACACATCGCCGATAAAACCTCTCAGCGTTTTCATCCAAAATGAAACGACAAATGATCAAACGTCGCTTGATATTGGTGGTAAAAAAACTTCTTGGGACATGCAATTTAAAGGGAACCCGACACCTAAGGGTAAAAGGGTGTTGATTTTATACAAACATACAATAATTTACAAAAATCAGGTTTCCATAGACTTTAATCCAAAGTGTCGGAAACGTGACAATTTTGCTGGAATTACGATTTTACTCCTTCTTTGCTGTTCTGTACCTGCTTTCCTATTTATCGTGAAAACAAAGTAATTAGTGTTTTTTGTAGGAAATTTTATCCTCTTCAAGAATCATTATTGGAAAAATTTGATTACGATGCACCGTTTAGGAGTTACAAGCGAATAAACGGGATAAAGTGCCGTTTTTCGTTGTTTTTTTAAGACTGCGGAAAACGCAGAGTGGTGTGGATGACGAAAACTTGAATTTTTCATTCCCTAATTATCCCTAACAACATATAAAAAAATTAGAACTACCTGATTTAATGTAGGGTTGAATGAAATGTTGAATCTCTTTACCGCTCTAGCGACTGGACTATAAAAGGATACCTAGAAACGGAAACGATACCTGCATTTGTTTGTCCACGGATAAATATCCTTAAATATTATAGAGAAGAATCTTCTCGTGTAAAACATGAGTCGAATCATTATAATTATTTATAATATAAATCCCATTTGAGGAAACGTTACCGTAGGCGTAATCTATAATAGTTTAAAGGATTACATCCTATATGGTCCGGGAGCCGGCCACCTTTTTTGCAATGAATTCATATACTTTTTATACTTCGTGAGCGGCTTTATTTTAACGAGAGGCCAAACTTTTTCCTTTTCGAAAATTTTCGCAAATGGGTCCTACGGGGTGCGCAGGAGTAAAACACGTTGATGTGGTAATTACAAAAAATTGATTAATGATTTTGTAAGTAATTCAAAATAACATTTGTCCTATAACAAAAATGAGTCCATCAAGAGTATCCCCATCTGAAGACATGTAGGTAATAGTACATTAACAAAAATAATGAATATCGAGCTGATTTTTTTTCTGTAGCTTAGTAAATATTTACATAATTCAATGCCCACTTTGTCCCACAAATTAATTGGGCCGTTTTCCCATGATATTCACCCATTTTTTGTCAGTTCCAAATCAACGTGTTTTTCTTCTGTACACCCCCGTAGGACCCATTTGCGAACATTTTCGCAGAGGAAAAAGTTTACCGTCTCGTTACAATAAACCCGCTCACGAAGTATAAAAACTAAAAAGTATATTAATTGATTGCAAAAAAGGTGGCCGGCTTCCGGACTAATACATATGGTTCTTAAAAAAATAAATGACTGTATACAAATTTAAAATATTTAATTATCTAGCTAGACACATCTTAACTAATGATTATTCCGGATATTTCCGAAAAGTGAAAACTATTATGAAGTTGACGTGAGATTTCTATTCTTCTTGTGTTCTCAATTTACAAAGTGAGACGTGGTATTGTGTCTACTTGCCAACAGTTGATCCTTCTAAAAATTCACACCTCATTGTTATGCATTAACAAGCTAGAAAATAGGGTGTAATATGACATTTATCCACGCCTGTACGTCAACGAGATTCTTTGAAAGGTTTGTAACTCAAAGCTAGCTAACGTTTCGAGTTGAAAAGAGATGTACTAAGACTTAACGTAAAGGATCCAATTCGGATCACATAAATCCTGCCTAGAACAAAACGAAAGTTTGTGTAAAAGCCTTTTTCGATATAAGTAATGTTGAAATGATGACGTTTGCAATTTCTTTTTCAAAACCTTTTACATTTACAAGGTAAACTAAAAGCATTTTGAAATTCATTTTATCAACGCATCTTCTACTTAAAATAAGTACAGCAGAATGCATGTCTAAACATACCAACAGACTCTTCTTCACAGATATAAATATACCGATATTTCTAGATACCACAGGGGTGTCAACCTAACATAGCATTTCTTGGGTAGAGTTCAAGTTAATTTTACTTTCAAGGTTATTACAACAATCGTGCATCATTATTTATTGTCAAAGATTCGTCTCATAACATTCATAACACAATCGCATAATTACTTAGAAATAATTTGGGAAAAGATTTAATGGTGTATAATATGACACTTTCAGTTTACTTATGTTTTAAAATGCCTGTAAAGTTCAAAGACGCCTGCGGTAGAATTATTTATATCTCACTGTCACGATCGTGCACTTGGCATCTTTAATATCGTTTAAAAATTCACTTAGCATACCTACAACGATGCATTTCTCTATGAACAAATATAGTGACTAACGGAAATGTGTATAATACAATTCCTTGTAAGTCTATGAAATTTAGACATCCCTGACACGAATGTAAATCTCGATAGTTTCCGTCGTCATCTGAAGAGTAATTGGGGTTTCCTAAATAAAATAAAACCTTACCGTATAAACCCATTTTCTTAATAAATATTGTATGAGAGGTTACTACGTGACATATACGGGCATACATTTTAAATTTTTTCTTGCGCATAGGTATTTGGTATTGTGATTTTTATGTGCGCTTACCAAATGAAGTACATAGTTGTAATATTTATATTATATATATTAAAAACTGAATCCTTACGACGAAGGTAAAGGTTGCCCATTATTACAATACGTGATTGTAGGAAACCGCACGACAATATATCTAAATTTATTTGTAAGAAAAGCTTTCTAAATTTCAATTTATAAAAAGGAAAATAAAACAAACTATTCCTTCAAATAGGTTTCTTCTAACAAGAGGTTTATAACGGATTCACCTTTTTTATACATTCGTCTATTTGTAGCTTTATTCGCCTTAATCTGATTTTAAACATTTTAAAGTCAGCGCAAAGTGAAAAAAATTGGTAATAAATTAAAGAAGAAAAAAATTGATAGGAACTTAAAAATAATAATAATAATAACAATAAAATTTGGTAGGAGGCACCCTTACACTCTGTAATATATTTTAAATTGCACACAATTTCTATTTCCGCCCAATTTAATTGGAGAATGAAGCTTCATAAGTTTATTTTCCATATAATAACATTTTGGATATCCTGGAAGTGTACGTATTATTTGAAATGGTCCCGTTAAATTATAGTTAAGGGGGACAAGTAAGTGGGTGAGAAGTTTGATTCTACTTGAGGCGTTTAGATATTGTGAATAAGCCAACCTTACAATACAATACAATACAATACAATACGTCTTTATTAGTATTAATAAATTACAATTGTGACGAATTACAATTGTGATGATGTTTAGGCAATATATCAGGCGAAGTTTAGCCTAAGGCTATTCTTACACTTAACCTAATACAGCAGAGTCTAAGATGTTAGTGTTTATTTCCTAAATAGAAATATATATAAAAAAATAATGAAATGAAGAGTAACCTACCTAAATGTATGCAAGTTTTATAATTATTATTAGAGTTATACTCGAAAACAGGTTAGAGATTGATATTTACAGAAAACCTACTACTACCGACCATGTTATTCCCTTAGGTCCTTCCACCATTTATCCCATAAATTAGCTGCCTTCAGGGCTTATATCAACAGACTCCACAATTTACCTTTAAGTCCTCACAATTACACTAAAGAATTTAACCTCATTCTAGAAATTGCTGCTCGGAACGGTTACACCAAACCCATGATTCTCAAACTTTACTACAACTTTACTCGTAAATTTAATCAACATTATCACACTTCTTTGCTACCCATTACTGATCAGGACTCCCAGATTTACCACCCCTTACCCTTTATTGGCTCTCCTTCCTATTCCTTCAAAAAGATTTTTAAACTATAGGTATGACATCAACATCTCTTTCTCCTCCAAACAAAATCTGAAGAATGTCCTGGTTCACACTAAAGATAAAATAGAGAGCTTGGACAAATCAGGGGTTTATAAATTGATTTGTGGTTCTTGCGGGTCCTTTTACATTGCCCAAACGGGGAGAAAGTTCAAATATAGGTTCTCGGAACACCTCTCTTGTATTAATAATAACAATATTGATAACAAATCATCATTTACGAATCACATTCTTGATTCTGGACACACTTTTGATTCACGTATTAATTTTGAAATACTCCAATATTGCAATAAAGGCATTAAGCTCGACCTTCTTCAGACCAAAGAGATTATTGAGAACTTTAACCATTCCCCTGGTCATCACTTAACGAACTCCTCAATATCAATAAAAATTTGCTTTTCCTTTAATTTTATTTAAATTTGGGCGGCCGTCTGGCAGGTTTCCCCCGTACTTTATTCTTTGTTACAGTTTGCCCACTACTTGTTTTCTACCGGTCGTCTCGACCTTCATTATTCAATTCAATTTCTGGTGTCCGTCGATATTTTATTTTAACATGTTGTGCGTCTTTATTATACTTATTTTCAGTCGTTGGCTGTTGTTATATCATTCTTAAATTTTTAAATCTTTATATTTTTCATTTACGTAAGTATTTGCCCGGTTTATAGTTTAACCTAACCTTACCTTTTCAGCATGGCTTTTCCCACTTTTACCTTTTTTACATTTGGGGCCCTTTGTTGGCTTGTAAGTTGGTCTTGGTTTTTGTGTTGTTTTACATTTCGTTTTTCAGTCTGAAACTGCCTAATGGCCTTTAAGTAATTTAACCTTATCGCACGTCATTCGCCTCCATCACCCATTCAAGTTTCAACCATACATCACAATCAAAATCATTAGTAAGTATTCTATAACTGACTATAAGTTTATGCTTAATTATCATTGTTTTAGCCTGATGAAGCCAATTTGTAATTGGCGAAACATGTCGTAATTTAAAGTTAAATTTTATAAGTAATTTTATCTCAAGTCTAATAACACTTATTAACTTCACATTTTTCATTATTCAATCGTGCTACATTTTCAAGCTCTATATCTTCAATTAGGCTTGATTCCCCTCCTGTTAATCAACTTTTAATTCAACGTCACTTTTTTAGTCAATGAAAGTGGGCCATTTATCTCACAACTAATCTAATATTAATAATAGTAAAAAGTTAATTTATTTTTTGTAAAAACAAGAATTAAGTTAATATAAGAAAGAAAACTATAAACGAAGTTTCACCTTTTAATACTCTTACCAAGAAGGATACTCTTTGCTCTTACCAAAATTCTTCCAGATCATGAATATTCCTTTGCTCACATCCTTAACAATTTTATTTTTGGATTACAGTTCAGTGCCATTCTTAATTTGTAGGAATGCGTAATCACGTGTGAATGATATTTTTTACCGTCCGGTACTCCTCATATTTGGACTGCCTTTCTTCTCTATATTTTGGTGCTCTATTATATACGTTCATCGTCGAAGAAAGTAGGATCAAATTCTTTGACCTTTTTCCTTCTCCAAGCGTAACACTAACCATCCACTCTAAATTTCATTCTTTGTCCTTTGATCAAACTTTTCATACAACTTTGGATATATGACAGAACTGTGTAAAAAAGAGCTCAATTAAAATTCAAGGGTCGATATATCGGATTGCAAGTTTCAAATAATAATCTGAAAATGGAAAACTATATATCTAAAGCATTTGATCAAATTGATTTTCATTTACTGTTAAATAAACTAAAAAACATAGGTTTTTCAGATACATTACTTCAATTATTTGCATCATATTTATTTCATAGGGAATCACGTGTCGAATACAAAGGAGTTGTTTCATCTACATTCATTCCTACGTCAGGAGTCCCACAAGGGTCAAATTTAGGACCCTTGCTATTTCTAATCTTCATTAATGATCTATCAACTGCTTTAAAATGTCAAAATTTATTGTTTGCTGATGATTTGAAAATATTTACCCAAATTAGAACTATTGATGACTGCTATAAATTACAACAGAATATTAATATAGTAAACACCTGGTGCAAAGATAATCGTCTACATATTAATATAAAGAAATGCTCTATTATGACATACACAAGAACGCATAATTCAATACACTATAACTATTCTATTGACGAACAAACTTTAATCCGTACGTATAATGTTAAAGATCTTGGTATATACTTTGATAGTAAACTATCATTTATTGATCATATAACGTATATTACATCAAGGGCTAATAAAACCTATGGTTTTATTTACAGGAACTGTAGGGATTTTACCGAGACCCATTGTTTAATTGTATAATACTGTGCTTTTGTACGTAGTGTATTGGAATATGGATCACTAATTTGGTATCCTGTATACAATACTCATCTTAATTATCTGGAATCAATTCAAAAAAGGTTTTTGAAATATTTAACATATCTATCCTCAGGACTTTATCCGCAACATGATTTTCAATATTCTACAGCTCTTATTAATTATAACTTGATTTCACTAAAGACTAGAAGAATTATAATGAGTACTAAATTCTTGTTCAATTTAATAAGAAACAAAATTAATTGTCCACAATTATTAGAAAAAATAAACATCAATGTACCCCAAAGATATTCCCGAAAATCTTTATTCTTTTATACAATGTTCTCAAGAACAAACATATTAAAAAAGAGTCCTTTAAATATTATTTATAATAATTTTAATACACTATGTGCTGATTGTGATATTACAACAGATAAATGGTCACGAATTTTGGAAACAATTAAAAATAAATGTGAAATTATTTAAATTACATTTGAAACAATTTTAATGTACCTATATTATGTATTTCATTGTACATGTTTTTCTAGTTTGGGCGTGTCCCGTTTGAAATAAATAAATAAATAAATAAATAACTATTCAAAACTGTCAAACAAAATTGTTTAAAAAAATACATTACCTTATATTTAATTAATTCGTTGTATTATTGTGCTTCGGTTCTTATCGATACTCAGGCCAAGCCTGGTTAACTAACCATACAAAATAAATTTGAAGTTGCTGTAAAAAATTTTGAAATAGTATTAAGTATGTTTGCTGTGTTGTTGTTTAATTATTATTATTATTATCCTTACAACTTTTGGATTCAGAGTTGGATGTACATTTTTGATTGATATCGAAAGCTCCACAAATTGGAAGAAGCAAATTTTATTTTCACGTTCTTGGCGCAAGAGAGTTCATTGGGGCCTCTTTTTCCTACGAGGTAAATTCAGGAAAAGTGCTTGCCTATTAATTCGGTGCGTTGCTGCGGATAAGCGCATGCATTACTCCATTTTTTGACAATCTTGTATGCATTCGGGTATGAAGTTAAGGGAAACATACGTAAAATAGATTAAACTCTTCTTTGGAAAAGAGCTATCACATTGAGCAATAAATAACATGTAGGTCGAAAGTATGTTTTCGAATTGTTGGTAAAATTCTAGGGAGCAGGATTCATTTACTTTATAAACTTAATGAAGACGACTTTCACCGTCGGCGTCGTTTGCAATTCTGTGAAAAGCGACGAATAATAAAATTTTTCTGTTGACTCTTTTTCAAATAATTGTTCTTATTTTAGTAAATGGTACGGTAAATCATCATAGATCCGCCATTGGACAGATATATTTTGTAATGCCCATACCCAATAACCAGAAATGCAAAATATTAGAGCAGAAATTTTGCATCATCTGTTCGGAATTTGAATCGAACTTGCAAATTATGTATTTGCTACATTTCACGTTACATCAATTATGTGTAAAATACAAACTAATCAAACAACGAAAATGGAACAACTAGATATTAGATGTTCATAATTTTAATCAAAGCTGGAACGTAATGAACGTATATTACGTACATTGTAATTGTCAGCAACGTTGTATCCATTTGTTTATCGATTGTGTCAAATTCATTTAACATTTAATATAACTTTATATTAAAAATTGCAATATTGAGTACAAATATGTACATTGCACCCCTATATAATAATATAATATCTAATTAATTCCACACAACTCAGTTTTATTTATTAAAATCTTTAAAATGTCAATCAATATTCTCATTAAATAAATAGATACTTACTTTTTTTAATCATAGTTTTTCAGTGAATTTTTCATTTCATTACTTTTCTGAGATTGCATTTCTGTGCGCAGCATTCTAATCATGTTATTGCAAAAAATAGCTGCGGAATCTACATAAACTATTTATTATCTATACAATTTTGAGCTTACGACTTATTTATAAACAGGTGTACTTCGTATATTATTAATATGTAAATCGCTACAGCAGTGGACTGTGTTTGAAACTCGAAAATAATACACAGATCTCTTTATCCACCACAAGAAAATAATGAATTAGTAGGTAGTTTCCATCTCCAGTGATCTTAAATTTGACAGACAACATACAGCCTGTTTCAGAGTAAGCGCCTTATTTTTTTAGCCACACTATGGGTACTACTTTCAAAATATTTGGCAGTAATATATTTTAGGACATTTTCTACACGATGGTGATATCAGATTTGTAACTGAACGAATTATTTCAAAATGGCGACTTTCAATTTTTTTTTAAATGGAATGCCATCATTTTTTTTTATTATTGGGATCCTAAAAACATTCATTTTACGATAGTATTTCGTTTTTCTTAAAAATTCATTTAATTTTTAATTAGATATCATTTAATTTTTAATTAGAAAAAAATTGAAAATTTCAAAATTATTTCTTAACCTTTTTTGTACATGTATGTCCAAGTATCTAAGATATATAGATAATATCACAAAAATATATAATCCAGTACAAACGACGAAAAAAATTCAGAATGTAGAAAGAGAATTTATTAGACTTTTAAAAATGGATCCGTAATGTGGAATACCTACGCCCCTAAAGTGAAATATCGTTATTTTTCAGTCTTTCATATCCTCTTCAGCCCACTTATGCTCTTGAATGCTTTTTAACGGCATTTTTTTCTGAAACAATGAATTTTAAAAATAGTTTCGTAATGTGGAATATCATTTAATTTTTAATTAGAAAAAAATTAATAATTTCAAAATTATTTCTTAACTTTTTTTGTACATGTATGTCCAACTATCTAAGATAATATCACAAAAATCCAGTACAAGCGACAAAAAAAATTCAGAATGTAAAAAAAGAATTTATTAGATTTTTAAAAATGGATCCGTAATGTGGAATACCTACGCCCCTACACTCTACAGTGAAATATCGTTATTTTTCAGTCTTTCATTTCTTCTTCAGTCCACTTGTGCTCTTGAATGCTTTTTAACGGCATTTTTTCTGAAACAATGAATTTTAAAAATAGTTCCGTAATGTGGAATATTTCACATTCAGGTCTTCTTTGGCTATTCCACAATAGGAGACTTTTATTTTTTTATTTCAGATCAACATGGATACTTGAAACTAAAATGGTTACTGGTTTTAAACATTCACCATATTTAAACCTCCCTACTGTCTACTTTAACCCTACAAAATAACTTACGTTCAATACTACAAACAACGAGGATACATGTTTAAGATACTTTGTTAGAATAGCAAGGGTGGAAGGGGCACCCCGCACGATTTAAAGAAGAAGTTAACCCTCGGCTGTAGAAGCGACAACAACTATTTTTGCTTTTACGCGTTAAGTTAGTTATGTAGAATAAGATTTCAATAAACAAGTTTTTTCGTGTTAATGAGTCTATTTCATTAAACATATGGTCCTTCGAGCCGGATACTAATTATCGCGAGTGTCGCTAAACTTTGTGCATAATTAATCCCGCTAATAATTCCGCTAAAACGTTCACGTTCACCGATAAGTGCTCGCGAATTATACGCTCAAAGTTCGTACGAGCTCCACGGTGAGATTCCGCTTCAACGTGAACAACAAACACGCGCTAACTCGCTCATTGATTCATTAATCAATCAATATTCGCTCAACGCTGAATTCGCTACAAGATTGGAATTCCCAGAAAGAACAGGGGTGCAAGTATAAGGACAATAAAGCGTATTTTTACCGTTACCGTTTACCTGCTCAGCAACTTTAGAACATTTCAACTGGTGAGTCACCAACTCTTATTCTAGTTTTCCTTTGTTGTCAAATAACCTGTACCTCAACCTTCCGCTTTAAAAAGGGGTTTCTATTATAGTATTTAATTGTGATAAAAAATGACTGAGGCTGAAGTAAAAAATCTTATCAATAAAAGAGGCCAAATAAAGGCACAACTTACTAGATTTAATACTTTCATGAACACTTCGACCAATCAAAGCAACATCCTCCAAATGCAAACCCGCCTCGAAAAGGTAGAATTGGCATGGGAAGAATTTGATACCGTGCAAACTCAATTAGAGAATTTACTCGACGACGATTCTTCACAGGAATCGGAAAGGGCGGCCTTTGAGGAAGTGTACTTTGAGAATGTGGTTAATGCTAAACAATTTATTGCAAACTTAAAACAGGATTCAAATTTGACTCCTTCCTCTAACTTAGGTAACAGTGACGCTCACACAATTAATAATGTAAAGCTACCTACATTAAATTTACCTACGTTCACGGGTAATTATGAAGAGTACATGTTTTTCTTTGACACATTCAACTCGTTAATTCACCAAAATAACACGTTAAGTAACATTCAAAAATTTCACTATCTAAGATCGTCCTTGAAGGGAGAAGCATCAAAGGTTATACAATCGCTTGAAGTTTCCGCGTCAAATTATATCGTCGCGTGGGATCTTCTTAAAGAACGCTACGAAAATCGTCGATTAATTATTCATAATCACATAAAGGCGCTTTTTGAATATAATCCAATAGGAAAGGAATCACCCGTAACCTTGCGTCAACTATTAGATCATTTCGTAAAACATTTGCGTGCATTAGGGGTCTTAAACCAACCAGTCGCTCAGTGGGATACGCCCTTATTATATTTGGTCTCAACTAAGTTAGATGCGGTAACCAAACGCGAGTGGGAATCCTCCGTTATAGGAAACGACGCTCCGACATGGAATGCCTTTATAAAATTCCTAACAAATAGGTGTCAGTTGTTAGAAACGCTAAACACTAATAATTCCGGGAATACTAATTCGTCTTCCTCAAACAGTAATAAAAAACCACACCATAAACGGAACGATCGCGGAACAGCGCTTGTGTCTACCGCTGGACCAACGTGCGAATTTTGCAAATCAGCTCACACAATTTACAAATGTCAACAATTTTTGAAACTGTCAGTAAAAAAGAGAGCTGAAGAGGTACACAAATTAAAGCTGTGTTCCAATTGCCTGCGAAGACACGAAGAAAATGGGCAATGCAAGACTAGCCTATGCAGGGTGTGTAATAAAGGTCACAATACGTTGTTGCATACCGAATCTAACACCGTTGTCGAACAACCATCCTCTAATATGGCGACGAACGGCGCTTTCAAGTTCGATCGACAGGTACTATTATCAACCGCGATCGTATACGCATATGATTTAAATGGAGCAGCTCACGAATGTCGAGTTCTGCTAGACAGTGGCTCTCAATTGCATTTTATTACTACTCGGTTTGCTCAAATGCTGGATCTAAAAACCAGCAAACTGAATGTACCTGTTACAGGGGTCAATCAGACGCTTATCAATGTAAACTTCCAAACACAAGTAAAACTAAAATCCAAATTTAACAATTTTACGTCAACATTAAATTGCCTAATTCTACCAGAAATCACTGGAACATTGCCAGACGTTCGCTTAGACATAAAGGGGATGAATATACCAAACCATGTCAATCTTGCTGATCCTACGTTTCACTTACCTGGTAAAATAGACATGTTAATAGGAAATGAATTATTCTGGGACCTGCTTTGCGAGGAACAGTTGCATTGCGGATCACAGCAACCGCTGTTACGTAACACTGTTTTTGGTTGGATTGCTGGCGGATCTATAAAACAGCCACCCAAGCCAACTAAACCCAAGGTGTGCAATCTAAGCATAGAGTACCGCATCGAAATACAGCTAAAACAAGAGGTTACCAACATACTAAGCACCGCGGGATTCGAACTTAGAAAGTTTTCTTCAAATGATCCGCGCATTTTAGATAGTTTGTCAACCATGCAAGAGAGTGAAGCTGTCTTCTCCATTACCAGAACGGATGAAATCAAAACACTTGGATTGCAATGGAATACAAAATTAGATGCACTTCAGTATACTGAGTCAGTACAACCAGAGCAATCGCGAATAACAAAAAGGAAAATCCTTTCCATAATAGCACAATTGTACGATCCACTGGGTTTGCTTGGTCCTATAATAATTAAAGCTAAGATATTGTTACAAAAACTATGGCAACTTCAACTTGATTGGGATGCATCCATTCCTTCAACGCTCTGTACGGAATGGAGAGAACTGCAGTCAGAACTGCCGGCGATCAGATATCTTCAAATACCAAGGAATGTTGTAGGCAGCAACGCTAGCCACATTCAACTTCATGGATTCTGCGATGCCTCCGAAGTCGCTTATGGAGCCGCTATCTACCTGCGATCAAGAAATGATGATGGTACTCATCAAGGACACTTGTTATGCGCCAAATCTCGAGTCGCCCCCCTGCGTACCATGTCATTACCTCGCTTAGAATTATGTGGCGCTCTATTATTGGCGCAATTGATGTCAAAGACGCAACAAATTTTAACTGTAAATATTGATAACATATTTTATTGGTGTGATTCGACAATTGCATTAGCATGGATAGGCGCACCCCCCCATCATTGGCAAACCTTTGTTGGAAATCGGGTTGCTGCAATACAAGAACTAACCAAGTCAACATCTTGGCGTCACGTGCGGTCAGAAGCTAACCCAGCAGACGCGATCTCTCGTGGAATAACTCCTAATCAACTTGAACACCACAAGCTATGGTGGAATGGTCCTAACTGGTTATGTCAAGAAGAACACCATTGGCCTGTGCTGCATAAGCCTGAAGTCAATGATATGCCAGAAAAACGAAAAATCATCTGTACCATGACGCGTTCTCCGCATGCCAATGATGACATATTCAGCTATTATTCGTCCTTTATAAAACTACAGCGTGTTGTTGCTTATCTGCTTCGATTCAAGCACAACGTGTCAGTACCTCGTAAGGAGCGAAGAACAACAATGCTAAATAATCAAGAGCTTCAAGCGTCTGTGCGCTGTTTAGTGAAGCTTGCTCAAGCTCAAGAATTTGGTAGAGACATTGTAGCCCTGCAGTCAGATCAGAAGTTACCAAGATCTAGCAAATTACTAACGCTTAATCCGTTCTTAGACAAACACGGAATTGTCAGGGTGGGCGGCAGGTTAACAAATGCCGACCTCGCGTACACCCATAAACATCCAGCCGTGTTACCACAAAAACACCCGCTTACTAAATTACTTATTTTGCACGAACACGCCTATTTACTGCATGCAGGTCAACAAGCAGTCCTTGCATCTCTCAGAAGGCAATTTTGGCCATTATGCGCTCGATCGGTTGTTAAAAAAACGCTACGTACGTGCGTTAAATGTTTTCGTGTGAATCCGCGTCCTTGCGAAAATCTAATGGGAAATTTGCCTAGGGATCGAACTACGCCGTCGCGACCCTTCCAAAAATGTGGTGTGGACTACGCAGGTCCATTCTTCCTCAAGGCAGGAAGGTCTCGAGCGCAAAACCTTGTAAAGGCTTACTTGTGTATATTTGTTTGCTTCTCCACCAAGGCGGTCCATTTAGAGATCGTGAGTGACTTAACCACTGAATGTTTTCTAAACGCGTTGAAACGATTTATGTCCCGTCGTGGAAAATGTTCAGACATATATTCTGACAATGCCACCACATTTGTTGGGGCAAATAATAAGTTAAATGAAGTGAAAAATTTCCTGGTTGATCAATCTCAACAAACCAAAATTTCAGAATTTTTAAGCAAAGATTCCATAAATTGGCACTTTGTACCCTCAAGGGCCCCCCACTTCGGTGGACTATGGGAAGCTGCTGTCAAAACGGCCAAGAGTCATCTCAAAAGGGTAATTGGGAATGCTGCTTTGACGTTTGAAGGTTTTTCTACTGTAATCATTCAAATAGAAGCCTGCATGAACTCCCGTCCAATCAGTCCTCTCTCTGAAGATCCTAATGATCTTTCTCCACTCACACCTGGACACTTCCTTATTGGTGACTCGCTGGTAGCATTACCAGATGACAGCTTAGAAGACTTACCTCCAGCTAGATTGTCCCACTATCAACGGTTGCAGCAAATGGTACAACACTTTTGGACCAGGTGGCACAAAGAATATCTTCACAATCTCCAGCAACGTCACAAATGGCACCAAAGGTCAGGCTCCTTGCTCAAACCTTGAGCTTTAGTAGTTATTCGAGAAGACAACTCACCGCCACTCAAATGGAACATGGGTCGAATTGTGAAACTATATCCCGGTAAAGATAATGTGTGCCGTGTAGTGGACGTACAAACACGTCAAGGTGTACTCAAACGACCAGTGGCTAAATTGTGCTTGTTACCGGTAGAATAAGTGTTTTAGGTCGGCATTACGTTTAGTATGTACCTAGGTTATGTTATGTAATTATTTCACTGTTATGTTTAGTGTTGTAAGCTCACAGCTTTCAAGGTGGGCGGCATGTTTAAGATACTTTGTTAGAATAGCAAGGGTGGAAGGGGCACCCCGCACGATTTAAAGAAGAAGTTAACCCTCGGCTGTAGAAGCGACAACAACTATTTTTGCTTTTACGCGTTAAGTTAGTTATGTAGAATAAGATTTCAATAAACAAGTTTTTTCGTGTTAATGAGTCTATTTCATTAAACATATGGTCCTTTACAACATTTTTTTGTCACCATGTGGAAAAAAGTCGAGTGTGACTGAAATTGGGTTTACTTCGGTGTCACTGAACAACTGACGCCATTCGTGTCTCAGTGGCCAATGTACGAAAACTATTTACGAGGGGAGTTTGATGCTCTGACTAGTAAGTAGATAGCACATATAGTGCGGCGTTTAATAGAATATTTAACATTAAGAACCTGTTCCACATAAGGCGACTTTACTCTACGCATGTGTGGCTAAAAAAAATAAGGCGCTTACTCTGAACCAGGCTGTAGTTGCCAGATTTGAAGAAATTAATAGACCTGTTCTAACAATCATATAGAACGAATGATAAGAAATTTGCCAGTAGGGTGAGTAGGGTATTAGAATCTTGTGAAACTTACTCAATGCTTAGGTAAAAGGGTTGGCTTGAGACGTTGCAATAAATCTAATCACACTGGAATTACTGTTCATTCATACTCGAGTACATCTACAATCCAATTTAAGTATATTACTTTAAAAAAATATCTCAGATACGTTTTACAACTTGAGTACAATAACCTATAAAGGAAAATTTCCAAAGGGAAAGGTGTGAGCAATATCGAAATTAGATTAAACCCCTAGACGCAGTACTCTACGACGATATTACATTACAAATTTGCGTGTTATATGTATATAAAATGAATTTTGTGTATGCCTTTTAGAACTTTTAGCAGTAACGGAAATGTTTTAGTGGGAAAAAGCAATTTCAGGTTTCTAGAGAAGAAAGAAAATTCCGTACAGACCCCTAACTGATGTTACTTTTATCTCCTTTTAGTTTAAGTAAAATATAACTTTGCAATTACTACATTAGTTAGGTGTGGTTTCATTCATCAACGATATACGAGTAAGTTGTGCTTAATGCTATTTGCAGTCAATGGGGAACAATACGAAATCTCAGAAATCAATGTAGTACACATTATCATACGAAGATTTCAAAAAAAGTTTTGCCGTGAAAAATTTTACGGCGATCAGAATAGTAGTTTGTCCGTAATTAAATTATTAAGTTGCCCTAAAATTGGCGAGAGCCGATCACATGCCGAACGTTTCCGAGTTTCCCGATGGCACAGTGACGTCACAACCCATACAGGACCTGTTGATTCTGGCTTACGGAGTTGTTTTTTTACGATTTTCAACTGTTTTCACGGAATATAAACACTAGGCGAGTGGTTTTTTTAATTACATAATTTGTTGGTGAATTGAAAACAAAAGGACACTTGAATATCTTGCACACAAAACTATTTCTGTGGCCATATATAAGTGGTCGATTTGCAGACCGGATCAACGCCGCCGGTTAATACAAAATCATTATTAATTATTTCTTGTGTTTATCATCATCATATGTATTCGGTTTTATCACTTTAAGAACATAAGTCGGTATGCCTAAAAATTAGAAAAAGAAGTTCACCGATTTCTTAATGCTGTTTTATCACAGAATGTAGATGCTGTTTACTAGGTCAGGATAAGGAAAGAAAAGTTGTTTTGCACTTCAACAAAACAATTCTTGTGTTTGGTATACCTCGGAACTGGAAATTTGCAGATAATTTGCTTAATATCAAACCTTATAAATGCCACAAACCACGTTCTTACTCGTTTTTATTGTTTGAAGGGTATAAGACGATAAATACGATAACACAGTCAATAATTATATTTTATGACCACTTTCTTCTACAACGTAAGTACAAGAAATAAAAAACACACGGTGTAATGAGAAACGTAGTAAACAAACCGACGCAATGTTTACGTTTAGCTACGCCGGTCCCAGAACCTCGAGAAATTTATAAAAGTTCCCCAATGGTATTTTGGGAGACATATTTTAATCGTAGTTTAGAGCGTTAATTACTTTATTACGTTATCAAACAATAATTATGTTACTAAGATGTTCCACTGGACATTATGATGAGCAAGAAAGGTTAGGACGGGTGTCTCCCGGTCACGATTTCTCACTACCCAAAGAAATATACTTGACATTAAATAACATCCTTTAAAACCAATAATATAATTGTTTATAAAATGGTAAAATACAACGAAAAACTACATAAATACAAGATAAAAACGACTAAAAACACTAGTCTCCATATGCTCCGTACATTGCCGTGTGGGACGTGACGTCACAGAACCTTAGGGCATCGTCGGAAACGTTCGGGCTGTGCTCGGGTCCAGCTGATAACGAAGCGACTTTAAAGCGCTATTGTTAAGGAACGGCTGGTCGTAGACGACTATTTCTTGGGGGGAAATGATTCATTATGATTCCTCTATGAGAAAAAATGGTTTCCAAAAAATCGTATTTTTCCCCATTTGAGAATACGAAAAAGTCAATAAAAGTATAGAGTTTTATTTTCTGCAATATATTTGCAGGTATTGTCAATTGAAAAAGGTGGGGAACCTTTGAAAAGGTTATTAATCACGATTAGAACAAGAATTCCTTCTTTCATTGGAAGTGCGGATGTGCCTGATGCACTAGTTCGAAAGGGATTGCGTTCTTACCTTGTTGTGCGAAAAAGGGGAAAAAGGGGCAAACTGTCGAAAATTTTGGCAGTAAGAGGGAATTGGACGTGCTTGGGCGCGTTGGATTCGTCATGAAATGTAGAAAAAATGCGACATTCAATAATTTTGTAGAGGGGCTAAATTGCATTTTTATAGGCGAAAAATGCATTTTTTCGGATGCATTTTTTTAGATCCAAAGAAAAAAAATCTTAATTCGGTTATATGTAAGTAAAAGCCGCCAAATTGCGTTACTCGGGGGTTTTCGGGGTCGCTGATCATGAATCTGATGTTAAAAAAGATCTACCGCGTACCTGGGGCTCAGAAACCGAGGGTACAAAGCTCATCTCCGGGAAATTTTCTCTAATGTAGTTGCTGCTGTTATTCTTATCGGCATCATTTTTAACGGTTATTTTTTAGTAAACTACGTGTTCGTGAGATACTCTGTGCATTCTATTTTGTGTGATAATTATATTATTATTATATTACTTGCAATAATTTGTTAGTGATTGTTATTCTACGATTGTCATCAAATTTCATATACTTCAAGAGGATAATGATAATATATTACAATAAATGAATATATATAGTGGGAACTTGTTTAATTCGAAATAAAAAAAAGCACTACTTAGTCGGTAAAAAAGATATTTTACCTTAAAAATTTTTTTTTAACTTTTTTCTCATCGTTTATAAGTAACAATATTCCAAACTCGACTCAATAGAAACATTGAACTGAATTTTTTTATTTTTTGACCGAAAAGCGGTATTTTGCCCAAAACGGCCAATCTGACTGTATACATATATGAACATTTTGATTTTTTTGGTTAAAACAAGTATGGTTTTATAACTAATCGAGTATCTAATAATATTGAACCGGCTGTAGAAAACAAGGTTTGAATTGCACCATTGCCTGCATAAATTGTTCAGGAACAAACTGTACAAATACCAACAGCGAGAATATCGATGACATTGACGAGCCAGAAATTGAAATTTTAGATAATGATGAGGATGCAGATGATGAAAATGTTATAAATGATATGTTATAAATATCTGTGTATCAATAGTAATATGTTAAAATATGTTTTATAAAAGAATTAATATTATTATTATTATTATTAGATTTGTTGTACAGTAAAACTAATGTCATAATATTGTTCAGCGACCTCAAAAACCCCCGAGTAACGATTTTGATCAAGATAGATAGAAAATTATAGGAAATTTCTCGGAGATGAGCTTTACTCGGTTTCTGAGCCCCAGGTACGCGGTAGATCTTTTTTAACATCAGATTCATGATCAGCGACCCCGAAAACCCCCGAGTAACGCAATTTGGCGGCTTTTACTTACATATAACCGAATTAAGATTTTTTTTCTTTGGATCTAAAAAAATGCATCCGAAAAAATGCATTTTTCGCCTATAAAAATGCAATTTAGCCCCTCTACACAATTATTGAATGTCGCATTTTTTCTACATTTCATGACGAATCCAACGCGCCCAAGCACGTCCAATTCCCTCTTACTGCCAAAATTTCGACAGTGAAATGCTTTATTTCCTGGACTAATAGAAGGTCTTCAGTGGCCCATATCCAACACATTTTTGTAATTTTACAAAGTTAATTCACAATCCCACCACTTCTGTAATTTTGTAAATGAGTAAAACCACTAGAACTATGACATCGCTGCCTGCCGTATGAATGGAGAGTCGTACGCTTTTCTGTTCTAGTGTTCTTGGTTACGGTTAGGCGAGGTCGGCAACGAGGGTAACTAAAGGGCAACAAATATCCGAGAAAACTGTAAAATTGTACTTGCAGGTGAACAACAATGAACTGGTAGTTGCTACTTGTTATGAAAATTGTTTCTGTGTCGCGGCTTAGAAAGGGGGTGAGAGATATTCGTCTAATAATAGGTGGTAAGGTTAGTCGATGCTTCGGTTTGGGAAGATCTCTTCGTTCTAACATGCTACAGAGGGTGACGGTTTTCAGGAATAGTGTCTGTAATAGAGATTATTACACGTGGCTTCCAACTGATTTTGAATAAAAGTCTGGTATCGGTCGATGCTGTTTACTGGCTGGAATACCTTTATCAATGTTGTGTAAGTAATCGTCGTAATGATATAATCAATTCCTTTAGTTATACACTATAATTGTGGAGGATTTGTATCGAGGAATATCTATTCAAGTTAGGATTGATGGGATCGTCTGCGACGCCATTTGAAAATTTACATATATCGCTAGATCTGGTGTTGCTCCACTTGCGTATAGTTAACATATCCTTGGTATGGCCAACAATAGCAACAGGACCCATAATTAACACCTTTTTGCATAAAAATTTCTTCATCTTATTCTGCGCCTAGAAGGTAGACAATATTTACTACACCGTAGATTCTTATTCTCTTATTGTTATTTTTTGTTTGTTTACTGATTTAATAAATTTCTATCGTGGTTGTTAGTGTTGTGTAACTTAACTTTGCATTATACGACCCTTCACCTAATAATTGCAAAAAAGGCATTTTCAAGGTGAGCAACCACACATCTATTACAAAAATCACCAATTTTAGATTTTTGTGTTTGTCGAAAATCCTTTATAAGAAAATTGAATAACTACGCAAATATTTTACTCAAACTTCCTTTTCTTACTGCCGCTTTACAATATTTGGCAGTCAAAGGCCTAAGTACCTACAATCTTTTAAGCAAAACATACATTACGAACCAACCAACTAAAATAGAATTTCGTATAAAATCAAGGAATAATGGACCTAAAGTTATTACTGAATAAACAGGATAAACATTTAGATTCTGTGTGTACAATTTCTAATCACCTCTTTTGTTTCAGGTAAGGAACGCGCCACGAAATAATTTGATCATCATGCATATGAGATCCTTAATGTGAGTAGTAACGTTTCATAAGATCAGTTATCAAAAATTAAGCATTGTAGCTTGTAGCTTTAATCTAAGAAGAGTATGAAATTAGTTCGAAATACATTATGTAATTAACTATACTTGTTATAAATTTTAAGTAAATTAAATTAAGTCTAACATCCAAAATTAGAAGTTGGAACAAAAGTAATACAAGCACTATTTACCTTTGTAACTTTATACGCTCCCTATCAGCACAAAACTCTGCCTCCTTCAAGATCCCAAATAAGAATTAACAATGATCCACTTACAACTCATATGAAAAGTAACTTCATTTTGAAGTGTGTGTTTTTCAATTTAATCGCTTTATTGTATTACTTCAAGAAATACTAAAGTAATTGTTTTGGTTCAAAAAAAAAAACTATAATTGCTTTTCGATTTAATTGAAAAAATAGTGTGGAAATTTAAAAGAGAACCTACTACGTACACTATGGGGGTGGAAACTTTTAATTAATTTATATCATACTACCTTATTATTTCACCATAACAACTGCTGAAACAAGAAACATTAATGACTAAATAACGCCTCTTTACATGACAACCGGATTTTAGATATCAACGGGCGTTTTTTATAACGCCTGCTTATAACGCTCGCAAATGTAAAATTATGCCTCATCTCATCACTATAGATACAGTCAAGGATTTTAAATGTGGGTCTATACTATACTGATTTTATTGTTATCCTCTGTTTTAATCATCGTAATCAACTTCTTGCAAGTATGACATAAAGTTATGGAGGCACCACGGGTGTTATGAACATAACGCCCTTGATACCTTAATTACTATTATAAACTGTGGAACACCGTAACTCAGTGAAAAATAATCCGATTAAAAAAACAAAAAAGCGTTGTATTGATAGCTACAACTTTCATTTGAAAAAAATCCACTCCCCATTTAAAAAAATGACCGCCATGATGAAATGAAAAGTGGCACCATCTACAGTTAAATCGATATTGTCATCATCTTTCTCCCTCGAAGCCATAAAACTGTTGTCTGAAACATTTTTTGAAAAAAATTGTTTATTCGAGATATTCGCGTGTATTGATTGAAAAGGTCTTGTACTTATACGAGTATTTATTAAAATGCAAGATAACTTGATTTTCATTGTACTCAATAAAATTTAATTGTTTCAATAATTATAACTTTTGCATTTGCAAATGTTGTATTTTGCACAATTTTCGATACAAAAAATCCACCGTGCCAAACAGCTCTTAGTCCCAAAAAGATTCAATGAATTTAGAAATGGTTAGGTCCAATGCTAATAACTGTATAACTTATGGTAACTGTAAGTTCAAACATTTATACAGCTTTTTTATGGATCTTCTAGGATAACAGATGACCACGAGAAATAGGGCGGTTTTAAAAAAACAAGTACTCTGTAAATGTTGAAGTAAAAAATTATTTATTAACAAAAAAATGTAGTAAAATGTAGGCCATTAAATTGCATTAACATAAAAGCAAAGTATAGTAAAGCGTACACCAGTAAAGTTATTTTTGGAAAATAGTGCCCGATAGACGTTTACCTTGTTTATCGCTCTTCCACTCTGCTTTTGAAGTTCTCCCACACTTTTTGTGTGTTGCAGCGACCACTGCTCCATTGGGGGTTAGGTAAAAAAAAGCCGAAAAAAAACCTAGGAAAAAGTCCCCCGGAAGAAAACCCTCGAAAAATAATTATAGATGGCTGTGAATAATTATATAAATATACAAAGTTTGGAAATAAAAGTAATGCTAAACTTAAACGTAGTTTGCCACTAAAGCGCCTAGGTTATTTGCAGGTTTAGTATATTTTTTTTCAATTGATACTTTTTCATTTTTTAATACCTTAGCTATATATTGATGTAAAATAGGATGCAGTATAAATCTAAAGTAGGTACGTATATGTTATTATATCATTTTTTCAACGTTTATGTTTCATTCGGCGCATATGACAATCTTCATCAACAACAAAATTTATTCACAGCTATCTATAATTATTTTTCGGGGGTTTTTCTTCCGGGGGTCTTTTTTCCTAGGGGTTTTTCTTCCGGGAGTCTCTTTTCCTAAGGGTTTTTTCCGGGCTTTTTTACCGGGGGTCTTTTTCCGGGTTTTTTTTCGGGGGTTTCTTTTCCTACATTCCTCCATTGTGACTGAAACTTCATTCCGTTACGCGCTCAAGGCCGTCAACCCAGTCTCCTCCCCTTTTCCACTATCGAGTACAGTCCCAACCAAAACCGCCGTTTTTCACGTGGTTACCTTGTATAAGTCTACAAGGAACTCTTTCATTCTAGTTGCATTGTGAACCAACCTTCCTTTCATTTTTTTTTTCAATTTCAAAATGTGAAAAGGTGCTCATTAAGTCAATTAATTGAGTGCGTATTGTGTTCACTGCGTAGCCGCAGGTGTACACTTGGAATTGCAAACAACGTTTCATTCACAAATAGGCTAAAGCTAAATAATTCAAAAGTCCTGAATGAAACTATGAATACCTATTATAAAAAATGTTAAGCGGGATGTTTCCGGGAATAAGTCAACATCTGCAATCATAGTATTCCATGGTATATAATTCGGAGTGTACCATGGAACTGTTCAACATTTTAAAAATGTAAGCCACAACCATGTAATAGTAAAATGTGAGAAATCAAATTTATTTAGCGTACAGTTCGAAATAGAGTCTTAAAATATACTTGCCAAATGTTTAAGATTCATAGTTAGTGCCATATCGAATATAATTCAATACATATTGCTTCGAGCAGCTTACATCAGGCTGCCTTGCACCCGGTATTGCAGCGTAAAAGGTATTCTCTTATTGCAATGGAAGAAAGGTGCGAATTGACACTAGATTGCATTAATTAATTAATTCCACTAATTGGACTGAAAGTCTGTAGGACAATAAACTATTATTATTATTATTATTCTTTTAAAAGTAAACCAATTTTCTGAAGAACAATCAACATTGAAATCTTTCAATTATTTACTTCTACCATTTCCATCGTTCTCGTTTCATTTCAAATCTCAATAGAAACTATTTTTATCCTGCTCCCTATTTCTGAAATTTTGTAGGAAGTCATAACAATTTTGTATTATAGGTATCTAGATTTATATAAGCCAATTAATACGATTATATCTCGCATGGATCAGAAAATGCAATAGGTTCATTACTACAAAATAACTTGTCACCAAGTGTCAATAACAGCCAATGACAATAATTAAAACGTTGTTGTTGCAGTGCACCCATTTTATTTCTATCCACATTGATTAGTTTCACGTGCTTTTCTCCGGTATTCAGTTATTAAAAGCAATAAATGAATACCGAAAGGTCCCCATTCATATTTAATAATAATCGTTCCAGAAAAAGGTGTTATGAAAAGGCATCCTTGAAAGGTGACCTATTTCTTCTTTTATACGATTTTTAATAAGTTACGCTTTGGTTTTAGAGATAGGTAACGATAAAATGAAGTTCGTATTCGCACTGAGAGATCTTATGCATAATTGAGTTGAACCTAAAATAATAGAATTTCTTCATAAATGGAACGCTTTGAATGAATATTTTATTTAAAAGTGTAATTTGTGTCGAGCTGTGTAAGATGTTTTATATTTCCTGTTCGCTATTTCGAATGTGAACGCCAAAACGAGGTTATTGTTCTGTTTTAACAATCACTTTTACAAACGTGCAAAACTGGAGAATGATTCATAAATTAACCGTTAATTGGACAAAGCACTCTAATTCAACCGTTTTATGTCTAGACCGAGGGAATTCTTTACTATTTCTTACCTCCGTCTGATTTGATGCTTTGTAAGAAACCACAAGCATGTGGTTCTTCTTGAAAGACTACCGTATTAATTACAGATTCTTTATAGTGTACATTTTCGTTTATAACATGTAGGAAATCACAAGATCGATCTAAGAACTCGATTTTTTATTTAAAGGATTGCTGGAAGATTTCATTTTCTTATAATATCTACATCCATTAACGTCAAAGTTACTTTCCTCAACTTTATTAAATTTACTTTAATGAAATTTTTTTTATTAAATTCCAAATCGATTACCAATTTCCCTAGTGAATAGTGACGTCCTCACCTTCATTCGATCAGTTCTAAGATTGTTCTACATGAGTACGATTGTAAATCGCTGAACATCTTTAAAAACCGCGACAAATTTTACCTCGGCAGATTTGGAAAATAGATAAAGAACGCCTTTAAAGTCTTTATTTTGGAACTTGCCAACTCAAGAAATAAATTTTTAAACTTTTACAATGTAAGTTTTGTTTGTGATAAAACTTTCCTTACATATTATGTTAACAAACAATAAATTTCATTTCCTTTGGAAGTCTTAAATGTTGAAAAAAATGTAGGTAAGGCAATAAAATCGATACAGATACATGAAAAGCTCTCATTAAATTTTTAAGAACGAATGAATTTTCGTAAATTAAATCGTTCAACCAATTTGACTTAAACTTTTTATCCGTGTGGATTAATCATCTTAAATGTGAAGATGTAGTTGAATTTGTTATTTAAAAACGGCATTGCAATCTTCTCAATTACTTACTCAAATGCAAGTTTTTGCTCTTTTTCATTTCATTTTCCGTAGCTAATCCGCTCATAAAATGGAAGTTGTTAGATAATGACTTTGTATTCAATCAAAGCATCTCGCACGTCCACTTTACTTTACTGAGTACACAAATGCGTTACTTATGTGTTTTTGATCAATGTTGTACTCATTTCGACGATTTTTACCAGAAGCATCCAGAAGTAATAATCACGCCACTAGAAAGGAAATGCACTGAACCGTCTAATTGAAAACTATATCCCTTACTCCTTTGAAAAGTTCCGATTTACAACAGACCATAAATAATTGTCACACTCCTGCTGAATCTCAAATAAATTTAAAGATTTATATAATAATTGCTGCTACATTACTTATAGATAATAATAATAATAATAATAATAATAAACATTTAATGCCCAACAGATTACAAATGAACCCAATTATAGGACAACATAGTACTTCTAATTAACATAAATTAATATAAATAAACAAGTATGTAAACTAATAAATATAACTGCAAAATTATTAATGATAAACAGAATTTAGAATATCTCTAATTGATAGAGTAACAAAATGATAACTTGCAATAAACTTATCGAAATTATAATATGTCATTACATGAAGAGGAGATTTCTTTAATGCATTAGTTCGTACAGTATGGTTGTAAAATGTAAGTTTGCTTCTAGATTCTAGGCGTGGAAAAAAAAAACTTAATTGACTAAGTAGTTGAGATGCGTCAACCTGATTATGTTGTAGAGCAGGTTGTAGAGAAAAATCAAACTTGTTTTGACTCTTCTGACATCTAAGGATTCAAGATGAGTACAGAGCAACAGTTCTTGCTGATCACAATGTCTTTGTGGATAAAAACCATTGAGTTTGAAATAGATCTACTTGCAAAATTTTCGTTGCACTAGTTCTATACTAAATTTATGTATGTCGTATATCGGATTCCAAACTATTGACCCATATTCCAATTTCGTTCGAACTAAGGCGAAGTACAACGTCCTGATAGCCAAAAGGCTATTGAAATTTTTACAATTTCTGATGACAAAACATTCATAGACCTTATTGAGATCGGTTTGTAAAACCATGCAATCAGTGCGAGCATTGATAGAAATTTCCAAATCATCCGCATACATTAGTTTTTTAGATTCTAATTGTAATGTAAGGTCATTTTCAAATAGAATGAATAGTAAGGGACCGATATTTGACCCTTGAGTTGAGGGACACCAGATGTAGTGATATACGAAGAAGATTTAAAGTTATTGTAATGCACAAATTGATTACGGTTTGATAGATATGATTTAAAAAATGATATATCCGATGGTATATACCTATATCCATTGAGACAGAATACTACAAAGATTGAATGTGTTCCCGCACAACCACCACTTACTTCCTCTTATTTTTTATAGCACCGCAAATATTATAAAAACGGTTTTTACACCTTTTTTCTCCATTTCAGAAATGCAATGCAAATTTTTAAAATGTCATCCTGTGTAGTTCACTGCCATAAAAGTACGACACCTTTGTTTCGAAGATGAAGGTGACAGGCTGTTTAACTGCACTACCTCTTGAAATAGAGGGGGATATCCATCCAATACATATGTAACAGGTATTGATCATAATGTTCCTATTCCAAAAAAAACACGTACCATTTTATTCAGTGAGATGGTATTACTACAATATAACGTTATACCAAAGACTATCCTTCCCCCTTAGACAGCTCATCAAAAGCGAATACTTGATTTCAAATTTCTCGTTTTTGAGGTGTCCACTAGGGGGACCTGCAGTTAAAATTTTCTTGACTACAATCGTCCAAGATATTTAAGAAAGCGTAAATACATTGTATTATTCATTTGACCCACAAATTTGGTCGGCTACCTGCAGTTACTATAGAATTACGGTTTTAAGATTTTACTACTTTAATCCGTCAGGTACCAATAACTGTAAAAATTGTAAATAAGGAGGCTGATGTGGGTGTAACAATTACAGTAGGTACCTACTATAGGAATAAACTTGATTGTTGCAGTCATACTCGAGAAAGTTCCTAGTTCATAAATTCTTTATTTTATACGTGGTTATCTTATTTATTTTTGATATACAAGAATATTATAAGCCAAGTTTCTCCCAAAATCGGCCTTTTCTCCGAATCTAAGCCTAGCGATTTGATACAATTTTGCATGCGGCGCCGTATTCGGAATTCATCAGAATCGCGGGGGGTCCCGTTCGGACTGTTCAAGTGTTCAGTCGCGTTAGTGTCAAAAGGGCACTTTTTTGTCCAAATTTCAGCGCTTCCGAGACGGTTCCGTGCACGCCGAGGTCGCCGCGACGGCCCTCCTTCGGAAGTTATTCATTCGAGGACTCGCGCCCTCCTTTCGACGGAGCTTTCCACCCCCCTCCGACCCCGTTCGGCGTCCACCTTAAGAGCGCTCTTTTTCAAAATCTCCTCCCTTCTTGTCCTTCTAGCCAGAGCCACTAGGGCGTCGGCGTCGTCGCGGAGCTCGGACCGCCGCCGTCGGACTGGCCGACGACGGGGCTTTCCGAGGGCGGCGGCGAAATTTCGCCGAGCGTCCCGAGGTGGCGTCGGCGGGCGGGCGAACACTCCGCATTTAAATTATGAAATGAATGTGGAAAAAAAATTGAACAGTAAACACAATTTGATTTCCACTTTTCACATCTAGCATAATCTTCATAAGGAAAGGTAAACATTTTTAAATTTTTTGTGCGATATTTACTATTAGGTACCGCAATTCGCGTAGACGCATTTATGTCTAGCAGAAGACATGCTTAAAAAGTTAAATGGTTAAAACGACCCGAAAAATAAGTCAACTAGAAGAATTTCAATAACAAAGGCCAACAACAACAACCACCAACTAATTCTTCAAAAGTGGATGTCATAATAAGAATAGACATACTGTGAAATTCTTAGTAAGAGCAGTAAAACTTACGACGTCTTTCGGAGTTTGAAACGTACCTTCAACAAAACGAGCGAAGCTACTGAACTCTGTCGGACACATCAAAAAGTACACTTTTACTGGTATACATTATGTAGCTGTCTAAGGGGGAAGGATAGTCTTTGGTTATACACATAAAAGCTCACATCCTTCGCATATAACGACAGCCAGCCATATAGTCACGACCTGGTGCCAAATTACCCGCATTTAATGATTTTAAAAAATCTGTCAACGGTCACAAGCAGAAGAGTTTCATTATACTATATTATCATGATTACTTTGCCTAAAACTGGGATCAATTCAATCGCCGAACATGTCATACATGAGAATTGGTTAATTTCCTTTTGAACATTATCACGGTATCATCAATCACAATTAGTGTATAATTGATATACAGGGTGTTTCAGACCACCCGTACCGGCCAAATATCTCGCGAAATACAAAACGCATTGAAAAAAGAAAAAACACGTCTAAACATTTTTTTAAGATTCTATTGTTTGATGGTAATAGGATGTCCCCACTCCCACTCCCGGAGGGTGGAGAGGGGGTAACTTCGTAATCTTAAATAGCACCCCCCAGTTTATTATGCAGATTTGAATTCTGCGTTAACAAATAGGAACTTTTTGTTTGAAACATTTTTTGAAGTTCGTGACAGATGGCGCTATGATCGCCGAAAGAAGTTTTCCGATTACCTATGCTAATTTGATGTCAGTTTTGTTGAGTGACAATAAAAAATGTTAATGCTTTGTAAAAGGGAAGAGGGGAGCTTTATTAACCCCCTCCCCCTTCCCCATACCGCCACTTCACCCCTACGGCCCATAACCTAGGATGGGAAAACGCAACAATTTTAGATTTAAAGAACTGTTCAATACCACGATTGAAGAAGTTGAATTTTGTAAATTTTTTTGTCTTTGATGGAAAATAGAAAAAAATTTGAAATACTTTGATTTCACGAGTAAAGAACACATTGACATTCCAGATATGTTTAAATCTAAAATTAGGGGTGAAGTGGGGGAGGGGGGGGGGGTAAATAAAGCTTCTCTCTTCCCTTTTACAAAGCATTAACATTTTTGATTGTCACTCAACAAAACTGACATCAAATTAGCATAGGTAATCGGCAAAACTTCTATCGGCGATCATAGCGCCATCTGGCACGAACTTCAAAAAATGTTTCAAACAAAAAGTTCCTATTTGTTAACGTAGAATTCAAATATGCATAATAAACTGGGGGGTGCTATTTAAGATTACGAAGTTACCCCCTCTCCATCCCCCGGGGGTGGGAGTGGGGACATCCTATTACCATCAAACAATAGAATCTTAAAAAATGTTTAGACGTATTTTTTCTTTTTTCAATGCGTTTTGTATTTCGCGAGATATTTGGCCGGTACGGGTGGTCTGAAACACCCTGTATTGATAATATTTACCTATATGAAGAGTAACCAATGGGGGTTCGAGAATTTGAGGAGTGGTAGGTTACATGGAGTTATCGTAAAGTAATGAATAAATTGAGAGCAATTTTGCTTGATTCGGCAACTCGGGGTCGCTATCTTCATCATCGTGGTAAAAGTCTTTCTTTCTCAAAGTATATGCATGTGTTGTTCTGCGATATGTTACTGAATATCTGATTTTGTCCACTGCTTCAGTAATTTTTTCAAAGTAGAAAGGTATTGTAAAAATAACAATGCGAGAAATTAGAATTTTGCTTCAAAATGTAGTTGCTGTGAATGCTGTCATCTCATTTGCAGTTTTCATATTTTTAACTTATGCATAATTCTCTAATTTCCCGCTTAGTAACTCTTCAAGAAACTTCATTTGTTGGTTGGGGTTATTTTTTAGAGAAGTTCGTTAAGTATTCACACGGAATTTGATGTCCTATTGCCTGTAGTAGCGACCTAAAAATAGTTTATATTCATCGTGAAAACAAACACAATTTTATTCATCGTTGTGTCCAGTTTCTGCATTCTCATTAGGTACTCTTGTCGATTTAGGTGCCGTATTCACTGTATAACACCGTATTTTACAATTTGTTGAAGTTTCAGATTAACCGAATCTTCAAGGTTTGTACCAATTCTGGTTAAAGGGCTGATATACATTCAGAATATAACATGGCTTATTTTAAATGAGAATTATAACAGCAGCTAAGATGAAATTGAACACAGAAATCTTGGTACATTCATAAATTAAAATAGGATAGGTATAATATGGATTATGGAAGTGCCGTATCTAATTTATACACAATCCTTAAACTGGAGTACGAAAGTCGAAATAAAATTTCAAATTTATTAACTTTAATAATAATGTCATGTTTACCTATATTTATAACGTGTAATAAATGTCATGGTAAATTATTACATTAGCAAAATTCTTGGCATTTTCAAGGTTTAGTGTTGATACACTTACTTACCAAAATTGTTTTTAACGGAAAATTGTATTTGAAGGTAAACATATTTTATTGAGTTTTTTGTAGTTTATTTTATACAGTGTGTCTCACGGTGACCGTCGGTTAGAAGTATATCAAGAACTGTAAAAGCTAGAAATTTGAAATTTTGCACATGCAACATTCCGTGTTTAATCTATTAAATAAAAATATTTTCCAAATGGCAGCACTTCCGGAAATACCGGAAGTGAGCATCAACATCTTTTATTTTAAATACAAACCAGGCAATTTTTTTCACATTCTGATGTGACATAAAATGTTTAGTAAGTATGCTTAAAATAATCGGCGTATCAATTTTGATTGTTGAGAAAAAAAATTTTTTGAAAATTTTCAAAGCCAACCATGTTTTGTAAAGTATGTAATTATAAATTTAATTAGGAAAATGTAAATAACTCTGTAATCATTGATTTTAGGTATAGGAACATGGTATATCAATTTAAAAGAAATTTATTTCTGCATCGAATGGGCCGATAATTAAATAGGCATTCCATTTAAAAAAAATAACGTCAAACAGATACTTAACCGCGGGCAATTTTTTATTACCCATTACAGACAATTGTGTCTCAATCTTTTGACATTGAGAACCTAAAATCCCATTTTCCTAACTTTTACCACTTTCGACTTTCAATTTTATTTCCTAAACAATATTTTGACATTTTTTAGTGAAAAAAATTTTTTTTCTCAACAATCAAAATTGATACCCCGATTATTTTAAGCATACTTACTACACATTTTGTGACACATCAGAATGTGAAAAAAAATTGCCAGGTTTGTATTTAAAATAAAGAAGTTGGTGCTCATTTCCGGTATTCCCGGAAGTGCTGCCATTTGGAAAATTTTTTTATTTAATAGATTAAACAGTCCATGTCGCATGTGCAAAATTTCAAATTTCTAGCTGTTACAGTTCTTGATATACTTCTAATCGACGGTCACCGTGAGACACCCTATATAATTTGTTGATTTCTACATAATATTCATTTCTGACTACTTTCATAGTGACATTTAAATGCATGCTACCTTTTCAAAGCTCACAAAAAAGTAACATATTTTTTTAATGTGATTAAATTACAGTCAATGTTTAATATTACTTTTGTTAGCACTGATAATGGTTGTGAACAAATTAAAATTTTATTGGCTCGCCGACTTTCCCAGCGTTCGATTACGTGCAAGATTGCTCATTTCGAAACCTGTACGTTTTGTTTTTTCGCTACATAAGATGAAAATTAGAACAATCCATAATCTGAGCAATTTGAGTTTTGCAAATACATAGTACAATTACAAATGGATTCTGCATAAAAGAATTCATAACTTCCTTATTTTTGTATTTTATCAAATTATTCCATTGGGTGATAACAAATTGGCACATTCTATGATTGAACTACAGTTTTCCAAAAATTATAATAGTTTTTGTTAGATCCCATCTACTCTTAAAGGAAAAAGAGTATTAAAGTTGTACGACTGTAGCCTCTTTCTAGTAGTAGTAGTAGTATTCTTTATTGCTCTTATAATAATAATTAGCAAAGATCCTTATACTAATCTTGTTCCTATTTACAAGTCATTTTTACATATTTACATCCCTGTCAGTTTCTTCCTTCTCTCCCATACTTCTTCCATCCACTTCGCCACTCTGCCTTTCTCGTCTAATATTTCCTCGACCTTCCTTTCATCCTCCCTTAACTCCCTGCATTCTCTTAGCATATGTGACACTTTCTCCGCCCCTTCCCCCCACAGTCAGCACTTTCTTTCTTCTTCCTCTCTCCAATACTTATTGTCCAGCTCCTCGTTCCCACATCTGGACCTCCCACCATTCTCTTTCTTCCTTTTCCCCCCACTCCTTTCAGGTATTCTGGTATCCCTTCTCCCTTGATATTCTTGTAGTTCTCGTGATACCTACACTCTTTTATTTTTGTCCACCCCTCCTGCTTTTGTACGTCCCTGTCCCTTCTTACTATGTCCGCCCTTACCCACACCCCCTTTTCTCTTAATCTTTCTACTTCTTTCTTCGAGTACCTATTCCTTTTATAATATTCCTCCCTACTTTTTTGTCCGTATTTCACGTTTCCCTCTTTTATCTCTTTCCAGCATTCTTTTAATATTTTGCTTCCCTCTCTTCCACTGATCGCTTCCTCCTACCCCTCTTTCTAGTACAGAATGTGACATTTTGAGAAACTCGTGCGGTTACCTACGGTAAGTGAGTTCTAGGAAACTTTGAAGACTCCGTCATTTTTTACTCTCATGTGAATACATTATTACAGTTCTTGATTAATTCTACTGTTTGGAAAGTTCTATTCTTGCATCTTAAAGCGCCTGGTATCCCGTTAGATAAACTAATGGGAAGAATTATTACTGTAACCTATTGAATTCTGAATTACGATGGGAGGGTGGTCAGAAGTCCACGCGCACATAAGCTACCTATTCGGACCCTTTGTGCTACCTCCCTGATTACAGTCGCGCGACCCTGCAACGTCACTTAAGCCATCCCACACGTGAGATAAACCTAAGGATGCTGGGCGATGAAGCGGCTCTAATCTTAGCCATGTCCGGCCAGGTGATTCGACCAAGTCCATGTGATGTATGTTCTTGTTAAGTTTACAGTGCCCAGAAAGTATGCCTGCAAGTAGCCGCAGGTTCTTTCTGGATATCCCTGTGCAAAAACGCGCCAGGCTACGAGATGTTCCTCTGAAGGACTCTCTCGCATAGCGGCAGTCTGACATCAAGTTCCACTTAGCCTTGCGCTAGGCTTGGGTGTTTTGAGTTATTAAGTTGTTTACAGTTGATACTGTAAGTGGAAGAGCCGGCTTTGGACTATAAAACGGTTGTTTTGAGGCCAGTCGTGCTAGCTTATCGGCTTTTTCATTACCTATTGTTCCAGCATGCCCTTTAACCTATACGAGCTCAAGGGTATTGCTGTTTGTCACTTGCTCTAGTACTCGGTAACCTGTCTAGAAGTGATTTTCTCCCTGGAGATTCTGATAATTTTATTTTTTATGCTGTGCATAAGAATTGTGTTTTTGCACTAAGCGTTATTCCTGCTGTAACCTGTTATAAGGAAGGTTTATAAAACTCTACTTATTACAGATAATACCTTACCTTTTTGTACATTTTTTAATCCCTTAGTAATTATCCAAATTGTTGGGTGATGGATTCCGTTTTGCAATTTCCGATATATTGTTTCAATATGATTATTTGTTCTGACTTGATCGGTTATGACTTGGTTATAGACAGGTCATATCTCTAGAGAAAAAATTGATCGTCTTCTTCTATATTCTTACCGATTAGGCGCCCTCTTATGTCATAATGTAGAATGGACTGTGGTTGAAGTTGTGGCAATGGCTTCAACGGTGTGCTGAACTGTTACAAACCACAACGACATAATTATCTTACTTCACGGCAAGTTGTGAGTCATTACATTAGTGTACTTCATGTTGCATGTTTCTTTACAAAATTTAACACACACACACACATTAAGTTTTTAATCACTTGGATTTGTAGTTTTTCTTTTTACGGTTCACACCAGATTTTTTTGTTGCGATGTTAATTACTCCATCGAAAAATTAATGTTCACTCTTACTATTGAGCTTATTTTTACAACTGAATAATCACCTACAAAGAATTCGTGTCAAATCAACACTTACATGCTCGTTTTGAATGCCCTGTGGTCTTGAACTTTTCGAGTTCAGCTTCAGCTTGAGTACCACCAGAAAGGCTTATTATAATGTATATTGTAAAATTGTTACTCTACTTACTTCTTTTCCTAAATAGAAAAGAGGTAAGTAAGCGTAACGTGTTTATTTGACGATATTATTAAACCTTTCCATCCTCTCTAAAATCACATTTCCTGGTGCTTCACTCCTTTTTTGTAATCAATAGTAGTTTACGTAACAAGTCCCAAAAGTGATCTTTTACTGGACAAGTAGGCAAATTACAGGACGAGCCGCAGGCGAGTCCTGCAAGCCTGCGAGTCCAGTAAAAGCACTTTTGGGACGTATTACGTACAATATTTTTTTTAAAATCGGCCAGAAACGGGAAGAACAATTGACCATTCTAGGTCGGAAAGTAAAAATGAGTCCGGTAAAACTTTTACCGGACTATCACAATAACTTTCCGGCTCAGTCCGTCAAAATGACATTTTCTGGCCTAAAAATAATCCGGAAAGTACTACTTTCTGGTCGATTTTAAAAAAATGAGATATTATACATATTATTACATTACCAGGAAAGTGAAACACCAATAGTGAGTCTACGCGCAGCAACGTTTTTGGAAAAATAATGGACGGCCTTTAGGTAATTTACAATTAAACTAGTAGATCTAATTACTTAGGATTAATTTTAATCTTTCTTAAAGAGGGCGACGACCGAAATGAAAAAAATGCTTGACAATCCACAACTCCGCGACAATTCTACGCCCAAACGTATGTAATAAAATCAATAAACTGAATGCGGCAGATAATACGTATCCTCGGTTGTTTAAATAATGACAAATTTTGTATTTGCACGAATGGAAAGAATATTGGACACGCTCCACCCCACAAGATGAGAGTTACGTTTAGTTCAATTATTGAAATATACATTTTCACAAATTAGATTATCAAACGGAATTTAAAGCGAATGTATTTGGTTCGTGTATAACTTTAAGTTTAATACCAAGCTCAGGTATTCATTTCTCCCGCAGTATATTTATTTCTGTATTAGTAAATTATCCAATATGAATTAAGGGAATAATCAATCTCACTCTGAGTGCTTATTCAGATAAGAAAAAGCAATCAGCAGTAAGCTACTGGAGTGAATAAGAGGAATTATATTTTAGGCTCAAGTCTAGTGTTAATATTAGGATTAATTTAAGGAATGGGTAAATTTAAAGGTTTTCTGTATGAAGATAATAATTGGTATTTATTCTAGGTGTTGACAGCTCAATTTTTTTTAAACAACAAAATTTAAAGCCAAAAATAAAATATTTTAAGAACAATCTCATTATTGTTTTTCAATGCCATTAACATTCGGTCCCCTCGTTATACAGACAAAAGTCTTTACATTCCTTTTAAGTATTATTTTATTTATACCGGAGCTTTAGAATGAAAATTGAAACAAAGGAAATTGTTAGACGTAATGATATTCCTCAATTAGCGTTTCTACTTTTCACTATAGCTTTCAGAAAAGTTAGTGCCGTTTTCGCACTTTTATAAATGAAAGGTTACTGAACGTTAGAGGAGAAAATTTTTCAGTTTTAAACTCGTCCTTTCTGTAAGCATGTGACGGCATAAATCGACTTCGGTCTCTCCAAACATTTTATGCCATATTTATTATTCAAACTGAACCACGTATGGAATGGGCGTGAGATAATTAATTGTTTTTGGACGCTAGGAATTCATTTGGCTGGGACTGTTTTTGTATTATGTCATCCAAATGTATCGCATTCATCATCGTTGTAAGAACTAAAAGCTTAAAGTTTGTGTCAATACCCATGTAGCACTTAATATTAGTATAATATTAGCTTTTCATTGTAAATATATTGGTAGAATATGAATGGAAAATATTGTCCCGACATTGAAATGTCAACAATTTTACATAATGGCTAAATATTACTAACCGATATCATTATAATATTTGAGAAAATATTTATACAATATTGGCCCATTATTGTTTTGTGATGCGTCCCAAAATAGTAAGAAAGGGGGTGTCCTGATCCACCTCAGGGCCCTAACTGTTTCGAGGGACTATTTCCCAATGCGCAGCGTCTCAAGGGATCCTGCTCTCCCGGTGGTTCCTTTCTCAGGAACCCGATTCTCTTCGTGTAGACTTGGAGGAGATCGGTGATGCTGAAAAAACGTTTTGTTTGGAGTAGGACTTGAACCATCCATCGCCCCGTTAGCAGTCAGCCATGATACCACTGAGCTACGGAAATTTGTATAATTTAGGAATTTAAAGTTGAACGCTATAAAATTTGTAGGGGGGCCTGCACATTATATTTTCATTATTTTGATATCTCTAAATGGGCGAAAATTAATATTCAGCGGATTTTGTGATAGTATCATAACGTTATTTATGTGAATATTTTTTTCATGTTCCCTATATATATCCAGTAATATTGAAAACACAGTATTGTTATGTTATTGATAAATAAATATTGACTATATCGTATAGTGATATTTACTAAATATTGTAAATATGTATATTATATTGCTTAAATATCGATTTTCAATATTTAGTAATATTGTACACGCAATATTGGTACCTACATTATTGTGTGTAGGTTATTTGAATTTACATTAAATAGCAATATTTACTAAAGGTTACAAATATGTATGTTCTAGTGCTTAAATATAAATTTTAAATATTTAGTAATATTGTACACGTAATAGTAATACATTATTGTGTGTACAATATTTGAATTTGCATTAAATAGCAATAAGTATTTACTAAATACATATTATTAATATTGTTCTTATATACACTAAATTTGTATAATATATTCCCCCAATACTGGCTGCAGTTCGACAGTATTGCCCCAATCTCTCTATATTGGGCCAATATTCCGCCAAGCCAACAATAAACGGTGCTTCATTGGTAGATATTCAAACTAACAACGTACATCGGGGTAGGGGTAGAGGTAGAAATAGGCACATCCCTGCCTCTTCGCATGTAAGGAATTAATTTAAAGATACAACAATTATGCTAAGAGGTTTTATTAAGAATTTTACTTCTGGTCAAATTTATCGTTTTCATTATTGCAAACTGTGATTTTGTTAGAGCTTTCCATTTTTTTACGAAATAATCTTTCGTATTTACTTATTAACTTATTAATTATGAGACCCTTCGTCCTATTTAAAAATGTTGGGGGTTAAAGTTACGAAAATGATTTTTGCATAAGAATTGGTCCCCTTTGATATCAAACTCGATGTTTTTCTGAATTTTTGCCGAAACGTTTATTTTGACGGGGTACAGTTTTTACTTGGGACACCGTGTATATTCCCTCATAAACAAGATTTAAGTAAAGGACATTTTTAATACAATTTTTGGAAAAGCTATAAATATATGTGTGTAACAATGAAAATCGAAGCAGAACCGTCGCGAAAGTTTGCGGGGCCTGGAGCGAGAAATTACGCGGGACCATGGCCGCCCATAAAAAGGGGAAAGAGGGGGTAGTTGCCCCCCCCCCCCCGCCCGGTCTCGAACTCTAAGCAGTAATAATTTCTGAAACAACAAAACTCTTTTTTTTAATTTGCTTCATATTGTTGAAATAGCTAATGATCTTCCTCAAATTGCCCCCCCCGCCGCCTGGAAGTTACTATATGGGCGCCCGTGCTCGGGGCTGTATAAGTTTCGAGTGAGGTGAGGTAAAGAACCAACGTTTATATGGAAAACGCTACAAATGTTAGCTACTTCGCTTATTCTTGAAAAAATTAAAAACGATCGCTTCTAACGATTGCTTCTAAGTGAACATTGTACGGTTATACAAAGTTCGTAGAATATTATTTATATTTCAAATTGGTTGACGTTATACTTTTGTGAGCAACTTCGAGTTTCGACTGTCACTCAGGATTAACTAAGTAAAATTTCAACAAAAAAGCTAATGCCTAAATATTACAACTATTGAAATCAGAAAAGTTAAAATCACAAAAGTAGCTAATAAGAATACACCCTTAAACACGTTTAAGGTATTAAAGATTAAAATTTATTGCTGGTCATTACATTTTAAAAGAGTATATTGCTTTGCACATTGAACATTTCCTCGTCCCTTATAGGTAAATTTTGTACTTAATTAGGCCGACACAAGGGGATTGTGAATCATTCTACTGCAAAATAAGCTTTTATTACAATATCACCGTTACTCAATTTTGTCACATTGAGTAGTGAAACGCGGGGCCTGGAGCGACCGCTCCGCCCTCGCGACGGGCCTGAATCGAAGAATGAAACTGTCGCCCCCGTTTATGTGGGGAAAATCGTATAAGACGAATAAGAAATTAAGGAATGAAAGTTTCAGACCAACCAGCATTTAAATTTCCATTTTAGTGTGATCGACTATCTATAATTGTCCGTCAGATGGGAATGAATACCTACAATACAACAAGCAACAGATTCATATTATATTTTAGACTTTCGCTTCCTTTTTACTAACAAGTTACCTCTAGATATCTTCTGCATCTTGACGAGAATACTTTTAGTCAGGTTTTTCTCAAATGCGTCACGTTTTTATTTATCCGGGCAAATAATGAAAGTGAAGTAAGTACTGAAAATGTACTATAAACCAGTAATACTAAAAGGGAGAGCCGCTATACTCAAAAAATTTACACATTCTCTGTTACGATGCTACTTCTAACGTATTCGTACCGCAAGACCTCGCAATTTTGAAACTCTTTCATCCAATGATAACAAGAATAACAGATTTCTCATTAAAAAAGTTTAGATTAGATTTACTTAGTTATAACTCCTGCTCAGAAATCCAAAAACATTTCTGCGCCCATGTATGATTAAAATCTTAATTAAATCGAAGTAAAAAGTTTTCATTATAATAACCTATTTGCCATCTACTATAATTACATTTGAAGCCTATTAGAAATTAGATAATGATTCAGTACCTAAATCCTCAATTTGCATATAAATGTCACTGTGTTACGTACGTAATTAATCACACCGAACGCAAACATGTGCTGTACATTTACATGATGCTTGTACCTATTATTCTAATCTATCTTTTCCAGTATCAAAATAATTACAAATATTAATCATACTAAAATTTTTATTAAAATCGTCACGATGCGACATAATTTTCATTAAAATTATATTCAGTTAAGTAAATATGTACTTCCATCAACGTACTCATCAAATCATATTGCAAGTTCCATTAATAGAAACATCTGTCATAATGATTCTGTTTCATTTCCGATTTGCTTCTTTTACTTGGCTGGTGTTGGATACTAATCACCGTCTACAATCAATACTCCTTCTTTGGCGCCATATGGTCAGATGTCCATTATACAAGGGCGGTCTGATTGGAATTTTATGAATATGGGCAAAAGGGAATATTATAATATGATAAAACACTTCCATATCGCCGGGAAACAGCCCAAAGAAATTAAACAACAGCTGGATTATATTTACGGCGAATCAGCGCCATCATTTTTAAGACAGTTTGTTTGCTGAATCAAGTTCCGGACGTCCGAAATAGGTTACCACTGAGGAAATGATCACCAAAGTTCATTATCTTGTTTTAAATGATCGTCGATTGAACGTGCATGTAATGGAAGACACTGTAGGTATATTTCATATCTTCATATCTTACTTCAACACTTGGGTATGAAAAAGCAGTCAGCAAGATGGGTGCCACGTCTGCTAACTGTCTCACATCATAATGTTTTCTTTTCAAATGTGCACAATCAATTTATTTTATTATACAGGGTAGAACATTTTAAGTGATACAGGCGAATATCTCGAAAAGGAGAATTTTTTTCAAAAAATGTTTCAGACGAAAGTTTTGTGGGTTTGAGGGGGAAAGATGATGACATTATCAATTTAATTGTAAATGGCGCCACTTTAGAGATTTCATTATGGCGGCCATTTTTTTAAATGGGAGTTGATTTTTCTTTCCAAATGAAAGTTGTAGCTGGCAATCAGACGAATATAATGTTTTTGGTTTTTTGTAATCGGATCATTTTACTTCCCGAGTACGAAGTAAAAGGGAAGTATTGTATTAGTTTTCCAAAAAAAAAAATTTGACCTATGGAAATTTTTACATATCTTTGCGTTTCCGAATACGTAGATTCAAAATATGCAAAAAAAATTTTTCCGTCTGTCGTCTGTAGTCTGTAGTCAGTAGTCTGTAGTCTGTAGTCTGTAGTCTGTAGTCTGTACGTACACATTCCTTGCAACGCTCTAAACTCAGAAACTATTAAAGTTATCGAAATGCGGTTTTCACCAATCGATTACATTCGGGCCAAGGACGAAAATGCTGTTATTACCTTTGATGACGTCACTTCCGGTATAAGCTAAAATGGCGGCACTCATTTTTTTTATAAGATAAAGTTGCAGTTTTTTTTATGTAGTTTAAAAGAGAATTTTTTTTAATTCAGCAATATATACACTGTGTCCAAGATAAGGAGGGCCACTATGGGGATTTCGGAAACGGTAAGAGATAGAGTTTCGGTTAAATGGGAGAAAAGTTGGGCAATTTTGAGTTTAGTACAATGAAATTTTTAAACTTACGAAATTCCGAACCGTTCCGAAGTTATGCGACAAAAAGCGAATTTTCAGGATTTCGTTTTTGACAAATTGTTACTTTGTCGTTGATGTTAACTGAAAAGTAAAAGGACCTTCTACAGGTACTTTTTAACGTTCTTTAACATGGCATACAGCAAATTGGAATCCGACGTTTCGTTTTCGAGTAACCATCATCAACTTTATTTTTTTAAATACGGTCCTGATTTTTTTATGCATAATATTAGAAGAGCTTTTTATTCTGCATTCAAGCATGTATCACACTTTATGGTTTTATTGCGATTTTATACTTACTTTACGATTAGCGGAAAAAATCCTAAGTACGAACCTGTATCCTTCCTCAATAACATTCAAACTGAATTTTATTTATAAATGGACTTTTGCTAACTGTGCTTTCCTCATCAAATTAATGAAATGACACAGAATTTTCAATTTTGAACACAAATTTTATAACCAAGTGTACATAATTACAAACAATCAACTAACACGTCATAAATGAACAGAAAACATTTTATGAAACGAAAATTTAAACATGACACATACCAATAATTAGAAAAAAATTATAATAAATGCTCGCAAAGCCCTCCTTAGTTCTCCAATCGTCAATAGCATCTTCTAACTGTAGATTCCAAAGCATTCTTTAACATTGTAGGTGTTACAGTTTGGAATCGGTTAAGTACAAGCTTTCGGAGTTCTTCTTCTATTCCAAAGGTATCTTTGTAAACATAATTTCTTACGTACCCCCAAAGAAAAAAATCCAGCGGGGTTATTTCGGAAGAACGAGTTGGCCAGGGCGTTTCAGAATTGGCGCTTAAAACTCTTTCGGCAAACCTATTTGAAAGGTAATCCTTAACCACCCGTGAATTGTGCGCAAGTGCACCATGCTGCTGAAACCAACAATTGCGTACTACGGCTTAGGGTAAAATATCAAGAGCATCTTCCAAAGTAGAATCTAGTAAATTTAAGTACAATAGTAAAATAAGTATAAAATCGCAATTAAACCATAAAGTGTGATACATGCTTGAATGCAGAATAAAAAGCTCTTCTAATATTATGCATAAAAAAATCAGGACCGTATTTAAAAAAATAAAGTTGATGATGGTTACTCGAAAACGAAACGTCGGATTCCAATTTGCTGTATGCCATGTTAAAGAACGTTAAAAAGTACCTGTAGAAGGTCCTTTTACTTTTCAGTTAACATCAACGACAAAGTAACAATTTGTCAAAAACGAAATCCTGAAAATTCGCTTTTTGTCGCATAACTTCGGAACGGTTCGGAATTTCGTAAGTTTAAAAATTTCATTGTACTAAACTCAAAATTGCCCAACTTTTCTCCCATTTAACCGAAACTCTATCTCTTACCGTTTCCGAAATCCCCATAGTGGCCCTCCTTATCTTGGACACAGTGTATTGTGCTATACTTATTTTTTGAAAAAAGTGTTAAAAAAAATAATTATTAAAAAATGACTGCAACGCTCGATACTCAGAAACTATTAAAGTTATCGAAATGCGGTTTTCGCTAATGAATTACATTTGGGCCAAGGACGAAAATGCTGATATTACCTTTGATGACGTCACTTCCGGTGTAAGCTAAAATGGCGGCACTCATTTTTTTATAAGATAAAGTTGCAGTTTTTTAATGTAGTTTAAAAGAGAATTTTTTTCTGAATTCAGCAATATATATTGTGCTTACTTATTTTTTGAAAAAAGTGTTAAAAAAAATAATTATTAAAAATCGACTGCAACGCTCGATACTCAGAAACTATTAAAGTTATCGAAATGCGGTTTTCGCCAATCGATTGCATTCGGGCCAAGAACGAAAATGCTGATATTACCTTTGATTACGTCACTTCCGGTGTAAGCTAAAATGGCGGCACTCATTTTTTTATAAGATAAAATTGCAGTTTTTTATGTAGTTTAAGAGTATTTTTTTCTGAATTCAGTAGTATTTATTTTTTGAAAAAAGTGTTAATACGAGGGAAGTCTCGTGGCAACTTGCCAGAATTTTTTCAGTGAGGTACGGTGTTCCAAAATGTATAAATAAAAAAAAAGTTATTACCCCCATAGTATACTTATTTTGTAATTCTACACCTCTCGCACTAGTCAAGTACTCCGAATAGTAAGAGGCAAGGGGACTCACGCTAATCAAGCACCCCAAAGGGATGAAAACCCCGTCACATCCACTTCGTTGATCCTGGGTAATGCTAAGCAGGGGAAAATGCGTGTCATACAGCCTGGACCTGGTTGACTATCAAACAGAATCGGTCCAGATAACGGATAGGAACAACACAGAAAGGGGAGAGAAATGCAGAGTGGTGTGGAGTTACAAAATACGTACACCACGGGAGGTGGAATTGTGGAAACTTTTACTTAATTTATAAACTTTGGAACACCGTAACTCAGTGAAAAATGATCCGATTAAAAAAAACCAAAAACCATTGTATTCGTCTTATTGCCAGCTACAACTTTTATTTGGAAAGAAAAATCAACTCCCATTTAAAAAATGGCCGCCATGATGAAATCTCTAAAGTGGGGCCATCTACAATTAAATTGATAATGTCATCATCTTTCCCCCTAAAAGCCACAAAACTTTCATCTGAAACATTTTTTGAAAAAAATTCTCCTTTTCGAGATATTCGCCTGTATCACTTAAAATGGTCTACCCTGCATGCAAGGGTTGAAGATTTGTAACAGTTCATTTTTTTCATCTCGCATCCCATATTTTTCATTCCATCCTCATTGTGGTTGTTATAAATTTAAAATCTCAATTTACTTACAGCTCCCCCAAGCAAACAAGATAGTCGGAAAATATGTGAACTAAAAGAATATTATTTGAAATATTTGAAGCGGCAAGATTTTTAGCCAATCACACAAAAATATTTATTTTAGTACATTCGTAAATCAAATTTATACTTGACACTTTGACAGTATTGTTTGTAATTGTAGTTTTGTGTTAATTTCCATCTAGTTATTAGAAAAGTAACATTTAGTTTATTGAAACATAGAAATGCATGTGATCTTTTTGAACTAAAAATAATTTATGAAAAGAATATTAATTCTAAAGGCAACCAATGTGAACAATATTCAAGGACAAAATTTAAAATATATAAATTTACCGCTGAAATACTTCTTAACCTGAATGTACTCTGAAAAAGACGACAGCGCTAGCTCCGCCCACTCAGCTATCATGTTTGCTTGGGTCAACTTCAACTGTACCTATTGTACTTTCTCATTTCATTCATTTCCTGTATCTGTACCTAATAAGGCCTTCATTGCCTTTCCTTTTGGGAACTGGTTCTTATCACTTTCTATGCAGACATCTTAAGAATATGTTCATGTGTGAGTGATTTTGGTCAAATATTAGACATTTTAAGTTTCATTTGAAGGTTTAATTAATTTTTGATTAATATTAAGAAAACTACCCCGTATTTGATTATTTGGGAGTTTTGGGGGGATTAGTTTTGTAACGATAGATTGCGGATTAAAAGATCGTTAACACATTGAAGCTCGTATTCCATCGTTCCATCATTCATTTATTTAATACTATCTACATATTAACAACATTTTAGCTTCTTCTTATTTTGATTCTTATTTCATTCGTCTTCGTCTTATCATCCACATTCACCGATACATCAACGATCGTACTTCGTTTCATCCACCCACCTACATTAACATATAATATTATTGGGTACAGCCGTTGATTCAATCAACGGTACAACGTACGAGAGATCAATTTTCCACCAAAATCGGTTACGAACAACTAACTGAATCAACGTCACCATTCCACCAACGGTACAATAATTCGCACCTCGTCGGTGTAGTTAATTTGATAACTCACCATTATAAGGTCAGATGTGTGTAGTCCGGAATTAGATCACCATCATTTGTTATATTACTCATATTTACCATTTTTCACCAAATTTATATCCTCCATCCATTAGCTATCACTATGGTCGACCATATATCACCTATACTTTTATCATCGACTAATCATTGCCTTCGGCATTAAATTATTACTTGCAAAATATCATTCTTCGCCTGTTTGTAGTTTGACAGTAGATCAACTCCATTATTATAAGAAAGGGTTAGTTCACCTAAATATTAAAGCACTGTCCTACAATCTCATTTACCTGTTTGAACTATCCTTAAATATTTCCATGTAAATTATCACCAGGTAATAACCCAAGGTTAGGTAGAAGGTTAGGGTTAAGGGTGTTAATTAAAAACGCCTTAGGTATTTTATTAACCCTTATTGCTTTATTGAATATAACTCGTGCTACATAAAACGAGACCAGTCTTGTGATTGTTTCTTTCTCTCCCTCGTATTCATTATCATTATTGCCATTTTTTTTAAGCAAGAGCAAGCTTTCACTATATTATTGCGAGTGTTTTTATTTAAGCTTCTGGCGTCCATCATCATTTTATTTTCAAATTCATTGACACTGAACTATCGACGAGCTTCCCGCAACAACCCAATCTTGCCATCACCAGGAGTCTATCAGTAGTGTATATTATTTTTTTGTTTATACGTAGCAGATTGTTCCTAAAAATCCTAATCGACCTCATATTAATACTGCAAGAAGAACTGCGGAAATTTAATAGAGATCCAAGAATAAGTCCAAAGAAGAGTCAAGATGAGTGAGTCAAACTACTGAAATTGCTGAAAGCACCACTTTAAGGTTATTAAAACAAGTTCCTCTTGCTTATAAGCTGTTCGTTATTTACATTCAGAAGACGAGGAACGTGGCATTTTATAGGTGGGTGTTGAACACATAACGAGGATTTTTCAAGAAGGATTTTATGGACCGACCACGACTCGACGAGAAATAATAAATTTTCACAATCGTCATGTTTGAACGCATGGAAATCTACCTACATAAAATCAGACCACGACAGTTTCAAATTATATATCGGAATGTACAATGGATATCTCTTTGGGTCTTATATACTTCCACATCGACCGAATACTAAAAAATCTACTACTATCAAATTTCCAATTTTTCCGTACAGCCTTTTTAACACTATTCCTTTATTCCTACAACACGTCCTGTATATTGAAAACGAAGCTTCCTAGGATATAATAAGTTTATATGAGAAACTGCATTTCTTTTAACGTTTTCTTTCATTTGTTTTGCTGTTTTCAGCTGGATCACCCTCAATATTTCTATACGGCTTGGTATTTTTAGCCAAATTGTTATGTTTGGTTCATTTTCTCTATTGCACATTCTGCAACGATGTGAAATATTCAAATTATAGTTTCTTGTACATACAAATTATTTTTGACGACCGACGTCGCCATGATGAGCTGCACACAGGAATCCTATTCAATGGAGCAACATTCCTTTATTTAGGAGATCTATGGGCACTTTTTTGACTCTTTCATTAGACGATACAATTGTTGATATCTTCTCCAAATTTAAACATCTATAAATGACAGTTTCGGCCCATTATTCTTTGAGGTCCCTAAGTGTCATAGGACCTAGTGTTGCTTCATGAAGAGTGTATTTATTAAAATTTGTAATAGTAAAAACAAGCTGTTCAAACACGTATCAACAATATAATAATGAAGGGTCACGCCGTCACGAGTTAATCAACAAAGACACATAGGTAGTATCGAAAAAAAAATAAAAAATTAATGGAATAACTTGATTTTATTACTACAATTACTTATGAAATTCCAAGTTTGGGGAAAATTCATTTTATTAAGCTTTGTCTTAGTCTTATTTCTTGGTTTCATTTAACTATACCATCACTAACAAATTGGACCACGAGTGTTTTATAGAGGAATCGGGCTTCTCTTATTTAATCAACGTTTTGTTCCTTTACTGAAATCTGACCTTAAATACGTATTTAATTCAATTAAACACGCATTTGGTTCCCACATGCTGCTTTTCTCTCGGTTTATACTATCAATAAATCATTCAAAAACAAATGGTGTGAAAGCTAGATAAACTTTGAAAATTCCCAATAGACACTATGTATGGAACAAATTAAATTTACTTCGATTTCCTTTGAGTTTTAAGAGCAAATTTCCAAGACAAACACTCTCTGGCCTTTGTATAAATGAAATTTTATGTATTATTTCTTTCTATATGTTAACTTTTCCTTCATTCGCGTTTTAGGACATATTCGTTAAGTTTGCTAGAAGCGAGCTTAATTTACAATTATAATATAATCCTTACATAAATAGATTATGATTCAATGTTATTTTGATTGTTAAATTGTTAGGTACGTTTGTAATGTCTTTTGTGTTGACAAAATGAATACTTATTAAGAAAATATCATTTACATTTCTACTTCTTTGACAATTAATACAAAGACAACGATCGACAAGATCTTACAATTAATTTAAATTTCAATTCAGCTAAATACATAAAATTAATTACGAAAGAGAACGATGGTATCGTTAAAAACATGGAGGAAATATTAAACTAAACTTTCATAAATATTCACCGTTTATGTTGACAATTAGATTGTCGTAAGGAATTTATCTCGTCCTTTTTGAAACAGAAAACGCTATTATTTACAACATAATTGTAATTAAAAACTGGAATTATTTCTTTTTTCCAATTTTCTTTGTACAAACATCTTAAACATTATTATTAATGAAAGAAAATGTGATTTTGAAATCAAGTATATCATTTTCTGTTCATTTTTTGCGATCATTTCGATGAAGTTTGTGTTTTAGCTCACATAAACCTCTGTTTAATTCATTCTGGTTCAATAATTTCATAAGGGGAACGAATTTAAAGACGCGGCGATATACAAACCTCAGATACCTGTCAAGGGAATGATGTTCTTTATTGTCAAAATATTCCTAAAAAGCCTTTTACTCATAAATCGTTTGTAAGATATTGTTATTTAAATAATAAAGAAAAAGGGATTTGTGAAGGAGAAACATATTCGTATTGATCGTTGGGAATTTTTTCACCTATCACGTAGTATTTGAGGATGTTGCCGCTTCCGTATTGAATGTAGGCTGGATTAAATCCATCGACGCTTTTATTCTCATAATGGGGTGAAAATTACAACAAAACAACGAAATGATATTAAGTAACAAAAACCCTCTCCTATTCATTAATATTGTTTTGTTGCGACTAGATTTGACTTATAGGTATACACTGTGTCCAAGATAAGGAGGGCCACTATGGGGATTTCGGAAACGGTAAGAGATAGAGTTTCGGTTAAATGGGAGAAAAGTTGGGTAATTTTGAGTTTAGTAAAATGACATTTTTAAACTGACGAAATTCCGAACCGTTCCGAAGTTATGCGACAAAAAGTGAATTTTCAGGATTTCGTTTTTGGCACATTGTTACTTTGCCGTTGATGTTAAATAAAAAGTAAAAGAAGTTTCTACAGGTATTTTTTAACGTTCTTTAACATGCCATACAGAAAATTGTAATCCGACGTTTCGTTTTCAAGTAACCATCATCAATTTTGTTTTTTTAAATACGGTCCTGTTTTTTTATACATACTATTAGAAGCACTTTTTATTCTGCATTCAAGCATGTATCACACTTTATGGTTTAAGTACGAACCTGTATCCCTCCCAATCACTTTCAAACTGAATTTTATTCATAAATGGGCTTTTGCTAACTGTACTTTCTCATCAAATTCATGAAATGACACAGAATTTTAGATTTTGAATGCAAATTTTATAACCAAGTAATTACAAACAATCAACAACACAAAAATGAACACAACATTTGATGAAAAGAAAATTTAAATATGACACATACCAATAATTAAAAAAAAATTATAATAAATGCTCGAAAAGCCCTCCATCGCTCTCCAATCGTAAATAGCATCTTCTAACTGTAGAATCCAAAGCATTCTTTAACATTGCAGATGTTACAGTTTGGAATGCGTAGTACAATCCTTCGGAGTTCTTCTTCTATTCCAAAGATATCTTTGGAAACATAATTTCTTATGTACCCCCAAAGAAAAAATCCAGCGGGGTTATATCGGAAGAACGACCTGGCCAGGGTATTTCAGAAATGGTGCTTAAAACTCTTTCGGCAAACCTATTTGAAAGGTAATCCTTAACCACCTGTGAATTGTGCGGAGGTGCACCATCCTGCTGAAACCAACAATCGCGTACTACGGCTTAGGATAAAATATCAAGAGCGTCTTCCAAAGTAGAATCTATTAAATTTAAGTAAAATAGTAAAATAAGTATAAAATCGCAAATAAACCATAAAGTGTGATACATGTTTGAATGCAGAATAAAAAACTCTTCTAATATTATGTACAAAAAAATCAGGACCGTATTTAAAAAAACAAAGTTGATGATGGTTGCTCGAAAACGAAACGTCGGATTCCAATTTGCTGCATGCCATATTAAAGAACGTAAAAAAGTACCTGTAAAAGGTTCTCTTACTTTTTATGTAACATCAATTACAAAGTAACAATTTGTCAAAAACGAAATCGTGAAAATTCGCTTTTGTCGTATACTTTTGGAACCGTTCGGAATTTCGTCAGTTTAAAAATGGCATTTTACTAAACTCAAAATTGCCCAACTTTTCTCCCATTTAACCGAAACTCTATCTCTTACCGTTTCCGAAATCCTTAAAGACAAACCTAAAGTGATTGATGTAATAAATAACACTAAAAATTATGTACTTACTTATTTATTTCATCTTTTCAGTTATTGTAACCTCAAAAAAAATTTTTGCGTTATTTATATACAGCAATCATCCACTTTATCTACAATATTAAATCATTCGCTTGAAGATGACTGTATAACTCGAAACTAGTCACAGCACATTTTCTTTAAATCAAGAGATATGGGGGAGGTTTTCTGTCTCATAGTATAAAAGGTTATCTTCTTCCAGCGAACTGGGGGAAGCGACGCAATTCGAATTTCAGTGCAAAAATGCAGCTGTTCAGATAGAAAAAACTCACCTAAACACGACGGATCCTCTTATTTCAAGATCGAATCCGTTATACCTCACGAAAATTGGCACCCTTCATCGCTTTCTTGTGGGTCCATCTACAGTGCATGGCTTGCTACCCCCTCCATCCTCGTGTGATAGCGTCATGCCATGGTGTTGTTTTTGCAAAACATGTGCGAATAAGGGTCGCAGATTTTACGAGCTGTATTGTTTTCTACTTATGTTATTGTGCGGTCACATCATTGTCTTCATATTCCATTATTTTCTATGCGTTTCTGTTCTATAATTGAACTTATTGGTCTGTTTATCCACATTCATTTGCATTTATTTATTTATTTACATTTATTATTTGTCTGTGATATTTACCTCACGAAGAATGGCAAGATTTTGGTGTTACAATAATTCTCAAAATTAAGATTTAAGTCGCAGAAGGATAAGGACAAGAGATAATATCACTTTTAGCGATATAGAATCTGTCAATGACAAAGTATAAGCAACTGGTAATGCTTGAGATCCTTCAACGTGCATAAATAACATAACTAATTCTAAGATTGGTCAGTAAATTCGATAAATCCACCCTAAACTTTACCACGCTCCTTTTAACCTCTGGATTATTTCAATTTTATTCTTCTAGCACAGTTACGTGCTGTCCTACTGTGGAAATGTGCTTTCTCCATAAGATTAATGGCCAATTTCTTCTCTCGTTTTAAAACCTTTTATTTGAGACGCTTTTCGAATAATTTTTCACTCATATCTCGCATTCATCAAATTTGTTTATTATATTAAATTCGGGTTTCAGTTTCGGGGTTCAGTTTACAACAGGAGGGAAATTATAGTCTTTATAACAAATAGTATAGATCAACCAATGTAACTGAGAGTTTCATGTTTGCATATACATATACTACCTATATTTATCTTTTAAAGGTTTGTTCAGCTTTTCATTATTTACTCGAAATTACCCCCTGTAAAAGGACAACCTTTTTATTTTAATTGGCAAATATTTTGTTTGGCTAGTCATTTAGTTGATTAACTTTGCTCCTGCAATAATAGATAGTGTAAATGTTTGCAATTAGTGGAAGTAAAAGGCTAAAATGAAAATTCATTACTTTTTTTATGATCATTTCTCATTATTCTTAATTTCTTACAAATCCTCGTAAAGATGTAATCTGTCTTATTTTCTTCGTAAATCCTTTTTTTGTGTTTCATGTTTTCATCGCCTTACTTTTCCGAGTTAACATCAAAGTTACAAAACAGAATTAATTGCTTTTTATTTTCGCAAACGTGTTAAAGCTTGTTGAAATCCTAATATTGTTAGTCAAACTTGTCTTACGTCTGCATCTCCTTTAACAAGTATAGATAGACACATATTATCCTTCAAGTGGATGAATGATCCCCTTTTAAGAGTTCCTCCATAACACAATTATAAATGGGTTAAACTCTAAACTTCGAAGTTAACAAGCCTCATAGATAATCTCCTCTCCGAAATAATCCGATTTGTGTCTAAAACTTTCTCCACAAAAGACATAGAGTTGTATTAATCATTTCGGAAACATTTGCATGCCAGTATACTAAGCTATAACTTTGGCAGTTGGTAATGATGTACTCCACTTTCCTGTCGAGGGAAGCAATTAAATGTTCATTCAGCAGATATAGATGAATTTATAAAAGGAAAGTATAATACATCACATAAAAAATGGAAGCTGGCTAGAGAAGATTATCTATGTTCCGTTTTCACCTCCGTATAGTAGGTGTTATATTTCAATTTTTAAGTGATTTATTTTGGTTATCAGGCGCTTTCTGCGGTGAAAGCTGAAGCTTACGAAACTTAATGACTTATCGATCGCAATAATATCAAAACAACTATATTTCCTTGAAAAATCTGACTTATTATCGGAGTACAATGTACTTTGTTGTATGTTAACAGTAAATTCCCCACGAAATTGAAGGATAAGGTTATTCAAAAATTTCCACAAAGTCTGTCACCGAAAGTAATTGCTTTGTTTCAAATTTTAATTTTCAAAACCGATTATGATCGTTTTTAAATCATTGGGGAAAAATAAATGGAATTAATGTTAAAATTATAAAATGAATTACAATCCTGAAAACTTAAATGTCGTGGGAATTTCAGAAAACACCATCTATCATCAAAAATATATTTTTATACTGAAGACTACAAAAAATTGTTAATATGATCATAACCGTTTTGTTTAAATAAGGACCGTATACGCTATGAGAAATAGTGTTTATTAAGTTGGGACTTAAATCATTGGAAATTGTTCAGTTCCAGATTTCTAATTTTGTGTTGCCTTCAGAAATGTGTAAAGATTTGAAATTATCACGAGCGTATTTCTTATAAACGGGGGTACACGCGATTCTCGCGTTTTGCGTGCTTTGGGGGGAGGGGGTATCTGTGATTGTAGGTTGTAATAGCTTTTGTTTTAAAATATCACACCTTGTTGAGCTGGCTTAGTTGCTTGAAAAAAGAAAAATAATTTACATTTTTGTACCTTTCAGATTTTTGACCCTGTAGGTATCTGTAATTTAGCAAGTTATTAAAGTAACTAAAATAAAGGATTACATTTACTTACAAACATTTGACGTAAAAATCACAAAAATCGGTTGATATTTGGTAAAGATACACGAATTCGTTCCTACCTACTTAAAGTAAATTTTTACCAATTATTAAAAAAAATGTAAAATGCAAACTTTTTGGAATAGATTTGAGACCAAAAATACATAATGGCCCTTTCACAATGTTAATTACGTCTTTGCACATAGTCTTTGCCCAAAAATTTACGAAAATATAACAAATTCCGTGTGAACTTCATAAGGATAGTTTAGAATGAATTTTGAATGTAAAAGAACTCAATTTGGACACTGGCAACTTTTTGGGAATACGAATGGCCTTAGGGAGAACGTTTTAACATTCATCTTTAACTATAGTAAAACTAAAAATACCATAAAACATAAAATGTACAAATAGAAGCTGGTCTAACGTTGCATAACATCTGTTTTATAGAAAGACCTTCTCTACCTTAAACAGTTTCAAATTTTTGTTTATTTCACTAACTAAAGGCCACCATTTACACGTATATGTACAGCAGTAAATATGAATTTTACTTCCTCTTAATTACAATATAAGTTGTATATTTAGAAGTATAGTCAAAGTATTCTCTTTGGTATAATGTAACGTAACAATACACTTGCCACCTACTTTCATCTATAGATATTAAGTTAAATATGTAGACAAAAACATTTTTCTCGGTGAAAACATTCGACTATATATGTTACCTACGACATCGTTCATCGTTCAAAATCTCTAAATTCGAAATAAGCACACAAACATGTACATTTCGAAAGTTACCGAAAGAAGGTATCGGGACACATAAATTAGTCTACGATGAATGCTGTTACTACTTTTTACATCATTTTAACCATGAAAATGTTAACGCGGGGCATAATAGAATCATTTTTCATCATTTGAATAACTTTTCAACTTGAAATAATTAAATTTCCATGTTATCGAGAAAAAGTTTCCGATACTTGTTATTTTGAAAATTTTCGCGAAAATACTTTCTGGCATCGTTTTAATGTTCGAAATGGGTTAAGGACCTCGGACAGACAAACTTTGCATGTTTACACAAAATTTTCACCCAAAAATAAGCACAAATAGCGAATTCTATTTTACACTATTAATCTCCATAAGGAAACTTTGAACGTATTTTCTAAGTAAAGAAAATATGTTTAGACACAAATACCTACCGCTTGAATAAGATGACGGACTTTTATACCAAAATGTTTAAAACTTACTTTGAAAAAAATTAGTGCAGATATTTACGTGGTTTGCGGGGTATCTATAATTGTAGCATTAATTTGTAGGTTATAAATTCATAATAGCTTTGGTTTTAAAATATCACATCCGCATTCGTCAGGATTCGGCGACTGTCGGAAAAGTGCACAGCAACACAAACATATACACACGTCTCGGTTATTATATAGTGATTGTTCCTTTAATTAAGCAATTTACAAAAAAAATCAATACCTAACCCACTTTTGCAACGAGGCCGTTTCTCTATATACTTTCTTTGTGCTTGAGAGAAACTTAAATTTATCCCTAAGACTTACCACTTTCCGTTTTCTCCCAGATCTCGATAACATTTATCTAATCTTGCAATAAGCTTACGTTGCTAACTACATTTTGCTAGCTTGTTCCTTGCCAGCACATCAAATTTCGCACACGTAGCTCATTTACAGCATTTTTGCCCTTTTTAAATTATATAAGTTACCTTTGAAAGTAAATATTTAATAAATGACTTCGTTGTGAATATTAGAATTGTCCTAATGGCACCTGTGTCATTAATAAATTAAAGTGAATGTATGGCCATAACGCAATATCCGACTTTTCTGTAATTGATTAATCTATCTACTTGTTTGCTTACATTATCATCTATCTTTTATTTTTAATTATTTCGTACTTGGACTGCATTGCATTTTAAAGGCGTTTACGGAAATTACAGCATTCCATTTTCAATTTGTAAGAATGTAATTCCCATTCGAATAATATTCACCTTAAAGTCCGTTATTATAATAACGCGATTAATTTCGGCAGTGAAAGAACATTGTTTCAATAGCATGAACGTAGCAAATTTGTTTTATGCAAAATTCTAGACTTTTACATTATCGTGCGTGACATTGCCATGCCAAACTCTAGGCTCCAGGACATTTTTAAATGAAGTATTGATTCTTATTTTACGTTTATGTTTTATATGTCTCTAGTAAAAATTCGCTTTATAATGCAGTTTAGCACAATTTCTCTGCATTAGCTCTCTACTAGCCAGGTATTAACAATTGGAAAATCTCTATCGTAGGCACAAAAAAAACACACTTTGGATGATTAACTTTAGAGGATAAATCTCGTAACGGTAACGTGATGAAATACAACATACATACGTAGGTATGTGATCTTCCAAAATGAAAGCTCTAACTCTTAGAAACCAGAAGTTTAGTGCTCGTATAAAAATCTCATTAAATACTCTTGTATCGTTCCGCAGTGCTAGTGCACTTCAGGATATAAGTGTGAGTGAAGTAAAAGTAAAATACACTGCTCAAAACAATTAGAGGGTCACTAATTTGTGCCTCCATAAAATTCAAACGGGAAATTACATGCAAATAAAATTAAGAACATCTGTGAAATACGCTCTATTTAATTGTTTTAATTGGCACATATGGAACTGTCAGCATCACGTACTTTTAAAGTACCCGTAATAATTAACAACTACCAAAACGAATTTAAATTAGTTGTAAACTTTTGTACATAAAGTGGTAACTTAATAACGAGCAAGGCTGGGTAAAATACGTGCACTAACGTATTTCAAATACAAATTACAAAATATTCCTAGAAATGTATTTGAAATACAAAATAAGTGATAGTTTTACATTATTTTTAAAAATACAAAATACAAATACAATATTTGAAATACAAAAATACCTATACGCATACGGTATGTTTTTTTGGGAGATTTAGTTAGACGTTTCTAGGAAAGTTTTATAGGTAGGTTCTTGAAAATGTGTAAGTACTTAGAATTCACTCTGAACCTATTGTTAACATTGCGGTGGGCAAAATACATATATTAATGTAAGTATTTGAAATGCTAAATTCAAAATACTCATAAGAGAGTATTTGAAATACAAAATACTTTAGGGGAAAATCATCAAATACAAAATACAAATTAGTACGTAACAATCTCCATATAATTTTCATTGGGAGTTACCAAGCGTGTAAAAGTTTGGCCCCCCCTCCAGGATTGTTATCAATGACTCATTGAACAATATTAGAGGGGGGGGGGAGGTTGAACGGCCGCCATCTTGTCCGCCATCTTGAAAATGCCTGCGAACCTATTTTTGGCTATATCTTAGCAACCGTATGTCCAAATCGAACGTACGTAGACTCTAATTGCACAGTTTTGTATTCCTAAGATAAATTGTTATATAACCGAAATTGATAATCCTAGCGGATTTAATGTTTTTTGGCTTAAAAGCTTAAATTATGGAATATGTAAAAAAAACGCTAAACAACATATCACTTTTTATTTTATTATTATTAATCTTTTAGATCTCGCTTTTATGAATAAAATGCAAAAACAATCAACGAAATCCGAGCACTGGTTACGAAAATATACAGGATTTAGGAATAGGTAGCGCACCTTTGCTGAGCACAATAATTGGTAGTTACAGGTCAAATTGAAAATTTCATAAGTTTGTTCTCTACAAAATATGCGAATTACTACTAATTAGAAATGTGCGAATTACTACTAAATACATACATTAATTAAGTGTAATCAATTTTTGAAGGCTTATGCCCCCAATTCGCGATTCCCTCACCCTCATAAGAGTAATAATCGCCATGACATGAATCACATCGGAAAGACCGTACCGGTGAATAAATCGAAAATACCCGAATTAATACAAATTTTATAAATTAATCATTTTTTATATCTTTTTAAAAACTTTTTTTTTAATCGGCCAGAAAGTAGTACTTTCCGGATTATTTTTAGGCCAGAAAATGTCATTTTGTCGGACCGAGCCGGAAAGTTATTGTGATAGTCCGGTAAAAGTTTTACCGGACTCATTTTTACTTTACCGGACTCATTTTTACTTTCCGGCCTAGAACGGTCAGTTGTTCTGCCCGTTTCTGGCCGATTTAAAAAAATATATTGTACGTAATACGTCCCAAAAGTGCTTTTACTGGACTCGCAGGCTTGCAGGACTCGCCTGCGGCTCGTCCTGTAATTTGCCTACTTGTCCAGTAAAAAAGATCACTTTCGGGACGTAAACTACTATTATGCGTTTCGGGTGTTTTGTGTCGGGTGCATCATTTCTAAACTTTTGTTTCGGTGACAGAATATAAACTTTCGTCGTTGATTAATGGATTCTGCACCGCCTGCATAAACTTGAATAAAGAAAGACTTGAAAGCTTTGAACTTTGTAGACTCCAAATTTCATCACTGCGAATGGATTTTCCATCATTTGGACGATGACCTGAATTATTGGGTTCCTTTTCTAGGCACTGAATTCCGTCCTTTTAGACTTTTAGAGCGTCCTCTCAGTGAGGAAGTGGAGTCACAAACTCGTAAGTGTGACAAACAATGGACGTGCAAACTATACTGCTCTTTGCAAATGTCCTTGTGTAAATTAATCCGTATAATAATTTTCATTTGATGTTCACCTCTTTTTCCTAAAAGCCTAAATTAAATTAATTAATTAAATAAACGAGAAGGTGCGGCACAAAAAATTATTAATTTATAAAATTTGTATTAATTCGGGTATTTTCAATTTCTTCACCGGTACGGTTTTTCCGATGTGATTCATGTCATGGCGATCATTACTGAGGGAATCGCGAATGGGGCATAAGCCTTCAAAAATTGATTACACTTATTTATGTGTGTATTTAGTAGTAATTCGCATATTTTGTAGAGAACAAACTTATGAAATTTTCAATTTGACCTGTAACTACCAATTATTGTGCCAGCAAAGGTGTGCTACCTATTCCTAAATCCTGTATATTTTCGTAACCAGTGCTCGGATTTCGTTGATTGTTTTTGCATTTTATTCATAAAAGCGAGATCTAAAAGATTTATAATAATAAAATAAAAAGTGATATGTTTAGCGTTTTTTTACATATTCCATAATTTAAGCTTTTAAGCCCAAAAACATTAAATCCGCTAGGATTATCAATTTCGGTTATATAACAATTTATCTTAGGAATACAAAACTGTGCAATTAGAGTCTACGTACGTTCGATTTGGACATACGGTTGCTAAGATATAGCCAAAAATAGGTTCGCGGGCATTTTCAAGATGGCGGACAAGATGGCGGCCGTTCAACGTTCCCCCCCTCTATTATTGTTCAATGGGTCATTGATAACAATCCTGGAGGGGGGGGCCAAACTTTTACACGCTTGGTAACTCCCAACATTACATTGTTACGTACTAAATGTATTTATTAGGATTAAACATTTGTGAACCTCATAAATGTTCATGCGGTGAACATGTAGACCGGACCGGATTCCATGGATTATTATCTTTCACGAGAAGTGCCTGGCGATATTCTAGACATCAGGAATTAAATCGAATAATTCAGCAAGCATTAGCATCTGCCAAGATTCCTTCCCTTTTGGAACCACCTGGTCTTACACGTTCTGATGGGAAGAAACCCGACGGAGTTACCTTAATCCCTTGGTCTAAGGTTCGCAATCTAGTTGGGATGTCACTTGCTCGGATACTCTAGCCCCATCTCATGTATTAGCATGTTCAAAGGAATCTGCTGCTTATTCTAATGTGGCGTCAAAACGGAAGGCTCGTTATTACGAAGAGATTATATCCAACAGGGCTATCACTTCGTTGCCATTAGCATTGGTTCATTTACCTCCGAAACTGTGGAATTCTTGAATGATTTGGGAAGAAGATTACATCAAGTAACTGGTGAGGCAAGGTCTCGTTTATATTTGATTCAGAGAATCAGCCTTGCTATTCAGAGAGAGAACTGTGCAAACGTGCTTGGAACTTTGCCATCCACTGCCCAGTTGGATGAGGTATTTTTACTATCATTTTTTGAATGTGTTTATTATGTTTAAATGTAACTTATTAATTATTATGTATTATAGTGTATAAAATAAATTTGAGAAATGTATTTCAAATACTGGTATGTATTTTCAATACAAGTATTTTATAACTGCCAGTATGTACTCCCATAGCACGAATAACGGTATTATACCGCCTTGGCATGCTTCGAAAAAGTCTTCGAAGGTCTTCTTGTGGTATAGCGTCCCATTCGTCAATAAGAGCCGCCGTTAGCTACTGGATGGTCTGAGGAGGATGTGGGCGACCACGAACACGTCTGTCGAGCATATCACAAACATGCTCTATGGGATTTAAATCAGGACTTAACGCAGTTTTCCAGTTTTGCTTGTAGAAAGTCTAAACTCTAAAGTGATTCGCGCAGTATTTGGTCTTGCGTTATCCTGCATTAACAAAAAATTTGGTCTTATTCCAAATGCCATAGGGACAACATGTTCTCCTAATGCAATGTCAACATACAGATTAGCGGTAAGATTACTCGGCCATCGCAGCGAGTAATACGGAACCTTGATTCATCCGTGGCACAGACTTCCATTGTTGAAGTTGCCATACGATATGTTCACGAGCAAAATTCATCCTTGCTATTCGGTGGCGTAGTCTCAAAGATGGTTTTCGGCCCTCAACCTATTCCTAATTGTCTGGTCTTGTCTAATACAGATACCCATGCGTCGTTCTGAGGGAAATTCAGAGGCCTTTCGGCGTAGAAACTCTATTGCGAAGACTCACAATCAGTAAAAATCTGTCTTGATTTTGAGTTGTTTTTCTTTTGCCCACCATCCAAGTACCTGTTCCACAATCGCTGAATAACAGATTACGTTGAAGTTTCTTGAAACTTGTCGAAGGTTTTCGCCATTTTTAATTAATGTTATAGCACGAACAACCTCCACTTCGTTGAGATGCCCCATTCTCACTAAACTTAAGCCAAACTGTCAATTTTTGTCTGTTTATTGATCTCAACAAGGCCATCCTAGCTCTTTGAATCAAATTTCGGATACATTATTTCACTTTAGTTTTGGCATGTTACGGATACTCCTATGTGTCAATTAAAATAATTAAATAGAGCACCTTTCAGATGTTCTTACTTTTATTTGCATGTAATTTCCCATTTGAATGTTACGGAGGCCCAAATTAGTGACCCGCTAATTCTTTTGAGCAGATTTACTTTTACAATTCTGATAGTTTTATCTAATTTTGCATTCATAAACTGATACAGTCGAGTACACTAACTTCTACAATAACTATGTAGTTAACCAAAATGCTTTTTTGGATATATAGGATATCATGAACTGTAAATAGTTATTTATGTATCATTGTATCAAGTACGCAAAATGATGTTTTAGTGGATTCGTCTAAGTTTTCGGACTCGGCTTCGCCTCGTCCGACAAACTCGACTCATCCACTAAAACTTTTTGCGTAGGTACGTGATGCATACAACATTTTTTTGCATGAATTCTCTAAATTATCAAATTAATTTCATAAACATTTAATTTGGTACGTACAGAACAGTTGTAAACGTCATATTTAGCTTTGACATAGTTGTTATAGCAACAACAAGTAAATTCGTAAAAAGTCAAAATAAAGATATAGTACGAATCAACGAATGAAAATCCAGCGTTAAGGTTGTCATAGCGACTTTAGCGTACTTGTCCTTTAAAGATGTATTTTGCGGATTGTTTTCACTCCGCTAAATGGTTACTTTGGAGACAGAATACAAAAAAATAAATTTTTCGTAATATTTGCTTTCGTATTCTACCAAGAGTGTTTAAAATGAAACTTTTAGAAACCTTCTGTGGGTAATAATAATTAACTGACCCGAATTGAAGAAAAATCACTTTTAGTCACGATCCCGTTTTGTTTGGGTTTACCAGTTTAAATTTACATTGTAAAATTTGCATGTAATATGTTTTTAATTTATTCAACAGTGTTTTCCTACCTCCTGTGTAACTTGAGCTTCTTGCACACCTTTAGAATAATTTATGACGCTTAAACAATTTTGGATTATCGTCTAATAAGCGACACTTGGAAAGTCCTGAAAGCTGAAACAATGAAGTAGCTCTAATTGCCAATGCATTATATATGTGCTTTTTGATTTATAAATTAGAGTGTTTCAGTTTCCATTGTGATGTATTTCGCAGTACAAATGCAAAATGGATTTACAACAATAATTACTGAACTGAAACATTCAAGCAGATAGTATAATTATGCTGGCTTTTCATCAAACTTCAAAAATTTGATATATGAATTCGATCTGTGCGTGTGTGTGTGTGTGTGTCGCTTTTTTATGTTAAGAATTTTGAACTAATGACTTCAGATTCGGAGAGAGTATCAAAAAGTATGTCTAGGATTTTTTGTCGCTTGTCGTAGCTCAACTGGGACACCTTCAAAATTGTCGACAAACTTTTGAGTTCAGAATAGATGATGAAAAAGTAGAACAGGACCAAAGTGTTATATTTTGAGGAACACAAAATCGCTGTCAACGTTTAAACACTTAATATAACGGGTGTCCAGAAAGAGTAGGGGGTATTTGTATTTGCGCGGTTCGGAAGGGCACAGCAAGGATAGGTCGTTGCACTATTCTTTGGAAATTTAATAATCATGGAAGTGTACCCGGGAAACCGTTGCGTTTCTTGCGTGCGCGCCTATTATCGCAATGGTGATTCTATAGTCACAGCTCAACGTTGGTATCGTGCAGAATTTAATGTACGGAATGCACCGAAGGGCAATACCATCAGAACATGGATTCGAATGTTCGAGAATACCGGTTTGACTGTAAAAATTCACAATTCAGCTCGCCCGCGCTGTATTCCCCAACAAACGATTGAAGAAGTTAAAATCCGTCTTAATCAGTTCGCAAACGCAGTCAAGAACTTGACATTACCTGCACAGGATTCACGTCTTACAGCTTCAGATCGTTGCAAAACTGAATGTTACCGACCATCCTCTCCGACTAAAATTTGGCAATGAAATTCTTCAACGTTTCCCAATGCTTCAAAACATTCTGTTTAGTGGCGAAGCCGAAGCTAACTTAAATGGGCACGTGAACAAACAAAACTACCGCTACAGGGCCAACGAAAATCCAAGACAGAAACCCGAATCCGAACTACATAGTCCAAAAGTTAGTGTGTGGGCATGAAAGCGGCCAGCGAGGGCATGCGCTTACGGTAAACAGTGAACGGTATTGCGATATGTTTAAAGAACTTTTTGTTCCACAATTGCAGGAGTTTGAAGGTTGTAATGTGGAAACATGGTTTCAACAAGATGGGGCCACTTGCCACACCTCAAACTAATCGTTTGCGGTTGTCAATCAACTTTTCCAGGAAAAGGTGATCTCTCGTCGAGGTACCATCATCTGGCCTCCGAAAATCCCCGATCTTACACCCCTTGATTATGTATTTCTTATGGGGAAACCTTAAAGAGAAAGTGTACGTAAACTAAACCTCGAACTCTACTGCAAATGAAGCACCAGCAAAATGTGTAGGCGCGTGGGGCTCATTTCCGTTTTCGGTTAGAGGAGTGCCAGCAACGCGAGGGTTAACATTTGGACAGCGTAGTCTTTGACACTTAATTTTTCAAACCTTTGTCTAAGAATTAACAAAACAAATTTTTTCTGACATACAGTTTTTTTAATTGAATTTACAAAGACCCCCTACCCTTTCTGGACACCCGTTATCATATACCTATCTCAAAAATGGTGCGTCAAACCATAAACAAATGCTTTCAAGTTCAAGTTAGATTCTAATAATACTCTTGAGCATTCTTAACGGGTTATTTATGAAAATAGATTGTAACGTTTTACTTGAGTGTAGAGCTTAGGTAAAACAATATCCTTTCTCGAAAATTAATGCGTAGGTATCTAATAATTGCAAATTGGGTGGCGTACATACATTCAGAGATAGTTTCTTGGTTCAAATTTGAATGACCGATGAAAGTTTATTCTTTAAATATGCGAGTAGAAGCCTCACGAAAAAGGTAAGATAAGTGATTTTCCAACTTGAGTAGCCCCTATTATTTATTTACATATTTTCACGTTTCGTTGCTTGTTGAGATATCTTGTATTTTTGTGTACGTAATGGAAAATAGAAAAATAAACTGCAAAAAGGTAAAAAATAAGGGATAACATTTTTACATAATGATGAGTAATTTATAATACTATTAAAACCTGAACGATAATATTAAGGTTCCTATTAAATAATATAATAAGTGAAGGTATAGAAAACTACTTGCTCATGATTCTTATAAAACAGCGTAACGTATAAAGAATAAAAGAGTAGAAGCATTACAAATGTTAAGAATGTCTGAAAAATACAAGCATACATACATAAGAATCTCTTGGGAACGAACATAACTAACGTAAAAAGAAGTAATACTCCAGAGCATAATAAATTTTTTACTATAGTGGGCGCTTCAGTTTAGTTTCAAATAAAATGGAATTCTTTTTTATTTATTTTTGAGATATACGTTAAATTTCAATCATTTTCTGTCTAAGGTGCCGCAATATATATTTAGCCTTGTAAGTAAGTCATATCCATATAATCGACGACTTTATATTTTGTATACTTTGTTTTCCTGGCACATTATCCCTTATTTTTAAATTTATTTTTATTCACTAGTAAGTAGAGTAGTTTTTTTTTATTTTATGGTTATGCATTAATTACTTCTCTTCTCTCGTTCTTTCTCTTTTCTTAACGTTTTCCTGTAGAATTACCAAAATTCTGAAGAACAGCAATAACGTATTCTGCTAAAAGTTAATCACAAAAATTTCTTTTTAAAACAACAACGAAATTTGGGAAACAGAAAATGCTCTCACAATCGTTTGTAATTCCAGATATAATAACATAAACCATTCATAAGAGAACAGAGCCATTACAACTGTGAAGGTTAGAAGCATTTAAAATTGTGGCCTATAAGGGTACCTTGGGAACGAATACAATTATTAAAAGGACAATTTCTTCAGTACCTAACCTCAAAAAAGAATCAAAATGTAAACAAAATATAGTTTAGTTTCAGGACTCTGTATTCTTTCAAGTAAAATGAAATGCTTTTTATTTCTTTTTGTGGTATGGTATTACGTATAATTTCATTTTGTATACGAGTCAAAAGGTACTTAGGTACTTTATTTTATTAACAGAGGAACCATCACATCTATACATAATTCAAGACTCTCTGTGTATCGCTTCGCATTATTTACCCATTCACATCCCCCCCCCCTGCATGTATCATTTCCCTGTCAATTTCTACGATGTCATTGTTGTTTATTTTCCTATAGTTTTTTTCTCTTTGTTCACTAGTTGAACCAACAACGTTTTATGGAAATTAGAGTCCAAAAGAACTCGATTTAAATGAAAAATACTACTATCCTATGGATAACCAAAGCGGAATAACTTTTCTTTTGCACAGTATCAGAAGTACAGCCATACTTGTTATTAAGTTAGGTGATAGTTTACTTGCCCTAGCACACTCAAGTAAGTTCACAAGCAAACCTCTTAAAAGTATACGCTCTTTAATTAGCGAGCTTTGCGAAATACGTAATCACCTCGTTGACGGCGCGACGGTGCTTTTACGAGCTATGTAAGCCAGATTAGATTACAGTATTACAAGTGAACATAAAATACTTTGCTGATATCATTTTATGAACGGCGCAAAGTCGTATAGTGCAACAATTATTTTAAAACTTGAAAATTATTTTCAAATTTTCTCATTATAAAAGAAGATTAAATTAACTTTATCTAGGGAAGGTAGTAAAAAATATGAAATGGCCGATTAACGGAACTAACATAAAAATGTCATCAAATGGAATAGTGGAGTCTATAAATATTGTCAATACTAGCTGCACACAGCTCGGTTAGATTAAATTTCCACCAAATGTAGATGAAATTGATGAATGTTTTTCACAAAAGCAATTTCGAGTGTTCCACTCAATTCTAAATAAATCTCTATAGAAATCTACTGGAACCTAAAGCACTAAATTGTGGAAAAATAAGCAAAAGAAAAAGGGGAATGTTGTAGGGTTTCTTTATTATTGCGTTGGCTGCTAAATCTTATTGGCGCAGTGTAATGTAAAATTAATACGGCACAATTCAATGAGAAAAACATTTCGTTTATTTTTTTTTAATGTCCGGATTTACACAATAAAATAGTAGACCTGTAGGTCATCAAATCGGGCACAAAAGAGATGGAAATTAGATAATACTCGCACAAGGGATGTTCGGAAATAAAGCACGCGTTTTATCTTATTCTACATTCTGTTGACCTAAGCCTTGTCTTGTGTCGCGAATACCCCTCTAATTGATCGTATGTAAACCGGAATTTAGATTTTGACTGTTACAAATTCAATTTGAACGCGAAACTTTTTTTAGTGAAGGGAAGGATAAATTAATACTTTTATATGAAACAGCTATGATATTTTATATAGAATGATTTTTTGAATCCTTAATTATTGCATCTCTCCAGTGATTTTTACAAACTAGAAACGTGTGCAAAAGTAGTAGGTAATAGAGCAATATTCAATTCATCAACATGTTATTAAGCGCTATTATGAATATGAGCGAAAATACGTTACACGAGAATAGTGGTGTACTCAAAGCTTTGGATGAAAGGGAGCTTTAAGCAATGTGTTTGTCCAAACCTCTCCTTCGTACTGGTGTGGTCAATCAAACATATGACAACAATAGACAATCAGAAAGTCCCAGAGCGAATATCGAACAAACTTACCACCAGAGAAACAATGATTTTACTTCAAACCCCAAAATCGGTAATGCTACAAAACGAGGGTACCAATTGACCTCCTCGTTCGTGTGATTTGAATCCTGCAGGGTTTTCCTTTTGAGGTTTTCTGAAGACAATCTACAGAAATAAGTCTAGAACGATTGAAGAGTCGATAGAAGAGAATCCTAGTATGTGTCACAATCTTATTCGAAATTATTGTGGTTATGTGGTATCAAAACTAATTCGTCATAATTAGGGTCAAGTGAATACCGATAACGGTGATGATTTTTATTAACAGATACGTTAACCGTCAGAGCGGAGGCTTCCACGACCAGAGGGGCAGTAAGATAAAGACAACTTCCAGGGTAGGACCGTGTCAATGTTGAAAAAGTCAACGTTTCGCTCACTTTCGTGAGGCCCTTCAACAGCTAATCTGCATACTGCAGGCGCTAATGCTAATTCTAGTCATCTACTCCTTAACTAAACTAGGAACCATCATGCTTCCAAAACAGAGACCGAGGGTAGCTGTAGTCCTGTAGTAAAACGGAAAGGAAAGTCGATCCCCTTTAAAATGTATGCGGGCGATCATTAAAAAGCAGTCAAAATGAAGCAAATGAACTCATCAGTTTGAGGTTTAGCAGTTAAATTCAGAAATAAATTTACTGTATAGTACAAATTTCCAAACGGCCGGCGTTATGATATAATGCTACTTGTAGCGCCTATGATTGTATAGGAACATTTGAGTTGAATTACTGTAAAACTAAAACGAAAATTGGGTTAACAATTTTCGATAAAACTGATTTATTTCTTCCTCTTTTTCCAGTAGAATTAACGTATTCACAAAGGGTGTAATAACCACTGTTACTCGACATATCTCAAATTTTACTTTCCACACGTTCGCTTTTATAGCATCCATTTAGTTAGATTCCGGTATGACCTACAAATGTCCAAATCTGCAAGTCTGTTTAAATTCAGATATTTATCATTTATTTAAATGGGATATTTACTAAAATACAAAAAATGCTAAACGTAATGTTACGCTTTAGAAGGGTTTTTAGAAAAAATATGGCTCAAATTCATTTCTTTTCGGATTGATTAACGTGTAAAATGTCTTGATATTATTTGATGACACCATTATTAAACCAAAGACAAGAACAAGGGAAGACTCAAAACTTGTGATTAAATGTAGGTTTCACATGAATTATTACTTTTTCTCTTACTAGAATTACTATGAATGACCATTTTTCGATAATTAATATCCAATATAACTGCACACCTTCGAAAGCAAGAATCTTATAATATCTTATTATCGGGACGGACTAACAGCGATTTTTATTATTATTCCACTGAGGATGGTTCAGTGTTTTAAACGAAGTCCAAGATTGTAGTTGGGTGTTGGGGCGAATTTTCGTTGGTAAGTCTTGTATAATCTCGTAAAGCGGGATTTACACTGTATCACTTTTGATGTACATCCAAAGTGAATCACTCAGAGTGAAATCATCCAGGGTGATCATCCTCGTTCACACATTTTCATCCAGTTCGCTGATTCATCTCTTCGCATACTGTCACTTTATTCCCTATTGTCGTGTCTGTGAAAACTGAACAGTTGCAAGGGTGCATTTGTTTTGCTGTACTCACTGCATTTGTTATACCATAAACACTCGTGTTGCCGGTATATTTCGAGAAATATTTCCATATGTTTATCTTGCCATTTAAACGACATGGTTATAAAATCTCTGCCCTTCAGTATTTAATAAATCATTTAAAGTTAAAAAACCAATAGTAAACACAAAAAAACTACTACGGGATTTGACTGGTAGTTGTGAAATGAATTAAAGCGCTGTTTACATTTTTCACTAGGCTTTCATTATGGATGAATCATCGGTTCCGTGAACCATTCTTTCATCAAAAGTTAGTCGGGGGTCGAATTGTTTCATCATTCACTTTTAGTGTACACTTTGGATGAAACAGAAATGAAAGGCAATTTACACTTATCACTTTGGATGATTCCTCCAAGATGATCATCAAAAGTGACAAATGTAAATGAGCCTTAATTTCCAAGTGGATGTTCCCTTGTCTTTTTGTATGCCTCATATAAGCAACTGACGTGATATGGAGCTTGGTCTTCCTCACCACAACGCCTGCATAACAGGGTATTGGGTCAGTTCCATGTGTTTATTCAGACGATAGTGGCCGATCGTCATTTCTGTCGTAAGCATTATATTCGTCTTACTTCATTTTAAGATGGGCGCGGCTAAATCCCCGTTTGGGTTTTTCAGGAAGATCTTGGAATGATTCCATATTGGAATTTTTGTCCAATGCCCGCCAGTGCTCCTTTTTGAGTTTTGCTGGAATCTACTTTTTAGCAGTGTTATACATATGTAATCCCACTGTAATCCCATTGACCGCTACTGGTCCTATAAGCGGTTTTCTCCCAATTTGGAGTGTTTACCGCTGAAGCCACATCATAAATAATTTATATTATATTTCAGAAGTTCCAAACATTTATTCTACTGAAAGGTTTTCTTTTAATATTTCATTGCCATTGTGTCGGGTCATACAGTCCAAAGGCCTCAAGATCAAGCAAAGGTCAATTGGGAAACTCCTCCTGCTTTGAGCTAGCGATAAAAGAGGATTCAGCTGGAGGATTGTTTATTGAATCGTTTTGACATAAACATGTATTTCCGTGATTCTTCTTCTTCCTGATTATGTAACTAATTCTCCTTGCATGAAAATTTCTTGGAAATTATTATGAATCTTCCAATCGGTACTTTGGAGCTTATCAGAATTTTTCTGCTGGGAAATCCTATACAATGATCTGTATGTATCGATAGCCTGTAATGCTAATAAGCCACAAAATTTGTGCGTTTAGGTTCATTCTTTAGACCAATGGCCACAGCGTATACTGTTCCCTTGATTCTAATTTCCTTTTAGCGAATTTGCTAAGTGGCTCTTTAAATAATGGTTGTAGTAGATGTAGATGTGAAACACAGCTCATAACACCTTAGCGTTTTATAAATACCTTAAAAGTCAAAATATTACCTAACAACGAGTAGAGAGTACTTGCCAAATCTCATGATCCGCGAATTACGCACCGCCGGGAGTGAGAAAGCTGTAGAAAAGGACGCCCAAACATACAACTCAAAAGTATTATAGTCACGTGATTATAGTTGGTGACGTCAGAAGCATATTTTGGTCTGTTCGCGCAGGATCACGAGTCATGGCGAGATTTGGCAAGTACTCTAACTTCAAATGAGGACTGATTGCAAATGGACAATATCACTTGTAATTATTCGAATTCGGAAATCACGTTATTAAATATAAAATAATTGTTAGCAAATTGTAAAACAACAGAATGATTTCTTACTAAAGTAAGGTTTATAATTGCAATTTAGGTTCATCAAGAGAAAATGTTGTTTAACAAAACAACAAAAGGGATGAAATTAAATTTATGTCAACAAAAAGCAAGCTTAAAGAAAGATGTTACCTATATCAAATTCGATAATCGTATAACTGTAATCGTATTTTTTCAGATAATTCTAACTAGCTTTAACAAAGGACGAATGGAATTCGGCAGTGTATTGTAAGGCAACCGGTTCCTTTTAAGTTCAGTGACTTTTAGTCGCTTAGAATTTTCGATGTCAACTTAACTATCGTCAAGAATTAAAATTGTTCCAAATTAAAGCAGAGAATCTATGATATACTTAGTTGAAATGGATAAAGTTGATAAGAGTCGTAGGTATGTAATATTAATTATAGATTATTATGAAGGCTGAAGGCAGTTACACTAATCAAAATATAAAAAATTGGATTAGCCTACTAGGTACTTAAACAATGCGATATTAAAAACACAAATAGCCATAATATAATTTCTATATTTATGAAAATAAGTACCTACGTGAAGTGATATAGGTATTGTTAGAATCGTTATTGAGCCCATAATCGCCTACAACTTTTCCCTTTACACATTTTTTCTAAAGTCAATAATAACAGAGCTATGGGCACTAAACAAAAAAACGAAAAAATGTTTTTTTGAGATATCTAGTTAGCAATTCATTTTTTTTAAACGAAACGCTCATGAATGTTAGAATCGTTATTGAGCCCATAATTGCCTACAACTTTTTCCTTTACACATTTTTTCTAAAGTCAATAATAACAGAGCTATAGGCACTAAACAAAAAAACAAAAAAATGTTTTTTTGAGATATCTAGTTAGCAATTCATTTTTTTTTTAAACGAAACGCTCATTAATGTTAGAATCGTTATTGAGCCCATAATTGCCTACAACTTTTTCCTTTACACATTTTTTCTAAAGTCAATAATAACAGAGCTATAGGCACTAAACAAAAAAACGAAAAAATGTTTTTTTGAGATATCTAGTTAGCAATTCATTTTTTTTTAACGAAACGCTCATGAATGTTAGAATCGTTATTGAGCCCATAATTGCCTACAATTTTTTTCTTTACACATTTTTTCTAAAGTCAATAATAACAGAGCTATAGGCACTAAACAAAAAAACGAAAAAATGTTTTTTTGAGATATCTAGTTAGCAAATCATTTTTTTTCAAAAAACGAAACGCTCATGAATGTTAGAATCGTTATTGAGCCCATAATTGCCAACAATTTTTTCCTTTACACATTTTTTCTAAAGTCAATAATAACAGAGCTATAGGCACTAAACAAAAAAACGAAAAAATGTTTTTTTGAGATATCTAGTTAGCAATTCATTTTTTTTCAAAAAACGAAACGCTCATTAATGTTAGAATCGTTATTGAGCCCATAATTGCCTACAACTTTTTCCTTTACACATTTTTTCTAAAGTCAATAATAACAGAGCTATAGGCACTAAACAAAAAAACGAAAAAATGTTTTTTTGAGATATCTAGTTAGCAAGCAATTCATTTTTTTTTCAAAAAACGAAACGCTCATGAATGTTAGAATCGTTATTGAGCCCATAATTGCCAACAATTTTTTCCTTTACACATTTTTTCTAAAGTCAATAATAACAGAGCTATAGGCACTAAACAAAAAAACGAAAAAATGTTTTTTTGAGATATCTAGTTAACAATTCATTTTTTTCAAAAAACGAAACGCTCATGAAATTGAGCTGGTAAAACTGCAATTCCCTATTTAATCGTGCTAGTTTCCAAGATCCCCATACAAATAATGAACTCTCAATGAGCATGGACGTCCATACAGTAATTTCCGGGGGGGGGGGGGGGGGGGCAATGTGGGGAATATTATTAGCTGTTAGAGTCTGGGGGGGGGGGGGGCTGCAACTGCCCCTGCTTATGGGAGCCCACGCCAATGAGTACATAATTCTATATAAAGTAGTAGTTAATTAAATTACATTACACCTCTTAAAAATAAGAATATTCGTTTGCTCGACGATGTATTGAAACATAATCCAAATATTGGAATTCTCTTACAAGAAATGTTGCTTTATTTGGCTTATATAACTTTTTAATTAAAACTGTTGCGCGCTATAGATTTTCCGCTTAAATTTTAAGTTATATAAGCTTACTACTCACACCACATTTCAATCGATTTTAAAATGTCTACGCGTCGATAGACTTCGTTTTCCTCTTTATATTATAATTAAATTTTCGCTTCAAGGATTATCTATCGTTATTATTTTTATTCGAGTTTATTTATGGATCGTAAAGCAAAATCCATTTCTGATACCCTCATAAAATGATTAAGTACATTAACAAAGATTCAATACCTTAATGTAGAAATAATGCTGTGGAATAAATTTATAAAACCATTTTTTTCTATTTTATTATATTATTTAGTTCTATTGCCTATTAGTAAATAGTAGGTATGTAAATATGCTCATATATACCCAATTTTATCTCAAATGTATTAAATCCATTATTAATTTAGAGCTTCTGATGGAACCATATTTAGATTGTGTAGATTATGTACGCGGAAACATTTCTGCCTAAATTGACAGTATTAGAGATCATATTTGAAATTAGTTTGTTAGTAGAGTATGCTTGGAAATATTTGCACAAGCTTAATAATGAATTCACCTTTGATACTATACAAAGGCGCTTGTCTTACAACCGCAAATTGATTTAGGGCTCTTTGTGTGGTTAGGCTGATGTATACCAAACCCAAAGAAATTTGAGTGAAATTAAAGTATTCAATCTGATCTTTATTATAACAAGTATAAATTTATTATATTCTACTTACTTTATTTGGTTTATTGTTATAAACACAGTAGGGAGTAACGAGTAGTGGACGGACAGACATATGGATAGTTGTCTTTAAACTGGCCAAAAGGTTTCCTTTCCAGTTGCGTATAACGTACAGTTCAATGCTTTTATATTAGATTTAAATTAACTATAAGTACCTACTGTATACACGGTCATATTCTATAGTTGCTAAAACATATTTTAACATAAATATCATTTTGATGGGACCTATCACGAAATGACCTGTTACTTTTTTGTACAGTGGTGGCATGCGAAAAAGAAAGAATATCGGCAAATTTGCATTCCCGATCTTTTAGAAGCCTCAAGATCAGTAAGTGAATGTCGCGTGTCTGTCTACGAAGCTATCAAGCAAACAGGTGTGCCATGAAGTACCTTAAAGGATTTTCTTTATAAAAATTCTGAAAATTACAAGTCAGTCGCTAAGCTGAAAAGGCCTTATGCTCTTACTGCAGACCTCGAAACCCGAGTATTTGATGACATTATTAAAATGCAAGAGCTTGGTTTTGGACTGACTGTACAAATGATAAGAAAGGTAAATTATATCAACAATCTGGAAGAGAGAACTTTTTTGCAAAGATATTGCAAGGTGGTGGTGGTCCCATTACAAAGAGAGATTTAACCTTACTGTACGAGTTCCCGAAAATCTTGCAGCATATCAGGATTCTATGGCTAACCCTGAAATATTAGATGATTTTTTTAACAAGTTTGAAGAGCTTATGGACCACATAGGTATCAAGAATTTATCTGATCAGTTATGGAATTGTGACGAAACTGGACGTCGCGTCGGTAGGCATATTTGCAATAGAGCTTATATTATGCTGAGACAGGAAAGACATACACACTGCTCGGATGTATCTGTAGAAATGGAACTCCGTTAATTTATTTTTAAAGCAGTTAGATGGAGTGATAATTTAAAGCGAGACTGCCTTCCGAATACTCAGGTAAAGCTCTCCTCAGTTTCAGTTTTTCATTAGATCAATTCCGCCAATGCCCCCCGTCATCCTTTTCATGTATTCTCATGCATCGCACATCAATGATTATTATTTGTCTATCTAAACCGAATCACATTAGTAGTTTAAATTTCCTTCTCATACAAGCCACCTTTTGCAAACCGTTTGATGTGGGTGTCTAAAACTTCATTAACGCAAAAGCATTAATGAATATATGAGGGAAAATGCTGTCGAACAACCAAATAGAACTAACTTTCAATCAATTCTACCCCTACAACCGTCATGGAAGCCATCCTGAGTCTGCCTCCACTGGATCTCCACGTGAGAGAACGGGCCATACTGGCAGCCTTGCGTGTGAGAAATAAAAGGTTGTTGAACAGAAAAGGCGCTGAGGTGGGCCACTCTCGAATTCTGGGCGAGGCAGTCAAGCGACTACCTACACTAGAAGGACGATCTGACTCACTCATCCCTCGATTTATACTAGGGAAAAACTACCACATCTTCTTTGATGTGGAAGTAGCATCCCAACCAGACATATCCATCTTCACGGATGGATCTAATACAATGGAAGGAACAGGTACAGGTATTTATTCCCAAGAACTGAACTTCCATACATGCATACCTTACCATGCATTTACATTTTCAATTTAGCCATTTTTACAAAAAATAATTTAGAATCCTTTTTAAAAAACAATGATATATACTCTAATATGGAAACCAGGAGCACGTATTCGCTGCGTATTCCCAAACATAGAACCACATTTTTTCAAAAAAATGTCTTCTATAACTGTATAAAAATCTACAATGCATTGCCTATAGACTTGCAAAGATCAAGTAGCATGTATACTTTTAAAAAAAATTTAAAACAATATCTAAATAAGAAAGCTTACTACTCCTTAGAAGAGTATATAAAACCACAGGTATAATAAATTAATTACACAATGAGCTCTAAGGTAATAGTGTTGTAATAGTGTTTACGATAAATGTTAAATGTATCTATATTTTATTCTAGTGTTTATTTTACCAATACAATAATGTAAGATTTGTGTAACTATATGACGCTGCTAAAGTCTCCTTTGAGACGCATGGCAAAAAATTTTAAATAATAAATAATAATATCAGTCAACCACTAGGCAAAATTTCAGGCAGAACTAACAAGCATAACGCTAAGTGCAACAATTATGCACAGCACAAAGAATAAAATCATCAGAATCTCCAGTGACAGCAGAGCCGCTCTGAAGGCACTAGATCAATACAAATTCACCTCTAGACTGGTTTCCGAGTGTTACTCTGTACTACAGCAAGTAACAAACAGCAATAGCCTTGAGCTTGTATGGGTTGAAGGGCATGCTGGAATAATAGGCAATGGAAAATCCGATAAGTTAGCCCGACTGGCCTCAAAACAACCGTTTTATGGTCCAGAGCCGGCTCTTCCACTTACAGTATTAACTGTAAACAACTTAATAACCGAATACACCCAAGTCCAGCACAGGGCTAGGTGGAACTTGATGTTAGACTGCCGCCATGCGAGAGGGGTCTACAGAGGACCATCTCGTAGCCTGGCGCGCTTCTGTACAGGGCTATCCAGAGGAAACCTGCGGCTACTTGTAGGTATACTTTCTGGGCACTGTAAACTTAACAAGCACGTGCACCGCATGGGCTTGGTAGAGTCACCATCCTGTACAGGATGGTACATAGACGACGAGACGGCGCAACACATACTGGGTGAATGTCCCGTACTTGTCAAATTGAGACTATCCATGTTGGGAGAATCCTGGCCGGACATGGCTAAGATTAGAGCCACTTCCCGGTGCAGCATCCTCAGGTTTATCTCACGTATGGGATGGCTTGAGTGAAGTTGCGGGATCGGACGACTCTAATCAGGGAGGTAGCGCAAAGGGCCTGAATAAGTGGCCTAGGTGCGCGTGGACTTTCCCTTATCCTAAAAAGAAAATTTACTTGCATTTTTTAATGTTTTTCACCAATACGTTGGTTGCCTATGTATTCTATGATCCGAGGAACATTGCACATTCAAAAAGAAAATGCGAAATTCCAGTGCTGGGTAATCCCGGATTAATAATCACAATCCAATTAATCCGATTAAGGATTAAATTAATCCTTAATCCTTAATCTGGCACTTTAAATTAAATCAAATTAATCCTTAATCCCATCCTTGTTTCTCAATTCATTTAATCCTTAATCCTTAATCCCAATTAATTCATGGAATATTAATCCATTTGTGGAATTAAGGATTAAATAAAAATTCAAAAAGCTAGAAAGGCCAAACTAAACATGGTAAACTTTCGCGTTGATGATTAACCCTAGAATACTGCACCGATTTCTCTTTATGTTAATACTGCAGCGTCGTAAATCTTACGACTTTTTAAAAATAATTTTTTACAAGGAATAATATTTATTCAAAAGGGCTAAAAAAATCATATACCTCTCTTAACTATTAGTGTACATCAGTACTGGGTAATCCCGGATTAATAATCACAATCCAATTAATCCGATTAAGGATTAAATTAATCCTTAATCCTTAATCTGGCACTTTAAATTAAATCAAATTAACCCTTAATCCTTAATCTGTGCGATTGGTTTTAATCTTTAATCCCTAATCTTAATCTCAAAATCATGGAGAATTAATCCTTAATCCTTAATCTAATTATTTAGCAGGAAATGTAATTAATCCTTAATCCTTAATCCCGCTCACTTTTTTAGGGATTACCCAGCAGTGCGAAATTCATATATCAAGTTTGAGTAAATCTGTATTGTACACATTTCCTGGAAAAGTATTTCAAAGTAAGTAATGGATACGCTCAAGTATTCCCATTTTCATTCATACAACGTACCCAAGATAAGGATGAACAGCATGGGGATCTTTAAAACGGTAAAAGATACGAAGGCGGTTGTATAATTTAGAGCATGTTCACATGTAGTTTGGAAAAATTCATTATTGTTTATCGTTTCCGAAATTTAAAACAAAATGCGATTTTTGGGTTTTTCTTTTTTCGTAATCCCTTCGTTTATTTTAAAAGTTCTTCGAAAACCAAAGATACTTCTTCATTGTCACTTTTTGAATTCTATTAGATGGCATTTTCAAATTTTTTATTCGACGTTTCGTCTCCGAGAAACCATCATCAACTTTATTTTTTTATATTAGCTTCAAAACCATAATGTGTAATACATCGTTAAATTTGTAATAAAAAATACTATCGAATACAAGGTATTGCGTTGGTTGCGACGATATACAAAATAAAGTTGATGATCGTTTCTCGGAGACGAAACGTCGAATAAACAATTTGAAAATGCCATCTAATAGAATTCAAAAAGTGACAATGAAGAAGTATCTTTGGTTTTTAAAAATCTTTTAAAATAAACCAAGGAATTACCGTTCTTACCGTTTTCAAGATCCCCATGCTATTCATCCTTATCTTGGGCACGTTGTATAGGTATGGAAATGAGTATCATTTTCGTTTAAACAAACAGTTATATAAGACCTAAAGAAATATGTATTTAAGTAGAACTGGCGTTTTGTTAATGATATATCATATTCATAGAGGTCTACGACGTAAGTAATTAAATTACCATTCATGTCAATATTTCCATATTATTCTGAGCAACTTCTTCAACGCCTAACTGAAATACTTATTCTCTTGGAAATGAGAACACAACTTCCCTTCCAAATATTCAGTTAATGTTAATTTCGTGTAAATTTATAACGTTGCCTTAAACCTTAGATAGTTATATAATATGGCTTCCTTCTCAACGTGTCTATTAATCAAACGACACCCGGTCATAAGGAACACTTGGAAATGTAATCTACCTTTCCCTTTATTTTATGGGTCTAATGTTACACTTTATTAGTAAGTTTTTAGAGCGAAGAAAATCGTCTTAGCAAGTGTACTCGAAAATCGAATTAAGACTCGTAAAATGTAAACTTCTGCCACTCAAATCCGCATATACAGCGCCTAAATTTGCTTTCGAAAAGTTTCTCTGCTGTAACAATGCAAAACATAAATATGTATGACACAGTCATATTCTCGTCCAATATGCGTTGTATATTCTTCCCTTTCGTAGACAGTGTTATGAAAGTGGAACAACCCGAAACTTTTCAAAAGTATTTATACAACACGTTAAAGAAGTAAACATATTACAGTTTAGAGACTGTGTTCTCATAGAAAAGTCCTTTTGTATTTCCTTTTGTTAGACTTTTAAAGTTAAAGAACAGACTAAAAGTGGATAAGCAAACTTCTTTGAAATTCCCTCGTGAGAAATTCAGCACTCTCCTTACAAACTGATTATATATTTTATACTATAAAGTTAACGACATTTAAAAATCTAATAAGTCTTTCTCTTGAATTGCAGGATTATTATCATGGGATTCCAACAGCTGTCACGTGGACCTCGAAAAGGAGCTAGCAATTATAAGCGAGCAAGCACCTGAAGGTGAAGATGCTAGATATGGTAAGAATCTCTCTGAGGAATTGTACAACACTGATAAATTATATAATTTTATCTCAACATTTCTGGGCAAAATGCCACATTTTCTACAATAGCTTCAATCTACCATAAGACGAATCTAGATAAGCACCACTTCTAAAATCGCTGACTGAAAATCTTTTACGGCCTCTTAAATATTTTTGTAGATCGGAGAAAACACTTGATAACGCTTAAATAATTTGTTTCAGGAGAGCGTCTGATACAATTTGCGTCCGAAAATTTAGTTACAGAAGTTTTAATTCATCCAGCAATTAGTACATTGTCCCAATGTATGAAAAATTTATTAAGCAGTTTTACGAGACATCGTCACATCATTCACGCGGGGTATACTTTTGCCGGAAATGGATCGTGGATTTTACAAGTAGGTTACATACCGTTTTATCACCTAAACAAAAACTAATCTACTTTATTTTTTTAGGATGGAACTTTGTCGTTAACGGATTTTTCGGAAGCTTTTCAAGAAATAGAAGTACAACGTGTTCTTCGTGCTTATGACAATACTATATCTTTGGATATTCATTGTTCGTCGGAAGGAGAATGGGGTCGTTTACCGAAAGAATCCTTTACAAAAATTGCAAACTTAGACTAAATCCTGATGATGTGCTTACGTCGGGTAGTCCCGCTATCGTAAACTTCCTCAATTATATTTCTCCGTTTCTTATCCCGACAGATATAGAGATGTTACTAGAAAGTTCTGATGTGGTTGGTAATATAAGATTTTCACATCCTACGTTATATGTGTTTCCCGGTGGACAAGGAGATGCGGCTCTATTCGGTATAAATGGTTTTAATATGCTAGTTGATGGCGGATTTGGTAGAAAAGCGTGTTTTTGGGATTTTGTAAGGCATCTCGATCGATTAGATGCGGTACTGTTAACTAGACTGAACAATAGTAACGTGAATGGTATTAGTTCCGTACTTAGAAGGAAACGACATAACACTGTCTACCCTCATATTGGACACTTCTTTTGTAACATTCAGGTGAGTTAATAATAGTACCGTGACAATCACTTCAACAATTTACTTTTAGGAAAGGAAAGCGATCCTTAGTCCCGATGGTGATAAAGATAAAGATCCTTTACTAATTAATTTATTCGAAGAAGGACAAGATATTATGAACAATTTACGTCAACTGAACTTACAACCACAATCCTGTTATCGTGAAATAATGCCGATGAATCTATATCATAAAGTAGGCCATGGTACTTTAGACATGTATATCTTAAGCCCATCCCGAGATTCAAAAGAAGTAAAAGAGTTTCTACAGAAATGGAATAACAACGATCATCGCTTATTTTCAACACAAAAAAATGGAAAAGAATTTGTCTTTCCAACATATAACCTTGTTTCCATCTGCGCCCTGCTTGTCTGGCAACCTGCAAATATGAACGATAACATAACAAGAATATTATTCCCAGGTAGTAGTCCCCAACATAAGATATTTGAAGGACTAGATAAATTAAAACAACTCGAATGCATTAAGAATCCATCTTGTTCTGCTAAAACACTCACATCCACAATCATTAAAACTAAATTAACCAAAACAGAGAAAATCGTACAAGACCATAAGGAAATTAAACCCAAATCCGTGATCGACGGTAAGCCAAAGATGGAAAACAAAATCGTTGACGAAGATATTAAAAATGGACATACTAATGGCATTACGCAGCCTATAAGCGAAAAAATAATTAAAAAACACGACTCTACCGAAAGTGAAAAGAGTGGGACTCAAATTATTGATACCAAAAAACTAGAAGTCACAAAAGATTTAGTAAACGGAAAGGCAACCGATGAAAAAATCGATAAATTCAAAGCAAAACCAAAGCCTGAACCAAAAATTAAACCGGAAATGAAAACTAACAAGAACGCCAGATCTTTAGAACGAAGAACTAGGCCACCGGCATCCGCGGAAAAGAAAGCGTCACCAACGACTCCAAAGAAAACCGTAGAAACTAAGATAAACGGAGATGCTACTAGAATAAAACCGGCCGCAAAAATATCTCCAAGCGCAACTCCTGCTAAAAGCGCCAAAGATGCGAACAATCGTAAAGTAGTCGAATCAAAAATTAAGTCGGCCCCTAAAAGAGAAGCTCCCAAACCGGGCGAAAAGAAAGAAACTAAACCGGAGCGTAAACCAATATCCCGCAGGCCTAAAGGAACATCCCCGGTGGGTAAGACACCGGAGAGTCCGATTAAAAAAGTAATGGAATTGCACAAATTCGAAGCTAGAAAACCAAAGCTAGAAAAAGAATGTACGACAGATTCTAGTACTGTTAGCACTCCGTCGGCTGATGTTGACTCTACCGTGAAAAAAGACTTATCTAAACTAACCCCAGAAGAGATAGAACAATTGAAAGCGCGAGAATTAGCGGAGTTAAAAGAAGAACAGGAAGTTGTCAAAGAAATCGAGGCCGTTTTTCGTAAAAGCGAAAGCAAAGAAACCGATGACTCAGACATGCGAAAAATTAAAAACATTTCCATCGATGAAAAGACTGAGGGAGAAGGAGAGGAATATCTAATTATAGAAAAAGAGGAAATGGATCACGATTCATTAGATGAAAAAGACGCCAAGGAAAGCGAAACTCAGAAACATTTGCGTGATAGCGAAGAATCTGAGAAACAGCGAAAACTGAGTGACGTTATCGAGTCTGTGGACGTAAAGGAAAAACCTACAGAAGATGTGAAAACTGAAATTGTACAAGAACAAGAAATGATACCGATCATTCATAGTAAGGAGGAAAAGGAACTTCCCAAAGCTATCTCTAAAGAAGTGTCAGTTACAAGTCCTACCGATAAAATTGAAGAGTCGAGTGGAAAGAAGATAACCGATCGCGAAATTGAAGAAGAAATTAAAGACATAAATATACTCGAATCTCAACCTGATGAAAAATTCTCAACACCAATTGAATCTGGAGCCACCACCGCTCCGACGTTGCCTGAAGATGAAAGAATTCCCTTAGATGAGATCAAAGAGGACAATGGAGATTTGGGTGTAGAAGAGAAATATGTGAAAGAAGACACAAAGGAGAAGGAAGTTCCAGTCGTTCAACTTCCACCAAAAACGATAGAAAACGTAGCAAAGATCCCTACTGTTGTAGGAATTCGACTTGATAAGCAAACTCCCATGCGAGACATAGTGAAAACTCCCGATGAAGTTGCGGACCTACCCGTTCACGAGGAAGTTGATATTGAAAATTACGAACAATACCAAGCCAACCAAGCACATACTCCTAAGCAAGGAGAACCTAAATTGCTACCGACGAAAATAAAAACCGATGAAGCTGAAATTCCTGATAATGAAAGTGCGGTCAAAGCTCCAGAAGTAGAAATTTGCGAAAAAATAGACGAAGAAAAGCACGACGCTCAAAAAATAACCGATAAAAGTGACGTGGTTGCAGATAAAGTAATTGTTCAAGATGAAGTAGTAACCCCTGCTCTCGAAGACAATAAGCTAACCGAAAAACAGTTAGAACATGAAGGACCCCAAACTACAGCACCATCGCACGAAACAGAAATCGATGAACCCGCAGAAATAAAATCTGCAAAAGATCAAGTACTGATTGAAAGCAAACCAACATTAGTAGAAAGTGTAGAAAAAACCGATATGGAAAAAGACGTTCCCGCTAAAGAGGTTGAACTAAAGGACGATAAAAGCATAGACGAATTAAAGAAACTTGAGGAAGAGATAGTTGATGCCAACAAACTTGTAATAGAAGACGAAAATAAAAGAGCTCCTAAAGATGACGCAATCGAGACCGTTATCGAAAAAGGCATCGGAGAAGTGTCCGATGTAACTGCACAAACTTTGAAAGAAGCAACTGAATTAGAAGATGAATCGCCATATGAATCCCGAAGGGTGGAAGTATCGATGGAACGCACAGAGGTCAAGATAGAGAAAATTCACGGTGCTAAATCTGATAAGACTAAAGAGACTGTCGAGGAAGATGAAAAAGACAAAGATACCACCGAAGACTTAAAGACGGATATTGAGCAAGTAGAAGAGATACAATTGGCAGAAAAAGTACAACTAGTTGAAGCACAAGAACTGATGCAAGAAGTTAAAGAAGACATCCACAAAATACAAGCTGACTTAATCGATTCCATGGATGACGAGGGTGCTGGAAAAGACATAGTTATTGATGCATTAAAAAGCGCTGAACAAACTGTCGATTCTGTATGTAAAGCGATTCAAGACGATGTAGAAAAGGTGACCAAAGTAGAAGAACCTGCGGTTGAGGTAAATGAAATCCTAGAATTAGATTCCAAAAAGGAACAAATTGTCGATGCGATTCAAGATGGCGTAGAAAAGGTGACCAAAGTAGAAGAACCTGCGGTTGAGGTAAAAGAAGTCCTAGAATTAGATTCCAAAAAGGAACAAATTGTCGATGCGATTCAAGACGACGTAGAAAAGACGACCAAAGTAGAAGAACCTGCGGTTGAGGTAAATGAAATCCTAGAATTAGATTCCAAAAAGGAACAAATTGTTGATGCGATTCAAGACGACGTAGAAAAGATAACCAAAGTAGATGAACCTGCGGTTGAGGTAAAAGAGGTCCTAGAGTTAGATTCCAAAAAGGAACAAATTGTCGATGCGATTCAAGACGGCGTAGAAAAGACGACCAAAGTAGAAGAATCTGCGGTTGAGGTAAAAGAGGTCCTAGAGTTAGATTCCAAAAAGGAACAAATTGTCGATGCGATTCAAGACGGCGTAGAAAAGATTATCAAAGTAGAAGAACCTGCGGTTGAGGTAAAAGAGGTCCTAGAGTTAGATTCCAAAAAGGAAGAGGAAATTGAAGAAACCAAAGACAAACAATTCGTTGTTCAAACTGAAGAGGAGATCAAAAAAGACACTATTCTGCCTACTGAAGGTTCTAAAGAAGAACTGAAAAGTTCCGAAGGAGAAGTAGCAGAACAGAAAGAACCAATTATAGAAAATGGACTCGATCTCCCAGAAGATGATGCAATCGCGGAAATAACGGAAACATCGCCAGTCGCAGAACCGGAGAGTAAACAATCAGAAGATACAATCAAGGAAAACGAAATTAAACCAGATCCTGTTGAAATAAAACTTGAAAAGGAAGTCCTGGATGACGCTGTAATTGTAACGGAAGAAGGAGACGCAGAAGAAACGATAGACGATCATGAAGCAGTTATAAGATCAGTACGCGAAGATTCGCTAAAAATTAGCAAAATCGACAAAAAACTGCAAGAGCTTAAAGAATCTGTAGAATCTGATACGAAGTCAGAATCGAAAGAAACGGCATTAATCAAAGCTGAACTAGATTTGGTTGATAAATTAGAGTTAGGCCGAAAATCTCCAAAAGAACGAGAACAGGACGTTGCCAAAATTGTCGCTAGTGTAGCAGAGGTTTTAAAATCGGATGCACCATTAGAAGAATTTGAGGGAAAAATTCCTTTGGACGTGGGAACGTTTACCACTTTTGCACCCTATACCACAGAACTTAGAGAAACTCACATAACCACTCTTGAATCTCCTATACGTGACATAGTTGTTGAAAGTATGGTAATGGAACCAATTGAAGAAGAGAAAATTGCTCCCTTAGATACAACCACGATGTTTATAAACGAGGAAAAGAGAATTGCTTCGGTGCACACGGGTTATGACACTGAATTCATCCATAAGGAGCCATCGAGGGTTAGTTCATTGCTTAAAGACTCAAATGATCTAATCCAAGCTACATCGAAAATGATATCCGATATAAAACACACGAGCAAGGTGGACGATAAAACATCTCAAACTCTTGAAGACATCTCTGCTGCAAAACAAGAAGCAAGCGTTAAAGAGGTGCAGAAAAGCCCACTTTCTTCAGGTAAAATTAGTCCTGATCTCAAAGACACTACACTCGTTGACAAAATTGTTCCAGAAGAAACAAAAACAGATGAAGAAAGCAAGGACGTGGAAAAAATAGTTGCAAAAGATGAACTTGAAAAGACATTAAATGTAGAAGAAAAAGCAGACGACATTAAAACTGAAATGTTGGACACAATTCCTGTAAAGGAGGAAGTCTCTCTTGTAAAGACTACCACTGGGCTTGAGAGTAGAAAAGGTGATGACCCGTTACATCCATCAGAACAAAGTGTTATCGTATCTGAAAGCGAAATCAAAAAACAAACTGTAACAGAAATAGAAACAGAAAAAATTGACGTAGCTGAAGGAGACATTCAGCAGGAAAAGGAAGTAATCGTGGTAAAGGAACAATTGGCAACTGAAGAGAAAAGAGAAATAAAAGAAACAACCGAAGAAAAAGAATTCATTAGTAAAAGTGGCGCAGAAGAAATAGTGCTTACAACAGATAAAGAAATTAAGCAAGACAAAAGTAGTGTGGTGGCGAAAGAAGATATAACGGTGCCAAAGAAACAAACGGAAGAAGAGGAAGACGAAGTACAAGTAGATAAAGTGAGAGGAGAAGAAAAACAAGCGAAGTCACATGAAGATATAACAATAGATGATAAAGTAGTAATTAATGGAAAGGCAGACGCAAAAGACGTACATGAAACAGAGAAAGTAGCGACAACTGAAAGCGTAATTGCAGAAGACAAAGCTTCTGAAGCGCCCAAAGAGAAAATACATGTAACACTGGATGAAAAAGATGCCATAGTAGAGGAAGAGAAGGTAAGAATCGATGAAACTACAGTCACATATGTTGACGAAGATAAGACGGATACTGAATTGAAAGAAAAAGTCGAAAAAGAGCAAGTGACAGAGAAAACTGACGCAAAAGAAGAGAAAGTGGAATTTATTGATGATGTAACAAAAGGGAAAGAAAGAATCGACGACAATGCTTGTATAGAGGGCAAAATAGTAAAAGAAGTAGATAAACAATCTAGGGATGACAAAGTAGTAGACGATCATAAAACAGCCGCAGAGAAAATTGAAGTACATGAGCAGGCAGACAAAGATGAGATAGAAGCCACAGAGGACAAATCAGCGATGCAAGAAAAAGAAGTTGCACACGAAAAGGAAACACTAAAAGATGAAGACAAAGTGATTACAAAAGAAAAAGAAATAGAAGAGGAAAAAGACATCACAGCTGATAAAGAGGAGGAATTAGACAAGAAGGTAGTGGAAAAAGAAGAGAAAATAACATCAGAAGATAAAATATCTGAAGATAAAAAAGAAATTGAAATAGTCAAGGCTACCGAAGTAGAAAAAGGAGAGAGACTGGAAGAAACTACGATAAAAGAGGGAGTAGAAGTAGATGAAGGAGAAATGAAACACGATAAAATCACGGCAGTAGAAACGCATATAGCAATGGAAAAAGAAGCAGAAGTGAAAGAGATAACGACAAAAGAAAAGCTAACAACATTGGAAACTAAATCAAAAGAGGAGAATATACCTGAAGATAAAACAGATACTAAAACAAAAGAGGAGAAATTGATAACTGAAGATAAAGCAGATACAGAAAAGAAAGGTGTAAAGGAAAAAGAGGTAGCAGAAGAAAAGACAAGAATAGAAGCTCAGGGGATATTAATAGGCGACCAGCAAACAGGAGACGAAAAAATGGCAATAGAAGAAAAAGAAATAGAAGAAAGTAAGTCTGTAGTGCAGACAATACAAACAGCAGAAGAGAAACTTACTACCGAAGAAAAGCCGATTATGCCTAAAGAAGACATTATAGACCACAAGATAAGTATAGAGGATGAAGAAACCGTGGAACCGGCAAAAGAAAAAGAAGAAGAAAAGGAATTTTCGGAAACGAAAACAAAATCTACAGAAAAAGAAGCAACCGTAGAAGATAAAGTAGTAACGGAAGAAATAATGGAATCAAAAACAGAAGAGCAAGCAACGATTTGCGAAAAGGAGAGAGAAAAGTTAACAACAGATCTAAAAGAACCGACGATAGAAAAAGAAGAGGGTGTGGAGAAAATAACATCTCTTCCTTTAGGTGCCACAAAACTTGACGAAAAATCTACTCAAGATCTAGCAGAGACGCACGTAGAAGTAGGAACTATTTCTGAACGCAAGGAATCTCAATCCGCTATACAACTACCTTCAACTATCACCGAAGGCGACTCAAAACCTAAAGAGGTGGAGGAATCAAAGAAAGTGGACGCGTCAACCAAATCAATTTCGAGTACAGAAGAAATTGGTGCTGCCGGAAAAGTTGCTGACATTTCGTCACAATTAGAAGTAACAGTACGGAAAGATAGTAAAGGTATAGATATTGAAGATTCAAAGGAGATTGTGGAAGGAACTAAAGACATAGAAGAAGTAAGTGTGGAAAAGGTTACTCCATCTCCTGATTTAAAGTCTACTGAAACCGTATTACCTCATTCAGAAAAGTCGCCGGCGGAAATAATAGAAAAAGAAGCTGATAAAATTGCTCCTCCTACCTCGTCTATTTCCGATGGCAAAGAAAAATCGTCTCACTTGTCTGGTACATCGTCGCCAGTAAGTGCGGAAAAGGTTACTCCACCTGATTCTCCTGATTTAAAGTCTACTGAAACCGTGTTACCTCATTCAGAAAAGTCGCACACGGAAATAATAGAAAAAGAAGCTGATAAAGTTGCTCCTCCTACCCCATCTATTTCCGATGCCAAAGAAAAATCGTCTCACTTGTCTGGTAAATCGTCGCCAGTGTCAGCAGTTGAAGAAACACTCTCTGAAGGCAAGGACGGTTTAGAGCAAAAAACATCTTCCCAACAAGAATTAGGGCATCATCTGTCTTCAGTAGCAGATGATTTACTCTCAGTTGATGCAAAAGATAAAGACATTGATATCGCTACAGAGGGCCAGAAAGATAAATCTCCCATAATTTCTAGGACCGCGTCACCTGACGGAAAGGCTGACGATAAAGTCACACAAACAACACCGTCAGAAAGGAAAGATTCTATTTCGTTGGAGAAAATGACGACCCCCAAATTGCAAGAGGAACAGAAACACATTGGAGTACCAGAAGAATTAGAAGATGAAAAAAAGGTTCATGATGGTGAGAAATTAGGTACGGACTTGGAACCTGCAGGCATTGTAGATATTTCAAAACTTTCCGCAAAGGATGATGGAAAGGTTGAAAAGGATGTTGAGGGGGAGAGTAAGCCAGCGTTCTCTTCTGAATCAGCAGCAACAGAAGAAGAATCTGAACATATTCCACATGAAGTAGTGGACAAAGAAGCTACTGGGGTAGTAAGATTAGAGAAGGATTTTGAAGTGGAAAGTAAGTCAGCAGAAATACCGTTAAAAGACACAGTAGCAAAAGTGGAGCAAAAAGAACGAGAAGAAAGCGACCATGTTCCACATAAAGAAGACAGTAAAATGGTTGTTACAGTAACAGATGTTGCAACTAGTATTAAAGGAGAGACTAGCCCTGATTTAATTGATGGTCATGCAAAATCGGAGAAAGTAACACAAGAACCTCTTTTAGAAACCAAACAAGAGGAATGTGCCAAGTTAATTAAGTCTTCTGATATATTACTCCAAGAATTGAAATCCGAAATTCACGAAAAACTAGGTGAACAGAAAATTGAAAGTTCCACTCTTCAATATCCAAATACTGAAGAGGTAAAAGAAAAATCACAAATGTCTTCAGGAAAAGTGTCTCCAGATGTCACAGTAAAGGAAGTTTTGGCAGCTGAGAAATGTATTACGCCCCCCGAAGGCAAATCTCCATCTCGTTCTGGTAAGACGTCCCCTGTTATAATGTTAGAAGGTAAAGAAACTTCTGTGCCTTCGGATAAGCCAATTCTTTTAACCGAACTTGATGTAGAAAAACCATCCGATCAAACTTCTGGAAGATCGTCACCAGAAATTGTAGAATTGACAAAAGACTTATTAGATACAAAACATACGCCTATAATTTCTCGCAAGTCCACGCCGGAAATTATTGTAGATAATGAATTTGTAGATTCAGATAGATTATCTCCTGAAATAGATGTTGTTGAGACTGAAAAAGAAGATGCAGAAGTTGGAAGCCAAATGATACATATCACAGAATCAGTAAGCGAAGTACCAAAGAGTGGTGTTGAAAGCAAGGATGCTACAGATGTACCTGGTGTTCCATCAACCGATGCCAAGACTGAACATATACAAGGGGTAGTATCCGAATCACATGGCACAGACTCTGTGGAACCGTCCTTAAGTATTGTCAGTGAAGCGAGCACTTCTGCCGAAACGAAAATTGAGATCTCAGATGTTAAAGAGGGAACGGATTTATCTTCGGGTAGAACTACACCTCCCACTGCTCCAGTTAGTCCTATTTTCAAAGATAAACCCGCATCTTTCAACGATAAGTCTGTGGAGAAGAAAGAAGTGGACGTGTTAGTTTCTAAGGCTGTAGATAGGAGTGCAACTCCTGCAAGTGATGACTGTGATATAAGCTCCGGACAGGTCTCCCGTGTGCTTACGACTGAAGAAGATGATGACAAGCAGGTTTATAGTGATGACGAGGAAATTCCTGGATCACCTTTAAGCGCAACTTCACAAATTGCACATTCAATTTCGTCCCAGTATGATTTTGAAGATAGTGTGAGGGGGGCTGCTGTAATGGACCCAATGAGTACGTCGTTTTATGGTGCACTTCCGGATGACCCTCTAGATTTTAATAAAGAAATGAAAGCCACTCGTGTCGAGGATTCTCATGGTAGTCCCAGTCATATTTACGAAATAACCACTGCTAGATTTACGAATATACAATTACAAGAAGAACTTCAAAAGGAGGTACGTCTAGAACCAAAACCAGATATTATGACGGCCAGTTTCATTGGATCAGAACTACCATCAGATTCTAAAGTTGATCCAATCGCATCTTGGGGAAAACCACTAGGTTTGCCCAGTCCTGCTCCATTGAACGATAATAAGGGTACGCCTAAGAAAGAAAAGAAAATTTTAACGAACATGATGTTTAAAAACAGACTGAACGAAGATAAGAAGAGCAAGAAGGTTAATCCAGTTTATGTAGACTTAACTTATGTTCCCCATAATGGAAATTCAAATTATTCTTACGTAGACTTCTTTAAGCGAGTGCGTGCCCGATATTATGTGTTTTCGGGAATTGAGCCAAGTAAGGAAGTGTATAGTGCGCTATTAGAAGCAAAACAAACATGGGATGATAAGGATTTAGGTAAACTATCACTCGTTTTTGACGTTTAATTTCAAATTTTTTTGCAGAGGTTACTATCATTCCAACTTATGACACGGACGTTTTGGGTTATTGGGTAGCAGAAAATGAAGACTTACTAGCCAAGTATAAAATTGATCTATCACCTTCGGCAAGTCGATGTACTATCAACCTTCAAGATCACGAAACCTCCTGTTCGGCTTATCGATTAGAATTTTCTTAAGTTAGTGAAGTCCGAAGGAATAATTTTTTTTATAATTTTTAGCAATAAAGTATACATTTCTCTAAATAAAAGGCATAGGTACCACCAACGTTAACGAATCACAACGAATGGAAAATAGAGATGGACATAAAAATGCCAATGATTATTCCAAATCTTCCTTGGTATACCTACCTCCAAAATGAAAAAAATTGTATAATTTACTTGTCACCGCTAAATAAATGTAATTAAGTCACTGAGTAGGTATAACACATTCAAATTAAATAGATATCGTTCAAATCTTTAAATGTAAGAGTACTTAAATGATAAAAAAAATTAGACTGTTTCAAAAAATTTTTTGTTTCAATATTATTATCTAATAATTGATTCTTTTTCGAAGATGCTCGACAAGAATCAGTAAGGATCGTCACCCTTGTGATGCCGTTATTAATGTATAAGGAACTAAATTAGTGTAGATATTTCAAATTAATTGAAGCAGCTAAAAAACATCAATAATAGCTGTAGTCAAAAGAAATAGTTAGATAGATAAATTTCATTAACCAAAATGTGACAATCTAGGAAATTAAATGACAAGAAACCAAAATATGTCTGAGATTTTTATAGTGTTAATGAAGAAGCGCTATGTAATTATTTCTGATGCTTTTCATGTACTAAGAACGTATATCTGATGTGATACCCATTAGATCTGTCAACATCAATTTGTTTGATGCCGCTATTTGAGACAATTTTAAGTCAAGGGACGTTGTATTTCGTTATACTTATTGCTGCTACAGGCCTGGTGAAAGCAAAAAAAAATATGCCAAAGATTTTCCGCTTTAGGTTCTTGATTTGCGCTTTTAATAATAGACGTTTTCTTTTCAAATTTTGATTACGTTTCGCACCTATTTTATAGTGATTGGATGCCAAAGCCTTTTAGATCGCAAATTTATTTAATACGTAAATATAAAGTAGGTAAATCTTAATGTTTACTGATAATGAAACTCACGTCCATTTTCGTATCCTTTGGGTTAATGGCCTATTTATTATAAGATAAAGCAATTTCAGTACGACAAACTTTATGGTATAAGTATTTGCAAAAAAATTTTACACTTAGCGACAACTAATCGCCGCATTTTATCGGGTTCAATTAACAAAATTACCTTGCACATTATTATTAATTTCACATTTCCTTAAAGATCGTTTAAGGTTTCGTGTGGATGGTGGTATATTTTAATTAAATTATTATAGTCGGATAACACCATAGAGGTATAGGGGCCATTTTGACAAATTTTTATTTAAATTTGAACTCGATAAAATGGACGTTGTCTAGACAATTGTGAATCAGGTAAATTGAGCTTCGGATGCAAAAATTTATATTAAAACATTTTTGTTATCTACGTGCGTAAGATTGGTGCTAACAAAGATTGCCTTGAATGGAATTACTACAGAATGATCACATCTGGTGTGCAAGGTTAAAAGTGAGATGTGGCGGGTGGTTCACGTAAATTTGCAATGTGAATTTTATTACTATTTCTCTTTTTCATTTTGATACATGTAGTAAATTACCGTCGATGTTTAACCGAACAAAAAAAATGTAAAGGAAGGGAAAACGTTCTCGTAACGCACACTTTCAAAGTTCACATTGTAGGTTTATTTAAAAGTCACTTTATATATTTACGTTGAAATTATTAAAACTGTAAGGATTATGTGCAAGTTTGAATTTAAATTATCTATATAATAAATATTTATAGCTTCTAGTCATAAAAAATAATGATCCTTTAGCTTTCAAATGTTGTCGACTAACATATATTCAATTGCAATTAATGTATGGGTATGTATGAGATAAATATGTAATACAAAAGTTTGTGTTTTATTCAGTGTTTTTTTCACTTCCATCCAAACAATGCAATACCTAACCGAAAGTTACAGGAAAGAGTTTATATAATACCGCTTCTGAAACAGAACCTGCATTATTAAAACTTCAGATTCATCCTAGTACCTTCATGCACGATAGCAATCATTTAAAAACAAAATCAGATTAAATGATGAACAGATAACAGCATTTCTTAGAGATATACACAAAAGATAATGAAATATTTAAAGATATGCACAACAGATAATTTCGTAATAGAACTGCAACTTCCCTGTCTAAAAATTTATTTGTACTATGTTGCGATACTTATAAAACCTTTAAAGGTGAGTTAATAATACAACATACAACACAAACATCGTATATGGATCCCATCAACTTATAAAACCTATTAGCCCAGTAAAATACGACGAAATTTAACGATTTGCATGAAATAATGGTTACAGCTTTGAATATTTTTGACAATATCGAAAATTGTTATTAAAAAAAGCGCATCCTTGATTTCACATAACTACACTTACATTTGCATTGTTATTGTAGACAAAAATAGGAAATCGTATCAGTATCGGTAGGTAATAATTTGAGAAAAAGTTGTAAAAAAAAATTTTAACTAGCAGGATGTAATTGCATATTTGAACGTAGTTTTTAGTTCTGATTAACTAATAACAATTTTCGATATTGTCAAAAATAAAGGTAGGTACTTTACTCTTGAGCAAAATTCATATTTTTTGACAAACCGCGTATACGACTGAAAAAATTTAATAGGTATCTGATGATTGTATTTTAGATTTTAGAACATGCAGAGCTTTTATAAAGAATAATTTTTTTTCGCAAAATTAATAATAAAAAAGTTTTCCATATGGTGCGAACTTAATCAGACACTGTATATTATGTAAGTACTTATATAGTTTTCAAAGATGTATTTTTACAATAAAGTGCAACTTGCGAACGATTTATTGTATTGTATTACCTTTGTATATACATAAAGTACTGAAAATGGGATGAAATCAATTTTTAACAAATAAAATGTCAATTTTTGAGTATACCTTCAAACAGCTGTATCTAGCGAACTATTTGTCGTACGAACTTCTGCCGACGCTCATTTTACAGATAGATACATTAATTATCTTTAAAAAACTATAAGACACTTTACTGTCTACAAGTAGTCAAAACATAGTTATTTGCAAAGAAACGCTTGAAAATGAGAATTTGTCATTATTTCTTCCTCCATCGCCTTATAAAGATTACCAAAATGATATTTCGTGTATACATAAGATTCAACATTTAATTCTCTACAACTTTCAGTATATTCACTAAGTACGTAGAATCAATAGTTTTCGACTTATTATTGATTTTATTATGCAAAACGAGCAGCGATTGTCTTAGAAAAACGTTTAAATGATTATATCTCTGTTAATATTAATCGTATGGAAATGTTTAAAAAATAAAATTATTGGTAATTAAATTCTCTACAACTTTTATTTGAAGCATTTTGCGATAAGCGTGGTCATTCTCGAGATATAAGCGAAATACGCGCGATGCGCGCACGTGTTACCATTTCGCCGCAAAATAGTCCACATTTAAAAAAAATCTCTCGGGTTCTATTGGTCGTACAGATAAAAATAAAACATGAAAATGTGCGGAATTTTGTCAGCTGCAACTTTCTTAACGTTTTGTTTTTGATAAAATTGATACTTTTTCAGTTATTTACGAAAACCTGTTTTTTGACACTTTTTCGCCCCCAGTTACCGATGGGGACTTTTGAACACTTCAAAGGGATCACAAAGCAAGGCTGTTCCCAAATTTTCAAAGCTGTAACCATTATTTCATCCAAATTTTCCCATTTTACTAGACAACTAACAATTTCGTCACGAAAGTTGCACAATATTTGAGAACGTTGCTCTTGTTTAGTTTCCATTGTTTAACATTTTAATTCGAGAACTAAATGCATCGCGATTGATTTCTAATTTCTTGTATGATGCTGATTTATTACGATAATTTGTTTCGTAATTGTTAATTATAAAACTTAAATTGTGGTTACTGTTCGCCGTTCGGTTTCCAATGTTTCTTAACACCTCGAAAGAAATAATATGTATCGCGATAACTTTGAATTCGTTGTATGACGATTATTACAAAAATGATGAACTGCAGAAATTGATTGCCAATTGTGTAGCAACGCAACTGTTTTGAAGTTTAAATATTAATATATGGTGAGCAAAAGTGCTTTATTTTAAAGTACTTTATTTACTGTGTGCTTTAGGTACTTTATTTAAGCTGACAACAACAAAAATAACAACTTTTCAAAGAAAATTATGCTAAAATTGAAACGACCAGGACAGAGCAACTTTTGTTTTATTGCTTTGCACTTTTGCAGTCTAGACATTGAGTTCTAGCTGAGAGTGAAAGTGAAGGAAGGATTGTTTGCTTTGCTGGCGGAGCTTAATCCGGAATGAATGCTTTCATTCATTGGCTACGGACATCTGAGAATGATTTTTGCTGATACTGATACTAACTTACCATTGGATAGTTAGTTAAGGCATTGCAATTGGTTGAAATAATAAAATACCTAATGAGTGCAGTTAGTTAGTACATTGAATAAAGAAGTAGGATTCACTCAACGGTTAGTATCAGTCGGCGTTCCTGGATTTTTTTGTTTCCGGTAGGTAGTACTTTTTTATGCTTTATTTTGGAGTTGTTGATAGGTAATGCTTATTGGGAAGTTGGCTGAGTACTTTAAATTACTTAATTTTTTTAATTGGGCGGGTACTTTATTTTTCTCAAAAGTATTTAGTCACCATAATTACTACGATGTATCTTATGTGTGGTTGTTTTTAAGAACTTTTTTATTATTGTTACTTGTGTTTTTTAAGAAATCATGATTTTGAACACTGTTTCAAGTTTTTATTTGAATTTGATTTGAATAGCGTTTCGATATTTTTACAGTTAATTTGTACTTATAATAATTAATATAATTTGTACTGTTTTACCTTCATTCATTTAATTAAATTAACAGAAACGTTTGCATCCAGGTAAACGCGTCTAGGAGGATTAAGAATATTTACAACTTGAAAATTTTTATGCAAAAATCATTGAAGTAAGTATGCCGATATTGCCGATAGACGGAAATCCCTCATCTTAGTCTTACACAGTTAAAGTGTTGTTCTGCAAATGCTTTGCTTGTTTTGTTAAGACTTTGAGTCTTGTCCGGTTAGCCGTTAGCAAAAATTGGAATTGATTTCACTTATATACTTAGTCGTAATATAAAAATAACGGAAAATGGTTGTACATCGTAGTTTTTTGTGTTTTGGTGGTTGCTATAGGTGTAATATTTTTAATTTTTTGTCTGGGGATCTCGCTTATTACAAGAGTTAGGTACAAGATCGGTTAAATGGGGAAAGTAGTGCAGTTTTACAAGAGTAATTCATCTGTGTTTTCAGATTTTTGATGCGACGTTCAGTTTTTCCAATAGGGCCGAAAAACCAAGAAATTTAAAAATCTTTAAATTGCCGTAACTTTTTTATTAAAAGAGATATTAAAAAATTGTTCAAACAAAATTACCTTAATTTTTGGTTTATAATTTGAAAATAACGGGAAAAATATTTTCCCATTTACTGTTTCTGAGATAATGTATCAAACTTTCGATTTTCAAATGGAACCCTATGCCAATTTTTATACCAATGAAAAGAGGGAATTTTTTAAGTTAATTTTCATACAAAAGTTTATTTTTCTATTTCAATTTAAAGTTGTAAAAAAATAAAATTAAAAATATTAAGTTATTGGGCTTAGTAGATATTTTTAAATATTAAAAAAAAAAAAATAAGGCCAGATACAAATAGTATGTACAACAATATCAAAAACAAAAGCGAGTTTATAAAAATTGAAATGTTACAAGTACGTAGTTTCCGACAATGCAGTGATAATAGAAATTGATAATTGGATCATAGTAATTTTTCAATGTAGACTCAGGCCACATTAAAAATTAAAGAACTATTTAATAAAGAACAATAAATAACAGATATTGAAACAAAGAATAAGGAAGAGAAAATGAAATAACGTTAAATTAGAAATGAAGTAACTACATCAAATGTTCGAAAAGCCCACCTCGTTTGTTCACACACAATTGACACCTTTTCTTGATATTATTGATAGACTTTCGTATTGACCGTCTATCAATATGATCAAAGAATTGTACAACAGCTGCCCTTAAGTCGACTTCACTTTTGTAAGTTTTTGTATAAATTTTATCTTTGGCGAATCCCCACAAGAAAAAGTCCAAGGGTCAGGCGACCTGAGAGGCCAAGAAATAGGTCCGTTTCGTCCGTTCCGAAAAATGTTATTTAAATGCGTTGTTACGATATTACAGTAATGGGGTGGTGCCCCATCTTGTTCAAACCATTTCAAATTTGCTCCTGTTTGTATGCTTCGTCTAACATATTTTCAAAATCGTTTTGTAAAAACTCTAAATATCTTTGACCAGTTAGAGTTCCTTAAAAGATGTAAAGTCCGAAAATTGTATTGCCAATTAAACCGCACCACACATTAAATCCGAACTTTACTTAAGGCCTCCTTTGTTGTAAATAATAGGGATTTCTATCGGACGTGTTCATTACGCCGCCGCCTGTTAAACATTCCGCAATTAGTAAAGCGTGTTTCATCACTCCACAGGACTTGGCATTTTGTTCGAATTTGCTGAGGTACCAGTTGCAGAAAGCCAATCTTCTTTCTTCATCACCATTATGAATTGTTTGGCCTACTGATAATTTATACGGGTGAAATTTATGTTTTTTAAGAACACGCATAACGGTTTGGTGTGAAGTACCAGCTTCGACGGCAGTTTGTCTGGTGGATGCAATTGGATCTTGGGTAATGTACGCCAGAGTATTAATTTCCACATCCTCGTTAATCGATGTTGAAGTTTTTGAAGGCTTATTGAACGAACCATATTGCAACAAATTGTTCTACAAGTTTTTGTAAGTACGCACACTTGGTTGACTCCTATCGAAATATAAATTAAAATATTCTTCAGCAGCTCTCATGCTACTTTTATTGCATTTTATATAACAGGTAACCGCGTCGAGTTTTTCTTGATTAGAATAATTCATTTTCGAAGATTTCCTCTCGAATACAAAATTAAATCGTAATAATTATGAGTTGCATTTGTTTTCATTATTATTCGGAAAAAGTATCTAGATTATTTCAGAAATACCTACGTACTTTAATATTTCAAATTTTATTTTTTTATAACTTTAAATTGAGATAGTAAAATAAACTTTTGTATGAAAATTAACTTAAAGAATTCCCTCTTTTCATTGGTATAAAAATTGGCGTAGGGTTCCATTTGAAAATCGAAAGTTTGATGCATTATCTCAGACAGTAAATGGGAAATGATTTTTCCCGCTATTTTTCAATTATAAACCAAAATTTAATGTACATAATTTTGTTTGAACAATTTTTTAATATCTCTTTTAATAAAAAAACTACAGCAATTTCTCGTTCTTACAAATTATTTCCACTAAACTTAGTATGTACGGATTCGGAAAAACAAGATTTATTAGAATGTGTAAAAATATACAGGGTGTCCCATTTAAATTAAAGAAGTTGAGGGTATTTCCGGTGAACAAAACATATGGCATCAGATGCGTTATGTGTCATTGAACTTGCCTGCAAAATTTCATAATTATCTTACTTGGTTCCATACATCATCCCAACCTTGTATAACCAACTGAATAAATCGCAATTTATGGTGGACTATGATTTCTACGCCTCCACCACTCACTAAAAGTATATATCAGCAATACTTGCACTAGTTATTCTTAGATTCTCTCGCATTTAACGGTGTAATTTACTGAGGTAGTTAATCTTAAAGTCTTTCCACCCTTGGAAGTGACACACCGTAATGAAATTGAGCTACGACATGTCACTTGCTTCCTTACAGGCCTTTCTATTGATTGTCGTTCCACTTGATTTCAATCCTTATGCCACTTCCCTGACTACCCACGTTACTTGTGGTCTTCCCTTTTTCCCCTTACTGGCTCTCCTGGTTTCATTCATTCTTCTACCTTCGACCTTTATCTTCCATTCTAATACCATGTCCTAGCCATCTTAATTGTCCTTCCTCTATCTTGATTTGTTTTGTACGGGTTCCGTTTGTGGTTTTCATCTGGACATAGTATTTCTTATTCTACCTAATCTTGTTTTTCCTCCATTTTCTCGACGTTTTGAATTTTTTCTTTTTGGTCCATGATCTAGATCCGTAGGTAAGAACTGGGATTACTACTTTTTTGAAAACCTGTACCTTCGTTGGTTTATATCTCATTCTTGTTTGAAAATGCGCTCTTGGTGTTGTGTTCTTTCGGCTCTTGTCTTGATCTCTTCGGTCTAAATTTTTAATATTCACTATGGATGGATTTTGATGGATACGCGTCACGTTAGTTACACTCTCCCTTTTTTAATTTTTTAAGTATAATTTTGAAGCGACTATAATTTAAGAAAAATCATTATTCTGGTTGAAAATTGCCCTTTGCTACGAAGGGGAATGCACTAAGTTTCATTTAGACAAGTTCAAAATTGTAATTTGTAATTTAGATATTCTTTATCTTATTATAATTGACAGGAGGTACATTATTGTATTAATTTATATCAATTTATCTTGGTACGTTATACTATTAACCTAATAACAATTGCATCCTCCATAGCAATTACACAAACAAAAACCCTCCTGGTTTTTTATTTATTATTTAGGGTAGCAGATAACGTTTTATAAACGGAAATTGCAATGAATCTAAGTGATTTTATTTTTTGAGGTTTGTCCTCCAGAATTGGCACATTGGGAAAAACGGCGAATAAGTAAAAAATAAGCTCGCAGAAAGAGAAATGGGTATTGACCAGTAGTGATAAGAACATTACAAATTTGTTTTTCTGAAATTCTGAAATCGTCATGTTTTAATTAAAACGTCTAATAAAGTATTGCTGTTCGGTCTCACCCCTTTAAAACTAGAAAGGTGCGTATAGTTCTTCACAACGAACATGGTCCTTCGAACCGGATAATTAATTTAACAAGGATGGTGCTGACGTTGTTTGGATTCGAATGACGTTGTTTGATGTAATTTCACGTTAGGACGATTAATTAATTAAATTAATGTTCGTTGTGAAGAACTATACGGAATTCTTCGGTATTTTCTCTTATTGATGGAAAAACGGTTTTGACTAATAATTATATATTTACGAGTTATATATATGTTGCAAGCACCAACCTTGCTGAACGAATGCTTATAAAATGAATGAATGAATGCTTACGTTAGGATTGTATACCTGCATTTATACTCTCAGGTATACGCACCTTTCTAGTTTTAACGGGGTGACACCGAACAATTTTCCAAAAAAAAAAAATTTTAGATTCATCTTGATGGTAATTTTTATTGATGTCACAAATTTATGGTGTCTTTTCCACACGAACAAATCATTCGTCATTAAAGCTCCTTGACGAACACGATGTATTAAATTAATACTTCCGGTGAAATTTTCATAAATGCATCTAGCCATACGAATTGAAATAAAATCTATTCACAGATCTAAAATATTACATTACTCACCGTTTACCCTAATTTATGAATAACATAATGATAAATAAAAGTAATGGTCAACAAATTAAAGCTAAGAACACACAAATTCAGTCTTTTAATTCGTACTCAATAAAATGGAAAAAAGCCACAACTGACCACTAAAACCTCGTATTATCCGGCATTTTTTCAAAATACGCAACTTGATTATCTTCAACTTTGTAATCGTGAATCCAGCGATTACCCTTCCTTAAACTTCCATCAATTCCGTCTTTCCAAACTCCTGCTGGTAAATATACTTCTCGTTGTCGTGCACCCGAATATAAAACCGGTGCGACTATCAAATCCTCTCCAACAGAAAACTCATCTGCAACAATATGACATGCGGGATCGTTAGGTTCTAACATCCAGAGTGGACGAATTAAGGGCAATCCAGAATCTAACGCTTCATTCGCATATTTCTTTAAATAAGGTGTAACCTGAGGACCATTATTTTACTAAAATTACGTTATGTGAGAAATGCTTACCGTCTGTTGCCTTAATAGTGTTAAAATTCGTGCCATTTCTAATACCTTGTCGTCTCCGTATTTGCTGGGTAAATGTGTAAAGCGAATGACAGGTAGGAAAGTTGCTAGTTGAAGCCATCGTACGTACAACTCTTTGTCTGGAAGCAAGACGTCTGCGTCAGATGTGAAATTGGCCGTGGACCACCAACCAGGGGCTTCATAATCACCACCGACGGCCCCAGGTATTAAAAATGGATATCCAATTAGTCCGTAAGTCAAAATTGTGGGTATAACTCGTTGCAAACCATCCCAAGATGATTCAAATTGGGGTAGAGATACAAAAGATGGTGCCCTGGGCATTTCAATTGCACTATTAACACCAAAGATGTTGACTGCGCCCTGAATGCTATTGATAAACTGAGTTTTGTAATGATCAGGGTTAATTAGAGGCTTTTCGCATTGATAATAATGGGGCATGTTATAAGCGACTCCTAAATCCAAGTAATAGGCATCAAACTTATATTTGTTCATTACCGCCCTCAATTTATCAACGAGCCACGGTACAGTTCGATTGTACGTTATATCTAGCACTCCTGCACTTTCAAGTGATTTATAACGTGCAAGTGCCGGAATTCGACGGTCACTGAATCTCTCAGAGATTAAATATCGGTTCTTAACGGCATGGGCAAAACTTTCACTCTCTGTTGAAATGTAGGGTTGAATTGAGAATACTATTCGAAACCCTCTTCTGTGCATAATTGTAATGGTTTCCTCTAGAGACGGGAATCGCTCTGTATCAACTGCGAAGTCTCCAATTTGTTTTTGCCAAAATTCGTTTATGAGAACGTGCCCTTGTTTTAGAAAACCGAGTGCAATGACATCATCTGTGTAGTTAGCAACTGCACCTTCTGTAAATTCTTCTTTGGTTGCTGTTGTTATTTCCCACAAAGGTTCGGTGAGTAACGAATAAATAATATTAATTTCCTCCTTTTTTAAACCATCCCACAAAGATTTTTCGGTCATAAAGGAATGTAAGCGTGTCATACCGGGACCGGTACAAACACTGTAGTTTAAATGGGGTAAAGGGTGCTGCCTATTAACGAACGCAAAGTCGTCATACCTTCCTTGCAAACATAACTCTCTACCCCTCTCATTGCTTACCGATACGTACAGAGGGGTTTCGTTATCAATTAAAATTGCAGTACCCTTTGAGCTTATAAAGAATCTTCTGAGAACGTTTCCCCATTCGTGTTCATCAATTCTTCCTGTAATGAAAGGCTCAAATGCGTGCAAACCTCTTTCCAACGGCCATGCCGATTCAGACGTTTGCCCTCCACCATACCAATGCTCCGTTCCGGGTGATAAATCAAAGCAATCGGTCGGATAAGTGTTATTCGATAGAGAGAACCATTGCAAATTATAACATCGTACTTCAGAGTTCATGTTATAATGCTGCAAGTACAATCTCGCGCGATCCATCCACTCTAAGCATATGCTCCCATCGTTCCGTTCATCGAAAGGCATGCACGAATGCGCCTGCTTATAGTTCATAGTAACACCAAGTCGCCCTCGAATGACATTGAAACCTTCCATATTGTAAATTTCAATCAACCGTGCTACGTTGTTAAGCTTAATTTTTTCAAAGTAGGCCCTCTGCAAAACTTTTTGTTGATAAAGAACATACGCTAAAGTGACAAGAAAGATAATTGTCAAAAACAGGAATGCGACACAAGCTCGTATTTTGTAATCGTGCGGTCTTTTCTTTTTGAGTACACCTGGAAATACCTAAAAATAATAGCCAACCTCGATTTGTCTACTTTCAAACGAGTTCACGCTTACATGCATTTTTTCACGTAGCAAACTGGCCAGAGAATTAATGGACGTAATTGAATTGGCGGGAGAATTACTTCTATCATCATCATCCCCATTAGGTTTCAACATTTTTATCATCGGACTTGTTACCGATTTTCTTCTATAATTTCTTAAAGGTGCCCTAAAACAGATAAAAGCGTAATAATATCATGACATATTATTTAGCTGCAGGAAGTTGAGAATTGCTCTAGTGATTACTCAAACGATGTATTTGATAATAGCAATGATCATCTACTGACACGAATTTCTATTCGTTTTTACTAAAGCATCTAGAAATGTGTGGGATGAGTGAAGAGGGTGGGATGTACTTTAAGTAAAGTTTGACGACCTTAAGGTCAATTATCCATATATCATATTAAATTATTGTTACTGCAACTCCATGAAATATTATTTACTTATGAAGGTGACAATTCGTCAGTGCCATGTAGTTACTAATTTTTATAGCAAATACTTTTCTTTACATAACTTTATGTAAAGTATTCATTTGAACCAATTTAGATTCATCTAAGGGCAGTAACCCTCTTCTCCTCCGTTTGGATAGATGCTCAACATTTTTACTGTTTAATATTTGAAAAAAGTAATATTAAAGTCATAATTTGAATTTAATACGTCTAACCCTATAGCTCCAAAACCTATCGATTCATTCTTTCATTTCTTTGCGAAAGAAAAAACCGGTAAAATATCCTGCGCAGATAATGATTATATTATGAAAGTAGTAACTTAATTTTCAAGAACCATACAGCCGGCAACCTACCATTATTATCTCTACTCGGTTATCCATAAAAATTGATTTATAATTTCGGAAAATGCTTACTACCCTATAATGATAGCTTAACAACAGCAATGAACCAGGATTGAAGCACTCTTCTTGCAAAACGAAAAGGTAAAATCCATTCATATGCAATAAATCTACTGTATAGAAATTTATACTTTTGTTACCCTCGTAAGTGTGTAGAAGGATTTTCAAAACGGGAGTTCTTGTATCGAATGTTCCTCGACCACCTCAAGTCAGAGTGGATTACAGTAGTAGGTACACGTCTTGATCAAGGAAAATCCTCCTAAAGGATTATCCTAGATAAAACTGCCGAAGTTCTCAATAGGTATAAGCCGTGGTTCTTATAAGATATCACGGTATGCATCAAATCCATAAAGTGGAAATAGAGATAATCTATGAGAATCCCAAAAATGGCTGGGAGATACAGTTTATTGAAAACTTGTTGAACGAGACCCGAGGAAGAAAAGTGGCGCAATTGTTGTCGATGTAACTCTCATCCATTGTGTGAGGAGGAACTTAATGTTAAGAGGAAGTTCTGATTCGATTAAGGATAATAACTGTGGTGTATTTTTAAGTACCTTGGCACATATTGTCAAGTACTATCCTGTACTATCCTCAACTGTTTGAGAATATAAAAGTGGAAAACATGTTCTTGTTCTTTTCTCCTAAAATAAAAAATGAGAAAAACATGTTCTTGTTCTTTTCTCCTAAAATAAAAAATGAGATTATAAGAATTTTAGAAAATGAGGATCCTACTGAAATACTGGCTGAAAGGAAGCATCTGTACATAAGATGTTACAGAATATGACAAATTAGACTGTATTAATAAATCGCTGCAAGGAAAGAGTGTTACCATTGGTGTAGCGTCGAGTTTGCTATCTTGCTTTGCGAAAAATATTCAAGGGGTTCAAAAATATATCACCCAAGCCAAAGATGTTTGCGATTCCTTGTCCTTTCAAAGCGAGAATCAAAAAGAAAAGACAATTGGCTTACCATGTGCAATCGTTTTAGTTGATACAGACCTGAGGGAAAGGGTTACACTGCCTATTTTTTTATACAAAAGAGATAGCTATGGAAGATACGTGTTTAAGGCAATATTATAATTTACTACACGTTTTCAAATACCGTACGTACCTAAGAAGACTAGCATCGTTCAAAAATTACATTTAAAGTTTGATGGGACCACATAGGACGATGAACAAGGATAACGTTATTTATGAATCGCTAAAGATAGTAAGAAAGACATATAGTTCACAAGCTTTCATACTGCATCTGGAAGTTGCATTCCGCTTCATCATTACATACGAAGAACGTCTCAAGTCTGTCACCACAATACCACAATAATACCTTGCTACATACTACATAGTTTGAGTATCCAACCTTCCTTATTCCCTTATCTAGTCTCAAGCGATAAGTAAAAAAAATTCAAAACAGTGATAAAGTGAACCACGTTGCACACTAGTGGCTATGGGCATGACCAAAAGGATATTTTTCTTCTGGCAAAACGAACAACACATAAACTTCAAGATTAAGTGAGATTAACATTTTTAAAAAAGAAAATGGTAGAAACAACCTCCCACAATAATTGCACCTTCGTTTTAGCGGTTTTCTAATTATTTGTTCCCCCCTGGTTTGTTTCCTCTTTAACTCTGCTTGCTGGCCACATTCAATTAAGTACACATATCAAATGTGGTTTAGTCAAGATTTTACATCCGTGTCAATATAGTTTTTTCTCGTTGTTCTAATTCCTCAATTTTCATTAATTTTAGCCTGATGAATTCACAAAAATGATCGAAACATGTCGCTATGCACTTTTTATAATTTAAATATTGTCTACGTTAATAAAATCAATAAATATATCATGGGGAAGGTTTTGAGAATTTAAATCAACTTGAATCAGCACCGCCTTTAGAGTCAAATTTATTCACGAACTTCAATTATGGACCCAACGAATTTATATTATGTACCTAACATGAACCAAGACATCCGCGGTTTTGCGCTTCACATACAGGCTGGTCCTTCGAAAATAGTCCAGTAAAGTTTACGGCTTTGTCTGTGAAAATATGAAAAAGTCCTCCGTATACTGTTATTCTCAGTGGCACATATTTACACATTAGCACAACACAACCCTTCCCATTTAAAAAAATAAGGGTTTGAATCTACAGTGATGGAATTAATGTGTAAATATGTCACGCTGAAAATAAAAGTATACGGGTCCGAGGATTTTTTTATTTTCACATACAAAGCCGTAAACCTTGATGGACTAATAGAATTTTGAATAATAAGCATCTGCACAAAAGCTCAAAGAATTATTAGGAATCTTTTAATGTAATACTAATACAATAGAATTATGTACGAAAGAATATTTTAAGAAATTCGTAAATGATTTTCGCGTTTTTTTAAGTTAATTTTGAGCGAAACTACTTGAACACTTAAAGAGAACTTTAGAATTAACGATATTTCTAGAACTACGAAAGAATTCAATTTTAGAACAATTCGGGTTGAATTGCAGCAAGCTCTCTTTTTTTACACATTTCAGGGGTGGGCAGTCACAAAATACTTGTATTGAAAATACAGTATTTGAAATACATTTGTATTTTGTATTTGATGATTTTCCCCTAAAGTATTTTGTATTTTATATTTCAAATACATTAATGCATAAATTTGGCCCACCGCAATGTAGCGATGGGTTTTAAAATTTCGTTCTGAATTTTATGAAAAGAGCATAATTAAATAGATGATTAGCTTCTGGCGTAAAATCTGAAACTGTTTGACGTCCTGATTGGGACATTTCGACAGTTGTCGGTTTGACGCCGCTTTCTCCACTTGGTCACAGCTTACACAATTCCTTGGCACCGATCCTCGCCATTTTGGGATGAAATTCTATTGAGTCAGTAGTGTCAAACAAATAAATTGTTGGTTAATATTGTCAGTCCCAGTGGCGTGGAGTGAATGCTTTTTTATTTTACACGAAAAAAAATTAAAAGTGGGTATAAATCGTCATTGAAAAAGTGCAAATTTCCTTCAGATTCGTTGTGTCCATAAATAATTGTTGTTGTTCACGTAGTTTGTCTCGAAATGGGGTGATGATTAGAGGAGTTGAAATAAAAGCTCGAAACCTTCCCCATAGAAGTGTAATCGGTTGATAATTTGCCAAAATTTAACCGTTGAATGAGATTATACTTTTCACTCCACGAAGCTTAAAGGTTGGATATTGGCCACATGTATCGATAAATTAATTATCATCATCAGGCGTAATTAGTTCAATCTAAAATGTGATGAACGATTTACATAGGCCAAACTGGCAGAAAATTCCAGACAAGAAGATCTGAACATTACTCCTTTATCAAACATAATAATATATTTTCCAATCCATCCATCGCCAACCACATCTTGAATCAGGCCACGCTTTTAACCGAAAACTTAATTATCGATTGCTTCATTTTTGCGATAAAGATATTAAATTAAACCTCCTCGAAAATATAGAAATTGTTACCCATTACAATAACAACCCTGGCAGCTCCTTGAATGAAATCCTCAATGCTAACAAAAATTTACTTATCTTATCGTATACTAATTGTTGCCCCCTGGTATGCATTTTCCCCCGTATTTCCGGATCGATTGCTGATCGATATTACAGTTCCCTTTCCACTCAAATTTTATAGTCGTTGACTTGTCACAGCTGGTTTTACCACCATTTTATTTGCAAAGTTCTATCCAACTTCATCATGGACCAATTATGGCCATCTTTTTGGGCGATTTCTTTTACGCCTCGTTAAAAATTCCTTCAAAATTTCATTATTAGTGTTTACTCAAATAAGTTTCCCGTAAGTAGGTATGTTTGTTTATTTAATATTCCTTCTCAACAATTTTTGCTTTTCAGCATGGTTGTTGTCCTTGCGATTTCAAATTAAATCAAATGTTATTTCCAACCCTAATTTTCACTCCTGGGTAAGTTCCCTACCTTGTTTTACTAAACTCAAGCTAACATTTTGTTTTCAGTGGTTCTTGAGTCAATTATCTTACCACTGTTTTAGTAATTTTATTAATTTTAAGCTAATCGTCATAATTTAAATTTCAACATTTTCATATTCATGTAAGTATCTCAATTTGCTTTTGCTTATAATCATTCATCTCAATTTAGAATTAACTAATTACGCCTGATGATGATAATGAATTTTTCGAAACATGTCGCCAATATCCAACCTTTAAGTTAAATTTTGGCAAATTATCAACCGATTAAATTTTTATGGAGAAGATTTCAAGATTTTATTTCAACTCCTCACTTCTTCAGATCTCATTTTATTTAAAATGGTGCAAATTGAACAAAATAAATATCTATCGTTTTTTAAATTTTGCTTATCACCCAAATTAGTTATTTTTACAAACTTCATTTTTTGTACAGAAAATATACCTCCCAAGTATCATGTCAATTGGACTATAAGCTTTTAAACTGATCTACCTTGATTTTTTGAAACTGATTAGTAATAGGTATACAGGGTGTTTGTTTGGAAGCTTTAATTAGACGTTTCTGGGAAAATTTTATAAGTAAGTTTTTGAAAATTTATACGAACGTAGTTACTAAATACTTCCGGCATTTCTGGAAGTGCTGCCATTTTGAAAATCTTTTACATCTATTCGGCACTCAGAGTAAATTCTAAGTACACATTTTCAAGAACCTACCTATAAAACTTCCCCAGAAACGTCTAACTAAATCTCCCAAAAAACAGCCCGTATGCGTATAGGTATTTTTGTATTTCAAACATTGTATTTATATTTTGTATTTTTAAAAATAATATAAAAGTATCTCGTACTTTGTATTTCAAATACATTTCTAGGAATATTTTGTCATTTTTATTTTAAATACGTTAGTATGCCCATAAGGAGGGGCAAGAGGGGGTGGTTGCCCCCCTCCCCTTAACTCGGACTCTTAGCAGTAATAATTTCTTAAATAACGAAACTTTCAATTTAATTAAAACTAATTGTTCAATCTTCCCACCCCTGATTATACTGTATACCGAACATAAAATATAGCCTAAGTCCTTAATCTATCGCGGTAATTTAAGATGATTCCATGCGAAATTTCAGTTTATTATCAATAAAATGTTTCAACATTCCTTAATGTAACTTTTATACCACCTTAAAGTTAAAAATCGTACACTTGTCCTTTACTAAAGAATATAACGTATACAGAAAAAAATTCTTTCACCTAGAAGAAGGGATGCCGAAACATACGTAGTGTAAATGAACTACACGTTGCCCAACAATACTAAAATAATTAATAAAAAAAATGAAAATACTTCTAGATTGACTGTTCTATTAAATATCGAAGGGTTCAATTTATTATGATATAAACACATAGAATTTGGAAGTACCTACCAGAAGAATCTCGATCAGAAAGAGCTCGTCTAAGCAGTGACATCCGACACACGAAATGTAATAATAATAATTTAAAAAGAACCAATACCTAAAGTATTTAGAACAAAGAATATTGCACTGAACACGAACTTTAACTGAAGAGTGAGTAACAAACTGTCATTATTCTATCAGCACCCAGGCTTATTTTGCCTCTTTAACTCGATGCACGCAATTACGATTTCCGCGGACGGTTCATTAAATTATTACATCTCGTCTGCACTAAGAAATCATTCCTTCAAACTGCATATAACAGTAACCAAGCGAACTAAATAAATAAATAAATAAGTTACTTTGCTAATTTAATTACCTGCTACTTGCAACTTCAATTTTATCCATGTCACGACTCATGTTTACGTTTAGTTTTTCTTAATAAAAGACGAAACTATCACTTTAAAATTAATTCGTAATTAAGATATTTACTCTATATCTTATCTCTATACATTTTTCTGTAATCTCTGTAAATAGATTGAATGTAAAACATTAAACGTTCTCGGATAATTGGGCCACGATCAATGTTGTAAAAAATAAAAAAATTTGAAACTACAGCAAATACAAGTACGTCACACTAAGTACATAATTATATAAGTTTGCAGTTTTCTAATTTTATTTGCTTACCTTTATGAAGACAGCCCGCTTAATTAACAACGGATGTTTGTATAACTCTAATAAGGTTTGTATTACTAATTAAATATGCTTTACGACCCAAATATTTAGCAGAAGATAATGATGACCCTGTACAATGTATCCTCAAATTTGTTTTATCAAGTTCAAGAAAAGTAGATAACAGAGGGGATTCTAAGAAATTAAATTTTCAGGTCAAAGCTACGCAAAGAGAAATCTAAAAGGTCCATTTCAAATTTTCAGGAATAATAAACGTTAAAAAAGTTATATTTAGCTAATTTTTTTACTTTTGTTTCATTAACAAAATTACACACCTTTCAAACCTTTTTTCAGATTTGAAATAACGAGCTTTTGAGATATTTTGTAGTAATTTATCAATGCGTATTTTATAAAACTAATATTACGCGTATGGTAATTAATTAGTAATTATCACACTATGCCGTCACAACATTACAACATAATTAATACTAATGTAACCAAACTTATCGATAGTATGGTGAAATACGAGGATGATTTGACGGGACGTGAGTATAAATTATCCCAAGTATTTCATTTTTATTTTCCAATATACTCCCCTTGAATTTTCAACGCATTTGGACCAGCAAAACTGAAGTGACATTATACCCGTTTCTCTCCCAATTTAGGTAAGTTTCTTTTCCGCAAAGGAAATCTTATTTGAATTTCTAAAAATTGAAGCAATCACGTAATTCTTGTTGTTCGGAGTTACATTCATAATATTAATCTTTCATTCAAATGAAATATGTTTGAATGCTACTAATCTAGAAATCTAGAAATTAGTCCTAAAACTTTGAAGGGTCGGTTATTTCAATTGGCAATTTTTTTTAATTTTTGAATTCTATTCTCAAAAACAAAGTAAGTTAGATAGGGCAATAACCTATTTAAACTGAACAATTTTGATGGTATTGGCAATTGTTTGGATTTTTTTACTATACAGGGTGTTTTTTTGGGAGCTTTAGTTAGACGTTTCTGGGAAAGTTTTATAGGTAGATTTTTGAAAATTTGTATTTAGGCCGAATCGATGTAAAATATTTTCAAAATGGCAGCACTTCCGGAAATACCGGAAGTAGCTACCAACTTCGTTATTTTAAATAGCAACCCCTATTTTTCATTGCATTTTTGGATTCTACGTGAAATTTCATAAAGTTTGATATCAACATGTCAATATCTACAGGGTCTAGGACACAACGGCCACTGGACATAACGGCCACACAGAATTTAGTATGCCCATATCGGCCACACTGGACACATCGGCCAAACGTGATGTGTGGACACAACGGCCACCTTGGACATAACGGCCACAGCTCTAGCTAGACACAACGGCCACCTTGGACACAACGGCCACTGGACACTACGGCCACACAGAATTGTAAGGCAATGTTTGCGATAAAGATTTCACAAAAAATAGGAGTTTTCTATTTATAGAAAAAAAAAATACTAAATCTGCAAATAACCTAGGCGCTTAAGTGTCAATCTACGTTTAAGTTTAGCGTTATGTTTTGTATCAATTGAAAAAAAAAAACTAAATCTGCAAATAACCTAGGCGCTTTAGTGTCAATCTACGTATCTGATATGTGGCCGTAGTGTCCAAGGTGGTCATCGTGTCCAGCTAGAGCTGTGGCCGTTACGTCCAAGGTGGCCGTTGTGTCCACACATCACGTTTGGCCGATGTGTCCAGTGTGGCCGATATGGGCATACTAAATTCTGTGTGGCCGTTGTGTCCAGTGGCCGTTGTGTCCAGACTCCTATCTACAAGTTATGGTTTTTAAGTTATTTTCATTTATTTAAAAAAAATGGCGGATGCAGACGGTACTTTAAGAATTCATTACTTGAAAACGGTTGTAGCTATGGCAACCGAGTTTTCACCAGCGTATAGAGGAAGAAAAGGGCTTTCTTTTTGTGTATTTAAAAAAAAGTTATGTTGCGTACGACGTCACCTATGAGGCTCCAAAAAGAAAATTCAAAAACTGAATTAAATGAAATGACCATTTTCTTACTATTGCATTTGATAGAGAATCAAAATGGGCATATTTTGGTATTACATGTTCCTATCCCTATCTTTAATAGTTTCTGACTTATTCTCATTTCATTGCAATGATACCATTTTTTTCGGATTTTTTAGTAGTTGGCCATGAATGTATGACCTTATGGCAAACGAATTTTGAACAAATCAAGTGATACTAAACCGTCACCTGTTATAGGTTAACATAAGTTTTTCATTAATGGAAAAAAATGGCGCGCAATGGTTTTACATATTAAGATTTTTGGAATCTAACTGTTATTTATGGTGAAATGGACAGAATCGCGTCACATGCTTGTCATACATTCATTGAGAGATATCCAGAAAGACCGCGTCCTAGTGAACGTACCATCCGAACACTGGAATGAAATTGTTTGAATTTTGGAAGCTTTGTACCACCTTACCTACAGTAAGAGTTTTACGAATAACTAATGTTAAGGAACCAGGAATATTTTTTGGGGAACATTACTTGGTCAGACGAGGCCAAATTTAGTAAAATATTGTTGTTCCTGCAACAGAAGAGCTGCCTCTGCAAGAATATGCTCAATAGACAATACTGAATCACAAGTCATACAATACTCCACACGAGAACATTTACGAAAAAGAGTTTGTGTTTGGAACATGACGGCGCTCATTTTGAGCATGTGTTGAAGACAAGGTTTTAAATTGATTTGAAACTAACAGGTGACGGATAGTCAGAAACTATTAAAGATAGGGATAGGAACATGTAATACCAAAATATGCCCTTTTTGATTCTCTAAATGCAATAGTAAGAAAATGGTCATTTCATTTAAAAAAACTGAGTTTTCAGTCTTTGAATTTTCTTAAATTTAGAGCCTCATAGGTGACATCGTACGCAACATAACATTTTTTTAAGTACACCAAAAGAAAGCCCTTTTCTTCCTCTATGCGCTGGTGAAAACTCGGTTGCCATAGCTACAACCGTTTTCAAGTAATGAATTCTTAAAGTACCGTCTGCATCCACCATTTTTTTTTAAATAAATGAAAATAACTTAAAAACTATAACTTGTAGATATTGACATGTTGATATCAAAATTTATGAAATTTCACGTAGAATCCAAAAATACAATAACAAATAGGGGTTGCTATTTAAAATAATGAAGTTGGTAGCTACTTCCGGCATTTCCCGAAGTGCTCCCATTTTGAAAATATTTTACATCGATTCGGCTTTTTGAGTAACCCCTAAGTACAAATTTTCAAAAATCTAGCTATAAAACTTTCCCAGAAACGTCTAACTAAAGCTCCCAAAAAAACACCATGTATTTCGAAGCTATAAGTACAAGAGTAACTTTTGATAAAAGAACTATTTAAATCCATGCAACTTGAATTTAAAAAAATGTTATACCAGGGTTGCGCAAAAATGTTTAATTTTTGAACACTGAAAGGGTAAATTTTTTGAAATATGTATTCGTTTTAATATTACTTTGTAAATTGTTTATCTATTATCTACAGCTAATGCTGATACATAATCAGATGATAAGGAAGTCCAGAAATCTCTAAGGGGGATCGAATCAATTGGTAAAAATACAACCAACCTTACCCTTCAACGATAGTTTAATAAATGAAGTAATGTAGTTCATTAATTAAAGACTAGGGCAACATGTTTAGGGATAATCCAATCCCATTTTCAAGCCAAAAGTACAAAATTATCTTATAATAGGTCTTCCAATAGGGACTTCCGAAGTTTGACAGTTGGTAGCGCCCATATCGTTGAAGCTACATTTGTCAAATTGGCTGTCAACAACACGTGCAATGATAAAATTGTTTTATGAAAATGGGTCGTCTGTTCGGGCAACCTTCCGCGCGCTTCGCCCATTTTACGGTCGCCACAATCGTCCTACCGAGAGGACTATTCGCAGTGTGGTGGATAAATTAGAGTCCACTGGTTCAGTAAACGCTCAACCAAGTGACTGTTTGGTGTGGATTTTGGGCTGGCGGCGTCATCGGTCCATATTTCTTTGAGAACGACGTTGGCCAGGCCATCCCCATCAACGGCAAGCGCTATAGGTCGATGATTACCAACTTCTTTTGGCCTCAATTGGATGATATGGACACAAACAACATGTGGTTTCAACAGGACGGCGCTACGTGCCACACAGCTCATGCCACATTGGATATTTTGCACGAGCGATTTAGGAGCATGGTCATCTCACGTGGAGGTGATGTGAACTGGCCACCGAGATCGTGCGATTTGACCCCGCTAGACTTTTTCTTGTGGAGTTTTCTTAAGTCGCAGGTCTATGCGAATAAGCCAAAAACCACAGCGGCCCTCAAAGCCAACGTAACCCATGCCATCGGTCAAATTCAGCCTGATTTATGCGCCAGATTCATGGAAAATTGGACATTTCGGATGCGCACCACCCAGAGAAGCCGCGGCGAACATTTGAACGACGTTATATTCCACACGTAATGGCATCGATAGCCCTTTCAAACGAATAAAAAATTTCGATGATATCTCACACACACTTTGTTTTATTTAAATTTAAAGATAGGAAGCGCTTAATGAAAGACCCGTTAATTACAATTGAAGAAAAATTATAGGTAAAACTATTAGATTAGCGAACAACATACATAAAAATTAACTTTTTGTCATTCACCGTTTCCATCTGTTCACTTGCTTTCATTTAACTTTTACCATATTTTATTCACTTTCATCCCCCTAATCATGGCTCTTCAAGCACAGCTCGGGTGTCGCATTTAGAGAACCCTTTCAACTTTATTAATTTAACTGGTGATTTATAAAAATGTTGTGTCGAGTATTGACAAAAATTTAACTATGAATTTTATGTAATTTTTATACGAATGTTTTCTCCCTCGGGTAAGCTATTTTATACATATATGTTGTATGCTAATCTAATATTTTTGGCTATAATTTTTCTTCCATAATTGTAATTAAAAGATAATTTTGTACTTTTGACTTGAAAATGGGATTTATCCCGAAATACGTCGCCCTAGTCTTTAATTAATCAACTACATTACTTCATTTATTAAATTATCGTTGAAGGGCAAAGTTGGGTGTATTTTTACCAAATAGTTAGATTACATTTTTGAAGAAACATCATTTTTAACCAGTTTCAGGCCATTTCACGTAGTAGTTCTTGCTCAGACATAAGTACCGATCGTGGTTTGTTATAATCTGAATGCCTCATCACTAGAGCCCGGAAAATATGCAAAGAAATTTTTAAAAATATGCGCATATATATGCATTGTTTTTAGCGAAAATATGCAAAAATGTGTAAAAAATATGCCGAAATATATGCAAAATATGCTTACTGGAAAGAGAAAAAATTAAAAGATGTACAATACAATAATATTTATGACGATACTCGATACTTGTACAAACTATTGTGTTACCGATAGTCTATACTTAAAAAATATCGCAATACTTTTAATTTAATTTAATTTACGACAACTTGAAGCTTTGGGTTAAAATAATTTTTAAACAACCATTCTTAATCTAGGTAGGCACTTTAGCTAAAGATACAAGGATAAAAATAGATACCTACGTAAAACCCTTCGCGTTGATTGCAAATATTTTCAGGTAGTATCTACATCTAGTATCCATAACAACAATTAGCTAACTAATTTCCTTGAAAAAATAGTCAAAAGCATTGAATTTCAACGCAAAATAGGTACAAAATAACTGCAATTTATTTATTTAAATGGGTACTTGTTTGGTCTTACTGTTTCTTGTTTTGTTACTTAAGCTGACGTTGACAAGACTTCAGAATTATGAATTCATTCTTTGGGCTTTTCGTGTATTTACTTTTAAATTTTAAACCTATTCAACACATTCCAAAACATCACTTTTACATTTTTTGGCGCATTTCTACGAACAATACTGACGCGGTTCGTATTCCTTTATTATTTGGATGAGATTTTTTAGGCTATAAATTGATTGTACGAGTACGAGATGCATAAATATGCCAAGAATGGCAATTTTTACGAAAAAATGCAAGGAAAGTACAAATATGCAAAATATGCAATATAAAATTAGTGTCAATCGATTCGTAATCGTGCAAATCGTAAAGATTTGAAGACATACAACTAGATATGCTAAAAACAAAGAATATGCATTTTTCATATTTTCCGGGCTCTACTCATCACTATAATAAATTATAATCTGGAATTATTTACCATTTCACAAGGAGTTTTTCGCGATAAAAACAACGTTGATTCATTGGGTACTCAAATCTTTAAAGGTTTAAACATTTTTGGAGCGGCAAAATTTTAAATTTCAAACATGTAAATAAATTAACGTAGTTATTCCGGTTATTATCGATATCTTGAAAATGATTCAGTTTAGATACGTTTAGACACTTGCATTATTTTTAAACGCAGAAATAAAAAAATTCTGGGGGTGTCATTTGAAAGAATTAACTTTAAAGGCAATGAGGCCACCATGTATTTTTTAACAGGAAGTGAAATATTTCAATATTTAATTCACAACATGCATTTTTCCTCATAATAAAGGTAACATTTTTTATTTTTTCTAAAACACACGCTACATTTTAAAGATGACATAGAACTTTGAAGAAAATCTCGTCTGCTTGATATGGGTATTCATTTAAGTAACATTAACATATTATACAAAAAAGAAATCACAAACTTTACTTTACCACCTATTGAGTAAATGAACATTTTTTTTTCAATTCTGAGACATGCGATTATGGCGCACTCTATTTGTAATGAAATAATTACAATTTTGCAGTTCTCGTCCCATTTTATGTAACAGTACTTAAACATCAATCTTTTGTTTTTATGTTGTTTTTGAAATATTAACAAAAGTGGGGAGATCTTACTATTGGCACAGACAACATTTATATACCTTTTCAAACATATTAGGTGGTAAATTTGTACTGGTATGTGGATGTTCTGCTTGAGATCACGAATTCTTCGTGACTTATTCTAAGGTTTAAATTAAATAAATAGAAAAAAATCCAAATATAGGTCACACGTTCATCGCGGACAGAACACATCATCATTTCTGAATGTAACTCGCTCGGGAATATTTTGTTAGGATAGTTCATTGGTTGATGATATGTATTTTGTACAGTATGGACAGGACAGTATTGAAGAAACTGAATATTTAGCAGTTGTAGCCACAATTATTTTGTTACCATAGTCTTGTAACGAGTGTGTAACGTGATTTTCCGGTTTATCTTCAAGACCTAGTCATTGTATGAAATACTACACTAATAGTAACTTTTTGATTATGAAGACGTATCAACCAAATTCTTGCACTAAGCTAGAAAAAGAGTTTGTTTAAGTTTAATAACAATAATAATACTAATTATTGTAAGTTTTTGACTAAGATGACTTTATAAGCCTTAAGGTGATGATCATGATGTAAAATTCTTCACGTAATCATCTGAACAAAACCAAAATGTTGGGAACGTCATGGAATTGAGATGTTAGGATCTTCTCCACCCACATTCTGACTTACAGCTGCGATGTTTTCTGTTGAACGTTTGAATTTTCAACGAGACGATAGATGGAATTGTATTGACAGTAAATTCTTCACAAAAAACGAGAAATCTATGTTTAATTATACAGCTCTCCATAATGAATACCAAAATAATAACTTAAAATTCATGGTCTTTACTGATATTTTCGTGATGTGTCTTGCAGTGACTTTCGTGGCACAGTTATGAATTAATTCCTATTTTAATGAAAAATTCGTCCATCTATAATATGTTCATCTGGATCCAATAAATGTAAAATATACAGTGTCGCGTTAAATTGGGAACCACATAACCCTCCATGAAAATAGAAAAATTTTACCTATACCTGTACCGAAAAATTCTGTTCTATCCACCGGCAAGTAAATAAGATAACAAAAGTACAAATATCTGCGCGTAAAAAAGAAATTCCTTAAAAAATCTAAATCGCAAATAATATCTATTAATTTACACATGAACTACCGTGCCCATACACATTACAATTAACAAACTTGTATAAGCAATTTTAAGGGATCGTGCTTTTTCTAAAAATTTATTCAAAAAAGTTATTTGTAATGTGTCGGTGCAAACTACGTAACTAAAAAATAAAATAAATAAATGACTTGCCTAGGTTTCGCTATAAAATCATCATCTGATGCATCACTCTCTATATTCACCATAATCTGCGTCTCCTGCAACAATTATTAATTGCTCAATATAATGTGATCGGCAATATTAATGTCGATAGGATAAAATGTCCCGATGTGCAAACCTAATTAGCACAATAGTATATCTTTGAATGGTATATTATGCTATTATAATGGAAATAATTTTCACAATTATTCAGTTTCGCTACTTAGACCTTGAAATAGGAGTCTACCTTTTTTATTACTATCGAAACAATAATGTTGCCAAAAATGAACGTTTGTTCCCAACAACAGGAAGATGTATCTATTAATTGCGAATGCCTCTGTGGAATAAAATACATTATCAATATACAACTTGATAATATATAATTTGATAATCAATGATGAACTGCAGTCCACAAGATGGAATTGATGCCCAACATAATAATATACTAATTGCTAGTTAATTAATAAATCAGAACTTTTGATAAAAGTTGTACATACCATTAATTTATCTACTAAAAAACAAACTATCATTTGTTCCCAAAGTTAGAAAAGTGACAATGAGGTGCTAATTAAAGCCATGTACGTTATTTAGATACATTTATATTGTACAGCGTTTCTAAATTTTATACGGATGACGTTAACCCTTGTGATACAGTGGTATAGTGGTAACATAAAAAAGATCAATCTTTTGCGTGACATTTACTTTACTCAAATTGCCATGGAATTATCTTACACAAACTTTAATGGATGCATAAGTTCGTGAATTTTTCTTCTATTTCTAGCAAAGATGCCACAGTTCCTCCAACGACTATCGATCCTTCTCAGGACGCAAGGACTGCTTCAGCGACTGCAAACTTCTGCTCGCCTTAGTACAGGCCCTATCCTATTAAGAAGATTTTAATAAAATCTGGAAAATAATCCTCACTCCGCTCCTGAATTCCTTAGCCTTGTGGATCGGTGTAGAGTCCTATTGGAAAGTCACTGAAGTACTTGGATGAACCACGGATCTAGGAATATTTTGGCGGCACACATCATGGTTGATGTACACTCCTTAATCCTCGAAAACTGGCACAAGTTCCACCTAATACTACGACGGATTTAGTGTTCAATAGTTGTTGAGGTAGGTACCTGGAGCTTTACCAGACTGAATCCCTAGTATTTTGACGATTGTTCGCTTGTTCTACAATGAACAATTTCTCGTCAGTGAAAAGAATTCGTTGCCATCACAATGCCACGTGTGGGTTCTTTATAGCATGGCCTAACCTCAAAATTTGCGAAATGTATTCGACACATTTTACAACCATGTATCAGGATGTGTAGGATTACCATTTGGCAAAAAGTATTGTATCAGTAGGTATACTGAGTATTGAGGTCGAACAAAGACATACTACCTTCTTATGAAATAAATTTAGTAAAAAAATGGTTAGGCAGGTCGACGATTTAGATACATCTCATGACAACGTCACACCTACATTTTTCGCAAATTTCCAAAATTTGATTGTGTTAAAAGAAAAAGGCGTTAGACAGATAGCACTTCGTATATCTGCATTTTCATAACAAATTCATGATACATTAGGGCAAGTTGACCGTGCCTTGATGGGGATGGAGAGGCAATATCCTAAAAGGATGTTCTTGTGCACTATGATGTGTAATTAGTAGGAATAAAGGCCCCAAATTACTTGGTAAATGCTGTCGTGATCATCTTCACTAAAAAATGTATTCAAAACGCCCACTTCCCATATCATTATAAACCGTTCATCAGCGGTGTACCGAAAGATGCACCCCTGCAACAAGGATTTTCTCAACAAGATCTTGTGGGGGGGGGGCATACTACCTATCGATCAACTTGGATGGAAACAAAACTCGTAATGGGGCCAAAGCCAAAGCAAGTGCAGTGCATAGACATTCTCTCTATTTTGTGGAAGTGTTTGATATTTATGAGAATGGAACAATTGTAAGGCCTGTAATCTTCAATCGCCGCGGCTAGAATTCGGGGGTGTCCTACGTCCATACTTACGTTATTTAACAACCATTACGTTTTCAAACGCACGGCTACTGTGGCACGTATAGTGTGTCCAATATACACTGTGGCCCGAAATAAAGGAGTACATTTGCTAATCTGAAATATTTTTTTGTTTTTAGGGCGATTTATTTTCTTTTTACAGGGTTAATACCCCAACATGTCCCCAATATGAGTGCAAATTTTCGTATAATGAAAATGTACAGGGTCGGACTTACAAATTTTTTTCTTTAATGGTGCATTTGTGATCGTTGCAAATGAAACATGTTTTAGCTAAATTTGAAATGATATGCTCTTTCGGTAAGGTAAGTACCCAGAACACTTCCGTACAAACGAAATTCTCCGAAATTGTGTAACGCCCTTGCGTTAATTTCCTATTTTATATTTGAAATACTCTTAATTTCCTTTACAGTAATGACTAATATTCTTAAATTTGCTACATTGTATTGTAAGCATCTGCTTTCATGACACATTTTCTTAGCCCTATGTAACCTGAACCTTTGGAATTCTCTTTGTTCGCTACAAAGTATGACTAAATTCTTCTATGTTGCACTCCAGATGTGTTCATTTCTTTGTTCCTTTGTAATAATTTGCTGACGTAGAACTTGCTGATTCATTGCCTTTAGGGTCCAGAGCCCCTTTTCTCTATTCATTTTCTTCAGTTAACTACTCGCTTCTTTTCAATACACATCCCTCCAATAGTCAAATCACTTCGCTTAATTGTCTGTACTGAGAAGATTGCATTTACTGAAACTCGATTAATTCGGATCTTGTGCTAATGTTTCTCAAAATTTAGTGAACGTTCTTACTGATGCTTTAAGAAATCAATGAAATCGTACTTTTTACGTCTTATTTGTACAGTAAACAAAAGTGTACGTGAGTTCTTCTTTAAACCGCTGGATAAAAACTATACTATTCTCCAGGTCAGTACTAAATTTTCTGCTCAATGTAGTTACCTAATTTCGCTTTCCCTTTTTATAGCGGTTTTACACCGGTAAACAAAACTAACTCAAATCTACTACCATTTTCCTACATCTTTCTCCGAAATCGACTTCGTGCCGACTGCTACGTGGGACACAAACCATTTCTTCAATCCCTCGATCGTCGCTCCGAAAACTCATCGAATTCAACTTTTACTATACCGTCGCTAAGTGAAAAACCAATTTTAGTTTTTCCCCTTTGTTACTTATTTTGAACCTTTTGTACTTTAATTTTACTTACTCAGTTATTTTTCTAATATTTTATTTAAAAGAGTCTGTTTAAACATTAACCATTTTACCATTTAAAATTTGCTATATTTGCTATTGCTGTAACGTAACTTTACCTTATTATTTCGTTTGAATTTTCTAAAGTAATATAGTTTATTTGCTAATTTAATTTTCTACTTGCTAAATATTAACTTGTTATCGAATTACCTCTAAATTCTCTTGAATTAACGTAACTACTTAAATTTGAACCTAATCTATATTTGGTATCCGATTTTTGAATCGCAGGATAGTACTCGTGTAATTATTCCTTTTGACCCTTGTTTTTATTTTGTTTAAGGACTTGGAAAAACTGTGCACAGGAGTTCCAACATCCGACTCAACTTTACAAAAGAAAGGTAGGATTTTCCATTTAACCATCGATTACTGTCTATTGCATTTTTAAATTCGCATCCGTATATGTATCTCAATTTGATTGTTAATCTAACGTCATTTTATTTACAATTAATTTTTGCTTAACTTAAAGGTAGTTTAGACCTACGTATTTTGTGCTACAAATTTAATTTATCAAAGTCATACAATTATCATTTTTGTATTTATAAAAAACTCTTTTTTTTGTGTAACCTATATTTTTTTTGTATTTGCATTATTCATTATAATAACTTTAAATTTATTTACTTCTCTTTTTATTGCTGAAACTACCCCGTTCTCTTTCAGAATTGACATCGTTACTGTTATAACTGTTAATACCTTCGTAATTCGGATTGGCAGCCTTCTTTTTCTAGAAGAATTACGTGGCGCCCTTTTCTTTACTTATTTGTTTCCTATTTTACTACCACAATTTCTTACTTTTTCGCTCATTATCTCTAACCTGCGACCACCTGTCTACTAGCACTGAGCTATTGCGGCCATTGCTCCAGTTAATTTCGTTGCGACCCAATTCTTGTCGTAACAATTGTAGGATTTGCGAATTATCATTTTTTTATTTAAATCGTACTAAGTACGCGCATTAGCCATAAACTAAAAAAAATGCCGAATTTTAATATTTATGTAAATTTAAATGTTTTTCTAATATCTTCACTAAAACTGAAGCTTCTTAGCACTAAATTACATCTTTCCTGCCATTTCTTCCTTATTTTTGTTAGATGTCCTAAGTATTTTCCAATAAAATAAGTAAGTCATGACATGACTATTAAGGTTGCTATGGAATTTGTTTGACGTTTGTGGTTAAATTGATAGATGGTAATGATGCCACTTTTAAGTAAAGAGGACAGAATCTTAATTAAACATTACCGAGAAAAGTTGAATTATGGTGCAAGAAAAATTTTGAAAGAATTTCCTGAGAAAAATTGGCACATTGGAACTATTGGAAAATTCTTAAAACATCTAAGGGAGACCAATGGGTCCATTGAACATAAAAGTGGAAGAGGAAAGAAGCGAAGTTCAAGAACTGAAGAAAATATCGGTAGGGTAAGGGATGTTTTAAGAAATTTGCAACCTGGCCAAGCTATCGGAATTAGGAGAATCTCGAAAATAACTAGGATTTCCCGTAGGTCAGTTCAAAGAATTATAAAAGAGGATTGCCATCTTAAAATATTTAAAAAAGTTTACTGTCCAAAACTTACTGCCAATGTAAGACAAAAACGATTGGAAAGATGTAATTTGCTACTGCGAAGATTTCGCTCTCGCGAAGACATTAGAAAAATATGGTTTTCAGATGAAAAAATGTTTTATTTAAGACCACCTAAAAATACCCAAAATAATAGGGTGTATGCTGACGTCCAATTTAAAAGAGAAATCAAATTAGAGTATCTTTTAATTGAAAAAAGTCACTGTACATTTTCTTTGTGCCAAAATTTGCATTCATATTGGGGACATGCTGGGGTATTAACCCTGTAAAAAGAAAATGAATCGCCCTAAAAACAAAAAAAGTATTTCAGATTAATAAATGTACTCCTTTATTTCTTCGGGCCACAGTGTAGGCAGGTCCAAATGGGCTTACATGACGAGTGTGGGGATTGTTCGATTATCCCCATGCGCGCAAGGCATGGTAGTCTTTGCACGTGAATGAGATGCATTGCCTTAATGGCAGTTGAACAAAAAGTTGTCACTAATTATTCACGTTTGATTTATGATTTAGTTTAAAAATTTTTCTTTTGTAACATTATAAAGTGTTTTCAATCGATGTTAATAGCGACTTCCGTAAAGGGATGATAACAACACTTCAGATTTACCCAAAATTGTCGCATCTATGGCCAATAAATCCCATGAGATGAACTAGGGTTAATAACAAATTGTGATATGTACTTACATTTTATGTTCTACTATAACCTATTATAATTCATATAAGTCTATAAGGTTTCAACAATCTCAGTCACATCAAAGCAATTAATTAAATTTTCTTTGTAATGGAATTTTTTTGATTAATATATTCAATCGTCACCGACATATTCGTCACCTACACATACAACGAATTTTCCGCATTAAATTTATAATTGTTTTGTTTAGTCGGTTCTATTTTCAGGTCACTTTTAAATAGCCTAGACATGTTTGCAAATGAAAAGAAATATTGTATACCTTTCCTTTGAATGCAAAGTTCGGTATGGTATTATTATAAACCAGCGCCCTTCATTAATTATAATTAATAACACCAACAAACTTAATGAGATCTATTGGTTTAGAAATGTTAATGATGGCATCGTTATTTTTTACATAAATATCAGAGTTAACTGAACCTAAACTGAATTTAGTTTTTTAATTATTATTTATAATCGAGGAATTAATTGTCCGAAACTGAATAAACAATAACTAACTTTGCCATATTACCTAACCTTGAGAATGTTAATAACCACTTTTACTGTTCACAAAAGCTATGTTCGTAGTAATCGTAGTCCTAAGTTCGCATAAATATAAAAAACGTTACAACACTTTACGAAAACATTTTCTTACATGTTATGATTCGTATCATTTACCTACATCACCCGCAGCGTTTTTATGTGCCCGTACGTTAGTTATTGGTTAATTACGGTAGTTTTTGCACAGATATCCCCGAAGACAACAATGATGAGTTGATGACATAATTACTAGGTTATCTCAATTATGTTACATTGGTACTTGGTAGATAGTAAAATGCTTTCCATATCTTTTTGGTTTTTCTCGAATCGTATGTGTGTCAAATTTGTTGTTTTTGTTGGTTTCGTCCGTTGATTGCTATCAAATATTTTATCACTGAGCACAACTCAATCTTTTCCATATTTTCAAAACCAACCAATTGAAACTTAATAACCTTCCTCCATTACAGCACTACTCAAATTCAAAACTATTGCTTTAAACGTCAAATAAATAATCCATAGAATGCACATTGAATTAAGTTCATCCCACGAAACTTTTTACGAGGACATAAAATTCGGAATGAAAAACATTCTGATATCAGCACATTTAGCCAAAATTGTACCCCAATCTGTTGAACCTTGAGAAATGTATTTTGTATTTCGAATCTCACAGATGACAGAAACCCTAATTCTTATGTTTCCAGAACTTCTAATTTCCTTCTACAAAATATCATGTGACTGCATTTAGATTCCATCACTGCATCTCCAAATGTTTATTCAATTCGTAGTCATGAAGTGCATTCAACAAAAAATCCATTCAACATGCAATGGGTTGGTATTACATAAATACTTATCGGTACGAAAATAGTACCATCAATTCGCAATCTTTTCCCATTACCTACCATTTGCCTTATAAATTTATTGGTAGTTAAAGTTGATGAAATGTTGTCTACAATAATAACGATGACATCTTACCCAACGCCAGCGCACAATTTATGAAAAAAAAAGACCAATGATAACTGACAATCTAGAAATTTGGAAATTGCTAATAGTATTATTTCGATGAACCATTTGGTAATAAGGAATGTCCAGTAAGCAAATTGTTTCTCTTATATTTCAAGAAAACTAGAAAAATGTATGTATTACCGTGGCAATTGGTAACATAGAAAACCATGCACTTGATTATTACTTTTAAAGTGTATCCGAATAGGACTGCCTCTACAAACATCACAATTAATTAAATTGAAGTATAATCCGGAAGATTTTGACTGAGGTGAAATAATTTACAAATGGTAATGCTGAACATCGGAAAATGCTCACGTAAAATGGGTTAAGAAAAATGTGGGGGCAACATAAGGACCCAAAAATTTGGCCTCGCGACTATAGAACGCGCGACAAAAGGGCGTTTAATTTTTCTTCATATTTTACCTTCATACGTTTTTTATACATTCAATATATTATAATACTCTCAATTTCCCGTCTATTAGCGTACCCCGAAAGTATCAGTTTGATTTTTTCTGTATAGTATCTTTGCACATTTCTTCTTCTTCCATGCGTTAAAAAATCACCAGATACTACGTTTGGCAAGATTACAAACCATTATGTCCACACCAGACCCATTGCCCAAGTGTCTAACAAAGAGTGCAAATTTTGCGATTACATGCTCGTCCAATATTAAACCTTAAACGGAAGGTTGACGCAAATGTAGGGTAAAGAGAGAATAGCACTGTATCTGGAACATTGAACTGTACGCTATAAGCGTATAGTTCAATGATCTGGAATAAGAGCGTAATATACAGTTTGAATAACTTTACTGTACTGCACTCCATGAAAGGTATGCAGTAGAGCAAATAATGCTGTAGTAAAGTAGACAAAACCAATGATCACATTTTTCCGTAAACGTCAAATTTCCTTCTTTCGAAAATAACATGGTACGTTGTTCCCCTAAGCCGCTACCAAACTTGTTTACGTACTTGTTGTATGGTTTGCTTCAAGGAAGATACGGAAGATAACTGCCCTGCTCCAGTCAACAGAAATCCTTCTAATGAGTTGTTGGATCAACTTGTTGAGCCATTTACATTTGTTGGAACTGCCTCACCCTCAAATAGTGTTAATAAATAAAACTACTCAAAACCTCCCCTTAGACGATGAAATTTAATAGAAAATTAAGTCAGACTTTGATGAAGGATGGGATGATGTTATTTTTTTGTATAGTAAGTACACAGAAGTGTACTAAAACATTAGCCCCGATATTGAATCGGCAACACTAATGGGTAATGGCAGTAAAACGATTAATTGGTAGTACATCGCTACTCACTTTCACGTAGGTAACTGACCAGCATTCATCGAAAGGAAAACAATTTTTATTTGAAAAACTCCTCGTTGAAAACAATAATAAAGTTTGACTAATTAACAAAAATTTAAATGGGAATGCGACATGTTTCGAGACTGGCTAGTCTCATTTTCAAGCAAGAGGGTGATTATTAACAAACTAACGATACGACTTCCATCAGATATGAATGTCAAGAGGGGTGAAGATAAATGAAATTTACAAATACACTAGTTAAAATTAGACATACTAACTAAATCCGGAGCCTGAAGGGCCCAGGTTAAATGGAATTAAACATTTAACCCTTAAAATAATAAATTGTTTTATATTGTTCTCTTTTAATTTCCCCATAGAAACATTATAACATCATTTGATAGGCAATTTGTGTTCCTACCTATCACTATATAATAACCGAGACGTGTGTATATGTTTGTGTTGCTGTGCACTTTTCCGACAGTCGCCGAATCCTGACGAATGCGGATGTGATATTTTAAAACCAAAGCTATTATAAATTTATAACCTACAAATTAATGCTACAAGCTACAATTATAGATACCCCGCAAACTACGTAAATATCTGCACTAATTTTTTTCAAAGTAAGTTTTAAACATTTTAGTATAAAAGTCCGTCATCTTATTCAAGCGGTATTTGTGTCTAAATATATTTTCTTTACTTAGAAAATACGTTCAAAGTTTCCTTATGGAGATTACGTGTAAAATAGAATTCGCTATTTGTGCTTATATTTTTGGGTGAAAATTTTGTGTAAACATGCAAAGTCAATGCCAGAAAGTATTTTCGCGAAAATTTTCAAAATGACAAGTATCGGAAACTTTTTCTCGATAACATGGAAATTTAATTATTTCAAGTTGAAAAGTTATTTAAATGATGAAAAATGATTCTATTATGCCTCGCGTTAACATTTTCATGGTTAAAATGATGTAAAAAGTAGTAACAGCATTCATCGTAGACTAATTTATGTGTCCCGGTACCTTCTTTCGGTAACTTTCGAAATGTACATGTTTGTGTGCTTATTTCGAATTTAGAGATTTTGAACGATGAACGATGTCGTAGGTAACATATATAGTCGAATGTTTTCACCGAGAAAAATGTTTTTGTCTACATATTTAACTTAATATCTATTGATGAAAGTAGGTAGCAAGTGTATTGTTACGTTACACTATACCAAATAGAATACCTATACTTTGACAATACTTCTAAATATACAACTTATATTGTAATTAAGAGGAAGTAAAATCCATATTTACTGCTGTACATATACGTGTAAATGGTGGCCTTTAGTTAGTGAAATAAACAAAAATTTGAAACTGTTTAAGGTAGAGAAGGTCTTTCTATAAAACAGATGTTATGCAACGTTAGACCAGCTTCTATTTGTACATTTTATGTTTTATGGTATTTTTAGTTTTACTATAGTTAAAGATGAATGTTAAAACGTTCTCCCTAAGGCCATTCGTATTCCCAAAAAGTTGCCAGTGTCCAAATTGAGTTCTTTTACATTCAAAATTCATTCTAAACTATCCTTATGAAGTTCACACGGAATTTGTTATATTTTCGTTAATTTTTGAGCAAAGACTATGTTCAAAGACGTAATTAACATTGTGAAAGGGCCATTATATATTTTTGGTCTCAAATCTATTCCAAAAAGTTTGCATTTTTCATTTTTTTAAATAATTGGTAAAAATTTACTATAAGTAGGTAGGAACGAATTCGTATATCTTTACCAAATATCAACCCATTTTTGTGATTTTTACGTCAAATGTAAGTAAATGTAATCCTTTATTTTAGTTACTTTAATAACTTGCTAAATTACAGATACCTACAGGGTCAAAAATCTGAAAAGGTACAAAAATGTAAATTTTTTTCTTTTTTCAAGCAACTAAGCCAGCTCAACAAGGTGTGATATTTTAAAACAAAAGCTATTACAACCTACAATCACAGATACCCCCTCCCCCCAAAGCACGCAAAACGCGAGAATCGCGTGTACCCCCGTTTATACATATAATATATCCAACGATTAATAAAATACAAAAGAATGTTTGCTGACCTAATCTACAGAAATCCACTTTTTAATTATAAAGGTTTATTGTCAATAAAACGTAAATAAGCAAAATCCCTTTTAAGTATGGTGCTTATCATTATCTAAGTGTACTCGACGGATTAATTTTCAAAAGGACTCCATTAAAAATAATGCAATTTACTTTTTTCTTTGTACCAAAAAAAGGTGATAACAATGATGAAGAAGTAAAACTAATCACAACAGTACCTTTATTCTCAATCTTCAATATTGTCCCATCGAAAAGAATAAAAGTATTTTTGTGGTAGTGCTATTTTAGTGTTTTTCCTTTGTAATTGCTTTCACGTGGTGTCACGACAATGCGGGGCATCGTGTCGTCAACGTAGTAAAAGAAAATCTCCAAGAAAAGACAACTCTATAGCGTAGATTTATCACCTTGTGATTTATATATCTTTGGATCAAAGAAAAAGGTGTTAAGGTAGGTAACCGTTTTCGGTCACACCCAGAAATGCAAAACGTTAAAAAAATATATTTCCGCAAAAACCTTTACTGGCTTCCGCTTCACGCGTCGCAAATAAGCTTTCCTTGATGTATTAGGTATAGAAGATGCGTTTAAGTTTTAACATAGAGCATATTATATTACATTCTCTATGGTTTTAACATTGGTGCACATTGCTGAGCATGATAACTTTTGTCGACCCTTCAAAGGAGAAACTAAGTACCTACTTCATTAAAATGATTTATTCCCTTCAACGATCTATTGATATTGATATTTGTAGCCTCCTATAACTCTTACATTTGAAGATATTCTGGGGTTCTTACAGTTAATAACACAGGTCAAGGGGAGGAGATTCTAAATGCAAAATATACAAAATTCAAGCATTTTCCAGTTTGTTAAATAAACCTTAAATATTATTTTCGACGAGATTCTTCGTAATTTTGTAACATACGAATATATTCTCTTCTTAGGTTTCCTGCAATCCTTAATTTTCTTTCCGTCTCTCATAATTTTGTAGATATGCACGGTTGCATTTCGTCAAATTGAAAATTTGTAGAGAATTATGATCTTACAAAAAAGCATATTAATATGGTGAAGGCAACCTGAATAAGTGAATACCATCGAGAAACGTAATTGCATAATTGAAACAACCACTTGCCGAAATTTATGTCAATTAAAACGATTATAAACATTCATAATTTATGAAAGTTCAACGTAAAAATTCTTCCGGATTGTCCCCCTTGTTTTTAGTAGGGTGCCATTCACACAGTTGTCCAAGCAGTTTTGGCAAATTATTAAGCACTTCAACGATGCTTTCAGGCACACACATTCGTCATTAATCTGTTATGCAGCGACAAACAGTCGTTCCATAATATTATTCGGTACCGGGGCCGTCATTCCTATGTAAAAGAGCGAAATAGTTGGCTGAGGTGCGAACCAAAACCAACGCTCGCAATTCGAGGCTACTGTTCATGGTAGTAGATTCTGTATAAGTACATACTTTCTAGGTGCCTCTCCGAAATGTCCATCTTCAGACTTACTACGGATTTTACCTACAATCTGCAACGAAAATTGTTGAGGGATGTCTACTTGGCGGTACCACTTTTTCAACATATGTGTGGGCCGAGTTTGAGGTAGAGAAGGTCTTAGCAGGATCCTGAATGTCTGAATTCTTTTAACATTACTTGACGAATCCAATTTTGTTTTTCGGAATGCTACTAAGATCACATCGCATCCTATAAATGTGTGGAGTAAAAGTACCGGACTATCATAAAGTAAGGGATATTTTTTAAATTATTATAACTTTTTAACAAATTAAGTTAATAACAAAAAATAAATGAAATCTAATTGGTTAAGAAATGGGATTTAGTATGCCCAAAACCAGCTACGGCAATCGCTCAATATGAACTCCATTTTGTAGTTGTAAGATTACCAATCTTTCTTCCAAATTGTACACAGCATTCCGTAACATTTCTGGTTGAATTGCACCAATTTGGTCCGTAATATTGTCTTTTCATTCTTGTAGCGTTGTTGATCGTCTTCTAAACACTAACCTTTTTAAATAACTCCACAGCCAGTATTGCGCTGGGTTAAGATCAGGTGATCTTGGTGGCCATGAATTTGCAAAATGTCTGCTTAACACACGATCTTGAAAATCGTTGGTTTACAATTCTTTGACTGTTCGGAAAATGTGCGGAGGTGCTCCATCCTGCATAAAAATGATGTTTTCAATTGCGTGGTGCTCGTTTTGCAGCTGTGGAACTAACATAATCGCTTAACATTTGCAAGTATCGTTCACCGTTTACAGTTACCGATACGGCTTCTCCATTCTGCATTTCCTCGTAGAAATATGGACCAATGATAAAATCAGCTGTAAAACGGCGCCAAACGGTGACTTTCTTGTCATGAAGACCTTCCTGAACGATTTCTTGTGGATTTTCTGCAGACCAGATTCTACAGTTTTGAATATTGACTCCGCCATTCAGAGTAAAATGTGCCTCGTCTTTCCATAAAATACGGGATAACCATTCGGGTTCAATTTCCATCTGAGCCATTACTCTCAAAGAGAAACCGTACCTAGTAGCCAAATCTGCCTCTTTTAATTCAAATACAATTTTCAGTTTATATTGACACATTTTTACAATTTTGCGTAAAATTTTGCAAGCGGCACTTGCAATCGCTTGGATATCGCATTTGCACTGCTGATTGCTAGTGGATTACCTCTGGCTATGTCCTGATTTTCATGAAGAACCTCTGCAACTTGGACATCACTATTCTTGACCTCCTGATGTTGGTAGGTCAGTAACAGACCCTGTTCTTTCAAATTTTTGTATCAAATTGCGGTAGGCTTTCATTTGACAGGGCTCCGTTCTCAAACTCACTCTCGAGCGAAATCTTCGTAATCCAGCGATGTAATTTCTGCCGCATTCATAATAACACTGAACTAAACCAATTCTTGTTTGTAAATCCATGGTATTACAGTTTGAGTCGTTTGAACTCTACGTTTACTTGATTTTAATTTCAAAATAAAACTCCAAATTGGATGTTTTCGTTTTGACACATGTGTCAACAATTGTAATGACAACGCTTTTGTTTCCCATAGATACAGTAAAATCCCATTCATTATAAGCAATTAGATTTCGTTTGTTTTTTGTTATTAACTTAATTTGTTAAAAATAATTTAAAATATATCCATTACTTTATGATAACCCGGTATATTGGGAACCCAAGTTATTATGACTGGTTTTGTTCTTTCCTCGGTCAAATAGGATGTCTGTCAGATGGCCTTTTGTCATGAGGAGAAGAGAACTGGCTGATCAACATTCTCTCGAATGAATCCTACTGAAGCTTGTTCATTCTCATTTTTCCCATATTTTTCGGACTCGTGCATTTCAAATTGCTTCAACTTTTTCTCAATTAGACTTCAAATTAATCTTAAAAGAAATTAATTTCTCTAGTAACAAAAGCCTAGGACACTGTACGAGATACAAAAAACTTTTGACACCTTATAAAGAGTTTTGTAAAATTTCTAAATGAATCTAAACTTATTTGCTATAGAGACATCAATGAAAAACAGAAATTCGGTATCTTCCATTTTCTTCATAAAACATTCCTTATATTATTTTAATTAATCTTTTTTAGAATCGCCGCGCCGTGCATATATTTCAATTACTAAATGAGTAATTTTTACCCTTGATAAGAACTAACACCAAAGCTTTACCATTTAAAAATAATTAAAATGATGGGAAACATAATAATGCAAAAGGTTAGCGCTTTAGACATTGTCAAGGACAGTTAGTTTAAATTCGTTTCCTTTCTGGAATTAGCAACAGTCGTCTTTATGAGAGGTCATAATACCTCTGACATTTGGTGTTAATAAAAACAGTTATGTTAGTAAACAAAAGATCTTCAAACTCACCTCTTCCTCGCTAACACTCCGCGGATAATTTTGCAACAAGTTTAATTCCAAATCGTCTAAATTTGGCAAGGAAATGCTGTTTCTTCTTAAGGCTGATCTACATTCCGGAATATCTGACACATCCTTGTCTTGTGCCAACTCCTCAACGACATCAGTTTCCTCAATTATATCGACTTTAGGCTCAGAATTTATTGGAATGGAGCAGTACGTTGACGTTTTCGCCACCAGAGACTCGGATGTAAGGGATGACGACGAAGCCGAATCCACAACAATTATAGGAACTGTAAAGGGAATCTTCGATTTCCTTTTCATTCCGAATATAGATTTCTTTTTCCGGTTCATTTTGAAATAGCACCCTTTTCACTTGTAAATTATTACGGGTTATACATACTTTTATACTAATATCACACGCGCATCTCACACAAGTGTCTACCTCAATATCTAATTATAAACAGGAATGATCTTTCCTACCGCCATTTCAAACTGGTTCTCTATTAAATCAAGTTTGAACAAATAATTTTACTATTTTGAAGTGTGTGGTAGGTAATTTACGTAAAACGAATTTGTTAATCGATGTAAATTACTAAGCACTATGGCTGACGTTACGCTTATACGAACAATGTTTGTTTTAAGCAAACTTAAGAACTACGAAAGAGTACTAAATGCACAACTGTAATAACGAAACTACTTTGTAAATTGTTTATTCAAGGTAAATGAATCTATATAAAGTGTTTATCTATTCGTTTTATAGACCGCAATAATCATAGAGCCGACAACAATTTTACGATTATTGTTATTGTAGATAAATATTAGTTTAACTTTGTTAATTGTGGCACCACTTCTTCTGTTAGTAGTAACGTGTCGACTTATTTTTTAAAATATACGTATTTGAGTGAGACAATCTTTTTCCCACCTAAACTTTGTGGGTGTTATGTAAGCCAAGACAAACAATTTATGTAGGTAGGTATGCACTAATGAAAAATTCTCGTGCCATTATTATTTTTCTACAAATTTTATAATCGTCGTTTATGTAAGCCGTACTTTCCAGTTTGTTAACATAAATTGATCTCATTCGTGTAGGTCGTTAAAGTTAAAAACCGTAATAAATTGTTTGTTGCTGCTTGAGTATCACATAAACGAGTATTTAAATGCAATCAGTAATTAATGATATTTAAAATTGTACGCTGCACTGGAACACATTATTAGTGTTTCTTTCTCTTTCTTACAATACCGGAAGAAATTTTGAATACCGGTTTTCGGGATTCAATCAAGTGAATCCCGGGATCCCGGTACCTATTGACTTTTTTACTGCTGAAACTATAAAAGAAAAATAAAAAACGCATAGCTTAGAAATTCAAAGTTAAAAATTCCAAATTCAAAGTATTGAAGTTATTCAAAGATGTAAATATAAAATGTAAATTTAAAAAATCCACATAAAATTCAAAAATTTCGTATTCAAAATAGAAATTTGAAATAAAAAATTGAAATTCAAAATATTAATGCTAATGAACCCTAAATTATAATTTAAAAATTAAAATTTCAAAATTCTAAACGCAAAATATTACTGCTACCAAAGTAGTAATATACAGAGTGTCCTGGCACTAATGGGAAAAAAGTCAGGAGCGTATAGTCTGAGCCAAAATAATGTTAGTAGGTACTTCATATAAACTTTTTCTATGCAGGCCCTCGTTTTCGAGTTATAGGCCTCCAAAGTTTGAATTTTGAATTTGTTTTTTATTTTTAGTTTTTGTACTTACTGGTTATTTGATCTTTACAAAATTCTCCGCATAACTATAACGTACGTGTATGTTTATTTTGGAAAGGTAAACAGATTTACAGTAGTGCCTTGAAGCCAGGGACAGACTACTCGCAATGGTTAGTGATCCAAAAATTGTGCAAGGATGGCACACCCTGTATGAAGTTATCAAAAATGACTTCCCCACGCAATAAGCTAACGAAAAGGTACTCTTGTTGGAATTCGATAAAATAAGCCGTTTGGCTAATATTTACAGTTTTATTAATGCACTGCGTACCAATTTACGCATTCTATGGTTACTTGATAAACTGTAAAAACACTTTTAATAGTTATTTTTGTATCTAGTGCGCGAAATGCCACTTTGGTGATCGAGAACTGATTTATTTAACGAGGCGCAGCCGAGTTAAAAAAAACAGTCGAGATCACCAAAGTATTTCGTGCACGAGATGCAAACAAATTTTTTTCTACAAACGTGAAGAAGTTGACAATTACTTTAACGTTAAAATACAAAACTCTCATCTAGTTTGCGTGCAGTGCGCGAAGTAAGTACTTCGCGCACGGCGTCGTCATTTCGCGCACGCTGTCATGGTAACTCAAGCAAGCTTCATATCGGTTTTTTAGTTACTAAACATATTTAGAAAAAAATGTTGTTGTAACCAGGGCCGCCGAGAGTCGTGTGGGGCCCCGGTATAAACAAAAATCACGGGCCCCCTTACTGGTGTAGCAAAAAAATGCGTCGCAGGGGAAACATTTTGGGGTTCAAGGTCAAACCTTTTAGAATAATGAATTTATACAACATTGCAAAAATATTTCATTTAAAAATATATGTATTTCCATAGATATTTTTAATATTTTAAATGCATAAGAGACACTACCTGCTTACGCTCATGCTACTGAAAAACGAATGAAGCATAAATAGGATTTTTTTAATTTGACATCCCGTTACATGACGTAGAAGGTTCAGGTCCACGACCTGACTTCCCTATTTCCCTATTTTTCAACGGAATCTACGAACTAAAATTGTTTCGTTTTCTACTCATTTGTATATTTTTGACTTCAAAATTAGACAAATTGTCTCAAGACGATTATGCAACTGGCCTTCTTAATTTTAAGTATGTATAGGTACTTACTGATGGAGAAGATTTTTTGAAATCCATTGTGACCAGTGATGAGACGTGGAGAAATGAACCACCGACAATCGCAACAATGGATGCACACAAATTCTCCAAACAAACCCAAGAAATTTAAAAAAACGTTCAACAACCGTATGAGGTTATGGCAACTGTTTTTTGGGACCAAAAACGTGTGTTGCTTGTGGAGTTACCGCACATTCTTATTGTGACACTTTGCGACGCTTACGGAAAGCTGTTCAAAACACAAGAAAAGACATGCTGACTTCTGGAATTGTTCTGATCCGTGACAATGCTCATCCTCACAGTGTTCGTGTAACCCAACGGCTCCTTGAGCAATTTAAACGGGACATTTTCGTACACCCACCATATAGTCCCGAAGAAGTGGTAATGTTTGGTAATTAAATCTTATATTCACTCGTCTTTCCTTTATAGGCCTCGTATTAGTGTACGTTTGTTTTATTGAGAAATGCTATAGTGCGAAATAAAGTAACGATATGTGGTGGAGCCCTAGCGTACATTTTTCCCAGTAGGCAGTAAAAAAGCAGTCCGGACCTGGTTGACACTTTTAATGTTTTCATTTGTTTTTTATACGTCCGTGTTTCAAATATATGTAGAAGACGTCTTCGTATTATCTTTACGCGAAAATATTATAAGAGACGAGCCCACGATATAAATAGACGAGCCTACCGTGGAGAGGCTTTCTGAACCGACACAATTGCGATGTATCAAAGATGAACAATAACAATACACTCATAGAATATAGTGTCTGTAGAATTTTTTTTAATTTCAGGAGGTAACAAAGATTTCATTTACCTATACATTTCTCTGTATTTGAAGCCGAGTTACTTCCGAATACCTTACATATTATCGGCAGTAGACTGATTGGTCTATAGGATGCGACGTCCTGACTTAGGGATGAGGATAATTTGGGCTCTTTTCCATTTCTTGATCGGGTAGTTCCTTTAACATTATGAACTCGTATACTTGAGCTTTTTTGGGATTCAGGTTTTTTATTATTTTCTGCACTTCCTTCACTTTGAATGGTTTGATTGGCATTGGTTGCGTAAAGTGTGTTTTTATGAACTCTTCTAGATGTGTCTCTTCATTTTCTCTGATTGCTGAAACGAAAGGTTGGGATAGTCCCACGAAGGTGTTTGTCTTTTCCTTATCGCTTCTCACCCAATTAGATTTTATGACTGATGGCAGGGAAAAGGCTGCTTTCTTTAACTTTTTAACTATTACGAAAATTATGGCAAAATACATGGCATTCGAGTGATAAAACAAATTTAAATCGTGCTACGCTCGAACTGAAGAGTAAATCCATTCAAAATCACACGATGTTTATGGAACAAAATAAATTACAATCGTGCTCCTAAAAAATCAGCGTTTTTGTACTACATTAACTGGAGCAGGGAATTAATTCCTGTTCCGTGGGTACCGGGTGCGGGTTCCATATAAGCCCGGGCGCCGATAATTTGTACCGCCTTCACCCCCCTCTCGTCGGGCCTCGTTGTAACTGCCGTAAAAATGTTTGTATTCTTTCTCGTAGTTTTGCAATATTATTTTCTGAGTGAAATATTATTTCTTTCATCATACCCCAAATGTATGCATCAGATGCCGCCAGATCCGATGAATGAGATGGATGTTCAAAGCCTGTTCTCCGGAAATTATTCTATCATCAAATTTCTGACGGAGCAAGTTTAGGATGCGCACCATCTTGTAAAGTGTTCAAGTCAAAGCAAGTCCATACATCGCCCATAAGAAGGCGAATTTTATTAATTTTCGGTTACCCACCACATGGTTTCTAATCAAGACCGGTCAAAATTGTTCTTTGAAGACCAATTTTGTTAATAAAATCTATGATCACAGTTTTTAGGTTGGCAAAAATGTACCGGAAGGTTATTTTTTACTTTTTAACGCTAGTTTTAATTGTTGCTATTTTTTGTATGGTACACTATCTTACAATTAAATTAAGTAAGTGCTTATAATCTACAATTATGTTTTCAATCACTTATGAAATTACTGCGTATGTAGGTATTTACATACTTACATAACAATAACCGAAACCAAAGGTGATAAAACTAAGGCCGTTGAGTATATTTTTCACTCAACGCTAAGGCCATGAGAAACAACATTGGTAATTGTTAAGGTTAATTGTTATAATTTCTACGACCAGGAACTTCATTTCATTCTGCCTCTGCAATCAATTACAATTTTATCGGCAACTCCTCATTCATGTCCCTTTCCGATGTTTGGTAAATAATACACTATTTATATTTGCTAAAGATTGCTTCGAGTGTAACAATTATTGTTATAGAAAAAAAAACAGAGGTACCTTGGCGTGTTTGTGTATCTACTTACCTACCTACTGTTGACCATGAAGCTGTAAGTTTTTACGTAGGTATTTATTTAGAAGTCGAATAATTCGTTTTTGAGAGAGAATTCATTTTGACTTAAATATTTCTTGTTTGCAATTTTAACAAAAAAAGTAAGTAGAAAACCATGTTTCTTACACACAAATTAGAATAATTCTGTACTTAGTGGGAATTAAATCTATAATAATATTAGTTCAGGCATTCCCACATTAAACACGCAATAAATGTTCAAAAGATATTTCCATTTATATTGTTAAGTAACCTTCATTTTAAGATATTATTACATCTTTAATTCATAGAAAATGGCCTTTTTTGGACATGAAACGAGACAACTACGATAATTCAGTAACCGCCAGAATAAACAGTACCGAAATTTAATTTTTTTGTTGTTGTTAATTCTTGTGATTTAAATGTTCAAAATGTTCACCATTACGACTCAAACAAGCTTCATATCGATTTTTAAATTATTTTATATTATTGTATTAAGTATGTATTTATATTACTTAGGTATTCGGCGGATTTTCTGAGCGAAATATTCTTTCTCTCATCATGTCCGAAATGTATGCATCAGATTCCGCCAGATCCGATGAATGAGATGGATATTCAAAGTCCGTTCTCCAGGAAATTAGTTGCCGATGCAGTAAGTATAGGGTGCGCCGGGTGCGCGCAGCTGTATAGCTCGTTGCACCATCTTGTTGAAACCATTGTTGGCACGGCAAAAGTTCTGTAAATCTCTCACAAAATGTACAATAATATTCTCTCTAGAATGCTCTTGGTTGACAGCAAGTGGATTCTGATTATCATCTTCAATGAAATAGGAACCGATTACTCCATGGGCATGGCCCGAAACGTGCACCAAATGGGAACTGTGATACTGTGCAGTTGTTTTTCTACTTACAATAACATCGGGTCGGGACGTTCAAATCCAAGGAATCCGGTTGTTTGTCGATGAATATAGCCGCTAAGATGAACGCGACTCTTCATTCTCGTCTGAAAACCATAATATGTTTTTAAATAATTCGGGATCGTTCAGTGGTACATTAACCATAAGACGTAACAGGCGGCCGCCTGGGGCCGTGTAGCCTCTGACCCTTGTCGGTAAGACAATACCCATGCTAAAGTTGGTTCGCGTGAAATGAGGGGAAATGACGTTACTTCTGGAGGGAACACGAACACCACTTTACTATGAGGACGTTGATGTCTTATTTTGAAAAAAATAGGACTTCATATAAAGTTATGTCGTGGACAAACATATGATAACGCTGCCAATATGGCAGGAAAATACGCTGCTGTGCAAGCCTGAATTAAGGGGCACTGTGAAACTGCTTTATTTATACCATGCACGACTCATTCCTTGAATTTGGTTTGAAATTTTGCTGCTGAAAGTTGTAGTGGAGCTATCCTCTCTTTTATGTTTATTCAAAAATTATTTAACTTCTTCTCTTCATCAACGCATAGATGGAAAATTAGGAAATAAGGAAAATAAGGAAAATTTATTGGATTTAAAAACTGTTTATGCTGCAGTAAAGCAAATGTCATCTACTTTCCCCAATATGGACACAATTTTGAAGATAGTCTTAACATTGCCCATACTTATCGAATGCTTCAGTTGAAAGAAGTTTTTCGGTTTTGAAACGAGTTAAAAACCATTTAAGAAGCACTATGACAGAAGAATGTCTTAATAGTTTAGCACTTCTCAATATTGAAAGTGGCGTTTTAAATGAAATTGATCTAAACCAAATAATAAGCAATAGGTACATTTGCCAAAGGTAAATCACGGAAAAAAGTGCTTTAATATATTTTTTGTGTTACAATTTATTTATAATGTACCATGTATCTACTTATTTTTATACCGTGTCTCAAAAAATAAATATTTATGCATTTTGTATGGGGTGTCTCAGAATGATTTTCGTTTTTAGATGTTAAATAAAAAACAAAATATCAATTAAATCTCGTTTTATTTAATGTTAATTTAAAGAGCAATTCTTGAAGTTTATTTATGAAAAACAACCGTTTGCAAATGCGCACCATTCATTTGTTCACACTCATTTAACCTGGAGCTAAAATTTTCAATAACTCGCTGGAGCATCGCTTAGAGTTGATTTCTTCAGTGATTCTTTGCTTCAAAACATTCAGGTTGGGTGGCAATGGATTGTAAACTTTGCTTTTTAGGTAGCCCCATAGGAAGAAATCAGCAGGAGTTAAATCAGGGCTCCTCGGTGGCCAATTGATGTCTCCTCGGCGACTTATGACTCTTCCAGAGAATAAATCGTGAAGACCAGTTAATGAGTCATTTGTAACATGAGAAGTGGCTCCATCTTGCTGGAACAAGGTGTTGCGGTTGTAGCCCTTCTGGTTTTGCATTTCCTCCCCCTCCCCCTCCTACCTGCGGTTGGCGCGTATTGGTCAATTCAAAAACGAAAATCATTCTGAGACACCCATTTGTAATTTCATTTTATTTACTAAGCCCACTGCGTAGGAGGGGCACTAAAATGCAATTCCGCCTGGGGCCCTTTTGACTCTTCACACCCCTCTGGGATCGTTGTAATTTAAGCTCAATATGCGACCACAGTAAATTACTCTTTGACGGTTGTCGTTTGTATTAGGTCGTTGCCCAACTTGAATACGGTATGAATATCCGACGTATAGATGTTTCACTAATGTTGAGCTTAAAATAATGCAGTTCTTACAAGGCTTCTTTGCGATGAATGCACAACTTGGTCAAAAACACGTCCTGCGTTTTCGTTGGCACACACTGTTTTTCGACGACCTGAAGAACCTTTACGTTGGCACAATACAGTACCAGTGCGACGAAATTTTTCAACAACAGCTAATATGTCACTTTACTGAGGGCTACTTTATTAAACTGTTGTCGATATCTTACTGACACCTTGTTGTAAGCTTGAACCTTCATTGCGACCATTTCCGTATGAGCGAAAATAATGTTCTACTAAGAATACCTTTTCTGCCGTCAGTCGTTAGAACCATTTTCAATTCAAATTCAACTGCAGTATAACATTGATAAGGCAACTAATGAGAATTAATTCAATAATGACAAATGTATGTATATTACGTAAGCAACTCCATAGCATCCTCAGTTTCGATACTGTTTATTATGGCGGATACCGTATTTCGCACAACGATAAATAGTCGTAGGTATTCCAAACAAGGTTTACGAATGTTGGAAATGGCTGAACCATTGATCATAATTTTAGTAAAAGTAAGGACGCCGTCTTTCGTAGGTAATCACTTGAATCGACGTCAGGAATTTATTGAAGGAGTAACAACTAAATTGAATAAAAAAATAAAAAATTTTATAAAAAAAAGCGTTTCAGTATCTCAAGAGCGGAATTATTTTTTTACGCATAATTGTGTAATTTCTTCAAATTAAAGTAATGAGGACACTGAATTATGTACCTACTATTATTCAGAGACATAATTATATTGTGATGTAATAATATTTTAATACATATTTCTGTAGAAGATTTAGTTACTATGCTGTTAATTTTCAAGAAGTAACACTCTTTCAGAATTTCGACGCAACAGTGCATGATGTTGGAACATATAATCATAATAGAAGAGGGAAATGCTAATAATTTTATTATTATATTAAAAGTTTCATTATCGTAATAAACAGGAGCTTAATTGATGTTTAGATCTATTATAAACAAGTTTTTGATGGAAAATGGACCCTCCAACCTCCAAGGTAAATGATATTAGAAATAAAGGACAAAATATCATTTTTAAATGCTTCATTAAGCTTAATTGTTATATTCTTATACCTACCTACATAGGTTTGACAGAAACCAATAGTGCATTTAGGATTCTAAATAATTCTAAGATTTTTCATAATTTCATAATTTTAGAGCTCTGAAAAGTAAGACAGTTATATTCTACAGTATGGGTGACGAACCTTTTTATAAATGCGTGCCAAAAACGTGCGAATAAAATAGATAAATTTTCTAACGTGCCAGGTTTTTTCAATGTTCCTATTAGTGGAACTAACCGAGTTTAACAATGAAAAAGAAAGCATGGGCGCCCATACAGTCATTTCCGAGAGGGAGGCCAATTTGGGGAAGATCATTATAGCTATTTCAACAATATGAAGCAAATTAAAAAAGCGTTTCGTTATTTAAGCACTGCTTGGAGTCCGAGTCGGGGGGGGGGGGGGGGGGGGGGGGCTCTTGCCCCTCATTAGGGGTACCCATGAAAATAAGTTTAATAATAAAAGAAGCCAAGAAGGTAGTTTTTCATTTATTTAACAATATTCTTTTCATTCAAAATATAATAATAATAAAATCAATTTTCAAATGATATAAAAAAATAAAAATACGCGAACATACGTTGCTGCAACAATAACAAAATACTGGTTACTTCGAGTTCTGCGTGGTTAAATAATACTCGCGCATAGTGGCAACGAATGGCAACGACGAGTCCACCACTAGCGCAATCGTTAGTTTATTTAAAAAATGTTATCGTTAAATCTTAGGCATAAAAAAGACATTAAGAAATAATTTTATATTTTTAACGAGTAAAACATTATTTTCGCACTGAGTTCTTCAAAATTATAACAGGTGCCAGCAATTTTTTTGTACGTGCCACCTCTTGCACGCGTGCCATAGGTTCGCCACCCCTCTACAAGTTTAAAATATTGCTTTACCAATCTAAAAATCATAGAATTTAAAGATGTGAACTTAATCTCCAAAGTGGCAGATTTTACGAGTAAGATTATTTAAAGTCTTTAGTTTATTATAACACTTGGTATTTTAAAATCTTGGGTTCTAGCATTTGGAATATTGTTTTTTTTATAATTCTGTGTTCACTCCCTTTTTACTTTCCCGTGCATATACATACACATTACGTAGGGTAAATAATGTGACCTAAAAAAAATTTGAACTCGAGATTTTCACGAATCTCGACACTTTCAGTTGGTTTCGGTTCAATGACGCGTTGATTTATCCCCGCGCTTATACAGGGGGAAGGTTTAGTGATACTTACCGGAAAAAAATTTTTTTTGAAGGTAGGCTACGGTTTGGTGTTATATTCTGGAGACGAAGTTCAAACTATCAAAAGATACTTCTTTAAAAAGCAACAGTAAGAACATTCTTTAAGATGATTTGACACGTGTAGAGCATTGTTTCTCACATTTGTAGAGAAACTGCTATTTATGTATCAAAATAAACCTCTGTTTCAAAGTCATCAAATATGTCACAAGGCGGAAGCACTTTATAATTTGGTGATGCATAAATTAACATATTGAGAAAAAGGTTACCATTATCAAAGACTATCCTTCTCCGCTTCCCCCTTAGACAGCTAGATAATGTATAGGTACCAGTAAAAGTGTACTTTTTGATGTATCCGATAGCGTTCAGTAGCATCGCTCGTTTTGTTGAAGGTATATTTCAAACTGAAAAAGACTTCCTCACTTTCACTGCCCTTACTAAGAATTCCACAGTATGTCTATTCTTAACCAACAACAAATAGTAGGTAGGTAGGTAAGTAGGTGCTGCTTCCTTGGTAACGCAGTAAATAACCTTATTATTGAGTGTGTTTCCATAACACATACAGAAAAACAACAAAAAAGCGCGAACTGACAAACGACCAAATTTGTTGGTCAAATGAATAACACAATGTATTGACACTTTCTAAATTATCTTAGACGATTGTAGTCAATTGCAGATCCCCCTAGTGGGCACCTCAAAAACGAAAAATTTGAAATCACAGTATCTGCTTTTGATGAGCTGTCTAGGGGGAAGGATAGTCTTTGCCATTATTCATGTATGTATAAACCTGTATTTTTTGCCACAAAATGTAGTAAACCTACGGGAATTTTTAAGAAGGCTTACTACCTTACGTACTTTTAGAAATTGAACCGTATACACCTTCGAGCATTTTATTAATTACCTATTAAAAACTATTTATAGTAAGACGTTGCTTGAAAGGGAACGAGTCATGTTGTACTTGTACTTGAATAAAATGTTGCGTCTCATAACAGTTGTGGCCCTATAACTACGCCGCTGCTTTTTCTAAAACAAATTTTCAAGTACGGCCATGATCTTTCAAATCATCTACAATTTTTTGTTTTCAACGTTGGCAGTCCCGACGCCCGACCACTGCTAAATTTGATTTTCTTAAAAAAATATTAATATATTGTAGTTATTAAGTGAATTACATTATTTTAATGTGCCGCGATGAATTTATCGAATATTTTTAACGGTGCTCGTTTATTAAGACGATATACATCGTCGTTACGACCAACATGTAACAGAGTTTCTTATTTATTCCTAACCTCACATTCTAGAAGTTTCACAATATCATCTCATTATACATTGAGATCTAAATTATGTCGAAGCCAAAGAACTAAATTGCTCTTAGATAGAACCAGATGTATAAACAGTGCCCTTGGGTGCCGTTATTTTGCCACTAAAGATGAATCGGGTAGTGGTGATGATCAACCTCCCACACCAGATGAAGGCTACAATCCTCATACTGCTTTACCTGCTACGGTGGTTGTGCCAGAGGTCTGGCCACATGTCCCTGTCATTGCTGTTAATAGAAATGTAGTTTTTCCAAGATTTATAAAGCTAATAGAGGTAAGTACTTAGTTGCACTACTCTGTTACATTTAATATTTTGTTTGGCAGTTAACGAATCCAACTTTAATTGAATTAATTAGACGTAAAGTAAAACTCAATCAACCATATTGCGGAATATTTTTAAAAAAGGAGGAAGAAAATGATACCGAGGTTGTCAAAAATATGGACGATGTTTATAAGGTCGGCGTATTTGCACAAATTCACGAAATGCAAGATTTGGGGGATCGGTTAAGATTAGTTGTTATGGCACATAGACGTATAAAAATTACCGGTCAAATTATTGAAGATCAGGAAGAGGCGCCACGAGGTAAAACAAAATTATTTAAATAATTACGAAAAGAGTAGTATTTGCTCTTTTCCGGTGTAGAGATGAAACTTAACTTTCCACCTTTTAAAACGTCCTTGAACGTTTTTGTAGACGAATCTGATAATGATAAAAGGAGACGAAAAGTTCGTAATAATCGTCCAAAAAGACCTCCTTCTCCAACGCCGGCTCCGGCAGCTGAAGCAAAAGAAGGTGATACCCAATCGAAGCGTGTAGAAGAAGGTTCGAAATCAAAAGATTTACTGTTAATGGTGGAAGTTGAAAATGTGGTTCATCATAAATTTCGTCAAACGGAAGAGGTGAAGGCTCTTACTCAAGAAGTTATAAAAACGATTCGTGACATTATAAGTCTCAATCCACTGTATAGAGATAGTTTACAACAAATGATGCATCAAGGACAACGGGTTGTCGATAATCCAGTTTATCTCAGTGACTTAGGCGCTGCTCTTACTGCAGCTGAAGGACACGAACTACAAGAAGTTTTAGAGGAATTAGACGTATGTTTCTAGATGATTTATTTACATAAAATTTATTTTACACAGACACTTCCATCACTTAGAAATCATAGTTCGTCAAATCTCTTGTAGCCTGCAAAGTATGGGATTGTCCTCTATAAGTGACCCTTATTTTTTGTTATATTTTATTTATTTATATTTTGTTATATGTATATATTTTATTTAAAATTTAATATTGCAATCCCACACCCCTTACAGGGTGTTTCTACTCAAAGTGGACAACGTAATAGAGGATATAGAACTAACCAATGAATAAATAGTGTCAGGAAGAAGCATATAGCAGACGCCTGTATATGTCAAGGCGAGACGGAAATGCGGCCATGAAAAGCCAAGTTTGACTCACTTTGTTTATGTTATGTTGATGGTCATTGCGTAAGCGTACCTATACTTAGTTTTTGTTTAAATTTAGATTTTAACGATAAATTAGTGGTGATTTTTATTCTATTAGTGTGGGAATCACATTTCATGATTTCATATGGAAGTAGTTCAATTCATTTAATTTATTTAGAATTCATGATTGCAAGCTTTTTTGTAAACACATAATTTGAGGTTAAAACATAGGCGTCTGTATTGTTTCCAAGGCCTTAAACATTTGCTTTGCACGTTGATATAGTGTGTTTTATTGCTATAAATTACCTTTAAATAAGCGTTTGTAACCAAACTAGTAAACAAAAACAAAACTTAGTACTATACAGTATACGTAGTAGAAATCTATATTTTATTATTATTTTTTAAGTAAGTATCTTTTTGCGACAGCACGCCATTGTCAAACAGGAAACAATCTTCTGCCATATGCAAAGGTCATCCTGGTCGCACGATAATATTGCATATGCTTCTTCCTGACACTATTTATTCATTGGAACTAACTATAAAACTAACACTTTTTTTAAAATAATTTTTTTCATTTTGGCTTTTGTTTTCGAATTGCGTACCTTTTTTTTATTTTTTACATCTCCATTATTTGTAGTCGGATTTCAAAAAAATCAAAGTTCTTTGGAATCAACAGTTTAATATCTGCAACGTTTGTTCAACACTTTTTAAAAAAAAAAATTAGAACAGCAAAATGATGGTCATTTTAAATTTTGGAAATTGAATAGCACAAAATCTACTCTGTTACTATAATATAAAATGACCACCATTTTGCTGTTCTAAATTTTTTGTAAAAAATACTTTCATAAGCAGTTGCTTACACTCCAAGATGGAAACGCTGTACAGAATGCATTCCAATCTATTGCTTCTTGCCATTTTTTACTGTTTGAAACCTACTTTTTCCTAATAAATTTAGTGAAATAATCATCAAATCTAATGTATGATCCTCGGTGTTAGCCATTGGTTCAATCTATGCGTTCTAAGCCAATGATTGACGCTGATGCTGTGATTTTCAACGTTGAATGATACTGTACTGTATCACAACCAACAAGCTAAGTACTGCATATTGTAGATCAATCACATAATAATGAAACAATGTTGCCACATTTCATTAAATGTAAAAAAAGTTTGTAGTTCTTAATAATGGTGGAGTGGCACCTATTGGTGTGAACAATATAGAAAATCATTGATCCGTTCTTAAGGAATATGATTGGCTATGTGGTGGGTGTATCACTATTGTATATGGTTTATCAGAATTTATCCACCAATCATATTCCTTAACACCAGGATCAAATGAAACACTTGTTTAATTAGTCTTGTGAAACCAGCCCATAGGGTGCCAGCCATTGATCATTTTCCCCCTTACACCTTAAAAGGTTGATGTCTGCGGATCTCAACATTCGTCAACTCCTATAATGATTTGCGTGCTTAAGATCATTTTTATTTCAAGTTGTTACACATTTTAGATTCCCAAACGCCTTCTATTGTCATTGTCTTTGTTAAAAAAAGAATACGAATTATCAAAACTGCAACAAAAAATTGGCCGTGAAGTCGAAGAGAAAGTAAAACAACACCACCGTAAATATATTTTGCAAGAACAATTAAAGGTTATCAAAAAAGAACTGGGGTTAGAAAAAGAAGATAAAGATGCCATCGGCGAAAAGTTTAGGGAAAGAATTAAGGATAAAATATTACCGCAAGCTGTATCAAGTGTCATTGAAGAGGAGTTGAATAAGCTTAGCTTTTTAGAGGGACACAGCTCTGAATTTAAGTCAGTTTCTTGACGTAGATTTTAGAAATTTCTTAATGAAATTTTCTGTTGTATAGTGTAACAAGGAACTACTTGGATTGGTTAACGTCTCTACCTTGGGGTGTACAAAGTGAGGAAAACTTAAATTTGGATCAAGCGTCCGCAATATTACAACAGGATCATTATGGAATGGACGATATTAAAAGACGAATTTTAGAATTTATAGCTGTTAGTCAATTAAAAGGATCGACCCAAGGAAAAATTCTGTGTTTCCATGGGCCACCTGGTGTCGGTAAAACTAGTATAGGTATTGGAATTTATTGTATAAATGTCGATGTAGTGACACCAATATTTTTACAGCAAGGTCAATTGCACGGGCACTAAATAGAGAATATTTTCGATTTTCGGTTGGCGGTATGACTGATGTTGCCGAAATTAAAGGTCATAGACGTACTTATGTTGGTGCTATGCCTGGTAAAATAATTCAATGTCTCAAGAAAACTCGTACAGAAAATCCACTGGTACTAATTGACGAAGTAGATAAGGTCGGAAAGTAAGTTGTAATAACATACATCATAGTCATCTGCATCACTAGCAGGACTGGCTCTAGTCGCCTAGATTGTTTAATTGCTCTGATCATTGACTTAATCACCTCTCGTTACGTTAATTCGCGAATGTCGTTTCCAATTTTGGGCAAAATTATGCTTTTTAATTCCATCCCATGAAGAGGTATCTACAGTTTGTCCAGCGAATCTTTGCAGATATGGCCGCCGTCCAAAGTGTATGAATCAAGATAAAATTTTAAATCAGCAACTACTTTCATGACCTGTCACAAAATATATTAGTTTGTCAACAACAAATTTAACACAAAAAATCAAGGAACAAATATAAACAAATCAAACGTCAAAGAATGATAATGACAAATGTCAATTTATTCGGCGGAAGTGGTGTGGTAACACTACTGAAGTCAAAATAGAAATGGTATCCATACAGCGTAAGCTCAGACAAACTAATTAACTTATGCTTCTACACACAAACTAAACTGGTATCAACGTATTTTGAGGTTGCAACACACGCATATAACAAATACTGTAGCATCTATCTTTGTTTTTGGTGCATAATAAGAACCTAAATTGTGAGGACGTATATTGTTGTATATTTCATACATCGGCAAACATTCGCTGGACAAACTGTACACTACATTATTTAGAAACTGTAACAGCAAAATTGACAGTTTCCTGTAATTTAAAGTGTATTTCGGAAAGTATCTGAAGTTCACGTAGGGCAAATTTAAAATATTTTTTGTGCAATAAACTGTAAGTGAGTGATTTTTACAAAATTTGCCATAAAAAACCATAAATATTTAACTGCAAAATTATTAAAAATGCAATGGATTTGAAACTGGACAACTTGTTCTATTTGCTACTAATCGGTCAAACAACTATGTATTCAGAAATGCAAAGATATGCAAAAATGTGCATAGGTCAATTTTTTTTGGAACACTAATACAATACTTCCCTTTTACTTCGTGCTCGGGAAGTAATTAAACAAATGTTCTATATCCTCAACTTATTGGAAAATACGAGCATCTATTACTATACCATTTAGTTAGTTTGACGTAAAATAACCCCAAATTACTAGTCAATTGTCAAAAATGGACTTACGACATTTGCAAACTAAGGTAACGATATACAGGGTGCACTGCTTAATATACAGGGTGTTTCAGACCACCCGTACCGGCCAAATATCTCGCGAAATACAAAACGCATTGAAAAAATAAAAAATACGTATAAACATTTTTTTAATACTCTATTGTTTGATAGTAATAGGATGTCCCCACTCCCACCCCCGGGGGGTGGAGAGGGGGGTAACTTCGTAATCTTAAATACCACCCCTCAGTTTATTATGCAAATTTGAATTCTGCGTTAACAAATAGGAACTTTTTGTTTGAAACATTTTTTGAAGTTCTTGACAGATGGCGCTATGATCGCCGAAAGAAGTTTTCCGATTACCTATGCAAAATTTGTTGTCAGTTTTGTTAAGTGACAATCAAAGATGTTAATGCTTTGTAAAAGAGAAGAGGGGGAGCTTTATTAACCCCCCCTCCCCCAATTCACCCCTAATTTTAGATTTAAACGTATCTCGAATGTCAATGTGTTCTTTACTCGTGAAATCAAAGTATTTCAAATTTTTTTTTCTATTTTCCATCAAAGACAAAAAAAATTTACAAAATTTAACTTCTTCAATCGTGGTATTGAACAGTTGTTTAAATCTAAAATGGTTGCGTTTTCCCATCCTAGGTTATGGGTTGAAGGGGTGAAGTGGCGGTGTGGGGAAGGGGGAGGGGTTAATAAAGCTCCCCCTCTTCACTTTTGCAAAGCATTACCATTTTTTATTGTCACTTAACAAAACTGGCATCAAATTAGCATAGGTAATCGGAAAAATTTTTTCGGCGATCATAGCGCCATCTGTCACGAACTTCAAAAAATGTTTCAAACAAAAAGTTCCTATTTGTTAACGCAGAATTCAAATCTGCATAATAAACTAGGGGGTGCTATTTAAGATTACGAAGTTACCCCCCTCTCCACCCCCCGGGGGTGGGAGTGGGGGCATCCTATTACTATCAAACAATAGAGTCTTAAAAAATAGTTTAGACGTATTTTTTCTTTTTCCAATGCGTTTTGTATTTGGCGAGATATTTGGCCGGTACGGGTGGTCTGAAACACCCTGTATAGTGTATATCTTGTCAGAACATTTTTTCAGTACTTTTTCTCATTTTGATCTTGGTTTATTAATTATTAATAATTCAATAACAAAATGACTCCTGCATAAAAATTTACGTAATATTACAAAAATGGTTTCATGAATTTTGAAAAAGGGTTGGGTATGGTATTTATTGAAGTATTGTGAGATTTATTTTATATGTTATGTTGCCATAACAAGACAAACTACTTTAACAATTCAATAATAATAATAATAATCTTTATTGTGTTGAACGTGTTTGGGCACACTACACTCGTCAATCAATATTTAATCTAAACAGATCTATAAATTACGAATAACTGTAATTATACGAACAATTCACAATGAACATTCAAGTAAAACTGACATCACATTCAACAAAAAACAATTAAAAAGACTACAGTAATTTTACAAGCCAAATCGGTAATAAGCAGATTACTCAGTTTCGCTGCTTAATAAATTCGTCCGCCGAATAAAATGCGTGTTTAACTAAAAGGTTCTTGACGCTAATTTTAAAGACCGACATCGGTTGACGTTTAATGTCTTCAGGTAGACAATTATACAATGTTTTTGATTGGTACATTATACCGTGCTGCGTTTTGGCTAACTTACAGAAATTTATTCTGATATTATTCTTGAGCCGCGTTTCATACTCATGTATATCTGATTGCTTTAACATTTTGGACACATAATTGACATAGGTACCTAATGAGTGTTGTATTGTGCATGAATGATTTGAAAAAGTGTCTACATGAACAGAAAAAAATGATTGAAACGAATTTGCTCAATGCTTCAATTAATATAATAATAAAAATGTTTTTGAAATACTGAAGTTTTTGGCTGCCATTTTGGTAAAAGTGTTACAACAAAAGTTGTAGATAATTACAATCAAATTTTAAAACATTTTCCTTTTGAAATCTATAGATCAATAAGCAAAATACAACATTTTCTTCAAAAACAAAAGCTCAATAATTAAACCAAAACATACTGAAAAAAGTATTTTAATTCTGACAAGATTTACAGTACGTATGGAGTTGAACATTAATAGATACACCCTGTATATTGTGAAGGTATTTTACATGCATGCATAAAGAAATTTCCAACTTTTATTCACTGGAATTGTCCAGAGGTGTATTAAAAATAATAATACTCACAAGTGAAATTTGAACTGATTCTAACTAAACCACATAAACAAGAGGTTGTCTGTGTGTTCAAGTCTCACTTATGAGTTAATACATTTTCTACGATTTACAAATTAAAAATACTTACATATGATAATTATAACAATAATTTTTATATCAGTTGAACTTTTTTAGGGGTTATACAGGTGATCCGAGCTCAGCGTTATTAGAGTTGCTAGATCCAGAACAAAATGCAAACTTCTTAGACCATTATTTAGATGTTCCTGTGGATTTATCAAAAATTTTATTCATTTGTACCGCAAATGTGATTGATACGATACCAGAACCATTACGGGATCGTATGGAAATGATTGACATGTCTGGTTACGTTGCTGAAGAAAAGTTGGCGATCGCTAAACAATACTTACTTCCTCAAGCGATGAAAGATAGCGGTCTAAAGAATACAAATATTAATTTAGAGGATGCCTCGTTGAATGTACTTATTAAAAGTTATTGTCGAGAATCGGGCGTACGAAATTTACAAAAACACATTGAAAAGGTTTTTACCAAAAAAAGTAATGTAATAACTGTTTCTCCGTAAATCGTTTATAGGTGGTGCGAAAAGTGGCTTACAAAGTAGTAAAGGAAGAGACCTCTTTTGTTCAAGTTACACCTGCTAATCTGGCAGAATTCGTTGGCAAACCTGTATTTACACAAGATAGAATGTATCCTGAAACACCACCAGGTGTGGTAATGGGATTGGCTTGGACTGCTATGGGTAACAATCCAACTGTATTAATTCTCCTCACTTACTCATTGTATCAGGTGGTTCAACATTATTCATTGAAACGACAACTAGACGAAAATCAGCAGAGAAAGATAGCAGTAGTACTAGTTTAGAAATTACGGGTCATTTGGGTGACGTTATGAAAGAATCTGCAAGAATAGCTCTTACTGTTGCACGTAATTATATGCGAGCTATAGATCCGGAAAATACGTTTTTAGAGCATAGGTAATTCTATTCCTATTTTCTGTACTTCCGAGATATATAAAACAATTTTTTAGTCACTTACATTTACATGTTCCTGAAGGTGCAACACCGAAGGATGGTCCCAGTGCAGGTTGTACCATAGTTACCGCCCTATTATCGCTGGCTAAAAATGAGGCCATACGGCAAGATGTTGCAATGACAGGCGAAATTTCATTAATGGGTAAAATTCTTCCAGTTGGTGGTATTAAAGAAAAAACGATTGCGGTAAATTATAACAAACTCGTTCTTATGTTATGTTAACAATTTTCTTTTAGGCAAAAAGATCGGGAGTAAAGTGCATAATTTTACCAGAAGAAAATAAGAAAGATTATAATGATTTGCCAAACTTTATTACTGAAGGGTTAGAAGTGCATTTTGTAAGTAACTATAATGAAATTTTCGATATTGTGTTTTCATCATCTGCAAAGCATATTTCACCACCTTCAGTTTCTAAATTTGCTACAGTGTAAATGATTATTATAATGAATTGATAAGTGTTGTATGTATATAAGGTACATTTTTTCTTATTTGTACTATTTTTATAAAATGAAATAAATTGTTACTATTTTTGTTTGTTAATTTTAACAAGAGCTAACTAAAAAGTTCCCATTGAACCTTGTTCCTTCCTATTTGGCGCAGTCATAAAACTAAACAGTGGTGCTCGTTTCATTTGCCATGCTTTATTTAAGATTCCGACATTATTTGACATTTGTGTTGTTGGACAGAGATTTAGAAATAATATTCAACTGGTTCATTTTGAATCAGTTTTTTCCCAAGATCCCTCGATCTTTTGCAGGTCATCTAGCCTCATCAAAAAAAAAGAAAGGTAAGCACTAGGCCTAGGTACTATCGTCTGATCCACCTTCTTTCCGTCGCTCAACTCCTCCTTGAGTGAATTCTGGTTAGGTAGACAAACTGTGACATGAGAACAAGACTAACAAACTCACATGCAAGTTGTTTCACAAAGCTCTTGAACCAAGTTACTTCGCATTAAATATAAGCACATTTGCTATGGATGACGTTTGCATATAGTAGATCAAGATATAGGAAAGAGAAGGGGGTAGTATTTATGGACCCAGCCTTTGATAACTTAGACAGAAGGAAATTATGGAAAACCTGAGACAGAGGGATATTATTGCTAGGAATGGTCCCAATTGTAGAGTCAGTAGATTAACAGAGTACCGCAACCTCCGCCATTTTTAGTCCTTTCCGTGCTTCACTCACTACACGCTCAGTAAAGTAGATGATGTTTTGACTAAATTTTTCGGAATATAATAAAACAAATATACACTCAACGGCACAACAACACGGCATTTTATTAAAAATTACGCACTTCGTAAGTAGGTATATTTTATGTATATGGACTAAACATGGCCGCCAGGGCGGCATTTGTCGCGTCAAAGGCTTGCGGTACTCTATTAATCTACTGACTCTGCCCAATTGCTTCCTGCACTGCCACTTTTGGTCTATTGTGCTGGGCGCTGTTTTCTACCCTTCCCGAATACCTGTATCTTTAACAAAGTCCAGGAGTTTAGTAGGGCGAATCTTTTCATTTCCAAGTAGGTGTTCCCTTGCCTTTGTGAATGCCTCACATTGGCAAATAACGTGATAGGGCGTTTCTTCTACCTCACCACAACCCCTGCATATAGATCAGTCCTGTGTTATGCAGGTGTTTATTCAGGCGACGGTGGCCCATCACCATCTCTGTCGCAAGTTTTATCTTCATCCTCCTTAACTTTAAGATGGGCGCTGCTAAGTCCCCGTTTGGCGTTTCCAGAAAGATCTTGGAATGACTCGGTCCTGGGATTTTCGACCAATATCTGCAATGCTCTTTCGTGAGTATTGCTTGAATCTCCTTTTTGGCTGTGTTATAAGTAATCCCACAAGCCGGTTCGGGTCCTATGAATGGTTTATTTGCGCTTGCCATTCTCGCAAGCTGGTCAGCAACCTGGTTACCTGCGATTCCCGCATGCCCCAGGTGCCCATACTGTGACTGTGTTAACTTTTACCTAGTTCGTTTAGCATTTGTGTGCATTCAACGACTAGCTCTGAATTTACCACATGAGTCTAGCGCTCCAATCGCTGCTTTGATGTCTCTTAACTATAAAGATTTTCTTCTTGGTAAAGTTCTCTTTTAATAGCTGAGCAGCCGCGGTCATGATTGCATATACGAGGCTTGGAACATGGTCGCGTTTTATCCTAGGGTTACAGAAATTATGCAGACCCGTACATTGCTCCAGTATACACTACAGAGCCAGTGCCCTTAGTGGTTTTCGAGCCGTCTCTGTGTAGTACACTTCCATTCAGCTTTGCTTTATTGGAATTATTCTCCCAGTCGTCCTGAGTGGGGATTTTTGTCTTCAACAGTTTGGTAGGACAAACTTTTTGGTATCCTCTCAGTTAATCATACCGAGATTTTTATCTTTGGAGATTACGTCAAAGATGAACGAGTAGCTCGCTCTTGACGATCCCTCCTCGCTGGTATGCCGCTCTGCCCTAATTACTAGTTTTAGTGGCGACAGGTGCAAGCAGTGAACTCTATACATACTGGAACGCTCACTGGGCGGTCTCCTGCCATAGAAACAAGTCTCTGATAGAAACGCATAGAAACGTCGCGAACCGAGAGAGATATCGCGCAAGCGACATTCCGACAGCGTTAAACTAACACACACTAACCACAATGTACTCGAGAGGACAGGGATGTTCCTTGCGGCCCCTCTCTCTCGGATCGGGCCGGCGGACGCAGTAAGCGTTCCAATTAGAGTTCAGTGGGTGCAAGAGAGTCTCTAATATAGCTGTCGTAGAGGTCGTTATCATTTCACCCGTAATTTATATTCTCAAGGTGAAGAGGAGGAGAAGCAACGCCGTCTTTACCATAAGGGCACACGGGGTGCGTGTCCGTGCCCCAGACTTCAGGGGCCGCCAGAAGGCCGATACAACGTTTATGCTCAATAGCGTATTTTTTCCGTCAACATTTTTAAATTAAAATATCATTATCGAAACCAATTCGAACCTGGATCGTTTTATGTAATAATGTACCTTACCTAAGTTCTATTGGTTAAAACAGCTAATTAAGTATATTTGATTTGTACCAATTAGGTAGGTACCCATAATAAATATAAAATTATAACAGAAAATAGTATATTATTTTATGTGGAGGAGAAATACTACTTTTCATGGCGCCCCGTGTTTAGCTAATAGGAGGCAAGCCATGAAACGTAACTTCTCCAAATAAAATATCCTATTTTTTTTCAAACTTTCTCAAATTTCTCGCAAAACATTTAATTTAAATGTTTTTAAGGGATATTATTAGCAGTATTCGGTAAATTACACGTCATTGTCAAGGGTACATAAACCTTTGCAAACAATTTCATCTCATTACCATCAACTTTTGTTCAGTAATAACTAATTAAAGAGAGCAAAAAGGACTTAATAGAGGTGTGTATTAAAAATATTTGGTCCATCGAGCCGGATCAACGGAATGCGTATCAAGCATTGAATACACTTATACAAAAGGTTAATTTTATTTTTGAAGAAGTGGATTGTATAATGACTGTTAGGTAACAAAAACTTACATGTTAAAACTGAACTTAATAAAACTAACCACTTAGGGTTAGTACAGAAGAGCGAAACATTGGCTTCTTGTGAACCGATTGCGATTGCGATCCCAGGAATCCAATATTGAAAACCACATCAAAATCGGGTCAGTAGTTTTTACGTGATTTGGGTACATACAAACAAAAATATACTAAAAATTCCAAGACATTGTATCTTCGGAGTGATAGCAATGATTCCTATCACTCTGAAGATGCAAACTGCAATGTGTTGCGAAACGTAAGAACTTTTGGTTTGACATTCAGCAGTCAGACCTGTCAAACCTAGACTAAATAGGTCACCACCATCAGGAGCTAAGAGGATGGATAAAACTTGTTTTGTTAAGCAACTCGTGCTCTGGTCAGTACTTGGATGGATGTGGGGGATTGATGTGTCCGACAGGGAGGTACTACAAAGGGCACGAATGAGAGGCCTATGTGGAGTAAGGCCACCCTCTTATCCATAATTTACATTACACTTTCCCTCAGTATTTTCCATTATATAACTACAGCATATGTCAAGAGGTGAGGGGCACAAATTCCACTGTACTTGTTGAATGAATATAAAGGGTTAATACTTAACACAATAATGGTAGGTAAAAAATCACAAATTCTCATTAACTACTGAACATGATGCTCCAATTCACTTTATCTGAAGCACAACAACCTTACCTGCACCAATAAATACAATGCCTGCACTAACACATTATATTCCCACAGGAGATTGCCATTTTTGGAAATTCTACTTGTCTTGCCATCTAGTCTTTGTGCAAAAAAAAACATTTTTCTGGTATTTTGTATTTACATAATGTTTAATCTTGGATTAAACAGTTTTCCTGTTTACCAAAATAAGTTAGAATTAAGAAATTATTAAAATAGGAAGTAGGAAATATAATAACACGAATGTAGATTAGGTCAGCAATAGTACAAACAATGTTGAGTAAGTCGGAAGTAAACACTTATGAAATGTAATCGCGCACATAGGTCAGGTAAAGTAGAACAAATAGCGTCGTCATAGAATAATAATGTATATAAAGCTGTAAATACTGTAAATAAGTCTTTGAATGAAAGCCATTTTGTTCAATTACTCAACAGTGGTGTGAGGAACAGTCTACAATTGCTACGAATGACGGCATACACTCCTTCGAGCCGGAACTTACCTAACTTCTCAAAGTATTTCGAGGTGTGGTAGTCATGACCTCCATCTGTAGTGTCGTTATCTTATGATACATGCTGACTGCGTTTTGCCATAATGAGTTGAAGTTCACTATGTAAGCCTTGTTTTGTTATGTCGGCGAATCTTTTTGTCATATTCGTCAGCAGCAGCTACAAGTGACGAGTTTAAATCTCTTACCCGCTGTTCTGCTGGTGTTCTCTTCTATAAGGGGCGTAAATCCTTATAAAGTTACAGGGGTAGATTTTCCTATTCTTGCGATGCACCGCTTCGTATTGGGGGCTCGCTGCGGTTGTGACCTTGGTTTGTCGTCTTATTTTCGGTGGCGGGCGATGCTGTTGTTTTCAATAGTCGTTGCCCGTGTTGGGGGCTCGAAGGACCATATTCAATCTACCGTGAGGGAGATTGAGTGTTGTTGGTGGTTTTGTTGTGAGGGGTCGTCACTTGTACCAATTCTAGACTGTTCCTCACACCACCGTTGTGTAATTGAACAAAATGGCTTTCATTCTAAGACTAATTTATTTACAGTATTTACAGGTTTATATACATTATTATTCTATGACGTATTGCTATTTGTTCTAGTTTTAATGGTCTAGAATTCTAGATCATGATGTGCTGCGATTGCATTTCATAAGTGTTTACTTCCGACTTACTCAGCATTGTTTGTACTATTGCTGACCTGATCTACATTCGTGTTGCTATTTTAATAATCTCGTAATTCTAACTTATTCCTTGCTTAACAGGAAAACTGTTTAATCCAAGATTAAACATCCTGCCGGCCGCGGACCTCATGTTCGGCTGAAGGTTGAACACATAACAAGAAAGAATGTTTGCAACTGTAAACACAAAACACTTTTTAGGGAAATAATTACTCAACCTTCCCCTATTTAACCAATATATTTGTGTAACACTTTGAGATAAACTACAACATGGAATTAATCTTTGTGCAGTTTAGTCAAAGTTAAAACAATTTAACTTTGTGTTATCTTACAATCCCATTGTAAAACTCTATCGCTTATTCTACATAAATCTTCATTATAAAAACTATGGTTAGTAGAGGTCAACTTATAAAATTATCACCATATTAGTGCAACCTAAGGATTTACGATTGCATAGAAACAAATTGTTGAAAAACTTCCAATATATGCGAATCTAAATCTTGAGTAAAAAGCAAAGTTTCTAACGTAGAACTGTACTTTTGCACTTGTTCGTGATGCTAAAAAAACTAATTAAGAAAAATAGCAAAAAAAAAAGTCATACCTCCAAAAAAACTTGCTGTAATCTTCCGATGGTCCATCGATACCAATGTGTATTATAATCTCTTCCATCAGTATCAAACCGCACAAGATGCTCGGACAAAATCATAATAAATCTTTGGAAAATAATCAAAAATAAATTCTTCTGATCAGCTTGTGCAAATTCTAAGCGTTCTTCCATTCGTTCGACCATTTCTTCTGTAGGTTTCTCGACATTTTCTGATTTCTTCTTAGCCGTGCCTTCCTCGTCTTCAGACTCACTAGAACTAGACTCTACTCTTGCAAGTTTCTCACGAGCCTCATTCAATTCGCCGCTTAATTTTATAACGTGTTTATTCATTTTTTTTATAGTTAAATGTAACATTTCCCACAAGTAAGTTTTAGTGAACTCTTGAACCATTTCCTTCGAGAATATCCAATTTGCCACAGCGGAACATTCAACTATTTGTGTTTTTAACATTTTATCGACCAATACAATCATCATCTGTTGATGTGTGCTCCACAATTCAAACATGTTGCGTAATACACATATTTGTGCTTCTTCTGATTCGGCCAATATCTAAAACAATCATTTTTTGTTAATGACATATTAAGATACCGAGAATAAGAATATAATAAATTACTTTTATTATCATTAATCATTATTATTAATTTTCAATTATTAGGAAATTGAAAAAGCTTACCTTGAAGACATAGTGAAATTTGGATATAGCGGCAAAACTATGTGAAAAGCTTTTCGAACCTAAATGGAGTAGTGTCTGTACAAAAACGTCTATTTTTAAGGGATTGAAACGACGTTCTGCATCATCTTCGGAACGAGGATTTGGAAGATCCTTGAGTACACCTAAAACTTCTTCTGGTGTACACTTTTGTCTTATTGATACAACTAACTGATGAGCTGCAGATGTTCCAGGAAGAGATGCTGTAACAAGATTGCTACGTTTAATAATAACATTTACTTTTTTGTTGCTAAATAATAATTATTGAAAACCAACACCGAGTAATTTTTATATAAGTTAACATGTACTTATTGCTATTTCATGTTAATCTTTATGATGTAAAAGGCATCATAACTACTTTATTTCAAAACTGAATATCAGTTATCCTTACTCCATAGCAATTCGATTTTTTATAGAAGTTTCGAAACTTTCTTCTTTGTTGTTTTAAAAAAACACTTACTTTTGTAAATAACTTCTAATGAAACTTTTAAAACTGCATTAAAATTTTGATACCAAAAGGTGGGAGATTCCTCAAGAACTTTCATGAAATGAACAGCACTAACTATTATATGCTAATAACCACTCATGTGTCTAGTACTAAATTTTGGCTTGAGACCTTCACTACTATAGCGTAATATTGATTGATGCTTATTTCATTGGAATAAAGGCTAATTACCAAGACAGACTAAACCAAAATTTTATGGTTCGAAGTTGATCGTTTGGAGCACAGTAGTATATCCTATAAGAAGCTTACTTAATTCGGCATATTGTGTACCTGAACCGTAAACTGTGGAATGGTGGAACATATCTCATACTAATGTTAGGCACTAGGCCGCCAAAGGTTTTATTCAGGTTTAATAGAATGAACTGTTTTTTTGTAAAATTTCTAATAATGACAAAATAATAGCAGTTCCTTACCTTATGCTCACGCTGTATACATATATGCTATAGTGACTAAGAAAAAGTACCACAAGTAGATGATAAATACCCGTAAAACCGAAGGCCACCATGTAAAAAAATGAAGTTCATCGTGGACAGGTAATATGAGCCCCGATTCCAAGATATAAGATATCAACCAAGACATGCTTTTATGAATTTAATGATCGTGCCGTTAACGGACACGTTTGGAACACCCTGCAGTCTGAGAACAAATCAGTGAATTTATGACATAGGTATGAATATGACACGTTATTTTGAAAAACGAACAAACAAAAACAAGTAACAGCATCCCTCCATTCAGAAAACAAGAGTGGCCGAAGTGACACGCTACGTTGGTTGCCTATCTACTCTACAGAGTTGACCTATTCGACGATCATTTCTTATGCCAAAGGCTGTACATCAGCGATACCATGATTTTTAAGTGTTTATCATTGTCCCCTGATGTGAATAATTTTTTGAAGTAAACCGTGGACTGGTTCAATTTCACTTTTGCAAATTTAATGCTGTATGATGTATGTTTCTGACTTGAGCCCAATTGTAAGCTACACTTACTCCAAAATAATATTAAATTCAGTTTTTAAGAATTACCAATCTCCTAGTGGAATTCGATTTCTCAGCCACAATTTTAAGGAAAGCGTTTCTTCAAGCACCCTTATCTTTGGGCCCTTCCCCAAAGGCTGCTGTGATTAGACGTACGTTCTGTTATGGAGCAATTGTTTGATGGCGTAGAACCAGACTCAGACTCTCCATAACCATAGCACTTGGTAATCATGTGTAGAGACTAGCGTGCCTTGCGTGCACGGGCACAATGCGAACAACCCCCACAGCCGCCATGGAAGCCCTGTTGGATCTGCCTCCACTAAAGGCCCACGTAACAGCGCAGGTTATGCTGACAGCCTTGCATCTGAAAACTAAAGGGTTGTTGAATAGCAGAGGTGTTAGTAGGCCACTTTCGAATTTTGGGCGAGGCAATTAAGCGAGGGGAGATATGACTCAGTTGGTCACTGTAAAATTACCTCTAGGTTGGTTTCCGAATGTCACCACGCACTAGAGTAAGTAGCAAGCAGCAATACCCTCGAACTCGTATGGGTTAAATGGCATGCTGAAACGAAAGGCAATGAGAAAGCCGATGAGTTAGCTCGACTGATCTCAAAACAGACGTTTCATGATCCGGAGCCGGCTCTTCCACTTACAGTATCAACTATAAACAACATAATAACTCGAGACACCGATGCCCAGCACAAGGCTACGTGGAACTTGATATTAGATTGTCGTCATGCGAGAGAGACCTTCAGAGGACCATCTTACAGTCTGGTGCATACCTTCTGGACACTGGAAACTAAGCAAGCACTTGCATCGCATGGTCTTGGTAGAATCACCATCTTGTAGAATGCTGCATAGGCGACGAGACGGCGCACCACATACTTTGCCAGTGTTCCGCACTTGTCCAACTGAGACGATACATGTTGGGGGGTAGCTTACCCAGACAGGGCTATGGTTAGCCCCGCTTCCTCTTCCAGCATCCTCGCTTCATCTCACGTATGGGATGGCTTGAGTATTATTGAGTGACGTTGCGAATCGAATCCAGAATCGAACACCCTTATCTTTTGAAGGACGCTTGCTTTTTGAAATCGTCCATGAAATGTTGATCCTTTTCCCATGTATCGATTTAGGTGTTTTTTAGCTACCTGATAATCCCAGTATTTCTTGCCGATTTTTTGTTAAACATTGCTGATGATCCACCAGATATTTTTGTAGGGTGAATGTTTTCAACATTTGCTGATATTGTTTGACGTTTTCAAAGTTAATGATAAAGTGGATTATTATTTTTTCAAACATTATTTTCATGCTATTTACTCATTAATCTAATACAAAAAATACTTCAAACTAAAAAAAAAACATTGGCATGGTTAATAATGCACAAAAAGTATTCTAATGTGATGCCCTCAAATTGCCATAGTAATAAAAACAATAAGGTTTAAGTAATTGTTGCCTCCCGAAACTATTTCAATTGCTCACACCGACAAATAGTACAAGTTATGCATGAAAAAATATTTCATAATTTGTAAACAAAATTTCTCCGCTTACAGGAAATACTTAACCTTCAACATTATTTTCACAATAAAATATATTACTCTACCATCCTTATATTAACAAATATGTATTTAAAGTACTAAAAAATATGAGTACGCGTTTCGTGTAGCAGATTTCAAAAATTAGCAAATTGTTGCGAGTTAGCCATTAGATTTCAAAATCTACCCATTCATTTAAAGTTCTCATGCCAAAAATTATCTTCAGCTTCTTTATGTTTAGCAATAATAAGAAAAAAACGTCGTAAAAAATGAGTACAGACGAAACTGCGTACCTACCTAAAAAGGAAATATCTTGCTTTTATTGACTAAAATTTAACAGACAATTAAACAGTTTTCTAAGAACCTTCATTAAGTTACCATTATAAAAGATTGTGGATAGCAATTTGATTTTGGAGGTACAGGAAACGCGCAATACAAAGCTGAAGCTGTCACTGTATTTTAACACTATAATAATTTATAGTCGGAAGTTATCCAAGATAAAAGTAATCTTTAAATAGTGAAGGTGTTGGTTTAATTTGAATAATTAGTCTCGCAACGCGCTTTATGTAGGTAATTTACAAAAAAAAAAGAATTGGGTTTTTCATCAAAATAATTAGATGTTCATTTACCAAATCTAGGTACATTGTGCCTATAAAAAATATCGACAGGGTATAATAAAGACGTAAATAAGATGGTTAGGAAAGATAACACAAATTGCGCAGGTTATATCCCATGTTCAGCGAAGCGAAATTTCAGAACACTCAAGCAGACAATTAACAATGTTGAAAGTGAATCTTCGGTGGGGTGCTGTTCTTCTCAGATAACAAAAAAAGGAAGAAGTGCAATAGTTTAAAGCACTCACTCTCTGAAAAACATGTGTTCTTCAAAGGAAGCAAGTTGTTAACCATGGGATTAATTACTAACTTACAAATTGTAAGTACTCTTTTATTACCATTCATTTATTTTTAAATTAAGTGACATACAACAAAGGAGCGTTTCACGCTAACGCAAAAAGTATTCCAAATCCAAAATTCTCATTTTCTTAATTTCATACGACAAGCAAGTGAACAGCGATTATTATTAAACGATTATTTGTTGCGTACCCGCCGGCGCCGTTTGGAATTACCACATTATTTGGATTAAATTGTTCAAAAATTGAATAATAATAATTGAAATCAGAGTGCAAGTTGAAATATAGTGTAACTGGCATAAAATAATGTTATTATCGTAACCCTTGTTATACTATATGCGTAAAAGTGCATCAGCAGAAGTTAAAATAATATTAACAGCAAAAAATATTAAACCCTGAGAAATATTGGGGGGGGGGGGGGGGGGGGGGGGCACATTTTGGAACGTTTTTCTTACCCTGATTTGATCGTTTTGATTCTCATATTCGATAATTCTCACTTTATTTATTACACACATTACTTTAAACACCAACCCGTAGACACAACACTATAGAAAGTGACGTATAATTTCGATTTATCCATCTCTAATTAATAAATTACAATGTAACAGTCTGCACGACCCTTATTGGTTAAAGATTCTACATCTATCTACTTACATTAAAAGAATATTCCTTCTATTTTGATTATTATCTATAAACTGGGTACCCTTGTTATGCAAGTTGTATAGCGATACAGAACCAGAAATGGCGACTTAAATACATTTTATGTCATACTAATACCTATTATTTCACCATAACAACTCTGAAACAAGAAACATTAATGACTAAATAATGCCTCTTTACATGACAACCGGATTTTAGATAGCAACGGGCGTTATTTTTTATAACGCCCGCTTATAACGCCCGCAAATGTAAAATTATGCCTCATCAAGGATGTTAAATGTGAGTTTATTTATTTTTATCATCTGTTTTAATCATCTTAATTAACTTCTTGCAAGTTGGACATAAAGTAAAGAAGGCACCACGGGCGTTATGAACTAAATGACGCCTAAGGTCGACAGTGTTTCCTTTGGGATTTCGTGAAATGGGTCATAAACAAAAGGTTGTAGGAAAAAAATAGGAAGGTTGGCGGGTGTGAATGCTGCTAAAAAGAGTTTTCAGAAAAAGGGTGGAGTTGACCGTCCTCAACATCAGTTGAGTGGAGTTGACGTTGTTTTTTGCCCTTCGTCGTCCTCAAAAGAGTGAAGTTCACGATTGTACTCCTCGTTGGTGATAAAAATGAGGGCTTAACGTTATAAAAGCAAACTTCATGAATCATATTTTAATTATATTCGGTTTTAGAAAAAAATTTGTGTACAACGCGAGAAGAAAATGTGTTTTCAAACTCTCAGTCAATGGACACATTCGCTACGCTCAATGTGAAGCGTTGATAATATATTATCACTGTGAGCACTTTAGTTCAATGAAATACAACAACCTCCAGTTACTCATTTTCAATATTTGAACAACGACTACCATATAAACCCAACATAACTTCCACATAACCTCAATTCGGTTCATTTGACTACAACTTATCATATATGGCTTATGGACTACGCGCACATAGGATAGGTCCTTTGTGTTACATCCCGGACTAGTGTCGTCCGACCTCCCAACGACACTCAAAGTCACCCCACACATGAAATATACCTGAATGTGGACTCGCGCAACACAGGTTTTCATGCAATCTTTCTTGATAACCCTCTGCAGAAACGTGTAAAACTGCGAGAGAGTCCCTTAGAGGGACAGTGTAACATCAAATTTCACCTCCTAAGACCCTTGTATTAGGCTTAGGTGTCTTCACTTATTAGGGTCAGGATGTAAGACTTTAGTGAAAGAACTCGCTCTGGACCATAAAACATTTGTTTGGGGGACAGTCGACAATCACATCAACATTGCATTGCCTTTTTTTATTCCACGTGCCCTTTAATCCATACGAGCTCGATGGTAATGCCGTTTTCTCTAGTGTATGATGAAATTAGGAACCCAGCCTAAAGGTAATTTTTCAGTCACTCAGTCTGCCTGAAATACAGATAGAAGTTGCCAGTAGCTCCTTTGCTTTCACAGACACAGCTGCCAAAATGGCCTATTACACACAGGGATCCAGTGGGGGAGGGGGACTCTATTTACGGCATAAGGGTTGTTCACAATCCGGTCGTGCAAGCAAGAGCCGCTAATCTTTGCACATGATTAAGAAGTGCTCTGGTTGTGGGGAGTCCGGTTCTGAACCACAGCACCGCAAAACATGCCTATAATTAATTATATAACACAGGGTTCCTCTTTGATCATTTTTTTTGTGTGAAAAAACATTTTAAAACCTCAGCGATCAGCGTTACCAAATTGTAATTAGCGAAAGGTGGTGCAAAAATATTATGTGATGCTCATCACTTCCCCTAAAGCCCTAAAGCTTTATTGTTTAGAATAAATCTATTTATGTATTTGTATCGGTGGTAAGACGAATCCCAATACGTAAATTGAATTATCAAAATAAACCATCAGTCATGCAACAAGTGCAATTTCAATCCAAAAACACAAACACTTTCATAAACCTTTATCTTTACAGATAGTCGTAGCGGTACATCTAAATGTCTGTCAAATTGTGCGGGAAGTGTGAAATTAGGTACACTTATTAATTAGATCAAAATAAACGATTTGACCCGCAGCACCCCTATTTTCAACCCTTAGTTTTCAAAAGTGCCCCGTATTTAGTTTTTTCCATCCCCTAACGATAACTCCTTTGTTTACAACTTTTCGAAAAAAATATATTAATAAAAGTTTTAGAAATTCTTATAAGGAACATTTTATATAAGGATAAAATTTTCACAAATATCAACCCTTATCGAGATATGTGGGAAAAACTGATTTTTGCAGTTTCATTACAAAATCGGTCATAGTTTTCTTGTTTATCGTTTCTCAGAAAAATTATTCAAATAAAAGATGTAGATATTAATATGATCAATATTTTAGGTATATATAACATTTTCACAGAAAGCAACCCTTAACAAGTTATTTCGATATTTCTGAAAGTAAGCAACCCTTAAGTATGAAATCGCTCGTATCTTTTTTATTTGTAACTTATGAGGAAAAACATGTGAATAAATATTATAGAAAATTATCCTTTGGGCATTTTATGTAGGTATGAAAATTTCTCAAAAGTCAACCCTTAACGAGATATATCGAAAAAACCAGAAACTGTCAATTTTCACATAAAATCGAGCATAACTTTTCTATATTTCACTACAGCGACATTATTGTTATATAATTCTGTAGGTATATGGATGTAGAAAATATAAGTAAGGGGTAATTTTTTTACAAAAACTCACCCTTAGCGAGATATTTTAACAAAAACAAACTTTCGGCACTTTTTAGAAAAGTTTTCGTAACTTTTTCAATTACGATGGTTAATATTATTTCTTCGCGGTTAATAATAGCCAATTACAGTGCGTTTCATGAAATCATAGTGATTTTGCACCATATCGCACTGGTGCGGGAATTTTCAACGTACAAAGTGTAGGGTTTATTCGCGGTAATATAATTAAAAAGAAACAATCTAATTGTACCCAAAATGCAAACATAGGTCGATTTTTATATCAAGGATGACATATTTTGATGTTATTTTCTTGGGGGTGGTTCTCACCTCCAGCGCTTCACAGGGGGTGATATTGAAATTTCAAATCGGAAGGCGGGTCATGTGATACATCATTGGAAAGCTAATTCCTTGGCCTTTTCATTTTTGCATTTTTTTCACTTTATATCTATCAGTAGCTAAGTAAAATACTGAAATATTTATTTAAACACATTTGGCTTAGGTGCGCGAGCTCGTTACGTAGCGGGCGTCGCGGCGTATGGTTTCGCTCGGGTGTCGCATCTCCTTTAGACATTTTACATGCGAAAATAAAAGGTAAGCACTTCAACAGCAAGTTAGTATTATCTCACCGACTCGTATTTTAGTGAGAACAACCAAATAGAAGACTAAAGAGGAGATGCGACACCCGAGCGAAACCATACGCCGCGACGAAATTTCAATGTCACCCCCTGTGAAGCGCTGGAGGTGAGAACCACCCCCAAGAAAAGAACATCAAAATATGTCTTCCGTGATATAAAAATCGACCTATGTTTGCATTTTGGGTACAATTAGATTGTTTCTTTTTAATTATATTACCGCGAATAAACCCTACACTTTGTACGTTGAAAATTCCCGCACCAGTGTGATATGGTGCAAAATCACTATGATTTCATGAAACGCACTGTAATTGGCTATTATTAACCGCGAAGAAATAATATTAACCATCGTAATTGAAAAAGTTACGAAAACTTTTCTAAAAAGTGCCGAAAGTTTGTTTTTGTCAAAATATCTCGCTAAGGGTGAGTTTTTGTAAAAAAATTACCCCTTACTTATATTTTCTACATCCATATACCTACCGAATTATATAACAATAATGTCACTGTAGTGAAATATAGAAAAGTTATGCTCGATTTTATGTGAAAATTAACAGTTTCTGATTTTTTCGATATATCTCGTTAGGGGTTGACTTTTGAGAAATTTTCATACCTACATAAAATGCCCAAAAGATAATTTTCTATAATATTTATTCACATGTTTTTCCTCATAAGTTACAAATAAAAAAGATACGAGCGATTTCATACTTAAGGGTTGCTTACTTTCAGAAATATCGAAATAACTTGTTAAGGGTTGCTTTCTGTGAAAATATTATATATACCTAAAATATTGACCATATTAATATCTACATCTTTTATTTGAATAATTTTTCTGAGAAACGATAAACAAGAAAACTATGACCGATTTTGTAATAAAACTGCAAAAATCAGTTTTTCCCACATATCTCGATAAGGGTTGATATTTGTGAAAATTTTATCCTTATATAAAATGTTCCTTATAAGAATTTCTAAAACTTTTATTAATATATTTTTTTCGAAAAGTTGTAAACAAAGGAGTTATCGTTAGGGGATGGAAAAAACTAAATACGGGGCACTTTTGAAAACTAAGGGTTGAAAATAGGGGTGCTGCGGGTCAAATCGTTTATTTTGATCTAATTAATAAGTGTACCTAATTTCACACTTCCCGCACAATTTGACAGACATTTGCGATTTTCTCGATGTACCTACCGCTACGACTAAGAGCACGATTGTGTGAGAAACTTCACTATCCCCTAACCTTTTTAATTTTCTAAAAGAAGTTGTTACTAAATTTAACCATGCAAGAAGGGACAGATATAAACAATAAATAGCACCACTTAACGTAATTAAATGTAAAGAAAAATGATGTTACATTAGTATAAAGAAATATACTACAATTAAATGAAAGTATGTGTACAATTACTACTTTCATAGGAAGAAGCAACCGAGCATGCAAATAAATTTTTTCTTACAATAAAAATCGTTTTACGGTTTGGAAAACACTCACAAACGATAGAAATTGATATTATTAAATGTTGTAATTTGCAAGCATAGTAATGAGTAAATACAATGCTGTGTTGTACTCGGACAATGTTTATCAAGTATCTGAAGCAAAAAATGAATTAACATATCTAAAGAGAAACATAGAACATTTTACAAAATGTTCAGAACGTAAAAATAAAACAGTCCTTTTTAAATAATACTAAACAAGTGAAGAATATCAGGATTTAAATTGTTCTTTGTTTGTTTTTTTTTTATAAAATGAAAATTAGTTTGTGAGAAGTTCTACACATCCATGTGAAAATGTTTACATTGTTATTAAAGTTAATTACATAGTTGCTAAATGTTGTCTAAAATATAATAATAACAGGTAACAAAAACTACATTTTGTGTGCAAACGTAATAATTAACTATTACTTCAGTCCTAAAAATCTACTTACTAACTTTTGTCTTTACAGATCTTACTGCTAACATGCAATGTATTGGAAACGTCATCTATAATCACCCCCTTTCACTACCATCACTCTAGAAGGTATATTGATCCGGCAATACCTGACTGGGAGATTGGTTTACGAGAAGCAACATACAATGCTCTGATCCGAGAACGTCATATTAAACATCCTCATTTGCGGGAATATTTGTACAATGCCCCTTTACTAGGGCGACAAGATACCGCTACTCCATTTGGAGATATTGCAATCATAGCCAGAGGTCAACTGTATTCAGCTCCCGGAGGATTTCAGTTCGTGCAAGATCCTTATCAAAACGATTGCGAAGGGTGTCACAACACACCATTACAATGCGATCGTCATCCATGCGAGTACTGGGCTCCACAGGCACATGAGCGGCTATTAGCATTGTGGACAATTAAAAGAATAAGACACAGAGACCCTCAATATGGCTTTAAATATGACTTTGAATACAAAGTTTCCCCTATGAGCTCTATACGAGATAAACCATTCATTAGAAGAAACGGTAATTATGATTACAGTATACCTGGCTATAAATTTGTGATACAAAAAAAATCGACCTTCGAAAATTCAAATGCTTATCCTACAAAACCCTATTACTCCTTTTCTCCTTATGATACCACTCAATGGTATCCCCACAACAAAGAACCTAACCATAATGAATATTTGCCACCCATTCTTCCTCCAATCACTGAAGAATACTATGATGAAGATCCAAGAAACCGACCATATGGACCAAATGGTTACAAAGATGTGTTTTACGAACCAACTATAGCTACTCCAGCAGATTATACAACAGTCAACACCAAGAACAATGATCGTGATTTACACAATAATGCCATTGGAACATTAACCACCAAACAAGCTTCATCACCTAATACAAAAAAATCTCAAGAAGCAGACTTTCTGTTTCCTAAACACGAACAAACTAGCTATACGGAACGTCACTTCCTACCAACCGATCCCAATTATAAAAGCACACCAATAAAGAGTACTATTCAACTACCGTTACCGACAACCTCACCAACAACTACCAAGACTACCTTATTTTCTGAAAGCACACGATTTGTGCAATACTCAGAACCGGACCCTTTATATAGTCCTACAACCTCAACTACCCCTGCAACTACATCAGTCTCATTTGCTACAAAGACATCTTCATCAACAACGTCACTTACAGCTAACTATCATAGTTCACTTAGCTCCACCACAGCCAGATTCCCTTCAGTGTATGATTACATGGGTATTGGAGAACACGCCATAACTGTAGTTACTGCTCCCAACATTTCTTCACAAAGTAATTTGTCAAGTACTGAAATCCCACATCTCGATCTACAAAATGATGAAAAAGAAACCACAACGGCTACACTTGGAACACACAAAACTGAAAAATCAAATCAGAAGATTATAAGTACGCAACCTACCGAATTAACAAATAGGGATCCATCAACACCTATTACAACACAAGAAGTAAAAGAAACAATCTCTACAAACTCGGTAAATAAGTTGCAAACAAATCCAACAACTTCAACCTTCCGATACATAACCTATAAAAGTGTAGGAAAAAAAGAGTCACAATCAACAACATCGCCTATAAACATCGAAACAACCACTTCCACAACTATGTCACTTACAAAGGCACAGACACATAAAGAAAGTATCACTCCATCATCAGGGTATACCTTGCATCCAACAACAATTCCCATCCCAATATTATACATCACAACCAAACATCCGCACAAAGATGAAAAAGATTTAGATGACAAGGAATTTGAAGATGAAATTTTTGGAAAACCATACACAGCACCAAGAGTTATGGTATCAAGAAAACCGAAGCCCACACTTGCAACAGATTTAGAGGACATATTCGGTACCCATTTTGATTACTTTGAAGCCTACGATTACGAAAATCCACCCACTCAACCAACCTTGCCGAAAATAATATTTTCCAATTTCTATTTTGCCCCAACTGAACCAACCGAAATGACTCAGGAAATAACAACTGAGGAAGTTACCACGGCTATGAAAAACTATGACGTACAAAATAAAACAAGTATTCCAATTACCAGTCAAAGTTACATAACATCTGTTAGTTTCAAGGTAAACAAAAAGAATAACAGTAGTAATTTGAATGATGATGATGATGATGATGATGTAAGTCCATCAACAACAACCGAAGATCGTTTTATGGTAGACGAAACTACTACAGAACCAATGTCCACTCTGGAAACTAACAAAGTTTTAGATAGATTAACAATGTCAGTATTAACCAATGCGAAATCTATTAAATATCTAAGTAGCAAAAATTCTAGTGGTCCTTATAAATATTATCAGAAAAAAGATATGAGACCTGTAAAATTACCAAAACGAGACAGTAATTTGGAAGCAAAGAAAGGTAACCATTCGTGACAAAGTAAATCAAGGAGACACCGTGTAAATGTGAAGTGATGGATTTTCATAGAAAAATTGCATTAGAACACGTTAAGTGAGTCATTAGTTTAAAAAAGATGGATTATTTATTTTTTTGTTATTAATTAAGATTACTAAGTGATATCTGGAATGCTATTAGGAAGATGTGCATTTGGAATGTAAAATGTTGAAGTTAATTGTGAGAGCACATTTTTCCAGCTGTGTAATGAGTTTGTTTTTACTTATTAATTAGTAGACCCCCCAAGGAAATATGGAAGAGTAGTAATCGTTCGTAAAAATTGTCCAAATAAAAAATGTAGATATGTATACTTAGAAATATAATTTTATACAGTACATATTTTATAGTCAAATAAAGAAAAATCAAATTAAAGAGCAACACACATGCAATATGAATCAGTAATTTATAATAGCTGGTAACAGTGGAGTATGCGGGTCCAACTCAATTCTGGGAAGAAATTTTAGGAATGATAGGGAAGGGGTTCCTTAGAGCAAAAATTAAAAAAAAATTGTCCCGGAAACGACCGTTTTGTTTTAAAAGAAATTATTTTGTTATTCACTTAATTGTAGAGTTACAGTCTACTGTTCAATAGGTGGCGTTATAGGTATGCATTTGTCAGAGTCAGTAGATTAATAGAGTACCGCAACCTCCGCCATTTTTAGTCCTTTCCGCGCTTCACTCACTATACGCTCAGTAAAGTAGATGATGTTTTGACTAAATTTTTCGGAATATAATAAAAAAAATACACTTAACGGCACAACAACACGTCATTTTATTAAAAATTACGCACTTCGTAAGTATATTGTATGTATATGGACTAAAAATGGCCGCCAGGGCGGCATTTGTCGCGTCAAAGGCTTGCGGTACTCTATTAATCTACTGACTCTGGCATTTGTTACAGTGACTTTATTACAAACAGTGACGACAAGCGGCGATTATCCGCCATTAAGAGGCAAAATTGTGGGCGGGTTTATATGAACTCAACGGTGGTATCCTAGCAACGTTCTAAATCAAAATAAAAATCACACGCTGATCAAAGGTAAACACAGTCAGGCCGCCATTAAGATGCAAAATATAGCACGGCCAATCAAAATCGATACCACGCTTGTCGTCACTGTTTGTAATACAGTCACTGTAGCATTTGTTACAGTGACTCTATTACAAACAGTGACGACAAGCAGCAATTAGCTCCACCCATCCGCCATTAGGAGGCAAAATTTTGGGCGGGTTTCTATGAACTCAACGGTGGTATCCTAGCAACGTGCCAAATCCAAATAAAAATTACACGCTGATCAAAGGTAAACACAGTCAGGCCGCCATTACGAGGCAAAATATACAACGGCCAATAAAAATCGATACATCGCTTGGCGCCACTGTTTGTAATAGACTCACTGTAGCATTTGTCAGAGTCAGTAGATTAACAGAGTACCGCAAGCCTTTGACGTGAAAAATGCCGCCCTGGCGGCCATGTTTAGTATACCGGGTGAGTCATTTAACCTGGAATTTGAAATATCTCGAAAAATACGCATTGTATAGAAAAATTTGCCGAATCAAAACTTGAATGTCTCTGAGGGGGAAATTCGTTAGTACTAAATTACACCCCCACCCCCGCCCCCTGTAGGCGGGGCGGGGGGCAAATTTGAAATCTTAAATAGGAACCTCTATAGATTTGGATTCTACGTCGAAAGTTACGTACGATTTGTCCGAAACATTTTTTTCGATTCGCGACAGAAGGTGCTGTAATCGCAAGAAGTGGAGCAGAAGTAAAAAAGCAGATAAACACGTATTTAGTAAGGTTCGTCAGGTTATTCAATAATGTTAGGGTTGCCGACCCTCTTCTGCGCGTGGGGGGGGGGGGGGGGCGAATTAAAAGCTTTTAACATAAACCAGGAACAACGACGAGGACGTAATAGCTTTATGTTCCATTTGGAGTGCTTGATTAACATGAATCCCCTTTCCTCTCACTAATCAAGTGTTGTTCCTAGGTTACGTTAAAAGCAGTTTATTCACCAAACATCCCCCCCACAACGCCACACGCGCAGGAGAGGGGGCCGACCATAACATCATTGAATAATTTTACAAAATACGTGTTTATCTGTTTTTTGACTTCTGCTTCATTTGGTGCGATTACAGCGCCTTCTGTCGTGAATCGAAAAAAATGATTCGGACAAATCGTAACTTTCGACGTAGAATCCGAATCTGCAATAAAAAATAGGGGTTCCTATTTAAGATTTCAAATTTGCCCCCCGCCCCGTCTACAGGGGGTGGGGGTGGGGGTGTAATTTAGTACTACGGAGTTTCCCCCTCGGAGATATTCAAGTTTTGATTCGGCAAATTTTTCTATACAATGCGTATTTTTCGAGATATTTCAAATTCCAGGCTAAATGACTCACCCGGTATACATAAGATAGACGTGTAGGGAGTGAAGCGCGAAAAGAACTAAACATGGTGGAGGTTGCGGTACTCTGTTAATCTACTGACTCTGGCATTTGTAATTAAGAAATACATATGAAAAGAACAGTAAAGCATTACTCAACACGTAATCGATAAGTCAAGATATTGTAGAATAATCAAAAGAGAGTGAATATCTATTTAGTATGTACCTTAATCACTGTTGACTGTTCCTGAATTGAAAGAGCGTATCATTAACATGTGGGTTGTCAAATGTAAACGCACTTGGGTATTGCAAGTCACATACCCAGCCAGTAATTAATTTAAAATAGTAAAAGAGTCACATAAAAACGAATTTCGGAATCCTCTTCTCAACCTATGACACAGATCAATGTGCAGAATTTATTCCCGCTAGCTTAATATCGTTCACTCGAGAATTACATCCAAATAAGTAAAACAGAATTATACAGTGCTTTTCACGACAACCGGCCATTAGACGTTTCTCAAAAATTACAAAAGATAGAATTATGAAATTTTCCAATAGAGGTTTTTTCGACATTACAAGTCGATCTAAACTATTACACACTGTATATTTTCACATTTTTGAATTTTGCGCTACATTTTACGCCATTTTTCTTTAATAAGTCCTATATCAATATTTAATCTTTTTCGAGATATTTTGCACTTTGATAATTTTTTAAAAAACAATTGTTATTCAATTTGTTGAACAGATGTAGGACAATTCATATAAAGTATTTATTTTGATTAAGCGTCATACAGGGTGTTCCAAATTTTTATTTCAATTTTGTTAGAAAAAATATCGTAAAACTCAATTTTTTCAAATGACAGGCCCTGTATATTTTGAAATTTTTGTATTCTGCAGATAATTTTAGGGCCATTTTCTTTCATAAGTTCTATGTCAATATCTTATCGTTAGGATAGTGTAAGGATATTGGGACAAGTATGGGATTTGGGGGAAAGGGAGGTGTTTGTAAGAGTACAGGAAAGATAATGGAGATGGGTGTTGGGGTTGGAAAGGGAGACGCCGGCGGCGCGGTACATCGTGCAAGAGCAAATTAATGGGGAAAAAATGAGGATACAGGCAGGGAAGCTGGCGATGAGGTATGAGGAAGAGATGGAGAGTGGGAGTGGGATGTACTGCAAGCCTGTTAAAGGGGCTAGAATACGGACAGGAGAACAGGAAGAGATAGGCAAGGGTGAGCACAAAAGAGGACTTTGTAGAAAGGGATAAGGATAGAGCAACGACAAGAAAGAAGGAGTAGGATCAGGGAAGGGAGGTACAATCAGAGGTGTGGAGAGATCAAAGTAGTGCCGGAGTACCGAAGGGGAGGATTGAGTAGGAAGAGGAATAGAATGGTAGCAAGATATAGATGCGAGAACGAGGAAAGGGAGAATAAGTATTGGTGTGAGGATGATAAGAGAAGATGTAGGTTGTGTGGAATGGCATGGAAGAGTTTAACGCACACGTTAGGTGAGTGTGAAGAGCTGAAGGAGGAGGACAGAGAATGGAGAGAGATTTTAAGGGAGAGAGATGAAGGAATAGGATAGATGGAGAAGGTAGATTCTTTTGCAAAAAATTTAAGCAAAATAAAGGGAATATATCTATATCTCTCTATTTTAAATTAAAGAATTAGTAACTCCCGCCCCCTGAAAAGTGATCAAATATGTTTCAATTTATGTAACACTCCTTATAGTGGGTAAAAAAACAAATAAAAAATTCAAAGTTAAAAAAAATTAGATACATACCTGCCCCCTCTTTAGCATATTTGTAGTTTGGTTCACCCTTCACTGGTACAAAACGGGAAAACGGCTCGGGCAAAATTTCCGTAATTCTTTGATAATATGATAACCTACAAAAAAAGGAGGTGAGAACATAGTTAAAAATTTGTGTTATCAAATTACCTCATGGATCTCATCATAGTTTCTCTTATGAATTTTGGTTTAGGATGTTCGTTATCTAAAGTAAGACAACTGCCCCAATCCTCCCAAGACCATCGAAATTGAAAATTACTTAAATGATACGAAAACCAATTTGCGAATCTATCAAAACATGATACGTTCATTGTGTCTATTCTCATAAACAAAATTTCCGTTGCCTGCGCTAAGACTTGCGGCATCGTCGACGGTTGTAATTTACAAAGTTCAATTAAAATTGAACCGTAAGCGATTTCTAAGAATCTGGGACTGGGCATATGAAATAGTTCGGCGAATATTACTTCAACGATACAATACTCTAAAGGTATTTTTAATTTGTATGGGAAATTTAATAAATGTGCGGCGCAGTCTTTCCTCTCAAGATGATACAAGTCGATGATAGAATGGAGATGTTCTTCAATTAAAAACCGTTCGATGGAATGTGCCCCTGGCATTATTGGACCTTCTGGACAATCGGTGTAGTCAAACATTCTAAAAACGACCCAAGGCATTGGGTATTGATACGAGATGTGATGAGGTGGAGGTACTATTGACGGTAATGCATGTTGTAACGCTTCACAGAGTATCGAATCAAATGCTAAATAAGGTCGTGGTATATGTTTTTCGGCCCAGTTATCTTGCTTTAGTTTACGAATTTGTGACCATAAACAATCTAAGTATTCTTCTTGCGGATGGGGGATATCAATAGCCCAAACACGTAATGCATTATGATGCTTCTTTGCACGTTTATTCAAAAATACTTCAATCGAAACTAATAAATGTTCTAAAGCACTTTCCTTTTTTTCGTACAATTCTCTGCCCACCCAAGGTAGCGTACTGAGAATTGCAAATACGTACCAGTCTTTACGTACTTGTGGGACATTATCCTCATTTGCAGCGTCAATCATATTATCTAATAATTGTAACAAAGAGACGGCAGACAGTACGTGACAGTTTACAAGATCTGCTAAAAATCTTAGAGCATAACGAGCGGCATCCCATTTACAACTTTTTAAAGAGTCTTTGAAAGTGCGAACCATGTAGTCTACAAATTCACCTCCAAAATTAAAGTTTTTAGCGTTCAATAATCCAACTAATGTAGTGTATATCGTACATTTTTCTGGCATTTTAATAGCGCAATCTGTTAAAATTCGCAAAATCTTCATACGAAATGTACCTAAATCCGCTTCAAGAACACTCGCTAGACCTTCCAAGTTTGATTCGAGTGAAGAAGTACTCTTCTCTCCCACTCTAAGAATAAGAGACTCTAAACGGTCTTCAATTTCTTGATTTTCGGATACTCTGCGGCGTTTTCTGTAAGTGCGGTCTAAAAACATAAAAAATTAATAATAATACGCGTAAGTGTTATTATAAAATACCGTAACCGTCTTCTTCCTCGTGAACTCTTCTACGGCTCATTTTGAAAGTAACTTGTTTATTTTATTATTTAATGTAAAATTTATGTATAAAGAGAACCAACGCGAAATTACATTGCCAACTTAACCTTACAAAAAATGTAAAAACCACAACCAAAGCACACCAAAGCCAATGAATGGCGGTGTATACAATACCGTTTTTATGACATGATTAACTTTTATCGCATACTGGGCACTGACCTGATACAGGTCAGTGATACTGGGACTCCATTTACACACCCTGTATAATAAATATTAGGTTTTCATTAGGTGTTTTCTTTTTGCACCGCCACAGGGTTAAGGTAAAGTTACAATCATCACGTGATTAAAGTGCCTTGTGTCATGTAGACATTTCTGCCTCAGGTTAATATAAAACTTAAATAAAGCTTTTAAAACGAATAGGGTTATTGAGAACTGAGTCAAATTATTTTTATAAACCGAATGGTGTGTATTGACAGAGGTGATTTAAGTGTACCACAAAATGCAAAAAGAAAACACCTATTGATATTTGTTTATTGTACACTTTTATTTTAATTATATGGTAAATGGTACAACCTCTGTTTATTAAACAATACCGCTGCTGCAACCCATAGAAAAAAATGCCTCGTCCATTCAGCACACCATAGTTCGTTATGTTGTGCTTTCAAGTTTCAGCACAGTCTAGATACAATCATATAAGAACGAAGAATGGATATAAGATAACAATTAACAATCTCTAGACTGTGCTTTGAGTATGCTAACAGCTACCTACATGATTTACACTAATAGCAATAGCCAAGGGCATACGAAAAAGGTGGGGCCAGGGGGGGGGGCATCTATGCCCCCCTTGGCCGCAAATGAATTGTGCTAAATATTGTGAAAGGTTGTAGGAATTACAACGTAAAAGCAAGGAGTAAGTACAAACATTCACACATCCATAAAGGCCATACAAACTACCACACGAGTGGTAGAGCTCGGTTATCCCAATGACGTCCAGCGATCCAAGGTTTTATAAATTGCTCATAGCCAATTTTAACTCAAAAGTAACCTAAATAATTTAGTAAAGTAACCAGAAATCGCCAATTTATTACCACTTTAAAAATATAAACAACATTAGTTATTACTTATTAGTAAGAATATTCATTTTTGGTTCATTCGTGTCTTTTATTTTAAACATACAACGTTTCGGGGAACACTTTTTCCCCTTTCTCAAGTAACTAAACAATAAATTAAAAATGTCAACGTATAAATGAAAAATAAATATAAATGTATGTTTAAAATAAAAGACACGAATGAACCAAAAATGAATATTCTTACTAATAAAATACTTCGTGAAAGCTTGAATGAAAACATTAGTTATCTATCTAATAAGAAACACCCTTTAACACCTTTGAGGTATTTTTCCATTTACCGCGCAAAAGATTAAAATTTATTACTGGTCATATAATTTAAGGAGCTTATTGAAGAAATTAAGCATTTCCTGGCCTTTCTTCTAAATAAATAGTATTTGTACCCAAGGGGAATTGTATGATTTTTAAGAAATGCTTAAATGTATTGAAAAGAATTGTGGGGTAGCAACATAGGCAATAAATATTAAACACGTTTCCAAACAATTTTATTTTTTGGCCCCCTCCCCCCTAGCCGAAAAGCTGCGTACGCCCTTGCTTATAGCAGGGGCGGATTGGACGCACTGAGTCGACCTCCTTAAATGTGATGGTGGGGTGTCATATGAAATGTATAGAAAGCGATACAAAAGAGCGGAAATAACATCAGAGTTAACAATAGCCAGATTAATTGAACTCTCTTGAGTAGGGAAGGTCAAGAGGAAAATATTTCACCAACCGATGGAAATAGGCAACACATAAAACACATATCTACAGGCGGTTGCGACTTTCGAGGGGTTGATCCGAGTTGCAACCAACCTTCGGATAAGCTGGAAACACAACATCACCAATAATGACAATGAAGACTCAACGTCGGAATTGGTTGGAAAAAATCGATCCTTATAAGAGCAGCATTGACACATCTTCGAGCAGCTCACATTCAGAACGTAGAGTCCTATACCATTTGACGGGTTTGACGATCACGTGCTTTGGAATTTCAATTAGTTGGAGGGAGAGTTGTGAGTTGGTTGTTTTTTGGTTTCGAGTTGCCCTGAGAAGAAATCAATTTTTAGTCGAAAATACACTTTTGCCCAAAACTTAATAGTTAGTTAAAGAGTTATGATGGGCAATATTAAATTATTTAAGAAAGCAAAGAACATGCAGACAAAATACTTTTTTTAATTTTTTTATTACCAACACAAAGTTTTTGTTCAAAATGAGCCCCCGCTGCTTCACATCACAACACATTCTTGCTCTTCTAATAATTGAAGACAGTTCTCTGAACCGTATATCTGGGTCGTCTCGTATGGATGTAGCTGCCGCCATAATATTTTAAATCAACTCATCCCTTGTTTGTGGCTTATTTGAATATAGTAAACTATTCGTGTGTCCCCAAAGTTAATAGTCTAGAGAGGCGTTGGTTCTGGCGACCTCGGAGGCCAAAGGAACTGGACCTCCTCTTCCAATCCGACGGTTAGATAAAAGGTATTATTTAAATATGTTCTTACGTTTACACCTTAATGAGAAGGTGCGCCATCATGTTGAAACCACATGTAAACTCTGTTCCGAAGTGGAAGATCCTTCATTAATCTTGGTAACTTGTCTTGTAAAAAAAATTCTATCAATAAGTATTGCCGCAAGCCCTCGTAGCAAAAAACTGCAATTTTATGTTGTAAAAAAATGAGTGCCACCCAGCCCCGTAGCTACAACCAAATTGTTGGTAGGGCTATTAGTGTTTTTACCAGGGCCCACAATCTCATGTTAAAAGATAGCAATATTTGATTTTCCAAGGTCACTGCAGTTTATTTTTTTTGTGTATTTCTTGCTTACATGCTTAATATGCGTATATTAGGTATTTGTTTTGTTTTCTGAACATGAATTCTTAATTTTATCACGAAAATGTAATTAAACACTACAGAAATAATGTGTACTGTGTACATTTAAGTAAAGAAAAAATAAATTCAGAATAAGCAACATAAAACAATTACTAATTATTTATTTATTTTAATAACAGATAATTACTGATGTAGCAAATATTGAAATACCTATTTTTATCTCATCACACCCCTACTGGAACTAGACTGTCAGTTTGATGTTGATGTGTAAAAACAAAGAGTCAGCGCATTGCATTCGCTATTTCGCTAACGAACTTATCTGCTCATAGTGCTCATAAACGGCGGCTTGTCCTTTGCGGCAAACAAACATAAAAAAATATCATGTAATTGTCATACAACTGTAACTTTTAAGACCTTTCTTATTAAACATTACCTAAGTTCGACAACAGGGCTCAATTTTTTTTTACCAGGGCTCAGCCCTGGCCAGCCCCCCCCTGGCTACGGCCCTGGTGCCACCATTTTGGCTTATACCGGAGCCGGAGGTAACGTGCTAATACAATACTTCCTTTTACTTCATACTCGGGAAGTAAAAATAGATAATGCTCGGATGTTAAACGTTCTTGAAATACGAATGGCCCAATATTAAGAATACCGAAAAGTGATGTTGAAAACATTGAAGCAGTTGGGTATAATCTGCTATAAGCAACTCGAAAGGATACGGACGATTTCAATGCATTGTAGGCGTTGAAGCTGACAAAGACAGATGCGGATTACGTACTTCTCTCGCCTTCTAACTTGTTGCGGCAGTAGAGCAGGCGAGAGAGATAACTGCCGCAAAGTATTTCTTTTACCTTACACCTGCATTTTATGCTCCGTGTCATCGTTTGTATGACGTTACGTGGAAAAGAAAAAGATAGAGATACCCATTCGTTTGGCTTCAGTGTTACTTATGCGCGTTTCCTTTCCAGTTGCGTATACCGTACAGCTCAATGATTGAAAATGCGTTTCAGTTGTTTCAAAAGGGTTTTCAACTGTCCACGAACGTGAATACCTGGTATTCATCGTTATTCCATCTCTAGTGAACGTGGCTTCGTTCGTAAAAAGAATTTGCTCGCAGGAGCTGTTGGTGCGCAATAAGACACCATTAGTGTGACGTCAAAATTGTCTGGGAAATTTAAAATTTTGGACAACCCGTATTTTGATGTCGAGAAATTGACCCTTATCGCCACGTTGTTAACGTTTATAATAAAAAGGTCTAAGTTTGCATCATCACTAATGCGGTCTATTAACCAACTACAAAGGTCATTTCATTACGCGCTACATAGTCTACTACAGGTTGTAAATTTTGAACGGATTGTATGTGAAAAGGGGATAAAATAATAAAACTGTGTTATGTTCTCTACACTTTCATTCTACTAACATTAACGCGATTAGATATTCTTGGTACGCGGAGCGGAGGTTTCCAAGGGCGTACGCAAGGTGGGGCCGATGCCCCCCCCCCCTGGCCGCAAAACGAATTGTACTAAATATTAAAATTTATTACTGGTCTTATAATTTCAGGAGAAATTAAGCATTTCCTGGCCTTTCTTTTCAATAAATAGTATTTGTACCCAAGGGAAATTGTGGGGTAACAACATAGGCAATAAATATTAAACGCGTTTCCAAACAATTTTATTTGTTGCCCCCCCCCCCCCCTAGCCAAAAGGCTGCGTACGCCCTTGGAGGTTTCCTTCTCGAAGAATATCTCTTCGAGCAGCGAACCTCCGCTGATATTCCCGCACCGACGGTCATGCATTTCCATCAGCATCACAATATCCATAATCATAAATAAAGTGTATATCGGGATGTTCTTGCTTTGACAACGTAGCGATATTAAAATAAACTTAAAGTGACAATGTCAAGCAATAAACAATTGCCATCATAAATAAATTAACCTTCTAGACCATAATAGTAAGTTTTGTACAAAAGTGTATTAAAAGGCATTCTTGACCTGAAATTGCCAAAGGAATACGCTCTTTGAGCTATGCGAATGCGCATCGTGTCACGGGGCACCCTCTGTATAGTACTTAATCCTACGAGTAAAGATAAACTTAGGGCAGATTGTACCAGAGTGGTTGAACTCATATATAGTCATAATTGAACTTGGTTTAATAAGAAAATTTCTTTGTACTACAAAGATTAAACCAAGTTCAAATATGACGTTGAGTTCAACCACTCTGGTACAATCCGCCTTTACTCGTAAAGTCAGGGCAATCCTAAAAGCGTTGCACGTGACATATGACGTAAAAACAGTACCAATGTAATACTCATTTTTAGGATTGTCATTAAAGGTAATATTCTAGAGTAAAACAATTCTACAAGTTGGCAGCATCATAAATAAAGTTACAGTGTTGCAACCAAGACATCTGTTATTTATTGTCTTCCATTTCGGATGTTATTCTATTTCGTTTTAATCCATATGACAACACTGTTGACATGTATATCATACTGGTGACGTGACGCTTTTTGCTTTGCCCAAACTTTAATAGGTATTTTGTCACATCGTGCCTATTACAAACATAAAACAAAATTATTCTGCAACGTCCCTGTGCTCTTTGCCACTCATGCCAATCTAACAGAAACAAAAAAACTAATTAGAAAATAAATAATGTAAACAATAATAAGATAGATTATGGTACCTTAGCAGATTATAATTTATAAATAGATTTATACTTTTTTTATACTAATTTATATCTGTAAAACAAACAAAAAATATGTCGTGTAGTTATGCAGACGGTTTGTCCCCTTACGATCATAAAGGATTATTGGGTCTTCCAGAAGTATCTATATTCGCAATACTTTCAATTTAATATCGTAACATTTTTATAGCAATTCGATACCTCCGATAAAATTGAGGAGAAATGTAAATTATTAACTCAGTGGATTTTAGAATCTCGTCACGTTGTTTTCCATACAGGTGCTGGTATAAGTACAGCAGCAGGGATTCCCGATTTTAGGTTAGAGCAAATTAGTTCGATTACTTTGTAACTATATTAAATTAACGTTAAAGGGGTCCGAATGGTGTATGGACATTAGAAAAGCAAGGTGTAAAACCGAATATTAATGTCGCGTTTAATGATGCGATACCTACATCAACTCATATGGCTTTAAAAAATTGATTGAGGATGGATACGCAAAATTTATAGTGAGCCAAAATATTGACGGTTTACATTTACGGTCAGGTTTAAATCGTCAGAGCATTGCAGAACTTCACGGAAATATGTTTACAGAACAATGTGCTACTTGTAAAAGGTGAGATAGTGTTTGTCGATCGGTACAAATGCTATATGATTTGTTCCAGACAGTTTATTAGATACTCGGCTACCACTAGTGTGGGGCAAAAACAACTGGGAACAACGTGTCCCGGTTCACAAATATCACGTCGTGGTTGCCGAGGAAAATTAATTGACACAATATTGGATTGGGAGGCAAGTTTACCCGAAGACGATTTAGTGATGGCAGATTATCACTCTTGGTAGAATTTGTCATATTATATTACGATTATATTTATCGTATTATTTGTTGTAGTGTTGCCGATTTGAGTATAGCATTAGGTACAACTTTACAAATTGTCCCTAGCGGAAATTTGCCAACTTTTACTAAGAAATACGGAGGACGTTTAGTTATAATCAATTTACAACCCACCAAACATGTAAATGTTTTAACTTAAAGTTTCTAATCCAAATAATTAATTCAAATTGTAGGATAAAAAAGCTGATCTCATTATACATAGTTATGTAGACGAAGTTTTAATTAAAATAATGAAATGTTTGCAATTAGACATACCGCAATATACTGAAGATTTGGATCCCACAAAGAGGAAAAACATTGAAATTGTAGAATGGAATTATTTGAGGGTAAATGTTGTCGATATGAAAAATATGTTTAATGCTCATACAAAGAAATTCAAACAAATTAAGTTAGAAAAGAAACTTAAAAGGAAAAATGAGGATGAATTTAAAAAGGAGGAAAAGAAATGTAAAGATGACCATTGCGAAGAAATGGTAAAAACTGAGGTTGTTGTAGTTGATTAAGATTGTAAGATTACACATTTTTAATTATTTTTTTACACCACTGTAATTCAGTTTGGAATAAATACATTATATTGATTTTAATACTTTAGACTATCCTTGTGAACAGGCCCTTTTAACGGAACAAAAGTTTGCTATTATATAGCCTGTTTCAGAGTGAGCGCCTTATTTTTTTTTAGCCACACTATGGGTAGGTACTACTTTCAAAATATTTGGCACTAAAATGTTTCAGAAGCAGAACATTCTGTACAAGATGGTGATATCAAATTTTTAATCGAACGAATTATTTCAAAATGGCGGCTTTTAAGTTTTTTTTTTTAATGGAATGCCATAATTTTGTTTTTATTGGGATCCTAAAAACATTCTTTTTACGATAGTATTTCATTTTTCTTAAAAATTCATTTCTTTCCCTATCGAGAAGCAAACTAACATTTGAATCTAGTGGGGCATGAATGTTTACACTCGATGTCATTTTTGTGCAAATATCAAGTAACGGTAGACACAAAACAAACAATTAAACAAAATTAAAAATTTACATCAAATAAAAATTAGGTACATATTTACAAAAAATGCTCGAAATGTTTTCCTTCTTTTTCAATACATAAATTGAAACGTTGCGTCACGTCGTCCAATGGAGCCAATAGATCAAATGATCTACCGCTACTTGATATTTCGACAAAAATAACATCGGGTGTAAAACATTCATGCGCTAATAGATTCTAATGTTAGTTTACTTTTTGATATGATAGGGAAAGAAATAAATATTTAAGAAAAACGAAATATTATCGTAAAAAGAATGTTTTTAGGATATACCAATAATAAAAAAAATATCATTCCATTTAAAAAAAAAATTGACTCACCATTTTGAATTAATTCGTTCAATTAAAAATCTGATATCACCATCGTGTAGAGAATGTCCTGAAACATATTAGTCCCAAATATTTTGAAAGTAGTACCCATAGTGTGGCTGAAAAAAAATAAGGCGCTCACTCTGAAACAGGCTGTATAAATGATTTCTTTAAGTCTGTGTGTGGCTTTTCTGTGTTAAAGAATTTTAAAATTCCGACTTCACTTCAACTATTATTTTAAATATTGTTTACATTTCTATATAAATTAATCCAAAGTGAAGTGAACTCAACAACTCAACTGAAAGATTACCCTTCCTCCTCATAACCCTGTGTAACATTATACTCTGAAGCCCCGGAGCGTTACGTAACTTATGAATTGACCCATATCATTGAATAAATCTTTCACTCAACGCTCATACACAAAAAAGGATGGCTTTTAATTTCAGTTTGCTATGTTTGCTTTCAAATTTCTTGTTAGGAAGAAAAGTAATAATATTGAGTCTTTTGTTTTGAACCCAATATGAAAATGAAGGTAACTTATTGGAGAAATATTTCGACTAGAAAAGTTAAAGTAGTATAAGATGCTTTTGCTGGTTAAGGTCGCCCAGTTTGTGACGATAATCACAGATTTGATTCTTTACCAAATACCTAGTTTGATTTTTTTCGATGTTTGCTGTGTTTTCAATAATTACTTTTATGGCTAGAAATGTTTCAGTAATTGAGTTTGATAAATTCCTTTGTTTCATCTCTCTTGATGAATTAATAATAATGAACACAACAGTTTTGCATACATTTCAAGAAATCGCTGATTCTGTTTACTTCTTTGATTATTATCGATTGAACTCCGGACAACTACTACATTTCAACTGGTACTAATATGGAAGTGCTAAAAAGTAACTTTGGATTTACTTGAAATCAGTCAGTTCCGTGGGGAAAGTTATAACAATGCATTGAACATGCCAAAGTAGTGTGAAGTAATATCAAGGATAAAGAGCAAAAGTGAACTAGTTGACTATGTCCCTTGTGCAACCTACTCTTTGGATTTAGTAAGCTGCTATGCAGCAGTGAAATCATTTTTTGGTTTTGTCCAAATACAGTTTGACCATCAAAAAATTGCTACAAAAGGTTTCTCCAATGTTTTTTAGTATTAGGTGTGCTGAATAATATACAAAAAGTTTACCAAAGTTTGACCATCCGAAAGGCTTAATTTTCAAGATGGTCATCAAATAGCTAACTTCTACAGTTTTCATACTACAAAGTAAAGTTGTGGTGTCTACCCCAATGTTTTTGTCACTTTTATACATCCAATTTTGCAGCTTGGTTGCAGCTTGCAACAACATTTAGGTACGATTGACGCACGGAAGTGGTATGACTGAAGAGATGCGTGCTTTGTGGACCGTGTCCACACCTATCACATTTCCATACAATAACGCCATGCAGGAATTCATTGGCCTCACCTGCACAATAACCAGCTATCAGCATCAAGAAGCAACACTGTTGAGGATGAAATGAAATTACTGTGACTCTGAGAAGATCAAGGAAAAACTTATAACCTATGTTCTCCATTCTTACCAGACCCATCTTTGAGAAATATTGTTACAGGTGCAATTGCCAAAGATGATGTCAATGTGCATAGTTTATAGAGATGGTCGGGCACAATCTCTTGAATGAAATATGGTCGGAAAGGCAATTTGTAATATATAGGTATCATTTAAAAGAAGAGGCCGAGCAAAAACCCTTGCCGACAACTCCGGCATTAAAATTGACAAACATCAAACCATTGATCCAGTTCTCCTCTTCCAACGATTTTGGTTGCGTCAAAAAGCTGGGGATCTTTCTGTAGAGCATGTATTGACGAATATAAAGCAGACTTGTTCGAAGACAAACAAATATTTCGTAAAAGTGATAAAGCTCCACTGGGTCATGCATTTGAGGAGTATATACTATCAAGGAATCCAATGAAACCTATCGTGGATTTCACCCCACCAACTGAACAATATGTTACATGGTGGTTCCTTTCATCGTTTGCCCTGGAAAAAGTACAAAAAGTATGGCGCCATTGCAAGCTTATATGCAGAATTTGCCATTAAACATTTTATGGAAAGCAAGTGTTCCTTTTAACGATTATGAAGCTGGTCCTTCCAACAAGGATAATACGCTTCAGCGACATGGCCAAATTATAGTCATTCTAGAATCAGTTTCAATGTTGCGACAGTTTGTGGGTAGAAAAGAAGATTGTCTCCCGACATCTTGCAATAAACAAGCGCTTATTCACATGGTGTAAAATGTAAATTAGAGGGGAGGATGGGACCTAAACCCACGCGTACGTAGGCCTCATTCGGGCCCTTTACTACCCCCTGCCGGATACACCGAACCACAGAATGGATCGGTCACCCATCCAAGTACTGACCAGAGCAAGCGTTGCTTAACTGTCAATACCTGCATGGAGTGTCACTATACATTCTGCCGTATTGCCGGCTATTGACATGGTGACAGAAGAACTACGGAAAAGGGGCTGCTGTGTAATCAATGCATCAGGGAATGCAGACGTGGACATTGTTAAGGTAGCTGTCAAGTCATCAAAACAACATCCAACAATGTTGATAGGGGAGGGCACAGATTTACTCATTCTTCTCTCTATTATGCACAGCTAAACAATAGAGCCCTACATTTGCATTCGGAAATGGGTACTACATGGGTACCTATATGACATTAGCGAAATACGAGTTTAGAAATCTGTGTTCGTAACTTTTGTTCATTCATGTTTACACAGGATGTGATTCCACATTAGGCATATTTGATGTTAGCAATTCAAAAACTTATTTGCAATGAACAAACGATTCAGAATTGTGGAAATGTGTTTTTGCTCTGACATCAAACACAATCTGTTATAGAAGAGCTAGAAAGCAAGGTAATGGTAGTCTTGTTCGAAGGAAATCCCTTAGCTGTTCAGAAAAAAATTGTTTCTGACACGTCGTTCGTTACCCCAGAGCGAGTTCTCTGTAAGTAATAATATCATTTCTTCTGTATATTCGAATATACTTTCTCGATTTCGAAATACGAAATTGATGTTGCCATGAAAGGGTATTTCCTAATGCAACATCAATTGAGAATAAAAGGGGGAAAGTATTTAGAATAGAGGGAAGTGCTCGATTGACATTATATCACGAATTTGCTGATCTCACAATTTCAATATTGTTTACTGACGTTTGAAGTCATTTTTTATTATTTACGCCATCTAATAAAATCTATCCAATCGGAAACCGAAACACCAAATCGAATATACAATATATTGGAGAGACGCAAATTGGTTAATTTGTAATGAACCACAAGGTACATTCGAGAAACACCATTATAATTTATAATTGGCTAGTTTTTTTTAAATGCCTAAATATCATTAGCTTATTAGGTACACATTGAGTGATATAATCAACAAATTATTACAGCTTTAGAGCATATAACCAAATGATGGTTTGAATGGGAAAGGAACATGATATGAATGCGCACGATTCGGGGTGAAAGCGATTGCACAATGAGTATGTTGTAATGTACCAGCTATGACGTTGCACAGGGAATTTGTAATTGCATAACTGCCTGCAGAACAAAACTGTGCAGTTGCACGAGATTTAGACCCGGTTTTATAAAGCATACTTAAATACGTGATCAGCTAACGACGTGAAGTTTGAATAATGCAACATGATTTGCTAATACGGGTTACATAGGTGTGGTCGTTGATCGTATTAGCCTATCGCATTACTTAACCACATTGTCAGCTGATCACGTAGTTAAGTATGCTTTATAAAATCGGGCCATGGACTATCATACAAGTGTCTGCTTGTGGACAGTGCCAAACAGAAAATTGTTAAAATCATTTCAATGGATCTGTTTGGGAAGAAGAATGTGACAATGACTATTTTGTAAATGCGTTAACATTGATAATTTTTGGTAAACTAAGGATAAACAAAAAAAATATTTTTATAGTTTACACGGATAACCCTACAAACATAGGGGTAGACAACAACTTTACTTTTGTGTAGGATGAAAACTGTAGAAGTTAGATATTTGACGACATCTTGAAACTTAGGCCTTTCGGGTGGTCAAACTTTGGTAAACTTTTAGTATGTCTTCGGCACACCTTTAGGTACTACAAAAACGTTGGGAACCTTTTCAGGGTTAGGTGCTTTTTTTCATTTATGCAGCTGACTAAAGGTATAACCATGTAACTTTTTTAGTGCATCAACATATATGTTAAGATTACATAAAGAAAGGAGCTGCAGTTAAGGAAATGTTTACAAGACAAAAGCTTGATAAAGTAAAGCAATTGTGGGTGGGCGTTGAACACATCAAAAGCCACAAAATATTTATGTATCATCTACTTTTTGGTCGTTTACTGATGACGACTGCTTTGTATGTCAAAACATGTAGTGTAGTAACAAATTATTGTGATTTTTGATATTTTTTATCGTCTTCTAGACAAAAAAGCTTAGATATAAAAATACAAGTCCAAAGACTGTCAGCATATGCAACAAGAAATCGTAAGGAGGAAACAAACTATTTGGAGAGTACGGAGAATTTGCCAACCAATAATTTATTGTTATGCATAGTAGTAGGGGATCCCAAGCGGGGATTTTGCGCGTTAGAAAATCATATGGGGAGAAACCTTGCACCCTGTAATGTACCCCCCACTATATATGAACCCTTAATATAGGGGCGTGCGTTGAGGGCAGCTGATCATATTAGTAACAAAAATCGATCCTCAGAAAAACTCGAGCACGTCAGATTAAGACAAGGTAAGTCAAGTACATGAAGAACGGTGTTTATTTCGATAATCTGACGATTTGAACCTGACAAGAAAATGGGCGAGTCAAAAAGTTTAAAAAAAAAACCTCACCTCGAAATATTCATATTCGAGAATGAATGAATTTTTTTTTATTTTAAAGGAAATCCTTTAAGGATTATGGAACAAATATATGTAATTAAAAACAAAAAAAACAGAAAAAAAGAACATTGATTTTTAAATTGTCAGATTAACAATATTCCTTCATATAATTCTCAGACAGTTAGGACATCAAGCTGAACCATCTGTATACAAATCTGACGAGCTCGAGTATTCCAAGGGCACGTTTGTGTTTTACATTTTTAAAGACTTTTGGTTGCGTCCAAATCGTCAGTCATTTAAATAGGACATTTTTTGAGTTCTTTTAACATTTCCTCTGAATATCTGCCACGTTCGAATACCTAACTTTTTTGTTTCAACCCCTTTTTATGGCCACCCTCCACTAAGCATCAAATTAATATCTCTCGGTTATCAGAAAGACATAGTGCGTATACCCTATGAATGTCTGACTTTTGTTCGTTTTAGGACCTAACCTTCACAATGCAATAGGTCCCCATGACGCTTTAGTAACTACCGACTTAACATTGGAGGCTCCCCTACTATAGAGGGTTTTCAGTTTGAAAAAGAAAAACTAGCCTTATGCTTCTTCGGACACAAAGTGACGTTAGTTTGAAACTTTTAGTTCCACAATTCATGATTTTGTAACAGTAACTTCGAAAGAAAGAAATGAAAAATGATTAACAGTTAAACACAACCTTAGCAAAATAGAAAATTAGTGTATGTTTGAACTGAAAATGACCCATTTATCAAACAAGTAATAAATGAAACGGTATTCAAAAGGTTTGTTAAAAAAAAGGACAGGAACTAAAATTTTCTTAAAAAATAAATTCAGATCGACTCTCAAATAACTTTATTTAGACATAAAAAGTAATAATCAAAAACTTATTTGAGAGGAATGAAACGTGAACTGTGCGTAGCACCAATACCAGGTCTGCCATGTTTAACTGGTTTATATGTCAGTGAAAATTCGCCTAAGTAATGTCCAATCATTTCTGGCTTAATTTCAACCTGATTAAAGGTTTTTCCGTTATATACACCAACAATAGAACCGACCATTTCCGGTACAATGATCATATTACGTAAATGTGTCTTTACGATTTCTGGTTTCTCGTTAGGGGGAGCTTCTTTTTTTGCTTTACGCAATTTCTTCACTAAAGCCATTGGCTTACGTTTTAAACCTCTACTGAATCGCCTTCTGGCCCGAGCATGCATTAATTCCATAAGTTGCTCACTGCAAATCAATTATAGGTTAACATACCTTACTTTTGAGGTTAGATTAATAATTACTTGGGCATATCAAGGAGTTGATCTAAATCGACACCTCTGTAAGTGAATTTCCTGAATGTTCTTTTCTTCTTAATTAATTCGTCTCCCTGGAATCATAAACATGAATTAAAAAAGTAAATTACGATTACATACATAGAAGTACAATTGAATTCAAAGTATTTACAAACACACATGGTGCTAACAACTAAAATATTAACCTTACCTTATCTGCCATGATTCCTTTTTTAATTTATGTGGCGTATGAAATATATATTTCTAAAGATGTATTAAATAACGACGGATAAATCAAAACGTATTGTTTAAGATAATCCAGGGTTGACAAAAGAACGAAAAGTTGACATACGTTTGTTGCCAAGGATGTAAAATGAAAGTTCCTAAATATAGTAAATGCGGGAAAATTGAATAGGTATTACTTTCATGTTAGTAGGTAACGAAAGCTGTCCTTAAAAAAACAGACAAATGTGTTTTTATTAATTAATTATATACAAACGTTTTTCATAGGCGTCTTAAAAGAATTATGAATACCTATTTGAAATATTTCTAACAGCTCTCCATTTCAGACAGTCAAAATTTGACTTTTCGCACAAATCTAAGGCCTGTTCGCGCCTATTTCAGTTCCAAAGAGTTTTCAGTTGATTTGTTCTCAACCATAACAATAGGTACCTCTTGGGTCGCAATATACATTTAGGACTCCCTTTCCAAAACTATATCTTCCCTGCAGCATACTCAGATGTGTAATTCCATTCTGCTGATCATCACAGACAGGCTACACCTTCCTTAAAATAAACACTAACTTTAAATTTCTATGCCTGGGTCTGGATTACGATAGGAGAGTGGGTATAGTCCACGCGCGTGCGTTGGCCTCACATTTGGGCCCTTTTTAATTGTACTACCTCCGACTCCGCAACGTGACTCAAAGCCATATCCCACACGTGAGGCGAACCTGAGGATGCTGGAAAGGGAAGGCGCTCTAATCGTAGCCACGTCTGGCCAGGATACTCCCAACATGGATCATATCTCAGTTGGGCACCAACAACGTGCGGAACACTCACAAAGCATGAGGTGTACAACATCCTCTACAAGATGGTGATTCTACCTGGCCCATACGGTGCATGTGCATGTTTAGTTTACAGTGTCCAGAAAGTAGCCGGAGGTTATTTCTTGATAGCCCTGTGAAAGAAGGCGACAGGCTGCGTGATAGTCCTCTGAAGGCTTCTCTCGCTTAACGGCAATCTAACATAAAGTTCCACCCACCTCTGTGCTGGGCTTGGGTACCTTGAGTTATTAAGCTGTCACTAGAATAGTTCTTTTATGTTATGCATCATAAGAACTTTTTTTGCACTAAGAGTTAATCCTACGAATTCTGACTGGAATATAAGGTGCCTAGTGGTTGGGCGACATAGAAGTTCAGTTCTTTGGAGTAACACCGGTATCTGTTCCTTGGATTGTTTTAGATCCACTCGTGAAGATGGATGCCACTTCATCCGCATCAAAGAAAATGTGGTAAGTATAGTTTTTCCCTAATATAAATTGAGGGAGTCAAATCGACCCTCTAGGATAGACAGAATTCTGGAGTGGCCCACCTCAATACCTACCTCATCTGCTGCAAACAACCCTTTAGTTTGCGGATGCAGGGATGCCAGCGTGGGTATACTGGAAGGATCATAGTCCATTCGCAAGCCTACAGTGGCAACACCCAACCTGGCCGCTCGGCAATATCGCCGATAAGCCTTGTCGAATGATCCAGATGATATTAATTTAAATTATTGTTTTGTTTTCTCAAGACGGTGTTAAATGTGTGACATCATTGAAATTAAGTGAACTGCTCAGTGTTGGTATTCCGACTGTAAAGTTGGTCAGTTTCAGAACAGGAGGGCGCCAAGAATTCCTGGCTGGAGACAGCACCGGGATACGTCCAGGTGTCCCGGCGGCCCAGCACGGGTCTGGCTACCAGGGTGGCCTGGTCTCTCACACGTGGAGATCTAGTGGAGGCAGACTGAGAAGGGCTTTGGATGGCTGTGGGGGTTATTCACATTGCACCCGTGCTTGCAAGGTACACTATCTTTGGACATGGTTAAGAAGTGTTATGGTTGTGGAGAGTTCACGGTTCTAGATCGGCAGACAATTTTACTCCATAACAGAACATAGCACAACAGTGTACAGCCTAGGGGATGGAGCCCAAAGACTTCTAATTGCGTGACGACATTGCCAGAAAGCCCAATTTGCCTTTTTATTTGCAGGGTGTGCCATAAAAATAAATTGAAAAAATTATCAATTTGTGAATGTAGTTTTTGTCCGGAAAAACCAGGCTTGTGTCCAGGTAGTTGTTTTACCAACTATCACGATAAATGAGTTACATATTAGTTTATAATTCCTTTTGTGTTACTTATTAGTTTATAATTCTTTGTGTTTGTTTTTATTAGTATTGTAACGATAATAAACATTTGTATTGATAATAAATTATCATTTCTACCCAAAGTTCTTTAGTAAGAACATGTGACGAATATGATACAATCAGCATACAGAATAAAAAATTAATGGCGAGTGCTCATGTCTCATATTCGAATCATGAGCCTATAAATACTGAAACACTCTGTATATATCACAACATACCAATATCATGCAAGACTATAGGTATAATAACAGTACAAGATAAAAAACATGCTTCCGCATATAGGCAAAAATGGTTTTTGATAGTAGTGAAAGTGTTAATGACACAATTTAGAGATAAAAGTTCTTAACAGCAGAAGGCAGGATGAGGGTATGACATACACAGCAGCAGAAGCTAGTAAAACTCAAAGGCTGTCATAAACAACTGAAATATGGGCGACGACAAAACCCTCCCGGGCAGAGCTAACAGAATAGATGCAAAGGAGACCAAGTAAATTAATGGATTACAGGGATACATTTTAGTAGAATTACAAGACAAAGTAGGAAAAAAACAGGTCACCCACTGAGGAAGAAATGGTACCAAGGCTTCGTTAAAGAAAAACTTTAAAGACAGTCAAAGAAAATACAATTTAACAAGTGGTTAAGAAAAGTTCATGTATACAGTACAGGTAAGTAGGTAACAATAAAACTTATCTATTAATAGTACGGTAATATGTTATTCATTTATGGTGATAACGAAGAGCCAATTAAAATTACAAACAGGAAGTTTAGTATAAAACATACTTTCATTCAAAAGCACCACTCAACACAAGTTCAATTGCCGCTTGTACATCACCAGAAGTTGTTTGTAACGCCCGTATATTAACAACTTCATTTACAAGTCCCATTTCACGCATTTGTTGTAGTTGTGGCTGTAATCGTCGTGCCATTGCTTCAAAACTTTCCGTTATATTATTTCCTAAAGTATTCGTTGTAGGTGTTTGGTTTTGTGATGATGATGAAAAAGCTTGCTGCATTGCACTACTAAACATTTCCGATGTAATAATAGTATTAGTGTTGGCAGCCCCTGTAGGTGTGCTAGATGTATTTCCAGGGCTATTCGGTAATCCATACGTAGCATTAGTTGCATTTGCAATGGCCGCAGCTAATTGGGCAGCTGTAATTGCATTATATGATGAATTACGTGTTAAAGGTGTTGCTTCTTGTGGAGTTTCATTCGGCGATTCCATGTCTTCGTCATCTGAAAGCGCTTCTAACGAATATGAATAACCGGAGCTTGTACCTGCTTCAGTATTAAATGAACTACTTTGCGTTTCTTTGCTTACAAAAGCAGCAATTCGATGTGCTGCATCGATTAAAGCTGGATGTGATTCTCCAACAGAGCGAACAGTATCCGGATGTGCCAATTGCATTATTAATTCTGAATCTCGTATTATAGCTATAGCTACTGGGTCTTCTGCCAAACCGGGCGTAGATGCAATAATATTGTCAAGAACATTTGGACGAGTTAATTTGTGTAATGCGGCTCTATAACCGGAACATAAAAGAAATGAACGAAATGCGACAACTAGCTGTTGAACATCCGTTTCGGTTATGGCATTTGCTTTAGGGTTGTTTACTGGTACTTTTTTCTCTAAAACGTGAAGCGTTACACCCGATTTAACACCATAAGATGAGAGTGTAGAGCTATCTTCTAAAATAATCCCGCAGTACACTAATTCTGTAAGTATGTAATAAAATACAAGATTTTTTAAACTCCAACTATAACAATCTTACCTATTCTTTGTTTTTCAACATTAAGTGTCTTTGCTGCTTCCTCTTTTAGTAATTCTACTTTGTTTTCTAAATTTATGTTGTCTAATTTTATTCGTTCATATTGATTTGGCTGTAATCGGACACCGAGAACGATATTATCACACATTTTTTCAATAAATATTTGAAAGAAATTTATAAAAGCAATATATTTCACATACGTTTTTTCCTTTGATATTTCTGAAATTCTGAGGCTACTTTGTGATTTCTGAAAACAATGTAATTTAGTAATGTTTCCTTCCATTAAGTTGGTATTGTTAAAAGATACAAGTCAGCGTCGAAATCAGGACCGGACTTTCATAATAGTAGGGGAGCCGGCGATGCTAAAGTTACTAAGCGTCATGGCCCATGGGAACCAGGATGGTGGGTGAAGATTAGGTCTGAAAACGAAAAAAAGTTTATGTTACGTTTGCTAGCGAGTATAAACTTTCAAAAATGTGAAAAAAAGCAGTCACATGACTCAAGCGCGTCAGACATTCATAGGGACGTGGTGGTCTGGTGGCAAGGTTTATAATAAACCTTGGTCTGGTGGTACATATGCTTTTATGACCCATAGGACTGTTGTAGCATAAGGCTACGCGGTGATGGTCTGTAGGTGTTGTGAGAGAAGAAAACGAGTCTTGTGATTAAAATAAACGTATAATTGATACAGTTTGAAATTAATTAAATGTGAAATTGCCAAAACGTAATAAATTAAGGAGGGGTTCAATTGTCCTGAGTAATAAAAATTTCATAATCGCACTCCCATATAAAAGCCATGTTAAAATTGGACTTTGGCATGCATTTCTGGACAACTCGCTCTGATCATGATGTTTGCGCTCCAATTCTTGTTTGCAACTCGGAGTAGCTAACCAATCCTGCCATCAGTTTCACAAGAAGACATCAAACAAATACGTACAGCTTCTTCTTCGTTAAAGCGGGTAAATTTATTCGATGCAAGATGTGTACACACGCAGTTTAAGTACGTTGCAACTTATATGAAACACGAAGTTATCCAGTTCCCAAAATATCACTATTAGAATTGTAAACGCATAAAAGTTCATTTTATGTGGTGAATTGCCAACACGAAGTGTATTTTTCTTCTTAACAAACGTTCGCGTTTGCGCGGGATATAGGTAGATACAAAATGGAACAAAACGGGAATATCGCTATTAATTTGGGAAATATTTATATAGGTGTTTTCTTTTTGCACCGCCATAGGGTTAGGTAAAGTCACAATTATCACGTGATTGAAGTGCCTTGCGTCATAAGACATTTCTGCCTCAGGTTAATATGAATCTTAAATAAAGCTTTTAAAACGAATAGGGTTATAGAGAACTGAGTCAAATTATTTTTATAAAAGGAATGGTGTGTTATTGACAGAGCTAACTTACGTTAACTACAACGTGCAAAAAGAAAACACCTTGAACGTAACAACTGTAAACATGTAAGTTTTTATGTAAACTATCCATTTGGAAATTGGCAGACGAGAACTAATTGTTAATAAATATTTTTTACTTCCCGAGTACGAAGTAAAAGGGAAGTATTGTATTAGTGTTCCAAAAAAATTTGACCTATGCAAATTTTTACATATCTTTGTGTTTCTGAATACGTAGATTCAAAATATGAAAAAAAAAATTTTCCGTCTGTCGTCTGTAGTCTGCAGTCTGTACGTACACATTCCTTGCAACGCTCTAAACTCAGAAACTATTAAAGTGATCGAAATGCGGTTTTCGCTAATCGATTACATTCGGGCCAAGGACGAAAATGCTGTTATTACCTTTGATGACGCCACTTCCGGTAAAAGCTAAAATGGCGGCAATCGTTTTTTTTATAAGATAAAGTTGCAGTTTTTTTATGTAGTTTAAAAGAATATTTTTGTCTGAATTCAGCAATATACAGGGTGACATTGAAAAAACTACAATGCATATTACCACGCGATAGAGGGCCATGAAATAATAAAAAAAATTCCTATACACTAATGTCCGATCGCCTTTTGTTTTTAAGATATAGGATCTTAAAGGTTTTTGTTTTTTTTTGTCGCTTTGAAAATTATATTAACATTTTTTATTCGAAAATTTATTGCTCTTCAACATCTTATAACAAAAAAAAATCGCTACTTAGTCGGCAGGAGCTTTAAAAACAGCAACATAACATGACATAAGAACAACAATAATTAAATTTAACACATAATCATGTCTCTGTAATCTTCAAACGTGTAGAGAACCATTTTTAAAAGCAATTTTAAAAAACGAGAAGCAAAATAATCAAACAAAAACGTAATCAGGAACACGAGAAACTTGAATAAATTATTACAATATTAATTTGACAGGTGCCATAATGTCGTAGTCAAGATGCTCTATCTTAACAACAAAAGGTGATCGGACATTAGTGTATAGGAATTTTTTTATTATTTCTTAGCCCTCTATCGCGTGGTAATATGCATTGTAGTTTTTTCAATGTCACCCTGTATATATTGTGCTATACTTATTTTTTGAAAAAAGAGTTAAAAAAAATAATTATTAAAAAATGACTGCAACGCTCTATACTCAGAAACTATTAAAGTTGTCGAAATGCGGTTTTCGCTAATGAATTACATTCGGGCCAAGGACGAAAATGCTGACATTACCTTTGATTACGTCACTTCCGGTTAAGCTAAAATGGCGGCACCCATTTTTTTATAAGATAAAGTTGCAGTGTTTTTATGTAGTTTAAGAGTATTTTTTTGATTGTACTATCAAAAGATTTAACCAATTTTGTTGGTTGAGGTGGAGGTTAAGGTGCGAACATTTAAACAAGATGTAGGTAATTAAGAACACGTACATAATATTATTTTGAAGAACAAACAGGTGAATTCAGAAATCGCACGCTTCTCATATGAGCTGATTTATCTCCTTTAGTATTAACATAATAGAAATACATATGATATACGTCGTATTTTTATCCTAAATTTGTAAACAATGCAAAATAAGTTTTGAACACATATATTAAAATGGTACTATCCGTACTGTATTTATATTATACATTAGGTATCATTATGCAAATATTGCAACTATTGAAGTCCAAATCATAGTATGCTAAATATATCCAATCTTGCAAAATTACAACACCTGACTAATTAAGTAGTTTAATTTAAATTTATTAAATAACATCGTTTGTGTATAGATAATTGAATAGGTAGGTACCTACGACAGATTTTGGGAAAAGTGCTACTACGTGTGTAGATGTGTGGTTACGAACTATGTATAGGGTTATTTAGAATTAGAATTATTTATGGTAGAATTATAATGTTCAACCTGGCTTAGTTTGAATACCATAATGTTGTATTGCAACTAGAATTGATTAAGTATTATAAATTCTCATGACCTTTAAAAACTACATTATAGAATATAGAGTACTTAAGTACCTCCTACATAGTCTACCTACATCTACTCGTACATTTGAACAAGCTGTAATAGGTACATTTTTTCGTTTACTTTTTACTTTACAGTATGAGCTACCGAATCTTACCAAAAGAGTTACAAATGATAGCAGAGAATGAACTGAATGAAGTACCTAATCGAGTAGATGATGATATTGCCGCTTTGAAAACATGGATTAATGCACAACCTCACTTAAACGCTTGTACAGGTAATAAAAATTATATACCTACTTATATACTATTGTCGTATTCACCAACAACTATTTTTAGATAATCAGTGGTTATTGGCATTCTTAAGAATTTCCAAATTTAGTTTGGAAAAAGCAAAAGAAAGAATAGACGGATTTTATTCTATACGGTCATTTCTACCCGAAATTTATGTTTCTCGAGATCCGTTTTTACCAGCAACTCAAGCCGTGTTTGACGATTGGTACTTATGTACTGAGTATTGGAAAATGAAAAAATATTACGCATTTTTTGTAGTATAGCAGCTGTACTGCCTGTTACATCTGGTGCACCTATCCGATTGATTTTTCGTATAGGAACAGTTGATCCAGAAGTAGTACCGATTGAGGAAAGAATAAGAACGGGTCATATGATAGTAGATGCTCTTTTACAAGAATATGATGAACTTCCAATTGCTGGTTTGTGCATGCTGTGGGATGGTAGAGGAATCACTTACAAACATGTTGCGCAAGTTACTATTCCTTTAATCGAAAAGGTTGTAAAGTGCGCTCCAAAAATGTTTCCTGTAAGACTAAAGGCTATTCATATTATTCACATGTCATCAATTGCTGCAGCGCTGACGAATTTTATAATGCCACTGCTCTCCAAAAAGATCGCTTCAGTGGTAAGTGATATTTTTGCGTAGTATCCGTTTTAATTTTTCGGTGCGCCTTGGGATATCTAAATGTTTAGATGTGCGACAGACGTCATGGTAAATGGGAGATAAAATTTAAAGTTAAACACACCTTCTGGTGGCATACGGTTTCCGTTTTCTTTACTGCATGAAATACTTATTGAATCCTCTAGGATTATAAATGTTAATTTCACATTGATTACTACTGGTGATATTTGATTTTCATTAAATACGAATCCATCCGTAGCAAAATAAGAAGTATTATCCTCAAATTGTACCCTCAAGAAACATAAGTGTACAAATGTCCATAATGCAATATTTTTATAGATCCATTTTTATTCCGATGATGGAGGTAGTGATATTCACAAAGATTTCCCTCAAAATCTTCTCCCGCCAGAATATGGAGGACAAGGTCCACCATTAAAAAAGTTATCTGGTAAATTATTTTTCAGCATAATGACGTTACCGAGCTTATGTAATTGTAGAACAATTAAAACTGAAGGTGGAAAGCCACAAGGATTGGTATATCAATGATGGAAAATATTTTTGTGACGAAACTAAGCGTCCTAAACATACGTCAATTGACAATGAATATTTGGGATTGGATGGTTCCTTTCGAACATTAGCAATTGACTAAAATTTCTGTAATAAATTTATTAATAAAGTTGAGGTTTAACTCTCTCAGACAAGAACCTTTCCTAAATAAAATATAAGTTACTGATCCCAAAGTTTTTCCTTAAAAAGTAAAAAAATACTACTTGCAATAATTAATCGATAAAAAGCAAGGTACATTTTTAATAAGTGATAAAAATGTTCACCTTGTTTCATCATCTCTTACGTACATTTTAGAACATACTTTCATTGCTTTTTATTTAACTATAAACTCGAAATTTAGCAGGCTTTAGCGCAATTCGTCAAACGTCAAAAATTTTTTTGAAATACTACAAGTCGTGCTTAATCTCCCTAAAATACATTCGATGTTAATTTTTTTCTTTCGATAAAATTGCTTTTTAAAAGGAACTCAAATTTGATTACCATTTGGTAAAAACTCTCTAATCAACACCTTAGATAAATTCACTCGCGCTACGCGCTCGTGAATTTATCTAAGGTGTTGATTCTCGAGTATGAAGCGCCGTTTGGGCAAAAATAGAATTCACTGTGATATATAACATTTTTCTAAATGTTCACGATATATAAATTTTCTTCCGCCGATATATGTATAATATTTATGAAGCACCGTTTGGGCAAAAATAGAATTCACTGTGATATATAAAATTTTACTAAATGTTCACGATATATAAATTTTTTTCCGCCGATATATAATATTGTTGGTGTTAATATATAAAATTTCAGCTTATAAAAACTCCGCGTAATAATGAGGGCGCTTCAGTTCCTCTGTGAATTTCATAGAGAAAACAGAGGCAACATTGCATTTAACCTATCAAACAATAACCTTATTTTCTAATAAACATTCCCTTTTCTACAAACGTCAAAAAATGACAAAGTTTGCGCATTGCTACCAATACGCAAAGTGACACTGCATAAACTATATGAAAGTTTTGTATTTTAACGTTAAAACAATTGTCAACTTTTTAGACCATAGACCGTTGGTCCAAATTTTCTCACCCACTAAGGGTTTATACCTATGTACAGTTGTTTGAGAATGCAACAGTACGCACTATTTTTGTAGGGATTTAATTATGAAATTCGGTATAAAAATACAAAAGAACATGGTAATGCAGATTGCTTGTCAAGATTGCCATTAAAAAGCAAAATTGAACGAAATTTTGACGTGGTAGATGTTTTTCATTTGGAAAATATAAATACCCTACCAGTAAATTCAAAGGATCTGATACATTTTACAGAAAAAGATCCAAAATTATACAAAATTGTTTCATTTTTAAGAAAAGGAGATCAAATTCCTGAAAAGAATAGATTTCATATTGATCAATTAGAATTTAATTTAGAGCAAGGGGTACTAATGCGAGAGCACAGGGCGGTTATTCCAAAACAACTAAGTACGGTTAAGAGTTTTAGAATAGTTACATTGCGGTCATTTTGGAGTAGTTAAAATGAAAGGTTTCGCCAGAAGGTATTGCTGGTGGACTCGAATAGACGAAGACATTGAACGACTTGCTAGAAATTGTGAAATATGTAACTTGGATAAAAATAACCCGCCAAAAGTAGAAAACCACATTTGGGAACCCTCGAATACACCCTTTGAAAGAGTTCATGCGGATTTTGCAGCTCCATTTATGAACAAGTACTTTTTCATATTAATTGATTATTTTACAAAATTTCCATTCGTGTACATAGTAGACAATATGTCATCAAGCTCGACAATTAAAGTATGTCGGGAAATATTTTCATGTATTGGGTTACCAAGGCTATTAGTTACAGACAATGGTTCAACGTTTACATCAATGGAGTTTCAAATTTTTAAAAAGTAACGGTATTGTATCAAAGTTCACAGCCCCTTACCACCCACAAACCAATGGTCAAGCGGAGCGTTTTGTGCAAACTTTAAAACAGTCCTTAATAAAAATGGACCATCATATTTCAAAAAATTTACATCTAAATTTACAACAATTACTTTTTCAGTACAGAACAATGCCGCATACGACAACCAATAAAACTCCTTCAGAGTTAATGTTTGGCACAACTGTAAGGTCAAGGTTAAGCTTAATTTTGCCAGATAAATTAAAAAGAAACTCTATTCCTTACAGTGATAATATTACTGTTCGCGAATTTACAAAGGGGGAAGGAGTCCAGGTTCGAAATTACACTAGCAAAAATAAATGGAATTTTGGCACAATACGAAATAGATTAGGCAAATTACATTATAATATTGAACTTGATGGAAGAGTGTGGCGAAGACACGGAAATCAAGTTCTTGCTTCGTCAACAAAAAAATATGAACGGGATTTTGAATATGACCCAATTCAAAGCCGAGGAGCATCAGGAATAAGCGCAGATGGAACCCATCGAAAACAGACCCCGACGAATTACTAAATTGCCAAGTAAATTCAAAGATTTTGTAATGTGACATTCTGTTTATTTGAAATTGGTACAATTTAAATTTTTAAATTTAATACACTAGTACTTGAATTTCTAGTAAGGAGGGTGTTACAACTGTTTATAATGTATTTGAAATTGCCGCCAGACCCGATTAGGGAATGTTATAAAAATATAGGGGGCATAGTATAATAAATAATTACTTTGTTTTTTACGTTTGGAGCGTTTGAAGAAATAAAATTGTAAAAGAGCTTCAGGGTGCGTTTATTATTTACTACTATTCAAAGTACACAACAACTATTTGTAGAAAAAATGTTGTTTGCAACTCGTGCGCGAAATTCTTTCAGTTCTTGTTGATCAAAGTGGCATTTCGGCATTTCGCGCACTAGATACAAAAATAACTATTGTATTTTGTCATGATGTAAGAATACAATCAAAATAAGGTTATTATTTCATTGGTTAAACGCAATGTTGTCGATGTTTTCTCTATGAAATTCACAGAGGAACTGAAGCGCCCTCATTATCACGCGGTGTTTTTTATAAGCTGAAATTTTATATATTAAACACGGACAATATTATACATATATCGGCGGAAGAAAATTTATATATCGTGAACATTTAGTAAAATGTTATATATCACAGTGAATTCTATTTTTGCCCAAACGGCGCTTCATACATAAATAACTATTATCGATAAAAAATCAACATCTTATGTATTTACCCTCGACAATTTAACTCATGTATAAAAAATCCCATTAGCCGCAGTGCAATTGTCACTTTTACAGCGACAAATGCACTAGTGTTTTTTTTCACTTTCAAATTCTAATCAACTATCGCAGTATCCGTGCCCGCCGTATAAATACATAGTTTGACATTTGCGAATAATTTATTGCATGATGTTTGTGTTATTTTAAGAATGAGTCCATTTGGTAAAGTTACGAACGGATTTCTAAATTTCTTGTTCGTTAAATTGTCCTGCCGAATTACACTCGAGATTTGTATTTATACCTAGTAAATTTGTTTTGTTTAAATTCTAATCTGTTTCCTTTAGCAATTTGACTCGAAAAACTGTGAACCTAAAAATGCTCCACCTTCGGTGTCGCATTTTTATTGGTTGACAGTTTTTCTCGTATAATTGCTAGGCAACAGATTCTTATTAAGCAACCCAAATTTACTCGGTAAAATACAAACCTCTTGTGCAATTATAAGTGACAATTAGTTAGTGGGGGGGGATTAAAGGGGGTAAGTAGAACAAAAACTTATTCGAGCGTGTCAGATATTCAGAGGGAATGTTAAGTGAACTCAACATAATGTCTTATTCAAATGACTGACGATTTGGACGCGACCAAAAGTCATGCCCAATTTTTGAAAATCTAAAAAAAACCTGACCTTGACATACTCGAGCACGTCAGATTTTTATGCAGACGGTTCAGCTCGATGTCCTAGTCGTCCTAAATGATAATCTCACAATTATATGTATAAAGGAATATTGTTAATTTGACAATTTGAAAATAAAATTTCTTTTTTCTGTTTTATGTTTTTTTATGTTTTTTCTGTTCAGATTATTGAAATAAACACTGTTCTGCATGTACTTAACTTACCTTAAGTATCTTAATCTGACGTGCTCGAGTTTTTCTGAGGATCCATTTTTTTTTACTAATATGATCGGCTGCCCTCAACGCACGCCCCTATATTAAGGGTTCATATATGGTAGGGATACATTACAGGGTGCAAGCGTTGATTGAAGAATTTACTTCAACAATTCTTCAATCAACGGTGCAAGGTTTCTCCCCATATGATTTTGTGACTTGCTCGAGTAACGCGCAAAATCCCCGTTTAGGCTCCCCTACTGCTACTATGAAAGGCAATTTGTTTATGATGATTAAAGGAAAACTATTATTAAATTTTAATTAAGATTTTAAAGCTACCTACTAACCTACCTATATGTTTTGATTAAAGGAAAACTGTTAAGTAAACCGATCCGTTTTAGATACTATGTGTGATACATAAAGTCGTACTAGAATTGATCAAGGAATCCAAATATGCAATAATATATAGGGGGTTGTATTTAAAAAAATGCAACTTTGATATAAATCACCCTGTTGCGATTCAAGTGAACGTATTTTAGGTTTGTAACCTTAAGGGTACCCGACCATATCCCAGCAATAAACTTTAGAAATGTTCGTTAATAAACCCACAATCTCCCAACCCTGCACTGTTGGCCCGCCCTGTATTACATAATATTGCCTAAGACTAAAGACTAGGCTTGCCCGTTTTCAGGGACATACGGGCTAATCAGGGTGAGTGGCAGTGCCCCCTCCCTCCTCCATAAACGATCGAGACGTACACCGATATGACCGAGACGCACACCGAGATTACGGAGACGCACACCGAGAGACCGCAGCTACAGCAGACATGAATAGCATCAGCAACTCGCAAGTTGCAACAACGCAACGCGCTAATATAATATAAAATATCTTTAAGCTTACCTGTCTTGTATGTAATTACGAATGTACTTGCCACAAACACGAATAAATTGGTCTGTTTAAGAAAAGAAGAGACGGAAAAGGTTTAGTTCAGACAGTCATAAATAGCACGTGTGAACTGGCCGATTTGGCTGGGTTTACATGTTTGAACTGGCCGATTTGGCTGGGTTTGCCTACACGCAAATGGAAATGAAGCACCGGACTCGATCACTTAGGTCGAGCGATTCGATTGCATTGCAACCTATTACAAGTTGGAGAAAGTAGCGTAAGCGATGGGATTTTTGTTCTGTCGAAAAATCAGTGCAGGTATTTCACCCATTGGTAAGTTTCCAACTGAGTACATATATCTATTCAATCCATATCATTGGCCAACCCCGCGTAAGTGTAGAGTATCATAAGGCCGATTATTATGGCAAATTCGCGATAACAACGTTAATATTATTGTCACTCGCCCATGTGTAGATTATCTTGGTGTATGAAATGATTCTGTATCGTATTTGATGAATGTTCATTTTTTCATCCGGAAACAACGACTAGTCTGTGGAACAAGTCCAGTCTGTTTTCTTTCTATAATTATAGCTCCTCCTCTCCTCAACTCCGTATCTCAAACCACTTTTCTGTCCTCTAGAGTCTAGAGCAGGGTTCCCAATTAGTTTTTGCTGCGTACCACTTCAAAAAAGACCTCAAACCTGCGTACCCCTTATTGTAGCAATCACACTAATATTATAAATGCGAAAGTTTGTGAGTGTGTGTATGTTACTTCTTCACGCTCAAACGCCTGGACCAATTTTGATGAAATTTGGTATACAGGTAGTTGACACCCTGGATCAACAGATAGGCTACTTAAACCGCGGGTAACACCGCGGGGCACAGCTAGTGATAAATAAAAAAAATAAGTCAGTTTAAATAACATTTATTATTTTCAAATTACAGTACAATAGTGAAAATCAAAATAATATGATGTATTGGCGAAGACGCTACTGTGACAAATGTGCACGTTTTTCTTTGCACAGCTCTTGAAAATCTGGTTGTCCTTCAGTCAGCTTCAGTCTTAAATCGTCTTCAAGTTGAAGTCTGTGACGATGTTTAGTTTTTAAGTTTGTCATGGCCGAAAATCCGCTTTCGCAAAGGTAGGTTGTGCAAAATGGCAATAAATATTTTATTGCTGATTCGCTGATATGATAAATATCTTTTAAATTAGCCCAAAAGTCACCCAGTGATTGCTTTGCAAAACAACTCTTGAGTCTGCTGTTGCATGAGATGTCTATTAATTCCTCTTGATCAGAGATGGGTAGGTAGTCGACGGAATGGTTCGCGAAAGGATTATTTACCCAGTTCCATTGCGGCGACATTTCTGGGAAGTAACTGCGTAAAGTCGCCGACAGCTTTTGCAAGTGGCATTTTATGTCCGATTTTAAATCTTCATTTACTGTGGAAGAAGTTGTATCCAAAAGAAGTTTAAGATTCGGAAACTGGTCATATTTACACTTGTCAATCAAAGATGTCCAGAGGGATAGTTTTTTTATAGTGGACTCAACTTTAATTTTGTGAAGATATCTGACAAGTAAGCCAATTTTTGCACCCACAAAGAGTCAGCATCTGTTTGTACTCATCTCGTGTCCCTGCTCAACCAAAAATAACTCAATTTCATGTCTTAACTCAAACATTCTCGAAACAACTCTTCCTCTGGACAGCCAACGCACTTCAGTATGCAGGGTCTCGTGTTCACTGCCAAGCTCTTTGCAAATAGCTGCAAAAATTCTAGAGTTTGTGGCACGGGCCGCACGTACCCCTTGATGCAACTTCACGTACTCCTGGGGGTACGCGTACCACTAATTGGGAACCACTGGTCTAGAGAATTAAAATGACGGGTCTCCGTATGATTCTCCTGCCGTTTCATTTACTTATTTTTGGAAAGTTACGACTCTTTCTCTAACCTGTCTATCTACTATCTATTTAGCAAATTGAAAAAAATAGGAGTTTAGACGATCAGACATCAACTTGGGATAATTTGATTTCAGTTTTCGAGCTAAGCAGTGAACGGTTAGACAGATTGTTAGAAGAATTTTTTAGATAGAACAGCGACGCAGATTCTGGAAAAAAGTGTATATTTTGATCTAAAAAATACTTTTCTGTCTCTCTTTCCGGAGTCATCTGAAGTTTCATTGTCTTCCAATGTCCATGATCAAAAGGAGATGGCATTGTTCTCCGTGTAAGGGTGTGCTGTTCTCATAAATGAACCTTACTCTATCCCCTAAATGTTGCCAATGTTTTAAGGATATCCAAACGTCTCGTTAGGATCCGGACGTAAAAGGCTCCATTATCAGAAGATTTAAGAAATTTTGTTGGTTGAGGTGAAGCTTAAGGTGGGAACATTTAAATAAGATAATTAAGAACACCTACGTAATATTATTTTGAAGAATTCAGAAATCGCACGCTTCTCATATGAGCTGATTTATCTCCTATGTATTTATTATACATATAATAGACATAATGATATACGTCGTATTTGTTACCCTAAATTTGTAAACAATGCAAATAAGTTTTGAACTTGTATATTAAAATGGGACCATCCGTACTGTATTTATATTATACATTAACATTAGGTATCATTATGCAAATATTGCAACTATTGAAGTCCAAATCATAGTATGCTAAATATATCCAATCTTGCAAAATTATGACACCTGACTAATGAAGTAGTTTAATTTTAAATTATTAAATAACATCGTTTGTGTATAGATAATTGAATAGGTATCTGCGACAGATTTTGGGAAAAGTGCTACTACGTGTAGAGGTGTGGTTAATAAATTCTCATGACCTTTAAAAACCACTACATTATGGAGTAGGTACCTACTTAAGTACATAGTCTACCTACATCTACTCGTACATTTGAACAAGCTGTAATACATTTTTCCGTTTACTTTACAGTATGAGCTACCGAATCTTACCAAAAGAGTTACAACTGATAGCAGAGAATGAACTGAATGAAGTACCTAATCGAGTAGATGATGATATTGCCGCTTTGAAAACATGGATTAATGCACAACCTCACTTAAACGCTTGTACAGGTAATAAAAATTATATCTATATTTATATACTATTGTTGTATTCACCAATCACCAACAACTATTTTTAGATAATCAGTGGTTATTGGCATTCTTAAGAGTTTCCAAATTTAGTTTGGAAAAAGCAAAAGAAAGAATAGACAGATTTTATTCTATACGGTCATTAGTACCCGAACTTTATGTTTCTCGAGATCCGTTTTTACCAGCAACACAAGCCGTGTTTGACGAGTGGTACTTATTAGTCTGAGTATTGGAAAATGAAAAAATATTACGCATTTTTTGTAGTATAGCAGCTGTACTGCCTGTTACATCTGGTGCACCTATCCGATTGATTTTTCGTATAGGAACAGTTGATCCAGAAGTAGTAACGATTGAGGAAAGAATAAGAACGAGTCATATGATAATAGATGCTCTTTTACAAGAATATGATGAACTTCCAATTGCTGGTTTGTGCATATTGTGGGATGGTAGAGGAATCACTTACAAACATGTTGCGCAAGTTACTATTGCTTTACTCGAAAAGGTTGCAATGTGCGTTCCAGAAATTTTTCCTGTAAGACTAAAAGCACTTCATATTATTAACATGCCATCAATTGCTACAGCGCTGACGAATTTTATAATGCCACTGCTCTCCAAAAAGATCACTTCAGTGGTAAGTAATATTTTTGCGTAGTATCCGTTTTAATTTTTCGGTGCGCCTTGGGATAGGTACCTAAATGTTTAGATGTGCGACAGACGTCATGGTAAATGGGATAAAATTGAAAGTTAAACACACCTTCTGATGGCACACGGTTTCCGTTTTCGTTACAGCATCAAATACTAATTGAATCCTCTCTAGGATTATAAATGTTAATTTGATATTGATTACTACTGGTAATACATATTTGATTTTCATTAAATACGAATCCATCCGTAGCAAAATAAGAAGTATTATCCTCAAATTGTACCCTCAAGAAACACAAGTGTACAAATGTCCATAATGTAACATTTTTATAGATCCATTTTTATGCCGATGATGGAGGTACTGATATTCACAAAGATTTCCCTCAAGATCTTCTCCCGCCAGAATATGGAGGACAAGGTCCACCATTAAAAAAGTTATCTGGTAAATTATTTTCAGCATAATGACGTTACCGAGCTTATGTAATTGTAGAACAATTAAAACTGAAGGTGGAAAGCCACAAGGATTGGTATATCAATGATGGAAAATATTTTTGTGACGAAACTAAGCGTCCTAAACATACGTCAATTGCCAATGAATATTTGGGATTGGATGGTTCCTTTCGAACATTAGAAATTGACTAAAACCTCTGTAACAAATTTATTAATAAAGTTGTGGTTTCGGTTACTCTCTCAGACAAGAACCTTTCCTAAATAAAATATAAGCTATTGATCCCAATGTTTTTGCTTAAAAAGTAATCAATTGTTGTTAATTGAGCGGGAAAGGGTAATGCATAGACCAGCGGTTCCCAAAGTGTGGGTCGCGACCCGGCACCGGACCGTAGAAAAATTTTGCCGGGTCACGGAAAAAAATGGTAAAAACACAAAAAAAATTAGTACCTATTAGTTTTTTTACGTCAGTTATACGTTATACACTAGGAATAGTGGAAAAGTGTGCATTTGCACTCTTTCACGTAGCTTTATCGCTCGCGTCCGCGCGTTGTGCTGTTAACTACGTTGTTAGTTTACTTTATTTACTAGTTTTAAATGAATATAATTTTTTAATTACTTTTATTTTTCTTATATAATTATTTTGAAATTTTTGTGCATGAAATAAAACAAACAAACAATTAACTAGATTTTTAATTAAAAAATAAAATTTGTTTTGTAAAGAAGTGGGGTTTTTTCATAAGATGGGTCGCCAAAAATTTTAAAACCTCGTACCGGGTCGCGGTCAAAAAAGTTTGGGAAACGCTGGCATAGACGATAATTCTGTTCAGAATCTAAATATTTAAAGTCATATGCGTGTGAAAAGGTTATTGGGAATTAGACCTGCTATGCGTAATTAATTATTATTATTTATTCAATAATTCCCAATAACCTTTTCACATTAATTAGAAGACGAATTACTCGCATCAACCTTTTTACATTCATATGTACTTATATGTATTATCGCACGTAACGTTATAAATATGCACCAGTATCAATTAAAATGCATTTTAATTAAAAAGTTGACCTCAACCTTGATATTACCCATCAGACGGGAAAATAATTAGGTATTTTTCTTTCACATGGGTCGATGGAGAGGTGCGCATTTTCTCAAGCGACTTGTGCGATTTCGAAAAACAACTAAATTTTCTCACCCTTTTAAATTAAAAATACTTACCTACTCATAATATTTATGGACGTAGAGCTCTCGCAATTAACAACCAAGGCAGATTTACACCAAAGATTGCATTTGAGGTGAGCAAAGTCCTTTGAGTGATCTTTTAGTTTGCCCAATAGGTATATATCTACTTTTATTACAGTCTTTACAGCTGATTTATATACCCCCACTAATCGTTCATACCTATTCGATCTTTGGGGTTACCAAAAAGCGTTTGTAGACTACCTTCTGCAGTTGTGACCGTATACAAAGTTAACTTGGAAAACATTTTTGACAAACCACTTACATATGAAGGATAATTCGGTAATTTAACATATTTCTTATCTGATCTATTGAAACATTTCCCTAACATAGTTACATTTTGATATCCTCCTTAAGTTTATGTTTACTAATTAAATTCATAACTAAATCTTACCTTTGAATAAATCTTTCACTCAACGATCTCCCATAAGGCAATTTTTATAAACCTCCTAGTGCTATAGCAAAGAGTATATACTCTTTGGCTGTAGTATCCTTACGGTAAATATCGATTTCTAAGCGAGATCAGGTGAGACAAGACTATCAAGAAGCGGTAGTAGTCTATTGTTAACTCCCGTTTCATAGATGAATAATTGGATAGGTACCTACACTACAATTTCGAATTTAGTTTAACTACAAAATCCTGAGGAGTGCAAATTTTAGTATTGAGGATGGAAAAAGCATCATCCACATATAGCGAAGCCAAACTCTAGGAAAGTATGCGATATCTTGTTTGAGGCCAGTTTCCGTTAACATATAGAGAGACATCGAGGGACTATGTTAGACTATGAACCTTTATTATTAGCTCACACAAGAGTTTTCAGCCTACATAGTGGAGAAGATCTTTCAATGTCTGTTCTTACTGGAATAATAACGTGAGGTTTTCTAGTATTCGTACCTACTGGTTGTTGTGGTGACAACTACGGAGTATGTACGCGACTATTGGTTTCACAGTGACGCCAATCGTTGCAAAAAGCCGAAAGTAATTTAGTGACTCTCACCGAAGAGCAATTTTATGAACTCTTGAAGCAAATTGGGGAAGTGCTGTTTTCGATGGACCTGTTCTTGGACCGCCTTTAAAACTATTACCAACGAGAAATTGTTGATTGATGTACTTCGTCATTAAAAACAAAAATTTACCCACCGAAACACGATAATCCTCTGTGACAGTTATGGAAAATTGCTGCGCGAAAATTTCTCGACCCGCCCTGTATGCAAAACTACATGATTTACTTCCCCATAGTAATGCAAGGAGCTACCTATTGTATAAATTGCGCATTGTAAGCAACTTGAAAGAAAGAAAAAAATAAAATTTAAAATTCCTTGATATATGGGTTGAAATAATTATGAACAACATTCATAATTTTATAAACATATTAGGTATGCCCGTGCCGAAAAAAAAAACTCTGAATCAGCAAGTACCTCAAGTAGAAGTGATTAAATTGAATTGACGATAAGCGGGCCCATTTGCATCCGAACAATTTGGGATTAAATATGTGCGAAAATAAATAGGTACTTGGGATGTAAAAATTCTGAATTCACATACTATTATAAAGAGTAAATAAATTTTAATAAAAATAAATTTGGACCTTGTTTACTTACATGATTGAATGCTAATTTCATATTAATTCAAATTGTTGCAGCGGACCTTTAACACTATATTATTGAACTCATGCGGTCTGAAATTTTCAATTGAAGCATTAAAATTTACGAATTGGTTGGTTTATTTTTCCAGCTATTCTTTGAAATCATAAGATGTTCACAATACACCTTCTCATAAATTTTGCATCATGGTCAAACCTGGTTTTTGGATAGACACCTTGACGTTTTGAAAATGACTTTTCGTGTAAAAACAGTCGTTCCATACGTATTAACGAATGAAGGAAGAATGAAACCAAGTTATATGACATTTGAGGTACCTACTGTTATAAGAATGCGGCAATCATAATGTGTCCGCTTTCCGTGTAGGTATTTCCCTAACCTTCTTTTTGAAATGATATACTTGTTAACCCCGCTAACTACACAAAATATGTACAATTAACTTAATTAGCAAATCGAACGTCGTCTAACATTACTTAACAATATTAATGGTCAAAAGACATGAGACATGAGTATAATGTTTGATTCTCAATGGTTGTCTTTACCACTTCACGTAGATACGATTTTTCCTAAATTGCTTGCAAATAACAAAAAAATGTATCTGTATTTCATAGACTATTCTGACTTTGGAACCTAAACATGCAACCTCGTCCGACTTTTTATTTTCTATAATTTCTGCATGACTTGATACCCACATGATTAGGTGACTGACTACTCCAATTATTGAGATTTCAATAATAAAAGATTGTTTTGAACCCATGCTGCTTTTGGAATGGGTACATATAACAATCATTAATATTACAACCACAATTGTGACCAAACTAAGGTGAACATGAGAAAATTGACAGAACTTTTATTAATTTATATTATTTGAATACTTAATACAATTCGACGGTACTCCACATTAATTGCTAAAAGATGCCTTATTTAGTTAAATATTTATAGTACATAGCGATCCTGTACCTAGTTTACCAATGAGAGAATAATCTGGTAATTATTCCACTGTAACACACTGTTGCAAATGAATGTTTAAATATGTCAATGATGAATTAACTTCTTTTGTGATGAAACCAAGCGTATGAAAGGTTCTACAATTTAGCAATTGATTTGGGTTAAATGGTTCTGTCCTGACTAAAACAAAGATAGTCTGTCTGCATTGTTTTAAACATCGCGTATCAAATATGTTCGTTTTGTGAAGCAATATAATTGTAAATTTTTAATGTGGCCTCTACAGTGACTCTATTACAAACAGTGGCGACAAGCGATCTATCGATTTTTATTGGCCGTGGTATATTTTGCCTCGTAATGGCGGCCTGACTGTGTTTACCTTTGATCAGCCTGTAATTTTTATTTGAATTTGGCACGTTACTAGGATACCACTCTTGAGTTCATAGAAGCCCGCCCAAAATTTTGCCTCCTAATGGCGGATGGGTGGAGCTAATTGCTGCTTGTCGTCACTGTTTGTAATAGAGTCACTGTAGTGGCCTCCACAGTCAGTAGATTAACAGAGTACCGCAACCTCCACCATTTTTAGTCCTTTCCGTGCTTCACTCATTACACGCTCAGTAAAGTAGATGATGTTTTGACTAAATTTTTCGGAATATAATAAAACAAATACACTTAAACGGCACAACAACACGGCATTTTATCAAAAATTACGTGCACTTTCATTAGTCTATCTTATGTATATGGACTAAAAATGGCCGCCACGGCGGCATTTGTCGCGTCAAAGGCTTGCGGTACTCTGTTAATCTACTGACTCTGGTGGCCTCCAACATTCGACATATGGCCACACTCTGTAGAACTTAAGGTAGTGTAGTGTCGATTGTTGCCTCAAGATTTTCCGTTATTAATGGCAGTGTTAATTTGTGTTATTTCAGAAACTTAGTCAACTGTTGGATTCTGGGATTCTGGATTCTAGATTACGATGGGAGGGTGGTCAAAAGTCCACTCGCACATAGGCCACCTATTCGGGCCCTTTGTGCTACCTCCCTGATTACAGTCGTTAGACCCCGCATCATCACTCAAGCCATCCCACACGTGAGATAAACCTGAGGATGCTGGACGGGGAAGCGGCTCTAATCTCAGCCATGTCCGGCCAGGAGTCCCCCAACATGGATCGTCTTAATTCGACAAGTACGGGACACTCACAAAGTATGTGTTGCGCCGTCTCATCTTCTGTGTAGCATCCTCTACAGGATGGTGATTCAACCAAGCCCATGCGGTGCATGTGCTTGTTAAGTTTACAGTGCCCAGAAAGTATGCCCACAAGTAGCCGCAGGTTCTTTCTAGATAGCCCTGTGCAAAAACGCGCCAGACTACGAGATGGTCCTCTAAAGGCCTCTCTCGCGTGACGGCATTCTGACATCAAGTTCCACCTAACCTTATGCTGGGCTTGGGTGTCTTGAGTTATTAAGTTATTTACAGTTGATACTGTAAGTGGGAGAGCCGGCTCTGGACCATAAAACAGTTGTTTTGAGGCCAGTCGGGCTAACTTATCGGCTTTTTCATTGCCTGTTGTTCCAGCATGCCCTTTAACCCATACAAGCTCGAGGGTATTGCTGTTTGCCACTTGCTCTAGTATTTGGTGACACTCGGAAACCAGCCTAGAGGTAATTTTGTGTTGACCTAGTGCCTGCAGAGCGGCTCTGCTGTCACTAGAAATCCTGATACTTTTATTCTTTATGCTGTGCATAAGAATTATACTTGCACTAAGCGTTATTCCTGCTAATTCTGCCTGAAAGACAGTGGAAATTTTGCCTAGTGGTTGGCTGATATGGAGGCTCAGTTCTTTGGAATAAATTCCTGTGCCTGTTCCTTCCATTGTTTTAGATCCGTCTGTAAAGATGGATATGTCTGGTTGGGATGCCACTTCCGCATCAAAGAAGATGTGGTAGTTTTTCCCTAGTATAAATCGAGGGATGAGTGAGTCAGACCGTCCTTCTAGTATAGGCAGTCGTTTGAATGCCTCGCCCAGAATTTGGGAGTGGCCCACATCAATACCTCTGCTGTTCAACAACCCATTATTTTTCAGACGCAAGGCTGCCACCGTGTCAACTGTTACCGTGCTGCTGTTTTTTTAAATAAATACTAATTTCAAACTTGACATATTTTTTTATGGCCGTTTGACATATTTCGCTAATGTCGGAAGAAAAGTGAACCTCATCATGACATTCCAGAAATACCATTTAAAAAATTTGATAATGTATTGAGAGCGTTATAGTGAGAAACTTAATCATTCAAGACTATTTTGCCAAAATTATTGTCGAAAACAAGGCTTTAGAGATTATTAAAAAACTGGAAAATAAAATAAATCAGATATCTATAATTTTTAAATTAAAGTAACGTTTCCAAATTATGCCTTTGGCTGTGTGGCATGTCCTACCGTCTTGTTGAAACCACATATTGTCAATATCCAGATCATCAACAATAGGACAAAAACGTTGTTAACATATCACGATATCGCAATCCGTTTACGGTAAGCCCATTTCCAGCTGCATTTTCGAAGAAAAATGGTCCAATAACACCACCCGACCAAAATGCGCACCAAACAAGAGGAATGTGAAGGCTTCTCAACACACTGCCGTGGATTTTTCAATGCCCAAATACGGCAATTTTGTTTATTTATGTACCCATTGAAATGGAAATGAGCTTCGTCTGAGAAGATGATTTTTTGATCAAAACCATCCGGTTGTTGTTGGATGAAATTAACGAATTGCCGACGTTGCCCATGGTCGTTGGGTTCAATTTTTCCACTAACTGAACTTTGTAAAGCCAAATCTTTTCTTGCAGCAGCGATATTTTCAGTTCAGCGGCCGCGACGAGCGTGCACTGGTGTATTTAAGTCTTGTACCGTCAGTTGACTCAAATTTTTTGATTAACTCTTTTATTCCGGCCTCTGTTGAACGATTATAACGACCGAAAATATCCATAATTTTGAAAAATGCAGTTTTCACGAATCCACCATTTTCGTAGTCGATTTAAATTATTTTTATACGGTTCTCGAGCGTAATTGAACTCATTTTAGCTAATTGAAATAATGCTACACTTTTGGAATACTTTTAACGCAATTTTTAAATAACGGTGCACCCCTCAGCAAATTATATTTCTCTGCTATAAAGTGATGGCCATAAAAGTGGGCATTCTACAAATAGGGAAGCAAAGAAGTCAGTAAAGTTCAGAAGAAGAAGATAAGTACGAAGAATGAGACAAAGTTGGTTGATTTTTGTTAGGTTATAGCTGTGTATCCTGTATCTGTTTTCAAACTTATTAGCGCATACACACTGAAAGTTGTCCGTGCAGTGAAAAATTTCTAACCGTAATCGATCTTATATCACACTAAAGCGAGCCCCTTTCAAGGGGTAAGCAATTGTTTGCTCCACAGTATCTAATTCCTAATTTTCTACATTAATACTAGCAGCTGAAAAAGGGCAATAACGTTGTTTAGTTAGTTAAAATAAGATATTTGATGAAATTAGTTCGTTCAAGTGAGAGGGACTATTAAAGGAAACAATTCAACACTAGACTGTGATGTGCAATTATGTGAACGAGAAAGAATAGGATTCAAGTGCTCAAAAAAAAACTGTATTTACAAAAACTTTATCATTAAAAGGCGAAAGTCCGTTCCCGAAATCATGATAGCATCAGTGAACTATTTTCCAAAAATTATATTGAGTATCATCTTCAAGGAGAACCCAAACGTCTACTATTATTGATATTCGCTTTACTGGTGAATTTAAGATAGCAAAAATGTTGGAAGTATTGCCAAGAATATAAAAAGAAATCGAACCCAAGCAAGGAGATAAGTCTAAGCAAAATCAATTTTCCAACTCCAACCTTCCAAAATTCGAGAAGCACCAAATTCAAAAGGACAACCAAACATCTAAACTTTGATTTAAGAACGATCGTCTATATAGATATTTGCGAAGTAAAGTCCGAAAAAGTGACTTATCAAAATGGTCAGTTTTCTAGATTAACTTAGCATCAGAATCAGCTCCTCGAATGGAAAGTGAAAAATGAAAAGAATCGGTTTTGTACGAGAAAGTTACATAAGAAAAAATAGGTTCAAAACGTTTAAAAGTATTTTTCGAAGGAGTATTTGTTTTGTTCTAAGGTACCTACCTAGTAATGGTGTAGAATTTGAATTGTAGATTAACAGCTGGTTTTTTCTACAAGTTTTAATTTCGTCTTCAGTATTAATGGCATTACACTTTCCTTGTGCATGCAAAATAGAATGCTAATATCAAGGAGAGTATCACCTTCAAACGAACTTATTTTACTATGAATATTGTTTGCATTAATATTGCGTTTTATTTCACGGGAACTTAATTTATATTGTGATTCAGTTTTGAGTAATAAGTTAACATCTAATTTAAATACAGTGCCAAGATATTAACTAGTTTTCGACTTATAGCGCGTCGTTATGTTCCACAGCCTGCGTTGAAAGGTTTGCCTTGCCTTTTTCCTTGTGAGCCAAAACAAGAGTTTTTGGGATGATTATCCATCCTTCTTAGCTACCGATGGTGGTGAGCTGAGTCTTCTGAAGATGCAAGCTGCAATGTATTGCGAACCGTCAGAACTTTTGCATTTACATTCAGAAAACATAGACTTAACAACTCACCACCATCGGGAGGAACCGCGAAAGTCCCAGATTATTTACTTACACAGTATAATTAAGAATGGAAACAAATAGCAAAATAATGTAAGTGTATTCGAAGTTCTAGAAAAATATCAAATAGTCACAAATGTATTTCTGTCAGAAACAAGTATTATTTGACAAAACCAAATCCACATTAGGAGACAAAATCTGTTACGTTCTCAAATGGAGAACAAACATAAAAGATCAGTCAAAGCAGAGATTGAGTAGGGGTCAATAATTCGCAATTGGATTGATTGAAACAGAGCATACAAATGAGTGTTGGTAGTTTTAGGAGTCCCTCTTAGTCGATAACCAAATGTACTAAAGAAAACTCAGAAAGCTTTAGTAAATTTGAAACCACAGAGAGAAGGAAGAGGAAGGCCACAAATGGTTCGCTCGTACACAAAACGAACCACACTCGTCTAGTAAAACTTTACTTTTCGAAAGTTGTTGCGTAATATACTAATTTTAAGCAACTATTGCTATTTTAACATAACAAGACAGTGAGAATAAGCTGTAATTACAATGCATTTTCCCACAAACATTATAACATGGACAAGATTGACCTTAAAATGATACCTTAAATATCGGGCAATCAATTTAATTACGTCAGTAGCAGTGATGGCATTGCGAGAAGTACCTAATCGCGAAGATGATAATATTGCCACTTTAAAAGAATGGGTTAACACGCAAGATCATTTAAATGCTCGTACTGGTAAGTGTAGGTATAATAGTGATCGTTGCCATAATAAATTAATGACAACACTTTTCAGATTACTGGTGGTTATTAGCATTCCTAAGGGCTTCAAAATTTAGTATGGAAAAGGCAAAACAAAGAATAGACCGATTTTATTCTGCACGATCATATTTACCTGAAATTGTGAAGTTGCGGGACCCATTTCTACCAGAAATTCAAGCAGCATTTGACGACAGGTAACCAACTAATGCTAAATGAAGTAATATGTTGATGAATTATATTTTAAAAATGCTCTTTGCCACCTATAGGTAACTAACTATAAATCGTTTTAGCATAGCAGTTGTATTACCTAGTGTAGCTCGTGAACCTGTCCGAATAATTTTTCGTATGGGTACAGTTGATCCAGTCGTATTATCATACGAGGGAAGAGCGAAAGTAGGTTATATGATACTTGACATTCTGCTGCAAGAGTACCAAGAACTTTCAATGTATGGTTTGTGTATGATGTTGGATGCCAGAGGAACAACATACAAACACATTGCACAACTTAATATATCTCTGTTAAGAAAGATATCAATGTGTGCAAGTGCAACCAAGGCTTATCCTGTAAAGATAAAAACCGTTCATATTATTCACATGTCATCAATTGCTCTGCCGATAAAAAATTTTGTAATGCCACTACTTTCCAAAAAGATTTCTGCGGTGGTAAGTAGCACTTTTGTCATTATTGAGTAGAATTTGCTTATAAATTTTGGTATGTCTAAATAATGGATGCAAATGAAATTTAACTGATGTCATAAAAATAATGATTAACCTGAAGAAAAATGCATATAAAAAATACGTAAAAACTAAACGACAGTCTGACTTAAATTAATTATAGGCAGTTGAGAAACTACTTATCAGTCGCCATAAAAAATGAAAAAGCCGCATATATTCAACATCAAATTCGTTTCAATAAAAGGAATCCACGTTTGCTTTGGAAAAATTTCAGTACATTGGGCATCCATACTAAGCAAACATATGAAATTAGGAATGCAACATTAATAAATGATCACTTAGTTAACAACATTCAAGTAACCGAAATTAATAAGGAAACATTAAATTATTTTAACCACAACAAGAAAATCGAATGCCAACGTATTTGATTATTTACAGAAGTAAGAGTGTTAGAAATTAAAAAGGCGGTGGGTGAATTGGCGACTGAATCCTATGGAATAGATAACATGAACTTAAAAATGTTAAAGTTGGCTTTTCCTTTTTGCAAATTCGCTTTAACACACATCATTAATTACTCACTCTCTAATGGCGTTGTACCAGATCTATGGAAAAAAGCTGTAATTAATCCTTTATCTAAAGTTACAAAAGCGACTGAGCTGAAGGATATCAGGCCCATCAGCATTTTACCACAAATGTCTAAACTACTTGAAAGGATAGTGAATAACCAGTTAAATCAACATATAGTCACAATAATGACATTTTACCTTTAACTCAATCCGGTTTCCGCAAAAATCATAGCACCACTACGGCTCTTTCAAAAATAAGAATAGTGAAATTACATATTTAGTATTGTTAGACTGTAGTAAAGCCTTTGATGTTATAGATCACACTCTTTTACTTGCTAAATTGAACTATTATGGACTTGAAATCGCATACTGAAATTGTTTCACAGTTATCTAAACAATAGGTTCCAAATTGTCAAAATTGATGATGACGTCTCTCACGGATTGAAAGTTAAAAACGGTGTACCACAAGGCAGTATATTAGGACCAACGCTATTTGCAAATTTTTACAGCTGAACTTCCAACAATATTACAGAATCAGTGGAATATTCATATGTACGCAGATGATACGCAAATATATAAGTCGTGCTTACCAAACGAAGGACATAAATTGCTGTCTGAATTAAACAATAATATCAAACTACTTTTTGGAATGGTCTAAGAACAATGGACTTTGTTTAAACCCCCATAAAACTGTTGTGCTGAGTATTGGAACTAGTGGTACAATTAAAAAAATTAAGGACATTGCTAAGGACTCTATAGTACTAGATAGTAAAACTATAAGTGATAGTCATAGTACACGCAATTTGGGTATAATTATTGATAATCGGTTAAACTTTGAAAAACATGTGATAAAAAAGTGTGGTGCAGCATACGCGAAGTTAAAATCGCTATGGAAATTTAAAACAATGCTACCAGAAGATGTAAAGTGGAATTTAGTTAACGCTCTCATACTTAAAATATTAATAATATAATAATATTAATTCATTAACAGACATTTTATTTGAGGGAAGTGTTCTTATTTTATTATATCTACAATTTTCAAAATTGTGCACAGAGACAGATTGTATGTGTCGTCGTAAATTGTTAATCCAATGTAACAATCGAATATAGTACGACGATTTTACAGATCAACTTCCATGCGGATGATGGAGGCACTAACATTTATGATGATTTTCCTTCTAATATTCTTCCGCTCGAATACGGAGGGCAAGGTCCCCCATTAAGAGAATTATCTGGTAATTATTTCACTATGAACCCACAGTCGAAGAAGTTAATTGTGCACGTTTTAGAACAATTAAGATTGAAGGTAGAAAGTTACAAAGATTGGTATGTCAATGACGAAAACTACTTTTGTGATGAAACCAGACGCACGAAAGATTCACCAATTATTAACGAACTGTTTGGATTGGATGGTTCTTTCCGTAAATTGGAAATTGACTAAACAAGGAAAGTGCAAAGTCTGTAGAAATAAATGTTTTATGTAATCTTCTCGTGTAATAAACCGTGTGATTCAAGAGCGGATTCATGGGGGGGGGGCATCCCATGGAGCTAGAAAATTAATGCATATTTCAGTGCAGGTTTAATGTACCTCTTATTTTTTAATAGTTAGGTTTATTAGGTTTCATTACTGAGCCACAGATCCCCCCCCCCCCCCCACCCCGGAAAAATCCTGGATCTGCCCTTGATGTGATTATAAATTTTGAAATGTTACAATTATTTATTATTAAACGAAACGCAATGCAGTTGAAAATATTACCATTTATGTTCTTTTTATGAGTAAATATCACCTCTACCATTCGCCCAAATCATGTCTAATTCTGGGAACACTCTTTGTTGAATTTACGATGTTATTGCTGTTCCGGTTGAGGCCGGTATTTGTTTCGCTTCAATGCATTGAGTTTGAAGCAGAGAGCCGAGTGACCTTGCTTTGATCACATTGAAATTTGACATAACTGCAAAAAATAAAAGATTACGCACATATTTGGCAAGAATACAAGCGAATAGCGAAGGATAAACTTTGCCATTTGTACCGTCTTCTCCTCACTCCCTAAATTTAGTGAAAGTGTATAAGTTCTGCTTAAAGATTCACATTTTTTGGAACCATTGAAAATCTATACAGGGTGGCCCAACGAAAAGGTAACAGACGGGTTTCTGGCCAGAGGGAATTTTTTTTTGGGAAACACAAAAACACGTAAATTTTTATATCAAGGGGGACAACTTTCGCCATGATTTTCAACCTGAAATGATTTCATCCCTTAGCGCTGTGAGAACAACCCCTAAAATTTAAATAGGGATGATGGGGCAAGTGATACGTCATTTGAAAGGTCTTTCTTTTCTGATTTCAGTGCACTAGTTTTTTTTATTTTTTTTTATTTTTAACTAAAAAAATTGAAGTTCCAAAATGGAAAATGAGGAAAGAGATTGATGCATTTAAAAACTCAAAAAAGCTCAGACAGGTCAATTGTTTTTTTCTTAGAGAAGCTAGGTACTTTTACTGATGTTTGACAACATTGTTTCACCCCTTGGGTACAGGGTAAACAACCCTTAAATTTTTAAATAAAAACAAGGGTTAATTTTTTCTTTTGCTAATTAATAAAACCAGTTTATGCAAATTCAACCCTTATTTTAATAAATGTTCGAAGTTCCTGCCTTCAGCTCCATGCAATAGTACAAATTTTCATTAAATCGTTCCCGTACATTTTGCAACATTTCCGGAGTGATCAGGCGGCATTCATGTACTATACGGTCATGTAACTCCTCCAAAGATTCCGGACCAGTGGAAAAAACTTTACTCTTTACATGACCCCATAAAAAAAATCTAATGGGGTGAGATCAGGAGGAACGAGTTAATCAAAATCTGTATTATTACATGGAAGCTGAAGGCAGACACTTCGAAAATTTATTAAAATAAGGGTTGAATTTGCATAAACTGGTTTTAATTAGCACAAGAAAAAATTAACCCTTGTTTTTATTTAAAAATTTAAGGGTTGTTTACCCTGTACCCAAGGGGTGAAACAATGTTGTCAAATATCAGTAAAAGTACCTAGCTTCTCCAAGAAAAAAACAATTGATCTGTCCGAGCTTTTTTGAATTTTTAAATGCCTCAATCTCTTTCCTCATTTTCCATTTTGGAACTTCAATTTTTTTTGGTTAAAAATAAAAAAAATATAAAAAAACTAGTGCACTGAAATCAGAAAAGAAAGACCTTTCAAATGACGTATCACTTGCCTCATCATCCCTATTTAAATTTTAGGGGTTGTTCTCACAGCGCTAAGGGATGAAATCACTTCAGGTTGAAAATCATAGCGAAAGTTGTCCCCCTTGATATAAAAATTGACGTGTTTTTGCGTTTCCCAAAAAAAATTCCCTCTGACCAAAAAGGCATTCAGGAACCAGGAAATCATCATTCAGAAAAGTCAAAAGGGCATTCAGAAAGGAATTTTAGTAATTATCGCTAATTTTAACATACAAGTCGATTTAATGAATTTGAATTGAGACTAATGATAGTAGGGTAATTACTAAAATTCCTTTCTGAATGCCCTTTTGACTTTTCTGAATGATGATTTCCTGGTTCCTGAATGCCTTTTTGGTCTTTTTGGATGAGTTCCTCAATGTCCTTTTGACTTTCCTGGATGTCCCCTTTGGATAACGTCCTTTTGGCTTTCTGAATGTCTTTTTGGCTTTCCTGGATGTTTTTCTTAATGCCTTTTTGGCTTTTCTGGATAATTTTCTGAATGCCTTTTTGGCTTTCCCAGATGATTTCCTGAATGTCTTTTTGGCTTTTCTGGATGCCCTTCTGTTGCAAAACATTTTATGCTTTTGTATACATTTTGTCATTTTTGAAACAAAAACATCTTATCTCCTGAATTAGTTTTCTTAGAAGTATGTCCACGAATCAAAACTAAGAAACAAAAATACTTAAGTCGGAATCTATTTCTATTTTCACCTTAAATTGCGAAATGTTTAGAATTCTTTATGTTGTTGCATACTCCCTTTTTCTGGAAATGTTGTGAGAAAACAATTTTTTACAAGTGTCTTGATCAGCCATTTTTTGTAAACAATGTTCGGTGCGCACGACAATATTTACGTTGCGCCCAACATAATTTACGGTGCGCACAACATAATTTATGGTGCGCACAACAATATTTACGGTGCGCACAACATAGTTTATGGTGCGCATAACACCAATTACGGTGCGCACGACAATATTTTCGGTGCGCACAACACCATTTACGGTGCGCAACACCAAATTTTCGGTGCGCACGATTAGTCATTTTACTTTTGGTGGGAATTTTGATTTTTGCAGCCATTTTGGTTTTGTCGGTCATATTTAATGACCAAGCAAGTTGCATACGTGGACTTTGGAAAGAAATACAAGATTTGAACTATAAACAATTGTATCAATCAATCAATCAATTGAAGGAGACACATTATGGTAAGCGCGTGTGGCAAATACAAATTTCCGATGTTCGTTTTCTAATAGGTATTGGTAAAGTTTCGTACGAATTTCGTAAAGTTTGGTTGCTTTTTTGAAATTGTTTACAGCAATAAAGCCTGAGGCTAGGAAAATATTAATTAGATTTGATTAAATAAATAAAATCTCCGAAATGAAACACTCATTTTTTGCTAATACAACATTATAGAACTTAATCTCAATATATTCGTATCTAAAAGGGCAGCACAGCATATCTTATTTATTTAATCAAATTTCTAATTCCGTAGGTATTTAAAAATCCTCATACATAATTACACTAACAACATCTTATTTAAGCAAATCTCAATGCATCTTATTTAAACAAATCTCAAATTGCTAGTCGTATCTAAAAGGTCACTACAGCATCTTATTCATTTAATCAAATCTCAAATTGCGTAGGTAATTAAAACGAAAAAATCAAATTTACCGCCACAAAATGACTAACAATGCCCGATAAATCAATTGCACATATTTACATCATCTTTACCCAATGACGTAATCAGTCCTGGAAATTCCAATCAACAGCACCCTCTACGTGGGACACGCGCAGAGTTCAGAAACAAATTTCAAGGTCAAAACAGTGCCATTTACGTGGACCTTGAACAAAGTTCAGAATTCAGAAAAGCCAAAAAGGCATTCAGGAAATCATCCGGGAAAGGCAAAAAGGCGTTGAGAAAAATATCCAGAAAAGCCAAAAAGGCATTCAGAAAATCATCCAAGAAAAGCCAAAAAGGCATTAAGAAAACAGAAAAACCAAAAGGGCATTAAGAAACCAGAAAACCAAAAGGGCATCCAGCATCCAGCATCCAGAAAAGCCATCCAGCATCCAGAATCATTCCTAAAGATAAATTACGTCAGCAGCGCCATCTATGTGGCCTTGGAAATACCCAAGGTCAAATGACCCCGCCCACGTGGGCAAAAAGAGAAAGTGCAAGTGCCCCCCTTCTACTTACGTAATACGTCCCAAAAGTGCTTTTACTGGACTCGCAGGCTTGCAGGACTCGCCTGCGGCTCGTCCTGTAATTTGCCTACTTGTCCAGTAAAAGATCACTTTCGGGACTTGTTACGTAAACTACTATTATTTAGCTTTCCTAAAATTCAGTTGTTTCGTAAAACCAAGCCGAAAATGAGAGTGTACGGTTCACGTCGATTAACGAGAAGAAAGAACCATACAAAATAAAACTTCTTGTCTACACCAATAATTACATAAACATCAATTACATTAAGCACCAGACAATTGATAAATATTAAGACATCACATGAAAGTTTAAATTATTGAAGGCCTTCAATCAATATAGTAATACCAACACATATTACATGTACAAAATAACACGAACAAATCATATCAAACACATTTATATACATAAACAAAATCGGTACATGGAAACGAGTGTTAGGGCGTTGAGTGAAAAGTTATAAAGAGGCGAAACTACAATCGTTTTAACGTCGCTCCTGATGGGTCTGAGAGTTGGGTCTGATATTTGACTATCTCACTCGACGGTTTAGTACCGATACGAGTAAGAGTGACACAGCAATAGGGTACGCAATTTTGCATTATAGTTTCGCCTCTTTATACTTTTCACTCAACGGTTAGGGTTTTAAGACATGTAAATACATCAAAAGTTATAAGTGGCAATCACGGTTACCTGCATAAATAAAAGTACAAGGTGTTGCACCTCAGGGGTGACAATTCAATATGGCGGTTGCAGACACCGGTGCATCACAAGTACAGAATTTTACGTCAAATTGAGATCTGGCATCTCCATCAATTAACACACATTTATGCATATCAAAACATGCAAAGAATTAAAACTGAAGTAAGACTAATTTAACCTGACTCCTCATGTAGGTACACAGGTACACTGTTCACGCCTCTGGATGCGAGGGATTCGTGGGCTAAAGTTGGATTGCGACAAGCTTCGCCGTATCGAAAGTCGTTTACGCGGGCATTTCAGGTTAAAGTCACACTTTGTTCATTGTTGCCACCGGAATCAACGACAGACACACGTGAAGATTAATAAATTGTAGATTTACAAATAAATGCAAAATGAGACTTTATAGCAATTATTAATCTCCTATTACCTCTCAAGCACGTAACAAACAGTTACATGAAACACCCCAATGCAAATTTAACCCTTCTACCACGAGGTCACAGCATGATGCAAAATTTACGTTGTAGGAGTACATTAATTACAATGAGTAATCAGTTACGCAATTAACAAATGCAAAACAGTAAATTAAAATCAATACTACCTTGAAATAAAACACAAATTATATCCCAAAACAAACGAACAAAGCGAAAGGGCGCTTTCACTTCAATGACCCGCCCGTAAGTAAATCCACCATGTTGCATTTCTGCTTTTACACATTGGCGCCAAAACCTAAAAAGCGACGTTGCCCGGCGTTGCTGATTTTTATACATGTTGCCAAGATCTCGTAAATTTATGTAGCATCTCAGGTGGGGTTATCTTAATACAAATAGTGGATAGTATTAAATATTTAAGTTTATTTGTAAATAGTATGGGGTGGAACGTATAAATTCTACACAACTCAACAAAAACACTTTGTGCGAATAATCACTATATAATAACCGAAAGAAGTGTATATGTATGTGTTGCTGTGCACTTTTCCCACAGTCGCCGAATCCTGACGAATGCGGATGTGATATTTTAAAACCAAAGCTATTATAAATTTATAACCTACAAATTAATGCTACAATTATAGATACCCCCGGCCCCCGCAAACCACGTAAACATCTGCACTAATTTTTTTCAAAGTAAGTTTTAAACATTTTAGTATAAAAGTCCGTCATCTTATTCAAGCGGTATTTGTGTCTAAATATATTTTCTTTACTTAGAAAATACGTTCAAAGTTTCCTTATGGAGATTACGTGTAAAATAGAATTCGCTATTTGTGCTTATTTTTGGGTGAAAATTTTGTGTAAACATGCAAAGTTTGTCTGTCCGAGGTCCTTAACCCATTTCGAACATTAAAACAATAGCAGAATAGTATATTCTTTAACGAGTGTAGAATGGTGGCTATTATTCACGCGGATGAAGTTTCCAAAACGAGCGAGCGCAGCGAGTGAGTTTTGGAATCATCCAAGTGAATAATAGCCATTCTACACAAGTAAAAGACCATACTTTCTCCACGACTATGCATAAAAAAATATATACGTAAAATTATGAATATATGATTATTTTGACATTTCAAATGACGTGCTGTCAGAAGCGATTTGCATAGTTATTTATTTGACGTTTTAAAAGAGACGATTTGATTTATTCATTTTAGCGTGATTTCTGATAATCATAGAATGTGATTGGCTAACGAGAGTGAATTCTTTTTCATTCTTCACTGGTGTGAAGAATTTATGTCTTTCTTTAGCTAAATATGTAAAAAGAATGTGTGCATTATTATATAGTCGTGGAGAAAGTATTTTCGCGAAAATTTTCAAAATGACAAGTATCGGAAACTTTTTCTCGGTAACATGGAAATTTAATTATTTCAAGTTGAAAAGTTATTCAAATGATGAAAAATGATTCTATTATGCCTCGCGTTAACATTTTCATGGTTAAAATGATGTAAAAAGTACCTTCTTTCGGTACCTAACTTTCGAAATGTAGGTACATGTTTGTGTGCTTATTTCGAATTTAGAGATTTTGAACGATGGACGATGTTGTAGGTAATAGTCAAATGTTTTCACTGAGAAAAATGTTTTTGTCTACATTAGTAGGTGGCAAGTGTATTGTTACGTTACACTATACCAAAGAGAATACCTATACTTTGACTATACTTCTAAATATACAACTTATATTGTAATTAAGAGGAAGTAAAATCCATATTTACTGCTGTACGTATACGTGTATGTCTTTGAAACTGTTTAAGGTAGAGAAGGTCTTTCTATAAAACAGATGTTATGCAACGTTAGACCAGCTTCTATTTGTACATTTTATGTTTTATGGTATTTTTAGGTTTACTATACTTAAAGATGAATGTTAAAACGTTCTCCGCAGTGGCGGCTGGTGTATAAGAGCTGCAGTGCTGCAGAGCTCCCAAAAAAATAAAGAACTTCCAAAAAATAATAATTAAATTTAAATTATGTCATCTAACTAAAAAAGCACTCGAAAGGCGTTGTAAAGTCGACCAGTGGAATAACTTACCAACTCACGCTATAGTTGAGTTATTATTTATCTGGGCTACACGATGGTGTTCTGCGAGCTCCATAAACAAACGTAAGGTGATCGTCTTCCTCCGTGACCGCACTAAATGGTATCACATTTTATGTTGAGAGATGCGCTGCATTAAGCACAAACCACTAAGTGATTTGTGGCATTAAGTTCAGCGATATCGTATTACTTTAGCGCGAAACACGTGTAGGATCGAATTTTACGCTGCTTTTTAGTTTACGGCGGGTTCAAAAACATTAAATAGGTACTGTTTATTGCTGAAAATTATTAATTGTGTAGGTACCTATTGTGGAAGTGGTCTTCATTTAATTTTAATGTTATGAAATTTTTTAAATACATATTCTTATGAAGAAAAGGTAGAATTAAACGGAAAAGGTAGACCATTACCAGAAATTAATATTGAAAAATCTGGTGTAAGTAATAAAGAAACATTTAGGTATTTAAAAAATGAATGGATTTGTGGATGTAGCAAAAAATTGCTTTTAGATTCTGCTTTTTGGATAAATGTACAGAGACATGTGTCAAAGAATAGTGAATAGTTTACCAAAAATTATAAATTGAATTAGATTTTGTGGAGCTTTTGAATTGGCTCTTCTGGGCATGATGAGAGCGATAGGTACTTCTGAGAATCCGGGTAATATTTCGTGTACTTTCGTAGACCTCATTTATAAGTAATTTTTTATGCAAAAATTGCAGAACACCTAAAAATTTTGACCAGGAGCCGCCACTGGTTCTCCCTAAGGCCATTCGTTTTCCCAAAAAGCTGCCAGTGTCCAAATTGAGTTCTTTTACATTCAAAATTCATTCTAAACTATCCTTATGAAGTTCACACACAAATATCAACCCATTTTTGTGATTTTTACGTCAAATGTAAGTAAATGTAATCCTTTATTTTAGTTACTTTAATAACTTTGCTAAATTACAGATACCTACAGGGTCAAAAATCTGAAAAGGTACAGAAATGTAAATTTGTTTTCATTCAACTAAGCCAGCTCAACAAGGTGTGATATTTTAAAACAAAAGCTATTACAACCTACAATCACAGATACACCCCCCCCCCCCCCCAAAGCACGCAAAACGCGAGAATCGCGTGTACCCCCGTTTATAAACAATAGGCGAAGAACGGAACATGCTTTACCTATATTTAAAAAACTTAAAATATTGCCTTTAAAAAAACTTGTATGTGAATAAAGTATTGAAAGTTTATTATAACATGAGCAACAAACAGCGTAGCAATATCCGAAACATCACGATGCGCCCGTTAAGTAGGCTGAACGCTTACGTACCGAGACCTAGGCTTACTCTGTATAAGAAATTCTTTACATTTCTCGCACCGAAATTTTATAACTGTCTACCAAATAATTTAAGAGCCATCCGGAAGGAAACTACTTTTTCGAGAAAGTTAAAAACATACCTCCTTTTCCACGAAAATCTCAGTGTATTTTACGACTGCCTAGTCTGATTCCTAAATCTTTTGATAGCAGTGTATTTCGTGCAGCAAGTATGAGAAAGTTATATATTAGTAACTCAAATTATATATAATATCTATCTCTTGTTTGTTGGTAGTAAAAGCCTCTCTAGAGCTTCTATTTTCAGTTTAATTTTCACGTGGACCATCCCTCACAGGTTCACTGTAGCCTCGGGATGCAAACTTTATTAGTCTTAAGTCTTACCCCCTACATTTATATAATTATATTCAATGGAAACGTTTATAGTCCGGGAGTCGGCCACCTTTTTTGCAATCAATTAATATACTTTTTATACTTCGTGAGCGGCTTTATTGTAACGAGACGGTAAACTTTTTCCTCTGCGAAAATGTTCGCAAATGGGTCCTACGGGGGTGCACAGGGGAAAAACACGTTGATTTGGAAATGACAAAAAATGGATGAATATCATGGAAAAACGGCCCAATTAATTTGTGGGACAAAGTGGGCATTTAATTATGCAAATATTTACTAAGCTACAGAAAAAAAATCAGCTTGATATTCATTATTTTTGTTAATGTACTAGTACTAATACCTACATGTCTCAGATGGTGGACTCATTTTTGTTGTAGGACAAATGTTATTTTGAATTACTTACAAAAAAACTTCACAGTTAGCTAAAAAATTAAGTGATATTAATCCATTTTTTATAATTACCACATCAACGTGTTTTACCCCTGCGCACCCCGTAGGACCCATTTGCGAAAATTTTCGCAGAGGAAAAAGTTTGGAGTCTCGGTAAAATAAAGCCGCTCACGAAGTATAAAAAGTATATTAATTGATTGCAAAAAAGGTGGCCGGCTCCCGGACCATTATTCTGACTAATAAAAAAAATTTCATTTCATTTCAATTTGCTAACGAAAGTTGAATTTGAGAAAATTCGATGTTGTTCTAGTTTGGTTTCCATTGCTTAATGTTTAACATCTTCTAAGAAATACAGTAGAACCCCGCTATTCCGAACCCCGCTATTCAGAAAATCCGCCTATTCCGAACAGAACTCAGAAAAAAACAGATTTTTTTAACTTAAAAACTGGAGAAATAAAAAAACTTTCGTGAAAAAACATACATTTTACATATTGTTGTAACTAATTTACACCCATTTAAAAAGTAAAATCAATCATTTTTTTTTATGAAAGGCATTGAATTAACTTGAGGATGCAATGTTCCGCCATTGCGCCATCAATATGTTGATATTATTAATGAAATCCGCCTATTCCGAATTCCCGCTAAACCGAACAGGATTCAGTCTAGTGGTGGCAATTTTTTTTCGAATATTCGAATGTATAATGGGGTATTATTCGAATACTTAATATAATACCACTATTCGAATTAGAATAAAAACGAATAAAACGAATGAAACGAATAAAACGAATGAAACGAATAAAACGAATAAAACGAATAAAACGAATACAACGAATAAAACTAATTTTTTTCCGACTGTTATTCGAATTCGAATAATTCTATATTCGAATATTTTTTAACGAATATTCGAATACGAAAAAAATTAAATTTGCCACCACTAGTTCAGTCCCAATTAGTTCGGAATAGCGAAGTTCTACTGTATATGCAACGCTATAATTTAGAATTTTTTATAAAACGTTTATTACGAAAATGGCGAGTTGCTCTAATTAAGTAGATATCTATCATTTGTTTCGTAATAAATTACTTATTTCAGTAATTTTTGAGTTAAATATTTTGTAAGAAATAATTTCAAATTCTTCTCATGAGATTATCACGAAAATGTACTGCACAACTATATTACCAATTGCTAAGTTTTAATATTAACACCCGAATACTGCGGATATAATTTAAATTAACACAAGTTAACATCGACCATTAAAATGACAATTGCTCAAATTTTGGCAAACCGCCTATTCAAAGCTTCATAAAAGGCGCTGAATTAATAATAAATTCGGAATATGTAGCTCATTCGATAATAATAATAAAGTTATATGGTTCATTTTTTGTAGGTACTCTTTAATTTTCAACTCTAATTATTAAAATAATTCCATCTTCGGACGGATTATTTTAAATAGTCGACAGACTATTCAAATGCCACATACCACGTAGGTACCCCTATTTCGATGTTTACTGTAGGGCGAACTTCAAGCTCAATATGGCGAAGTCAGCTAGACAATTGGATAGAATAGAAGGTGATTCGGCTAAATTTAAAAAATCTACCTAAAATAGAATCAATCAATAAATTAGGTAGGTATGGCATATTACATGTATTACCGGAAATAATTAATAATCTACAGATTTACTGTTCGAATATCAAAGTAAATAACGCTTTTTTCTGAGCTATTTCAGAGTTAGGTAGGTACAGAACGTACGGAGAAAGATTGCCCCAAGGCCGGATGCGCATTTCCATTTGAAAAAATTGACTTTGGCGATTGTATCAATTCAATTTTCATTCTTATTTTTTGATCACCCTGGTACTAATAATAATTGTCGAATATTGTACAATGACTATTAAAATCGATCTCCTTCTACAAGGAAACCAACCAAAATTAAATAATAAAAGCTGTCGTATAGGAAAATAGCAAACGTCATTTTTTACATAAAATTTGAAATATGTCAAAAACGCGTTGGGCAGGCATAGGACATTATACAGGGAATGCATTTAGAGTTTTATGTAGAATCTAAAAATGTATTAATATACGGGCATTTCATTTAAATTAACGAAGTTGGTACGCCAAATTTCTGAAAATGTTCAAAATGTATAACATTTCTATGAAATTTGATTTTTTCATTTCGAAATTTGGCTATATTGAATTTATGGCGCCAGACACCACACCAGAAACGTTGTTACACAATCGTGGGGTGGACGTCATATTTACTACTACTCTGAAAGTCTTAGTAGTGGTGTTAACAATACACACTGTTGCAGAAAAGTCCGACAATAGGGTTTTCTTAATGTTAATTTTCACATGCAATTTGCCATTCAAAATTAATGTTTTATGAAAAAATCTCTTAGAAATTAAAATTTACATACCTACCTATGTAAAAATAAATTTTTTCATAATTTTGCTTTTCACTTATGTTATTAATATTATTATAATTAATTGTGCAAAATGGCTATATTAACTTTAGAGAATAGAATTAACATAATTTTTTTATACGGCAAGTGTTCTTCGCCGGCAGAAACTTTCAGAAAGTTTAGAGAAGAGAATCCATTTGTATGGGGATTTTAAAAAAATAAAGTTTTTAGGCTGCATTCAAGGGATCAGAATCTTAATGAGTTGGAAGGAAGAATTACAAATTATCTTCGACAAGTGCTGACAAATGTGTTAAACCACTGGACAAAGTGGTTTCAACTTTGTTTAAATGAAAATGGAGGATTTTTTGAATATAAATTACAAGATATTGATACTTCCTTTATTTCTTACATTCCTTGCATTTGTTATGTACCTAGGTAATTATTTCTTTGCTTTCTCTTTTGATTAAATAATTTTTTTAATTTCTGAGATTTTTTCTTAAAAATTAATTTTGAATGGCAAATTGTAAAATCCTATCGTCGGAGTATGTATTGTATATTCACCTTTAATTCTTAGACTACTTTATAGTCAGTAGTTATATCCCGAGTGCATGCCAAATACGCGAATATTTTGTTAGAATATGTTCACGGATGGCATGCAAGAAAGAGGGATTATATATGTATGACTATATTTCCCGTGCAGCGAGTAACAATTCATATAACAATATTGTACTTTCAATAATAACTATAACTATTGTTGTTCAAATACTAATTGATTTGTAACTTAAATCAATAAATGCATTTTGATAATTAATAGCCCGAATATTTTTAAAATGTCAAAAAATATTTACTCTATGCAATGAATATTATCCATTGACTCTATGCACATGTGCAAATATCCGGATATTTTCATGGTGCATCAAATACCTACTCAGTGATATTCGTTTGTTGCTAGATGATTTCTGTAATATGCATTAATATGATTGGCTGAAATTTTTTGAGGGAAATAGTCAATGATGTCCCTGAACCCTTATTCTTTCACCATTCGCAAGTATTTCTATTTCATATAATATCATAGCAACACCACGTTGAGTTGGGGAGACACGCCCCTTGATCTTATTACAACCAATAAAATAAATCCATTGCATTGCAGTACTTTGCTAAAACATACATTCCCATTTCCCAATTTGGCAAAACTTGTACCTACTTATATTTCCCACAGAGTTATCCAGCTATGTTGCATAAACTTGCAAAATGTAATGGAAAGTTTACGTAAAATACCGTAATAAGCTTGCGGTATATGAGATGCAAATATTGCCAAATTGACGTGACGGAGGAATTACAGTAAGTATCTAGGTAGCAACGTAATTCCGTGGAAAATGGATTCCTTTGTTAGATTATTTTATGTTTATCCGACGTATCGTTGGATATGTAATAATGAGGGTACTGGATTACTGGATTACGATGGGAGGGTAGTCCACGCGCACATAGGCCACCTATTCGGACCCTTCGTGTACCTCCCTGATTACGGTCATTCGACCCCGCAACGTCACTCAAGCCATCCCACACACGTGAGATAAACCTGAGGATGCTGGACGGGGAGCGACTCTAATCTTACCCATGTCCGGCCAATAATAGGGGGTTAATGTGTTAAAATAAATGGCCTTTACGGTGAATTTTAAAACTACCATTCCCTACAATTACGGCTCTAGTCTGAGTATTTCGTAGCATTATGTAACTACAATAATGCTAAAAAAATGTTGCTGCGTTTTAGAGTAGGTAGGTACCTAAACGGAAAAATTCATATTTTTGATTTCAAAAATTGAGTGCACCTCATTTTGCATTATATGAATAAATTTTCACGTGAGAAGTCTGAACACTTAGTAGTTAAGCATAGAGCGAAGTAAAAATTAATATGATAACGTAATGACGCTCGAATAAAATTGTCAGCGGCGTAACTACATAAGTGCAAGCCCGTGCAGTGCACGGGGGCCCTTAAGCTCAGGGGCCCCTTAGCTGAACTTAGATGACTAAAAACCTCTCCAAATTTCTCAAACGAAACTGTTTGCATCATAATCATTTTGATTGTAAATTCTTTCAGTTCATATTTATAGTATTGAATAAACTTAAAACTATCTTCTTACACATATGAATTTGTGAGACAATTGTCTTGATCATGGAAAGGAAAATGCTGCAGAGCATGTCTGTTGGATTCATGAATGGATGGTTTTGAGTTCTCACAAAGTTCAAATAACTTTTTTCCTCTCTGGAGTTGTAAACGATAAAATATTTTCCCAAACCTTATCCTGCTGTAGGAACAGGGGCCCCATTCTCGACTTGCACGGGGGCCCTTGATGGCCTAGTTACGCTACTGAAAATTGTTCTAATGAATGACTTTTTTAAGGTTAGCGCACGTGATAATATAATTAAACGATCCCAGTATCAGAAAAGCGACATTTTAATATGGGTGAACGCTTGTTACCAAAAGAATTGCAATTGATTGCAAAAACAGAGCTAAACGAAATTCCGATCCGTGTGAATGATGACATTGAGGCTCTTAGAAAATGGATAAAGTCACAGCCTCATCTAAAAGCACGCATGGGTATATAATGAATAGGGCCGACAAAAATATTGATTTACATATAAAATATTTATTTAAATATTTCGGGCATATTTAGGGTTCCATCCATATTTTTCAATTTGTATTCCTATTATCAATATTTTAATCTTGTTTATTCCTTACAAAATTTAACTTGTAAGTTACAACATACTGAGTGAGTGATGAACTGATGACAAATAAAACAAACTTTGATAATCTTAAATTTGTTATAATTCGCCACTTCGCTTGCATTCCAATCGTCATCGAAATGCTAGAACGTAAAGGTATGCTGCTCATTGATACAATCCAAACCTTTAAGCCAATCCGCGCTGATAGCTTAGCTATTCGGAAACGTACAGAATTCTGCAGATATTCGATTTCGTTCACAACAAGAATCATGGTTTAAAAACGTTGGAAATTATTAGCGAAATACTAGGTGGCAGTACACCACAAGGCATAGAGCAAGAAAACCGAATCAAGGAATTGACTCCAATCGAATAGGCAGCTTAATCACATCGTGCGACGTTGAAAGATCCTTTTCAGTGTACAAAAGGGTGCTCGAAGACTGTCGTCATTCATTTGTGTTCGAAAATTTGAAGATTCATTGCAATAAATTTAACTAAATGTCAATAAAAATCAATATATTCCATCCATATTTCGACTGTTTTTCGTCCGTAAGTCCATACATATTTTGTAGGTTTTTCGTCTATATTTTTGTCAGCCCTAATAATGAAGAATAAGTTTCTTTAATGCAGGATGAAATTTTTAGATTATCAATGGTTACTGACATGTTTGAGGGGTTCTAAATTTAGTTTGGAAAGAACAAAAGAAAAAATTGAGAGATTTTATACAGGGAGAACATTTTCACCGGAATTTTTCGGTGTGAGAGATCCGTTTTCACAGGACGTGCAACTTTGTTTTGATGATGGGTTAGTTTTTTATTAAGAGTTATAAAAATATGGATAAACAATTTTTTTCAGTATTGTATTTGTATTACCTATAAGAAGATGTGAGCCAATTCGTTTAGTTTTCCGAGTAGAAACAGCTGATACTGAAGTAGTGTCATTCACAACTAGAGTGAAAGTGTTCTCCATGATAATAGATGCTCTGTTAGAAGAATATGATGAATTGCCCATCGTTGGCTTATCTGTGTTGCTGGATGGTGGCGGAATCACTTTCAACCACGTTGTTCAGGTTACTTTGACTCTATTGAAAAAGTGTGCTTTATGCTTTCCTGAATCCTACCCTATAAGACTTAATTCAGTACATGTGATCAATACTTTGCCGATAGCCAGGCCCTTAAAGCCGTTAGTCCTACAGAATTTATCTAAAAAGTTTCATAACGCTGTAAGTATCTACTATTAAATGTATTTTTTACGTTCAGAATTGAGTTTTATTAATTCTGATTTACGTAAAAATTTCCATGACTACACAACTTCTTAACAAATTTCTTTGCAGTTACATTTTTACGATGACAACGGCGGTGAATATATTTTTAAATATTTTCCACGTGACCTTCTTCCTGTTGATTATGGTGGGACAGGTAAATCGATAAGAGAATTGGCAGGTCTGATATACTTAATTATAAAAAGCAGCTTATTGAAATAATTTTTAATTGTAGCCCAATTAAAGTTTAAAATTGAAAGTTATAAGGATTGGTATGCAAATGACAAAAAATATAGTACCGACGAAAATAAGAGACCAAAAGATTCTACAGTAGTTCAGGAATTGTTTGGTATAGATGGATCTTTTCGAAAGTTAGATCTAGATTAGTATTGTATTAAACATAAGTGGTAACGGAATTAATTTGTTTTCAATTTTAATGTTAGGTACTTATTTCCGGAATGTAGGTAGGTATAGGTATATGATCTAAGCTTACCTATTTCATGCCTATTAATGGAGAAGTTTCATGATGTTAATAATACTATATTTAACCAATTAACATTAAAATATAGATCAAAAGTAATATACCAGTACAAACATTTTTAAAATCCGTCAATAAATGACTGAGAAATAAGTTTTTTATTAAAGTTTACGTATTTAGCGCGGAACGACAGTAATGTGACGTCATTTTACCTAATCGAGTTCGGCGCACGGGTGCATCTTAAATTAACCAATAGGTCCTATCGTATCGTGGTGTTTGCGCTGTTTGTCGTTATTTCACGTACATTTCTTTGTTTTTTTATTTATATTGTAGCGTACCCAGGTGCAATCGAACACGACTGCGCAACTCGTTCGACCAAATACAACCAAATCTCCCGCCAACTAACTGAAACCCCATGACACGTGATCGTCAATAACAAAACTGTCAAATGGTAGGACTCTACGTTGTGTAACGAATTGCTCGAGATGTGTGTGTGCTAGTCTTATAAGGATCGATTAGGCAAATATAAATAAAACACAAGAATGAGGAGAACGAATTAACTTTAATAACTTTCAAGGGTTGCCCTCTCAAACTCAGTGTCTTCTCTGGGTCTTCGCTGATTACAAGGAGGGAAAAGAGCTACAGAAAAACCCTCCAGGATAATTACCTCACCTTCAACCTTCAAATCTAATTATAAAATTACACTCAATTTTACTATTGGTTGCGTTCAGCTTATGCGATTTTCGTCAGGAATTTCATCCCCTCTTTGAATATTAAATAAATAATAAATTGGTAGCTTCTGCCATCACCTTTCAAGGTAAAGTCTCATTAAGGCTGTTATGTAACGAATCCTAACATTCACACCAGCGTTCCATGTCTTTGACATGTTAAGCGGTTGTTTACTATGAGGCTCAGGGCGCCAGCCATTAGCTGAACTTAAAACCCTGCCACGGCAATTGGAGTTTAGTTTGGTATCTGTTATACCTTGTTTTTAGGACCCATCACATCAACAGTATTTAAATGCATAAAATTTGAGGTAGGTAAACTGTAATCGCATTCGATGTTTCAAAATCAGATGGTTGCAGAACACCACCAACTCACATTGTATAACCACAAAGCCACCAAAAGGATATGCCACGCACACAGAATCGCAACATGATTTGATCCTCGAAACAACCGAAGACGCTTACCGCCGGATGAGGGAGCCAAAAGAGACTCACGAGCACAAACCGTCATTGTAATCGTTTCAGCAGCATTTATGCGAAAGCCAAATGTGCTACATCTCAACATCAATGGCATAATCAATTAATAATCAATCATTAGGCTATCTAGTTAGACAAGTCAATAACAATGTATTACGCCCCCACAAAACCAAATTCAATGACTCAAATCACCACAAGCCGCGCACCAAAGTCACGTACAAAATGAATTATCGTTAAACAAACAAAATACAATGCAGGAAATTACGTAAGCACGAAACAAATACTCGAAATGATCATGCATGCACTACAATTCAATTAATTCTACTAAACACGCTAAACCAACCCTAATAATATTTAGGAAGTAAAAGAAAGTTATCCCTAAATGACAAATGTAAAGCTCAATTTCATATTACACACTTAAGCTAAGTAATTCAAGCTTGCGCAACCGGAATAAATACTGTAAAGTCAAAATTTGTAACATAAAAGACCTACAAAAATAACACAGAAACACCTACACATGCTAAATTAAAATTCACCCTACCTAATTAACAGTTACTTATTAAAAAATAGCAAACAAAATACTTAAATTTTCTGATGAAGGTGATGCACTCATTTACACCGTAACTTACTTCTTCTACGATACCCCGAGAACTGTCCCTTCGCTGTACCCTTATTTTTTTTACTTCCCGCATTAGTTCTCTTTCCGCCCCCGCTGTCCGGCTACCCAAATACGCCGGCCAGTATATTTATACATTCCATCACGTACATGATTTCTTTGAATTAACAAAATCAGTGGCGTAACCATAACAGTCAAAGTTTCCCATAACTTTGAATTAATAAAGCAGATGAAAGTGCCGTATAAATCACTATCCATGGAAATAATCTCAGGAAAGAAAAGGCTTTGCTAACATCGCAGACTTATCACAAAATAAATCAAAGCATCTATCTAGGAAACTAATTAGCTCTGTAGCCTCTACATGCACATCATCCACTATCATGACTGCTTCATTCCTTCAACCCATGTTGACTTAATGACTTTTATAATATGTATTATACATAGGTACATACAAAAATGCATAGTTCGCACCACGCAAATATTTATTAACCAGGTGTTTGTCCTAATGTAATGAAAAGCTCATACATTGTATACTCTATAGGAAAGCCAATAGATGTAAATACATGGCCATCTCTTTCTAAGTTCCTTCTCAAAGATTTTTGAAAAAGCTTTTAGTAGTAGTACATATTGATAGAATTATAAAAAAAAATACATTTTGATAAACAGGAACAAGACCATAATTACAATACAAGATGGAAAAACCAAATCTCAACAAAATGGTATCATCATTTATTTTATAAAAAAATTCCATTTTATATAGGTTCCAAATTATTTAATTTGTTACCATCTTACTTCATTAATTGCAGCATTAATAAATTTAAAGCTAAAATTAAAACATTCCTGCAAAATAATGGATTCTATTCAGTGCGAGAATATATCAAGTTTATCTCATCATCAGTACAGTTTTAAGTGACTTGTCGTTTTGTAACGTTTATGTTAACCATTACTTTGTGACGTTCAAATAATTGTAAATTTATAATTTCAAAATTAATGTAATATTATTATTATCAGAACAGCGCCAAGCAGTATTATATTAGATCAAAATGAATACCTACTTAAAAAAACAAAGTTTAGAATATTCTTTTACGTTTTATTTGGATTTTATAAAACGGTCTAAGCTCATGGTTAAATTTACCATAAGTAATTAAATTGTTTGGTTTTAAGTATTCGTCGAGGCGGAAACAATAAATTTTGGAAATGTTCATGGGTGTGAAGATTGTTACACCTATTATTTCAAGAAAGAGGATCAAATTGTATAATAATAATAATAACAATAGTTTATTAGTTCGAGTTCAGCGAAGAGCACGAATATGCTTAGGAAATAAAAAACTATTAATTTGGTCTTTGCACATATAAGGTCAATATGTATACATAGATGACACTTTTTTACTTAGCTTAATAAGATTCACATGACTTAGGTAATCAAAAATTATATATGGTAATATAATTTTTGAAATGTTGAAAACAAGATCTAAAATTCAAATTCGGGTTGCTGTTAATATGTGACATGTGAGGATAAGGATGTTGAGAACAATGAGAACTTAAAAAGGATGGAAATTCTGCGAGATTGTAAATAAGATTTCTAATTAGTTACAATATGCGTGTATCTTTCAGGAAACATTAGAAGTAGTTATGATGTAATAATAATAATAATAATAAATTTATTTTATACATCTTCCCCTTTCCTTACATTACATTGACATAATTATCCAAGTAATTGCATAAAATAAAAGAAACCCACTAAAGCAACGCTTGTGCGTGGGGTAACATCATTACATTACCTACACTATTCAACAAGAAAGCTGTTTTCTAATTAAGTAACATATTTACATAATATAATACTGCTCCGCATTTGCTTTAAACCTTCATAAGACACCTATAAAATTCCTCTCTTCCTGTATGTAACATAAATTTTTTTACACCGTTTTTGAAACTATTGAGCGTTTTTTTTATCTTTTAGGTCTTTAGGTAAAGTGTTGAAATACCTGGATGCTACGTAGGAAATAGATCTTTGTCCAACTTTTTTCCTTGCCACACTTGTTACTAAATAATTTTGGTTCCTTAGCCTAGTGAAATGTGGATGGGAAATAACGTTCGCTACGTGAATTTCGGTATATTGTTTTAGTACTACTTTATAAAAATAGAGTTGTTTTATATCAAAAATACCAGTCTCTTTATACAACAAGCTAGTCGGATACATGTGTTCTTTTTTATAAATTATTTTAAGAAACCGTTTTTGCAATATTTCAAGTTTACTAAGTAGTGTCTCACTAGCACTACCCCATACGACAATACCATATGCTATGCGTGACTGTACTAGTCCATAAAAAATTGTTTTCATTTCTGACTCATACATAAACTTAGCTAGATGTTTAAATTTGTGAAGCAATAGCCGCAGATTGTTAATTATTCTACTAATGTGTCGATTCCACCTTAAGTTCGAGTCCAAAGATAACCCCAGATAGGTTGTGTGGCTGGAGACCTGTATATTTACTACCACGTCATGATTTTTTATTTCAATTTTCGTAAAATGTGGTCTAGAGTTAGCATAACAGCAAAACGGGGTGATTACAGTTTTATCATAATTAATAGTTAGTAGTTTATGGTTGAGGGCATCTATTATTTTACAAAAATCCGATTTTACATATTGTTCCAGGTACGACCAGGAACTGTACTTGTACAGTACAACTGTATCGTCTGCAAAACTAATAATTTTGCCCAGAGTATCCATTTCCAATATGTTGTTGATATATAGATTAAAGAGAATTGGTCCAAGCACAGTTCCTTGCGACACTCCATATTGTACGATCTCTTCCTGACTAATGATTGAACCGATCTTAACCACTTGTTTCCTATTATATAAATAGGATTCGATGAGCTTATAAGCGACACCTCTAAAGCCTAGTGAAAACAGAACGCCTAACAGCTGAATGTGACTAACTGTGTCAAAGGCCTTAGCAAGGTCAAGGAATACACCTAACACGTGGTTTCCTTCATCTAATGCATTATAGACGCTTGCCATTAACTCACACATTGCATCCTCTGTTGACAACCCTTCGCGAAAGCCAAATTGATTCTGTGAAATAATTTTGTGTTGCGTGAGATATTTTTCCATTCTTAACTTAATCAATTTTTCAAGTATTTTACTAATGTTCGAAAGCAATGAGATGGGTCTGTAATTAGAGGGGTATGTCCTATCACCTTTCTTGTGCAGTGGATGGATTAATGCAACTTTTAATTTGTCTGGAAAGACACCCTCTTCAAAAGCTTTGTTAAATACATAAGCCAACGGTTTTGATATTTCAGTAACTATTTCTTTTAGTGTTTTTGATTGTATTAGATCTATTCCCGGAGCTCTATTTACTTTAAGTGAGTTTATTAACTGTGTTATTTCGTGTTCATCGGCTGGAAAAAAGAATATGGAACTATCTATATGTTTATTTTTGGGTGGTAATGTAGGTGGTAAATTGATTTTGTCAGCTAACTTCTTGCCCACGTTTGCGAAATATTTATGCATGAAATTGGGAAGCTCAGTTTTATTATCTATAATAATATTGTTTGACGATTTTAATTGCGTAATAGCGGTATTAAAATTACGATCGTTGCTAAATTGATGTACTACATCCCATAGAGCTTTACTAGAACCTCCGTTCCCAATAATTTCATTCCTATAAAAATTTGCTTTTGTGCTTTTAATTAACGAATTTAACTTATTTCTATAGGATAACAATTCCTGTTTATAGTCCAGATTCTCAGGATTGTTCTTCATTCTTTTATATAGGATATCACGATTAATAATAGAATTAATCAAACCTTTGGTTACCCACTCTTTCCTTTTTTGTTCCCTACGTCGTAGTCTATACGTCATAGCGTTTCTGTTTATTCCAGAGGAAAAGATTTAGACATTCATCTGGGTCATTTAGTTGATAAAGTGGCAACCACGAAACATTATGCAAGTCTTGTTTTAAATTTTTATAATTTATCACAGTACGTAATCTCTCTTTTTGGTTTAATCATTAATGTGACTTTATTGTTAACATCGGCATTAGCCTCGTGAGTTTTGACATTAATTATGGATGCATAATGATCCGTGATTCCAATTTTTAACACATAGGCCCGAAAACTGTGGTAGTTATGTACAAAGGATTTTTTAAGAAATATATGATCTATACATGAGTTTGTAGTTTGTGAGATTCTCGTTGGTAAATTTATGGCTGAGATATAATTATATTCACTGAAGATGTTTAAGTACTCTAGGGCGTTATTTTCTTCACTTAAAATGTCAATATTCAGGTCCCCAACCCACATACAGAAATCTGCTCGTTGTTCCAGATTTGCAAGATAATTTTTGAAAGCCGGTAAAAAATTTTCTACTGAGGTGGAAGGTGGTCTATACTTTGCAATAAGTAACACCATTTTCCCTTGAAAATCAATACTAATTTGCAAAACACGGTGCACATCAATATTTACACATGCATACGTATAGCTTATATAGTAGAATTGCCGAACAGATGGAAACAGGCTCCTCCCACAAATGCGTTTGTAATAGGTTAATTCAAAATACGCGGGAAAATTACATTGAAAGTCTGATGCACTTCCCGAAATTTAGTTTCTGTCACAAAACAAGTTTTGTGGTTTCTGTTAAAATACCTAACAACTAACAGAATAAAATTATAGGTTAAGTAATAGGTATATTATGATGGATCTTTCGCCACCACAAAAACGTATATCGAAACATTTATCAGTGTCTGATAAAGTGTATGTAAATCTGACTTAACATAATTCAGCCCCTTTTTGTAGTAGGAGGAGCCTGTTTCCATCTGTTCGGCAATTTTACTATAGTATTTTTTAAATAGACAGTTACACCATCACTTTTATTTATACTGCCCTCGTTATAGATTACATTATAATCTGTTAATTTAATCAAGCTTGTGTCATTGATTTTCCACGTTTCACTAAGAACTAAGCAGTCGAAGGGAGTATGCAGTTGGTCAAGATATATTTTCAACTGATCCAGGTTTTTAGATAAACTTCTAATATAGTTTCAACTACTTCAGTGTTATAAGGATAATATTGATTGTCACGTATTAGACTATCCATAATATGTGAATAAAACTGGAGAAGGTACATTTCTTCTCGAAATAAAATAACTACTGTTTATGAGATATATAGTATATGATGAACTTAACTCAAAATCTCTTGGCAAAACCGATCTTAACCTATGAAAACTCATACATAAATTATCTAATACATTCCCAACATATTTAAACATAGTCTTAGCTTTTTCTTTTACAAATATAGACAAAAAATAAAAAATAAAAACTCTTATGCAGTACATGATACCAACCTCTGTTATTGATATTGTTAGCAGTGAATTAAAAACGTAAACACAGAAAATATTAATTTTGCTGCTGCAACAGTGGTTAAATTATAGTAATCAATCTTGATATCAGTTCTTTCAGTGAACATCACGAAAGTCGTTACACGATTTGATTTCGTAAACACGGCTCTTATCGTTAGCTCGCATTAATATCTTACCGTTATTTATCCACAAATATTTGACTTTATTTTGATTTTTAAATTCACGCGCTTTACAAAACAATAATTTGTTCATGATTGATAGCGAATCATTCACATAAACATAATTGTCCTGTTTTATCATATTACGATAGTAGAAGCCGGACACCTCGCCCCTCCACTTTTTCTGACGTCACAAGCCCCGCCCCTTTTTCCCGTCACTGTAAGGCTCACGTGGGCGGCGTGATTTTGACCTTGACGATTACGTGGGTGATGATTAATATGGATGCTGACGTTTACGTGTCTGATGGATGCTGTAAATCTTGTGTGAGATTGTGTGTAATCTTATGTAATCTGAGTCGCTTAGGATGCTGTAATCTTGTTGCGTAACATTGTGTGTAATCTTATGTAATTTAGACAAGATGCGCATACTTTTTTGATTTAAGATGATGATTTTGGTCTAAGATGTAGTGTCTGTTGGTTATTTTTGGATGCTGAAATTAAATTGATGAGATTTGATTTTAGATTTGGGTAAATAAAATCATGTAGTGTCTTTTTGACTTTGATATTGAATTAAGATTATGGATTGAGGGTCTTAAGTGAGGGTTTTTATATTCGGTCGCAAAAAATAGTTACTTCGAATTGGGCGATGTAATTTTTCTGAATGATGTAATTGTTATCGAATTATCTTGATGAAGTTAAAATTATAATTCCTCGTAATCTAAGTCTGATAATATTTGTTGTCTTCGCATAACATATTTAGTCATAGAAATATTGTAAATTTTTAACAGTCGCGCCTGAGGGTTGGAGTTGTTTGTTAGTTTCGTCGTACCCTGGGGCTGGGAATATTTGTTGTCTTCATACAAGAATGTAAAATCAATTTTGAGTTTCTTTTTTTAACTTGTTGATTCAAAATTTATTAAGATTACCATTAAAGTAAGATCTATTGTACAAAAACTTAGTAATTCTTTTGTTTTTTTATTAAACAGTTGCTAGTAAATGTGCATTTTTCACGCAAATTGTATTGTTCACGTAGGTATTTGTTTAATAGTAAATGTAAATGTAACAAATTCCGTTAATATAATTAATTAATGATAATGTAAACTTACCATCATAATAATAATAGTTTTTACACTAATTACTTTTTGTTTTTAAAATTAAATGAAATCTGAATTGATAATAATCACTTTTTCAATTTATAAACAATTCAATTATAAGTCGGTTATCCAAGTATTAAAATTTGATATTATAGTTAGAAAAAACATGCGACATAATTTACGAGCGCACTTCAAAGGTAAACTAACAGTGTCTCGGTGTCTCCCAATAAAATCAACAATTTAAAAAAATTGCCGTATTAAGGTAATAACAACAAGAATGTAGTAGGTAATACCTATTCTAATTTCACTCAACAAGTACGATGGGTTATTTTTATTTCTATCTCTCTCTCTCTATCATTATCTCTTATATACATTACATATTAATGAGTTTAATCAAAAATTACTAAATTTGTACCATTATAAATGCACACAGGACTATTGTACGTAAAATTTCAAAGTTAATTGCGATGTAAATTTTTTTATTTTACTTATTTCAAATTTCAGTACATGTTTCTTTTTTTTATGCAATTTGTAAGTTAGTATGTAGGTACCTATTGGTTAAGATTATGAATTACCGCTATTAACATACAAGTCGATTTAATGAATTTGAATTGAGACTAATGATAGTAGGGTGATTACTAAAATTCCTTTCTGAATGCCCTTTTGACTTTTCTGGATGATTTCCTGGTTCCTGAAGCCTTTTTGGTCTTTCTGGATGACTTCCTCAATGCCCTTTTGACTTTCCTGGATGTCCCCTTTGGATAACGTCCTTTTGGCTTTCTGGATACCTTTTTGGCTTTCCTGGATGTTTTTTCTTAATGCCTTTTTGGCTTTTCTGGATAATTTTCTGAGTATGTCCACGAATCAAAACTAAGAAACAAAAATACTTAAGTCGGAATCTATTTCTATTTTCACCTTAAATTGCGAAATGTTTGAAATTCTTTATGCTGTTGCATACTCCCTTTTTCTGAAAATGTTGTGAGAAAACAATTTTTTAAAGTGTCTTGATTAGCCATTTTTTGTAAACAATGTTCGGTGCGCACGACAATATTTACGTTGCGCACAATATAATTTACAGTGCGCTCAACAATATGTTCGGTGCGCACAACATAATTTACGGTGCGCACAACATAATTTACGGTGCGCGCAACAATATGTTCGGTGCACACAACAATATTTATGGTGCGCACAACATAATTTATGGTGCGCACAACACCAATTACGGTGCGCACGACAATATTTTCGGTGCGCACAACACCATTTACGGTGCGCAACATCAAATTTTCGGTGCGTACGATTAGCCATTTTACTTTTGGTGGGAGTTTTGATTTTTGCAGCCATTTTGGTTTTGTCGGTCATATTTAATGGCCAAGCAAGCTGCAGACGTGGACTTTGGAAAGAAATACAAGATTTAAACTATAAACAATTGTTGTATCAATCAATCAATCAATTGAAGGAGGCACATTATGGTAAGCACGTGTGGCCAATACAAATTTCCGATGTTCGTTTTCTAATAGGTATTGGTAAAGTTTCGTACGAATTTCGTAAAGTTTCGTACAAATTTCGTAAAGTTTGACTGCTTTTTTGATAAGTACAATGTGAAAAATATAAACTAAATCATATGTTTGAAGCATGTTAGGTACATTCTGCCTTTTTGACTTTATGAATGCCCTTTCGGCTTTTTCGGATAACTTCCTTAATGACTTTTTGGGTTTCCTGGATGACTCTTCCTGAATGTGCTTTTGGATATCCTGGATGACGTAATCGATTATAGATTAGATTAAATAAATCGTGTAGTACCTTTTTTGGATTTGAGGAAGAGTCATCCAGGATATCCAAAAGCACATTCAGGAAGAGTCATCCAGGAAACCCAAAAGTCATTAAGGAAGTTATCCGAAAAAGCCGAAAGGGCATTCATAAAGTCAAAAAGGCAGAATGTACCTAACATGCTTCAAACATATGATTTAGTTTATATTTTTCACATTGTACTTATCAAAAAAGCAGTCAAACTTTACGAAATTTGTACGAAACTTTACGAAATTCGTACGAAACTTTACCAATACCTATTAGAAAACGAACATCGGAAATTTGTATTGGCCACACGTGCTTACCATAATGTGCCTCCTTCAATTGATTGATTGATTGATACAACAATTGTTTATAGTTTAAATCTTGTATTTCTTTCCAAAGTCCACGTCTGCAGCTTGCTTGGCCATTAAATATGACCGACAAAACCAAAATGGCTGCAAAAATCAAAACTCCCACCAAAAGTAAAATGGCTAATCGTACGCACCGAAAATTTGATGTTGCGCACCGTAAATGGTGTTGTGCGCACCGAAAATATTGTCGTGCGCACCGTAATTGGTGTTGTGCGCACCATAAATTATGTTGTGCGCACCATAAATATTGTTGTGTGCACCGAACATATTGTTGCGCGCACCGTAAATTATGTTGTGCGCACCGTAAATTATGTTGTGCGCACCGAACATATTGTTGAGCGCACTGTAAATTATATTGTGCGCAACGTAAATATTGTCGTGCGCACCGAACATTGTTTACAAAAAATGGCTAATCAAGACACTTTAAAAAATTGTTTTCTCACAACATTTTCAGAAAAAGGGAGTATGCAACAGCATAAAGAATTTCAAACATTTCGCAATTTAAGGTGAAAATAGAAATACACGACTTAAGTATTTTTGTTTCTTAGTTTTGATTCGTGGACATACTCAGAAAATTATCCAGAAAAGCCAAAAAGGCATTAAGAAAAAACATCCAGGAAAGCCAAAAAGGTATCCAGAAAGCCAAAAGGACGTTATCCAAAGGGGACATCCAGGAAAGTCAAAAGGGCATTGAGGAAGTCATCCAGAAAGACCAAAAAGGCTTCAGGAACCAGGAAATCATCCAGAAAAGTCAAAAGGGCATTCAGAAAGGAATTTTAGTAATCACCCTACTATCATTAGTCTCAATTCAAATTCATTAAATCGATTTGTATGTTAATAGCGGTAATTCATAATCTTAACCAATAGGTACCTACATACTAACTTACAAATTGCATAAAAAAAAGAAACATGTACTGAAATTTGAAATAAGTAAAATAAAAAAATTTACATCGCAATTAACTTTGAAATTTTACGTACAATAGTCCTGTGTGCATTTATAATGGTACAAATTTAGTAATTTTTGATTAAACTCATTAATATGTAATGTATATAAGAGATAATGATAGAGAGAGAGAGATAGAAATAAAAATAACCCATCGTACTTGTTGAGTGAAATTAGAATAGGTATTACCTACTACATTCTTGTTGTTATTACCTTAATACGGCAATTTTTTTAAATTGTTGATTTTATTGGGAGACACCGAGACACTGTTAGTTTACCTTTGAAGTGCGCTCGTAAATTATGTCGCATGTTTTTTCTAACTATAATATCAAATTTTAATACTTGGATAACCGACTTATAATTGAATTGTTTATAAATTGAAAAAGTGATTATTATCAATTCAGATTTCATTTAATTTTAAAAAGTAATTAGTGTAAAAACTATTATTATTATGATGGTAAGTTTACATTATCATTAATTAATTATATTAACGGAATTTGTTACATTTACATTTACTATTAAACAATACCTACGTGAACAATACAATTTGCGTGAAAAATGCACATTTACTAGCAACTGTTTAATAAAAAAACAAAAGAATTACTAAGTTTTTGTACAATAGATCTTACTTTAATGGTAATCTTAATAAAATTCTGAATCAACAAGTTAAAAAAAGAAACTCAAAATTGATTTTACATTCTTGTATGAAGACAACAAATATTCCCAGCCCCAGGGTACGACGAAACTAACAAACAACTCCAACCCTCAGGCGCGACTGCTAAAAATTTACAATATTTCTATGACTAAATATGTTATGCGAAGACAACAAATATTATCAGACTTAGATTACGAGGAATTATAATTTTAACTTCATCAAGATAATTCGATAACAATTACATCATTCAGAAAAATTACATCGCCCAATTCGAAGTAACTATTTTTTGCGACCGAATATAAAAACCCTCACTTAAGACCCTCAATCCATAATCTTAATTCAATATCAAAGTCAAAAAGACACTACATGATTTTATTTACCCAAATCTAAAATCAAATCTCATCAATTTAATTTCAGCATCCAAAAATAACCAACAGACACTACATCTTAGACCAAAATCATCATCTTAAATCAAAAAAGTATGCGCATCTTGTCTAAATTACATAAGATTACACACAATGTTACGCAACAAGATTACAGCATCCTAAGCGACTCAGATTACATAAGATTACACACAATCTCACACAAGATTTACAGCATCCATCAGACACGTAAACGTCAGCATCCATATTAATCATCACCCACGTAATCGTCAAGGTCAAAATCACGCCGCCCACGTGAGCCTTACAGTGACGGGAAAAAGGGGCGGGGCTTGTGACGTCAGAAAAAGTGGAGGGGCGAGGTGTCCGGCTTCTACTTACGATATTCCGCACCTAAATTACTTGCTTTAAGCTCCCGTTTCACTTTCTTTAGCCTCATGAACTCTTCTTTATCTAATTTACGTACAAATTTCACAATAATTCCTCTTGCTTGATCAGGGCGATTTGTATTTTTCCTCAGGCGATGGCAGGCGTCTATCATCCATTCTTCTAGCTTAAACCCTAGTGAGTTAGATACTTTTCCAACAACAGTAATGACATTTTCTCCTGGTATTTCCGGTACACCGTGTATTTCGATTGTATTTCTTCTGGTATACTGCTCCAGCTCGTTGAATTTGACTTTCATTTCATTGTTATCCTTTTGGAGAGTTGCATTTTGTGTTTCTAAATTCTCAATTTGTTTTTCACAATTCACCACCGCTTCGCTCAATTTTTTGAAATTCTTGTTCAGCTCGTCAATTTTTTCATGACACGAATTAATAGAAATTTTAGTTTCTCCTTGTACTTCTAACACAGTTTTTAATTGGGATATGATATGAGCAAGCGCCGCTGAAGTATCTGATGGACTTACATTGGGATTATTCACTTCTCCGTAAGCTGCTCCTTCAGTGGAGGTGTGACTACCAGTATTACGTACTTTCTGCATAACTATATTACATGTAGTACATAGCCACCTTTCTTTATTATCTTTAAGGTGTTGGAGGTCTACACTTGTTAAATGCAGGCAATTGATATGAAATCTCTTTGAACACTTTTCACAAGCAACTTTCTGTTGATTAGAGGTAATCTTTAACGTACACGTTTGACATACCTCGGACATGATCACTCAAATTACATAATTTTTTTTGTGATTTTTGTGATTTGCCTGACATCTTTAGTTTTGGTGAGTTAATGATGATAATCATAATTGTGTACAATTATTCTGCTCCTTATATTTTACTTTATAACAATTTTCTTCACTAATATTATTGTTTAGAAAGTAATTTTCATTTCATATTTCTTAATTTTTTCTGACCCTAAATGCTTTGATAGAGACAACAGAAACAGAGTTTTAAATGTATACCTGTTCAATACAAATGTCAAATAAAACATTTGTTCAATAGTTATATTGTAAATTAGAAAAACTTCATTTACTAGTATGCCTTTGCATCCTTCCTTTGATTATGGGATGAACCCCTTTGCTAAGAATAGTTTTACAAATCGAATTCGGTTTTCAACCAAACTTTAAGCTTGGTTACTAAATTTAATAAGTCTGTTTGTGTGTCCGTCGCACGGTTCCCGTAGTGCTACGCTGCTACCTTATAAATGATATATGCATTTTATGTAAATTTTCACGCTGATTACGAATATGCAATTCAGTTGTTGATATCACGAAGTAATTGAGGTTAAAGGTCAAATATAAATGTATGCATATCTCGTTAACGGTAAAACATAGGCAAGTGGTACTGAAAACCGACGTAGACCGAGAGCCAGCAACGTATTTTGAGTTGTCATTTCAAAAGTCATGAAAATTCCTGAATCACGTCTGTCTTAACGTCTAATCGAAAGGCCATATACCAATTTTGATGGATTTAACTTAAAATACAAACTTTCAACCCCTATTTTAACCCCTTAGGGGTTGAATTTTGAAATATCCGGCCTTATCCCTTGCAGGGACTAGAACCGAAACCGAAAAGAACCGGAACCGGTACCGGAACCTATTGATTTTATTATAACCGAAAGCGGAACCGAAACCTTTATTCGTATTTTATTTAAAACCTGAACCGGAATCGGAACCCTTTTATTTTTACAGTACTACCGGCATTTTTTTAGGTTCCCAAACACTATCAAACATTCAAAATTATACGCATTATACGCTACTTTAGCCACTGATGGCGGAGCGGGGGCTTTATTGTGCTTTTGCTTACCTATGGCGTTGCCTTTTCTGTATTGTATGATTCTCAGGCACAAAACACGTGTTCTCAGCTTTTCTAATTTAAAATGGGTAGAGGCAAGACAAACCCCGTACACAACTATTTCACTTATAATAAGAAAGAAGTACAAACAACAGCAATGAATGTGATTCTCCCTTAAAAAGAAAGAAGCAGAGCAGCATATACAACAGTTTTGTTGTAAAAAATAAAATGAAAATGTCTTTCATATCTGTAGTTTTTTAGTATACAGATATAACTAAGTAATTAAAGTTTACTTTTATTAGAGTATATTATACAAGGGGGGAAAAGGCAATTATGTGAGCGGTAAAATTACTTTTCCCCGTGCATAATACAATAATTTTTTTCTATGCCCCTCAAAGTAAGCATTACTTCGTAACTAATATAAGTATTACAAAAGTAGTTGTTATGTTGATAACGGTTACAGAACTAAAAATACTTTTGAAATCAGAACCTTTATAGAACCCGAAAATTTAGGAACCGGAACCGGAACCTTTTTCATATATTTGTTTAGAACCGGAACCGGAACTGAAACCCATATTTTCGAAGTGATGGAATTATAACTGGAACCGAAACCCTTATTTCACAAAGGTTCTGGTCTCTGATCCCTTGTCTACATTATAAAAGGAACCTCTGTGTCAAATTTCAGCCATCTAGGTCCAGGGGTATGGGCTGGGCGTTGATATGTCAGTCAGGACCTTTAGTTTTATATTATAACATACGTATACCTAGAGATTACAGCGTTCTGTCAGCAATTAGGAGGGGGGGGGGATGTTCTGTCAACATTTTCATAAATACAGAATATAAGTGAGAATAACCTCCTGAAATTTTATGACTGATACTTTAACTATATTGAACCCTATTTGTTACCCTCTTTGTAAATGTAGGGTGGTACAACTCGACCGGAGTGGGTTGGCAGAAGTAACTTTTATTTTTCAGCAGATATTAGAGATTCAGTGAGTGACTTTTCATGACTTTTGAAATGACAACTCAAAATACGTTGCTGGCTCTCCGTCTAAAGGCTTTATTGTTAAAGAGTGTTGAGATGAATAAATTTACTATTGAACACATTTTGATATACCAAACCAGTATTGATATAATTGATTTTAAAATTTTTATGTCATACTAGTTTATTATTTCACCATAACAACTACTAAAACAAGAGACATTAATGACTAAATAATGCCCCTTTACATGACAACCGGATTTTACATAGCAACGGCCGTTATTTTTTATAAAGCTAACTTATAACGCCCGCAAATGTAAAATATTATACCTCATCAGTCATCAGTCATCACCATACATACGGTCAAGGACGTTAAATGTCAGTTTATACTGATTTTATTGTTATCATCTCTTTTAATCATCTTAATCAACTTCTTGCAAGTATGGCATAAAGTTATGAAGGCACCAATTAAGGTAACTAGGGCGTTATGTTCATAACGCCCTAGTTACCTTAATTACTATTATTTTACCATATCTCTCAAACGGTAATAAATAGACAAGTGATGCAAGAGGCTTTATTATACAGGGTAGTATTAAGCTGAGCAACTTTGGTAATAATTCAAACTGTTAATAAATAAATAAACAATAAAACAAGTCTCCCGACAAAAATTCATTTTCATTCTTATCAACAATAGTTTATTTTTTAGGAAAGAGCAAACATCTGTAAGTTTGGTTGTAAGCCGTACATGCTGTTTTAACTTTAATTAAAAATCATTGTTCTTTAGACCAAGAACTTCGAAAACCTTTCTTTTTGTCATAATGGATCTAGATCATAAATACTTTGTCATCTATAGATACACCAATTAATTTTAATATAATCTGTCATGTAATATTAATAGAAAGCATAAAAAGTATTACAAACTTATTAGTGAGAGGAATAAGGGGGAGGGGTAGATTGTGTTCGGTTTCAATTAATGGTTCTAGTAATATATTGCATTCAGCAATTTTGACCAGTTATCACATAAGGTAAATTCACCCATTACCGCCCCACTTAAGGAAAGTTTGCCTTTCTAGTTCAAAATTAAGCCCAGTTTGAAGTTTTTCGTATATTGGATGTTTTTTTTCTGTAAATGAAGATTTCTTATGCAATAAATGTTTAATTTTTTCTTACACGACAAAGCCTTTAATTAAATTTTATTTTATTTAGTCAAGATTACGTTTTTTCCTATTACCGCTCTACCTTAAGAACCGCTTTCCTGTTTTCGCCCTAGAGACTTCCTATTACCGCCCTATTTTTTTAAATGACATGAACAAAATATGTTAATATTTTAACCTTTTTTTCTGAATTCCACAGGTGTCACGTTCATATTTTTTATTAATTTTATCTTATATTGTAGTTTTTAGAATGCCATAGCTCTGAGATGCTCGGTAAAAGACATTCCGTTTTTCTGAACACCTTCTAGAGCCTTTTGAAGAGCTTCAGAAGTATGATTTTTTTTTCTTTTGGCATATTAGGTTTTAATGGTGCCATTTTTCTGAACAACGTTAAATTTAAAAAATAAACAGACAAATGGGAACAAAAACCAACAGAAAAAAGTATGCCTAGTCATTTGTATGAAATAGAGCGGTAATAGAAATATATAAGCGCACAAATTTTTCGCCTATTACCGCCTACATTAAAAATAAATATTTATTAGTTTTTTTTACCTAAAATAAAAGGAAAGACATAAAAAGTGTCCTAAATATAAATTTTTCATGTATATTGGGTATAAATATTAAAAATTGATTTTTTGAAATATTCCTTGTTTTAATATATTGAATATTGGGTCCTAACTTAATCCGTAAAATAAGGTATTTCTGAAAGCAAAATCATGGGGCGGAAATTGATTCTACTATCGGAGTAAAAATGCAAGGCCTCTGACTTTAAGTGGTCATAACGAAGAAACTGGGGGGTGAAATTTCTTCATTTTTGGGCAGTACATTAGTCATTTATATATGTTTAACATGTTTTACACATGACATGTCAAATTCAAGTAATGTTTAATATGTATTAATTTTTAGACCTGTTGCCTATTTAAACACTCGTTCCTTGTTATAATAACTATTATTATCTATCATTATTCATGGTTAAATTTTTCAGGAAAATGCCATATTACAAAATTGAAAATGTTTGAATTGATAATATTCAAAATAATTCTAATTTGACATGTCATGGCTACTCATATTTTTAACTTTTGAAAATTATATTTTCCTAATTAAAAAGCCGTGAATTACTAAATAAGTAAAATATTTGGTATAAACAGGCTCAGAAAATAATGCTCTTTCGATAGACATCATTACCATTCTTGTAGATATAATTGGTGAGCAGCAAACTGCAAATATGTGATTTCCCATGCTATTCGGCTGTCCCGCTTTGAAACTTGTCACATGGTATACCTATTGCTGAATACCTATTCTATTTACTTCTGTATTAGACTAACAAATATAAAGATTATTTAAAGCTTTTTTTGTGAAAATATCTTAACAAAGCACAAATGATTGCTTACCAAAATAGTTAGATTATTCACTTTCTTCACCACGTGCACCGACCTTTGACTAAATGATTTAGGCCTGCTCTCCAGACGCCAATATATTCCTCTCGCCATAATGTTTTTTGGGTCGCCTAATAACTCCTGCCTCACATAAAACAATGGGAGATTGAATTTTGCAAAGAATTTTAAGAAAATACTCTACAAGAAAAGACAAACTCTTACAGGGCGGTAATAGGTAAAGATTTTGCATAGGGCGGTAATGGGTGAATTTACCTTAATTATCTACATAGCAAAGTTATCAATTTTCCGTAAGATCAAATGCAGAAGCACAAAACCATGCGATTTATAAAATAGGTACTACTAACTTCTTCATGCATGAGCTTTTCTTTATGAACACAGAAAACCTGTAATTTCATTTCATATTTCAGAGAAAGACGCGATTTCCGGTCAAATTTTTAAGATGAAGCACATATACCTACTCTCGTCGCTGGCAGATAGCAACAATAAAAGTAAACGCAAACACTTTAAAGTATATTTAAACGTGTTTGGACTAGCTGAGTTATATAAAAAACTAGAGGTAGATAAGCGACGAACCGATTAACCAAGATGCTGCCTATAAGTTGCTTTTCAGCAACTATTACTATTCAGCTGAAAACATATGGGAAGCGTGGCCTCGCAGATTTACACTGACGCATTCAATTTTAAGGAATTGCGTATAAAGAGAAATTCACCAATGTGTTGAGTGTTATGCTGAAAAGTAAACAAGAGTATTTCCTTCAATATTATTTGTTTATTCCTGAAATCTAAAGAAGTTTTTGAAAACTACGGAGCATAAGGTTGAATCAATCAATAGCAGAAAAAGCTCGGTGATATGCGATGTGGTTCTTTATTTCAAGCTCCGTGCACATTACCTCTATATTTGAGAAACAGATCATGGGCATTCATACTAAACAACACTTCCCACATATGGTTATCGTCTCAATCAGTTGAAAGAATTAAATGATTTTCAAAAGAAGCATTAAAATAATTAACATATTAAACATATACAAAAGTTCAAAAGCAAGATACCCATAACTTGACTATTGAAGTTATTTAAATACAATTCACTTCGAATTTTAGAGCTTCTGTGCGTAATTAATGTAATGCAAATGAAATGTTTTGCAAAATTTGGTTTTGAAATATAAATTCAGGATATGTATATATGGTAATATAGTTCATTAGCACAATTATGTTTTTTTAATTTTTGACCTTTACCCAAAACCTTTTCTTAAGATCTTAATATAGTTAATTTTGCTTATAGACTGTTATAGAGATCCATCAACAAGTTATGATCAGAATACATTCACTAAACCAGTGAAACTCATTTCGATGCCGCTTGGCATAAATTTGAATTAAAAATTTAATAATCATTGATAAATGAATTAAACCTTTTGTGCATGTAACATGTTCGTCGTTATAAATATAAACAAACAGGTAAGTTAAGCTACGTTAGTTTATTATAGCTTTGACACATTTGTGCTTAAACTCCAAATGATTTCAATTAAGTAAAAAATTTCTAAGCCGTATAACTCATTTTTTTTTATAACGAAATGGCATATATTTTTTCACCATAATCGATTGTAGAATTCTGTATGTTTAGATTCAATAATTCTAGAGAAACATTCTTTCATATTAGATTCCGTGTTAATATCCTTCATGAGTTCAGAAAGAACGAATTTTGTGAATGTTGATTGAGAAAATAGTCGAGGAAATAAAGCACTAAAATAACCCAAACCTACCAAATATTTGTAGTAAGACGGATTGAGATGGGGTTTTTTGCATTCGCTTCCTAAATTTAATAGGAAACTTTTTACCTACTTTTCATCATGTTTTTTTTTCGAAATTGCATTTGTGCAGTCGAAAATGCATCCTGAAAAATGCATTTTCATAGAAAAAATTCATAACTTCGTTATAAGCTTCTAGAATCGACTCAATTCGGGTACAAGGAGGTTTTCGAGGTCGCTGATCCCGAATATGACCTCCAAATTGCCTCACCGCCCACCTGGAGCTCAGGATGGCTGAGCAACGTTATCTCCGAAGGTTTTTTTGAAATTCACTCTCAAATGATTCTAGACATCTCATACGAAGTTGTTTGGGTTTCCGATTCCAAATCAGGCATCGGCAACCGTCCCCCGCGTACCTGTTGCCCCACATTCGGGCATCAACGTCATCCTCTGAAGTTTCACTGAAGTTTCAAGACTGTAGGGAACCGAAAATTGTTTCCGCGGTTTTTTGGGTAGCTTAGGTCGAATGTGGCACCAGATACTTCCTAACGGACACCTGGTGCATCACACCGCGGCGACATCAACGTCATCCTCTGGAGTTTCACTAAAATTTCAAGCCTAGTGAACCGAAAATAATTTGTAATTGCTAGGACGGGGTTCTTCCAGGACCTCTATCCAGACCTGACCAGCCGTGCATGGTACATAGCCCGCCTGCAGAGGCGGATTCCGAAGTTCTCCACGTGATTTTGAAACTACTCTAACTACCAACCTTATATTAGGAGTTTTACATAGGTACAAATTTAATCTGTACTAAAAGGAACAAATTAAATTAAATTAAATTTAAACTAAATATTTTATAATATTAACTTCATACATTTGGATGATAATGTTATTAAACAAAACTTACATTTTTATATATATATCTCAATTTTATTTCACAAAATGAAAATGTCCACATCTATTCAAATGTTCCATCATTTTTTTTTCTTCAAATGTTCCATTATAAGTTTTACCTCATGATTTCCTGATATGATGAAACAAGCATTAGAATGAAAGCAGTTGAGCGAAAATTTCAAGCTAAACTCCAGAGGATGACGTTGATGCCGCCGCGGTGTGGTGCACCAGGTATCCGTTAGAAAGTATCCGGGACCAGATTCGATCTGAGCTTCACTTCAGTGAAACTTAAGAGGATGACGTTGATGCTCGGATGTGGGGCACCAGGTACGCAGGGGACGGTTTCCAATGCCTGATTTGGAATCAGCAACCCTAAAAACCCTCGGATGAGATGTCTAGAATCATTTGAGCGTGAATTTCAGAAAAAGCTTCGGAGATGACGTTGCTCAGCCATCCTGAGGTCCAGGTGGGCGGTGAGGCAATTTGGAGGTCATATTCGGAATCAGCGACCTCGAAAACCCCCTTGTATCCGAATTGAGTCGATTTTAGAAGCTTATAACGAAGTTATGAATTTTTTCTATGAAAATGCATTTTTCAGGATGCATTTTCGACTGCACAAATGCAATTTCGAAAAAAAAACATGATGAAAAGTAGGTACAAAGTTTCCTATTAAATTTAGGAAGCGAATGCAAAAAACCCCATCTCAATCTGTCTTACTACAAAAATTTGGTAGGTTTAGTGCTTTATTTCCTCGACTAAAAGCTTTATCATCAAAACTGATGGTATGAAATTTATAGAATTATTTATATAAAATTTAGATGTATTGTAATATTTTAAATAAGGATTCTTTTTAGATATCTGCCACGGTTGTAGGGCAAATCGCCCCATGACACATCGCCCCCGGACTTTTCGCCCCGTCACTTCGCCCCACGGACCGTTCGCCCCCGGACATTTCGCCCCCCGGACAGTTCGCCCCCGGACATTTCTCCCCCCGGACAGTTCGCCCCCGGACATTTCGCCACCTGACACTTCGCCTCCAAGATATATCGCCCCCATACACTTCGCCTCCCAGGACATATCGCCCCCGTTTCTGTATTTCACAATTTTACTTAGCACTTGCATACCTTTAAGGTTATATTTCTCATGTGCTATAGATAAATACATGTTTTTGTTAATATCTCTCCCATAAATAAATATTTTTCAGGCATGTTATACATTTTTGAAAATCTCTTTTCAAAGGCAATTAACTAATAAAAATTCTATAACATCTGCCGTATGAAAACCATTGCTGGCACACATTACTTAAAAAATTAAAAATAGAACGGTGGTTTTCTGATTACATCAATAAGTTTGTCTTGAAAATGTTTTCGAAAATCTAAAGACATTGAAGAGAATTAGAAATGAGATTTATCGCGAGAATTGAATTCTAAAAAACATTTCCTATTTAACCGCTGCTCTACCTCTTCTAATAACCGAGATACCGATGGTGAGCGTCGAAATTTGGACCACTGTATAAGCTAATAGACAATGGATAATGGAATATTGGGGCGATGTTTCGGGGGCGAAATATATAAAAGCGAAATCTCTTGGGGGCGATATGTTTCGGGGGCGAAATGTTCGGAGGCGAAATGTCTTGGGGGTGATATGTTTCGGGGGCGAAATGTTTTTAGGCGAAATATCTTGGGGGCGATATATCAGGGGGCGAAATGTCTTGGGGGCGATATGTCCGAGGGCGAAATGTCCGGGGCGAAGTATCCGAGGGCGAAGTGCCGGGGCGAATTGACCGCACACCATCTGCCACATGTAGAGTGAAATCTTCTTATTACTTGTTATAAGTTTATTTAGGAAAGACTTCTTTCTATAAAAGATTAATGACGACGTCTCGCCTTTTTTGGACTTTATCAAGTCTATATTTAATACAAAGTATAATATTGTATCTATCATTGTATTCCTTTTTGCAAAACTAATACAATTTTTAATGCTTGATATGATAAAATTATAATAATAGGGGTTCCCATTTGAAAAAATCGACTTTGGCGACTGTTCCAATTCAATTTTTATTCTTATTTTTTTATCACCCTGGTAGGTACTAGGTACTAATAATAATTATCGAATATTGTACAATGACTATTAAAATCGATCTCTTTCTACAAGGAAACCAACCAAAATTAAATAATAAAAGCTGCTGTATAGGAAAATATGCAAACGTCATTTTTTACATAAAATTTAAAATATGTCAAAAACGCGTTGGACAGGCATAGGATAGGACATTATACATGGAATGCATTTAGATTTTTGTGTAGAATCAAAAAATATATTAATATACGGGCATTTCACTTAAATTAACGAAGTTCGTATAATTTCTGAAAATGTTCAAAATGTCTATGAAATTTGATGTTTTCATTTCGAAATTTGGTTATATTGAATGTATGGCGCCAGACACCAGAAACGCTGTTACACAATCGTGGGGTGGACGTCATATTGAAAGTCTTATAGTCTAGGCATAGGTACATTCGGAAAAGTGAAATGTCAGAAGCATGTAACAATTGCGGAAACAACTTTTTTAGACTAATTCAACGCCGCTGAACCCGAAAATGCCTGTTTCCATCTCGAGATTTTGACCGGAAGTCCGGGATTCAAGATGGCGGGCAAGACTGCGATCGGACCACGTTTGAGCATATCTCTGGTGTCTTTTGCGTTAGAATCGTAATCCAAACATCTATATCGGGGTTTTAAATGGTGGGGAATACAATAGAATAATGAAAAATAAGACATTTAATGGTTTTAAATACTTAATTTAATATTAATATATAAATACTGCTTTTAAAAGTTGCTTATGAGGTCCGTTCTTTTAAGAAAATTGACATATCTTTACAAACGACAGATTCTTATATTAGGTACACATAAACGGATATCTTCGAAGGAATCAAAAGGAGGTGCCGTTCAGTCTTTTCGCTATCTAACGGCTGGTAAAAAATAAATGCATCTTGTTTATTCTTAAATTAAGACAACCTGGATAGGAACGACGCTGGTACTGTGGTACGTTTATGACACTTGCCAAGTCGAAATACCTCTGAAAGCCGCAAAACCTACAGATGAAAAATGAACACCCTTACTGCCTGTGCCTTGCGTATGTTTGCTCTCACCGTTATAAAAATAAAACATCCGTTTTTAATCCGAAAATTGCCATGTTCGGAGACTTGCACTTTATGCAAAGATAATTTCTCCATAAATGATCGCGGCGGACTGTCCGAAAAAGTCCGGAGCGGACTGTCCAATTTAAAACGGAACTTTGTTCCAAAAGTCCGAACATGGCAATTTTTCGGACTAAACACGGATGTTTTTTATACGGGTTATTTTGAAATAAATAATTAATTAATACGACTTACATAGCCCAATGAGGCTGATACTTTCAGTTCTTTGCAAAATTTCCATAAATGGCAAATGGCTTTTTTCGACGACCTGCCCATTATGAAACTTTTGGAGGGCCTGAGATTTGAGCAAGCATACGCTGTGATATCTTACATCTCCTGCTATCAAACACAGCATACAGTTAATGCGAAGGTGAAGCTGGTAATCAAATTCACTTAAAGCTTTTATAGTATTCTTCATGTTGTCTGAACAAGCCTGGGTTGTTCTTTTGTGTCTTTCTCACGCGTTCCACATGTTCGGTATTAGTGAAGTTATAGTAGCAAGAACGATGGTATTTATAATGTCTATCGCTATCGCTGTTCAGTGTTTCTTGTATCCGATTAATTGCGAGACTGTTTTCAGAGTCATGCAGATCTTGTCTTAAGTTTGAGAATTCAGCCTAAGTTCGTCAGCACTAACAACTTGTCTTCCCTTCCCCTTCATTTCTGGCGTACAACGCATGGTAGTCGGTTGAAATAAGGGATTCATTGGAAAGTAACCTGCAGGAAATATCACACCGTATTTTAGAAAAAAAATCTGAATCGGAGCAATCAAGGAGGGAAGAGAGTCGATTCCACCCACTTACCGTTCAAACTTTTACCACATCTGTGCTTTTATATGAATACACAGACACTGTCATTTAAAACGTTAAGGTATATCCAACCGCAATTCTACGCAAGACATGCACCAGCTTGTCGGTCGGCCTGGCCCGAGCAGGCAGCCAGCACTCGCTTCCTTCGCTTGCAGACCCGGGCTCGGCTCGGCTCTCCGCCCCGATCCGGATGGCGCTGCTTGGTCTCACGGCTCGGCGCTCATTGTTGACGGCCGGCGTGTAAAAAAATGTGATATTCTTTGTAGACCAGTAAAATAAAGCATTTTGGTATGCAAAAGGTCGGGTAGTTCTGATTTTTTGATATGTTATTAGTGTTGGTCCGGTAAAAGCCAAGTTTGCGACCTTGGGGCACCAACGTGCGTCACCTGGTCTCGAAAAAACGTCAAAATTTTCGACCCCTTCTTTGTTTTTTCAAAACATCTCCTAAACGGTTGGTGTTACAGAAAAAAATTCATTACAAATTTAAACTAGAATACATTTACTACTGATTGAGTGTAAAAGCAGCTCTGCAGCTCAAATAGTCACTGAGATAAGTTATTTTAAATAGCTCGATTTTTTCAAAAAGTTGAAAAATTTGGATTTTCCATCGGTTTTCGTTGAATATCGCCTAAACTAAAATGTTTAGTGAAAACGTCAAATATATAAATTAAAGGTGAGAAAATTTGCTACAATTCAAACACAACAGGACGTTTATACGGCCAATAGTTCAAGTTATTATAAAAGTATGGAGGTTTCGCTATAATTTGATGCAAAACCGAGGGCTGACAGCAGTTCTACCAGCTGTTTCGAAACAGACTTCTGATACAAATACACACTGACGGCATTCAAAAGAGTTAAAGAGATGATATGAAAGAACACGGTCGCACTGCACTAATCAATGCGTGTGAAAGAGAAATGCATTTCTTTCTCCACTTATCTAGAGACAAACGCTTGTTTTTCAGAATAGTGGTTTGGAAGAAAACAAGCACGGATTCCCGGATTACAGTCTTCACATTGGCCAAAAAATTGTCAGGAGGCGTGTACTCAGATATATTGTACATGTGAGTGCGAATATCACCCAGTATCTTGCCAGCGGCAGCCTTCAACACACGTAGTTTCTCTTCTTGTGGATCTGATCTTTGGTTCTCATACCACGAATTTGTGAGAATTTTGTACCCCAAGTTTCTGAAACAGACAGTGAATTTTTGGTTGACTGTTTCAGCAATCACAATATGTCTTCATTCTTCTCGATTGGGTCCATTATAGACGTTTACAGTGCTCCAAATGGGGTGAAATCATTAATGAATGGTAATAAGTCACTAAACCTTCCCCATCGTTTTTCTATTAAAGTTAAAATTGACTATAACGTTGACACAAATGATTAGGGAAGATTTAAATTTACGACAAGAGTCATCATCAGGCTAAAAAGAGATTACATAGGTTTTATACTTATCTAATCTCTTTTTAGCCTGATGATGACTCTTTTAGTTTAGTGACTTATTAGTTATTACCTTCCTTATCTTCATTTTTATCACAATCACATGCAAAACTAAGTATGGAGGAATTCATCAAACGCATCTTCACCGTATTGTTTGAACAGTCGAATCTTGACAGTTGGAATGTCAGGGTGAAAGTTTCCCTCATGATTCAGTAGTCCTTCCTTAGAGAACTAGCACTTCTAAAATTTCTCCTCTAGGTAGGAATAAATGAACTCAACGTTTTTTGCTGGGCGATATCCCCTCTTAGCCCCTGTCTGGGAAGGTAGCCGATAAATAGTTTCCTTTGACAAAAGACGTGGTGTCTAGCATCCTTTGCGGGCAATGCGATCAATTATTCTTTGTGCTCATTCGTCCCCTTGTTTTTCTGTTCCCTTTAAAAAGGAATCCCTCACAGAATCTATAGCTCTACCTTGTGTACAACATTTCGTTCTGGTACATTCATCTTGTTTTGAGCTTCCAGGAACGCATCCGTTATTTCCTCTGCACACAACACACAACTTTTAAAGTTGAATTGTTCTGAATTAGATCTAGTTTGCACAGTTTTTTCTATAAACCCACATCTCCACATCAACGACGAAGAGCTGCAGTAATCACTTTAGGGTTTACTTTTTACATGCATAGTGAAGAGACACTTCAGTTAAAGTTTTTAAATTTTTCTATCAGCACTGGATCTAATAAGAATTTGTATCTCTTTTTTTCACTACTATTACTTCACCTTCACTCAAGCTGTTGTGGTATATAAAACACTAATTGAACACAGAAGAAGTCGACATGGTTATTCACTGGACAAAAATCTGAGCGCAAAAGTAAAAATAAACATTAGCGAAACAACCGATAGCTGTTCCAAGTTCCAACTGACTAATGAAGCAGACGCAAGGCATAGAGGTGAAGGAAGGAAAAGCGTGTGATTTTTCGTGAGGATCGCTGCTTTTGTGTATCATGTTGCGTCTCTCTCAAGTCCAAATAAAACCAAAGAGTATCACAAAACATCATAAATAAAATTCATCTACACAGCATAGCCATTAAATAACTGTTGAATATCTTGAACTATCGGTTGTAGAGACGTTCTGTTGTATTTGACTTATTGCAAATTTACTCACCTTTACTTTAACTATATGGTGTTTTCTCTAAACATCTTAGTTTAGGAAATATTCAATGAAAAAACAAATTTGCGACTTTTTTAAAAACAAACGTGATATTTGAAACACTTTATCTCAGTGACTATTTGAGCCATAGATCTGGTTTTGAACTCAAACTGTAAAAAATGTAATCTAGTTTAAATTTGTACTGAACATTATTTCTGTAAAACTAACCGTTTGCGTGATATTTTGAAAAAACAAAGAAAAAGTCGGAAATTTTGAGGTTTTTTCGACACCAGGTGGTGCGCGGAGGCGCCCCAAGGTCGCAAACTTGGATTTTACATTACAGGCCCAACAACAAATAACATACCAAAAAATCAGAACTACCCGACCTTTTGCACAGGAAACCCCTTTTTTTCGACAGATTTACTGCACTATTGGTTTTATTTGCTTTTTTCAAATGCAAAATTGTTTGAACTGCATTATCGTGCTTACCGTTGCTGGTACAGCGTTTACAACTGTTTGACCATGATGAGGGTGGTTTTTTGACGCATAATACCTCATATCTACTGTTTAAACGTGAGATCTACGCTTTTTTATTATTCTATTGTATTCCCCATCGTTAAAAACCCCGATATGGATTACGATTCTAACCCAAAAGACACCAGAGATATGGTCAAACGTGACCCGATCGTCATCTTGGCCGCCATCTTGAATTCCGGACTTCCGGTCAAAATCTCGAGGTGGAAACAGGCATTTTCGGAGTCAGCGAGGTCCAATTAGTCTAACAAAGTTGTTTCCGCAATTGTTATACGAAGTGCTTCTGACATTCTTATTTTTAAACTTTTTGGAAATGTGTCCTAGCAAAGAGTATTATATACTCTTTGGTCCTAGTCTATTAGTAGTGGTTTTACAATACTTATATACTTTTGCAGAACAGTCCGACGATAGGGTTTTTTAATGTTGATGTTTACATGCAATGTGTCATTCAAAAGTAATGTTTTATAAAAAAATCTCTTAGAAAGTAAAATTTTTCACGCGTAAAAATTAATTTATTCATAATTTTGCTTTTCAATTTCCTATGGACAAAGTGGTTTTAACTTTGCTTAAATGAAAATGGAGGATTTTTTTAGTATAAATTACAAGATATTGATATTTCCTTTATTTCTTACATTCCTTTGCTTTTTTCTTTTGATTAAATAAATTTTTTAATTTCTGAGATTTTTCTTAAAAATTAATTTTGAATGGCAAATTGTAAAATCCTATCGTCGGAGTAGATATGTATATTAACCTTTAATTCTTAGACTACTTTAATTAAATAGTCAGTAGTTATATCCCGAGTGGCCGAGTGTATGCCAAATACGCGAATATTTTGTTAGAATATGTTCACCGATGGCATGCAAGAGGGATATAATATGTACATGTACCTACGACTATTTCCCGTGCAGCGAGTAATAATTTATTCATACAACAATATTGTGCTTTCAATAATAACTATAACTATTATTGTTCAAATACTAATTGATTTGTAACTTAAACCAATAAATGCATTTTGATAATTAATAGCCCGAATATTTTTAAAATGTCAAAAAATATTCACTCTGTGCACATTTGCAAATATCCGGATATTTTCATGGTGCATCAAATACTCGGTGATATTTGTTTGTTGCTAAATGATTTCTGTAATATGCATTAATATGATTGGCTGAAATTTTCTTAGGGAAATAGTCAATGATGTCCCTGAATATTCATCGTTCGCATAAAGTAAATTGATCCGGACGACAATAAAATATTCTTATAAAAAAAGATATATTTTCGAAGAATAAAAGTAGATACAGCACAGCCTGTGTTGCTAGATCGTGGGATTTCTCACTTTTCGTGAGAATTTCGAAGATTCAAAACTGAAAAAGGGAAAAAGATAAAAAAATTATCTCCAGAACAAATTCGTGATAATTTTCGTCAATGGTTTGCGTTGCGGCCCCTTGGAGCTTGCGGCCCCTAGGCATGTGCCTATCGTGCCTAATGGGTAATCCGCCACTGATAGGGGGTTAATGTGTTAAAATAAATGGCCTTTAAGTTGAATTTGAAAACTATCATTCCCTACAATTAGGACCCTACTATTTCGTAGCATATGTAACTACAAATGCTAAAAAATTTCAGTTTGCTGCGTTTTAGAGTAGGTACCTATACCTAAACGGAAAAATTCATATTTTTGATTTCAAAAATTGAGTGATTATATGAATAAATTTTCACATGAGAAGTCTGAACAATTAGTAGTTAAGCATAGAGCGAAGTAAATAATATTAATATGATAACGTAATGACGCTCGAATAAAATTGTTCTAATGAATGATTTTTTTAAGGTTATAGCCCACGTGATAATATAATTAAACGTACCTATATATTGCGAATCCCAGTATCAGAAAAGCGACATTTTAATATGGGTGAACGCTTGTTACCAAAAGAATTGCAATTGATTGCAAAAACAGAGCTAAACGAAATTCCGATCCGTGTGAATGAAGACATTGAGGCTCTTAGAAGATGGATAACGTCACAGCCTCATCTAAAAGCACGCATGGGTATATCATGAAGAATAAGTCTCTTTAATGCAGGGTGAAATTTTTAGATTATCAATGGTTACTGACATGTTTGAGAGGTTCTAAGTTTAGTTTGGAAAGAACAAAAGAAAAAATTGAGAGATTTTATACAGGGAGAACATTTTCACCGGAATTTTTCGGTGTGAGAGATCCGTTTTCACGGGACGTCCAGCTTTGTTTTGATGATGGGTTAGTTTTTTATTAAGAGTTATAAAAATATGGATAAACAATTTTTTTCAGTATTGTATTTGTATTACCTATAAGAAGATGTGAGCCAATTCGTTTAGTTTTCCGAGTAGGAACAGCTGATACTGAAGTAGTGTCATTCGCAACTAGAGTGAAAGTGTTCTCCATGATAATAGATGCTCTGTTAGAAGAATATGATGAATTGCCCATCGTTGGCTTAACTGTGTTGCTGGATGGTGGCGGAATCACTTTCAACCACGTTGTGCAGGTTACTTTGACTCTATTGAAAAAGTGTGCTTTATGCTTTCCTGAATCCTACCCTATAAGACTTAATTCAGTACATGTGATCAATACTTTGCCGATAGCCAGGCCCTTAAAGCCGTTAGTCCTACAGAATTTATCTAAAAAGTTTCATAACGCTGTAAGTATCTACTATTAAATGTATTTTTTACGTTCAGAATTGAGTTTTATTAATTCTGTTTTACGTAAAAATTTACTTGACTATACTACTTCTTAAAAAATTCTTTGCAGTTACATTTTTACGATGACAACGGCGGTGATGATATTTTTAAATATTTTCCACGTGACCTTCTTCCTATTGACTATGGTGGGACAGGTAAATCGACAAGTGAATTGGCGGGTATGATATAATTATAAAAAGCAGCTTATTGAAATAATTTTTAATTGTAGCTCAATTAAAGTTTAAAATTGAAAGTTATAAGGATTGGTATGCAAATGACAAAAAATATGGTACCGACGAAAATAAGAGACCAAGAGATTCTACAGTCGTTCAGGAATTGTTTGGTTTAGATGGATCTTTTCGAAAGTTAGATCTAGACTAGTATTGTATTAAACATAGGTGGTAACGGAATTAATTTGTTTTCAATTTTAATGTTACTTATTTCCGGAGTGTAGGTAGGTACGAGCATTGACTTTCTAGTGTAGAAAGTCAATGGTACGAGGTAAGGTAGGTAGGTAGGAAACGAGGTATATGATCTATGGTACAATCAAGGAACACCACTTGCACTTCCATTTTATTTGCGTGCTTATAGATATTTCGGTCTTGTTACCTACCCTCTTGCTGCTCATAAAATTATTTAATTGTATTTGGTAAAACAAGTTACTTTATAATTTGTAATACATTTACTATAACAATGTGAGGCGTTGAAGCAAGCGAGATTCACAGGGTGATGAGATGATAAAAATCTCGTTATTTCACTTAAACCTAATAGAGGTGTTCCAACTCTGAACTCTGATTTAAATTTCAGCATTTATATTAGGGGGGTTAGTAAGTAGCAGTAAGTTGTTTTCGCCTAGTTTAACATTAAAATTTCTGTTAAAAGTTGTGCTTTAGTGTCAAACAACAATAAAATACCTATATCAATGTCATGTTATGTTGAGAGTAAGGTGATTTATTGGTGGCGGATCTTATTTACTTTTAACGGGTCTTCCAAACTTTGACAGTTGGTTTGGTAGTGCCCATTGCCAAATTGGCTGCCATTTATTCAGTCTGTTTTGCCAAATAACAATGGACAGATATAGCGTCCAACAACACGTGCATATTTTTTTGAGAACGACGTTGGCCAGGCCATCACCATCAACGGCGAGCGCTATAGGTCGATGATTACCAATTTCTTTTGGCCTCAATTGGATGATATGGACACCAACAACATGTGGTTTCAACAGGGCGGCGCTACGTGCCACACAGCTCATGCCACATTGGATATTCTGCACGAGCGCATGGTCATCTCACGTGGAGGTGATGTGAATTGGCCACCGAGATCGTGCCATTTGACCCCGCTGGACTTTTTCTTGTGGGGTTTTCTTAAGTCGCAGGTCTATGCGAATAAGCCAAAAACCACAGCGGCCCTCAAAGCCAACATAACCCATGCCATCGGTCAAATTAAGCCTGATTTATGCGCCAGAGTCATGGAAAATTGGACATTTCGGATGCGCGCCACTCAGATAAGCCGCGGCGGACATTTGAACGACGTTATATTCCACACGTAATGGCATCGATAGCCCTTTCACACGAATAAAAAATTTCGATGATATCTCACACACACTTTGTTTTATTTAAATCTAAAGATAGGAAGCTCTTAATGAAAGACCCGTTATTAAGAGCCAGTGTGCACTCAGAAACCTAAAATGATTTACACATTTACGTGGAATTTGATGATATCCAATTGAATTTAAGATAAAACATAGGTATCCATGAAGTGATAACATAGATAACTGTAAAACTGAGGCCTGAGTGTGAGATATGCCAAATAAGATTTAAACAGATTTCGAAAATGTACCTAGCCTTTATTTATATAAGGTTATTGAAAAGTAAGTTCCCAGTTTGAAACGGCCATTATTCTGCTCATTTTTGAGATTCTGGAAAAATAAAAACACAATTCTGTTGTAAAGAAATGGCGTTTATTAATAAAGACAAAACAAGAAAAAATTAAAAATGATTCTGTTCGATGAGATATACAGAGTGCCTCAACGAAAAGGTAACAGACTGGTTTCTGGCTGGAAATTTTTTTTTGCGAAATGCAAAGACACGTCGATTTTTATATCAGGGTCAAGAAGCACATTTTTCTTCATTTTATTTCTTCAGTTAGCTACGCGCTCCATAACACTTCACTTCGTACTTTTTCTGTGCTCCAATAAGCCAATATTACGCATTTCTTAAAATCGATTAAAATCGGCTTTGGCGTATATTTGACCTTTTATTTAGTGATATTTCGGAACCATTTGCTTTTCCGAAAGATCTAAAACGTATTTTACGGTTTTAACACATAAAAAGTGTATTTAGTTTTAGCGGTTTTACGCACCTGTAAAAGGTAACGCTATATTTTTCTACCATTTTACTGCTTTTTCCTGTGACAATCCGACTTCATTGTAACCGATGACCGACGTGGAAAACAAACGATTTCTTCCTTCCCCGATCGCCGCCCCGAAACCTCAGTGGATTCAACTTTACTATACCGTCGCTAAGTGTGAAAACCAACGCTAATTCTTTTTTCTACAATTATTCCTCATAATTGATAAATTTTCAAAAATTTACAACAACGTGAACTTTTAACTTTAATTCTACTTATTCTCATTTACCCTTTTTTCTATGTAAAAGATTGTCTTAAAATTAACTACCTTTCTCACCTAAAATTTGCTCGTGTCATAACGTAACTTTACTTCAGTATTTAAATTTTAAAGCAACCTTTGTTATTTTAAGTTCATATTCTTTTTTTGGCTCAGTTTGCTATCTTAATTTTTACTTTGTTATCGAATTACCTTTAATTCTTTCCTTGCTTAAATTAACTTTAATCTTTAAATTTAATTAACTAAATTTAACGATACAAATATTACACGAAGCGATATTTGGTATCCGATCCCGGACTACAAGCTAGTGATTCGTTATTTTTTTGTGTTTATAATTTTGTTTAAGGTACTGCTCAGCGGAAACTTATGCATAAGGATCCCGTGAAGATAAGTAAGGTAAAATTTTGATTTATCATTGCAATTACTGCCTTGTAAAATTTCGATCGTTTCCCCAATATTTTTGTTTGCTAATTTAACGTCACTCAATCATTTTACTTACAAATTTTGATTCACCTAAAGGTAATTTAGATCCCGTACTTTGTGCTATACAAGGTGTCCAAAGTTAAACGTTCACCATTGCTATCTCCGTTATAATTGCAGCTACAAGATCGGTTAAATGGGCAAACGAATGTCATTTTTTCCGCTGGTTATAATGGTGACAACAGAACAACAATTGAACGTCCCGTTGTCGAGATATTCACAAAAACAAAATTTCTTTAAATGGAACACCGTGTATATTTTTATACATTTCGAAAGTAAATTTAATTTTGAACAAAAAATTGTTAATACATAACCACCCTAAACAAACGCATAAACAAATAATAACCACTTAAACTTTTAATGTTAAATGTTGCAAAATTCAAGTAGTGACGTCAGATAAATGAAATCTGTCAATAGTTGTTTCACAATATTTTCGTTTGTGACAGCTTTAAAATGCCTTTCACTCATTTGCAAAAATGTCACATTCGGAAATCTAATCTGCTAATGTTCTGCAGATATTTTCTACACACATCAAGTACCTAGGTATGTCAAGATTTTCCTAAATTTTGTGTTTAACATTAAAAGTTTAAGTGCTTATTTTATTACTTGTTTATTTTTAAGTTTAGGGTGGTTATGTATTAACAATTTTTTGTTCAAAATTAAATTTCCTTTCGAAATATATAAAAATATACACGGTGTTCCATTTAAAGAAATGTTTTTGTGAATATCTCGACAACGGGACGTTCAATTGTTGCTCTGTTGTCACTATTGTAACCAGCGGGAAAAATGGCATTAGTTTGTCCATTTAACCGACCTTGTAGGTCTAATAATAACAGAGATAGCAACGGTGAACGTTTAACTTTGGACACGGTGTAGAATTCAGTATTTATCAGTGGCGGATCCAGCGAGGGGCAATGAGGGCAATTGCCAGGATTGAGAATATAATTACTTAATTTTTAAATTTTTAAAAATATTTACAAAATAATACAAATATATACATTTTTGCAATTCAGTTACGAAATGTCATCATTTTGTCACCCATTTCAGTGACAAAATGTTATTCATTTTGTCACTGAGTGACAAAATGAGATTTCATTGTTGTGATGGTTTATTTCCATAGCAACAAACAAGGATTGCTTTGAAAATATCCGACGTCACATAATTAACAAGTCAAACAAATTCAAAATGAAGATGAATTTTACTGAATTGCAAAAAATCTTGTATATAAACACGTTGCAAAACTCCGTCTTTTTTGCACACGAATGTGTTGAATCAATTTCACATCTAGTGCAAAAAACACGTTTATTTTGCAACTTGTTATATAAATTTACAACATAAATATTACATCACGTATTTAATTTGTGGTGCTACATTAAAAAAGTTTTAAAAAGCTAGCAATATATTATTCAGTACGCTCACGCAAATTCCGATTCGTCCCCTGACCGCTGCTGCAGTGGAGTTTTTTTCTTATTATTAAAAATGTAGCAGTCACTGCAATTTTATTTTTCAATAAAACTTTCATTAAAAGTGTAATTTAATACTAGAGAGTTAAGGTCTATGTTGAGGTACTTTTTCAACGCGTGACCTTGAAATTTTGAAAAATTACTACTTTGGATTCGCTACGCTCGCAATCGGCATCTTGCCTAAACCTATGTTTTTCTTAATTACAGCACTGATTGCCCTTACTGAAAATCGAATCTGGATCCGCCTCTGGTATTTATTTGGATAAACAACCTTTTTTTTGTATTTATAAACCTGCCATTTTGTTAAATATTTTATTTGCATATATTCATTATAATCACATCAAATTTATTTATTGTTCGATTTATTTCTGAAACTACCCCCTTCTTTTACAGCTGTCAATACCTTCGTAATTCGGATTGGCAGCCCTATTTTCCTGAAGAATTACGTGGCGACCTTTGGCTTTACTACTTTACCTATTTTGATACCTCAATTTTAACGCTATTTGCCCATCGTAACTCACCTACGACCAGTTACCTACTAGCACTGAGCTATTGCGGCCATTGCTTCTTTTAAATTTCGTTACGACCAATTCTTACCGTAACAAGTATCAACGCATTAATTTATGTCTTTGTCTATAAAGCGTATTAGTATAGGAGCCCACGACACTAAACCTGTCATGATAGGTCTCCCAAAGTTCATACATATAATTCGTCATGTCATTCATAGGGGAACACAAAATCGCCCTGCTGCCATGTCTGGGGCCGGTCAACCCTAAAAAATTAAAAAAAATAAAAAAATATTTTTCTAGGTTTCTGACATGTTAAGTCTCCCGTATTCTGATTGTTCCTCGAGACAGAGGAGGAGTAGTACTATGCGAAAAGGTAGTGCTGCCAGCCCCCTTATAAGTCGCATCGGTTGCTGCCGAGAGATAAGCGACATCTCGCACCCAGGTGTATATCATCATCGACCTCCTCAAAAAACCAAAGTTTATCTGAAAGATCATCCATTTTTGTGTAAGAAAAACCACCGCTGCCTTTTCCAAACAGTGGAGAAAATGGCGGCAGCAGCGTTTGAAAGTCGCCCTCCGCGCAACCGAATTTGGCGTTTCAATTCGGTTTTACCACCAATCGCCCGGTTCTTTTCGATTTGTATTATTGGAATACGCCTGCCACTATCACAAACAATGAATTTTAGGTGTCGTTGATTGTTTAAACAAATGAAATCGCATATTTTATGTCATATTTTTCGATTTTTCAACCGTTTTCAATGTGTTTTTTATACTTTCTTATGTCTTTCGTTACATTTCAAAGTAAATTACTTTTCTTCGGTGAAAAAATATTAGGTATCATTGTTTCAACGAATAAGATTCCATAAATTATTCCAAAGTCGGGGATTTTCAGCCATTTTTTGGTCCTCCGGTTCCTCGATTTCCATCGCAGTTGGTGAAGATGCAGACGGTGACGTCGATGGATTCACGGTTTGCAAGACCGCGGGTGTGGAGGTCGTCATGGTTTCAGATATTCCAGGTTCCTTCGCAAGATCTCCTGGTCCGGATTTTGACGTACTGGGAGCGGGGTTTGTGTCCTCCAAAAATTTCCTGTACACAATATTAGTGCAACGCGAGCTTGTTGGTGTTATTGTAACACCAGCGTGAACTGTTATTAACAAAGAAAAGAGCTTATCGAAGAGGTCCCGCTAATAATGCAGTAAAATAGATGAACTCTGCCGTTTCAATTGCACTTGCTGGAAAAAACTTACCCCAGGTGCCACGCCATTCCTTCCAGCCGCGGAATCATCTTAGTTCCTCTGAGCAGATGGACTTCCTGGAATGCCTCCTTCTGCAGGACCGAGTTTCTCCGTAGAGGCGGATGTGTTGGACTGTACCATTTGTGAACGAGATATAAAACACGAAAGGCAGAAATGGGTGAAATGAGATATTGAAGCCTCCTCTTATACTTTATACACATAATGTTTTTTATACTCACATTTGCATTCGAAGAAAACAGCGCTTCCAGTTCTTGTTGGTATTTTTGTTTCAAAACAGCAAATTTTCTGTAGCACTCATAGTGATAAGTGATAACCAATATTGACACTATTCTCACAAGTCAATGATGAGTTGCCGTTTTTGAAACGTTTCTTCCTCCGGTACGCGACAATAGTTAGACATTGGTCTAATGTTCTCTCAGTAAATTTCGTAACATCGCCACACTTTTTGCAAACAAAACAACGCATTTTAGAGAGATGTAAGATTTCAAAAACGGACAGCAACACGGCCGTTACGAACCTGAGCCACTGAGCAGGTATAACATCTAAGCCCTTAGCGCCCTCCCCCCCTTTTTATTCTGACCGTTTTGGATAGCACAGCTGGACTCTTACAATGTAGGGTCGAAGACCCGATTTCTGCTAAAAATATATAGCCAAAAAATCTGCAGGTAGTCTTTATTTAAAGACATAAAGCGGAAGAGATTTGTACGGGCCACGAGAAATCATAAATAACCAAAAAATGACTGAAAAATCCCCGACTTTGGAATAATTGATGGAATCTTATTCGAAACAATGACACCTAATATTTTTTCACCGAAGAAAAGTAATTTACTTTGAAATGTAACGAAAGACATAAGAAAGTATAAAAAAACACATTCAAAACGGTTGAAAAATCGCAAAATATGACATAAAATATGCGATTTCATTTGTTTAATCAATCAACGACCCCTACAATTCATTGTTCGTGATAGTGGCAGGCGTATTCCAATAATACAAATCGAAAAAAACCGGGCGATTGCTGGTAAAACCGAATTGAAACGCCAAATTCGGTTGCGCGGAGGGCGACTTTCAAACGCTGCTGCCGCCATTTTCTCCACTGTTTGGAAAAGGCAGCGGTGGTTTTTCTTACACAAAAATGGATGATCTTTCAGATAAACTTTGGTTTTTTGAGGAGGTCGATGATGATAGACACCTGGGTGCGAGATGTCGCTTATCTCTCGGCAGCAACCGATGCGACTTATCAGGGGGCTGGCAGCACTACCTTTTTGCATAGTACTACCCCTCCTCTGTCTCGAGGAACAATTAGAATACGGGAGACTTAACATGTCAGAAACCTAGAAAAATATTTTTTTTTATTCTTTTATTTTTTTAGGGTTGACCGGCCCCAGACATGGCAGCAGGGCGATTTTGTGTTCCCCTATGAATGACATTACGAATTATATGTATGAACTTTGGGAGACCTATCATGACAGGTTTAGTGTCGTGGGCTCCTAGACTATATGATGTTAAAAGTTACATTTATAATAGCTTCAGTCTCTAAACCCCAATTGGTACCCAGTAAGGGAAATAGACTCACTATACAGTTTGTAATATGTGTTACTCTAAAATTCAAAGTTTACCTACATGTATCAGAATTGCTTTTTGGTACAAGTAACAAACCTGTTATTTATTCAATTGTGATCGTAGGTAGAGAAACCGAAAGTGAAACTGTCGTGGTAATCCGGTTGCTAGGTCTGAAAAATTTTCGGTACCTCGACGACAAAAAAGTCAAAATGAGATTTGAATTACATAATAATAAGTAACACAGACGTTTATTACTTCCCAAGTACGAAGTAAAAGGGAAGTATTGTATTAGCGTTCCAAAAAAAATTGACCTATGAAAATTTTTACATATCTTTGCGTTTCTGAATACGTAGATTCAAAAAATGAAAAAAAAATCCGTCTGTAGTCTGTAGTCTGTCCGTACACATTTTCTTGCAACGCTCTATACCTACTCAGAAGCTATTAAAGTTATCGAAATGCGCTTTTCGCCAATGGATTGCATTCGGCCCAAGCACGAAAATGCTGATATTACCTTCGATGAGGTCACTTCCGGTGTAAGCTAAAATAGCGGCACTCATTTTTTTTATAAGATAAAATTGCAGTTTTTTTATGTAGTTTAAGAGTAGAGTAAAGTAGCCGATTGTGGAATAGGTTGCCGAATGTGGAATACCCCTGTTTTGGGCAGAGTCAGTAGATTAATAGAGTACCGCAACCTCCGCCATTTTTAGTCCTTTCCGCGCTTCACTCACTACACGCTCAGTAAAGTAGATGGTGTTTTTACTAAATTTTTCGGAATATAATAAAAAAAATACACTTAACGGCACAGCAACACGGCATTTTATTAAAAATTACGCACTTCGTAGGTATATTTTATGTATATGGACTAAAAATGGCCGCCAGGGCGGCATTTGTCGCGTCAAAGGCTTGCGGTACTCCTGGTTTTGGGGAAACTATATGCCCCATCTATATTCCAATAGTGTAGTTATATACTACTTGAAGTACCTTTACTTGTAATGTAAACTGCAAACCAGAATTTATTCCTAACCTAAAGTTTTTCTTACAAACGTCATTTTATCGTGGTGCGACTTTTTTGAGGTGAGTGCATAAACGTTTTGTTTTGACAAATATTAAAAGTATCTTTCATTGATAATTAACCTCATAGTGTTGTAGACCAATCAGACATTAAGAACAGTGTCACATGCACCAATCACAAGTTTTTTTAACTGAAAAGAATGTATGCTACTTTTCTTGCCGCTACCTCATTGTTTTAGCAACCTATATTTAAAAAAATCAAATGTCATTTTGACAAAAGTAAAAAATTTGACGTATTTAACGCTTCATTCAGTTAATTCTCCAACCGAAGATCATTCGTTCTCAACTCTTGTCAGGCAAGATTTTTTTGTATGAGCATTGATTGCTAAAAGGTAATTAAACTCGATCAAATTCTTGGGAAAAGAACCCTCGCGCTTCGCGCTCGGGTCTTTTCGTCAATTTGATCTCGTTTAATTGCCAAGCAACCAGTGCTCATACAAAAAAATCTTTCCGACAATAGTTGAGCACTTATGATCTTACTGTTGACAATTTTGCGTGTTGATAAGGTAATAAATGTTTGTATGTACCCTACTATGATTAATTTTGATGAAAAATTTGTTGTTAAGAATTTGCAACTGTTTAAAGTAAAATATTGATTAGCCTGTATTGTGGAATACGAAAGGGTATTTGAATGTGGAATATACCACATTAGCACCCCATTTCATAATAATGCATTAATTAAATATGTTTCCCAATGAACGTTTTACTTACAGAAATATGCCAAAAAGAAACATAAAAGAGCATTTGTGGAGCGAAAGGAATATGAAAAATGCAATACTTGCAATACGGAACAAATCACTGGGATACTTAGCTGCTTCTAAAGCGCTACAATGTACCACGATCTACACTATTTCAATATTGCAAAACTGGCAATAATGTTGAAGCAATTAAAAAAAAATCTTTGGGGAGGAAACCTATCTTGACCAATGAATTAGAAACAAAACTGGTACAGTACATTCTGAAGATGGAAAAGCAATTTTAGGGCTTAACTAGACGAGATGTGTGCGCTATTGCATTTCAACTTGCAAGAAGAAACCGAATTCCAAATCCGTTTTCGCTGCTACACCAGTCAGCAGGAAAAAATTGGCTCAGGCGTTTTTTGCGTAGGCATAAAGAGACAATTAGTGTAAGAAGACCCACCGGCACGTCAGTTACTAGAGCCTCCGGATTTAATCGAGCAAGCGTCAATAAATTTTTTGACTTACTGGAAAAGGTTATGGAGGAAAAGAACTTTTCTGCCAGTCAGATTTTTAATGTGGACGAATGTGGTATTTGTATTGTGCAGTCGAAATGTCCGCAGATATTGGCTTTAAAGGGAAAGCGACAAATTGGATGTCTAACCTCGGCAGAAAGAGGGTCTTTAATAACTGTGTTAATGTGTATGAGCGCCGATGGAAGATTTGTGCCTCCCATGATAATATTTCCCCGGAAAAATGCGAATGAACAGTTAAAGAAGGGTGCCCCACCAGGAACTATATTCAAGTTCCATCCGTCAGGTTTGATTCAAACCGACCTGTTTACGGCCTGGTTTATTCATTTCATTGAAAAAGTGCGTCCATCAGAGAGCAACCATATTCTTCTCATCTTGGATGGGCATAATACTCACACCCGAAATCTCGATGTTGTCGTAAAAGTCAAAGAAAATTTTGTTACAATTCTATGCCTCCCACCGCATACGTCCCACAAAATGCAGCCCCTTGACAAAACTGTAATGGGTGCCCTAAAAACATTTTACAACGAAGAAATTAGAGTTTTTTTAAGAAGTAACCAACGTGCGATCACTCACTTCGATGTATGTGAACTTTTTGGCAACGCTTATTTAAAAATACAGACGGGTGAACGAGCAGTAAAGGGATTCGCCACTACGGGTCTGTATCCTGTGAGGCGTGACATTTTTTCAGATGAGGACTTTCTGATTGTAGAACAGCAAGAGAATATTAATCCAGAAGCTACAGGAGTAGAAAACGTAGAGCAAGAGATAGCAATGGAAGAACAAGAAAATACTCCACCTTTAATTACTCCAGAAGACATCCTACCGATACCCAACTTGAAGAAAAAAAAAGCAACTAGAGGAAGACCACCTGGAAAAGCAAAGATAATTACATCTACACCAAACAAAGAAGAATTAGAGGAGAGTTTGAATTCATCAGAAAGGAAGAAAAGAGAAGCAGTAACGAGAAAAGTCTTACAAGAACAAGCAGGCTGCAGTTCAACTCAGAGTACAGTTAGACCAGGAAGACAGAAGAGAAAGATTTCAACTACCTCTTCATCCGACTCGGAATCTACATCCGACGTTTCAGTTCAGGATGACTCTGATGATGAACATTTTTCAGAGAAAATGCAACCAAATGAAAACCCCATGTGCCTGTTTTGTGACCAAAGATTTGCAAATGATACTCGAGGAGAAATATGGATCATGTGCGCAATGTGCCAATGTTGGGCACATGAGGAATGTGCCGGGGCAGAAAAGGAGCCATACATTTGTGATTTTTGTACTAGATAAATCAGTTTAAATCTAGATTTTTTTTATTTCGCTTTGTTTTTTAAAATTATGTTTATTTCTGTATTTAAGAATTACCTTTGTTATTTTGTTAACCTTCATTGAGGAATAAAGTTTTATTTTCATTATTAACAAATATAAACACAATATTTATTTCTAACATTGAAATTAGTCCATCCCACTTTAGAGTAGGTATACTGGTATTCCACATTTCAGACCCATCTTTTGAGTTCAGTAAAAGTCATTTCTTGTAATTTTTTTTAACAAGTTTACGTCATTCAATTTGTCTAAACTTTTGGCCACAAATTAACAACCCCTTAGTTCATCCATACCCAAAACGACATAAATTAGAATTAATATTTTCATTTTTTTTCCCCATTAAAACAAAATGGTATTCCACAATCGGCTACTTTACTCCAAGTATTTTTTTCTGAATTCGTTATGAAAGTCGTTATTATTTAGTATTAGTATTTAGTTATTAGTAATCCTTTTGAACACTTCGTATGTCTGAACGAATATTTATAGATTAATTCCCAACTTAGAACTATTCTAATTATGTGTGTAAAAAAGACATGGTTTTCTAGGTACCTTTATTGTTGCAAAAAATTAAGTCAAAATGAATTTTCTCTCAAAAACGAATTATTCCACTGCTAAATAAATAGGAGCAACTTACAGCTTCATAGTCAACAATGGGTAGGTACTGGGTAGATAGATAGTAGATACACTGATGACATTGACATCATTGCGTTGAAAGAATGTATCTCAACCATTATTTACACCAGTGAACTCTATACCGGGAGTTCGTTCTCAAAGTCGAACATAGGGATTTAACATGGTATTGAACGTTTTTGCCAATTGTTGCTTGCCTATTTAACTTAGAGACAAGGTAATGACATCAACAGAAAGAGAAAATTATTGCGATTCAAATAATGCTACTGGCAAGACTAAAAGTGCGATTTATTCTTTTAAAATACTAACTTAAAGTATGAAATTGTGTAAATAGCATTCCCTTGATTTTAAAATTTTACAGCAATTGTTTTTTGTACTGCTTGTTTGTCAATACGAATTTAACGTTAAACCACGTATTAAAGTTTATTTATCTAATAATGAATACCTATACCAACGAAGAAAGGGTTTTTATGGTGAAAACCTTTCATGGTGACGCTAATTTCAGAAGAGTTCGAGATTTCTTTGCCGTTAATTTTAATACTACAATACAAAAGTGTCATACTTTAAGTTAGTATTTTAAAAGAATAAATCGCACTTTAGTCTTGCTAGTAGGATTATTTGAATCGTAATAATTTTTACTTTCTGTTGATACTATTGCCTTTTCTCTAAGTTAAATAGGCGAGCAACAATTAGCAAAAACGTTCAATACCATGTTAGATCCCTATGTTCGACTTTGAGAACGAACTCCCGGTATATAACTGGAAGGATAACGGTTACTGCAAATGCGTTCGTAATTTGTCCTCGACTGTTAGACAAGCACCGCTACTGCGTGAGTGGATCCCTATTTCTTTCTAACGTATTTGTATAAACGATGCGAAGGCGTGGTTAATACTTAATAATGAGAAATAAACACAAAATATTAAGAATTTCACTCTTGTATATATAATTATCGTACACTTATGTTATAAATGTACATTTAAAAATTAATCATGAAATAAGTGTCATAACCAAACATTATTTTTAATATCCATAAGAGAAATGTAGTAAGATAAGGATAGCGATCCCCGCACTACAGTGACTTTATTTTAGAACAGTGATGACAATGGGTGTCTCATTTTTTATTGGTTGTGATCCTGGCAGCCATGTTGCGACTAAAATTTGAATAGTTTGCATTACATTCTTATAGTGTCGGTTTAGTTTTTGTGTAAATTGTTAAAATCTAGACAATATAATGTGGTTTTAAGTGCTAGGATAGTGAACGGTGTTTATGTTTTATCACCTGTTTGGACGTTTTTAAGTTTAACTTAGATTTTATAAGAAAAATTAAGTATCTGCTGTTTTTTTATTTCCCACCTACCTACTCCATTTTATTTATTTAACTTAAAATTAGGAACTGTATGTATATACACAATGCTTAAATATTTTCGTTAAGGTTTCCACGGATGTATATATTGTTTGTATTTTCTTCTGGAGTTTCTCCGTGTTGGTTTTTATGTAGAAAATGCCTACGTTTCGATTCCACAGACGTTAAATTAAATTTGAAAACTTCAGAATTGATAAAAAAGTCTTGATAAAGATTCCATAGATGGAATCGAAACGTAGGCATTTTCTACATAAAAACCAACACGGAGAAACTCCAGAAGAAAATACAAACAATGCTTAAATATCATATACAACAATTTCTGTAAAAATTAAACATTACCTGCATCTTCAATCGTCAGTTTCTCGCCGCTGTTTATAGAAAAACATACGCGCCAGTGTTTTTTATAGCAAATTTTGTAAGCTTTCAATTAGTTTATATAAAAGTTTGTCGTAAAATAAATGGAAACGAAGATATTTAAGAAAAACTGAATACAAACATACATTATAGTTAAATTCTGTGAAAATATATAGTTTTCAAAGATGTATTTTTACAATAAAGTGCAACTTGCGAACGATTTATTGTATTGTATTATCTTTGTATATAGTATATATAAAGTACTGAAAATAGGATAAAACCAATTTTAACAAAAATTTAACGGCCATTTTTTAGCGAAAATCGGGATTCTTAATAAAATGTCAATTTTTGAGTAGGTATACCTTTAAAGAGCTGTAACTAGCGAACTGTTTGTCGTACGAACTTCTGCCTGCGCTTATTTTACAGGTCCATTATATCTTTAAAAAACTAATAAGGCACTTTACTGTCTACAAGTAGTCAAAACATAACTATTTGCAAAGAAACGCTGGAAAATGAGGAGAATTTTTCATTATTTCTTCCTCTATCGCCTTATATAAATTACCACAATGATATTTCGTGTATTCATATAGATTCAAAATTTAATTCTCTACAACTTTTATTATATGCACTAAGTACATAGAATCAATAGTTTTCGACTTATTATTGATTTTATTATGCAAAACGAGCAGCGATTGTGTCTTAGAAAAAGGTTTAAATGATTATATCTCTGTCAATATTAATCGTATGGAAATGTTTAAAAAAGAAAATTATTCGTAATTAAATTCTCTACAACTTTTATTTGAAGCATTTTGCGTTACGAATGGCTATTCTCGAGATATAAGCGAAATACGCGCGATGCGCGCACGTGTTACTGTTTCGCCGCAAAACAACATTTTAAAACAAATCTATCTCGGCTCCTATTGGTCGTAGAGACAAAAATAAAACACGAAAATGTGCGGAATTTTGTCAGCTACAATTTTCTTAACGTTTTTGTTTTGATAAAATTGATACTTTTTCAGTTATTTACGAAAATCTGTTTTGTGACACTTTTTCGTCCCCTCCATTTATCTCGGAGGGGGGGTACGGGTGGGGACTTTTGAATACTTCAAAGGGAGCACAAATCAAGCCTGTTCCCAAATTTGCAAAGCTGTAACCATTATTTCATCCAAATCGTTAAATTTGGTCTTATTTTACTGGACTATTTACTAATACTGTTTGAATTTAGTCGCAACATGGCGCGGAGGCGGGACTTACGCTCTATTGTCGTCACTGTTCTAAAATAAAGTCACTGTACCCCGCACTAATTTCCCTCTTGCTCTAACAGAACCGGTCAATTTTTATATTCGACGTTATCCTTCCAGTTATATATAGAGTTCACTGATTTACACATACGTATAGGTGACTAGATACGCAACATTTAGTACAATTATTACTGTTCAGTGATTTTGTCAGGATCGTTGTTATTGACATTCAGGGTCTATTTGTACCTAAGTATTTAAGAACGTGAGAGACGTGAATGATATGTGCGATAACAAGAAGTACCACTGCGCAGTTTCTCAACGATTTTAGCACTTGTTAGTACCTACAGATAATTCAGTGTGAATCGTTTTAAATATGAAATTGACACAATTACCAACTGCTCTTGAAGTCATTGCAAAAAACGAGTTAAATGAAGTACCTTCTCGAATACATAACGATATAGAAACTGTAAAACTATGGTTAAACATTCAACGACACTTAACAGCACGCGAAGGTAAAAGATCTTTAAAGTGGGTTGACAACATTAATATCTAATATTTCTTTTTGCAGATGATAAGTGGATATTAAGATTTTTAAGAGCATGCAAATTTAGCTTGGAACGCACTAAAGAGAAGATAGAGAGATTCCTTTCAATGCGAACTTTGGCACCTGAATATTTTAAGAATCGTAATCCGTTTGCGAAAGATATTCAATATTCTTTTGATAATGGGTATGTACAACTCAACTACACTATGATAATAACTAAAACATAACTGAACGTTTTAGTATAACTGCAATACTACCAACGAAGGTTGGAGAACCGTGCAGATTTGTAATGCGATTAGGTCCTCGAGATCCAAATTTAATGCCCTTCGAAGCTGTTATAAGATTATATTTTATGTTATGTGATATATTACTTGAAGAATGTGATAATATTACCATTTGCGGAGTCTCAATGCTGCTAGATTTTAAAGGAGTAACATTCACGCACGTTGCTCAATGCACATTACCTCTTATGAAAAAGGCCGTAATGTGTTTGGAGGGTTCATATCCTATCAGAACCAAAGCAATTTGCATCATTAATGTACCATCGCTGGCTATTCCAGTCTACCGACTTCTGCAAGCTTTGTTATCGAAGAAACTAACGGAAAGGGTACGTAGATTCAAAACTTAGCAGTCATTATGGAAAGCATACACGTATTTCAAAACTCTTAAAATGCTGAAAAAACATTACCTACCTTTCCAGTTTCCAGTCAACTGAAACATCATACGTCGCTTCTTTTCAGTGGACATAATTGTTAAATAAAACCGCTTTTTACACTTTTACATAAACATTTTTTTTGATTTTTAGCAATATTCCAGATTGATTTGAAATAATTATTGAATAAATACACTTTTAGTGTGGTATCTACATGCTCATCTATATGCACTTCTAATGTGAAAAAACGCGGTTAAAAGTTCACCTTCACCTTTCACTATAGAATTCACAGTAATAGATACTGTTGTATCAGGCGGGCCCCTAATGAATTTCATTAACTTAAAACACAGTGTCAAAATCTGATGTTACATTAAACACAATAAAACAATTCATATTCCCCCCATGCTAACTGATGGATCTTCAGTTATCCAGTTAATACCTACTTACTCCTAATCGTTAATTTACAATAGCGAAGTTATCTATAGAGATAACTAAGACAAGTGGCATGTGGCTGAATTCTACTTGAAAATACCTTTCAAACGGTATGGAATTTGACTCCCGTTACTATTTTGAAAAAATCAAGTTGACTGTGCAGCTCGTGACCTTTGTCAGTTGTCAACAAAAATAACAAAATTGTGAAAATAATAGAAGGCTTTGTAAACAGCATGCATGTTAAATTTAATTAAATTTTATTGATTTAGCATGTATAGTTTTGAAATAACAATGCCGGTTCCATATACATTTGGTACGCACTGTATATAGGGAAGGAAGCGTTAAGATATTGTATTGAATAAACGTCGATCGACAGGGAGGGGTCTATATCACAACGGCCACCCCGGTTTTTGCTATTTCATAACGGCCACCTTGATCACAACGGCCACTAATATTATTTGATCATAACGTGAACAAGGTGGCCGTTATGATCAAATAGTATTAGAGGTCGTTGTGATCAAAGTGACCGTTATGAAATAACAATAACCTAGGTGGCCGTTGTGATCAGGTCCCACAGGGAGCACTAACCTTTAATTTGAACAGAATACGACTTGCTCTTTTACTTCCCGAGTACGAAGTAAAAGGGAAGTATTGTAGTAGTGTTCCAAAAAAAAATTAACCTATGCAAATTTTTACATATCTTTGCGTTTCTGAATACGTACATTCAAAAAATGAAAAAAATGTCCGTCTGTCGTAGTCCGTATAGTCTGTCCGTACACATTTTCTTGCAACGCTTTATACTCAGAAGCTATTAAAGTTATCGAAATGCAGTTTTCGCCAATCGATCGCATTCGGGCGTTGATTTAAATATTAGTATTTCAATCAACGATTCGGGTAAAGGCCAAGGACGTAAATGCCGATATTACCTTTAATGACGTCAATTCCGGTATAAGCTAAAATGGCGGCACTCATTTTTTTATAAGATAAAGTTGCAGTTTTTAATGTAGTTTAAAAGTATTTTTCTGAATTCAGCAATATATTATATTGTGCTACCTATACTTATTTTTTGAAAAAAGTGTTAATACGAGGGAAGTCTCGTGGCAATACTTGCCAGAATTTTTAATTAGAAATGCTCGATTTGCTGTAGGTAGTCGAATATCCCCAGTGATGTGGTAAAAGAAGTGTATTTAAATAAAAGTAACAATTCAAACATTAACAAAAACTTAACAGCATTTTCATCTAAAACATAATCTGAACGTGCACACTAATCGTTAAGAACTGACATAAGATCAGTAGTCACTAACTTGAGCGGTAGGTGGTGGTTTTGTAGTATAATATCCGGTTTAGTTTAAATATCTCTAACACTACCCCCTAAACTAACCTTTCATAAATAAATTTCATTTAGGTATACAGAAAGACCGATCTTGGCACACATAATCTGGTTCAACGGTTTAGTAAACATGTCTCCAAGCTGATCTTCTGAACGTATGTATTGTATTTCTAATACACCACTTTGGTAAAGTTCACGAATAAAATAATACCGCACTTCAATGTGCTTTGAACGTTTGTGAAATTCGGGGTTTTTAACTACACTCGCGTTATCGACAAACAACACGGGCACATTTATTTTCTCACTAATCTCGGATAACAATCGTTTTAACCACACTACTTCTTTTGCACCTTCGCTAGCAGCGACGAATTCTGCTTCGGTGGTGGATAATGCGATTGACTTTTGTAGCTGAGAGGTCCATGATACAGCTGTACCGCCAATTAATGTCACAAATCCATTTGTTGAACGTCGAGTTTTCGCATCTCCAGCGAAATCTGCGTCTGAATATGCACACAGTTCACCTCCTAATGAACTATAGTACAAACCAAATTCTGAGGTACCACGAAGATACCTGAGGATACGCTTGACAGCAGCCCAATCGTAAGATGTGGGTGCGGCCATTGATCGAGCGACTTTCGAAACTGCGTAGGCGATGTCTGGGCGAATACCACAAGCCAAGTACATCAGTGATCCCACTGCGGAGCGAAACGGAACGGAACTGTCGAGAGCACTGTTAGACGTATTGTCTGGTTGTCTATTTTCCGCAGGAGTCTTTATTGATTTGGAGTCGGCCATGCTATAACGTTGCAGTATTTTCTTAACGTATGTTCGCTGAGAAACAAACAGGCCGGATTCTCGTTGCTCAATTTGCATGCCTAAAAATGAGTCTAAAGAACCTATTCTTATCGAGTAATTCCAAAAACGTGTCAACTGCATTTTGTGTTGAACCCGCGATGAGACCATCATCGACGTAAATTGCGACCAACAACTTTTCTGTTTGGTTCTGTCGAATGTAAATGCATGGGTCTGCTGTCGAACGAACGAAACCATTCCTTTCCATAAACGAGTGAAACTTGTTGTTCCAACATCGAGGAGATTGCTTCAATCCGTACAGAGACTTCTTTAACCGGCAAACACGACCTGATCCATCATCGAAACCTTCCGGTTGTGTCATATAAATCTCAGTATCTATGTTCCCATACAAGAACGCTGTTTTTACGTCGAATTGGCTAAGTACTAATTTTTCTTCCGCTGCGACTGCGATTAATGTACGGATCGCAGATGAATCGAGCAACCGGACTAAAAGTCTCATCATAATCGAGTCCTGCACGTTGAAATACACCACGAATGACTAAGCGAGCACGATAGCGATCTATCGAGCCATCAGGCTTGTATTTTACACGAAGCACCCAACGGTTATCGATAACTCGTTTACCTGTCGGCAATGCTACTAAATCCCAAGTTTCGTTTTCTTCGAAAGCTTCCATTTCTTCGTTCATCGCACACAACCATTTGCCTGAATCGTGACTTTCCATAGCTTCACTGAAATTGGTTGGAGCAAGTTCTTCGTGAACAGCTTCTGCTAAACATGCCGTTGCACTATTTGCTTGGGAACGTCGAGCTTGATAGCCTACTTCATAGTCTTCCAATTTAGTTGGTGGATGAATTTCACGAATTAGGCGTTTGTTCTGGACTTCACTTGAAACACTTTGAGGTTCTGAAATACTTTGATCAATAGCTGTTAACTCATTTTCTTTTTCTATCTCTTCATGTATGTGATCAAATTCAAGTTCAATCGAATTGTTCGTCGTGCATAATTTTTCCGGACGAAAATCTACATTGCGCGATTTAATTACGCGATGTTGAGACGGCACCCATACTTTATAACCATCCTTGTCGTTTAAATAACCGACGAAATGTCCGAAAACTGCTTTGTTGTCGAACTTGGATCGAAATTTCTTCGGTACGTTCACGTAACATTCTGAACCAAAAATGCGCAAGTAATCTAAACTATTAAACACTTTGCCGTGCCATAGCTCGAACGGAGTTTTACCTGGAAAACTTGATTTTCCTGTACGATTAATTAAAAACGTAGCAGTGTCACACGCATGTGCCCAAAACGATTTTGGTAATTTACTAATTGAAAGCATTGATCGGGCTAGTTCAACTACGTGTCGATTTGATTGTTCAGCGACGCCGTTCTGTTCTGGCGTATCGGGACACGTCAAACGAAATTCGATTCCACGATCACGTAACTCTTGCAGTCAAATTCAGGACCACCGTCTGAACGAAAAACTTTTAGTTTGTGACCAGCGGTGTCACATTCATTAAGAAATGTTTTCAAATTTTCAAATACTTCGGATTTACGTTTCATAAAATATACAGGGTGTCTCACGGTGACCGTCGGTTAGAAGTATATCAAGAACTGTAAAAGCTAGAAATTTGAAATTTTGCATATGCGACATGGAGTGTTTAATCTATTAAGTAAAAATATTTTCCAAATGGCAGCACTTCCGGAAATACCGGAAGTGACCATCAACTTCTTTATTTTAAATACAAACCAGGCAATTTTTTTTCACATTCTGATGTGTCATAAAATGTTTAGTAAGTATGCTTAAAATAATCGGCGTATCAATTTTGATTGTTGAGAAAAAAATTTTTTTTCACTGAAAAATGTCAAAATCTTGTTTAGGAAATAAAATTGAAAGTCGAAAGTGGTAAAAGTTAGGGAAATGGGATTTTAGGTTCTCATTGTCAAAAGATTGAGATACAATTGTCTGTCATGGATTATAAAAAATTGCCCGCGGTTACGTATCTATTTGACGATATTTCCAGACTTAAGAAAAACTTTAAAAAGTCTCTTTTTTTAAATGGAATGCCTATTTAATTATCGGCCCATCCGATGCAGAAATAAATTTCCTTTAAATTGATATACCATGTTCCTATACCTAAAATCAATGATTACAGAGTTATTTACATTTTTCTAATTAAATTTATAATTACAAACTTGACAAAACATGGTTGCCTTTGAAAATTTTCAAAAAATTTTTATTCAAATGTTTCTTATGCTTTTATGATTATTTAAAATTCTATCTATGCAACTTCTTGACTATCCATATCCAAGGTCTCTTTCCGCCGAACGAACAGAACTTTCAGGGAAAACATTAAAATATCCCAATACATTGGTTTCTGCAGCGTCATTGGGGACAATTGGCTTTTCCAAATTTCGTGGCTTATTTACTTCGCCCAAATTTAGAATATTCTTTTCAATCATCCTGATTTTTTTGTTCTGTCATTATAGGTAAATGCGGATATCTTTCGTTAAAGAGTTGAGTGATTCTTTTTTCAATGGTTAAATGTTCTGCAGGTCCGAAAGGTAATACGAGCAGACTCGCCATGAATGTAAAACAAATTTAGAATATCAGCGTTTCTGTATTCCATATTTCCCAATTAAAAACAAATATTAAGCGCAAAAATCAAAATTCAAACAGATAACACTGATAACAAACGTAAATGTAGCGTAAACTTTCAAACTGATAGCTAACTGACAACTGTCATCATAAGAAACAATTGAATAAAAATTTTTTGAAAATTTTCAAAGCCAACCATGTTTTGTAAAGTATGTAATTATAAATTTAATTAGAAAAATGTAAATAACTCTGTAATCATTGATTTTAGGTATAGGAACATGGTATATCAATTTAAAGGAAATTTATTTCTGTATCGAATAGGCCGATAATTAAATGGGCATTCCATTTCAAAAAAGAGACTTTTTAAAGTTTTTCTTAAGTCTGGATGTAACGTCAAATAGATACGTAACCGCGGGCAATTTTTTATTATCCATGACAGACAATTGTGTCTCAATCTTTTGACGTTGAGAACCTAAAATCCCATTTCCCTAACTTTTACCACTTTCGACTTTCAATTTTATTTCCTAAACACGATTTTGACATTTTTCAGTGAAAAAATTTTTTTTTCTCAACAATCAAAATTGATACGCCGATTATTTTAAGCATACTTACTAAACATTTTATGACACATCAGAATGTGAAAAAAATTTCCTGGTTTGTATTTAAAATAAAGAAGTTGATACTCACTTCTGGTATTTCCGGAAGTGCTGCCATTTGGAAAATATTTTTATTTAATAGATTAAACAATCCATGTCGCATGTGCAAAATTTCAAATTTCTAGCTTTTACAGTAATACAGTTCTTGATATACTTCTAACCGACGGTCACCGTGAGACACCCTATATATACACTGTGTCCAAGATAAGGAGGGCCACTATGGGGATTTCGGAAACGGTAAGAGATAGAGTTTCGGTTAAATGGGAGAAAAGTTGGGCAATTTTGAGTTTAGTACAATGAAATTTTTAAACTTACGAAATTCCGAACCGTTCCGAAGTTATGCGACAAAAAGCGAATTTTCAGGATTTCGTTTTTGACAAATTGTTACTTTGTCGTTGATGTTAACTGAAAAGTAAAAGGACCTTCTACAGGTACTTTTTAACGTTCTTTAACATGGCATACAGCAAATTGGAATCCGACGTTTCGTTTTCGAGTAACCATCATCAACTTTATTTTTTTAAATACGGTCCTGATTTTTTTATGCATAATATTAGAAGAGCTTTTTATTCTGCATTCAAGCATGTATCACACTTTATGGTTTTATTGCGATTTTATACTTACTTTACGATTAGCGGAAAAAATCCTAAGTACGAACCTGTATCCTTCCTCAATAACATTCAAACTGAATTTTATTTATAAATGGACTTTTGCTAACTGTGCTTTCCTCATCAAATTAATGAAATGACACAGAATTTTCAATTTTGAACACAAATTTTATAACCAAGTGTACATAATTACAAACAATCAACTAACACGTCATAAATGAACAGAAAACATTTTATGAAACGAAAATTTAAACATGACACATACCAATAATTAGAAAAAAATTATAATAAATGCTCGCAAAGCCCTCCTTAGTTCTCCAATCGTCAATAGCATCTTCTAACTGTAGATTCCAAAGCATTCTTTAACATTGTAGGTGTTACAGTTTGGAATCGGTTAAGTACAAGCTTTCGGAGTTCTTCTTCTATTCCAAAGGTATCTTTGTAAACATAATTTCTTACGTACCCCCAAAGAAAAAAATCCAGCGGGGTTATTTCGGAAGAACGAGTTGGCCAGGGCGTTTCAGAATTGGCGCTTAAAACTCTTTCGGCAAACCTATTTGAAAGGTAATCCTTAACCACCCGTGAATTGTGCGCAAGTGCACCATGCTGCTGAAACCAACAATTGCGTACTACGGCTTAGGGTAAAATATCAAGAGCATCTTCCAAAGTAGAATCTAGTAAATTTAAGTACAATAGTAAAATAAGTATAAAATCGCAATTAAACCATAAAGTGTGATACATGCTTGAATGCAGAATAAAAAGCTCTTCTAATATTATGCATAAAAAAATCAGGACCGTATTTAAAAAAATAAAGTTGATGATGGTTACTCGAAAACGAAACGTCGGATTCCAATTTGCTGTATGCCATGTTAAAGAACGTTAAAAAGTACCTGTAGAAGGTCCTTTTACTTTTCAGTTAACATCAACGACAAAGTAACAATTTGTCAAAAACGAAATCCTGAAAATTCGCTTTTTGTCGCATAACTTCGGAACGGTTCGGAATTTCGTAAGTTTAAAAATTTCATTGTACTAAACTCAAAATTGCCCAACTTTTCTCCCATTTAACCGAAACTCTATCTCTTACCGTTTCCGAAATCCCCATAGTGGCCCTCCTTATCTTGGACACAGTGTATACGGTAATATCGTTCATTAGCACAATTACTTATGTTTTTTTACTTTTTGACTTTTGACCTTAATACAGTTAATTTTGATTATAGACTGTAGACATCCATCAGCAAGTTATGATCAGAATACATTTACTAAACTAGTGAAACTCATTTCGACACCGCAGAGCCGGATTTACGAGTGTGGAGGCCCGGGGCAATGAACAAAGGGGGGCCCCTTTCAAAAAATAAATATCTTTGGATAATTTTATTTTTAGATTAAAAAGCCATGTCGCGGAGGCTTAATAGTGAAATTAATACACAAAAGTACTATCGGTCTTACAAATAGAAGTATATAAATAGGTACTGTAAACGCCTAAACGGAGTGACGAGAACGAGAACTTTAATGTTTACTGTTCTTTAAACGTGCGAGGGAGGACCGTCTGAACTTTAATAAATCTCTCCAGGCAAGCGCGTATTTAAGAGGAGGGGTAATGGGGTAATTAGGCCTTCCAAAGTTACGTTAGTATAATAAATACTACCTATTAGAATCGGACAGTCTCTTTTATATCTTCTAATCTACATTACATATTTAGATATAGGTATTTCATTTCTCTTCACTTTCTTGAAAGCCATTAAAAAATGGAAAATTCAAAGTTTGTGGAGGCCCTCAATTTGTGGGGGCCCCGGGGCTTCAGCCCCGCTTGCCCCGCCGTAAATCCGGCCCTGCGACACCGCTTGTCATAGATTGGAATTAAGAATTTAATGATTGATAAAGTATTACGACATTACGTTGCTAATTAAACCTTTGTGTATGTAACGTGTTCGTTGTTAGCAATATAAACAAACAGGTAATACTATAGTTTTGACACAGTTGTGCTTAAACTCCAAATGATTTCAATAGTCCGGACGCTATAAGGCAAAATGAGGCTCAACCTTGCACTTTGTGACAAGTTTATTCCAATGGGCAAATCGTGTTCTATATGTACCCGGGCACATTTTCAGATATGGTGCCACCCTCCCGCTCCCCCACCCCCGCCGCCATCTTGGAAAAATGGCGACCAAAAACGGTTTTTAGAAGTTATTTCGAGAACCGTCCAAGATATCGCAAAAAGCTTCAAACAAATGTTCTAGGGGATTAAATTTGCAATACAAAGTGGCCTTTAAACTTTTTCATTATCTCTTACCTTTGAGCCGGAAATGACCTTCAAACCTCCGGTCAAAATGCTTTCTTGATAAATACGCTACTGTATGTGCCTCTCCGCCGCATTCTCGTCGCTATAGTTATTTTTGAAAGGACTGACATATAAACGAAGCTGTTTGTAATATTTTTTTTACGTTTATCCATTATTTGTAACGACGATCAAACCGAGTTTCGTATTTTAGTTGATCCGGAAGGTTCTGCGGAAAGGAATCAATCGGTTCTGACTTACGCGAATTGTAACACACACGGTCATTCCAGTCAGTCTTGACAGAGTTGTCTGAGAGGAGTGATCAAGCTATTTGTGTTGTGCATTCGATATTTGGACAGTTTTTGTGTTTAACGATAGTGTGGTTCGGTGTGAAAGAAGCTCCCCTTGATTTTAAGTGACAATGACTATGAACCAAATTTAGTTTGGATGGGAAGCTTTTGTGTCAACGCTATCACTGCAGTCGCAAAACGGCCATTTTACGGTAAGTTATTTCATCTTGGTTTGCCAAAAAGCTAAACGCGTTGCAGACGTGATCTCATACGTACTGAATTCTTAACAGGTGGCTGTAGCTTCTAATTTGGTGGTGGTGGACCCCTCTTTACCAATCTCCTCAAAAAGTGGTTTAATATGTTTTATCTGTCAAAATGATACAGGGGAAAAGCTCACAAACCCTGAAGATCCACTAGAAAAGGCAAATTCGCTGGTTATGTGTCATTGGAGAGTTCCTTGACACGTCTTAACGAGTTAAACCAATTGACATCAATACCACTAAGAGTCGATTTCAGCCAGTTAAATGACGGAACAGGGATCTTTAACACTTTAAAGAGCAACAGGGCAGTTTATCACAAAAGTTGCAGAACAAACTGCTCGGAAAACCGCATTGCTCGAGCCCAAAAAAGAAGCGAGCGGGAATCTTCAATTTGTTGTGGCAATGTACGATCGTACCAGCGATGTAAGCACAGTAAATAATTCTCGAAGAGCAATGTTTACACGAAAGGGACGATCACTGGAGGCTATTCCACCAACTCAAGATGCCTGCTGGCTATCAGGGAGGTCAGATATAGGGACAGTGTTTAAAATCAATGCAAGTTCTTCCTGATCCTACTGGTTGGGCTTGAAAAATTTCTGAAGGCAGGGGATGCTGGGAGCCAGAATGGACATCTCAGCCCCTCATCCAAGAGTGTCTATTAATTCTTGTTAAGTGTGGCTGCAAAAAATCATGCAGCTCTCGATGTAAGTGCACTAAAGCCAACCTACCATGTATAGAAATGTGTGGTTGTGGAGGAGATTGCAGCGAGGAATAAATATATAAAAGGTATGGACTTTTTGAAACAAAATAAAAACATTGGTTTATATACTTCAAGACAGACCCCAGACAACTGTTCTTATTTGTTATCCATTCGACTGCGTCATTCTAGAAATTTAACTAATAAAATCTAGTGGCTTTTTAACCCTCTTATTTTAAGACTTCGTCAGAGTTACCTTTGACATTTAATTGCAACGCATTACTTTAAAGACAACTTGAGACTCTGTTGGTAGGCATCCATGCACTACATCGATCCCATGAGCTCTTTTAAGGGGGAATGTAGTGAAAATCATTTTTAGAAAAGTAGGTTTTACAGGTTTTGCAGTTATGAGCTTATAACCATGAGCGGTTTCACGCGGTTTAATTCGCGTAAGTCGGAATCGATTGATTCCTTTCCGCAGAACCTTCCGGATCAACTAAAATACGAAACTCGGTTTGATCGTCGTTGCAAATAATGGAACAACGTAAAAAAAATATTGCAAACAGCTTCGTTTATATGTCAGTCCTTTCAAAAATAACTATAGCGACGAGAATGCGGCGGAGAGGCACATACAGTAGCGTATTTATCAAGAAAGCATTTTGACCGGAGGTTTGAAGGTCATTTCCGGCTCAACGGTAAGAGATAATGAAAAAGTTTATAGGGCACTTTGTATTGCAAATTTAGTCCTCTAGAACATTTGTTTGAAGCTTTTTGCGATATCTTGGACGGTTCTCGAAATATCTTCTAAAAACCGTTTTTGGCCGCCATTTTTACAAGATGGCGGCGGGGGTGGGGGAGTGAGGAGGTGGCACCACATCTGAAAATGTGCCCGGGGGCATATAGAACACGATTTGCCCATTGGAATAAACTTGTCACAAAGTGCAAGGTTCGACCTTATAGCGTACGGACTACAAGTAAGAAATACTCTAACTCATTTTTTTATAACGAAATGGCTTAGGTATATTTTTTCACCATAATCGATTGTAGAATTCTATATTATGTTTAGATTCAATAATTCTCTATAGTAAAAACAATGAAGTAAAATCAGCTGTAGGTATTTGAAGAATCGTAAAGAACTTCGTTCCTAATATTCCCGTCTTTTTACTTCCCGAGTACGAAGTAAAAGGGAAGTATTGTATTAGTGTTCCAAAAAAAAAATTGGACCTATGCAAATTTTTACATATCTTTGCGTTTCAGAATACGTAGATTCAAAATATGAAAAAAAAATTTTCCGTCTGTCGTCTGTAGTCTGTAGTCTGTAGTCTGTACGTACACATTCCTTGCAACGCTCTAAACTCAGAAACTATTAAAGTGATCGAAATGCGGTTTTCGCCAATCGATTACATTCGGGCCAAGGACGAAAATGCTGATATTACCTTTGATGACGTCACTTCCGGTATAAGCTAAAATGGCGGCACTCGTTTTTTTAATAAGATAAAGTTGCAGTTTTTTATGTAGTTTAAAAGAGTGTTTTTTTCTGAATTCAGCAATAAATATTGTGCTATACTTATTTTTTGAAAAAAGTGTTAAAAAAAATAATTATTACTCAGAAACTATTAAAGTTATCGAAATGCGGTTTTCGCTAATGAATTACATTCGGGCCAAGGACGAAAATGCTGATATTACCTTTGATTACGTCACTTCCGGTGTAAGCTAAAATGGCGGCACTCATTTTTACTTCCCGAGTACGAAGTAAAAGGGAAGTATTGTATTAGTTTTCCAAAAAAAAAAAATTTGACCTATGGAAATTTTTATATATCTTTGCGTTTCCGAATACGTAGATTCAAAATATGCAAAAAAAAATTTTCCGTCTGTCGTCTGTAGTCTGTAGTCTGTAGTCTGTACGTACACATTCCTTGCAACGCTCTAAACTCAGAAACTATTAAAGTTATCGAAATGCGGTTTTCGCCAATCGATTACATTCGGGCCAAGGACGAAAATGCTGTTATTACCTTTGATAACATCACTTCCGGTATAAGCTAAAATGGCGGCACTCATTTTTTTTATAAGATAAAGTTGCAGTTTTTTTTATGTAGTTTAAAAGAGAATTTTTTTTTGAATTCAGCAATATATATTGTGCTATACTTATTTTTGAAAAAAGTGTTAAAAAAAATAATTATTAAAAATGACTGCAACGCTCGATACTCAGAAACTATTAAAGTTATCGAAATGCGGTTTTCGCTAATGAATTACATTTGGGCCAAGGACGAAAATGCTGATATTACCTTTGATGACGTCACTTCCGGTGTAAGCTAAAATGGCGGCACTCATTTTTTTATAAGATAAAGTTGCAGTTTTTTTATGTAGTTTAAAAGAGAATTTTTTTCTGAATTCAGCAATATATATTGTGCTTACTTATTTTTTGAAAAAAGTGTTAAAAAAAATAATTATTAAAAATCGACTGCAACGCTCGATACTCAGAAACTATTAAAGTTATCGAAATGCGGTTTTCGCTAATGAATTACATTTGGGCCAAGGACGAAAATGCTGATACTACCTTTGATGACGTCACTTCCGGTGTAAGCTAAAATGGCGGCACTCATTTTTTTTATAAGATTAATACACTCCAGAAAAATAAACCAATGAAATTAATGAATTTCGTTTAAAACGACCAATCACATATGAATTACCAATAATCGATAAAAAGCTAGGTACATTTTTAATAAGTGAGAAAAATTTTCACCTTGTTTCATCATCTCTCTCTTACGTACATTTTAGAACATTCTTTCATTGCTTTTTATTTAACTATAAACTCGAAATTTAGCAGGCTTTGGCGCAATTCGTCAAACGTCAAAAATTTTTTTGAAATACTACAAGTAGTGCATTAATCTCCCTAAAATACATTCGATGTTAATTTTTTTCTTTCGATAAAATTGCTTTTTAAGGAACTCAAATTTGATTACCATTTGGTAAAAACTCTCGAATCCAACACCTTAGATAAATTCACTGGCGCTACGCGCTCGTGAATTTATCTAAGGTGTTGATTCTCGAGTTTGTAACCATGGTAATAAAATTTTCGTGTAAAAAGCAATTTTATCGATAAAAAATCAACATCTTATGTATTTACCCCCGATAAAGTTGCAGTTTTTTTATGTAGTTTAAAAGAGTATTTTTTTCTGAATTCAGCGATATATATTGTGCTATACTTATTTTTTGAAAAATGTGTTAAAAAATCATTTTTAAAAAATGACTGCATCGCTCTATACTCAGAAACTATTAAAGTTATCGAAATGCGGTTTTCGCCAATCGATTGCATTCGGGCCAAGAACGAAAATGCTGATATTACCTTTGATTACGTCACTTCCGGTGTAAGTTAAAATGGCGGCACTCATTTTTTTATAAGATAAAATTGCAGTTTTTTATGTAGTTTAAGAGTATTTTTTTCTGAATTCAGCAATATATATTGTGCTACACTTATTTTTTGAAAAAAGTGTTAAAAAAATCATTTTTAAAAAATGATCGCCAATCGATTGCATTTGGGCCAAGAACGAAAATGCTGATATTACCTTTGATTACGTCACTTCCGGTGTAAGCTAAAATGGCGGCACTCATTTTTTTATAAGATAAAATTGCAGTTTTTTTATGTAGTTTAAGAGTATTTTTTTCTGAATTCAGTAGTATTTATTTTTTCAAAAAAGTGTTAATACGAGGGAAGTCTCGTGGCAACTTGCCAGAATTTTTTTTATAAGATAAAGTTGCAGTTTTTTTATGTAGTTTAAAAGAGTATTTTTTTCTGAATTCAGCAATATATATTGTGCTACACTTATTTTTTGAAAAAAGTGTTAAAAAAATCATTTTTAAAAAATGATCGCCAATCGATTGCATTTGGGCCAAGAACGAAAATGCTGATATTACCTTTGATTACGTCACTTCCGGTGTAAGCTAAAATGGCGGCACTCATTTTTTTTATAAGATAAAGTTGCAGTTTTTTTATGTAGTTTAAAAGAGTATTTTTTTCTGAATTCAGCAATATATATTGTGCTACACTTATTTTTTGAAAAAAGTGTTAAAAAATTCATTTTTAAAAAATGATCGCCAATCGATTGCATTTGGGCCAGAACGAAAATGCTGATATTACCTTTGATTACGTCACTTCCGGTGTAAGCTAAAATGGCGGCACTCATTTTTTTATAAGATAAAATTGCAGTTTTTTTATGTAGTTTAAGAGTATTTTTTTCTGAATTCAGTAGTATTTATTTTTTCAAAAAAGTGTTAATACGAGGGAAGTCTCGTGGCAACTTGCCAGAATTTTTTTTAATTCTTATACACAATTGAAAAGTTTTGATCTGCTCTGACATTCTTTCATATTAGCTTCCGTATTAATATCCTACATGACTTCAGAAAGAATGAATTTTGTGAATGTTGGTTGAGAAAAGCTTTATCATCAAAACTGATTGTATGAAATATAGAATTATTTATATTAAATTTAGATGTACCTATTGTAAATATTGACGTGTTGATCAAAATGTTTTTTAAATGATATGTGCTTGAAACACCTTGAACTGAGTGGGATATCTAAGTGTAGCACTGGATATTACCTAAATTTAAAGACCCTGAAGATGGTAACTTTGTCAAAGACGAAAATAACCTAAAATGTAAGATTTAGAGGTTTGGTATGAAAATATTTGAATTTATTCGCAAACTAAGGTTTGCTTGGCGCTTGTACATACCTACAACTGATTTGATGTTAATTAACAATATTATAATAGGTAAGTATGTACAACATAACCCTGTAAAATAGTTGATGAAGTGTTTCGCTTTCGGGCCATGCTTTGATTAACAAAAATATGACGTACAAATTTTCCCAATGCTGTACACTACAGTAATAAATGATTCACTGTTCGTCGATGATGGCAAATTTGCTGCTGAAACACGTACGGTCTAATAAACACATCAGAATGTGAAAAAAAATTGCCTGGTTTGTATTTAAAATAAAGAAGTTGATGGTCACTTCCGGTATTTCCGGAAGTGCTGCCATTTGGAAAATATTTTTATTTAATAGATTAAACACTCCATGTCGCATGTGCAAAATTTCAAATTTCTAGCTTTTACAGTTCTTGATATACTTCTAACCGACGGTCACCGTGAGACACCCTGTATACGAACGAAACGCGAATAATCGTCTTTAAAAACTACATAATAACGAAAACCATTTATGGAGTCAATGGACATAGGACCGTTCACGTCAGCGTTAATTAACTCACCTACTTCTTGAGAACGATTTTCACGAGCGCGAAAAGATTTTCGGTGTGATTTTCCAAGAATACATCCATCGCAAAACGAAGAGGTGTCCGAACACTTGAAGTTTATGCCGTAACGAGAAAGCCCATTACGCACGTGCCGTTTATCTTGATGTCCAAGTCGTTCGTGCCATCCTTGGAGCAATTCTTCAGAAGTTGCTAAATTAATTTCTACATTTGAATTCGAATGCCGAACTCGCATATTCATAATGTAAACTGCACCGACGAGTTGACCAGTTGCAACGATTTTACCATCGCGTCGAATGTCAACGCCTTCACCATTGAAAACAACAACATTACCGTGCTCAGCGGCTTGACGAACAGAGAAAAGTTGGTGACGGGCATCTGGAATGTACCACACGTCATTTAACGAAGCGGGCGACCATTTATTGTTTAACCAAACGTCAACATTAACACTACCAGATCCATACGCGAGCAGAAATTCATTTCCAGCTGTCTGAACATGTTGCGGAATAGGAAATTTTTCGAATGTAGCAAAATGTTGTTTGTTTGCAGATATGTGATGTGTAGTACCTGAGTCCGATATCCAACAATCACCATTTTCTAAGTCTGTATTGACCACAAGGCTAGTGGCGAGGAATGTTCCTGGTTTGCTATCTCGATTGGAACTTGTCGCATCGTTGCTATTTTTACTTGCTGACGACTTTTCTTCTGCTGCCATTCGTTTTCGGCAATTTGCAATAAGATGACCTACCTTTTTGCAATATAAACACGAACGATTTTCTTTATTTTTCTTTGGTTTACGTACATCTTTTGATTTCGCATAGAAAGCGCCGACTGTCTGAGAATTTCCATATGTAGTCAGCGAATTCTCGATCGAACGCAAATTTTCAAGAAGTAATTTCGTTGTTTGTTCTGCTTCAGGAACACGATACCATGTGGACTTGTAATACTGATAATCCGATTCCAGTGTTTCAAAGATACGATGATGCAGTAGCGATAATGGCAGCTCTGCTTTTGGATTACTTTTGCGTAATTCATCACAAAGGTCATCGAACAAATTCGATAGTCGAGAGGTATGTTTTGTAACGGATGTGACGTCATCTTTCTTGGTTTCGAAAAAGGAATCGAATAGTGTGTACAGTCGTTGTAGTGAGGATTGCTGGAAAACTGAAATGAGAGTATCCCAAATATCTTTCGCGTCAGTTTTCCTTCGGACATGAACAGCAGGTTCTTCGTCTAAAGTTGTACCAATTATGCGTGCCGCACGGGCATTATCACGTTGCCAATTGCGCCAATTGCGGTATGCATCTGACGGTTCTTCGTCGTTTCTAGGTGACGCCGGACACACTCGTGTACCGTCAATAATCGAAAATAAGCATTGTTCTTTTAGACAAAGTTCAATCTGCCACTTCCACGTTTCCCACTGCTCTTGATTTTGTAATTTTCTTATGCTTACCACTGTACTACGAACACTATCGTCATTTATTTGTGCTGTTGCTGCCATATTTTTTTTTTATCAATGTCACTAATGTCACTTAAATTTCACAACGAATACACTTAATCAATCGCGAGCTCAAAGCGCACCTGGACCCATAACCTGATGTGGTAAAAGAAGTGTATTTAAATAAAAGTAACAATTCAAACATTAACAAAAACTTAACAGCATTTTCATCTAAAACATAATCTGAACGTGCACACTATAGCCCAGTCACTTTAGACAAAATATGGGTCCAACCTCAAAAAAAATAATGTAAAGCTGAATTTTTGCACATCGATAGTATTGAACCCCCTGAACAACATATCAAAATACCTAAACTTACCTATGGGTGCTTCATAGATTTTATGACGTCACAAGATGCGACTTCCGGTAAACACTAAAAAATTCGTATCTCCGTTAATATTGCACCGATTTCGGCGATTCTTGGCGCAATCGATAGCTGCGTAGATACTCTACAATGTACTTTAGAACACTCATTTCCGAAAACGTGACCGTTTTTATAGCATTTCAAGAAATGTCCACTTGAAGGCTTTCCGCGCGCGCTTTTTGGCTAACGTACTTAAAAACTATTAAATGTACGAGATTTTGTCACTAGAACAATTTTATTCCTTCATCTTTTAGCTTTCTATATTGTGCTAGATTTGCATAATATGTTGATTAGTTCCGAAGATATTAAATGAGTACCGTGCGAAAACAAATTTTTGTTTATGAAAAATAATTTCACTTTCAATCGGGAGATCGGTAATACTGCCTCCTCACACATCCCTCCTCCCCAGAGACAATTATCGTAATTACGTACCTATTTGAAAATATATTCCCATGCTCATTTAATTAATTTAAGTCACTGCTCACATGAGACATAATCTGACTGGCGCGTGATCGTTTGACTTTTTTGAGTTTTAGCCTCGTAGCTCAAAAACTACGAGTTATACTGCAAAGAATATGATTATCTTTTTCAAACTAGACTAAATTTTCTATAATTTGCGCCTAACCGGAAGTCTGTAAGTATAATAGTTTCCGAGATACAGCTCTTCAAAAATAGGCAACTTTTCCCAAAATCGTTTTTCAACGTATCGTCCATGTTTCGAGCCAGATATTGCCACAACGACGTGCCCTACGACTCTTATCACGGGGAAAAAAATTGTAGGACAATTTATCACCTTTTCTTTAAGCATAGATGCATTCCTATGGGCCTAACAGTTCTCGAGAAAAAGACGGAAAACCGGAAAACAGTGAAATCCTCCACATATATGTATCTAATAGCGTTAGTATGATTAGAAGACATTTTCTGATTATTCTTATTTAGCCTAGCGAACGAACGCTCAAAAAGGGCTTGTAGACAGACTTTTTGATCCTAAAGATTTTATTTCTGGGATGTGTTTGGTGATAATTACACGAAAAGTCCCCGGCCCTACCGTATGAGCTAACTCCGTAGCGTAACAAAATTTGATGATTCGTTTGGTTTTCCCTTTGTATCTCTTGCACAGGCGATTGTAGTGGGAAATGGCCAATTATAAAATAAAAGCTGCCTTGAGAAAATACTTTTGTTCTTTTCGTCAAACATTAACCCTATCATAAATGTATTTAGAAAAGACTAGAGACCATTAAACATGGTGGCGCATAAGACTGAAATTGTTTGGCTAAGGATGCCCGTAATCTGTATTTAATACTCACATATCAGATTTAGCTCCAAACCTCCCACAAAATTAGTTGTTCTCTAGTGTCCTCTATTCCCTCTTAAACTCAACGTTTTTTTTTAAATAACTATAACATCTAATCTATTTGAGATAAAATATTAAACTGTATATGAATTTTATAGGAAATTTAATGGTCTACAACTTTTATTCCACCATTTTTTGCTATAAACCCATAACTTTAGGAGCTAGGACACAACATTTGCCGAAAAACGTCGTGTAAAAACGATTTTTAAAAAAATGTCAATTTTTGACAGCGAATATTTTCTTCAACGGATAGAGATAGAGAAAAAACGAATAGAAGCAAACTTGTAGAAAATTTAATCAGCTTTTATTTTATAATTGGCCATTTCCGACTACGATGGCCTGTTCAAGAGATGTAAACGGAAAACCAAACAAACCCGCACATTTTGTTACGCTACTTTTCGTATAATTATCATATCACCAAACACCTCCAAACACATCCCAGAAATAAAATCTTTAGGATCAAAAAGTCTGTCTACAAGCCCTTTTTGAGCGTTCCTTCGCTAGGCTAAATAAGAATAATCAGAAAATGTCTTCTAATCATACTAACGCTGTTAGATACATATATGTGAAGGATTTCACTGTTTTCCGGTTTTCCGTCTTTTTCTCGAGAACTGTTAGGCCTATAGGAACGCATCTATGCTTAAATAAAAGGTGATAAACTGTCCTACAATTTTTCCCTCCGTGCCAAGGGTCGTAGGGCACGTCGTTGCGGCAATATCTGGCTCGAATCGTGAGTGATACGTTAAAAACAGATTTTGGAAAAATTGCCTATTTTTGAAGAGCTGTATCTCGAAAACTATTATACTTACAGACTTCCGGTTCGGATCAAATGGTAGCAAATTTAGTTTAGTTTAAAAAAGATAATCGTATTCTTTGCACTACAACTCATAGTTTTTGAGCTACGAGGCTAAAACTGAAAAAAGTCCGAAAAAATCGCGGTTTTTGGTGCCCCCCCCCCCCCCCCCCCAGTTCCCACAAGTTTTTCGAAGTTGCAAAATTGAGTATTTACTACTGGGACCGAACCTAACACCATAAAAAAAGCAAACCTAACATAGGATTTTTTGCAATGTTTGTATATTTTTGTGTTTAAATTGACTGTACTCATTATAATACAGGCTCCTTAGTCACTATAATACTTACACAATCAGGATTTTGTTTTATAATCTAAATGCATAATAATAATACTGTAGTTAGTAGTAATAGTTAAGATAGTTAGTGTAGTTAATTAAAATGAAAACAACTATGTATAGTACCTACCAAAAAGTAGTGATCTAGTTGATGCTTTATATTTAAAAAAAATTAATTAAATGAGCATGGGAATATGTTTTCAAATACGTAATTACGATAATTATCTCTGGGGAGGAGGGATGCGTGAGGAGGCAGTATTACCGATCTCCTGATTGAAAGTAAAATTATTTTTCATAAACAAAAATTTGTTTTCGTACGGTACCACAGAACATCCCCACTTAGAACGGAAACTTAAATGATGACAAGCGGCAGTAAGTTTTAGTTGGCCTTCCAGTTACGAGATGGCGTTTCGTCTGATTTCGACTAAAGTCACTAGATATCTAAAGTACCGCAACGTTCGCCATTTTGGGGTTAAAATTTTGGCGGCAATTTCAAATATTGAAGACCTAGTCACTAGAAAATTTAATGACTGTATGAAGTGTTTGATAAAAACTAAACTAACATTAGATACTTATCAATATATTTCTTAAAAATTATTTGCCATTGTTATTAAAAGGTAGGTACAGTTTAATTGACAGATAAAAAATTTGGAACTTTGCCAAACGAACCTAAATACGTTTTTACAATTGACAGCTAATTTTGTCGTGTTAATACTTCATTTAGAATCGTTATTTAAATCACAGAAAAGGATAACTAAAAAATACAGCAAGTAGTGTGTAAGAATAAGAAGACGAGCCTGTCTATGGGAAAACTACAAGTTTATGATGTTTTTCAAATTGCCGCGTTTCAAACCAAGTGTCAAACGTCAAACTTAGTAATAGTAAAATTTTAGACCAATGGTCTAAGAGTAAAATACTAATTTTCATCGTATGTCAAACACAGATGTCATTTTTCCGCCATTTTGGGGTTAAAATTAGCTTTCTCTCTCTAACTCATTGGAACATAAGGTTGCGGTACTTTAGAATATTTAGTGACTTTATTTCGACTGCAAAAAAGAGCGCGTTACGGTTGTAACAAAATATGTATTGTCATTAATGTCATTGTGACAGTACCTTATTCCGTGCAATAATGTTTGTTTGTTAAAGGTGGCCAGTCAATATGAAATATTGTGGTCCTAATTGTAATGAAAAGTACAACAGCTGCATTCGGTTTCCAAAAGATGAGTATTGTATTTTTTAAGTTGAATTGTATAAAATTCTTAATTAAGAGTTACAATATTTAAGTTTTGTTTTACTAGGTACTGTTAGCAAATACATATGTATCATAGGTACAGTTTTGTCATAATAAAAATAATTTACTGTAACTTTAGAATTGCACTTGTGTTTTAAAAAAAGACTGTTGAAGTTATTATTATTGATTATACACACGTATGTATAATAATTAATAGTTATTTTACTATTATAGTCTCATTTAGCAAAATTAGAGTCCCTATTTATAGCAATATCAGACAAAGCGCCATCTCGTAACTGGAAGGCCAACTAAAACTTACTGCCGCTTGTCATCATTTAAGTTTCCGTTCTAAGTGGGGATGTTCTGTGTACGGTACTCATTTAATATCTTCGGAACTAATCAACATATTATGCAAATCTAGCACAATATAGAAAGCTAAAAGATGAAGGAATAAAATTGTTCTAGTGACAAAATCTCGTACATTTAATAGTTTTTAAGTACGTTAGCCAAAAAGCGCGCGCGGAAAGCCTTCAAGTGGACATTTCTTGAAATGCTATAAAAACGGTCACGTTTTCGGAAATGAGTGCTCTAAAGTACATTGTAGAGTATCTACGCAGCTATCGATTGCGCCAAGAATCGCCGAAATCGGTGCAATATTAACGGAGATACGAATTTTTTAGTGTTTACCGGAAGTCGCATCTTGTGACGTCATAAAATCTATGAAGCACCCATAGGCAAGCTTAGGTATTTTGATATGTTGTTCAGGGGGTTCAATACTATCGATGTGCAAAAATTCAGCTTTACATCATTTTTTTTTTAGGTTAAAACCTAAATCTCCTGGGCTACTAATCGTTAAGAACTGACATAAGATCAGTAGTCACTAACTTGAGCGGTAGGTGGCGGTTTTGTAGTGTAATATCCGGTTTAGTTTAAATATCTCTAACACCCAGAATTAGGCATATCTTCCTTTTTTTAACGTGGATATTTGAATCCGTTAATTATTGTTTCAGGCATTGAATATTTGTTACAATGTTACCTACCGTTGCAAGACTAACGGAATTCTGTTAATAATTATTCAAAGTCATGTACTGCACTTATCGTTATCACTATTATGACGTTGTACCACAGAATAAAGCACAAGTGATTCAGAAGCGACACTCTGCTAAATAGGTACGTGTTGCCACAGACAACTAACGTGTTGCACATTTTCTTATCGCGCGACTAACCGCTCCGCCTTCTGGGTGTAGAATTATAGCGAGCGCTTTGAGTACATTTCAGCGTATGTAGCGGTGTCCGGTGCTCTTATTGCGACAATTCCATCGGAATTAGTTTTACGGTGAACCGGCTATCAAATGCGAAAATGTATGGCAAATATTTTTCGTTTATGACATTTTTTCATACGATTTCAAATTTAGAAAATAATGAGAAAAACTACAAACCACTCCTCTTTTTACTAGCCTTGCTAATGCAACAGACAAAGAGGTTCACACTACAATGGGCGTGGTTGCCTCGACGAGACCGCTTTGTAGCGGCAACATAACTTCAAAGGTGCCGACGGAGAGTGTCGCTTCTGAATCACTTGTGCTTTATTCTGTGGTTGTACAGTGTGTAGTACCATTTTCGTTGTTTTGTAGAAGCGTTGATTGAATAAACTCTTTAGTCAATGGTAGAAGGTAGGAACAAAAAGGTATGTGAACGTCTTTTTGTTTTTACGTAAATTCAATAGCGCAAGCGCTTTTTGAATTAATCATGCCATTCATAAAATAAAACCCTTTATAACAAGGGTATAGATTAAATGCCATCTAAATCAGATTATTTATTATACTTATTATGACGACGTTTCGCCACTCTGCGATGGCTTTTTCGAATCAAGTTTAAAATCATATAAAAAAACACAGATTTAATTATCTTTAGTTCCATGTTTACGAAAATGACGGTGGAGATGATATTTATAAATATTTTCCAAAAGACGTCCTTCCATTAGAATATAAAGGGGATGGAAAATCTATGTCGGAATTATCAGGCATGTATAGTTTATTAATTATTTTAGCAAATCTTATCAATATCTCAATTTAAGCTGAATGGAAAGGAAAAATTGAGAGTTATGAGGATTGGTTTATAAATGATCAACAATATTGTTCTGACGAAACGATACGACCTAAAGAATCAAAGTTGCAGAATGAATTATTTGGAGTGAGTGGGTCGTTTAGAAAACTGGCGATTGATTAGCAACATCTCATGTTTTGACGTACAGTATTATTAAAAAAACGTGCACAGTGTTACATTAAAACTGTTTTTTATATGATGTTGGAATGATATGTACTATTGAAAACAATTAAATAAAAATGACACAATGGGAAGCTCATATTCTTTTACATTTGTAATATATGTACCTAACATCTTTACATAAATAAAATTATATGACAACGTACTTTAGAAGTACTAACAAGGGTCACTTATTTAAGAACATGTAAAATTAAAAAATTAAATACATATGTTAAAAGTTACTGCTCAATATTCATAGAGCAAAAATATGTAACAAATTTATGTATTACAAAATAATTCTTACAAAGGTACGGAATTTAGCGAATTTTCAGAGCTGTTAGTGTTGGGAGTTTCTAAAGCAGCTATACGTTGCTGTAAAGTTGTCACCTAGAATAAATATTAAAAGTTCATTGTTAACAATAATAAATACTTTTAGCTTCTTACTTTAACAACTATACATTGAAATTAAAATAAAACAGATCACCATTTCCTTGTAATCGAGAAAATTTCCCAAATATTTTTGAAACTATTAAATTCAGGTACAGGAAATATCCAAAAATTTTACAGATAGAATTTAAAATTAATATACAGCACTATTGCATAAAATTTCACTTTTGGAATATTTGAAGTAACCAAGGTTAAAATGCTTTGTAAGCACTCCGACAATATTAAAAATTATAAATTAACTTTGCAGTGAAGTTTTGTTAATTAATTTTACTATAACAATATTTTTAGTAGAATTACTTATAATATAATTTTTGGTTTTTATAAAACAAAAAAATTAACTTGTTTATTATGTTTAAATTGAAGTATTACTTGCTTGACTCGAAGTCACATGACCTAAACAATCATTTTGACCACATTTTTTCATGAAGAAAAGTAGGGAGAAAAATAAAATAGCACATGGTATGAGACAGATCAATACTAAACAAATGTTTAAAATTATTATACTACCTGTAAATTATGCCGTTCTACCATATTGATCATTTGCTGTTCCATTTTTGTTAATCGTGCCTGATACTTTTTATGGTTTCTATCCACAGTTTCAACCAGTATACTAAAAGTCCTATTATTACCTACTATTACTTTAGCTACCTGCTTACTGACCTATTAGTGTTATTTAAGTCATGTACCATCTCACGACCTTCGAGCAATCTTGCTTCCGCATTTTTAGTAACTTGCTCTAATGTCGAAACAAGTTCTTGAAGACGAATTTTTAGGCGCGCCTCACGTGCTAAAGCTTGAATTAGTTCCAACTCTACACCCTGTGCATGTTCCGCATCAGAATAACCTCTTTCCTAGAAAAATTGTTCACAATTATGAAAGATGCGGCAATCTCACCTTATTTTGAGTAGCAATGGCAAGAAGTGCTTCTGTGTCTTTTAGCTGTCCTTGCAAATTTTTTAAGGTGGCTGCTTGTGCTTTCTGTTGCCCTTCAATGTATTTTAATTTCAGTTCGGCGGCACTCTTATCTTTTTCTACTGTGTACAATTTCGATATCAAATCCACTTTCTCTTCCCTCAAACCCATTAATTCCTACAAATAAACCATGAATCTATACTAATAATAGAAAAAAGATTTACCTGTATTAGAACAGCCATTTCCAAATCCATTTTACGAGATTCTTGGGTATTTGTAAGTTTAAGTGTTGTTGTTTCGACTTGTGGTGACTCAAGAACTACATATGTTCCCTGAATTGTACTTCTCTCTGCTTTTAACCTTGAAACATGCTCTCTTAGCCTAACTTCCTCTTCTGCAGTCCATGGTTGTGTATTACTGTTAAATTTAATAAGTTTAATAAGCAAACAACATCGAAAAAAACTTACCCATCCACATTGGGGCTGGTAAAAACACGATTCTGCCAAGGTGACAATAACACATCAGTATCTTGAAACATGTCTAAATGATGCAATAGCTGCTTCGCAATTAATTCTGCTTCGATTCTGTTCTTCACAGTTTCTGCATAATAAATTTTTGGTTGATGATTCTACAACTATTAATACTTCCCAAAGGTTTGAAAATACACTTACCTTCATTTTCTCGATTTAAGGCTAGTTCAGTCTCAAGTAGTGCTAGCAGTACATCATATGCTTCTACTGCCCGATCCATAACTCCTAAAGCTAATCGTAAAGCTATTGCATTGGATTCATATTTTCCACAAAGTAAAGCTAATCTGAAATTAATTTTTATGTAGATTTCTTATTACGTGAAGCATGAAAGGCATGCTATAAATGATACTACTAGGAGCACTTACCTATCACAATGAGATTTTGTTTCAGATAAGGTTAACGCCAAGACTGAATTCTGAGCTTTTGTATGTTCCAGTTTGGCAGTTAAGCTTCTTAATTCTAAATCTACCGCATACTTTTCACTTTGTACATCACATTGCCTTAATATATCACCCACTATATGTTCAGCGATTGCTGTTGGTAAATCTGTGTTAACAAGATCATTAGTTTTAACATCCCTTTGCCCATCGGTTGCACGTTTCAATTTAATACGTTCCGCAACTTTCGTGACGGGAGTTGTAGTAAAACCAACTAAGTTTGCAACATTATTTTTATGTATTGGCACAACACTACTGTATTTTATATTATTCTTTTCTTCCATGTATATTTTTCGATTATAATCGACTTCTATATGTGACTCTGGTGAAGAAGCGTTAATTTCTTTTTCAATGCTACCATACTTATCCGAAGACCCCTTACTTAATTTTGTCTGTGCTTCAAGCAATTGTGCCTTTAAACTAACTATTTCTAGCTTTAAAGATTCGATTATTTCGGACGATAATTCAGCTCCCTCTGGATTTGAAGAACCAAACTTCGGTTCAGGTAATTCAACCGGACTATCAGGTATCTATAATGATTTAAAGTTGTTAAGTAATCAAATAATATACAAAATACAACATACCATTTTATTTTCGAAATCAGACAAATCATTTTCAGCAGCATCTAATTCACTAACTTCTAATGGACAGGTAATGGAATCTTCATGGCCACTTGTACCCACTTCTACAAAATGAAATTCATTACTCCAACAAAAGGAACAACTGAAACCATGAAATAGTATAATGCAACGGAAGACATTGTGATTAAGGTTACCAATAATTTACAGTAGGCAGAGATAATCTATGCAATAAATTCAGGCAGTTTGTACTTAGTCATGCGTTTCCAACATGTCGGTTGTCATATCACTTTTTATACTGCATTAACTAAAATCCTTTAAAGGGAATGAATACCTGAATAGTTTCAAGATTTAAGAAAAAATTGAGATCGTGTTGGCTCTAGAATAGTACAGGTTTTTTGTATTTTATGGTAAAGAATGAATGGGACATCACCTACAACTTTCAATGAAACTTCTTAATTTGTTTGGAAGGTTATCTTATTTTACAATTTTTTACTATTCGATGGACCTAAAAATATTTCCAAAACTACTAAAAAGCCGGACCAGGTTCCAGTGGGCTTCGGAATCTTAGTTAGATCTGAAGATTGGTTAAAAGGTTTCAAACCGCCTATTGTTTAAAACTGTAATATTGCTTTCGTATACCTATGTTATTTTTAGATTAAATCAATTGTTTATGTTAATTGGGCATTTAATATAATACTTGTAATTTGCAATAACCTTTCGGATGCTATTTGTAAAGCCTTGAACAATTCAAATTTTCATGTTTTGTAATAATATTGTTCAATGGTCTTGTTTGTATTGATCTTTATTTAATTAATTCTATAATCGAGAAGTTTTCTTGCCAGTTCTTTCCTCTCGACAATCGTCGTCGAAATGCGCTTCGGCTTGTTTTACCAATTAACTAAATTTAGGGAAAGTTAAATAAATGCATTTTTGATGTATAATGTTTGTTTTGATCATCCCTCCCGATTACTGTTCACTGTCAGTGTATTTATGTCTCTTTTAAACAGTAGAAGGACCTACCAGACGATCGCGATCTCCTGCCAGGGTTATGGGTGTTTGCCGGGTAGTTTACTTTTAGCGCGTTTGTTCAAATTAAGGGTGGGTTTGTTGTGAAGTTTAGGGGGGAAAGTTCAGTTTTAGTGGACATTTTGACACGTTCCCTCTCTGGTTTGAATTTTGTAAATGTAGGTAGTGTAAATTAGCGTAGTAGGAACATTACAACGGTAACTACTACAGAGATACATATAAATAACATCGTGATCGAAGATTGAATATTGAGCTAGAATCGTAGACATTTCAACAGAATGCCTACAACACATTTTGAACGTTGAATTGGGTACGACCAAGTTGTGAGCAAGGTGGGTGCCGTGGTTATCGAATTCTGACTAAAAACGTGAAACAGCGCGAATGTCTAGTGGTGATTAGAACCTTTCCAACAAAAATCTAGTCGACTTCTTGAGCGCTTTTGTTACTATCGACGAAACACGACTTTACTATTACATTTTAGAATCAAAATGGAAGTGTCAACATAAAAATCAGATGATTTTAGTCCGTTCTCAAAAGTGAACCTTTTCCTTGCAGGAAGGTGGTCCTTATATTAATGAAAAGCGTCATGGAAATATTCCAAATTTTAGAAAAAATTCATGCACCATATTAAAATTCAACCACCGTTAAGGACGCAAACTACTATTTCATCTATTTTGAAATCTTAGAAAATAGTTTGGTTCATTACTGTGATGCTGAATAGGTCAAAATGTTTTATTTTAGGTGGAACATTTTTGTCTAATAATTGTCAGGATATCTTTCTTCGTATAAAAGATCAGAACGAAACGAATTTTTTCAAGAAAATTAAAATTTGTAAAAAATCTAAAAAACAACACGTTCATACCACCTCTCCCCTACATCAATTCTTCGCGTGCTTATTATTTAAAAGATAGATATATGTGATAGGATTATACAATGTATTCGTTTTAAAGTAAAAAGAAGAGAGACGTTTGCATAATCGGCAACATATTTTAAAGTAATGCAGCAAAGTTAAATAAATAAAACACAAAGAGAAGCCGAATTTATGTAAAAACCTAGAAATACTTTCCGCATACTTTATTTTAAATTTCATTTTAAAATAAAAATCGAAACTGTAAAACGTACGAGTTCGTATATAAAATACGCACGTAGGTATACGCAACTCTACTTTTAAGAGTAGTAAAAAGACATCGTAAATAGCATAATAAATGAACTTTCTTTTTACAAGCGGCCTTTATGGGAAGGTTGAAATGCTTTGAGGTGAATTGCGTTAAAATTGAGCAAAAAGTGCAAAATTATGTCAGTATGCCAACGTCAAGTTCAAAAGACAAAATTTCATCGTTTATCATAGTAGGTACCTAGAGGTAATTAAAGGTACATAATTTACAAGTTGATTTCTACGAAGAATGTTACAATGTTTTATAACTATATTTTTTCTACCTAATTCATTTTCAATAGTTTTTAGAATTGGAGTCCGTGGTTGAGATGAACATACCCGAAATGGGGTTGAACGATGGGGGGGGGGGGGGGGGTGTCAGGGAAGTTTTAGAGTTTCCCCCAGTAAATGTTTGTAAGTTCTCCATTATAGAAATAATAAAAAGTTTTTCATTCAATTTCATTGTATGAAAGCAGATGACTAAACTTTAGCAATTCATTTTCTACAAGAAGAGTCATCTAAATAAAATACGACGAAGAAGGTGATAAATAGTTAAATACATACCGGATACTTCGTCTTCTTCAACAATAGCCATAGATCGCTGTTGATGTAATTTTCGAGTCAATTCTGCTATAACAGAATGTAACTCTGTCAACTGTTCTTCATAACGCTGAGACTGTTCTTCCAATTTTTGCTGAAGACGTTCCTAAAACAAAAGAAATGGCTAATCTGTACATATAGGTAAGCATTGTAATTTAATTGTCAATATCACAGAAATTCATGTTCACCGGTAAAGGTATTACAATATAGTTTACACCAGAAGGCTTCGTGCGCGACTGCGCGCCGTCTTTTCTTCGGCGGCGTTTCGCGCCTTTGTATCAGTACACATCTGCTACTGTAGCGACTGAGCTGTCTTTGCCGTTGTATTTGAAAAATTACACAATTTCGAAGCGCATGTATTAAAGTAGATATTATGCATGTAGTACATGTACAGGGTAGACCATTTTAAGTGATACACGCGAATATCTCGAAAAGGAGAATTTTTTTCAAAAAATGTTTCAGACGAAAGTTTTGTGGCTTTGAGGGGGAAAGATGATGACATTATCAATTTAATTGTAGATGGTGCGACTTTAGAGATTTCATCATGGCGGCCATTTTTTTAAATGGGAGTTGATTTTTCTTTCCAAATGAAAGTTGTAGCCGGCAATGAGACGAATACAACAGTTTTTTGTTTTTTTTCATCGGATCATTTTTCAGTGAGTTACGGTGTTCCAAAATGTATAAATTAAGTCAGTTTCCACTCCCATAGTATACGCATTTTGTAATTCTACACCTCTCGCACTAATCAAGTACTCCGAATCATGAGACGCAAGGGGACTCGCTAATCAAGCACCCCAAAGGGATGAAAACCCCGTCACGTTCACGTCGTTCATCCTGGGTAATTCTAAGTAGGGGAAAATGCGTGTCAATCAGCCTGGACCTGGTTGACTATCAAACAGAATCGGACCAGATAACAGATAGGAACAACACAGAGAGGGGAGAGAAATGCAGAGTGGCGTGGAGTTACAAAATACGTACACTATGTGGGTGGAAACTTTACGTGACGAGGTTTTCATCCCTTTGGGGTGCTTGATTAGCGTGAGTCTCCTTGCGTCTCACGATTCGGAGTACTGATTCTAAAGGCAAATGCGTTTCATGTTTGTCAAAAAAAAGTATAGCGCGTTCGTCTTTCGAGGACTTAACATGCGCATTAAAATGTTTCAAAAATTTAAGGAAAAGTAATTCATTGCTCCAGCCTGAGGAATTAGCTCCTCCAATGGTGCCGGGCCGTGGGGCTCCCTTAATCATAAATTCCTTAAAGTTGACCCTGGAACATATTAGCATTGGCGGAATATGGTTCCCTATTTCATTTATTGCCGCAATTAATGTTACTAATTGTCCACGTTCCGCTGAGGTCACACTTTCAATTTGTTTAACTCCTTTTGGCGCAACGATTCTGCTTGGTTTTTGCACGGTTCTAAGCCCACTTTCATCTGTGTTCCAAATACGTTCAGGGGGTATCGGGTCAAACCGCCTATCGACATCTTCTATGTTGTTAAAGAAGCAATCAACATTATTTTTGTTGAAGCTCGTACTCCTTGACAAACTGATCGCTTCGGGTTTTCTAATACTTAAAATTTTGGAATGTCTATGCATAAACAGCCCTATCCCACTCCTCTCCTGCAATGCTGTCCTCATTCCATTTTGCCGGACGCTTATTCTTATTTACCACTGAAAACTTGAAATCCAGCTCACGAACTCCTTTTTTAGTTAAACTATACTGCATTTTGGCGGCAGTTTCAATATATTTCACAAGACATTGCTCTTCTTGGTGGGTGAAAATTTTATTGCCGTTGCATTCACTGGTGTTCTCTTTTTGCCGCTCTTGCTTCTTGGCATAGCTACTGTAAAACAAAACCCCACAATGTCCCTACTTAATTGTTTGCGGCACCACAAGTCGCAACTATGTTTCAAGGTACAAGAGCGTGTCCAAATGTAACCGAATGCAAACATCATTTTTAGGTTAGCCTTTTAGGCAATTTCAAATCTGACAAGTTACCTACCAGACACTGATTTGCAACTATAATATACCAGAAATCAAAGCTAATGAGCACAAGTCCAAATAAAAAGGAAAAACCGAATTCATAATTTTGTACCTACTTTTTATCCATAAAAAATAAATTCACTGACAATTGACCACAGGTTTTAAAGCGAATTCTCAAGGTTCTCTCTCTCAGGTTCTGAGTTCCATAACTTATTACCGCCGCGTGTCGCTAGATAGTGGAACCAAAAAGCTGTGAAAAGTGTTTCAAGGTACCAGTCTCCCCTACTTTAGCTGTGCCTTTAGTTTTTAAGTAAGTATCTTTATGTTGTAACGTACCTGCTCTGCTATCAGCTATGTAATGGACGTTTAAAGCACTATATAAATCACGAGACTTTTATATTGCTAAGACTTCCCTTAAGTACAATAATCGGTACGAATCCTACAGTCTTCCGCACAATAATAATATGGGGTAATTCCAATACAAAATGGAAGTTTGGTGTACAGATGCTCCTTGCACCACCATTACTAGAATTTTGATTGGACTTAGTGAGGAACCTTTAACGTCTTTTTAAATTCTGTTACTCATTATGAAAACATACTTTGTGTAAGTCAAACAGAAGGTTATTATCCCGCATTAAAGCATTTAAAATTTTAAATGGTTTCCAATAGAGGATCATCCTGAATGTTAGTTAGATTTCTTAAAAAAAGGGGAAAAATTCTAGATATTTTCAATAAGACAATACTTTGACAGAAATGAATTCTCTCCATATTTGTTTCCAAGGCACCAAAGACGCTACGAATTTATGCATCAACCCAATAGTATTCACAATTTGATGAACACGCATACTAAATTGAACCCGAATATGAGAAAATACCTCAAAATATTATTTTTGGAATAAGAACAACGAGTTCTTAATGTTTGTGACGTAAAAAAATGTTCTCGAACGGAGGAACTGTAATAAAAGCATTGAATTGGAACGTAGTAGAATTGGGGCAAAGTTTTATTACTGCAAAGAAAACTAGATTATCGTTCCCATTTGCTTTCAAACAATAATAATGGAAACGATAAAATATTTTAGAAACGAAATAGTGGCGCAGAAGGAGAAAGGAATCGATTTCCAATTTGCTTTGACCTAGAACTGAGCTCGACCTGCACCAATAATATTCAATTTACTTACCTATAATTAAATAAAAAACATTGTTAATTAGAAAGTTAAATTAGTATCTGAGCTAATTAGTTTAAAAACAAAAGGTCAGTACGTGAAGTAATATGTATTAGTTAAGTAAAATTAACTAATGGACCAGACATAACTTTAAATTAATGTGCTCCCAAAATTGTAGGTGTGGGACGTTGTTATATACTGGTCGATGAAAACCGTGCCTGGGAAAATGTTTTAAAATGAAATACGAACGCGAAAACAGAATTGAGGGAAATAATTCATTCTATTTTGGAGACTTTCGGAAAATTGCAGATCCCAGCGAAATTACCAACGTTTGCGTGATTTTTCTTATACACACCTCTCTATCGAACGTGTTTTTCAAAGACTTTGTTTAAAGCGTAGTTTTCTCCCTGTGTTTATACTTTCGTAATTCGTAAATAAAAGTGATACTAATGCGCGGCATCAGGCCGTTCAAAAAAATTCACCTGATCCTTTGTTCTACAGTTTGCTTTCATATTTGGCATTTTTGGAGCTTGAGTGAAAATGACCTTAGAAAATGTAAAAGACGTACAATTGTTAATCAAAAGTACGTCAAAGTTTTCCGCAAGTAACAAGACTATGACTGAATAGTGGAAAATGGTAATAAAGAAAAAGACTAGTTTCGAAAAGTGCCTGCCTAAAATAGTGACTATTTCTCTACATTTGCCAAATTGGGAATGTATGGTGGTTTGACGAAGTTACGTGAATGAAAGGTATCAAAGTTGCCGAGGGTCTCTTAGTAATAAGATACAGAAACAATATTATCACAGGAACGATATACAATTCAACGCCTAAGGATGCAACACAAACCTATCTGCATCTGTTAGGGACAAAAGAAATAAAAATGGACGGTACAGTGTTGGAACCGGAACTGTTTTTTCTTCGGCTGGTAAGAGCTCAACGGATCGGAAGGTTTGTCCTAAAATTTACATCGACAGGCTGGATATACTTTTATTGATGCTATGGTTTTTCCCTTTGGATCGAGTAAATTACGTTTATTGATGGTTTTGTTTTATTTAAGAGGCCTTATTAACCTCCAAGAGAAAAATTTCGTTGCTAAGCAGTCCTACATATTTTTCAGGCTGAAGCCCAACCCATCTACTTCGTTTCAGAAAGTGTTTTACCTTCGTAGAGAAAAAGACAAACATTGTAAAGCGTTTAATTAAATCCCGAGCAGATGCGCGAAGTATCGCGCATGTAATCGCGCGGTAGCAGATACATGAGTATTAACCGGCAATTGTGAAATTAATGAATATTTGTGAAAAAAATGATAATGGATTTTTAATACGAACCCAAAACAATATTTTTGCATAAAATAAACAACAGAGGTTATATTCATGTGAATTACAGCCCCATAGTCGATCAGTTCCCATCGATGAGGCAGCAATCCCCCCCTGAACTAAGGGAATAAGAAATAAGAACTAATAAGTACCATAAGTAGCTTCTAGCATACAGCATCTCCAAAAATGATTATTTTTTCACAGTCACAACTCTTGTTCCGTATAGTAAAATTGTAAGCGTGGAAAAGGCCGTATTTGCCATTGATCGCTTCACAATTCCTCATTGAATCTACATAATAATAATTTATCCCAACTGACAAATTTATGCTTATTGGTGGTGGCGATCTATTCCAGAAAGAAGTTAGCAACAGAACGTAAGCTTTAGTAGTAGGTATATCTGTTAGCTACCTTAAATGTTTAAAATATATGGCAAACACGTAGATGTTAACAGTTGTTCATAGAAAGGAAAAAAGAAAAACACCACAAGCTCAGACCACATTGATCAACAAACTTGTTCTTCTTTTGTCATATAATGGCAACAGGAACGGCTTATTGTTTTGTTGAAGGATACAGTAAATATATTAAACTCAATAAAGCATTCGCGGACGAAAAAGATGACCTCTTTTTTGATGAATTCCTCCATTTGATATAGTTGATATAGCCAATTTTGGCCATCATCACACGAAACAATGTAATGCATACCAGATTATAAATTGTTTGCGAAAAACACGTATAACTCTTAGTTTAAATTTGAACGAAAAATGGTCTACAAGAAATATTATTTTCTATCATTTATATTAAGCTTCAATTTTAACAATTTCGTTTCCTGTTTAAGTTAGCTACCACAGGAATAACATTGCCAAAACAATGTTTTTGTCATCTTTTAGCGACAGTGACTAAACATAACATACAAATTAATGTATTTAACTTGTCCCAATTCCGACGTTTATAACTTCTTTATTAATAGAGATTATATGGAAGGTAGCTTAAATTAGAGAAATTTTGTTAATTTTGTGTCAATTGCAGGCGTTTGTTTCGTTTTGTTTGGACTTTTACTTTAGAAAACGGAATCATTTTTATAAATCACTTAAGTCTACCGTTTCTGAAAACTCGTATACTCTTGCGTACCTTTTAAAGGAAGATTTTTAGGAGATCCTCAATAACAATCATTATTCTGTTGGTTGCAATCTTAAATTTAAGAATTTCTGACTGAAATGCTAATATCGATGATGCACCAAACAGAACTGTTCAATATAAATACAGAAACATACAATAGTATATTGAAAAACAAGTGTCACAATGAGACTTTTTGCCGCACGAAGACCAAGTAAAAGTAATATTGTGACACGTATTTTTCATACTATTTTTTCTATTTCGCATGAATTTACTCTAACATTTTTAATAAATAAAGATAATAAAATTGTTTGTGACTTTTTTTATTAAAATTATGTTGGCAATTCTGACAATTCAAATTCAAGTTGTAGCCATTTGTTGTTACCCCACAGATATTTACTTATAGAGTTCTTTAACATTGTTCCAATTATAAACTAACGTTTAAATATCCAATTTAACTGTAATGTAAAGTAAAACACTCTTGTCATCAAAAAATAATAATGGTTTGGTTGACAGTTAGTGCTGCAAACTTAAAATTAAATCCCTGTAACAGTACGGAAACAGAGCTTCCTTCCGTATCGTTTTCCGTACGGATATAAAGCTATAACCGTCGCGAAATAGAAAAAAAAAACTGTACTAGCTCCTTGATTAGAATCGAACTTGACAAACGAATGATCCTCGCATAGACCTCTTCGTCGTCTTGTGTACCATATTCTTCAAAAGGCTCGATTGGCTAATACCCTTTGTCCTTGTTTCCTTTCCTGAGTTCTACTGTTTCAATTTCAGTTGTTTCGCAATTTTGGTTTTTTTGCAACAGTTAAAAGAAAAGGTCAAATGCTTTCAAATGGACACACGTCATTACTACTGTATCCTTTGAATACACTATTTTCTTATATTTGAGTTAATTAAGGATCTCGAGATCAAGAAAAACCAGTATCTAATCATCCATTCTATGAAGATATCAGCGTGGCTGCTACTAAAGTGTGCTATTGCCGTTAGTGCAAAAACACTCAACCATGAGCAACCTCGTAATGTTCACATACGGTTATGTGTACAGGAGTACAGGGTGTACAACTAAGAAAGGAGGCCGGCCATAACTCAGAAACTATTTGAGATAGAACAGTGAAATAAAAAATCTTATGATAAATGTGACCAAGAGAAAATGCTGGAAATTATTTTCAAATTCCTCCCATTGCCACCAGAGGGCGTTTCACTGATTTCAATTTGAAATTACCATTTTTTGGACAATTTTCCTCAGTAAAGTATTTAAAAAAATATATCCGTTGTAAACTAGTTATCAATATGTAAAACTTTGTTTAATGAATTTTTATGATTGCTGTAAAAATAAAGAGAGGGAGAACTAAATTATGTGTTACAAGAAAAAATCGTGTAACTTCGGAACGGGTTGCTTGAATTTGTCAAGATTGGTCTCGATTTAAAGACAATACTTGATATTATCAAAAAAATTCAAAACCACAACAATTTCTTATCTCAGTCTACCAACAGAGGGCGCAAATTGTTGAAAGAACAAAACGGTCGACTTTTCTAAAAAAATTCAAATGGTACCAAACATTTTTTTCACAGCTATTGGAAGGAAAATTAATAAGGGAGTAATTAAAAAAAAAATTATGTCAATAGCTCTTATAGTACCGAAGATATAGTCAAAAATGTGGTAATATAAGAGGCAATTTGAGTACAGTACAGTACAGTTGTACACCCTGTACGTATTCAGTTCTGCTGTTGATAAAATTCATAACAGGAAAGAGATCAACTATATTTCAATTGGTGTAATTTTGAATATTTTCGCAGAATAAAAAGCTCTTCTAATATTATGTTTATGTATAAAAAAATCAGGACCGCATTTAAAAAAATTCTGGCAAGTTGCGTATTAACACTTTTTTCAACAAATAAATATAGCACAAATGTATATCGCTGAATTCGGAAAAAATACTCTTAAACTACATAAAAAACTTCAACTTTATCTTATCAAAAAAATGAGTGCCGCCATTTTAGCTTATACCGGAAGTGGAGTCATCAAAGGTAATATCATCATTTTCGTCCTTGGCACGAATACAATCGATTGGCGAAAACCGCAATTCGATAACTTTAAGTTTCTGAGTTTAGAGCGTTGCAAGGAATGTGTACGGACAGACGACAGACGGAATTTTTTTTTCATTTGTTGAATCTACGTATTCAGAAACGCAAAGATATGTAAAAATTTGCATAGATCAATTTTTTTGGAACTCTAATACAATACTTCCCTTTTATTTCGTACTCGGGAACTAAAAGGAAAATTTTTACAATAATCTGCCGATGGAAGTTAGCCCTGCGATATATTGTTTTGGGGCTCTTGCACATTTTTAATACAGATTTTAAAATATGCATTGTGCACTACGAGCGGAAAATATACTACATATATAGGTATGTACCATACCATAGATGAAAAATAAAATATCAAGTTATACTTCCACAATACAAGGCTTTACATTTACTGTACAAAAAAACCGTGTAGGTAGTTAATTTTAAATAGCAAAGGGTTCAAAGATTAAAAAGTATGTTACTGAGATGAAATATCTTGTAAGTACATGTGAATGGTGCAGACTTTTGTATACATTTCATTAATATTTATTGGATACTTCCTGCAGATCCCTCTTATTTATGCGCCCTTGTCAAAACGTTTTGTGCCACTTCAAAAGAATTCAAAATGATCCGTACAAAGAAAAGCGAGAGGACTAAACCGATAAAAATAATGAATGTAAACAAAAGCTGCATTGGCAATAAAGAGAATTAGAGCAAGGTTATTTAGAAGAGCGGCGTCATTTACGAATTTAACGTCTGCTTTTATCACATTGTACATTCCACATAAATGGAAAAGAATTATGAGCAATTTCGTAATTAAGCTAAAACAAATTAAGAATATCCACTCAAATTAATACGGTTATACCTACATATGCTCCTGCGGGAAATTCGTAAGGGGACGGCGCTTTAGTAACAGTCTCGTCGTGACTCGAAGGCGTTCTAGCTTCTTCAAAAAGGGGTGGCTGCTCGTTCTCGATTTGCTTTTGAGATCCAGGACAACAAAGCCAAGATCGTGTTCTTGGCAAATCTCCAGAAAAAGGTTCATCGTATGTTCTCTCCTCGTTCCCATTTTGACTTATAGTATACAACTGGGTCACATTCGTATCTGCACCACAAAGTCTACCTACACACGTCTTTTCCTCTCCATTACAATTTAACACGTACTTTTCCATGCAAGTGTTACTTCCGTGAATGTGATTATGCGGACCTTCGAGTGAATTCTCTTGAAGAGCCATTTTCTTAACGGAAGGGCAGTCATTTTCACCTTGCAAATCTTGACTTTCGTGTGAATTGCGTTGCGGTGTCGGTGAAGCCGTGCAAGAGTCAACGGGGTTAAAAATATACGTGGTAAAGCAGTTATTATTACTGCCACCTGTATTCAAGTCAATTCCCGCCAGTATGTCAATTTTTAAATGATTACAAACACGTGATATGTCGAATTTTCTACAGCGACGCAATTGTACGATACACGCATTGTGAAAAACGGATTGGAACTCATCACAAAAATCGCCCGGCACATTTAGAAAGAAAGTGAATGCGGGCCGCAGTACGAACGCAATTGTACTGCGGCCGCATTACGCAACACTTTGAACGATACTAGAATAAGGGCGTCGCGGCGCACGACGATTGAAGAACTGTCAACCCCCTTATCATTTAAGGCACTTCTTATGTCGTGGTTTTTTAATGCTTTGATCTTAAAATTATAAAGCAGCTGTTTTCGAATTCTAGGCAGGCGCATTTCTTTATGAAAAGTTGAAAGTACGCGATGGAATTCTAATTTAAATTTTGAAATGGGCTAATATTAGAAACGCATCACAGCTATATATAAGATGTACATATTTACAAATAGTGTGAAAAAGAAACAAAGCCGTGTAAAAGACCAGACATTCGCATTTACGGTTATAGCGAAAGTGATTTTGGGAAACGAAAATTAGAGGATGATAGAACAATCTTTCCTCTGACGTTATACTTTCTCAGGTTTTCTTCATAACGATCAATACCTTAAAGAGCTTTATAGTTTAGGTTTCAAATATTTTCATGCAATTTAAAAGAATAAATAGTACGATGCACGGCATTGTTAAAAACGAATTGGAACTTGGAACTAATCACAAAAATCCATTATTACATTAATATAGGCACATTTATTTCATTAATCCAACCCAGTATCCAGACCAGACAGTGTGTAACCAGTTCTCTTCTAGCAATGCCAAATTGTCATAGAACGAACAAATTGTAATGAAAGAACAAACATTAATTTAAATTTTTCGGCCTTTTTTATCAGTCATGAATATTTATCGAGTCAAAAAGAGATATCAAAATTTAATTTGGATATTCGTCAAAAACACATAAAATAGATATATCATAATGTCCGTGTAAATAAAAGTGTCATATTTCAGACGATATTTTGACGTTACGGCGAACGGCATCAAACAACAGTTAAACCCGACTTAATGAAAATTGTTATTACTTTACTTACTTTTACATTTTTAGCTGTAGATAGTATGATTTACGTCACTAGGATACAGTGGCGTACCCAAGGGGGAGGGGGATAAGGGGGATATATCACCCCCAAGCGCCCAACCCTTCCATTCTATTTTACGTTTATTCTTATTAATCCTTAAAAAAGACCTATCTTACAAAATTCAACCTCACAGAACAGACTTAATGGACTGCCAATGATGTCAATTCATAGGGAACTACCCATTTCAGAAAACGAAATGATAGAGGAACTTGCACGACAGCCAAGGCGATTGGATTTTGTATTGTATTAATATCTATTTTATAAATTTCTGTAAAACAAATGTTTATTAAAATTTATAGGATCACAAAGCACTTTTTATATACCCTCCCAAGGCTATAGCCTGCATACGCCACTGCTAGGATAGAACTTAGTACGAATTAAGTCAGGTTTAGGTAACTGCTGTTATGCCAACTTCAACCGCCCACTACTCAGGGATTAGGAATTGAGAAAAAATGCACAGAATTATTCATTCACCGGTATTCATAGGTAAATACCGGTATTTCGGTATTAATTCAATTTTATTTTAGTAGAAAATATTTTGGATTAATATTTATTTATGGTGCAAAATATTGTATGTATACAGGGTGGGCCAATAGTGTGTGGATGAAAAACTGTGGGTTTATTAACGATAATTTCGTCACATCCGAAATTTTCTTGTGTTCGGAGAACTTACTACGTCAATTGACAAAATTTCTATAAACGGATGTTTCAAATGGCACTACCAATTTTTCTTTATTACGTTTTAATTTTTGAACTATAAATTTACAAAATCATAATTGCGCTTACAATACCGGAAGAAATTTTGAATAGCGGTTTTCGGCATTCAATCAAGTGAATCCCGGGATCCCGGTATTGACGTTTTTCACTGCGGAAACTATAAAAGAAAAATAAAAACCCCATAGCTTCAAAATTCAAAGTTCAAAATTCCAAATTCAAAGTATTTAAGTTATTCAAAGATGTAAATATAAAATGTAAAATTTCGTATTCAAAATAGAAATTTGAAATAAAAATATGAAACTCAAAATATTACTGCTACTTTAAAGCTAAAAAGTTTAAATTAAATTCAATATTGAAATTGGAAATAATAAACCCTAGGTGAAATGGTAGGCCAAATACCAGAAGAGGTACACGTTCGGCATTATATGCTTGCTTTTTGCTCAAATGCATTAGACCTTCGTAAATGCCCAAGGTGGTTTTCTAAGTTCAAATCCGGTAATTTTGATCTTCCCGGTTCGTATCGATCGAAAAGACTGTGGGAATATGAGGTAGGCCAAGGTAAACGAATATCTTTCAGGTTAGTATTAGTACGAATTTAATAAGAACTTAAATAAACACACTAATTAACTAATAACAACGTAATAACTATTCGTAAGTAACTTTATAACGTCTGTGTAATTGTACATATGTTTGTTGGTTCGCGCGTATGTTATACGTAGGTTTGCTAACACCTAACTGCCTGTGATTACCATCCAGTTAACCCTTCCTTGAACCGTCCCGTATACGAGTGCTGCCCGATATACTACATTCCTCCCCCACACGAAGAAGAAGGATGGTCGAGGTAACGAGCAGGGGCTTTCTGTTTCTCACTGGGCTTCTCTTTGGAGCCGAACGCTGTTCCACAACTTCCCCAACCACATTTCATCGGAACCATCATCTGGTGGATCTTCAAATAGAACTGCTTGATTTTCCTCCTGATCGATCTAGCCCTCCACCTGGTTTAGTGTTGACGCGTGTGAGAGCGTTGGATCGAAACCTACTATTTATCTTCGTGGGGAGTGTCTACCGTCCTCCTCCTTATTTGGCCATGGTGTTTTCTTTTGAAAACGTCATTTATATTCACTGTATAAGACAGGGGCCCCGTTTGTTCCATTACTTCGCCCGGTGAAGAGCCCTTCTCGAGGCGATTGTTTACCAATACATTCTGATGATATACCCCAGGGGTGAAGGGGGGAGTTGTGGTCATTCTGTCTGGATTATTGGCACAAATAGCATGTTCCAATACCCTGCACAACGTCGGAGTTAATTTGGGGCCAATAAACGTGGAGTTTTGCCAAAGACTGCATAGTGGTTATGCCGGGATGTCCGTCATGCAGCATGGCCAAAACAATTGGTTAGAGGGACGACAGGATGCAAAGGCGGCCCTTCCACAACAAAATATCCTCTTCGAGGGCTATCTCATCACGTTTTTCGTAAAAAGTAAAGACGAATGGATCGAGGTATTCCTTTTCAGGCCAGGAGGTTTAAACATGTCTAATTACCTCAGAAAGGACCAACAAGTTTAGACAATGACATGTTAAGGGCGGAAGTGGAAGAAAATCCGTGTTTGGCTCCCGCATATTCTGCCTGAAGAAAACCAACCTAACCGATTCACCACATGTAACCTATTATGCTTCAGCGGTACAATACAGACGCATTTTTTGATCGCTTGATTACCGAAAATGGAAAATGGGTCCTGTATGCTAATACAAAACGCAAAAAGCAGTGGCTCTCTCCGAATGAATCGCCAGGTTTACATCCCAAAAAGGCGCTTTTTGTGTTTGGTAGAGTATTCGCGGGGTCATTCATTTTGAAGTACTGAAGCCTGGACAAACTGTGAACAATTGGATCAATCTTAATCGAAAAGTGACCAGCGATTGTCAACAGAAAAGGCCACGATAATGCAAGACGTACCCTCGGTCGCCGACTGCCAAAGTATGTAAACTGCTCCCACAGACCTACAAAATTGTGTTTTTGAATTTTTTATAAGGTATATTAAGTACCTGTTAGTTGTGAAAAAAATTTCGCATGGCGGTGCAGATGACAAAGTTTTTGTACGCAAAAAATGGCATATACTTATGTTGTTGTTATCATTTTTTTTTATAAGATAAAGTTGCAGTTTTTTTATGTAGTTTAAAAGAGAATTTTTAAATTTTTAAATGGAAGCTATATTTGATGTCATATTCATATTGCTCTCTTAAAATGCTCTATGTCCATATTTTTGTTTTTTGTTTTAAATGCAGCGTTCCAAAGTTATGAATTTTTTTCATGATTTTTTTGAAAAAACATGGCCTGATTAAAAAATGCTGAGGCTCGTTCAGTTTTAAAACGTTGGGTGAATGTTTGGTACACAAATTAGTAAAGGTCGTTCCTTAGTGAATATACAAATATTTATCGATTTAATTACACAAGGTGTTTTGCAATATTTCGTAAAGTTTTGTAAATTTCGAATAGGAAAAACTTTGTTATTTTAAATGGAACACCCTGTATAATATTATGTAAGTGGATAAAACTTCTGAATCTTCCAATTCATGTATGTACTATGTGTCTACTAAAACTAGTAGCAAAGAGTATTTGATATACTCTTTGCTAGTAGTTTTTACTGGTGTTCCATTTAAAGTAAAAAAGCTTTCCTATACGAAATTTACAAAACTTTACGAATTATTATTGCAAACACCCTGTGTAATTAAATCGATTAAATATTTGTATATTCACTAAGGAATGACCTTTACTAATTTGTGTACCAAAAATTTACTCAAAATTTTAAAACTGAACGAGCCTAAGCATTTTTAATCAAACCATGTTTTTTCATGAAAAAAATTCATAACTTAGGAACGCTGCATTTAAAACAAAAAAGAAAAATATGGACATAGAGCATTTTAAGAGAGCAATCGGAATATAACATCAAATATAGGGCGTTCCATTAAAAAAAAACAGGTCGGCACAGAGCCACGAATATTCGAAGCACCCTGTATGTTTATAAATATTTTACAAATATGCAATGGTTCATATCCTACAACTTTTATTTGAAACATGTTTTAGATATTGAATGAAATATTGGACCTCCTCGCACTAATGGGCTACCCTGTATAAATGAATGCTTTGCAGGCCTTGTAGGCTCACTGGTAGCAAAAAATTTAAAACAGAGCCAAAAGGAATTATTCTTGCTCAATTATTATAAAATAAATGCTAGTACCACACCTTAAAATGAACGGCTTACATTAAACTTAATTATTAACGCTTACCTTTATGTCTTCCTCAAGCAGTCTACTCTTTTCAGCTTTCTTAAGCAACGATTTTGGTACAGGACTCATATCACGAGCTCCCGAATCCCATTCCCAACTATCTACTTTGCCTAAAACAATTCTTCTTATTGACTTAAGTAACATGATGAATGTACATTCTCCAATACCTTGGCTATTATCGCTAACGTTATCAATATTTTTTGTAGACTTTAAAGCATCAATTTCAGGTCGTAGTGCAAGTCGTCTTTGTAAAAATTGTTCGTACGATATTCTACCTTGTGCATCAGCACCTAACTCAAGCATTAACTCATCAATATACTCTTCCAAGCACAGTTCTTTACAAACGGCTAGAAGATCTTGGCTAAAAGTTTTGTATTAAAACCGAAGTCAAACATACAAAGCTGAGATTCTCACCTATCAATGAAACCATCACCGTTTGTATCGCAGGCTTGAAATAATCGTCTAATGCGATCTTCTTCACAAACTGAACTCGCATTTTCACTTGCACAATCAGTGGATTCCATAACCTCAATCTAACATCAGTAATAGTTATATACTTCACTTATTTAACTTGAACTTAAAAATGAATATTGCATTGTTAATTTTTTGTTTTATAAATTCTTAAGTAAATTGTTTATTTATTTGTTTAAGATTGTTTATAAACACAAATACCAACCACAATTACAAGTGACAGGTTGCCTACTTGCCATATCTATTACCCACGTTTCCATACTTTCACATCAATAAATGGCAACGATGCACATCCCATGTCTGTGATATAGGCTTAGAACAATAGGTGTTTTCTTTTTGCATTTTGTGGTAGCCTGTGGTAGCTTTAAGTCAGCTCTGTCAATACACACCATTCGTTTTATAAAAATAATCCTATTCGTTTTAAAAGCTTTATTTAAGTTTTATATTAACCTGATGCAGAAATGTCTTATGACGCAAGGCACTTTAATCACGTGATAATTGTGCATGTGCCCAAGCCTGTAACGATGCAAAAAGAAAACACCTAAAGGTAGCCACACACATACAGTTTTTCCTCAAGGCGCGGACTGCGCAGTCCAAACCTTGAGATTTTTTTCAACGTGTGTGGTGAAGACCTTGAGGCCGCCGGTGGACTGTACAGTCCACAAAATCCTATTCGAGAAACAATTGTGAATAACTGCGCAGGCCTGTCTGTACACTGTACAGGCCAAACTCGGCGTGTGTGGTGGTATCGTAAGGTTTAACGTACTGAGTGCATACTTAAATGTATGTAATACAGGGTGTAGAATTAAAGACTTCAATGTATAAAAATCTTAATATTGGATTAACATTACGACATTCAATTGAGTATCGTAAATGATTTTTTTTAAAATCGGCCAGAAAGTAGTACTTTCCGGATTATTTTTAGGGCAGAAAATGTCATTTTGACGGACTGAGCCGGAAAGTTATTGTGATAGCCCGGTAAAAGTTTTACCGGACTCATTTTTACTTTACCGGACTCATTTTTTACTTTCCGGCCTAGAATGGTCAATTGTTCTTCCCGTTTCTGACCGATTTTAAAAAAAATATTGTACGTAATACGTCCCAAAAGTGCTGTTACTGGACTCGCCTGCGACTCGTCCTGTAATTTGCCTACTTGTCCAGTAAAAGGTTACTTTCGGGACTTGTTACGTAAACTACTATTGCCGGCTTGACATTATTGGAAAAACCACGAGGGCTTCCAAAATGGGCCACTTAACCATGACGCATTAGCTTGTTAAGGAGGCTGCATCTGTACAAAATCAACGTCAATTCAGCCGCTACTACCGTCTAGACACTAATCTTCAACCCCAAGTACTATATCCCGCGATCTCAGGAAAGTCCATTGAGTTATTCAAGTTCGCCCAGCCCCCAACTAGGACGTGTACAAGATAACCAGCAATCGCAGTATTATCAATCGTCGGTAGATGCCATTGCTCTACGGTTCACGAACTGACGTTAAATCTCAGTCCATGTGTGGGGCAGCCTAATTTAAAAGAAATCCTCAAGGCTTAGACTGCGAAGTTTTGCCTTGAGGAAAAACTGTATGTGTGTGGCTACCTTAATATGTTCTAAGGATATAGGTGTGGATATAGGGACGGAGCAGATGACGTCATTAACCTATTTTTTTACAGCTCTGAGGGCACAATTTTTTCTATTCGTAATAGCACAGCCTATAGTGTTCGCATGTACAGGTTGCGCGCGTTAAGAGAACGTGAGAGTTGCATTCACAATTGTAATTTTAGCCCGCGTAAACTGAAGATACGTGTTTTATGTAGCGTTTGTTTGCGCTCAGAGCTGTCAAAGTCAGCTGCTGTCCGGACTCTATAGGAAAATACCTATACAGGGTAAACAGGGTGTCCCAGGTTTAATGATCAGGACTTTGACATTTTGTAGAAAAACACATTTTAAGGCGGGTTGCTCCTATAAACGTAGTTCCTATAATTCTTTGTTTCTGAGATACAGGGCGTTAAAGTTTTCTAAAAAATAAAGTTTTTATTTATTTATTTCCAAATTGTCGCAATAATTCAAACCAAAATTGGCACACAAGATACAAGGACAGAGGGCCACAAGATTGAAGAATATCAATTTTTTTAATCAACCAGTGGCGGAGATATGGGTAATCCCTTCTACTAATTTGATAAATATAAAGAGTACGGCCCTGAATTAAATATTCGAAATATACTTTTCGATGGAGCATTCAATTCAGAACAAAAAATGTCTCTAGACTTTTTTTCGTTTCTGTTACCGTGCGGCCGCAAACTAGATTTTGTCATTTATTTCGCGAAAAATGTATTTTGGCTGTGTACAAAAATTATGGTTGCCATGGATCTTATGCTTTGTCCATGTATCTTGTGTACCAATTTTGATTTGAATATTTTCAACAGGTCGGAAATAATTAAATAAAACCATTATTTTTTAGAAAATTGTGACGCTCTCTGTATCTCAGAAACAAAGAATTTTAGGACCTATGTATATAGGAGCAACCCATCTTAAAATGTGTTTCTCTACAAAATACCACAACTACAAACCACCAAAACTAATTTAATTTAAATTTTCTTACTGGGTTAAGTGGAACAGCAGATGGTTTTTTTTTTTTAAAAACCTATCTGAACTTCGCCGTTTGGGTTTAGTAATGTAACATTACTTATTTTTCTATTTTATGTAGGTATCTTTAATTCTTTACCCAAATAAAGCCTATTATTATATCAAAGTCCTGATCATTAAACCTGGGACACCCTGTATAACAGAACACGTTCATTAAAAGTTTTTGGGGTCCCTTACTACTTATGAATTTGAAACTTTCAGGTTAAGGATAACCCATAGCCTTCTTTTGTTCTAAAATATTGTCTATGTTGTACAACTTCCGGAAGGACCGGAAATCGCCATTCATCGTCTTATTTTAAATGGATCACCCTGTATATTATTGTATTTTTGGATTATGCAATCGATTCTGCGTTACACTGTATTCTGTATTAGTCTATCCTATACCTATCTTCAACTGTTTTTGAGTTATATTATGATTTTTTTTTAATTTGCGTTCTGCAGAGGGATGTTTAATAGGCCACCTTTTGCTCTTCTTTGAATGCAAAACATTCATCCTTATCACTCGTATTTCTTCGCTAAGAAGTGGTATTTCTTGTTTTTTTTTGGTTTATGTTTACTCTTTTTTAGCTGCGTCTAGTATATTTGTTTTTAAGGCATCCTTCATTTGCTTTACTGTACTTATAGGCTCCGTTCCTCCTTTGCCACCCTTTTGACTAACGCGCATGCTTTGCTAGAGTCCAGAAAGGCGGATATTTTGATTCGAATCTCTTTGTCGTTTTGTTTCCATATCATTTAATTTAGGTTGCTAAGAGAGCATAACAAGCATAAAATCAAGCGTCCAATTGAGTACTAAATACAGTGGAATGCGCTACCCTGGATCAGGGCAGTTTTAGTGCGCACCAGTGCAGTCAGTGGAAAACGCTATAAGTCTTATTAATCACGTGATTGGAGTGACTTGCGTGATAAAACATTTCTTGCCTCAGGTCACAGACAACTGAAACCTCAGGTTATTGTAAAACGAATGTTCTTATAACCACAGATTACACTTGTTATAATCGTATGGTGATTGAAAGTTGACCTAAATGGATCATGCTCGTTGAGCATGTTCACTCTTAGGCAGCCCTGGGGCTGATATAAGTTTTAAAACGAATAGGGTTATTTTGGACACTTGGTCAATGGTCAAAGTTCTTCTTAAAACGATTGGTTTGTAATTGACCGGAGTGACTTAAGTCAACCACAAACTCTAAAACGAATACAGCTATTGTTAACTCCTTTACCCTGTTGCAGCACTTCTTCTTTTGTCATGCCTTTATAACCCGTAGTTGGATACCTGACCCCAATATAAATCTGAAAGTAGTGAAAGTTAAAATTATTTCGTTTGAAAAGATATGAAATGTTACGCCATCTAGTAGACACACTCCACACGTTGTAGCACGTTATAAGACCATGGGCTGAATTATACAGGCATAAATAAGTAATAATTAATTATAAGAGCTAATGCGTTAACGTTTTCAGAATTACGCAACTCAATCTTTATCATGATGATCCCAATAAAAGGGTCGACATTAAGTAGGTAAGATGCATTCACAAGTAGACATTTTGCAATACAGTAGACAATTTGCACGTTTAACCTTAAAATGCGATTTAAATCATGATTAAAATTTTGTTAAACATATTTCCTAATGAGCAGTGAATTACAAGGAAAAATTGCAAATAAGAATGGAAAATTTAAAAGAAAATTTTATTTTCCGTGCAGTTCAATTTTTAAATCACACCCTTTTAAGAGGCGAAAGAAAGGTACTAAAAGTTGGATTAAAATTGGAAATTCTTTTGGAAACGGTAAAAGAGTTCCGCCGATATCATGTGAAAAGACTACAAGAGAACGCAATATTGAAATAATATCGTCTAGTCCACCGTTAAGTTACACTTGCAGGAAGGAGAGGGTTTCACCAGTGTTAAAGTTTTCGCGTGATAAGTGTAGTATTATGAAAGAATCTTCACCCCCATTAAAATGTTCATATAGTAAACTTGAAAGAATTTCACCCGTTATCAATAATAAAGTTACATTTAACTATAATTTTCATATCTCCGATAATGAACTGTCCAATTCAGAAACATCTTTCGGAATCAATTGTTGTGAACAGTCGGTGGTGTCGTCAAATGATATAACAGAGTTCTTAAGTCAAGATTGTTCTATAATGGAATTTAATGATACAGAACCACACACTTGTGACCTACAACAGCTTTACTACAACCCACCTGTGAAGAAGAAAAAATCTTATAAGAAAAACGGGCTCGCTTTTGCATTACAGAAAGCGTTACTAAGAAAAAGTGCGCAGCTGACATTTTGGGAACACGAATTAGAACACAATAAGGGAATCAACATAGAGGACGATTCAACATTATCTTTAAAAATTCATCACCGTTGGACGGAATATGGTATTCATCTATTTGAATGTGAAAATGTTAAGTTAACAGAATCAAATATTTGTTTAGTTTTATTAGGTTTTGGTGTTAGCAAAAATATTTCTACAAATGTAAATAGAATTAAAATATACTCTCCATATTTAACTAAGTCTGTTGACTATAAAGGTAGCAGTAGATTGTGTTATTATAACGTATCAAAAATAACCTAATGTAGTGTAATAAAATATGAATTATAACCATTGGAATGAAATGAAGAGATCCTTTACTACCTAGGTACTTATATTTATTATGATTTTGCATGTATGTATGTACGTATGCTTCTTTATTTGTCTTCCATAAATAATTTTGACAAAGATTCTTAATTTTAACCTTACTTAACTTTAATATAACTCAGCAATTACCTATTTCTATTATATTACAAATCACCCCTTCCTCCCATTAGTATTCCTCTCCCCCCCGCCCCACGTACATCCAACCTAATTCCTTCCCCTTTCGCTCCTAAAATCTCACTCCAGCTGGCAGCTGCCTAAATTCGTCACACTCCCCCAGCACCAGCATATAACCACATCAACACCCTCCCATCTATCACCACATAACCTGCACTTTCTTCTTTCATCGTCCCACCAATATTTTCCTCATTCCTATAAGTACCTGAATCTTTCCATTATTCTCCTTCTCCTCCTACTTAGCACGAACAACCCCTACAGCCGTCATGGAAGCCATCCTGGGTCTGCCTCCACTGGATCTCCATGTGAGAGCAGGCCATACTGGCAGCCTTATTGAGTCTGAGAAATATAAAGGGTTGTTGAACAGAAAAGGCACTGAGGTGGGCCACTCTCAAATTCTGGGCGAGGCAGTCAAGCGACTACCTATACTAGAAAGACGACCTGACTCACTCATCCCTCAATTTATACTAGGGAAAAACTACCACATCTTCTTTGATGTGGAAGTGGCATCCCAACCAGACATATCCATCTTCACGGATGGATCTAAAACAATGGAAGGAACAGGTACAGGTACCTATATTTATTCCCAAGAACGGAACTTCCATATCGGCCAACCACTAGCCAAAATTTCGACTGTCTTTCAAGCAGAACTAGCAGGCATAACGCTAAGTGCAAAAACAATTCTTAAGCACAGAGCATAAAGAATAAAAACATATGAATCTCCAGTGACAGCAGAGCCGCTCTGCAGCCGATAGTTAGTCCGACTGGCCTCAAAACAACCGTTTTATGGTCCAGGAGCCGGCTCTTCCACTTACAGTATCAACTGTAAACAACTTAATTACCCAAAGACACTCAAGTCCAGCACAGGGCTAGCTGGTGGAACTTGATTAGATTAGACTGCCGCCACGCGAGAGAGGCCTTTAAGAGGACCATCTCCGTAGCCTGGCGCACTTCTGTACAGGGTTATTCGAGGAAATCTATGGCTACTTTCCTACAACGTCCCCGCCTGTTCTAGTCTTCCCCCATTTTACTTTCTCTTGCACTCTAACATACCTCAGTTCACGCTATGATGAAAGACATAGCTTTAATGTCGAGGAGCAGTGCATACATCCATGATGTGTTTAGAAAACGATCTTGCACATCTTGTGTCCTTTATTGTTATTTTGGTATTAAGATTACAGTACATGTTAGGTAGGTACCTATTATCAAAATGAGCGTACATAAAATAGAAAACCTACTTAATTCAAAGTTGGCTATTAATTGTGTGGTTTAAGTACCCTCAATTTTGAAAAAACGTCATCCCAATCCATATATACGCCTATCAAATGTCTCTTCTTTTCTTCACTATCTTTATAAGACAATCGACCATGCACCAGTCTCGCGTTATCAAATGCCATCAGATCACCTAAAATTATTATAAAACAAATAAATTGAAAGCTCTTAGTTTATCTATTAAATGCATATCTACCTTCAGACAATCTGAATTTTGTAGCTCCCCTTGTAATTGAATTTACAAAGAGCTTCATAGCCTCGTACCACGGTTTCACATTCTTTAAATTTACTGTGAAATGAGAGTCCCTTTGAGGTACAGAGTGATAGATCTTATCCACATTCCCATTGCCATGTAAGCTAAAATGTTACCTACATAGTTAATTATGAGAGATCGAAAGGGTTTTGCTTGTGCATCGCTGTGCATACATTTTTACCAAACGAGAGTTGCAAAAAAGATTAGCAGTTCAATAGACCAGAAGGAAAAGGTTATGGTTCCTTTAACAGGGATGAGTTATTTATCCTTAACACGTAGAGTGCCACCATGCAAAGTCATTTTATGAACCGCCCACTAATACCTTTTTCGTCGTTTATTAATTTACTTATACTTATACTGGGTGTCCTATTTTAATCCGCCATCTGCGATAATTCTACAACACTGCGTCGGATCAAAAAATATACCGAATAAATAAAAAGTGAAAGGTTTTGAGGGGCACATCTGATGCTGTAACAAACTTCCCAACCAAGGGGGTGGATAAGGGGGGTGACTTTAAAATCTTAAATGGGAACCCCTATTTATGAACTATGAACTACGCAGGTTTTATTTGTGAACTTTTTTTTATTTGCAACAGGTGGCGCTGGAAACGAATAATAAACACGTGGATGGTGTTTATAGTGTTTTCCCACGACCATATACGAAACCAACTACTAACGCACAATTACTACGTATGAGCGAAAATTGACGATCTCGTCCGAAGTAAAAAACCTGTGCGATTTGGTTTCGCGCTGTGTGTTGTTATATTTTCTATGGTGTTAGAAATAGGTATAACGCACAGTTCACACTCGAATAGGTGGCTGGATCAAACAACTAAAATGACAGTTTGAATTTATTCGCGCTGTCACTAATTTTGTTAGCAAGTAGTTTATTGGTTTTATTTTATGGTCGTGGGAAAAATAGTGTACAAAACTCGTAGGAAAGTGTCTAACTCACTCGCGGGATTGCCGGCACTCGGCTAACGCCTCGTGCGCAACTTTCCCGCTTGTGCGTTATTTATCACTTTCCATACTTGTTATGTAATATACTATAACGGCACAACAACATGGCATTTTATTACAAATTACGCACTTCGTAAGTATATTTTATGTATATATGGACTAAAAATGGCCGCCAGGGCGGCATTTGTCGTGTTTATCAGAGTCAGTAGACTGACTCTGGTGTTTATCAGAGTCAGTAGATTAACAGAGTACCGCAACCTCCGCCATTTTTAGTCCTTTCCGTGCTTCATTCACTACACGCTCAGTAAAGTAAATGGATGTTTTGACTAAATTTTTCGGAATATAATAAAACAAATACACTTAACGGCACAACAACACGGCATTTCATTAAAAATTACGCACTTCGTAAGTATATTTTATGTATATGGACTAAAAATGGCCGCCAGGGCGGCATTTGTCGCGTCAAAGGCTTGCGGTACTCTGTTAATCTACTGACTCTGGTGTTTATTCATTTCCAGCGCCACCTGTTGCAATAATTAAAAAAAAGTTCCCAAATACAACCTTCATAGGATCTACATGCTCTTTCTGAATCGGCAATAAAAAATAGGGGTTTCCATTCAAGATTTTAAAGTCACCCACTTATCCACCCCCCTGATCCGACGCAGTGTTGATGAATTATCGCAGGTGGCGGATTAAAATGGGACACCCAGTACATTTGCAAACTGGGCTTTACGGTACTATAAAAACATATTTTAGCAGTTTTCAACTAAAATACTGCTAACTGCAGACATTAGTAGGTACCATAAGAAACACCAATAAATGAAATTTAGTTCTCGATGGCAATATGTGACTAATCGGAAGAAATGAAAAATTTGTCCTAAAATTCATTTCTTGAGGAAAGAAAAGATTTTCGAAGCGAATGAAAATTTCAACTTAAAAAGATTGCAAAAGAGGTAACGAAAATCTTAGGATCGCAGATTTACCTACTTGAACGGTAATAACACAACATATTATGTTGTATCCTTCAAAAACCTACCATTAAAAATAAATGTTTTACGTAAATTTGCCGGAGTTAATATCCTGACATTTGAAGAAAAACGCATTTTATATAATGATGAACAAGCGCAACATTATATTTTGGTAAACGTTCTAACCACTGACCTTAAGATACAGGTCAGTGGTTCTAACATATAAATACAATGGTTCTACTTTCTACATACCGTATAACTGGGCACCGAAATATTGAATGATACTTTTCTCCGTGCTCATTTCCAATATCAAGCCAATTAACTTCAACATTGCTTAATATGTCAAAAGCTTCTTTGTTTTCTTTACGTAATTTTTCCGCGTGATACAGTCCATCACACAACAAACTATCTCCTCCTCGCTCAACATCTGCTTGTACTAAACAATGAAGCAGTATAATCTACAATAAATTAATAAATATTACAACATTTTTGCATATTATGGAATTATTACCCCGGGCATATATTCGTAGTACGGCAAATCAGTATGAAGTTGTAATATACTAGACAAATAGGCTACGTTCGTTGTTCCTGGGGTATTTTTTACTTCAAATTCATCCCTAAAAGTTACACAAGCTTAGATACATATACCTACTTCAGTTTTTAAATGACCCTTCAGTATTTTATTTAATATCATTAAGTTTGCAAGATGCTACCCCTTCTCGGGATAACAATAATCGTATATGACATTCTTTAATTAAATCCAGGGCCGGCCTAAGGAGAAAATTGCAAGTGTGCAAGACTCACATTTTATGCCCCTACCAGCCCTCTCCGATTTTTTTTTGAAATTCATCATCATCAAGTAGTGATCTGCCTGAAGACTGGTTGGAGTTGGACACGTGTCTCCATTCTTTCCTATCCTGCGCTAACCTACGCATTTCTCTAAAAGTGGCACATCCAACATCCCATTTTGAAATTCAAGGTCTAAAAACACAGTGTTTGTACACTTTTGCGCTTTTGGCTAGATAAACAAAGACTTGGGAGGGGAGGCAGGAAGATTAGTCACAATCCTTCCCGGTTCCCGCGTCCCGCCACACGGGTAGACGACTGCTCTACTGACCCTGGACGACGGACGTGCGTCAAGGACATCAGACTACTGTAATTCTGAACTCGTTGGGGAAGATCTTCGGTTTTACCTTGAAATTCAACTGTAATAGTTTTGAGACAAAGTTCCTTCTGCAGAAATATTTAAATCAATTTCTAAAAGTTTGCCAAATGTTTTTTTTTACCAAAATTGGACAATTGTATGCCCCTCCAAAAGGCTCGAGTGTGCGGCTGCATACGTCGCACACCCCTCAGGCCGGCCCTGATTAAATCCCTAACGTATTAGGTACAGTGTGTTAGCGATCAAAGTGGTAAGGTGTCTTAGCTTTCGAGATGATGGGTAATGAAGTTTTATAAAAATCTCTTTTTAATTGTTTGAATTCTTACAACTAGTATGCAAGATTATTTGACTACAGCGACGTTACACTTTACAGTGTTCGAAAAAAGTCTACTGTGGGTACAATAAATTGGAGCATGATGAACTGTTATTAATAATATCTAGAAACATTGGAGTATGACATACGAATGTGGTTATTCTTTGTAATCTTATTAAATCTATAGATACTTATGATGGAATCTTACTTACGCATAATGTGTATAATGTGTTTTCTTAACAAATGCAACTCTGTTAGCCACCCTTGCCGCAGCGTGTTGATCAATAGGAGTGTTTTTTATGAAAACCATTCCATATCGTGCAAAATCAAATAACCAGTTATATAGGATGGAGTCACTGAAACGTCCCTATACCTTTAGCTCCTTTACAATGTAAAGGGTATACGCACTTTTTCATAATATCTTCATATTCATATGTCTTTTTTGCACTTTCGAAAGTGTCATCACTCCAAGCGATTCTCGTTGGTCTGTACGTTTCTGCTAAGTACTTTTTTTGAGCCTCTTCTCTAAAACTCCGTTCCTTTAACCAATCAATACTGAATCTGGATACGTGGTTATCGTCCCATTGCAAAATTAAATTCATGTCGTTTGTTGTCTAAGAAGGAAATCAAGTAATGTAACAGATAGAAAATATGCTATGTCTAATTGTGGTTAAACAAATAGACCAATTAAATGATTTTATCTCTCTCTTTTATCTTCTTTTCTCTATGATCAAAATCTTTTCAACAAAATTGACAAAAAGTACAATTTGATCATTTTCCTTTTGAGTACAAACTTCATTGGAGCTTTGGTTGAGGTAGGTACGAATTTCACTGAATCGGACACATAAAATCGTTTTCAAATGTATACATGGCATTATAAAAAAAATGTTTTATGTTCAAAACTGCTATTATACGCAATTTATATTTTGTGAAAACTTTTATGTTAATTTGATAAAGAATGATTATTTGTACTGTGTTAAAGTACCTACTTGTTTAGAAAGATAATTGAGGGGTACGAACTTCATTGACGTTGGGCTCGTATTCGTTATTTACTGCCAGGCCCGGTGTTAGAAGTGGGCAATATGGACAATTTTACCCCAGACGCCATTCGCCAACGCCATCTACTCACAAAAAAATTAATTTTTTATTTTTATGATTCGTAATGCAAAAGTAAACTGGCGAAGAAAAGTAGTAAAAACGTGGTTTGCAAGTTTTTCCATTATTTACATATTTATTTATTTATTTATTTACTTAATCTTACTTGGTAAAAAGACCTTCTTTTACGTTTTATTACGTTTGCCAAAACCAACTCATACGTTTACAAAGCAATGACAGTTTTATGCCGACAAGTGTTCATTGAAAAATACTCAAATACAAATTTAACAATAAGAGGATTAAAATAGTTAAAAGAGTTTGGCGATGCCGCAGGTACAATTTGTCAAGTCACCAATTTGTTAATGTTTAGGATTATCGAATACTTTAAAATCTTTTTTATTGTTTATGTATGACGCTCCTTTAGCGGTCAGCAATAAAAGAGAAGTTGCATTATAGACGGGGTTACCCTCTCAGAAGAAATTGTTGTTCTGTCAGTTCCAGAAAATGTTAAAACGCCAATTCAAGTATTAGACTATTTATTGGTTCTACACTTTCTAACGTTAGTGTCAAATTTAGTAATGTTTTAAAAAATTTTAGTAACTTTACCGATATCCGTCGCTTCAGGAGAACGTAGTTTTTCTAAATTGAAGCTGATCAAAAACTATTTACGCAGTACTATGAGTACTATGACTCAACATCGTCTATGTAGTTTAGCACTGATATCGATAGAAAAAGAAACATGTAATACTATTGTCTGTAAAGATATCATCAAAAAAGTTTTCAGAAAAGAAAACTAGAAAAATGTTTTAGGTAAGATTTTCTTATAATTATTGGTGTAATATTGTTTTGTAACTCTAACTCTTTACTTTTGTTATTAAATTTTTATGTACGTATGTGTTAATGAATTTAAATTCAATGTATCGTGTATTTATTTTGCAATCCAGACAAAACACTCTATTTTCATTTCATAATGTAGGTAATGTGGGCAGCACTTTATAACATTGCCCCAGGAGTCAAAATTATTCAAGCCGAGCCTGTTATTACTCCAGTTCAGCAAATTAGGTAACTTATCAGATATTTACTAATCATATTGCCCAAATGACGGGACATGCTTGGTTGCTACATTTTTATTCCAATAGTTTTACATGTTATGACACCGATATTATGATATACGGAATGAGCGACAGAATTAAATATCCGCACTGATTAAATACCTAGATAGTACTCACCTGCACAGATTCCAGTTTCGGTGATGCATTGAAATCAATCCAGTTAATTATTCGCGAAGTAGAATTTTCGTGAAAACAGGATGGACATTTGCAATTATCTCTTAACCACACTAAAGGAAAAACTTCCTTTTGCTTTCCTATATCAACAATCAAATTTTCTTGATTTTCGGAAACGTAGGCGTAACTATACTTTCTAATTAATTGACCAAAATGCTTTAATCTTGTTGCTATTTGTTGTCGTGGATACGTGGTATGTGATAACAATGTGTGTAACATCATTTTGTTCGTATATAAAGTTAGAAAGAATATCGAAATATTTGCGATACTGTACTTTGAACAATCTGTTTAATTTCGTTTGTATGAATTCTTTATTGTGTCTAAATAATGGCCAAAAAATGTTATACAATGATACCTAATTTCAACTTTGAATGTTATACCAGTGAGTGAACGTTATTCAATGGTTATACGTATCTACTCAATTATAGTACTTTACAATAATAAAAATTGAATCACTTTGATGTTGATGAGATGTTTATACTAGTATTTCTTAGATAATATATCTAGTCACAACAAGCGTGATAGCACTAGTGACGCTGTTGCGATATTAATCTATTACATACAGCACGTACGGAGAAAGATTGCCCCAAGGTCGGATGCGCATACAAAATTTCAAATTTCTAGCTTTTACAGTTCTTGATATACATACTTCTAACCGACGGTCACCGTGAGACACTCTGTATACATATACACAATATTAATATTAATATTAATATCGATGACTGCTCTCAATTACAACAGAATATTAATATAGTAAACACCTGGTGCACAGATAATCATCTACATCTTAATATAAGAAAATGCTCTATTATGACATACACAAGAACTCATAATCCAATGCGCTATAACTACCTACTCAGTACTCTATTGATGAACAAACTTTAATCCGTACGTGTAATGTTAAAGACCTTTGACAGTAAACTACCATTTATTGATCATATAATATATATCACATCAAGGGCTAACAGAACCTACGGTTTCATTTACAGATACTGTAGGGATTTTACCCATGTATTGTGTGGGTGTATTACACTGTGCTTTTGTACGTAGTATATTGGAATATGGATCACTAATTTGGTATCCTGTATACAATACTCATCTTAATAATCTGGAATCAATTAAAAAAAGGTTTTTAATATATTTAACATAGGTATCTATCCTCAGGACTTTATCCGCAACATGATTCAATACTTTACAGCTCTTATTAATTATTATAACTTGATTTCACTAAAGACTAGAAGAATTATAATGAGTACTAAATTCTTGTTCTATTTAAGTAATACGAAACAAAATTAATTGTCCACAACTATTAGAAAAAATAAACATCAATAATGTACCCCAAAGATATTCCCGAAACTCTTTAGGCTCGATTGACACTATAGTGCCGGTCCGGTTCGCTCTCGGTCCAGTCTCGGTTCGGTAAAAGATTCTAAAGCGTCAAGTACACGGGGCGAGTTTACAAGCTAACAAGCTGGCTTGTAAAAAGCCGGCGAGTCGGCGCGTGCGCTAGTAGTCGAGTACACACAAAATTTCCCACTTGCTCAATAGCCAACTAGCTGGCGTGTGGAAACCACGTGTTGTCGTCTAATTAACTCGTTTGTGCACAAGCTACTGTGAGTACACGTAGCTAGTTTACAAGCTAGCTCGCTCAAAAGCCGGCGAGCGGCGTGTAAAGTCGCCGGCAGTTCAACTTTTTCCAGAGCGTTTTTACAAGCAGCTAACGGAGCGAGTGCATCGAGTACACTGGGCTAGTTTACGAGCTGCTTGTGAAAAAGCCGGCTTGTAGCTTGTAAACTCGCCCCGTGTACTTGACGCTTTTTACACAAGAAACAATGAGCGTATTCATACTATCAGCACCGCTCAAGTTTCGATTCAATCACACTCCGACACCGATATGTTTTGAAGAATATTTTACCGGAGCGAGATCGGACTGGAGCTGACTTGTACTCATAGTGTGAATACGTTTTTGTTTCAAATGTATTGATAGTATTCGTCTTCCGTTTTCCTCGCTAATAAGCATGGATGCACCCACCACAATCTTCTTTTCGTCGCATACGTTTCACTCTTTTCTTATTTGTAGCATCTTCAGCAAGAAAACGAGTTATTATAAAAGCTAATTCTTCAATTGAAAAATCGAATAATATTGTCAGACAACTGCAAAACATGTACTTTAATAAATGAAATAAAGTAAAATTGTATTGTCGTATATAATACAAGTGGTAAGAATATTGCCGGTAATAATTTTTGTCAGTCAGATCACGAATAGTTGTGACGAAAATCGCCACGTTTCTAAAGACAACAACTGACTGACTGACAAAAATTACCAAAAGATTCATACCACGAGTTGTATTCGTCAAGACAATCCAAAGAAAATAAAGCAAAAATTGTTTATAATAATTGTGTTATAAATAATAATTATTGTTAATAAAGTTTATTGTTGAATTTTTTACCTTTACACTCAGCTGTATTATCGCTGTAATCATCTCCTCCTTAGTATGGAAAGATTGCCAGTGTAATCAGATCCTAATTGGCTCAAATTCAAAAAAATAGACAGTTTCGATTGGTTGTTAAATTTTGAGTTGGATTGTCAATTAAATTCATCCGATTTGGACCATCAACGACTTCATCCGAGACCGAACCGTGATCGAACGCGATGTAGATACAGTAAGATTTTACCGAATCGAGACTGGACCGAGAGCGAACCGTGACCGGCACTATAGTGTGAATCCAGCCTTATTCTTTTACACAATCTTCTCAAGAACAAACACATTAAAAAAGAGTCCTATAAATATTATACTTATGTAATAATTTTAATCTGTTGTGTGCTGATTGTGATATTACAACAGATAACTAGTTACTTATCTTCGATTCTATTAAAAATAAATGTGATATTATTTAAATTACTTATAGTAATCATTTTCATGTAAAATCTTATTATGTATTGTACATGTTTTTCTAGTTTGGGCGTGTCCCGTTTGAAATAAATAAATAAAAATAAAATATAATATAATAATATAATAAATTAATTTTTAATTCTGCTTCTGAATAGCCTTCAAACATTACTTCGCGTATTTTAGAATCGTAATTATTATACAACAATTTTAAAACTGTTATTCAAATAGGATTGAAATTTGTTTAACTCGAGAATGGCCCCTCTGTTTGCACCGATTTAAACTTCTGCTTTTTGCATTAACTGTTAAGCTTTTGTTAACTGAATCTTGCCCTCATCCCTTAGGTATTATAATCCGAATCGTTGGTTATTTTTGCCATACCGACAACAAGCGATCTAGGTAAGCATAAGTTTTAAGCTATCTATCTGTTGTATAGAAATAATTAAATAGCCGCACATTGCTCTTCAAAACTGTTAGAGGTCGTCTACTAGCGGTTGGCGAGACTACCAGACTGTTGGGACCCCAAATACTCATTCTTAAGCTTCTTAGGATAATTGACATTAACTTATTGCCATCTAATGAACATTTACTGTGGTCACGTTAATCACTGTCATTATAATATTCGTCAAGAATGAGTATTTAGGGTCCCAACAACCCGGTAGTCTCGCCAACCGCTGGTAGACGACCTCTACCTATACTATACTTATCATCGATTTTACCTTTGCCCGTTGGCACACTAACAATACTGGCTTCTAAACAAAATGTTTCAGTATTCAAGCCTGAAGAGTTAGATCATTAGTTTGTAGTTCGTCACATGATGTCCACAAGACAGCTATTGAATCTGTACAGCCAAAGTCTTGTAAATACCTGTACCTTAGGGCATAGGAACATATCCCGTAAGACACCTCGCTCATGAACATCTTCTATTCCATACAAATATGGTCTCTTTAGAATATCGTCGGACAAGGTATTGCCTCTCATTTTTGTACAACTTAGTAGTCAACGTGATAGACGTTCCTTATCTGCTAAGGTATGTTTCTTTTTTATTTCTCACCATTGTTTATGAAGCAACAACACATTTTGTTTACCAACAGCCAAGAATAATGTATTAAAACATTCACCAGTATACTCAATATGTAGTCAGTGTAACGTACCTACTGGGAATTATGCATTGAATTGTATGCTATATAAGCAACTGGAAGGGATATGGACCATTTCAATGCATTGTAGGCATCGAAGCTGACAAAGACAGATACGGAATGGGTACTTTTGTCGCCTTTTAGCTTGTTGCGGTAGTAGAGCAGACGAGAGAGATAACTATTGCAACATATTTTTTTTATCACACACCTGCATTTTATGCTCCGTGTCATCGTTTGTATGACGTTGCGTGCAAAAGAAAAAGATAGAGATACCCATTCGTTTGGCTTCAGTCTTACTTATGCGCGTTTCCTTTCCAGTTGCGTGTAGCGTACAGTTCAATGGAATTATGTTATTTTACATCTCTCAAACGTCATTTTTGAATGAAGTTGAAATTAATTACAATTTGTAGAAACTCATTTTTGTAGCAACTGTCATAAAAGTGACATTTTTAACGGCTGTCAAGAGTGTTAAAAGATGACGTTTACAGAGTAGCGTGTTAAAAATACTTTTTTAGGCGGCTATTACATAAATAGTTATTTTACGTATCTTTTGAAAACCGTAAAGTATAACTGTTTTTTTGACATCTATCATAAACAACTTTACGGCGGCATTTACTTTACAACCGCTTTTACTTTACTTTACGGCCGCTACAATCACTTTTACGGCCGCTACAATCACTCTGCAAGTGACATGTTGTCTTTGTCAGATAACTGTCACTGTCAAAATTATGAAATTGATTTTTAAATTAAAGTTTATATATTTTTGTGATAGTCGCCTAAAAAATGTTGTGTGCACCTCGGTTAAAAGTTCTTTTTTAGCCTCATCTGATTTGTTAGCCTCGGCTTTCGCCTCGGCTGCAATCATCAGATTCGGCCAAAAAAGATCACTTTTACAACCTTGATACACAAAAATATTTTTAACACTAGCCAATAATAGAGCTGTAACCAATATTTGTTTTCTTTATAACTAAGGTAATACGGCGTCACATAACACTTATAATACGGCGTCACATAACACTTAACCTCAAAATGCGGTAGTAATTGTTGAAACGTCAAAAAATAATTAACTGACAAGAGACGTCAAAATGACAGTTTATGGAAATACGTATTAATTTTTCTATTTTATTATCAAAATAGAACAGTTATACAAAAAACTTTGTATAATATTTGGGTTAAAAGTAACTTTTATTTTCTTCGTGAAATTGCTCCACTCGCTTCGCTCGTTTCGCAAACTTTTCACTCACAAAATAAAATAGTACTTTTAACACTCATATCATAAATAGCTATTTTGTTTGTTTTTTATTCTTTCTTTTGTGTTATGTATAGCTTGCGTATGTTTCATAATACAGTATACAATGTACAGGTTTTGTCCTATAATTGAATTTATTAATCTGTTACATATTAAATACATACCTACATTATTAAATTATTATTTTGATATTTTTTATCGATGCTCAGGCCAAGCCTGGTTAACTAACTGTACGGATCGAAATCAAGTAACGATTAGTCCTAGTAATACCCATGGCACGGTGTACTTACACTATGAGTACTATGACCCATGGTAATACCAAAGACCAATTATATGGTCTTTGGTAATACCTATATACAATATAAATTTGAAGTTCCTGTTGAAAATAGTATACAGGGTGTGGAATTGGGATTTCAATGTAAAAATCGTAATATTCGATTACATACTTACTTCCCTAATTATTTTACACAAAAAGTCTATTTAAGATTTGTCTGCATGTGAACGAGGAAAGTAAAGTCTTACTGTTGAGACGTGTGGATGATGTATTCGGTGTTTAGTGAGTAATGTAGGTACGTGTGTTTCGCTGTACATGTTCTAATTCTGTATTGCTCCACTTTATTATTCCAAAGGAATAGCAATAGGTAAAGACCGGTGTGGCGGTACTGGCGGTGTAGCATTGTCCGTCACCCTCTCCGCTCCCATCTCCCTTAAGGGTGGAAAGAAAAACAATGACTCATTTGTGCAGAATCCGTGGTGCTTCTGTCTGAGGTGGGGGGGGGGGGTAGTTATATACATATGTAATGGAACTTTCCATTCGCAAAGTGAAATAAAAACAATGCGTTTCTCTGTAAAGAGTTTTAAAATTGTTTATTAATAACACATACATATATTTAAACCTATTTATATAATCTTACCTGTAAAGAGAAACAACAATTAAAACTACTCACAATAAATTTCAATGTATTTTAATTTCACAATAATAATTGACTATACACACTTACTCAATAACAACTACATACTATCTGGTGACATGTTCCCGCTATAAGCTCTTGACCTCCACGCGCCAACATGCGTTCCATTCAAGCGGGTAAATTTAATTTTAAAAGAGTATCTTTTACACATTATATTGTATATAGTATATGCCACCATTAGTTACAGATTTGAAGTTGGTTGAAATTAAAATTCTATGAGAATTTGCGCCTTTTGATACTTGTTTATTATTAATTAGTTCCCCTCATAACTATTGGTAGGTGAGTGTTGTTATTTTAATTTAGATAAATTATTGTCTCATTTTTTAGTCATCTTCATGTTGTAATGGTTTAACGCCAGTTTTATGTTTATTATTGCTTGATAATGGGAGTAGCTGTCTCCCGAAACATGTCGCCCATCGTTTTATCATTTTGATTAGGTGACTTTTATAACAACTCTTTTCATTAAAAATTATTAAGGGGAGGTTGCGAGTCGTTATTTTTACTATTATGTTATGTTATTATCAAAAAGAGCGTACATAAAATATAAAACCTAATTTAAAGTTGGGTAGGTAAGTACTAATTGTGTGGTGTAAGTACCCTCAGTTTTGAAAAAACGTCATCCCAATCCATATAGACACCTATCAAATGTCTTTTCTGTTCTTCACTATCTTTATAAGACAATCGGCCATGCAACAGTCTCACGTTATCAAATACCATCAGTTCACCTAAGAATGAAAGACCGTAGCATTAAAATTATGATAAAGCAAATAAATTGAAAGCTCTTAGTGTACTAAATGCATATGTACCTTCAGACAATCTGAATTTTGTAGTTCCCTTTGTAATTGAATTTACAAAGAGCTTCATAGCCTCGTACCACGGTTTCACATCCTTTAAATGTACTGTGAAATGAGAATCCCTTTGAGGTACAGAGTAATGGATCTTATCCACATTCCCATTGCCATGTAAGCTAAAATGTTACATAGTTATGAGAGATCGAAAGGGTTTTGCTTGTGATTACTAGTTCAATAGACCAGAAGGAAAAGGTTATGGTTCGTTTAATAGGAATGAGTTATAGTTTATTCGTTCTTAAATGTCTCATTTCGGATTAAACGCCTCTAAAAGTAAGACAAGGTAAAACCTATATGGTAACCTTGTCTTGCTTCTTACGCATACGTACCATTCATTCATCCCACTTTACGCCTTCAGACTTCACGACGGAGCACGTGAAATATGTTTGTCTATCTATAAGATAAAGACAGAATAGCGGAAGGCGTTTACGCGATTTTGTCTTTATCTTATCTGCAGTGGCGTCTTATTTGTCCAATATCATATTACCTATCATCCCCAGTGGATAAATGTATCTACTAAACCTTTTATACTCAAAATTGAATGCTCTTTGCATTTCCATAGCACAAAATACATCATCCTATTTAAAAAAGTAATTTGACCTTGAAATGACCTTGAGAATGGCATTTTAAAGACGAGTTAATGTCACTATCTTATGTCCTCTCATGAATACTGCAAATGTTGTATGAAAAATTTTTCGATTTTCCCCTTCGTTTCGGAGCAAAATGGCCACGACACTATAAATGCCTCACCCTGTATTATGCACGTTGAATTAGGCTGTCTATGCTGTTAGCAAGGTGGGTGCCGTGGTTATTGAATTCTGTTAAAAAACGCGAAAGCGCGTGAATGTCTATGAAAATTTGAAACAAAATCAACGACGACTTTTGCATCATTTTGTCACTATCGACGAAACATAGTTCCATTTCCGTTGTCCGTAAGGGTAATGGTGAGCATTTTTTTGGGATGCGAAGGTGATACTCCATGCAGTGGCGTACCTAGAATTTTTGCCGCCCTGGGCGGTCTCCAATTTGCCGCCCATTCTAAGTCAATCAAATGGTGGTTTTTATAAAGTAATAAACATAAATATATAGTTGCAATTGAGACGAACTATAGGTAGGGAACTTTTTTACCATTGCATGCAATATTTAAATTAGGCAGTAATAAAGGAAACCGCATGAGGCATAATGCAGCCTTTATAAAAATACAAGATACTTAAAGGCCACAAGAAATTTACCGAGGCCGAAGGTTCCCCACCTATGAGACAAAAAAAATTACCATTAAATATTTTTTATTTTATATTTATAAATGTCTGCGTACATTCCAAGTACCAACATAAACGAAATGCCGTTCGGGCAGCGAGAGTTGGCCACTTGCCGCCCGGTGCGGACCGCACCCCCCTAGGTACGCCACTGACTCCATGTCGATTACCGTACAAAGGACGAATCTATTAACAGTATATTATCATATTGTCTTTTTGGACAAATTAAAGACAGTAATCATTGATCGGGAAAGTGCGCCTTCTTACACTTGTCCCATAGTTCAGGAAAGATTTTCATGTACTGCGATTCCCAGATTGTACCTCTCCGCCCTATGCGCCAGATCTACCTTTCTCCTATTCACAAACATTAAGCCTTTCCTTGCTGTAAAAAATTTAAAATTTTGTTGACCGTGAAACTGATCAATTGATCATTATAAAGCGGATATAATGTCAATTCAGCATCGGGAGTTATACTGCGTTGATATTCAAAGGGAGTATATATGTTACGAACCTAACAATATAGAGGAAAACTGACAGAAAGGAGGAAGGCAGAAGAGAAAAAATTTAGTAAAGTAGCGGAGGTAATGGATACTAGCAAAGCGACAGATAAATGAATAAAAAACACTGTACTTATAATCACTAGAGAAGATAACAATGGTGAAATATAATAGTTGAGAGAAATTGGATCAGAACTAGTTTCAATACTCAAAAGAAGTAAACCCCCTTGCGCCAATATAGGTACTCAACGCTAAAAGAAGAAATATATTTAAAAAATCATTGTATTAAGCACATCATATAGAAATGTAATGAAATTATTTTGTTTTATGCAATAAAATCATGATCAAAGTCAATAAACGCATTTTATACAATGGTGAACAAGCGTAAAATTATATTTTGGTAAACGTTGTACATACCGTATAACTGGGCACCGAAATATTGAATGATACTTTTCTCCGTGCTCATTTCCAACATCAAGCCAATTAACTTCAACGCTGCTTAATATGTCAAAAGCTTCTTTGTTCTCTTTACGTAATTTTTCCGCGTGATACAGTCCATCACACAACAAACTATCTCCTCCTCGCTCAACATCTGCTTGCACTAAACAATGAAGCAGTATAATCTACAATTATTGAATATTACAAAATTTTTGCATATTATTGAGTTATTACCCCGGGCATATATTCGTAGTACGGCAAATCAGTATGATGTTGTAACATACCAGATAAATAGGCCACGTTCGTTGTTCCTGGGATACTTTTTACTTCAAATTCTTCTCTAAAAGTTACAAAAGCTTACATATAGGTACCTACTTCAGTTATTAAATGACCCTTCAGTATTTTATTTAATATCATTAAGTTTGCAAGACGCTCAGGGTAACAATAATCGTATATGACATTTTTTAATTAAATTCCTAACGTATTAGGTACCTACAGTGTGTTAGCGATCATCAATGTGGTGAGGTGTCTTAGCTTTCGAGATGATGGGTAATGAAGTTTGATAAAAATCTCCTTTTAATTACTGAATTATTGTTTGAATTCTTGTAACTAGTTGCAAGATTATTTGACTACAGCGACGTATAAAGTTCGAAAAAAGACAGTCTACTCTGGGTACAATAAATTGGAGCATGATGAACTGTTATAATATCTAGAAACATTGGAGTACGACATATACGAATTTGGTTATTCTTTATCATGATTCACCTCGAATCTTATTAAATCTATCTTATGATGGAATCTTACTTACGCATAATGTGTCTTCCTAACAAATGCCACCCTCTTAGCCACCCTTGCAGCAGTATGTTTATCAATAGGAGCGTTTTTTATGAAAACCATTCCATACCGTGCCAAATCAAATAACCAGTTATATAGGATTGAGTCACTGAAACGTCCCTACATCTTTATCTCCTTTACAATGTAAAGGACATACGTACTTCTTCATAATATCTTCATATTCATATGTCTTTTTTACACTTTCGAAAGTATCATCACTCCAAGGGATTCTCGTTGGTCTGTACGTTTCTGCTAAGTACTTTTTTTGAGCCTCTTCCCTAAAACTCCGTTCCTTTAACCAATCAATACTGAATCTGGATACGTGGTTATCGTCCCATTGTAAAATTAAATTCATGTCGTTTGTTGTCTAAAAGGGAAATCAAGTAATGTAACGGATACAGAATAAAGAAAATATGCTAACTATGTCGTAATGTGGTTACGTATAATAATTGTTATCTAATAGGTAAATTTATTCTTAAAAACTAGTTATATTGTATACCAGAGACCTCCAACTACAGAAGATGATATGAGGCAACGCATAATACATGCTTTTGAAATAGTTTCCATTGAGATGTTACAAGACGTAAATAGGCCCTTTCTGTCAAGGTTGTAATTGTGTTCTAATCAAAATGGAGGTCACTTTGAGAATTTATTGTAAACTCTACCTTTAACGAAATTACAGTTTGATAGTAGTTGTCATTTATTTGTTTTTGTTTGTCAAAGCTCAAGCACGGTAAACTAGATCGAATTGAAAATAAATAATTTACTTAGTGGTTTGTGATGAATAATTAAAAATAGGTAACTCGGAAATTATTGGGTTTGGGTATAGGAAATTATTAACAAAAATCAAGCGCAATTAACGCGTCATTTCAAAAATATAATAATATACGTGGTGTTCCATTTGAAAAAATTCAATAAACGCTCTTTGAAAATCTGCGAATTGTAACAAACACCCTGTATAATAAAATTAATGTTTGATTATTTTGTAGGTTCAACACATCCCTTGGCTATTTGGTTACCAAATAATTTTGTCTTAGCTAATCGTAATACTGTCGCATGGAATTAATATGGTAAACCTTGTCCTGACCATTTTTGTTAAACTTCCGTTAATAATAACTCAGTAATGCGTGATCCGAAACCAAAAACCCGGGGATCGTTGAAAAGACAATTTAAAGCGGATTAGAAAAATCAAAGGATATACAGGGTGTTTCATTAAAAAAAGATCTCGAATGTGTTCCGCTTAGGGTATCACCCTGTATAATTCAAATTATTTTTAAAATATGCGCCTTTTGCAACTGTACCACTTTTTATGAAATAAATTCTTTCAGTTTTATTTAATAAAGCCTATATTGAACTTTGACGCACTAATGAGCAACCCTGTATATTATGAGCAATTTTGGCAAATGATTAGTACGGTGTATGTATATTACCGACGAAATTAAATATTAGTTTGGTAAGGGCTGAACGAGGACGCGCCAATATAGTAACTTTATTCTGACAGTGTGGCCATAAGGTGGTCATGCTTTTATTGGCTGCGCCATGATTCCTCCAGATTTGTATGTAAACATGTTATGTTTGGTTGTCATTAGCAACTTATTGTTAGTTACGAGTTTGTTGTTAGTTACGTATAAAAAAGTTATTCACTTGGAACGTTATTATGTATACAAGTTGCTAATGACAACCAAAGGCGCAACAAAACACATATGCTGCTACATTCATACATTCAAATTTGGAGGAAACATGGCGCTCATGGCCACACTATCAGTATAAAGTCACTGTAGTGTGAAATAATTGTATGGTATTGCCACCTCTCTTTTATCTTCTTTTCTCTACGATCAAAATCTCTTCAACAAAATCGACAAAAGCTACAATACTTTGATCATTTTCCTTTTGAGTACAAACTTCATTGGAGCCATAAGTTGAAAAAGGTATTGTTTGAAAGATTGTTAAAAAAGAAGAAAGTTTTACTTATAGGAAAAATTATTTTATTACTGCCACCCCTTTTAAGTAATATTCGACATTGGTAACTAGATTTTAAAAGTCGACTTTTCAATGTTTCTTGTTAACAGTGAATTTCAAATTTAATAACTTTAGTCGAATATTACTTAAAAGGGGTGGCAGTAATAAAATTATTTTTCCTATAAAACTTTCTTCTTTTTTAACAATCTTTCAAACAATACCTTTTTCGACTTATGGTGCCATTTAAAATTTTGGAGTTGGAGGCCTTCTGGAGGAATGCTGACTTTTCCGAGAAATAATGATATCACCATTCGATTCTTTATTATGGCTTTTATAATCACTTTTTTTACCCCACCTCTCTACGACTCACCGTTCTTTAAATAAAAGACTGATACGGGTGGTCTCATTCACCCAGTATATTACAAAATGACATTATAAAAAAATGTTTTATGTTCAAAACTGCTATTTTACGCAATTTATATTTTGTGAAAAGTTTTATGTTACTTTGATTATTTGTACTATTGTACTGTGTTGAAGTATATAAGTACTTGTTTAGAAATATAATTGAGGGGCATGAACGTCATCGACGTTGGGCTCATACTTGTTATTTACTTCAGTTGAGCAAATTAACTTACCTATCAGATATTTACTAATCAGTCATCATATTGCACAAATGACGGCACATGCTTGGTTGCCACATTTATATTCCATATAGTTTTACATGTTATGATGCCGATATTATTATACAGGGTTATTAAAAAGTATGGAGACGGCGATTTATTGTCGTTAATATTCATTTTAGGAAAATTGTTTAATACAAAAGTTGTTTATGTAATTTTTATCTATACTTGGGAATACTTCAATTTTTGTGATCTGCAATTGTTTCTGAGTTACTCCGTTCCGCATAATTTTTTTAAATGAGAACATATTACTTTTACCTCACCATTCGATAGAGCATTTTTTTGTCTTTAAAACAGCACTAAAGAAAATTTTTTAAAATTTATTTTAATAAAATTTTTTTCAAAAATACGCCGATTCAAGTATTACATGAAGTAGGTATATGGAAGACAAAAAAAAAGTTATGAATCAAAATCTTATCACTAAAAGCAAATTAATAACTAAGTAATTTAAAATAAGTGTTCAAATTGTCCCCCATTTGTCATTTGACAATGGGTCAGTCGATTTATAAAACCACGTACCTACTTGATGTAAAATGTTATTAAAATAGATTTTAAAAATTTTGTTTCAAAAATACGCTGATTCAAGTATTTACATTAAATAGGTACGTGGTTTTATAAATCGACTGACCCATTGTCAAATGACAAATGAGGGACAATTTGAACACTTACTTTAAATTACTTAGTTATTAATTTGCTTTTAGTGATAAGATTTTGATTCATAACTTTTTTTTTGTCTTCCATATACCTACTTCATGTAATACTTGAATCGGCGTATTTTTGAAAAAATGTTATTAAAATAAATTTTAAAAATTTTCTTTAGTGCTGTTTTAAAGAGAAAAAAATTCTCTATCGAATGGTGAGGTAAAAGTAATATGTTCTCATTTAAAAAATTATGCGGAACGGGGTAACTCAGAAACAATAAAATTGCAGATCACAAAAATTGAAGTATTCCCAAGTATAGATAAAAATTACATAAACAACTTTTGTATTAAACAAATTTTCGTAAAATGAATATTAACGACAATAAATCGCCGTCTCCATACTTTTTAATAACCCTGTATGAATGAGCGACAGAATTAAATATCTGCACTTATTAAATACATATTACTCACCTGTACAGATTCCACTTTCGGTGATACATTGAAATCAATCCAGTTAATTATTCGCGAAGTAGAATTTTCGTGAAAACAGGATGGGCATTTGCAATTATCTCTTAACCACACTAAAGGAAAAACTTCCTTTTGCTTTCCTATATCAACAATCAAATTTTCTTGATTTTCGGAAACGTAGGCGTAACTATACTTTCTAATTAATTGACCAAAATGCTTTAATCTTGTTGCTATTTGTTGTCGTGGATACGTGGTATGTGATAACAATGTGTGTAACATCATTTTGTTCGCATACAAAGTTAGAAAGAATATCGAAATATTTGCGATACTGTACTTTGAACAATGTGTTTAATTTCGTTTGTATGAATTCTTTATTGCGTCTAAATAATGACCAAAAAATGTTACACAATGATAATTACCTACTTTCAACTTTGAATGTCATACCGTTGAATGAGCGTTATTCAATTATAGTACTTTGCAATAATAAAAGCAACCTTTGAATCACTTTGATGTTGATGAAATGCTTATACTAGTATTGCTTATAGAATACCTAACTAAAGTCGCAACAAGTGTGAGTACAGTACTAGTGACGCTATTGTGGTATTACTCTATTACATTAACTAAGAAATGTAAAGGTTGGTTTACGACAATAACTCAAAGTTCGGTTAGCAAATGATACTAAAGTACAAAGTGTAAACAAATATTACAATCATTGAGAAATAGAAGTAGGTATCTCTTAGATATGTACTGCTCCGCAATCGGTCAATAACTCAATGTGGGTTGAAGACAAAAATAATCCTTAGGTTGAAGATACAGAAAAGTTTCAAATACTTAAAGGTTGCTTTGAATTGAATTGCATACCTTTTAAAAATATCTATATATCTACAGTATGTTGCATTTTCATCTGACAGGAAAATGTCACTTTTTTAAATGGAATTTTTTTCCCTCATATATTGACCAACCATATTTACAGGGTGATTCACGACTATTCCCTCGGTCTCTTGTGCCTAAAGGGTACAAGATATCAGCTTCATTTTTTGGTGACATATGTAAATGGATAACGACTGTTTTTTAAAATTATTTTCAATTATACAGGATGCTTCATAAAATTGTAATACATACAGGGTGAGTTTTTTTTTATTATTTGTATGGGGATCTCGGAAACCATAAGAGTTACACATTTGCTTAAATGGGGAAAGATTTGCTTCTTGGGAAGACTAATCCAGATACGCTTTTGTTGATTTAAGAAAATGCATGGCTTACTAGATATTTGTAAAAAAGTAAAATTCTCCAAAATCGTTTCAGCCCTTTAATTCGTTTATTTCTAAAGATAGACAAAAATTGTTCAAATACAATTTGTAGATAATTTTGTGCCGAATAACGTCACCGTACTAGTTTTTTTAATTTTGCTTAGCATTTTGAGGTTATAAAGCAAAGTTGAATTTTTTAAATGGAAACAATAGTTGGCTATGACGTATTTTAATAGTGCATTTTTTTCTGATTGTAATGATGTAAGGGTTGTATCACTTATTTTGATAAATAAAAGCACAATACACGTTTTCCAATTATTAGGTTTAGAAAAAATCATATCCTGCCATGGAAAACAAAAGAAATTATTATCGATACACATTGTGACACCTTTTCAACACGGAGTTAACAGCTTTCCCAATTTTACGCCCATTTACATCTAATCCGCTAAACGCATTAATAACAACTTCCTGCAGCTCCTGCATCTTTTATTCCTCCAAATAGAAAAAAGTCTAAAGGTGTGTCGATAATAATTGTGTACATTTCGAACACTTACTGTAAATTTCTTTTGTTTTCCATGGCAGGATGTGATTTTTGGTAGACCTAATAATAGGAAAACGTGTATTGTACCTTTATTTATCAAAATAAGTGATACAACCCTTATATCATTACAATCAGAAAAAAATGCACTATTAAAATACGTCATAGCCAACTATTGTTTCCATTAAAAAAAATTCAACTTTGCTTCATAACCTCAAAATGCTAAGCAAAATTAAAAAAACTAGTACGGTGACGTTATTCGGCACAAAATTATCTACAAATTGTATTTGAACAATTTTTGTCTATCTTTAGAAATAAACGAATTAAAGAGCTGAAACGATTTTAGAGAATTTTACTTTTTTACAAATATCTGGTAAGCCATGCATTTTCTTAAATCAACAAAAGCGTATCTGGATTAGTCTTCCAAAGAAGCAAATCTTTCCCCATTTAAGCAAATGTGTAACTCTTATGGTTTCCGAGATCCCCATACAAATAATGAAAAAAAACTCACCCTGTATATCAAAGTTAGGTTTTTTTTAAATGCAACCCCCTGTATTTTATTACATTTTCAGATTATACGTTAAAAACTAAGGTAACTTTATTAAACGTTCCCTATACCTATCGCTTACCAATTTTGAGAAAATTGTGATTTTAAGGAAAATATTCAATTTAAACAACCCCTAATAACACGGAAACCACTTACTTTCAGTAACACAAATTTATATCGATTTATCTTGACCTTTAAGGCTTTCATTTGCACTACGTAGGATTTCGATTTTTTGTACAGGGTGTTTAGAAAAAGGATTCATATTTTATATTTTTCAAACATCAAAAACTCACTAAACTTAAATGGAACACCCTGTATGTTTTTATTCTATGTTGAATAACTTTTCATTTTCTATCAAAAACTATTAGTAATAGATATGTCTAAAATCAACGATTAAAAAGTTATTAAGATTTTTCTCTAAAATTTGTATGGAAATGGTTTTTGTTTGCATTCTAGTAGGCCATGATTTTTTTATTGTAGTTGATAATTAGATATGTGATCAAAACTTAATTAAAAATTGAAGCAATGGAAAAAATACTGTAGTAAATGCCATTTTTTCCTATGCATAACCGCACTCGTTTTCAAGAGATTTTCTAACGTTATGGTGTTATAGTAGCAATCGCATCCTTTATTCTAATCTTCATGTCATCAGTAGTGGTAGGTGGAGTGTTGTAAACTAAATTTTTAATGATAATAATAATAATATCTAAACAAACTTCATCAAGAAGACTCGAAAAAGTGTTGTTCTAAAATCCGTAAAAATTTTGCTCCGTTCAAGTTTCCATCAAAAAATCAAATTTCTCCCAAATACCGGTTTTGGCGGTCAACAGTGCGATACAGGTGACGATTTAGTAATGAAAGTTATGTCAGTTTACCAAGCCGTTATGTTGTGGAAAGTGGATTCGTCGGTAAATAAAACATATTTAAAGAATTCATCTTCTTCTCCAACTTTTTCGAGACTCCATACGCAAAAATTCAACCTTCGTTGAAACCCTCGTCCATATAAATTCTGGTGAAGTTGAATGTGATAAGAATGGTGTTTGTTTTTTTCAAAAATATTTAGGTAGACAATTCTTCAATAAATGGATTGGAAGGAGGGGTCCACAACACTCCACCTACCACTGCTGATGACATAAAGATTACAATAAAGGATGCGTTTGCTACTATAACACCAGATATCCTGAGAAACGTTCTCTTTTGAAAATCGAGTGCGGTTGTGCATAGAAGAAAATTGTCATCATATTGAGCATTTACTATACCATTTTCCATAAATGATTACTTCTTGTTATTAATTTCATTTTTAACTAAGTTATGATCCCATATCTAATTATCAACTACAATAAAAAAATCATGGCCTACTAGAATGCAAACAAAAACCATTTCCATACAAATTTTAGAGAAAAATCTTAATAAATTTTTAATCGTTGATTTTAGACATATCTATTACTTATAGTTTTTGATAGAAAATGAAAAGTTATTCAACATAGAATAAAAACATACAGGGTGTTCCATTTAAGTTAAGTGAGTTTTTGATGTTTGAAAAATATAAAATATGAATCCTTTTTCTAAACACCCTGTACAAAAAATCGAAATCCTACGTAGTGCAAATGAAAGTCTTAAAGGTCAAGATAAATCGATATAAATTTGTGTTACTGAAAGTAAGTGGTTTCCGTGTTATTAGGGGTTGTTTAAATTGAATATTTTCCTTAAAATCACAATTTTCTCAAAATTGGTAAGCGATAGGTATAGCGAACGTTTAATAAAGTTACCTTAGTTTTTAACGTATAATCTAAAAATGTAATAAAATATAGGGGGTTGCATTTAAAAAACCTAACTTTGATATATTACAATTTTGTGAAGCATCCTGTATAATTGAAAATAATTTTAAAAAATAGTCGTTATCAATTTACATATGCCACCAAAAAATGAAGCTGATATCTTGTACCTTTTAGGCAGAAGAGACCGATGGAATAGTCGTGAATCACCCTGTATATCACGCCTGCAATGTTTTTTAAAATTGGATGCCCAGTTGCCAAATTGTTAATTATTTTGGCAAAATTTTGTACAATTTAAGGGTGGACTATAATATTCATAATCATAATCATATTTTTGTGGTAATTTTCTGTAGGTAATTGCAGAAAAATCTGAGCCAACAACGTATTTCGAGAAATCCTAAAATACGCCTTTCTTAACTTGTAACAGAAAGTCCAAATTCCAATTTTTATGTATGTACCTTAAAAAATGACGAATTTCCATGTAAAGCTTCATCCCCATTTTACCCCCTTAGGCGTTGAATTTCAAAACATCCTGAAACACGTCTTTCTTAACTTCTAACCGAAAGGCCATATACCAATTTTTATGGATTTAACTTAAAGAATGACGAAGTTCCATATAAACTTTCATCCCCTATTTTACCCCCCTTAGGGGTTGAATTTCGAAAATTCCTGAATCACGTCTGTCTTAATTTCTAACCGAAAGGCCATATACCAATTTTTATGGATTTAACTTAAAATACAAACTTTCATCCCCTATTTTAACCCCTTAGGGGTTGAATTTTGAATATCCGGCCTTATCCCTGGTCTACATCATAAAATCAACCTCTCTGTTAAATTTCAGCCATCTAGGTCCAGGGGTATGAGCTGGGCGTTGATATGTCAGTCAGGACTTTTAGTTTTATATACGTATACCTAGAGATTACAGCGTTCTGTCAGCAATTAGGAGGGGGGGAGGGGGAAATGTTCTGTCAACATTCTCATAAATCCAGAATTTAAGTTAGAATAACCTCCTGAAATTTCATGACTGATACTTTAACCATATTGAACCTTTATTTGTTACCCTCTTTGTAAATGTAGTTTTATATACGTATACTTAGAGTTTACAGCGTTCTGTCAGCAATTAGGTGGTGGTGGGGGGGGGGGGGATGTTTTGTCAACATTCTGATAAATCCAGAATATAAGTGAGAATAACCTCCTGAAATTTCATGACTGATACTATAACTACATTGAGCCTTATTTCTTACCCCCTTTGAAAATTTAGGGTAGTACAACCCGACCGGAGTGGGTTGGCAGAAGTAACTTTTATTTTTCAGCAGATATTAGGGATTCACTGAGTGACTTTTCATGACTTTTGAAATGACAACTCAAAATACGTTGCTGGCTCTCGGTCTAGAAAGGATTACCGCCAAACTCGGTAGATCCCATTGCTTTACGAGTTACGAGCTGACGTTAAATATCAGTCCGTGTGTGCCCAAGTAACACAAGACTGGCTCTTTAGCTGACACAGCCAAAAATTGGCTGCGACAACGTCATGGCAGCACCTGATGGCTGTATTTTGGCAAGCTGTATAATAGCTTTACATTTTCGCTGTGGCGGCGCTTTCACGTAGACAATTTAGCTGAGAATGCCATTTGGCTGTGATGGAGTACATTACAGCCAAATGAAATTCTAATATACAGCTATGTGGCAATTCCAGCCATTTAGCTGCCGCATCGTCCATGACAGCCACGAATATGACCATGCATATAACAGCGATTTGGCTGTAGGTGTTAAGTACCAAAAAACAGCTGATCATTACCTAACCCCATAATTTGCTTAATATATTTCACCTTAAATTTGTTTAGGAAGTTTTTTTTTTTTAATATACGGGGAAAGAATAAAAATGTATATAGGCATTACCTAACTTATAACGCCAAAAATTGTAATTCACTTAGGTACCTTTAATTGGATCCGTATCGAATAAAAAAAACACACGTACCCACCATAGGTTCGAATCCCGTTAAGGGAAAGTTTTTCAAGCAAGTACCATATAACAGTGAACTTATAGAGTTCACTGACCATAACACATAATAGGTAAAATGTCGGCTTTCACATTTCCAGGTAAAAACGGATTGGTGCAAGAATTAAGTTAGTAAAGAATAAAGTACCTACAGTTGCACGTAAAAATGAATTTTTCCTTTTCTTTAATTTTTTATTATGCAAAAACTACGTTGCGACAGCTGATAAGTTTGGCTGGCAAAATAGCTGCCATTTGGTCATCACAACGTTTTTACAGCTATACATTTTGGCTGCAATCGACACAGCCATATGGCTGCAATGACCTCCTAGCAGCTTGATTATGACTCGCCATTTTAGCAACGAGGACGTTATCACAGCGCTGCTAAAGCGCTGTCACAGTTACTGCGCTAGACAACTTGACTGTGCAGTGTAGCTACCATGACGTTGTAATGACCAAATTACAGCTCGCTGTGTTACTTGGGGGGGCACCCTCGGACTGTCCTCGTTCGTTTGTCTTCCTATCTAGAGTTGTTTTTATTGTTGTACACTTTTCTAATTGTTTATGAAGTTACTCTTATCTCCTTTTGATGATCATTTTGTCGTTTTATTCCCCATACACAAAGCAGTTGGATTTAATTTGATGTTCACCATGCTGCGGTTGTTTGATACACGGACTCTTCCGAGCCTCAAGAAAGACTAGGCCATTCCTAGTCGAAACGTCGGCATATATAGAAGTACACTGGTGTATCTCTAACGTTTGCCATCAGCACTTCACGAGAAGGTCTCCAAAACCCCCGGAGAAACTTAATTTTTAATTAACAATGTTGGAGTAAATTTCACAAATTTAAAACCCACATATCATAATTTACAAGTTAGGGCTTTTAAGTTATTTTCACTTATTTAAAATAAAATGGGGGATGCAGACGGTAATTTAAGAATTCATTACTTGAAAACCGTTGAAGCTATGGCAACCAAGTTTTCTCCAGTGCATAGAGGAGGACTACATTGATTGTTATATCATTATTACTTTACTATTTTGTTTTAAGATTAATGATCCAATGGCATTAATTATTGTAATTTTATAAAATTTCTTTGAGGACTTCTACAGATACAAAATTTGTAAAAATAGAATTATTGCCATGTTGCCGACTGACTGGTTCAATTTGCAAAAATTGCCGACTGCGGCAAAAAAGTATGGCTTATAAAGGAATGACTTGAGACGCAGAAGATTTCACTCATTATCCTAAAAAATGCTAGTGCTATGAAGCGTCGAGAACGAATCAACAATTTAATAAGGGAAATAAAAATTTAAAATGCGATCTGGGAATTTTTAAAATGCAACGTAGGTAAATTTAAAAAATGCGCTTTAACTAAAAATCGGGGAGAGTATAATTAAAATGCGCTATAACACGTTGTTATTCGTTTTCAATTCTAGGACCACAATAAAATTTGTAGACCGTTCCCCTGCGGTGGAAACGTGTAAATTTTTTTATTGTTATAGTTTTAAAACGGGGATGTGAAATTAAAAAGATATTTTTATTTAAAAATTTTTTTTGTTCTGCGTTAAACTGTGTAGATATATAATGGAATTGATTAAATAATCCAAACGTTTCGGACACCAATTACAGGTACCTTCTTCAGTGGGTTAAAAATTAAAATTAAAACGAAAAGAAAACTGACAAATTGTACAATTAAAACTAAATTGTCAACTAATATATACGCCAACTAAATAATTAAATATTATTATCTATGACACGAACATTTTTCAAAACCAAGTGCCAAGTCTTATTAAGGCAAATATTATCAAACTGTCTATTAATATTGTTAGGGTGTTTATAAATTTCAATGGCTTCACGTTGAAGGCGAACATAAAAATTAGAAGTTCTCGATAAAATCTTCATATCATGAAACAGAACATCATGACTAAGATTATTTAACGCATGTTCTGCTATTGCAGATTTTTCAGGTTGATTTAATTTGCAAAAACGCATGTGTTCTTTCCTTCTAGTTAAAAAGCTACGTTTAGTAGTTCCAATATATACCAAACCATAAGAACATAAAATTTTATAAACACCTGAAGCTGTCAATGGATCTAAAGGGTCCTTAGGAGATCTCAAAAACTCAGAAATTTTCTTTGTTGGAATAAAAATTGTCTTTATGTTATTTTTCTCTAATATTCTACCAATTTTATCAGTAACTCCTCCAATATATGGAAGAAAAACCATACCCAAATGTGGTAATTTTTCTCGAAGTTGTTTAGGTTTAGAAGAAAAAACTTTGTTAATTTCCAAAAGAGAATAACCATTGGCTTGAAGAGACATACGAAGGTGTTGTAATTCTTCATCTAAATGTGTAGGATCTGAAACTTTTTTTGCTCTGTCAAATAATGTCTTGATAACACCAATCTTCTGACAAGGATGGTGATTAGAGAGTTTGTTCAGATATCTATCTGTATGTGTCGGCTTACGGTATACGCTAAAAGAAAGATTTAATGAATCGGTTTTTGAAATAAGTATATCTAAGAATGGTAAACGTCCATTAATTTCACATTCCATAGTGAATTGAATATTAGGATGAATGTTGTTCAAATGTTTCAAAAAGAAGTGTAAGGAATCTAATCCATGATTCCATATTACAAATGTATCATCTATATAACGGTACCAAATTTTAGGTTTTAAAACAGCACTTTCAAGAGCAATGGATTCAAATTTCTCCATATAAAAGTTAGCAATTACTGGACTAAGAGGATTACCCATAGCTACTCCATCCACTTGTTCAAAAAATTGTTTATTCCATTGAAAGTATGTGGTTGTTAATTATATATCTACACAGTTTAACCCAGAACAAATAAAAATGAACAACTGTGGAAGCTTTCATTATTATATTAAAAAGATATTGATTGTGATTGACTGAAAAGACTAAAATTAATTGAAAAGTGCATGGTATAATTGCAACATTTAAGTTTCATGGCATGTAGGTAATACCTATATAAAAAAACTTGTTAGTTTGTAGTAATTTAATTAGGATATCTATATACATAATGTAATAGATAAGGTGAACAATTTTTTAAGAACCGTGTAAAAAATAATGATTATGTTTACTAATTAAGAAATTAGGTACGTACGAAATCATCATGGCTGTAAGAAAATAGATATAGTAACGTAAGAGTTCGATTAAAACGATATCGAATAACCCAGATACTTTTTTATACGTAGATGCACTCGACACCCGATTTACCGGGGTAATGATGGGAGCAAAGGCAAAGGTCACAACATCACGGTTTATCCAAAACGTAAGTAGGTACTGTACTGGGTGGTCCAAATTGGACACTTTTTTATGGCAACACCTTTTATTTTAAGAGATAGAAAAAAATGGACCTCGGTGTTTGGAGCTCAATTTTAATGAGAAAATCACTGGCGCAAACAGAATTCAGCTATCTTTAATCGTTTGGTCGTTAGGGGGCGTTTCTCGAATTTGGTCGATTTCTTTAATGCTCCATAACCTTTTAGTATTAAAGATTCTGACAAAATCTGTCTTAGAGCACTTTTTTACGTAGAATACATCGCGATAGACAGTTTTTATACAGGGTGTTTGGCTTCTTGTATACGACCTTAACTACATTTTCCCGTACGGACATATTTTGGGGTTTTTGAAAATTTTGATGTTTGATGTTATCACTTGTTATATTTATTGTAAGCGCAACTTTCTATAAATCTGGCATAATGCCAAATCTAAATTAGCAGCTTGAGATTTAATTGACTTACATCTTCGTTTTATATCTGGAATGGTTATTTGGATATAAATTTTGAAATGGCTAAATACTCCAGCTATGAACAGCATAAAATGTTAAAGATGTTTATTCAATACAACCATAGAACATATTATGTGTGATAGGTTTCAAGTTGCCCGACCACAAGGTGGTTGAAGTTTTGACACCTAGCGGGCGGGCAAGAAATTAAAACGACCCGTTTCAGAGATAAATGTTGCAGATTTCTTTAATTTTACCTGAAGTCAAGTATGGTCACATTGACAAAGCTATCAGAAAATTTTTTTAATGCCGCCGTTTTTGATTTAATATACAATAAACTAGATATTTTAAAAAATCTACTTTAAAAAATAGTAATTTCCCTAACAAAGTCAAACTGCTGTAAATTTACCATATTTGTAGCTTTATACTCTGTACTGTGATGGGAACATTACCAAACCGTCGTTTCCTTGACTCAAACCAGGGCCGGATTAAGGGGGGGGGCTACAGCTCCGGGCTCCATTAGATAGGGGGCCTCCATTTCATAGGGGGATACCACTTGAGCTTACAAAAAATAAATGCCGTAGTAGATTTTCGAAATGCATTTTTACTTTCCCGTGAATATGCACACGTGTATATTATTACACATAGGGAAAGTAATGTACAGGTCGCACAATTTAAGATGATTCGGGTCGCGCAGATACGTCATCGCGTTCGGGAACAATCGTCAAGTAAAACAGCTTAAAATTACTGAAATTCTCGAATTGCCGCGAGTTGAATATTTGAAAACGGACCAATGCGCATATGACCTCCAAATCATCTTAAATTGTGCGACCTGTACGTTATGGCTGTGGAGCCTAAACTACTAGATCGATGTTGATGAAATTTAAAACTAAGGCTTATAAAAGAACTTCATCGGTAAAACAAGCGGGGCGTTATTTTGGGAGCAAACATTCAAATTTTAACCCAAACTAATTTCCCTCGGTGAAAAGTTAGTAGACATGGTTACAAGTAAAACGCCGTTTTTCGTTTGTTTCTAAATTCAAAATGGCGGGCAATATAGCAATTCTCCAAGTTTTTACTTTTTAGGGTGTAGCTCAAGAACCGTTTAACTTAATTAAAATTTGAAAATTGGAAATTATAGCCAAAGGATGGCCAGAACTTTTAGTTATAATTGGTAAAGAACAAAGATTTAACGTGGCCAATTTATTGGTGGCCAAAATTGGTCAAAAATTAACAATCAATTTTCTGAAAATTTGCTCCGAGCATTTTTTTAATTTTTTGAAATGTTATTCATATACTTAGTTCATGAAAAACTATTGGTACTGCATTTATTTTTTTATTTCCCATAGGGTAGGGGGAAGGGAGATGAATGTTTGAAGTTGAAAATTTTAAAAATCCATAACTTTTTTGTTAACAAAGATAATGAAGTAAAATTGTACAGTGAAGTAGAGGAGATACGATTCTTTTAATCGAGTATATAAGTATAGCAATTTACAAAATATTAAAAATATTTATGACACACCCTGTGTGAGAAAATCAGAAATCGTTTTCTGATTACAACTACACTACATACTATATGTTTCTTTTTTTATTTTTTTGAGTTATTACGCAAAAACTATTTTATTTAAAAGGTCATTGTAGTAAACACGAGCAAGTTGTGTGCCAGTTTAGTGGTCATTTAATTTTTAACTGCAATAAAATTCAAAAATAGAATAAACTAGTCAAGCAGTCAGATTATCCGCGTGCCAGTGTCGCATTGATAGAAGAACAGTAGCGGCGTTTTCGATGAGTTTAAAAAAGGGCCCCTTTCACGAAAAGAGCCCCGTGCCCGTCAACTCTTTTATCCGGGCCTGACTCAAACCTGACGGTGCCGGCGGTTTCTCAAAGTTTATGTATGCAACCAACATTACGGCAGTTACGCTGATTCCTATGGCAATGAATCTCCTTAAATTTATATGCTCCTTGATACAACGGATAAACGATCGCGGCTGGTTTACAATGTCATACCAAATCGGCGTCTAACTAAAAATCAAAGTTTTAGTGTTTCAGGATTTGTTATTAATTTAAATTTTTGTTTTTGTTTTGTTATAGGTAATAGATGTATAAAAAATAATTCATTTTCGATGTAGATTGTCTTGGGAAGTAACTTGTTGTAATTTTTATATAATGTATGTTATACCATTAAGTAAATAAATAAATAAATATAAAGTTGGATAGAGATGAAGGATCTTAGCACAGCGCCTGGTTTCTGGGTGTTAGCTTTGCGAGACTAAGTACGGCCACGAAGCACTAACTAAGCAGGAAGAAATTCACGTTTATAATAGTATAGGAAATTCAAAAAAAGGACAACTAAGTAAAGTGAAATGATTGTCATAAAGATAAATCTAAATCATTACTTCGCAGAGCATCACGTGAACTGTAATTACCACGCATATGACAGAGTAGAGAATATTCTACGTAAAAGAATTTGTACAAACTAATAGCGTTATGAAAAAATGATGACTTAAAATCGGCATAGGTTCATACAGGCATAACTGCTGAGTGGGGCATCCAAAATCCTTAGGGTATCGAACATTAGCATGCCTTTTATCTAAAGCTGTGCCTAAACCGAATATTTTTTGTACAATGTGCTAGCGAAAACGTTAAGAATTGTTTTATTTTAGTCAAAAGAGTAAAGCCTGTTAAGATGTACACTGGATATGACTTTTGTAGTTTTGATCTATAAAATAAGCAGTTACTGGATTGGGTTCACCTGAAATATACGGTACCTATAGTAGTAATTTATTGTGTATAATAATGGTACGATAGCGCAAGAAAATATTGCCATAATAGATTAATAAATTAATTTGACCTAAGACATTATTACAAAACACAACCTCGTGCAAATAATGAATTATTTATGAACTTTCAAGTGTTTTACTAATGTTATAGCTTCATCTTTTGTCGGTTGTAATGTTCATAGGATCACAAAAACAATCCATTACAAATGACAAAGGTATTTAATAATTATATTTATGATCTCATATTTGGCTAAGGGAATAAGTATTACGTCCTCATCTGCCAAGGATGATAAATTTTGTAACAACCTTGATGTTTTTCATACATTAATGTTCTTTATTAGCTTTTTTACATATACATAATACGTTTTTTATGTTTTATTTTTATTTGTTTACCACGTATAAGTACATAAACACATAACATAGGTACACCTAATTATAGACCAGCTATAATTGAGTAACAGTATTGAAACCATGTACGTTGATGTAGGTACGTACTTATTTAAATTTATGGATTGCAAAACATATAACACTTACTTTATTACCTAATGCATGATGACGTGGGTTTTTATCCCTTACATTGCATAATTTAACATCGTTAGGTGAAAATTGATTGTCAACATGTCATTCACATATATCATGCAACATTCATATCTAACATACATCTAATTTAGTGCTTATACATTAAATAAAAAGCACTTTCGCCATTTAAACGTGCATTACTAGGTACTGAGATTGTTAAAAAAAAATTTAGAATGTACTTTGTAAATAGGTAGTATAAAATATGGAAAATATTTACGTAGAAACATTTGTTAAGCGTACAATCATTTTAATTGGTCTAACCTCATTTAGTCTTTATGCGATAAGAATATCCGTTTATATGCAAACTTAATTATGGTATGATAACTGTGCGTTATTTTCCTAAGAATGGAAAAATGTAGGTACCTATGTTTATAGAAAATATTGGTCTAAATAAAACCATGACCGGATTAGTAGTTTAGGTAGTAGTAATAATAAAAAATGAGGTTACAAATATCGTATTTTAAAAAAATTATCTTCTTAATTGTGAAAGCATCTGGTTTTCGCTGTTTTTTTACAAATTATTCCATATTCCCAAGTCAAGTGTCTACCCGTTGTGCGAAGAACTGTCTTTCTAAACATAATTTTGGTACTAGGTATACTATACATGTTTGCAAAAAATCTACAGTCTGATAATTGAGCAAATATTTACCATAACGCTACTAGTTAACTAAGAAAAGGATACCATTTAAAAGAAATATTGGTACCATTACACAGTGAACAGGAATATGGAACGGATATAAACGAACAAAATATAAGGATAATAGGGTGGAGTTATTCGTAACAACAACGTTTAAAATCGAAATACAGTTCTTATAGATGAGTAAAAAATGATATGTCAAATCTAATAAACATTTATATCACACATACTACCTTATCTATTCCAAATAGTTAACAAAAAATGTGTGCTGAATTATATACGTACAGGAAGAATTTATAACAGCTATAAAGCGGTTTCGCGGAACAACTCCCAGCCGTTTCAAGGATAAGTGGATAATCACGATTATGGTGATATTAGATGTAGGAGGAAACATAAAACGGCTCTATTATTCTAATTGCGATTAATGGCAGCGTTTGTTGCGTTACGAACAGTTGTTGTGCAGTTGCATATTGTTGTAAATACTCTGCTAGCAAATGTTCTCGCTGATGTTCTAGCCCTACTTGACCAGGTACCAATCCTTCGTGTTCCATCTGAAAGCAAAGGAAAGTTATAATAAGTGTCGCTAGTTTATTTGTACGAAGAATGTAACCTCCAGTTCGAATATTAGTGAAATAATTGCATTGAAAAAGTAATTTTTAAACAATAAATTAATGTTTTAATGTTGGGTAGCCAAGGTTCCAACCCAAACACTTCATGGTATGGTTATCGGGACATACAGCGTTATGGAAAGGAACTTTTATATGGCCGAATGTATATTTTAGAAAACCACGTTGGTAAAATACAATTACTATCTGCTGTGCCATCAAGGATTCGATTTTGATACCACGTGACTAAAACTTCGCCATATTATAGGCACCGATCAAAACACCAATCACTATTTTTTTGGTATTGCCTCTGAAAGAAGCCAAGAGTAGTGATAAGGATGATGTGACAAAGAAGTACACATATTGGAAAAGGAATTTTGACACGAAAAAATGAAATAATTGAAACGTTATTCTAAAGATACTGAAATTAAAGATCAAGATAACATTCCGCTTTCATGTTTAACAAAGAGATATAGAATCAACGCAACAAAAAACAAGCATAGTACAGTTAATCAATGAAAACAAAAAAAAAACAAACCAAAATTAAGTGAAGAAAAGTGTCCACAATCAAATATAGAATATTAGATTTGAATCAATAATTTAACAACCATAGATTTCTTTGTTGTACTCAAGGATTTGTTCAGCTCAGCAATGAAAAATATGCGACTTTGAGAGGAAATCACAAATTTTCTGCGTTGGACAATGAAATTTGGAAATTCTCAATCTCCTCGATTATTGAAAGTTGCCGTTGGATACACTGTTATTTATATCTAAACAACATTATGTACTAAAAATATTTTGGCACATCGCATGCTCTCTCTGTTGTGAAAAAATATACATGTGTAGTACTATGACAAGGCAAAAATTCTGTTACGATAGTAGCAATGCAATATGCTTCACCAAAAACTAGGGAAGTTGATGGAAATTGAATGTTCATGTGGTAAACTACCCAGAATAAATTGCTGATTAGAAAACTAGCTATTTAATAAATTTAATAAAATAATATTCATACACCGCATTGTAATTAGACAAAAAAGGTACTGGCGATTTATTCTTTTCTCTTGTGAACATGTAAATTCTGTATAAACTTGTAAGTATACACGAACCGGTAGGTATATTGGAGCTGCCACTAGTTACAGCCCCAATATTCCACTCTGGACCAAAACCGAAGTGTACTTGTAATACGATAAGAAATGTGCAAAATTTGTTTGTGCTATGGTAATCTTGCAAAATGTAATTTTCAAAAAGACAAACATTAATGGGTTAAACAAGGGCAATCATCGTCGAGGTCCAACAAGCTTGAGTTCAGGTTGATATTCACAAAAATGATGTGATAATCTTGAAATATTCGGAAGAAAATCGTCACAGCACAAAACGGGGACGATTAATTATAATAGAAAAAAGAAAATGCAGGTATGGGAAATTGCCAAAGAGAAATGGGTTAGAAATTAGGTGGTCACAACCCTTCTAATTATGATTTATAAAATGATATTAAGTTTCAAAAGGTAGTAAATTTTGTAAATACTCGTACATTTATAAAGATCAAAAATAAACATAATGGAAAGGATTATACACATAAAATTAGCAAAATTAACAAAACAAATGAAATAACCGAGTAAACAACGGAATCATGGGAATATGAACGTTGAACAATTCAAAGAAAAATAAATAATGTTTACAATGCTGAGCGTTGTGAATGAAATTTTGTTTGAATTAATTAGTACAATATTTTGGTATCATAATACGAAGCAAAGTTTAATAGTTATTAATTTGGTATATTTATTCTCGTCAATAATGCAAAATAAGACACCATTTTATTGGAATTATTTTGTTATTATTGCAATATTATTACTATTAATGGAGTTCCTAAACGTGAGTATTTCTGTGCGAAACAACTTTACCTTTGAATTTAATTGACTCTCTGTTTATGGAGAGAATAGATTCTTGAGAATGGAGTTTGCACAACGTTGTTTTAAGATCGAATTTGTCCTTCATTTCAACTAATAGAATTATTAGAATGGCGTTCTCGGGATATCTTCTTTAATTAATCTAATAGCAGTTCAACGAAGAGATGACTGCTGACACAAATGCCGATTATGACCATTTGAATTAAATGGCGTACAAACTAAAAAGGTTAAGGTATTAGTTTGTTAATATACGCCATTTTATTCTATTTTAATTATGTATTGATTCAAATCACAATATGTAACTTTTTTTTCTATATTTCACTTTTCTTTATGTAAATTGAAAATATTATTTATTTGAAAGATAGGAAAAGGCACAGTAACATGTCGTTATCTTATATGTGTAGTGTAGAGAAAAGTATAAGAGCCAAGAGTAGAAATAACAAATTTAGGTAGAACGTGGAGCTGAATATGAGTAAATTTACATAGAATGTCAAATGAACATAAGTTACCTATATATACACGTTCCTGATAACTAGATAACTAGAAAAGGATCGAGGAACTAGAATGATGTCGATTCGGACGAAATAGAAGATAGAACCTCCAAATATAATAATTGACACAAACATTGAAATAAAAAGGATAGATTTTGTAAAAAAATGTAAGAATAGAAAATCCCCAGGCAATGAAAGTGTTGACAACGAATTAATAAAGTACAATTTTTAAATAATAAAGATCATCGGAGAGCCGTAGAGCAAACATATTAATGACGAGGTCTAATAAAGAGAAACCCTGAAAACTGTAGAGGAATTAACTTGCTAAATATAACATTATCGATCAAACTAATAACCAATCAGTTAAACATATTGTCGATAAACTGATGAACTCCAAAGAGGAAAAGCATAGACAGATGTAATATTTGTTACAGCAAAGACCATATAATAATTATTACTCTTTGGTTAGCCTAATTTATAGATTCAATACGGTGGCGGACTATGGACTTGCACTTGAATGATAATCGAAAAAGGTGATGGGAAATTAATGTCCTAATTAACTATAATTTAGGGAGCAAATGTTGATCAGATAATCTTGGGTTGTTTTTCAATATAAGTAATGAACGTATTACCTATAGGAACCATCAATCGCTGCCTCAGCACAATTCAGTATTACTTAATGAAGAGTTACAGCGAACGAACAGAGCAAGTTAAGGCTGTATAATTGAAAGGAGATGATTTGTTTACGAATAGCACAAAATCAACATTGGATCATTTGACATTGGCAAATAGGTACCTAAATGGAGCAAAATCTTATTCATGTGTAACGCTGTCTGTGCATTGCGAGTATCAGAATGGCAATGGTCTTATTACTTTCAATGAAGGGGGGTTCAAGAACTGTGGCATACAAGTTATGGGAAAACGAAAATGGACGTGGCTTTTGCTGCCCAATCCAACTACTCTCATAGAGACTGATAAACGTAAAATAATAATTAGGGAACTCACCCCAAAGAGCGATCTGGGCATTGAGTTCCCAAATAAACAAAATTACAGTTTTGGAGGAAAAACAGAATCCTTCCCATTCTTTTACAAAGCCTTTTGGTCTTTAGTCGGCAATACGGCTGAGAGGATATACGCACCCCATTGGTCCTGAAAATTAAACACCGATGACTGTCTAAATGCGTGTGTGGTTGAGCCAGATCATTAGGTAATTTTGCCTAGAAGAGTTCCACTACTTCCAAAATCCTCCCAATTTTCCCCCTGGGTGTGTCCGGTAGTCCCCCTACAAATACAGTAAAAATGCTCCAGATTATTACTACACAGCGCTTCTTAAGAACGGGAATCTTATATCAAAGCAATCACTGCCAGAAAAGTTCTCAGAAAAGATTGCTCTGGAAGCATTTTTAGAGAAAAAAGTGTAATAAGAATTCGATGTGAATACAGAAAGAAGGAAAAATTGTTGTTGTGGTGTAAGATGGACGAATTTCTAAACCGTTACGGTGTGGATTTTGAAATTTATGGAAGCGTTCTTGCAAATCTACTTAGGAATGACTTTCACAATTTCACTTGCAATTTTAAAAGACGTGCATCTGAGAAGAACGAACAAATAATCTTCTTCCCGAAAAAACCTATTCGGTTTTTGGGACAGTTAGAAAATTAGTGATTTCAATATGGTCTAAATTTGTATCAATGGATTTTTTATTGGGTGGTAATTTTCGCCGCCCCAAGAATTGTCACTCTAAGCCCAAGAATTATTATTTTTACCCCAAGAATTATTTTTTCGAGCCGAGCTTTATTATTACTTTAGTCCCAAGATTTCTGATCCCAAGAATTGTTATATTAGCCCCCAAAATTATTATTTTAACCCACAGAATCATTCTTTTGGACCCAAGATTTTATTCATTTTACCCCATGATTTTATTCATTTTATTCAATTGAAAAAAATATTTACTAAACCTACCTCTAACCTAAGCGCCTGAGCAGCAATATACGTTTAGGTTGGCATTTTTTGAAGTTTCAAATACTGTTTAGTATCATATTCCCATTTCTCTATCAATTGAAAAAAAAATATACTAAACCTACTTCTAACCTAAGCGCATTTTTTTTAGTTTCAAATACTTCTATAAAATAAGTAAATAAATAAAATCTTGGGGTAAAATAAAAAAAATCTTGGGGTGAAATGAATAAAACCTTGGGGTAAAATGAATAAAATCATGGGGTAAGATGAATAAAATCGTGAGGCCAAGAGAATAGTCATGTGGGCTAAATTAATAATTTTGGGGGTTAATATAGATAACAATTTTTAGGAACAAAAATCTTGGAATCAAAATAATTAAAAAGCTAAGGTAGAAAAAATAATCTTTAAAAAAATAATAATAATTCTTGGGGTGAGAATGACAATTCCTAGGATGCACAAAATAATATCTCTTTTATATTTAATAAAAAAAATTAAGGGATCTGTTTGGAATAGAGTAAGCTGGAAAGTTGAATAAATGTAATTTAATAAGTGGCCACGTAAATGAATAATTTCTCTATAAGCTAACAACAAAACCACAAATACAATTTCATAAAGTAGGACTTCCAAGAGGACTCTTAGATTATAAAAATGAAATAAATGAGAAAAAATTGTTTGTTCTGCAACATTCGTGCTTGAAAATGATGCAAAATGCAACAAAGTTAAGGCACACACTTGCACTCTAGGTGTTACATTAAAGAGAAGAGAAAGGCGGTTAGTAGCAAACCAATTATAAAAGAATGAATGGAAGTACTTCAATCTCTTTACATAGAGAGATTAGGAGATCTTTGAAATGTTATGAGTAAACAAAATTGAAGTGTCAACTGCCATCACGAGTGGCTTCAAGCTTCCCTCTCCAAGCCCTAGTTGTCTTTTTTCAAAATCATGTTCTTTTCGGAATGGAATTGACGTCTGGGAAGTTTTAAATGGTTAATTAAACAGCTGGTCTTATTTAGCTATAGAAACTATGCTAAATTGACAATTAACGTAATTACGATGAAACATTAAATCGAAGTAGTTCACAGTCAACAATTCTTAGAACGAAATAAATTAGATTTATTACCCATTTGTTCCTCTTCGTTCACACACCAGCATCACACATTTCTAACATTTGGAGATGTAAAATTCAATCATGTGCATAATTTTTGGGTGGTTTTAATTATAATCATTTCCCAACCATACGAATGTCACTTATTGATTGTTGTTATTTATATTTAATTTAAAAATTTACAAATTGGTACATTCAAGCGAGACGCGCCAAATAATGAGCATTATTGATCCATGCGAATAGCGGGAAATTTAAATATACGAAATACTTACTTTGCAAATTGAAAACGTCCTACAATAAACGAACGGTTAATTATTCAAAAATATGGAAGGACTACTTACGAATTTGTTCTTGTGTTTAACATTCATTTTTTGTTCAGCCTCATTTCTAGCTTGCTCTATAAGTTGATTTAAAAATTCATTTAATTCCTTCATTTTGTCTGGGTCACTTTTAAATTCATCTATCCTTTGATCCAAAGAATCATTTAAATTTAGTTGTAGGTTAGACATTATCGCAGGATGTGTGTTATTGCACTTTAATATATTAAATTAATTATATACCTATTTATATATAAAGATTTTGTAACAATTTCATATAAAAACGACGCCGAAACGCATGATTGTGTCGAGCACTTAGAACACTATATAAGCAACTAAAGGAATGCTTAATTATTATCACATATTGCCGAGATATAACGAAAACAAACACCTCTACTCTAAAACCTTGAACGTTTGCTACTGGGTAACTTGCGCCTAACGCTTTATCATCCGCTCTGTCCCTGGAAACCTTAGTTAGACCTTAAATGATAGATCGACCCGTTTATTTGTCGTGTGATGACACGAGGGGAAATGAAAATGTTAATAAAGGGCATACTAAATTCTTATAGTTTTTTATGTTCAAAAGGTCAATGTTTAATTTTATCGTTAAAATTTTATGACATACTTATTTAATTTAATGTTATTAGAAGTAACCAATTATTCAAATTTTTATTTTATTTACGAAGTATGTAATTATCTTGTTATTCTGTTCAGTATGTATGTCAAAGACTATGAGGGCGATTTGTAAAATAAGGATAATATCATCATTTTCTCTTCAGACATCGTTCAATTGATTTCTCATTTTGCAGGATTGGGGGGAATGCAGAAATTTAAGTTTATTACAGAGCTTCGTGCCATTAAAATGTTTCATCTTGGATCTTTAACACTGTTTCATGTGTATTTAAGACAACTATTAGGTACATTTTTGTATTTCTTTGGCATATCATAGCTTCTGTCTTTTTTGACGTGCGGGACCATGCAAAAGCCTGAGCGCAGGAAAAACTCTTGTTTTATTAATTGTTATTTTACGTAAAACATTCTTATCTTATTCAATATTTACTTTTTATTTTACAGCTTAACTTCGTTGAGGATATAGCTATCCCTTTCCAGGATTTACAAATCCGTTTGACGGGTGGATTAGTCCCCACATGTGACTGATTCATCCTTCCTACCCATTTCTCCTCTTCCTTCTTATCCTGTTTTCTCACCGCCCTGTGTGTCTCGCCGCCTTTCTCACAATCTCCTTCCAATCTTGTCTGTCGTGAACTTTGGATCTCCAATCACTAGCTCCCAGCTTTTCCAGACTTGATCCAATACTTACTCCTTTTTAAGTATCCAGCATAAACTTTTTATAAGATATAGACTAAAAGGTAATTCGCGATTACCTTCAAATTCATTAGGTATGTTACTTTCGTAGAACGGGATCAGGTGTCATTTTCCTCATTAATTTGGGTATCATGGCTTTATTATTTAAGAAGTTTATGTAGCTACTACCACAATGACAGTTATGTATTTGCCAATGTAATTTACTCCATTATCCCTGAACCCTGAACCCAAGTTGTTACTCGCAGGCAGCATTTTAATAAATATACACAAGAATAGGCTACATTCGTAAAGTGAAGGTAGGTAGAAGCACACTAGTGTGAGATAAATTGCCAAGCTTGAACTTAACTTTACACTAATCATTGTTCAACCTCATACGTTATAAGTCGTTTATGACGAGCCTAGTCTTCGTGGTAGAAACATTTGCTATAATATCATCGAAGCTCATGGTATTCGCTGCGTTTTCTTCAGTACATAAAATAGAAAAGTAATTATCATACATTAATTACTTTTTTTTAGATTGTTCTCCTTGCACGTCCAACTCACGCTACTTACGTTAATTTAATCAATTAATCATAGATCGTTACAACTACTTTAATATATGTACATATAGTAGTTGATAATTGATAATGGTAAGCTGGACCCAAAGAGACAGGCTATAACGGGTTTATCCACTAATTCTTTTGTTACCCCGAAAAAGGCTAGGCTTAACTAGCCGAAACGTCGGCTGTTTACGAAGTACAGTGGCTTATTAACCGGTATAACTAGAAACTCCTCCAGAAGGCTCCTTTATTAAGGAGAACAATCTAAAATAATCGAAGTAAAGGAGATAACGTCAATTAATTACTTTTTTCTACAAACGTCAAAAAATGACAAGGTTTGCGCATCTATAACAATACGCGAAGTGACCCTTTTTTTCACTTACCTATGTTACCATGACAGCGTGCCCGAAATAACGACCTCATGTGGACCTCATGCGCGAAGTACGCACTACACGCAAACTAGATGTGAGTTTTGTATTTTAACGTTAAAATAATTGTCAAATTCTTCACGTTTCGTTGCGTTTGTAGAAAAAATTTTGTTTGCATCTCGTGCGCGAATACTTTTGGTGATCTCGACTATTTTTTTAACTCGGCTGCGCCTCGTTAAAAAAATCAGTTCTCGATCACCAAAGTGGCATTTCGCGCACTAGATACAAAAATAACTATATTCAAACACATTCATATCGACTAACGTGCAATAAACAGCATCTTTTTATCAAATGTTATAGTGCTTTGAAAGAGATCGAGATGATGAATAATATACGTTCCGCTTCGGCGTGGGTGATGGATTTTTTATAATCAGTTAATAATCAGAAGCCTAACTCAAAACAGAGAGGCTCTTCACAACTAAACAAAAATTGTTAGGAAGAAACGCAGGATTCAACTGAACTAAAACCGAAACCAACATTAAAATGATGCAACGATCTCAATTGATTACTGAAGCTCCAATGTTAAACCTCCATTTCCTAAACATGCATCTACCCTCCGAGCCATAGAATGTTAGCAGTTCATTTTTCCCAGTTTATTACTAAGAGAATTGGTAGCTTCAATTATTCTGTTCATTAAAACCTCGTGGTTTACCATTACTATACAGTATACACTATACTCGAGATTTAAGGCAGACGCACAAGAAAAATCTAAAGGCGGATAAAACAAATGATCCAGCTGGTCCCCGCCTAATGCTTCTTTCGGGAAAAGTTTCCCTAAGAACATCGTTATTTTCCTTCTAAAATATGGTAGTGATCCATCTTGTTCGAACCACATATTTCGTCAAGCTTCCAGAGGAATATCAACCTCATTATCCGTCAATAATTGTTTCAAAAAATAAAGATAATTTTCTGTTCTAAGAGGTCCTTCACTAAAGTGAGGCTCAAGAAGATAGTTATTTAACAATCCACACCATACATTTACTGAAAAGCGATGTTGATCATTTCCTACCACTATGTCATGTGAGTTTTGATACGCCAAAGTGTGAGAATTAGGTGTGTTGTTAATAGTATTTCTTGTAAAGTGTGCCTCATCGGTAAGAGTATATTCGAAATAATCTTAAAATTATTTTGAAGCCACTGACAATATCTATAACTCGGTGTTTTAAATCTTCAGGAAGCAAACGCTGGTTTTTGCAAATGATAGGGATAAAGCCCATTGTGATAAAGAATTCTTCATACGTTACTGCGATGTAATCCAGTTGTTTGAGATATTGTACGAGTAGTTATAGGAGCACTTTGTTGAACTGCATTTAAAATGACTTCAATTTGATGACGGTTCTTCTTTTTCGTCGGAACTGTTGTGTGCAGGGGCATAGCTATAGATAATTTTCAGGGGGGGGGGGGGGTCTACATGAGAGTTCGTCAGGTCGAGTCAACTATCACCAATTCGGTAATGAGAAAATTTACGGCTGACCATGTGATTTAGAATTTAGTCCAGAATGTTAACTTATTTCTGGAGAGGGGGGGGGGGTCAAACTAGACGAAAATGATATTGGCACATTCTTCATTAGTAAAGTGAGGCATAATTGCATAAGTTAATAACTATGTATTTTACTAAGTTATGAAACAAGGGGTATAAACTGTCAAATAATTCGTTTGTAATAGTCAATTTATCAAGGCTGACTTACTGAAAATATGTTTGATAATTTATTATTCGTTCATTGTTTACTTATAGTCGTAGCGGTACATCTAAATGTCTGTCAAATTATGCGGGAAGTGTGAAATTAGGTACACTTATTAATTAGATCAAAATAAACGATTTGACCCGCAGCACCCCTATTTTCAACCCTTAGTTTTCAAAAGTGCCCCGTATTTAGTTTTTCCCATCCCCTAACGATAACTCCTTTGTTTACAACTTTTAGAAAAAATTATATTAAGAAAAGTTTTAGGAATTCTTATAAGGAACATTTTACATAAGGATAAAAATTTCACAAATATCAACCCTATTGAGATATGTGGAAAAACTGATTTTTGCAGTTTCATTACAAAATCGGTCATAGTTTTCTTGTTTATCGTTTCTCAGAAAAATTATTCAAGTAAAAGATGTAGATATTAATATGATCAATATTTTAGGTATATATAATATTTTCACAGAAAGCAACCCTTAACAAGTTATTTCGATATTTCTGAAAGTAAGCAACCCTTAAGTATGAAATCGCTCATATCGTTTTTATTTGTAACTTATGAGGAAAAACATGTGAATAAATATTATAGAAAATTATCTTTTGCTTATTTTATGTCGGTATGAAAATTTCTCAAAAGTCAACCCTTAACGAGATATATCGAAAAAACCAGAAACTGTCAATTTTCACATAAAATCGAGCATAACTTTTCTATATTTCACTACAGTGACATTATTGTTATATAATTCGGTAGGTATATGGATGTAGAAAATATAAGTAAGGGGTATTTTTTTTACAAAAACTCACCCTTAGCGAGATATTTTGACAAAAACAAACCTTCGGCACTTTTTAGAAAAGTTTTCGTAACTTTTCCAATTACGATGGTTAATATTATTTCTTCGCGGTTAATAATAGCCAATTACAGTGTATTTCATGAAATAATAGTGATTTTGCACCATATCACATTGGTGCGGGAATTTTCAACGTACAAAGTGTAAGGTTTATTCGCGGTAATCTAATTAAAAAGAAACAATCTAATTGTACCCAAAATGCAAACATAGGTCGATTTTTATATCAAGGAAGACATATTTTGATGTTATTTTCTTGGGGGTGGTTCTCACCTCCAGCGCTTCACAGGGGGTGACATTTAAATTTCGTCGCGGCGTATGGTTTCGCTCGGGTGTCGCATCCCCTTTTTAGTTTTCTATTTGGTTGTTCTCACTGAAATACGAGTCGGTGAGATAATACTAACTTGTTGTTGAAGTGCTTACCTTTTATTTTCGCATGTAAAATGTCTAAAAGAGATGCGACACCCGAGCGAAACCATACGGCGCGACGCCCGCGACGTAACGAGCTCGCACACTTAAGCCAAATGTGTTTAAATAAATAGCTACTGATAGAAATAAAGTGAAAAAAATGCAAAAATGAAAAGGCCAAGGAATTAGCTTTCCAATGATGTATCACATGACCCGCCTTCCTATTTGAAATTTCAATGTAGCGATTCCCTTCGATATCTCCGAAACGATGAAAAATTAACCAATAGGTACTGTTTCGTCGATTAATTTTCCAACAAATACTTGACATGAAGTTTTTTAGTCATAATGACCTTTAGAATATATAGGTACGGTAAGTACAAGTTTGCCGGTCCAGTTTTGGGAGACCATGTGTATCTCTCACTGTCCCTGAGTTGTGGAGTCAGTGTGTGTTAATTTCCAACCGTGCATTGTACTTAAATTGACCTAGAGTCAGTATTGTACTTCAATGTTTATACAACAACAATTTTAAGTTTAAAAGTATAGCATCAATGACAGTAGACGATGACCCACTTTGCAAAGGTTTTTCTGCCAAAACCAAGAGGTCTTTGACAATCTGTTACTCAATTTCAGTTAATTGTCGACGTAAATATAAAGAAATATTTATTATCATTAAATCATAGTATTAAATGTATGAAGTATGATTATTATTAAATCAAATAATTGATATTCCAGCATTCTCCCATAACTTTTCCATTTGCAATATGGTAACTGAATTAAGATTTCTTATAATTTCTATAATAATTTAACTACCTACTTAGTGGTTAATGGTTATGATAAGTATACTATAATCATCTTACTTAGTACATTAAGGTTTTCGAGCTAACGACCATATTGTGGTACGAAAGTGTATATTTACCTATACATAATAATAACGTTCAATATTGTAGTAATGTAGGGTTATATATTTAAACCCAATAATTTACTTTATGATGGATCTATGAATGTAAACTTGATCACGCGACAATAATGTTCTGTATATTATACAGTGTGTCCACGGATTGACTTCACTATAGGTGTAAATGACCAAAAATTTTGGAATTTCAAAACGATTTTTTCAGATTCTACCCTGCTTCATTGCAAATGAATTTTCATCATATTTTTAATTTTTTTAATTCAATGCCGCCTTGATCGTGGAACAAAAACTACTTTCTTTGCAGGTAAAGTACCTTTTTTATGTATCATAGAGCAAAATTTTATTAAGAAAAACTGTTCAGAATCAAAAAATAATAATCAGTGCAAAATTTGAAAATAATCGGCACAATTTCATGACACCGTTATTTTTATTTATTAAGACTATCATCGATTAAATCGGAATCTATGCATCATACAACATTTCAAACATTACATTCTCATTTGTTTACAAACAATACCGATTGTCATTTTATGGTCAGTTTTTCAATTCTGAACAGCTTTTCTTCTACAGGGGAATAGCGCTATTAAACACGGGGTATAAGGTGCTAGCTAAAGTACTAACGGATAGAATAGTGAAACAGATGGAAAACAGGATAGGGGAATACCAGAGTGGATTTCGACAAAATAGATCCGTAATAGATCAAATATTTGTTATTAGACAAATACAAGAGAAATGCCTTGAGCAGAACATTGATATACACGTGCTCTTTATCGATTTCCTACAAGCTTACGACAGCGTTGATAGAAATATGCTATTTAAAACAATGTGCGAGTTAGAAGTACCCAAAAAATTAGTGCAGTTAACAAAAATGACTTTAGAAGGCACAGAATACCGAGTAAGAATATCGGAAGGTATATCCCAATCTTTCCAAGTTTACAATGGACTTAAGCAAGGAGACCCGTTGTCGTGTGTTCTGTTTAATCTGTTGCTAGAGGGTATAATAAAGAAAACCAAAATACACAGAACTGGTACAATAATAAATAGGATGCACCAGTGCGTAGCTTTCGCGGATGATGTTGCGCTACTAACAAGAACAAAGGAGGAGTTGGTGCATATAACAACTATTTTGCAAAGAGAAGCCCAAAAGGTAGGATTAATAATCAATAGCAGTAAAACCAAATATATGTTAATCAGCAAGGAAAAGCATAGAGGAAGAAGCAACCTTGTAATAGGAAATCAAAGATATGAAGAGGTGCAAGAATTTAAATATTTAGGAGCATCAATAACTGCAGTAGGTGACCAAACCAGGGAGGTAGAGGCAAGAATAACAGCGGGAAATAGATGTAGTGGTGGGCTTATGAGTGTTCTAAAATCTAAAGTGGTGTCAAGATCAGTAAAACTAAGAATATACAAAAGTGTGATAAAGCCAGTAGTGACATATGCTTGTGAAACATTAACCCTAACAAAAAGTGAAGAAAAAAAGATAAATACATGGGAAAGAAAAATATTAAGAAAGATATTCGGAGGAAAACAAGTTAATGGTATATGGGAAAGAAGAACCAACCAGGAATTGAGACAGCTTTACCAGGATGCGGACATAGTAGCTTCCATAAAAACACAAAGGTTACGTTGGTTGGGCCACGTGATACGTATGGACCAGAACAGAGTGCCAGCATTACTACTGCATGGACAGTTTCAGGGAAATAAGAAGAGAGGAAGGCCAAAGAAAAGATGGATGGATGCAATATATGAAGACCTAGCAACTCTGGGCATCAAAAATTGGCTTTCGAAAGCAAGGGATAGAAGCGACTGGAGAAGAGTCGTTCAACAAGCCATGGGTCTACAAGGCCCGTAGAGCTAACTATATATATATATATACACCTATAGTGAAGTCAATCCGTGGACACACTGTATGTATTTGGATAAGCACTTAAAATAATATTTGAATAACAATCTAAATGACAAAAATAAAATGATCGTGGTGAATGAACAAAGCTGTCTAAAAATAGTCCTACTACATGTGAACATGCCCTAAATTATACCTACAACTTTTCTCTAATTTAACCGCCTTCGTATCTCTGATCATTTTCAAGATCACCATACTGTTCATCCTTATCTTGGGCACGTTGTATATAATTTTTGTAGACTAGTATATTTCCAATATTTAGCAAAAAGCAACACCCTTTTGGATTAAATCACCAATCCCAGAAAAGATGGATCTCGGGAACGGTTGGATGTATGAAGTTGCAGTTGAGCTTAAATGGTAGAAAGTTTAACGCCTTTAATCTATTGTATTACGCGCACCTTTAGAGACATTTGCCAAAAATTGAAAAAAGTTGCAAAAATTTCGACCACCACGTAGTTTGCACAAGCGCTTGGAAACTGCAAATTTGGATTATTACTACTGGCAACATATTAAGAAGTCAGAACCATCCGAACTATTGGCTTTTTTTAGTACATTAACATAGTATAATATATTAACCTATTACAGTTTGAGTAATCATTTACCTTATTTCTTTATTTATCAAGTTTTTAACAATTCCTAGAACGTATTATGCACTTAGATGCTAATTTTGGATCTCTATCGATATTTTAAAATTCGAATTTCACATTTTCGTAATTTTACGTCTATTGATTTTACTGGAATTCATTGGTTTTGACAAGGGCGTGACTGATAAGACGAAGAAAAGATATAATAAAAAATCAACGACTAATTTCAACAAAAATTGATCATTAAACTTAAATTGATAATTTGGTGATTAAACATTGATAAATTTTAGCTTTTCAACTTAAATTTCATCATTATTTTAATCATCAAATCATAAAAAATTTAATATCCAAAAAAACAGTAAAAAAACGCTTGCTTTTCTATAAATTTGAGTGTTGCGAAAGAAGCAAGAAAATGTTTAAACTTAAATTAAACATCGTTTGGGAGGTAATATGACTATGTAAGAGGTTTTTATTTGAAATTAATTACGAATTTTCTAGAAATATAACTCGGAAATTATATAAAAGTTTCCCTAATTAGATTCTTGTCTGTTTTCCAACGCACAGTTGTAAATTCACCATTAAAACGATGTTTTCTGTTTCTGTGTTTCTCAAACCCTTTATATGTTTAGCTCATAAAGAAGTTCACCAACATAATTTCTTAGATCGTAAACACTACAGTGACTTTCTAATAAAGTCACTGTAGTAAACACTAGTTACGTGAAAGATTTTATGAAACTGAAAGTTGGTCACTTGTTCTGCGTTTTACTACCATTTTGAATTTTGAATGTGGGCTCCTGTGAAATATATTTATTTAATCGAGGTAAGATATAACAAACCAATAGGTGTGCTTAATTTGTACGTGAAATATCGATACCTCAACTAATTATTGACTCTTAACATATGTGGAATTTAATTTAATAAAAGTCACTGCTACCGTTACCGCAATATGGCATATCGCTAACATACTGAGATTACATGCACCTATATTATGTGTGCCCTTTCCGAGTCATATCAGTATTACATTTCCCCTGTAAATAGATAGATTGAAATCTTAATCAGTATTATTTTTAGATTTAGTATCTCCCCAGTCCCCACCTCCCAAAAGTACAAGCATTCTTTGAATTACCACATTACGGCACAGTTTCAAGGGTTTGATTATCTTGTATAGGTACGCATTTACGCAATTTAACAATGCACACGTGCGTTCCTCCGATTATTTTCCCCTTTGTAGATTTATTCACCCTTTCGCCCTTTGTGTTCGAATTCCCTTTAGGTATGTTACTAAGGTTACGTAACAAATCAATGGATATAATGGTAAAGCCGCATTTATCCATAATACTCAAAAATGACGTGACATTTTCGTTCAGAGCTTAATCGAACCACAATATTAGTTTCACAATTGTTAGCAAATGCATCATATTCTGGGCAGTAGATAATAATAATTGGACCATGTTTAAAATACTAAACGCTAAATTAATTGCAATTATTGTGCTTAATAATGGCGATTAAACAAACCTGTGTTGATCATATAAAAGCGTAGGTATTAATATTACAGAACATGTTTTCGCCTTCATCTGTAGGAGTTTATCTGGCCCCAAATATACCCGTTGCCTATGCTACCAGTTATTTTACAACTGTGAAAAAATTCGCTATATTTATAACTAAAATTACCGATAATTACCAATAGTAATCCAGTCGATGTAATGAAAAATAAGGGGGTAGCTGGAAAGTATTCCGATGTAAATGGAACATTGACAGGTTGTTTAGGGGTACTCTTGGATGTCTATCCTAAGTTTTCGATCTCGGAGACCCTGTGCTAACTTGGGGAGGGGACAAAAACCTCAACCTCGTTTATATCTCGTAAGTCGTAAAGACGTAAACTAAGCATATTGTGTTTACTATAGTGCAATATATAGTTGTAGAGCATTCAATTCAACATTTAAAATTTGGTTGGTGAAACGAATTTTTACACCCAAAATTAATCGAGATCAAAGTTAGAAAAAGACTCGAAATAGAAAGAAATAGCCGAAAAGCGAAGGTTTTTCGCCCTATAACTATTTATCAGAGTAATTCACTACGGCTGCGGAAAAGTGCGGTACCTCAGGTTGTCAAGTTTGATGGTCCCTCCATACAGCTTCACAAGGAATTTCTGTCCAACGTCAGCGATTTGAGTTGGAGTTGTCTCGGGGTCTTTAGAAATACCCAAAATCTCTGAAAGGCTAGGGTTCTTGCTTTACATCTGCATCACCTTTTCCTTCTAATACCAAAGGGTGCTAGGGTGGTGTCATACCCACTTATCGCATGCAGGAAAAGAATATCTTATGATTCGTACTTGAGAAAGTGGGATGAATACAGCACAGTTGGGCTGTTACTCTTTCCACTCTTCTGGAAATAGACGTTCTTTTTGGGTCTAGGACAAGTCAGCGCCGCCGACTCATCGCGGCCGATTCATCGCGGCCATCTCATCGCCGAGCCATCTCATCGCCGGCCAACTCATCGTCGGCCAACTCATCCCCGACCCATCTCATTAAAATTAAAAATTGTCAGTAGTGGAACAGCATAGCATACAAAAAGCCATCAATATCCGTTAATTACTTATAACTAAAAAATTTTTTACTTCCAAATTTTGTTTAGTGTTGCCATTTTGTATCAATTAAAAAAATATATACCTACTAAACCTGCAAATAACCTAGGTGCTTTAATGGCAATCTACGTTTAAGTTTAGCATTACTTTTATTTCCAAACTTTTTATGTAATATGAATGTTAATATCAGGTAAGTATGATTCATTGTCCATTAACCCTATCATTATCGATTTAAAGCTCTGTAAAACTGATTATCAATTGATTAAGATTTAAGGGAAAGTTAATGTCGTATTTAATGTAATATCTTGATGATCGGTATCGGTATTTATAAAAGAAAGTAAAAGAGGATAGGTAAGAATGTGCTGAATTTTTCGAAAATAAAATCGGCGATGAGTTGGCCGGCGCTGAGATGGCTCGGCGATGAGATATCTCGGCGATGAGATGGCCGCGATGAATCGGCCGCGATGAGTCGGCGGCGCTGACTTCTCCCATTCCGTTCTTTTTCGAAGAACTCAAAGCAGTGAGTAGCACCCAAAGCTCTATATCTTCCCCTGTTATGATGACGATATCATACGTGCCGGAACCTGAAACAGTAGTCTCCACAATCATTACATCGGCGTTTTTTACTGTCTGCTTCATTTGCTTTCAGCAAGTTGTCTTGTAAAAGACAAACTTTATTGAGAAGTGCAGCAAAGAACGCCGATAACGTTTAGCTGCTTTGGTGCTTTGGTAGCTTATCCCAACAGGATAACCATCAAAAACCACTACGACATTGTTCCCAAACTGGCTTTGAACGTAATCCTGAAATGTGGCTCCACTTGATTTGGTCAATGCAGTAGACACCCACCATGTGTGACATTGCGGGTCCCACGTCTTCACACACGATAGGAAGGAATGCATCATACAGCATTGATTTTCTGCCTTTATGCATTTCTTCTGAGATGTGGGAAAAGGGGTGAGTTCATACTTGAACAAGTTCCTAAGGTCAACTTTTGATTGTTTGGTTATGCACAGTCGTTGGAATAGAGTGAGTGGGTCTACTGTGAATTTTTTGTCCTTGATGTTCATTTTTTATTTTTTACATTTCGAGAAACTTGGTCTAACTTGGATCGGCTGTATCTCGGTTAATATTGGGTATAAACATTCGTTTCACCAACCGACTTTTAGTAAATTTAATGCTGTACAACTTGTATTGCGTTATGGTTAGTTTACAGAATATAAGCGAAAAACTGAAAAAATTCCGAAAATGTTAGGTAAGGTTTTTGTTCCCTCCCCAAGTTATAACAGGGTCCTGGAGGTCGACAACTTAGGAATAAAGATAAAATAGCAATAGCACGGAAAGCCTGCATCAAGCAAAAGTGACTGGTTACAAGAAGCAACACTAACGACAAGATGTCCGAATCTGACAAACTAAATAACTCCACCAGATATAAAAGCCTCAAAAACGAATGCAGAAAAAATTCTAAACACAAAAAAGGAATGCTGGAACAAAGTTCTAAAGGATCTAGAAAACGACGCCTGCGTCAAAGGCTACAAGATAGCAATGAACAAAAAAGGACTTTTTAAAAAACCGCCTAAGCTACCGACAGAAGTAGAAATTAACGTCGTAAAAACACTATTCCCTAAAGACGATGTGGATATCTACACAAAAAGATCAACAACACGTATCTGCAGTTACCGCAGAGGAAGTTGAACAAGCCTGCGCAAGAATCAAACTTAACAAGAGTCCGGGGCCGGATGGCATCCCTCCCATACTGATTAAAATTTCCGCAACACTAAACCCGAGAAAACTTGGCGAAGTATACAGTCAATACTTCTTACAAGGACATTTTTCGAAAATGTGGAAAGTAAGCAGACTAGTATTAATCGAAAAACCCAAGAAAAACAACAACACGGCTAACAACTATACACCAATCAGCCTTCTAAATGGTATGGGCAAACTGTTTGAAAGAATAATCGCCAACAGAATAAATAAACAGTTGGAAGACCTAGGGGGACTACACCCAAACCAATTCGGCTTCAGAAGCGGACGATCCACTCTAGACGCTCTGGACCTGGTCAAAGCGACGGCCCAAAAAGCTGCGAATAAAGGGTACCAATACCGAGAACACTGCCTAATGAATACTCTAGACATCCAAAACGCCTTCAACTCCGCAGGATGGTCCGAGATAATCGAGGCTATGAAATCGATAGGAATCAGGGATTATCTAATTAATATAGTACACTTTACAGAACGACATATGATACTTAGCAGCGGAAAGACTTATCACAAGAGGGGTGTCCCAAGACTCAGTGCTGAGCCCACTCTTGTGGAACATACTATATGACGAAATCATTAAATTAGAGATACCAAAAAACGTAAATCTGATATGCTACGCAGGCGATCTTACAATATAACGGCAAAAACCAACGAAGAACTGGAAACATATACAGAAATCTCTATTCTACAATTACTAACATGGCTCACCAAACACAGGCTAAAACTGGTCCCGGAAAAAACCGAAGCCGTCTAGAGAGCAACGGTGCCTTTCGAAATTAAAATTGAAAAGGCCTCAATTCGACCCTCAACCAGTCTAAAATACCTAGGGGCCATTTTGGACGAGAACTTAAAGATGACAACCCATATTTACTACGTTACAGCAAAAGCTGACAAAATTACCGGAAAACTATATGTATAAGCTTATGCCAAACATCGGAGGGCCGAACTATAAAAAAGGCAACTTTTAGCGGCCGTAACAAACCTTATTATTCTATATGGCGCAAACGTCTGGGGCGTCGCATTAAAGCATAATAATTGTATAAATATGTTACTGAAGAGTCAACGGAAGGATACAACCAGAATTATCTCAGCCTACCGAACTATCGGCACTAGTACAGCATTATAGTACTAATCGGATAGCTACCTTCAGATCTATAGGCCGAAGAAAGAACCGTACTATATCAGAACAAAGAAATAACAAGACAGGGGGTCAGGAAACAAATGACGGAACGTTCGAACACAGTATGGAGGTCACAGCCTGGCGGTGAGTAGAGCAAACTACTTATACAAGACTTAGAAGCCTGGATAAACAGAAGTCACGACGAATTAAACTACTACATGACGCAAGGTCTTAGCAATCACGAATGCTTCAGAGATCACCTGTTTAAATTCAAAAGAGCAAATTCCAATCTTTGTCCATATTGTGGAACGAAGGACGATACTATCTATGCACACCATCTTTGACTGCAAAAGATGGGATAAAACAAGAACAAGGGCAGAAACTGAACTCTGTGTTAAACTGACCCCAAACAACATAGTAAAAACGATGCTCGAAAACGAAACTAAGTGGAAAATGATAGCTAACATGTTTGAAAATATAATAAAAGCAAAAGAAATCGAAGAGAAGACACTGCAGACCATCTAGAAGAACGCTTCCTCGGGAATACTGACGCAATACCTAAAGGTGATTCCGGTTCTCCCTAGTTAACCAGGGAAAAGAAGGGGTTTTAGCCTGTAAGAGTCCGGCACTACCCAGGGAATTGATTTTCATCTCCTTGGTGTCCATGATGGATTTCCCCTCCGCTGAAAAAAAAAGGTTAGGTTAGGTTAGCTTAGGTTAGGTTATTCCTTATTGCGTGAAATTTAGTAAAATATTTAAGTGTCAGAAAATGCTTTTGGGCTCTAAATTTTTGAGGACCTTTCGTCCAGGATTCATTTCCAGTGGGAATTTTGTGAGCAGCTTTTTTCTGCGCCTTTTTTTCCAGGCTTTATTTTCCGCGGCTTTTTTCCTAGACTCGTTGATTTTTATCTATATTTATCTGTTTACTTTAAAAACTAACAACTAGGCTGGAAGTGTTCAAAATAGTCCCCTTGATATAGGTGACTAGCTTTTTCTTGTTTTTATATGTGGATTTCCAAATAATAATATTACTTTTAATTATCTGCAACGTTGTGATAATACTGTTTTTTCAAAATTAGTAAACTTTTATGTTTCATCTATGAGTAGAAAGGGTTTGAGTATTGTGCATACCATTTAAAAATGATTCCATAAGATATTTATTAGTGGCGAGCATTGAAAACACAACAGGAAAGTAGTAACGTGCAACTATGAACAAAGTTGGAATCATAGAAGATCGAAAGACTAAATCTTTGGATTGCAAGCTGTAAGCGGAGAATTCAAAACTACCACCTACCACCATATAGTTCTGTTAGTTAACTTCCCTTAAAAAGAAGGTTGATAATGCCACGTGATTGGTGTTTAAACAACTGATTTATGTGCTGTAAAATTTTTAAGGCAATAATTCTTTATTTACAATGTTGCAGATGATCTTTAATCAATGTTTGTTACCTTTATTTATGTTTATAACCTTATAGGTATGTAACTCCAAATTCAGTTTTGAATTTACAAGGTTGAAGCTATTTGATGGCCAAAGATAGAAATTAACTTACTACGAAGAAATCTGAATTGGGTTTGTAAAAGTGTTTTAATAATCTCCTTTACAACACTTGCCGACCAATGGATTCCGTCCCATTCGAGAAGAATTTTTCCAGCTGTGCCTATACATAGTTCAATCAAGTATCGATACGCTTAAATTTTTAATTTAAGTAACACCTTAATTACAGAATCTAGGCCATCCAAGTTTAATTATTTACGAACAAAATTGAATCAATCGAAGAAGTTAGTTAGTTAAAGTTAGTATTTACTAATTAATTAAATCTACAGCTAAGCTTCTTGACAGCAAATTGTTCCCATAATTGAATTGAGAGTTATCGAATTTGTGAATAAATCCTTTATCCTGGAAAAATTCTGTTGTTACGGGCTTTCCCAACTAACCTTACCGCTAAATTCAAGTTCATTGAATTGCGTCGAATTGAATAGAGTTTTACTCGATTTTAATTGAACTCATTCGCAAATTTGATATTATGCACGGCTATATCAAAATGTATTTGGGACGTAAAGTATTACCTACTCATCAATACGATAAAAAAGCCATTAAAAACGTTATTCGTTTTAGTGTAACGTAAATCGACGGAGGAAAACGGATTAAGTCTCAAATTAAAATCACTGACTTGAACCTTATTTAAACAAAAATTCCGGAAATACTGTTAAAAAATTTTGTTTGAAGGATTTTGTTAAGATACTCTTGTATACCCATTACATTGAGAGTTCATTCAGACGGTTTCGCAAGTGACGCAGTCGATAATATGTACCTTAGAGTCTTAGACCATAATATAAGAATATGAACCTTACTATGTACATAGTAAGTCAACATTCTCTTTCGTTATGTAGACAGGAAGGATAAAGCATAGATATGCAATATTCAGCCGCTTTTATTGAAGCCAACATGTAAAAAGAAAAGCTCATATTAGAAAAGAGGAAAATTGTGTAAATATTGTCCGCATTAGTGGCGTATTTCTAGCGAAGCTATCGATTCGATGGTTTCCACATTTGTCGTAGAACCTAAACGTCTTTATATAATTCATAAGTAGGTAATTGAAAAAATAACGTTGGGCAATTCCAAAAAATAGAAAAAGAAGTTTCTAATTTATACTTCAAAAGTTTTGTTTGCATGTATCGAGTAGGTACCTACCTATGTATTTATCTGAAGCTGACGCATCGGTTTTTACTATATTACGTTCTAAATATTTATGTGTATAAGTGGTATCGATATAATAAATATTTTAGTGTACAACATTTTTTCAATTAATTAAAAATTACAGAAAAATTATGCATGATTGTTACGTTTTTCATGCATGAAGCGTGAACGTCTAAGAGACAGAAAGAGATCAATTCTCTTCTTACATTTTTCTGCGTTCGGAAGGTTTATTCTATTGCCGTAAGAATTGTCATTTTGCCTCGCCTTTTTTCTTATTGATTTATTTCCCTTTCTCCTACCGGAAGTGACATTTGTGGCACGAGAGTAAAATTGGCAACGTTATTAGAAGATGATGGGACAGCGCAGTTTTGTAAAAGTTTTCGACAGATATAAACTAAGAAAAACTTTGTAGGTGTTATCAGCAATCCGACAATAAATTGCTCTTTTGAGACTATGATCTCTGATGGAGATGCGATTAGCTGATGATGTTCTTGAACACATTTGAAAACTGGGTGATGATTTTCATGCTCTTTAGACAGTACGTTATTTTCCAAGGGTACATTCGTAGCTTTAGTAGATTCATCCAAACTGGAAATACACATGCATTAAGTGGCTGTGTCTTTTGGGACTTTTGGGAAAATTTGTACAAGATACACGGTTCATCTGGTTGCCCATGTTTTTATCTTTTTCAACATGGCCAATACAAGTCTCGCCCATTGTTATAGTCTTGAACAACCCTTGAGAACGGGAAATAAGCGAACAACTGTTGTTCGCAGTTTTGTGGTTAACAACCGCAACGGTTCCAGTTCTTCCAGAGATACATAAATGTTCTACGTAGTGTCTTCTCCATTCCCATGGATTAGTGATTTTCGTTAACAGTATCTGTTAACCGTAGTTTTAAGTTACTTAGCTTAGGAAACGGAATTATAGGGAAAAATTGAGTAGATTGTAGGGTAATATTAAAGGTTCTCCAATACAATTTTATTATAATTTATTACTCGTAATTTCCTGTTCCCAACATCTGGATTTATACTTTAATAGCAGCGAACTGCTGTTGACCGGCTCCATGAAATCTGTTCAAAGAATTATCAGTATTCATTCAGGAACCCGCTCCGAAACATATTATTAAGTGAAAAAAACTTCTTTGTTAATGTAAGGAGAATGTTCCCTTGATAGGATATATAAATATCAGAGTTTTATCTTTAACCTGATCTCTGGATTACAATGACGTCTATACCATTGACTTTCTACACTGAAAGTCAATGCGTCTACCCCTCTACTTTTTCATCCTAGATAAGTGGAAGTTAGGCCAAGATACAGTTGGGTATCTCTATCTATATTTTTCACGAAACAATAGTATTTATTTGTTTTGTTACATATCTTGAGGGAATTTCTGAAAGTATTCTGTGACCGTATAAATATCTGTCAAGGGAAAATCAATGTGCATATTGTCCTGAAATTGAAAATATTATGAAGTTTGCCGAAATCGATATAGTGCTACCCTCTTACAGTAGTACATATCAACACAGATAGGTAACTGCTTACTATCACCTAACGTTTCAGTATTTTTACAGGAACCGATTGCATAAAGTTTGTAGTAATTTTTAATGCGAGAATGCTGGTAACAAGATCACTGTATATTCCGTATCTACAACACAAACACGAAACAAGGTTCCTTTTGCATATATGTAGCAATGTTTTCTAAGAAGATAGTTAGACAACCGGAGGTGTTTCTGAACCACGTATGATAGATGGCGATTGCCACGTCCTATTTAAAAGCAATGCTAAGACACTCGCCATCTATCAGTCGTGGTTCAGAAACAACCTCCGGTTGACTAACTATCTTATTAAAAAACAATGTATGTAGTAACTTGTTACAAGTAATCTCTTCGGCAATTGAAGCGAACTACGCTGAATTTCTTTTTGTATACACAATGAACGCTAGAGTGCTGCCTTCAAGCATTAAGCATCGACTAAAGGGTTTGTTTTCCTCAATCAACGCATTGAATGAAGAAATTCCTCAATTAACGCTTCGAGGTTTATAGAAACAATTTTTGATTGTTTATATATAATATACTTACCTATAATAAACAATGCAGTTAATAAATAACCAATATTTAAGGTATTCATATTACCATTGACTAAAGAGTTCTCAATCAACGATATTACTAAAATTTTAAAGTTATTTAAACTTTAACATTTTAAAGAAGTTTTGTAAAACTAGAAAACAAAGTAGCATCTTTTTTTTTAAGTTGAATTTACAAACATAGCTGTATACAGGTATTTAAGCCTCTAATTTAATTATTTAACTTAATTGTAATTTATTATTGGCAAAAAAGTTTCACTTATAGTGATGTAGAGAAGTAGTGTACCTAATTTTTCTACTAAGACGTAAAAACATTTACAAAGTTCCACATTCACTAAACAAAGTATTTATGGTACTTAAGTATTGTTTTGTGCGGATAAAAGTGGCAAAGAGAAATTGTTGGAAATAATTTGGAAGTTCCTAATTCTATCGCTACTATGCGTAATTGCTGGGGCCATGTAAAGCAAAGCAATTTTATAAATATATTCCTATATAACGGGCGGGGCAGTCAAAGCGCACGATTAACAAAGCTGGTAGAGTGGTGGGGGTGTGCAGTGAGGGAACTAGGCGGTGACCCAATCGTTCTGCACATTTGGAAATTTGTAACCATGCAACATTGGACTGGTGAACAGCGAAGTTTCGCTGTTACAGCGTATTTAGAAAATGGCCGAAGTTACATACGTGCACAACGCGAATTCAGCCGACATTTTCATCTGGCGCCTCGTGCTCCTGTTCCAAGCAGGAAAGTCCTTGCTGTTTGGACTGCCAACTTAAAAACAACGGGTAAAACAACAAAAAGAAGAGGTGGTAGTGTAAGAACAGTGCGAACACCCGAGAATGTGGAGGCGGTATGAGACTTAGACATTGTGTGCAAAATGGTGGTCACCACCTTACTGGAGTCATATTCAAAAAATAAACATTTTTTTCTGTTTGAATTAAAAATTTCATTTATGTTCTTAAGATTTGTTGCAATATATAACTAAAATACCGTTTCTGTGTGTCTTTTTTTTATACTTAGAATCGTGCGGTTTGACTCCCCACCCGGTATTTTGTTTCACGGTTCTCTAGATATTTTGCTTTTCCGCAAATCTCAATGATTATTCCTTCCTGAGACGTGCTAACTCGCCGCTCTTATATAACTCTTTATTTAAAAGTAATAGGAAGGCAATTACGCTACTACTCTTTTCCAAAACTCTCTACAGTGTCTAATATGACACACCAGTGGAAGATTTGTTTTTCCTTGCTACACTTTCAAAAACGTAGTACCTACTTTCAGTTTCCTGGTGTAAAAGTGGCGCTGTATAGAATATTGGAAGAAAATGTAATGCCTTTATTGAAGTACACTACTTACAATGGAAGAACTCTATGAAATGAGAAACGTTTAGCATCCCTTAGTGATATTTATTTTCTTGTTGTTTCCACAATGATTTAATTAGGGAATCTAGAAGCACAAAAAATGTAATGTGCAAGATATTGTAATTAAGCATCACCACACAAGGTTGTGTAATTAAGAACCAAGTGACAAGAATTTATATTAAAAATGAGCATTGGCGTAGTGTAAAGAAGTTTTGGAAGCGAAAATTGTTATTTTAGCTACAAAGGAGTGAGGCGGATTATCAAATGAATTCTGAACGATGTAAAACAACAAAATTTACCCATTCGCCAAGATGCATTGAATAGTTCTTCTGGGGAAATTAATATAGAAACAAAGTTTGTCGCCACCATTGTTCCAATAATTTTGCGCAATTTTTGGGGGCAAATCATCACTAACGTTTGAAACCTCAAAAGTTCGAGTCTGTCTCCGATGATTTTTCTCCAAAGAAATAGACCTAGTAATACAAATTTCCAATATGGTTGATATCTCAAGCCAAAAGACAAAAGACAAAGATATACGTATAGAAAGTTTGACTGCTTCACGAAATAATCATTTTGTTCTAAAAAGCAATAGACTCAGCTCAAAATTATAATCGACATTTCAGTGAGATAAATTTCGTCTTCAACAAAATGGTATTCCTGTCCTAAATAAACATTACTAGAACTATCCCATACATAATCTACAGTGCGGTCCAAAGGTATGGAATAAATTCATTTTTAGCGTTATTATGTACTTTTGGGAAAAAACTTGAAACACGTCGATTTCTATTTATAATTTACCATTTTCTCGTATGAAAGTCTTACCACCCTCTTGCACCCCCTCGGAGGTATGAGCAACCCTTAAAAAAATTTAAATACGAAAGGGTGGCTTGTGGCACCTTGTTTGAAAGGGATTTTAAATCTCTATTCAGCAATATAAAAATTTTTAAATTTGGTACACTCGTAACTCAGAAATTGAATTTTGAAAAAGAAATAGTGTATTTTTAGATTAAATTAATGTTCAAAGTCACCACCAGTCACTTCTTGAAAAATAACTAAAGGCGATCATAAAATTATCTGTTTAATTAGAAATAATAATCAGGTATTTTCTTATTTGTTCTGGTTCTGTTGAGGAAAAAAGCGTTTAACAAAAAATCTAAGTAGTAGACTACTTCATATTTGTAGTTATTTTTAACAGACGCTTGTGTATTGCCAAATTTTGTTTGTGTGTGCATTTCAGTAAATAAATCATGGCTCAGTTAACAGAAATACAGAGAATAGACATTTTAATTATGATTGGATGTGGTAATAGAACAAGAACTCAAACGGAGGTTTGTGAACTATTTCTTTTTCAAAATTCAATTTCTGAGTTACGAGTGTACCAAATTTAAAAATTTTTATATTGCTGAATAGAGAGTTAAAATCCCTTTCAAACAAGGTGCCACAAGCAACCCGTTCGTATTTAAATTTTTTTAAGGGTTGCTCATACCTCCGATGTGGTGCAAGAGGGTGGTAAGACTTTCATACGAGAAAATGGTAAATTATAAATAGAAATCGACGTGTTTCAGGTTTTTTCCAAAAATTACATAATAACGCTAAAAATGAATTTATTCCATACCTTTGGACCGCACTGTATATTCTCCCAAGAACGATCAATGTGGTCTGATAAAGGGAAATGTATAACAATGTATTTGCAAAGGTTGCGAACTATACACAATGTGTAGACGGAATATTGTGAATTTGTATCTATTTTAGAGATTCCTTAAGAACTTATGTTGCATCTTCTTAGATTAAACATGTAGGTACATGTCGATCAATTTGTATATATTGAAGGACACATGCCGAATTACACAACTAAATAATTTTACTTTTAGACTTTCAGCTCTTCGACCTCTCAGTGTTTTGCTCTCCCTGTTGACAGTTCACGAGTTGCATTTTTAAATAAGTAATGAGGAAAGAAGACACTTGATTTTGTACGATTATATGAACTGCTTTAATTATTAGCACTACCCTTACTAGAATTTTGCCTGACTAAGGGAATTTCACCCTCAACCAGGGATCTTTGACACGGTACCTACGATTTTACTTCTTCCTATCCGAGAAAAAGGCGAGTTTCAGTTTTTCCCCGCTTTAGAAAAACGGCTAGCTTGTCCGGGTTTGAACCCGCGCAATGCAATGCAGTAATTATGGAGTTCCACAAAGGAAGTTTAAATAAAGTTATTGAAATCGTTTTTCTATTTTTCAGTTAAAGTATTCTTTTTTGAATAGTTATGGTGGTGATTTATCATATTTCCATACACTACATTTCTAAATTATTACCTACATACATACATACAGTTATAGCAATGGCATATACAAATAACAGCCAACTGAAGCTTTCCGCGGTACACACGAGACGGCTATAATACATATACAGTGCAGTATCAGTTCAATTACATAAGTATTATACGTTCAGATTTAAATATCAAAAGGAATCACCAAGTTGTGAAAGTATTCTGCGATGGTATTATCAATTTAAGACACTGGTTGTATCGGAAAATCACTCAATTACCCCTACGGTTAAATTCCTTGGCTTATACACAGATGAAAATCTTAATTGTGGTTACTCAGAAAACGTATTAGCTTCACCCGTTGTGTGACTTTTTACTATGCCCCAAGTGCATTCAAGACTTCTTTATGGTATATACTTCTGGGGGCGATCCAGTGCGGTTGGGGAAGTTTTCACATGTCAGAAGAAAATTGTTAGATGTATGGTGGGGGTAGGAAACTCGGTGTCATGTCGCCAATATTTTCAAAGGCTTCGGATTATGCGCTTACCAGTCATATTCCGAACGACCACAAAGGCATCGTGCTTCGTGTTGTGTAGTCTTGTATTGTCTTGTCAAAAAATGCTTACACCCTAAACGCTTGCAATCGGTCTTCTAAGCCATCCAACCAACGATAATGTGATAAATAAATCACATTCTCTACGTATGACATAGGTATACATAAATATCACATTGTGTGCTAAAAGAGCACCGTTTACGATTTGCCGATATTAAATAGGCTCCTCATAGTTTCTTAGATTACAAACATCTGATATGGTTTAGTCCTTTATAATATATACACTGTGTCCAAGATAAGCAGGGCCACTGTGGGGATTTCGGAAACGGTAAGAGATAGAGTTTCGGTTAAGTGGGAGAAAAGTTGGGTAATTTTGAGTTTAGTAAAATGATATTTTTAAACTGACGAAATTCCGAACCGTTCCGAAGTTATGCGACAAAAAGCGAATTTTCAGGATTTCGTTTTTGACAAATTGTTACTTTGCCGTTGATGTTAAATAAAAAGTAAAAGAAGCTTCTACAAGTACTTTTTACCTTATTTAACATGGCGTACAGCCAATTGTAATCCGACGTTTCGTTTTCAAGTAACCATAATCAACTTTGGTTTTTTTAGATACGGTAGGTACTGATTTTTTATACATAATATTAGGAGAGCTTTTAATTCTGCATTCAAGCATGTATCACACGTTATGGTTTAATTGATTCGTTTGTGCTACTCACTGCGGCGATAAGCAACCAACAATTTTCAAGTTACTTACTGATTTTCAATACTCAATTTTTGAGTCGAAATTCAGTCACAATAGGAATATTTTACAAATAGAACTACTGGTTTAAAATGTTCTAAGAGGTAGTGTGATCAAAAAAATGGAATGAAATGAACGAACAAATTTAAGTTAATTTATTTAATGACGCTGCTGCTTATTAACTAACGCGTTGATTAAGTTAATTACCCAGATATCAAGACGTGCAATAAATTTACCACCTCACCTACTTTAGGATGTATAATTTTATTTCCGAAACAATTATATCTAAGGAAAGCATTCGCACTTACAAAACAATGAATCGTCTTTTACGCATATTAAGACGGGGGATTTAGAATAATAAATTTTCGCCTTTCAGCCATCTTATCTCTAAATTAAAATTGAACGTAGCTGAGATTGCCGCTTTAAATAAATCTCTAAAGGGTTTTTCTATTCCTAGTTTCGGAAAGGAATATTTTCACAGTAGGTAGTACTTGTTGTTGATAGAAACTTGATAACATTTTTTCCCCTTATAAGAAAACTTGCCAAACTTGGGAGATTCTATATTCAAACTGTAACTAAGTTTTGAGTAAATAAGCTTTTGACTAGTGATCACTTTATTCATATACCATTAGCGTCTATTGTGTGGTTTCAAGAAATGCTCGTAATGAGAAATGAATTCCATTCACTAAAGCTTTCGAACTTGACTACTGAAGACCAATAATTAAGGTTTCCTAATTAAACAACTATTTATAGACGAATAGCCTCGTGTAACTAATACGGAATGTGTCTAAATTAAGATAATTTATCTAAATATTCACGTTCATAGCAGAGAACGGCTTCATTAGTACCTTTATACAAAAAATAGACACTGCAATGACTACGTGCTATGTCAACAAAAATTTAAATGCACGCTATTAAAAATTTTGAAAGGCAGCTCTAGAGCTTGTGGAAAATGCAATTTAGTTCCCACTGTTTTCGTTTCCAACACCTCTCTTTACGAAGAATTTACTAGTATACTAGGTTCAAATATGGTTTTTCATATCTTTGAGCTGGAAAAAACGTTTGGAGAGAAACGTTATTAAAAGCGGTTTAAATTGAAAATTGGTTTACACGAATGAAAGGAGAACAACCATAAACAGCAGTTCCGTTAGAGCTTTTAAAAGCAGTAAAAACACACAAACAGAGGTATTTTGTATTTTTATAACTGAATTGCTTGTTTTACCTGAAAAGGGATGGCAATATTTTACGAAAGATTAAAAATTGACTACCCCTCAAACAATAAACACTTTCAGAAAATAACGTTGGAATGATATAAACAACTAAAACGTTCTTTACAAAGTTGTGAGTAATAATAAATACATTGCAAAACAAGGGTGTTAAAATTCTTTCGTAGATTAGAAGCTTTTAAATGAAAATGTTGTACAATATTTTACTAAACCGTTCAATAGGCACTACCATGGCCACAGTGCTCTGGGATAATGAAGAACTATTTCTATGCGAATTTCTTGAACCATGCACTACAGACACTGTGAAATCCTTCTGAAACTACATACAGTCATTAAAAGCAGGGACGAAGAAGTCAAGCTTTTGCACGTTGTGGCAAGACCTCATACGTCAAATCAATCAATTGGTTATAACAAATTGATGGGGAAGTCGTGCAGTATACTCAGTATAGACCTAATAATTTTGCTGACAATCAATGTGTCAAATATCATTTGAAAAATTTTTTTAGATCAATAATTCTGTCGAAAGGAGAATCGTCAAAATGGCCGAAGGCGGAAATCATGATACAAAATTATTTTCCATTTTCCATTCAACCCTGTGAGAATCCTGAAAAAGATGCAATCGCAAATACCTTCAATTCTTACTTCGTTAGTCTTCCAAAGTCCATTGCTTCAAAATCCTGTAAAAACAATTCAATTTCTGTTGCAAATAAAATAAACAACACCATATTATTGCAACCTACTGATGAACTTGAGATAATCAGTGTTATTTCAAGTTTAAAAATGACAAACAGTACGGGCTATGATTATTTTTCAATAAAAATAATTAAACAATGTGCTAATTTAATTGCAAAGCCACTTACTTCTATTATTAATTTATGTTTTCATACAGGAGTTACAGGACGCTTTCCCGACATGTTAAAAATGATAAAAATAATATGTTTATACAAAAAAGGTGATCCAATCCGATAACTTTAACATCCGTCTTTTCCAAAATTATCGAGAAAACTGTTTTCACTAGAATAATAAGTTTTTTAGAGAGAATCAATGTCATTTCAAACAACCAACATGGTTTTAGAAGAAATCGATCTACACAATCTGCCATTCTTAGTTTTATTAAATAGGTTTACACCTTAGAATATAATCTAAGGTTTACACGAATCTGGATGCAGGAAATAAAGCCACGGCTGTATTTATCGATTTATCAAAAGCTTTTGACCTTGTAAACCATGGAATCCTGTTAACTAAATTCGAGAGTTATGGCTTGCGAGGACAGTGTAACAATTTTCTAAAAAGCTATTTATCAAATAGGAAGTAATTTTTAGATTACTACAGCGGTGAATCTTCCACATTAGAGCTGGATACTGGCGTCCCCCAAGGAAGCATCCTTGGACCATTATTATTTATATAATACATCAACGATCTAGATGAAGTCATCACCACTTTTTATACAGCTTGTAAAGACGACATAACAATTGTATTCAGCAATAAAGATTTATCTAAAATGACAAATATCCTTTCCATCAACTTCATGGCATTATCAGAATACTTATGCAATAACAAGGTGACCATGAATGAAGGAAAAACTCTTAGTCTACAATTTCACATAAATGAGTCAAATTATATGTATAGCCTACTAATCAAGCTAAATCATCGGTCCATTACTCAGGTCGAAGAATTCAAACTTTTAGGAGTGTACATCGATTTGTCCCTAAATTGGAAAAAACACATAGATTACCTCTGCAGTAAATTAGCCAGTAACTGCTACGCTCTTAAACGACTTTCTGAAATGACGAATAGTGATATAACGAAAACCTACTATTTCTTACATCTTGAATCTTTAATAAGATACGGAATAGTTTTTTGGGGAAACTCTGTGTCCGTTAGTCGTATATTTTTTACACTACAAAAAAGAGCGATTAGGTACCTATATGTTTAAATTACATTACCGTCAGTCTTGCAAAGTAATTTTTATTCACGAAAAAATTCTCACCCTTCCTTGTTTTTATATGTTAGAATTATTAATTTTTGTAAAAACTAATTTTGCCGACTTTAAACTCCAAAACATTTATCATCATTACGAAACACGTCATGGAAATAATCTACAGTATGAATTATAAATACATAAATAAATTTAAAACTGATCTTAAGAAATATTTAATAAGTTATGGTTTCTACTCTGTACACGAGTTCTTAAATAAATGATCTTTATTGAATTTTGTTTTTTTGTGACTTGACCTATATCATTATTGTGTGATCAAAAAGGATAAATAAATAATAATAATTATTATTATTCAAACGTACGACTTGCGGAAGAAGAAAAAGTGTGAAGAATAGAATTCATAAATTGCTAAAAGGCTAAATGGCAAGGTGGACAACAAGAGATATGTTTTCAAAAATTAATACCATGGATTATCGGAAAGAGTGCAAAAATTCTTAATCGCATCCTTTTATCTTCTTATTTAGCCGAGTGTGGGTGCTGTAGTGCTGTAGGCAATATAATATTTTTTTATGCGATTTATTACAATAAGACATTGGACACTATAATATCCGTAATGCAATATGTTAACAGAGTCGGATTTACCATAAGGTAAGAAAGGCTATAGCCTAGGGCGGCAAATTTTAGAGGGCGGTAAATGTTGGGTTCAAGAGATTAAATAATAAAATGACATCTAGACAAATTCAAATCATATGAAAAAATACAATATTTTAGCGAAAATTACTGTAGATGAGGGGCGGCAAAATATCTCCAGCCAACGGGCGGCAAATTCGTAAATCCGCCTCTGTATGTTAATATACACGTACTAAAAAACAATTGTATAAAGCTGTATACAACGTTTTTCATTAACTATATAAATATAAATAAAATAAAAAAATGTAAATATAACCGAATTTAGAGAACTTTTTCAAACAATTATAAATAATTTAGTATAATATGATTTTTATACGTGGGTTTACTGAAGAATGTTTTCTCCAATAACTATTGTACAGTACATTTAATTCATGGTTAATAAAGTACATGAAAACAATCAGCTATTTTCAATCCATTACGTTGTGTCTCCACTACCCATCTGCAAGGCATAAAAGGAAAGGAAAGGTTTTCTAAAGCAACAAGGGCGACTCTGAAAATGTTTACCTCGTTTATTATAACTCCCAGAATTCATTCATAAATTTCGTTAAAAAGTAAAAATGGGAAAGCATAAAAGAATACGTGTAACTGAAAAGCTTTACAATGTATTGGTTTATGAAACTTGAATACAAATGAAAAATTATACTTTTTTAGCGGCAAAAAGTTTAGGAAGATAACTTTTTCCGTGTTATAAATCTTCCCTGTAAACAATATTAGTAAAGAAACCTTATTGACAATGTGTACCGGTAAATAAAACCTTTTTCTGGGGCAAATGGTTTAGTTATCAACGTAAAGCAGAACACCATAAACTTTCAGAGAATTAAAATGAATGCTCAAAGTTTTTATTGATTTGAAATAGAAACCATCCTCCATAATAATACAAATTATAGTACCTAAATAAGAAAAAAACTTTAGTAAACAACCGAAGTTTTCGGTGCAAACGATTATGATTAACGTTACGATACGCAGTGGCAGTGCCTATATCACCTCTTTAGATGAAATTTGCTTTATTTTGTCATTGTAATTTCTAAATAGGAATGTGAAATTGTTAAGAAAGGGCAAACGCAAGCGCGACGGTGGTGCGTTTCAGTATTTCGTTTCATTCTCGTCGCGACGCGCGGTTACACAGCAAAGGTAGAAACCCTTATGCGCCAATTATCTACGAGCTAGATTAATACGAACCTTAATTGGTGATAGTTTATAAAATGTGGATTTACTACACTTGATTGCACTTCTTTGATCATGAAGCTTTTATGGAAATTCTTTTTGGATACCCTTTTAATGTTTTGCTGTAATTGTAAGTTTACCTTCTTATACTTTCGTTTTCTACACCTATCGATGAATCAAACTATTTTCTGATTACACTCCGTTACTTCAATTAACTTTTCTAGTGTTACGGACGAGACTCTACTGTGAAACACGATAACTATTTAACAAAATTCCAAGGAAATATATTTAAGCCTCTCTCTCTGATAACTTAATTAAATTTCAATTAATTTTAAATTGAATTGCTTTGATTGAAAACGTTAAATTCAATCGAATTAATTTTTTCTGCTGTCAAGTTCGTTAATAATTTTTTTTTACGGTGTTTATGGCTTTGAAGTATTAACACTTCAAACTTTACGATTCCCATTATATTGTTGAGATTTTGATTTTAAACCCATCTAAATTTTTAAATAAACGTAATTATTTTTTACGCAATTAGGTACTTTTTTGTTTAATTAAATTGCGAATTACTGATTTCTAGGCGAAAATAAGTATAGTCTGATAGTTAAATAGGAATTAATAAGTAATTCGCTGCAGATGCATCAACAGTGAGAACAAACGGCAATACGCCTATATTTGGACACTATCATTTGGCTTTGGCAAGTGTTCGAACATATTTAATTACAGTAGTTAGTGTTATAATACTTGGTATAGAATAGTTATTGGTTAAAGTTAATTTGTTTGTGAATGATTAAAAGCAGTAACGTTTCTTTTTACTAACACAATACATTTGGACATGTTGTAGTAAGCATACACTCCCTGCAGATTCCTTCGATTTATATGAAAACTTGTTAACGAAGTTAGGCCGTTCATAAATTATGGGAAGTTGACGATAACAATTTTATTATAGAATTATAATGAATGTAACTGAACATATTTCTGTGTTATCGAATAATTTATTTGCGAAATATTTTATAATCCAAGAGTCCGAAAGCTTTTGCTTTTATTTAAATAACGTGCTACAAAAAGGACGTACGGATTCTAAGAGAGACTTGTTTTGTAATCTATAATTCAGATTGCCTTTTTAGAGGTCCCCCCATGAAAAAGTGATAGTACTTGACAAATCTGCTGTAAAGCTTGGAGTTTTCGCGAGTACGTAACCTTCTCCAAAGAAATAGTCTGAAATACTTTAAATTTCTAAAGCTATGCTATTCGTTGCAGGTAAATCCGAAAATAGATTTGGGGGGGCTTGAGTTACCAGCTAATCACTTTTTCTCTAAACTGGTTGTCGTTTTTTTTAGATTAAATAATTGGGAAACAAACATCATCTGTCAAACGTAATAATTTAACACTTCAAGGGTGTCGTAGGCATAATTAACTAGCCGTCGTATAGAATATTTTCAAAAGACGTGTACTTTAAGTACCGTATAAGACATCTCTTCGTCCTTCCAATCATTTTACTACCCCGCTTCCTTTGCATCCCAATTAATATTTTACCCGTTTATATCGATCATGTCTCTAAAGTAATTGAGCTTTGGTGGGAATGCAGGAGGATTATAGTATCCGAAGTATGGTGTCTTAAAGGTTTTCATACAATATGCAAGCAAATTACGTACGTATTCAAGTATAAACGGGGGTACACGCGGTTCTCGCGTTTTGCGTGCGTGGGGGGGGGGGGGGGGGGGTATCTGTGATGGTAGGTTGTAATAGCTTTTGTTTTAAAATATCACACCTTGTTGAGCTGGCTTAGTTGCTTGAAAAAAAAAAAAAAATTTACATTTTTGTACCTTTTCAGATTTTTGACCCTGTACGTATCTGTAATTTAGCAAGTTATTAAAGTAACTAAAATAAAGGATTACATTTACTTACATTTGACGTAAAAATCACAAAAATGGGTTGATATTTGGTAAAGATATACGAATTCGTTCCTACCTATAGTAAATTTTTACCAATTATTAAAAAAATGTAAAATGCAAACTTTTTGGAATAGATTTGAGACCAAAAATACATAATGGTCCTTTCACAACGTTAATTACGTCTTTGCACATAGTCTTTGACCAAAAATTAACGAAAATATAACAAATTCCGTGTGAACTTCATAAGGATAGTTTAGAATGAATTTTGAATGTAAAAGAACTCAATTTGGACACTGGCAGCTTTTTGGGAATACGAATGGCCTTAGGGAGAACGTTTTAACATTCATCTTTAACTATAGTAAAACTAAAAATACCATAAAACATAAAATGTACAAATAGAGGCTGGTCTAACGTTGCATAACATCTGTTTTATAGAAAGACCTTCTCTACCTCAAACAGTTTCAAATTTTTGTTTATTTCACTAACTAAAGGCATCATTTACACGTATATGTACAGCAGTAAATATGGATTTTACTTCCTCTTAATTACAATATAAGTTGTATATTTAGAAGTATAGTCAAAGTATAGGTATTCTCTTTGGTATAGTGTAACGTAACAATACACTTGCTACCTACTTTCATCAATAGATATTAAGTTAAATATGTAGACAAAAACATTTTTCTCGGTGAAAACATTCGACTATATATGTTACCTACAACATTGTCCATCGTTCAAAATCTCTAAATTCGAAATAAGCACACAAACATGTACTACTACATTTCCAAAGTTACCGAAAGACGGTATCGGGACACATAAATTAGTCTACGATGAATGCTGTTACTACTTTTTACATCATTTTAACCATGAAAATGTTAACGCGAGGCATAATAGAATTATTTTTCATCATAACTTTTCAACTTGAAATAATTAAATTTCCATGTTACCGAGAAAAAGTTTCCGATACTTGTCATTTTGAAAATGTTCGCGAAAATACTTTCTGCCATTGTTTTAATGTTCGAAATGGGTTAAGGACCTCGGACAGACAAACTTTGCATGTTTACACAAAATTTTCACCCAAAAATAAGCACAAATAGCGAATTCTATTTTACACGTAATCTCCATGAGGAAACTTTGAAGGTATTTTCTAAGTAAAGAAAATATATTTAGACACAAATACCGCTTGAATAAGATGACGGACTTTTATACTAAAATGTTTAAAACTTACTTTGAACAAAATTAGTGCAGATATTTACGTGGTTTGCGGGGGTATCTATAATTGTAGCATTAATTTGTAGGTTATAAATTTATAATAGCTTTGGTTTTTAAATGTCACATCCGCATTCGTCAGGATTCGGCGACTGTCGGAAAAATGCACAGCAACACATACATATACACATCTTTCGGTTATTATACAGTGATAACATCATTACATACTACAATCCTAGCTTAAATCCCTGTATACTCATCCTTCCATTTGTAAGTCTCAACCTTTAACAATCTTCATGAGAAAATAGGTCAACTGAAATTCATTAAATCATTAGTTACATTTTTAGTTATTATTTCTATCGATATTTATGTCAAATCGTAGACGATTTTGAAGACGAATTAAGACGATTAAGATAAGAGGTGTTAAGGCACTGGTTTTGTTTTATCTATTTGTGTAATTTATCTAGACAAACTCCTTAAAAAGGATGCGCTGAAAAAAATAGACAAAAACAAAAAAGTATTCTTAATTCTAAACTCAAGCATATCCCCCCCCCCCCCCCCCCCCCGTCCCAAACAAACGTCATTTTACCTTAACATTAATCCTCTTTGATCTATAAGTAATTAAAGTGTTCTACAATTTTTACAACAAAAGTGAGCATTTTGAAAATAGTAACGGAGTAAATTGTTTTTGAAAAGATTGTGGTTATTACAGGATGTACTTTTTACAGATACTTAATTTTAGTAACATGAACCAAGATCCTCGAATAAGTTTCTTCATTTTGAAAATAGGAAGTACCTACCTAGGTATTATTTCCACGTAACGCATACCTAGTTCGCACAAAATTTACTGCAAACGAAAGGTTTTCCTTCCAATGACACATGATTTGAAACCAGAAATGTATTAAGAACTGACCTTGACGTTCTTGATGGGCAGAGAGAAAAACTGCGCCAGGATAATATCAATTCAGTCTCCATTTAATTATGTTTTTAATGCATGTGCAATTTCTTGAAAGGAATTGTAGCATTTTCGAACCGTGAGAAGTGGTAATTGATCGTTGCTGAAGTTACAGTTGTCTTAGCTCTTGTTGTTGTATCGTTTTGCGTGTTTTTAAACTATGTACTTCAATAATCTTTGAAGGTGGTTTTCACTTTCCGCTAATAGCACTCATGTATACGCACGACTGTTTCGCATATTATTCAACTTTATTAATTATTCTTCTATTTTTATCGTGTTCATTTTATTGTATATAAACGAACAAACAAACATTGATATTTATATATTAGATATTTTACAGAAATGTTAACCAAATTCCTTGCATATGATATATTGTTTTCACATTACATTACATAAATTTCAGTCTAATTCCCATTCATTTAAGAAGTAATTATTCTTGATCAGAATGAGCATAACTCACTTAATGAGGATTCATTAGTCATTACAATGTAACTATCTTTTTCTAACACCTACCATGGAAAATAAACATTTTCTTTAACAAAAGTAGTGAATTAAGTTACATTTTCTTCTCTAGAGATGAAAGTAAACAGTGTCAGTATTACCAACACCAGTTACTGATTTTAGGCCCAACAAAAGAATTCAATAAACTGTCATCTGTCAGCATTAACTATTAATATTGTAAAGGCAAATTATGTTTTTTACTTATACGCAGTTTTAAAAATGTTTGTGTGTAAAACAGGAGAAGAAAATGTTTTTTCAACTCTTCGAGTTGAACTTTGAACAGCTTTGAGTTAGATTTGAAAAAAGTATTACATACTTTCTTCTCTAGATGTACAAATAACTATTTTCTACAAACGTCAAAAAATGACAAGGTTTGCACATCGATAACAATACGCGAAGTGACCCTTTTTTTCACTTTCCTACGTTACCATGACAGCGTGCGCGAAATGACGATGCCGTGCGCGAAGTACTTACTTCGCGCACTGCACGCAAACTAGATGAAAGTTTTGTATTTTAACGTTAAAATAATTGTGCCAACTCTTCACGTTTGTAGAAAAAATTTTGTTTGCATCTCGTGCGCGAAATACTTTGGTGATCTCGACTATTTTTTTAATTCGGCTGCGCCTCGTTAAATAAATCATTTCTCGATCACCAAAGTGGCATTTCGCGCAATAGATACAAAAATAACTATTATTGTTACTTCAAAAATAAAATATCCAGTTATTTTCATATTAATGTTGAAGACGGTGGTAAAAAGTGCATTTGATTTTTCTCCAATCCCTTAAATGCTTAAATCATTAAAATCCAACGTGTAGTGGAAATGTGTTTTAGCATGACGGGGGTGGCAAAGTCAATGTAGTGTTATACTTATAGACTGTTAAAATAAACCTTCCGTGAGAAAACTTAAACAGGAAATATATGTTAATTGTTAAATTGGAAATAATTTCTTGAAGATGCAATTACCTTCGAGATTTGAAGAAGTTTCGATCCCAAAGGCGGGAAATCTTCAAGAAGGTTGTTCCACTGGAATACGTCCACTCTCGAGCAAGAGTAGACGATTAATTATTACTCATATACGGTTACCAACAACCGGATGGAAAAAAGCAGATATTATTAAATGGTTAACTGTAAAAGACATAGAATTGAAGGAATCGTGCTTAAACGGGAATTATTTGCCTTAGTAAAGCAGCATAAAGAACAATAAATGTATTAAATATGTTGTTGATGCACTACTTGCTTCTCGCGGGATTACTCTGCACAAATTATTATCGCTATATCACTGGTGAATTGAACTTCATAGAACTATTGACTCAAATGAAAAAGCCAAATAATTGGTAATAACACCACTTATAAATTAAATTTTATTATGTACGACATCTTTTAGTGAGTGCAGTAGACAATAAAAGATCATGAAGAGCAAAGTATGTGGAAACTTGACGCAATTGAAGAAGAAACGATACAGCCAACTGTAATATCACTAATATCCTTCGGACCAGGCCCGGATTAAAGAATTAAGGAGCCCAGGGCTCTTTACGTGAAAGGGGCGCTTTTTAAAAATTTGATTAATTAATTAATTGTTGGTGGACTTGCCATACGTAGGTACCATCACGCCAAATTACAAGGTGCTACTATTTATGGAACCTCAGATAGCACGGGAGTTCTAAATTAGCGTGTAAATCCTTTATGGTGAAAGTGAAAGAAAACAAACCGTATTTTTTATACTTTTTTTGTTCAAAAATAAGTACGTCTATGAGTTACCTAATTTTCAAGCTGAAGGGATTCTTTTGTTGCTTTCTACCTGAAACGGGTTCACCAAGCGACTATGTGCCAGAATGTTATGCGAATATCAGCATCCTCCTAGTTTTCTTCAGATTTGCCACTTATAAACTGGTGCGGGCTTTCATGCAAAAATCCTACTCTATCTACGAGCCAATATGATCACTTCCTAATTTTTATAAACTATAATTAATGGTAATTTTAGATATGATAGTCAAATAATGAAATATATCAATTTAAGGCATGTTTTTCTACATATAGACGTGAACTAACACCAAGAGCGAAACCATGTTATGCGAAATCGTCTTGTTCACTGTTACCAGCAAAAGTTCAATCCCGAACTTGACTCGAACCATGTTATTTCTTTGAATGGTTTATAGTTGACACTGTTACCTTTAATTACAAGAAGGTAGCAATCCGATCCGATGAATCGCATGATGGTATAAGCGAACTCCTGTAATAAGTTTCCTTGGTTCGATTTATTTAATTCTTTATATGCTTCTTTTAAATATAAATTGAAAATTAATGCTTTAAGTAATTAAATTTATAATTAGATTTATTGTAATTATGTATATGTAATGGGTGTTGATTGCTTTTATTATGTAGTAATGGTTTCGCATGTGTTGGTGTTTGGGCATAGTGCTTATGGCGATTTATTTATTTTTTGTTTGTTTGCAGTAATTGTTACTTATTTGTTATTGAATTGTAATAGGGGTTTCCCGTTAATAAATATTATTATTATTATAATAATACAGCGTTTTATTGTCTTATTCCTTACCGTATCAAGCTTTATTTGGTTTCATTTACCAAATACACAATAGCATGTTTATTTTAAATAGTAACCTGCTAACATAATATTCTATGTATGGAGTCGAAATAAATTAAAACAGCGCGTCAATAAATTGTTGAAAGTTTTCCGCAATTACGTACTTTTAAGGTGGTTTATAACAAGACACCTTGTAGCGTTTATACAGGGTGTCCCACTGCTCCGTGATCGGTCGATAACTCAATACTTATAGGTTGAAGATATGTACAGAAAAAAGTTTCAAATAAAGGTTGCTTTGATTTGAATTGCGCATCTTTTAAAAATATTCTTATATCTACAGTATGTTGCATTTTAACGTGGCAGGAAAATGTAACTTTTTTTTAAATGGCACACCCTGTATTTTTTTCTCTTAATGTATCGACCAACCATATTTATATCAGGCCTGAAATTTTTTCTAATATTGGATGTGCGGTTGCCAAGTTATTAATTATTTTGTCAAAATTTGGTACAATTCAAGGTCGGACTATAATATAAGTTATTCTTCAAAAAAGGAAAAATTTATTTGACGAATAATATTCCCCTAATGTCGTGTTACTCTACAAAAAAAAAACTAAGTGATTAATTTTATACCGAGTGTTTAAAATGAGAATGCAAACTTTGTGAACTTTAAATAGAATTTATACGAATATTTTAAATGGAACACCCTGTATTTTTATTTACCATCAAATTCTCGACAAAAAACCCTATTCAACGGTGTATTATTTCCTCGTATTATTTTTTGTACTTTTGTTAATATTTTCGATTTTTAAAATGTCACATAAAAAAAATTTGTTAAAAGTAATTTTTATTTAATTATTAGTACAAAATACCATTTAAATAGTTGTCATCAACGCAAAAGAACAAAACTCAAGTCCTTTATTAATTACTGTTACCATCAACCATTACGTACCAACAATTATTTTGAATCATTCAACAACTTTACATAGTATAAATAAAAACTGGATCAAAGAAGTACCACGTATGTTTTTGATACGCCAACTCTTCAGGTGAGTGTTCCGTCCATCTACAATAAAAAATTTTAATATCATACAAATCACTCATCAAATATTGTATTTCTCACTGTTCGCATACTAATTTTAATATGTTTTTTACCTTAATAAAGAGTCTTGATAAAGACCATCCTCGTATGGTCGAAACGTCGACAGCCAAATTGAAGTACATGTCGTGTCAATAACACCTACCACCTACCAACTCCACGAGAAGGCCTCCATTGCAAAGGGGGAAAAATAGCCTAAAAAGTGTTATAATTTGGAGTGTACACAATAATCTATTATGTTTTTGTTTCTTGTGTTAGGTTAAAATCATTGACAACTAGAAAAATATGCTCTTATTAATCTACTAATATCAACCATTTAGCGATTAGCAATTATGATAATACTGGTAACTTTATCGCAACAAAGCAAGTTGCCATAGGTGGCTACAAGCTTTAAACTACTTAGAATAAACTATTATTATAGTGTATTATACTGAAACAACAATTAGGGTGAGCAAATTACAGGAATGTAATTTAGACGTATGAGGTCGTCGATTTTCAATTCATCTATAAAGACATTGGTTGCTTAAAAATTTTGTAACAATTTGACCGTTGTATGCAGACTTATTGCCATCTTATTGGAAGAACATACTTTGTAAGGTGGCAAGCGGAAGTTCCACAATTTGATCTGCTACTGTTGTTTTCAAAAGGTTTAATTGCCTTTGCAAAATTTAAACTTTTATTCAAAAGAATGGCCAATAATAATAAAACATTATTTTTGCGATTGTCGATGAAGCAACTCTGGGACTACAACATTTTCATGGTAAAATTAGGGGTTTCGTAAAGTTCTCACGTAAGCCATGTATAAAACTGGATTCTTTTCATTGCATTGCCATTTTCAAGCTCGTGCCCGTGTCGTTAACGATGGGGATTGTATTTGTGACATTTTAATAGGCTTCCCTATTAAAACATCAGAAATACAATCCTTGATATAGTTCCCTGGACTATAAAAAAAGTTAGATTACGGTTATATAAAGTTTAGTAAGCCTAGATTGTTTTCAACCATTTTCGATGTCCTTATTACCCATAAATTCTATTATAAAAGTGTGGTGATTTTATCTAATACAATTCATAAAATTCATACGTTTTTAGAAAACGCACATTTTCGTTTAAGCGCTGCATCACAGTATCGGAACTAGTTTTTGGAAATGTAATCTGCATCTATTACCGTTTTCAATCGGCCATGTACACCATTTTATTAATGGCATAAGAATTTAATAAGTTTCTATTAAAAAAAACAAGATTGCTTTTCATATATTGGAATTTTACCTTTTTAACGTCGTTAAAAGTTCGTAGCTGTTAACTTTAATTAGCTTTTCAAATAAATAATTGGCAATTGCATGTAAATTGTAAGATTTTTGAATGGAATTTGAATCAATATGCCGGGATATCAACAATGATTGAACGATAAGAAAACTGCTTTTTACAGCATTTTTATCAAAAGTTTATTCCAAGTTTCTGGTGAAGTTAGGCACAAATATTTATTTCAACTTCGATTGTCATTTCATAAACGTACCTACATAAATCTTTGCTTTTTCAATTCTTCCTTTATCTAATACAATAAAATATTATTTCCCCAGCCGGATTAAAAGTATGACATTTTATAACTGTCAGGAGTCTGTAAGATAGGCATTTTCTTTACTGAGAAAAAAACAGGTATCTTAAGTTAATTTATTTAACCTAAGACAGGTAACTTAGCCACACTTTTAATCCTAGGAGCTAAAGTGCTACAGAGGAAGCAGTGGAAGATGTACGTACATCGTACACATTTGGAAAGAAGTCCGACAAAACCTTTAAGAAAATTGGCCCAGCAAACAGGTAATTTTGCATTATACAAAACATGATTAACAATAAAATAAAAAGAATTTTAAAAACCAATACATTAAATAAGTAAAGTTAGATCAACAACATTGTGCATATTTCAATATAAACAATTGTTACAGGTCTTTCTTATGGTACATATCATAAAGTAGTCAAACGTCAATTACATTTACATCCTTACAAAATAACGGTTGTGCAAGAATTTCGATTTTCAAAAGCGTTTAGAATATTGCCAATGGTTCAACAACAACTTGAGAGGTGACGAAATACTGAACTTAAGTTTCTTTACGGATGAAGCGTGGTTCCATTTATCTGGTTATGTGAATTCGCAGAATTACCGTGTGTGGTCAGCAGAAAATCCACACGTTTTTCAAGAAACTACTTTGCATCCTGTGAAAATATTGTGTTTGGGCTGCTATGTCACGAAGAAGAATTGTAGGTCCCATTTTCTTTGAATATGCAGTAACTGCGGCTCGATACAGAACCTTTCATTGATCAACTGCACAATGACGAGCTGCAACATGGATATTTTCAGCACGACAACGCAACAGCTCATACAGCTATCAAACACTAACTTTTTACTTTGATGAAAGAGTTATAAGACGTGCGGGAGTTTGACCTTACTCTAATAGATTATTTTCTATTTGGACATTTAAAAAATCAAATCTACAAGGCACGCCTTCATACAGTTGATGAATTAAAAAAATCAATAACTTACGCAATTCAAAATATTACAGAAGCTCGATTAATAAACGTATTTGAAAGTATGAAACGAAGAGTATATGCCTGTAATGTAAACAAGTTTGATTTTATTTTTCTATTTTTAGCTGTAATAATAAACTTATTGTATTATGTACGTAAATGTAATTACTAATTAAATAAAGCTAAATTAAAAAAATTAAAACTAAACGTAAATTACAAATTTTTGTACGCCTACATAATAGGCAATTCGTCATTCACGAAATTTTTTGTCATTTATGGTAGTATTTATTTTAATTTCTGCGTTTACGCCACTGGACATAGCACAATTTTCAATTTAAGGATGCGGAACAGTAGTAATGTTCTAGGAGCGGCACGGTCAAACAACAATGATCGCACGGTATTAACGTGGAAGTACTACGCGTGTAGTTACACCTGAGTAACTATACCAATAAAATGGTTACCCTTATAATTGTCCCGCGCAATTTTGGATACCCTACATCTGATCATGGTATATGAATACCATGATATCTGATATTATTTTTATAAACTTTGTATGCCTGCTATTTTCTGTGCTTAACTGTTATGATGGCACTGGCATATTTTTTTTTATGCTAGCATCATAAACGGCTCTTTTGATAACTAGAAACCGTTCATAAAATAAAATTTTTCAAGTTTATGATGCTAGCATAAAAAAATAGCGTATACAACTCGTTATAATCTTGGTGTTAATTGCACTCGGGAAATTTAATGTGACTCGCTCGCTGCGCTCGCTCGTACGTTAAACATTCTCTCGTGCAATAAACACCAAGATTATAAACTTGTTGTATAATATACTATTAAGTTTTATGAGAGAAGATTTATCGCACATTGTTTAATCAAGAGATTCACGCTGAATGGAAGTTAGTGTGAATGGTTTTCATTTAAAATAAACAAAGTGAGTATTTGTAAGGGCGGACGGCCATAACTTAGAAACTGTTTGAGATTGAACAGTGATATAAAAAATCTCAAACGCTACGTCAATAGTTGTACCTACTGAGAGTTGGCTCTATGATGATATCCGTAAAAAATATGTTAGGTAGAGCTCCCCCATTACTTGAAACTATTTGATCCGTATCGCAATTAATTTTCTCGTCTTTTGAACACAATAAGTAAGTGCAGTTTCACCGATTTTACATATTTAAGTAGATCTAATACTGTGTTTAACAAATGCTCCCCCGAAAATATTCAAAAGAAGATTTTGTATAGATATTATTTTCAGTGTAAGTTTATTGTTCTGAAATACCGGTTCTGAATTTGCCACCTATTTCTGCTACATAATGAATGAGTAAGTTCTTCGCTGTGAATGAGAGGAGTAATAGGAGGAAGCATCCAAGGCAATCTGTAATATGATGTAATTTGAGTAGGGCTATTTGATCCTTTGTTCGACAGAAAAGTGTTATTCTTCTTTGTGGTCATCGGATAATAATAGGTAGTTGGATAGACATTCGTTCTGGCGCTCAAATAGATTAAGTGAAGTTATTTGTAGAAATTCTCATTATTAAGGAAGGTGTTGAAGGGGCGGTTGAAGAAAAGACAAAAGTCCGCGAATTTATGTCAGATAGGATGAAAAAAGTTGCAAAGTGATGACGAATAGACACGTCGAAACCATTAGGAGTTCTATTGGTTCTATTAAATAGTCAGCGAGATAGCTGAACGCCAACGTAGAGCAAGCAACATAATAATCTTTAATGTCACAGAAAGTACATCGGGCGACTCGAAAATTAAGGGTGAAGAAGACACAACTAAAGTCATGGAAATTATTTCTCAAATTTCCAATTCTGTCAAATGTGATGATCTAAAATGTTTTCGACTTGGTCGACCCACTGGGAAACCACGTCCAATCAAAGTCTTACTTGCATCACCCTCTGATGCCATAACAATCCTTAAAAATAAATTAAATCTTAAGGATTTTAATCCACGTCTAACTATTCGGGCAGACGAAACTCCTATGCAGCGCGACCTTCTACTATCGGTGCGAACGGAATTAGCAGACAGAACGTCCAACGGTGAAAAGGATCTAACGATACGCTATATTAGGGGCGTACCAAAAGTTGTTAAGTCAAAAAACTAAAATTAAATAATGGTGATCCATATAATAAGTTCAATGTCCTAAACAATGTTACATGTTACTTTCAAAATGTTCGCGGACTTCGTTCTAAAGTTCAATTATTTTACCCACAAATTAATTTATGCGATTTTGATGTAGTGGCCTTAGTGGAAACCGCGCTTAATTCGGACATACATACCTCTGAACTATTCCCAACTAACTACAACACTTTTAGATGCGATCGGCAATATGAAATAACTGGTCAACAATGGGGCGGTGGAGCTCTTCTTTCAATTAAAGATCAACTCGGCTGTGAATTACTGGACACATCTATACTTCATTCGACGACTCCTTCGATTGATGTGGTGGGTTGTAAATGCTATGTTAATTCAACTACTTTATATATATTTGTGATTTACATCCCTCCTAGTATCCCGCTAACTACCTTTGTAACCTTCTTAGAATTACTTGAACAGTTATGTCTTCAGTATAATCATATATTAATTTTAGGAGATTTTAATGTTCCTACGTTCTGTGAATCAGTTATTACTGATAGTAAATGTAAAACTTTGCATTCATTTATAGAAATGCTAAATGTAGTTCAATTCAATACGATTCTGAATATGAATTCTAGACTCCTAGATTTGGTCTTAAGTGATCTAGACTGAATTGTGGTTCATGACAATGCTCCTCTGCTAACTGAAGATGCACATCATCCTGCGTTAGCTATCTCTATAAGATTAGCATCTTATGCTCAAGTGTTTCCTATCTGTAAAGAAACCAAAATGTATAATTTTATGAAAGCCGATTTTCCGAACTTGTATAATACATTAATTACGGTCGATTGGACATCCTTGTTAACTCACAATAACGTCAATGATGCATGTGCGGAATTTTAACGCTTATTATACAAACTTTTTGATGACCATGTTCCTACTTACAACAAAAAAAATGGTCGAAAATACCCAAAATGGTTCACTCAAGAAATCATTTATAATATACGTCTAAAGTTCAAGTATTTAAAGAATTATAACCGTTATAAGTTACCTTATTTTTTAAATGAATTTAAAAGACTCAGAAAATTAATTAAAGCTCAAGCGCAGGACGCCTATAAAATCTATATACAATGTGTTGAGCAGTCAATCTCCAACGATCCCAAAAATTTCTGGTCTTACAGTTCCAAACATAAAAACTCCAGAATCCCTGGTAAAATGCGATATAATAACATAGATTACAGTACTCCCGCTGATATTGTCAATGCATTTAAAGATTTCTTTGTGAGTGTATACCAATCAAACCCCATTACTTGCCGTAATCCTACTAAGAAGACAACCAATTTGGCTCCCCCCATTAATATTACATTGGTCACTGATGATATGATAATTAAAGCCTGTAAACGACTAAAAGATAAATCCACGGCAGGACAGGATCAAATTCCTTCCTAGCTTTTTTATTAAGGATTGTTCTTCCGTCTTAGTTGAGCCTTTACGTTTTATATTCAATCTATCACTTAGTACGTGCCACTTTCCCGAGATATGGAAAATTGCTAGAATTTGCCCCGTCCTAAAAAGTGGCGACTCGGCGGAGATTATAAATTATAGGCCAATATCCATCTTATCCAATTTTGCAAAACTTTTTGAGATTGTCCTTTACGAATATATCTACCCTCCTGTTCAAAATTTTATCTCTCCCCATCAGCATGGCTTTATGAAAAAACGCTCCACTGTATCAAACTTAGTCTGCTTCACGCAGTTTACCAGTGAGGTCTTAGATAATCAAGGTCAAGTAGACGTTGTATATACAGATTTCTCTAAGGCCTTTGATAAAATTGTACACATCGCAATCATCGATAAGTTGGAAAGTTTCGGCTTTAGCAACAACTTAATTGCGTTTTTTGCGTCATATCTTCTCGAACGTTCGTTCTTTAAAAGAGCTATACCAAGGTTTAATTAGGTCCAAAATGGAATACTGTGCTCTAATCTGGTTCCCTATTTACGAAAATCAAAAATTCAACCCTAGAAGCCGTTCAAAGAAAGTTTTTTAAACTCGTCGCTTTCAAAAAGGACGGAATCTATCCCGCTATTGGTTATCCACACGATCTACTACTCTCAAGATTTAATACTGAGTCATTAGCTAACCGTAGAATTGTAGCAAGTCTAGCTTTTCTACATAATCTTATTCATATTAATATTGATTGCCCATATCTTTTAGAAAATATTAAGCTTTTAGTTCCTAGTTACTTAAGTAAACCACTTTTTATGTTCATGCACCTAAAACTAATGTATTAATCAAGTCACCGATACACATTATGGTGCAGAATCATAATCATTTTTGTTCAGATAGCGACATATTTTCGCATAGTAAGCAAAAGTTTATTTCTACGATAAAGTTACAATAAATATTATACATATATTTACTTTTGTTTTGCAAAGAAATACATACTCATTTTTGTATGACTACAATACAACTCTTTTTCGCTTAATCGATATTAATTTAGATTAAATTTTTTTTTTTTTGTTTCACTAGTATAATTACGATAGCAATCTATATACCACGTTAATTTTGTAAAAATTGTTCAGTAAATGGATTTATCTGTTGAACAATAAATCATTATTATTATTATCTAATCTTATATGTAAGTTTGTAAAAAACTTAGGTTTATACTTCCACTGCACGAACTTACAATACTTAGATACTTACAGTGATGCAAGATATTGCACACTGGTAATGAAAATTGAAGCGAATCCTTACGTCTTAAGTTGGTGTTCATTTCACCTTAAGCCAAGAAGAACGCAGAATTATCAGAACTGCAATTTTGATAATGAAATTGCATAATTTCCTATATCCATTTTCAGGACCGTTGCAAGGGTACTGGGCGCCAGGGTGCAAGAGTTAAAACAACGCCCCCTGCCCTCTCCAAAATAAAATAAATAAGATTAATATTTAATTTCATAAATTTTTTTATGTAACGGGTAATGTTAAAAAAATTCTTAGGGCAATGGTTACATTTGGAAAGAGCTCAACGACAAATTAACTTTATAATGTTCTTCAGGTGAATTAATAATTTCGTCTTCGTCTGAATGTTCATACGTGAATTTATTGTTTTTTCTTTTTACGCGGCCTAACTACATCGCTTTCTGGAAATGTAAGTTCACAATCTAAATCTTCAGCTAGTTTTCTGGCTTCTAATATTATTTTAAATCTATCATCTGTTCTACATTCTTGTAAATAACCGTTGACTTGTTTAAGCATTGTTACTATTGTTGGTAAGATTACATATGACTTTTGCATTAATTAATTAATTAATTAATTAATTAATTAACTTACTTAGTATATTATACCAAACGACCAATGAACAAACAAATTTATAACTCTTTATTTTTGATATTAAAGATTTAGTTAAATTCCTTGCATCTCTAGATGAATCATTATAGATATTTATGTATCAAGTACGCAAAATGATGTTTTAGTGGATGAGTCGAGTTTGTCGGACGAGGCGAAGCCGAGTCCGAAAACTTAGACGAATCCACTAAAACGTTTTGCGTACGTGATGCATACAATATTTTTTTGCATGAATTCTCTAAATTATCAAATTAATTTCATAAAAATTTAATTTGGTACGTACAGAACAGTTGTAAACGTCATATTTAGCTTTGACATAGTTGTTATAGCAACAACAAATAAATTCGTAAAAAGTCAAAATCAAGATATCGTAAATACGTCAAAACGAATGACAATCCAGCATTAAGGTTGTCATAGTGACTTTAGCGTACTTGTCCTTTAAAGATGTATTTTGCGGATTGTTTTCAGTCCGCAAAATGGTTACTTTGGAGACAGAATACAAAAAATAAATTGTATAATGCATCATAGATTGAATCTAAATTCTCCATCCTCTCTACTTTCCCATCTTGTATCTGACAGAGATTTTACAGTTAATGAAGGGCATTCTTTCTTTAAAATTTGCCAACGATATGTTGAAGCTGAAAAAAACATACGTTTTTTTATGAGTTTTGAATTAGAATCCTCGGCCGGCGCCCCGGAAGCCGTGGCGCCCGGGTGTGGGTACCCCTAACACCCCCGCTTGGAACGGCCCTGTCCATTTGCATCAATTATAAATTCGTTAAACCTTTATTTTAACACGTACTTTTAGCCACAACTCAAATACTCACTTTAACATATAAAGCGTCCATTACAAACTATTTTTCACATTTGTTATACCAGGTGTGCACATAACAGACACAATAACCATGACGAAAATGGCGAAAAGTAACATTTACAACCCTATTATGTAAAACAAAACTTCACAAGGTACTGTTGAATGACGATTTAGATACTTATATACATATATGTACGACTAATAAAATAGAATGCGTTTCGTACGAATATATGAAAATATTCAGTTTCGTAAAATTGTCAAGAGGTGTTTATCGATTCACTGTGCAATTTGTGGCTTAGAATTCAGCAACAAAGGTAAATCCGCTCGCGTAGAGACTTTAAATATATAGTGCTATGCATTATTGTAAATTGCACTTCATGTGCATGTATATTCACCGAGGACTCATAGTATAAAATTGCGAATATGATAGCCTGCGGTATGACAATTCCAATTTATACAAAAATGTAGGTGCATTTTAATTTTTATCTTCCGTACATTGAAAATTATGAAGTACGGGAAACTCAACTGCAACGAGTGTTCGGTTTAATATTCTCTCCACAGTGCTATCATCTCTGGAATAATAATGAAATCACTTTTTTTTTTAAATTTTATTGCGATATTTATGAGAAAAATATAAAACAATAGATATGGTGAAAAATTAATTTTATGGTATTTGAGAGGTTAGACTGCTAATTGTAAATTTACGAGGACTATTACGAATGAAGTGCTTCAGTATACAATTGATCGGAATGGCGGATAATTTTATGAAAGTTAAACTGCAATAATTCGCATTACGTTTTTGACAAGAAGTTACTCAAGGGTTAAAGTAAAAATTCTCTCTATTGGAATAGTATCCGTTTCCGCCAAAAATGTGTAATCGGTTGAAATTTCTCTCACTTCACTTATTTCAACCGTGTATGTAGTTTATAAGTCATATGGTGGCTTCTTAATCAGTATCAAATTGTGTGGAAAATTATTTAATAAGCTTTTTAATTTGATTGGTATTCTCCTGAATGTTCGCCTTTATTTTACGAAGCCTTTTATTATTTTTTTTATAACTTTCTGTCTAAACTAGATGGTGATTATTAAAATGGTCACAATGACAGCTTATTATTTCGCAAGTCGCACATTTTCAGTCTATTTATTTCACTTTGGTGTTTATAAATAGAATTCCATAAATAGCGAGATCTATTTTCAGATACCGATATTCGTACATGAATAATAACTAATAACTTTTGGCTTGTATTCGTATTCTCAATTCAATGTTACCTGAATAAAATGATTTTAAATAACCGATTAACTACCTTGTTAGTGTCAACGTAAATGTGGTTATCGTCTGCACAGGTTAATACGGGTTCACAAACCTTGACATGGGTGCTGCTTTCTACAAGTATAATAAAATTACGTTTTCTCACTACCACATTGGTAAATCAACGTTACTTTGACAAAAACACACTAGTAATGGAAAGTGGAACCTAAACGATTTACCGCAGGGGGACATTTGCCGCGTATGTACACTTACATGTATAACTAAACAGAGGACGCATCTATTTATCAATATCAATATTAATGGTACAAACAATTGAGGGTATGTTTACAAATTGTTTAACATCATTTTCTTCCTTGTTCGTAACAGAAATAACGTTATTAACAGTTGCAATGTTGCATTTTCGTTAGTGGTACACAGAATTTTCAACGGTTCCGCCGTAGGAAGTCCTGTGAGCCGCGTGGACTTTATGTCTTAAAGAATCTCCAACGTACCCCTCTGAAACGGTGTTGGGTTTCCACCCTTCGTGTCTTTTCAAAGAAAGGACGTCCAACCCGCTTCATGTTCTTATGATAATCGACAGGACGTTGAGATAGGAATAAGTATCAGAGATCCTCGATTAAGAAAACCATTTGCATTGTGAACAATATTATTAAAGGACAACCTTTTCGGATAGGTGGAGGGAAACCTTTTTGCACGGCTTGATGGAGACTTTTAATATTTTTGTCTTACGATGTTTTTGTTAAAGTACGCCCTACATTAACCCAAGTCTCGTCAAGATAAAATATATGCCCGTTCTCTGTAAGGTGAGAAAATTTCCATATTTTTCATTTAGGATTTGGAATACAGAATCCTGCAAAAATATCAAATTTTAGTTACAAGAGGGCAGGACCAGGAGGTAAACATACCAGTATCCCTACCTTGAGTAGAAATAACATATCCCCTCTCGATCCTGATACAATATAAACGACAACCTCCGCATTTACAAGAGATTCCTATAGAGATCCTCTATTAGAAACTTCCAGATTACCTGATACCGAAACCGAACCTTATACCTGTAAACAAATCATTAACCTCATACCGCATCGTCCGTTTCATAAACAAACTGTCATTCATTAACAAACATTATTATCCAGTCATTAAATTCATCGTAGTAGTAAATTCAGTCAGTTATAATTATACAACTAAGAAAAGGTTGCGAGTGTGGAAACTCTGTGCTAACTAGCCCTTAGTTCCCTTTGGGGACAATCGTATTTGATTGTGTTGATTTTCTTTTGATTCGGTTAGCCGTGAGCCGTGCAAACACTCACGATAACTGGAAAAATAATTCAGCTCGCTAAGAACTCGTAGTATCTGTAATTAGACCTGTATTAACCGTGAGCTGTGCAAACATTCACGAATACCTTTCTAATTAAAGTTAATACGAAGCCGGCAGGGCTGGGCAAAATACATGCACTAACGTATTTCAAATACAAATTACAAAATACTCCTAGAAATGTATTTGAAATACAAAATACGAGATACTTTTATATTATTTTTAAAAATACAAAATACAAATACAATATTTGAAATACAAAAATACAAAAATACCTATACGCATACGGGGTGTTTTTGGGGAGATTTAGTTAGACGTTTATAGGAAAGTTTTATAGGTAGGTTCTTGAAAATGTGTATTTAGAATTCATTCTAAACCTATCGTTAACATTGCGGTGGCCAAAATACATACATTAATGTATTTCAAATGCAAAATTCAAAATACTCATATGAAAGTATTTGAAATACAAAATACAAAATACTTTAGGGAAAAATCATCAAATACAAAATACAAATGTATTTCAAATACTGTATTTTCAATACAAGTATTTTGTGACTGCCCACCCCTGGAAGCCGGATTGTAACTATTACATTTTCATTCATCCATTTTGTACATAATTATCATTATTTTAAGCCTATTTAACCTCATTGTTACATACCTGTAAATAAACATTAATTCCGATATATCCGATAGTTCTCCACTTTCCTGAAATCACCGTAATAACGATTATCCGTAATTAAAACCACCTACCCGTTTGATTAATCAATTTAGCAAATACCGACACGTGATAATTTAACCTGTACAAGTACATACCTTTAATTATTTTTAGAGCATTAACCGAATAACCACTGCTTATGCGCAAACGAGAGCCAACGTCTACCCATAGAGGGCAGTAGCGATAGAAATTCAAATATTTCATTTGTATTAAGAAATTGTTAAATACAATACATTGTACAATAAACTGTTAAATATTTCCTACGATACTGTATTTACTGAAAAGGGATCCTGATCTACGTCTTAAGTTACTCCGGTATAAACCGTACCGAAAAGCGGCCCTAGCCCATGTAACCGCCGATTTTAAAGTTCTACAAGGGCGGTGCACAGGGAAGCTTACAATTGGCGCCCGAGCAGTTTTTTGAAACCGACCAGGATTGTTTACGGGGTTGAAGGCTTACATCTCTTCAGATAGTTATATAATGACAAATAAATCCACTTTTCTTTGGGATAACCCTGCGTGTTTCAAAACTACGCGAGATTGTGAAAACTGAGTGGTGCAAATGTGGTGAACATATGTGTCACTGAGGTATAAAAGACTAGAGACGATATCACGTCATTCTGATATTGTAGATTTATCGTAAGTTGAAAATCACATCCTTTCTTCTGAATGACGCTTCGTTGAAACTGGAGCTGTTGAAGCTGTCTTTGAAAAAGCTCTATGTGTTGCTAAATGAAGTGATTTCTTAACAAGAAGCTTGACCCTTGGCAATATTCAGTTTTTTTAGAAAGTTTTATTATCATAATATTATACAGCTTGTATTTGAACCCCTTGCGATACAAGCTGTGCAGGTATATCTCTACATCATAGCAATATCAAATTCCTTACAGTGCATGTTAATACGTAAACCTAATTGAAATGAATTGTGCACAAGAGCAAGAAAACCAGTAGTTTAATAGTTATTTGTAGAACTAGAGTAGAAAGTTATGATTTTTCAATTTGAAGTCAAAGTTTGAAAAAACATTTTCTTCTTGTGTTTTACACAAAATTTTTCCTAAAACTGCATATAATTAAAAAAATATCCTTGAAATTTGAATTTATAACATCAACTTATAAATGTTGACAGTTTACTGACCTATAATTTCATTTTTAGTTGGTATTTAACTGTCTACACTGAACGAATAAGGGGTGAGATTAACATCCGATACATGCTTCCCTCGAAATAATACAAGGGTAGACAATTAGGGGTTCCCATTTATGGTAAATAGTTTAGTGGTTTTCATCAATTTACATTATTTATATGGCAAATTTGAGAAATTACCACATTAAAGATAAACTTGGTTTACAAACAAATTGCAAGGCCAGTTATGTAAAATTCATATAAACGGGATAATTATTGGAAATTTGGGACCAAATTCTTTAAATTCCTTACAATGGTTTCGACAATTTAGGCATAAAAATTAAGGTAAGATCAAAGATTATATATAGTCTTTGGTAAGATTTAAGCAACACAAAGCTCAGTTAATGTGCAGTAATGACGTAATGAGAATACCGTAAGGTAATGTAGGTAAGTACTTTGTTTAATAATTTTTGACATGTGCATTAGGTAATAACCATAGCATTTGTATAAGTTAAAAAATAAACGGAACTACTAGTTCTTACTAGGCAATTAGTGTAGAATTTACATTAATAGGTACACATAATCGCCTGATAGTTATGTGTGGATGTGCTCATTAATGTAACGTATACAAAAACTGCAGCATTAAAAACTTTAATAGCTAAAATTCAACTTTCCACTCATTTTTTGCAAATAAAGCATTTCTTTTATTAATTTTTAAATCTCTGTAAAAAACCCCGCCGCATAGAAAACTTTTTGAAAAACTTTGAAACCCATTTAAAAATTTAGCTTGACAGTTGTGTTATTTGTGTTGAATAGCTTTTCTCAACTGTTAACTGAAGCTTAAATTATATTTTGTTTTGACACGATTTTAAGTAGTTCACTAATTAGTAGATGCATTGACGTAAAAAACTTAAAAGTTTTCTTCCTACTTTACGTACTTATAATTGCCTTAGTTTGAAGTAAATAACACCACATCCTTCGAATATTTATAAAACATATTTCCTTAATGCGCATAGTTTTGAGAACAATGAGTGGGGAAAATGTTTAATTAAATATGAGAAAAAACTGGGTTAATGAAAGATTTAACAATCACGTGTTCAGTGTTGCGGTCGGTCTTAACTTTTAAATACCTATTATAATAATTAATAATGATAACTTTATTGACGGACACTACATAATTGTCTAGTAACTATGAGTAAATATAATGCAATTAGATCATAAAAAACGACGACCGACGGTGAAAGATACAACATGTAAGAATATCAAGTGCACACAAATGTATTTTTTTTATTGGTATCCTATTTTAGCCTTTTAAACCACGGTCCAGCGTGTTTAAATGGCACTTATTAAAACGCGCGTGTTTTAAAGTTGCCATGCCAACATCAACAAATTTGAAAAACGGGAATTCTATTGGTTATTGATCTGACAGGAGTACTTTGTTACGTCAAATAAAATGACAGATTGCAAATTAATTTCCATTTTTCTCATTACCATGACAACGAAAGGTATACTGATTTCACATACGAATTCAACCATTTTACATTATTAGTTCTTATTTCCATTTTAATATCCAGATTTCAAAGTGAACCAATAAAAAAAAATAGCGTAAAGTATTCGTGGATAAATGGTCTTTAATACACTTGCTCTATTTCAAGCACTCGGCTGCGCCGTCGTGCTTGAAAACTCGCGCGTGTTTTAAAGACCTGTTTATCCACTTATACTTTAATATTCTATTGTGTTGACGTTATCTGTATATTACAGGGAAACACTTCTCATGCAATGTCTTGGCACTTAGAAAGTATATTTCAGTATTTTTCCCCGTCTAGGTAAATGAGCCGAGTGTGATGGCCAAATCAATCTTACTAAATAAATTTACATTGATTATTATTCAAAGTTTGCGATTCGCACAACTCAAATACTAGTGGTAATACCGCTGGACGTCATAATTGGTTACGTAAATGAATACAGTGCCACTCAGGCTGATATTCTACCTACCAACTATTTGCTATGGTGTCTACAAAAGTTTTATTTTTAGATTGATACACGTTTTTGTCTTATAGTCTATTCCATCTTAATTGTCCCCTATTGGATTAAACGGTCCTAAATGCAAGACAAGGTAAAACGTATTATGGTAACCTATTTCTTCCTTACCTTCCATACCTACCATTCCTTCATTCCACGTTGAGTGGTAGGTATGCGTAATAAGGAAGAAAAGGTTACCATATACGTTTTACTGTGTCTTAATTTTAGGAGCGTTTAATCCGATAGAGGACATTTAAAATGGAATAGACTATGGATCACCTGTTGCACTTAAACTTATTCCTGAATAACATGTCATTTCGTGGATGTATTTAAACATTCCGTGAATGTTGCAAAAATGATTGAAATTAACTAGTCATGGGTTTCAAGTAACAAGCTAAGATTCTTTGTGAAGATATATTGTATTATCAGTAAACTTGAATTGTACATGTTGGAATGTCGTACTTGACCTCAATGTATTAAGGATTTAGTTTAATAGCGGTTTGGGTAACGAGAACTGAATCTGACAGGTATTTTACTTTGTATACACGTGATTACTATAGACGTTGTTAGCCCTCTCCGTTCCGTACAAATAAATGTACGCTGTCCAAAAAGGAATGGACGAAATATAACTCTCAACCTTTCCTTCTAACTTAAAGAATCATTCTGCAAATAATGGAATAATGGAACAAAATGAGAGTAATTTAATAAATCGTAATCAATAACTATTGACTTATATAAAACAGTAGTCTACAATTTAATCCATAGAAAAAAGATAGAGAGTATTAGCATTGTATACTATACAATAGTAAATGGCATTGAAATTTGCTCACGATACGATACTTTTATATATTTTGCCACACAAGACATGAGTATTAAAAAGGAAAACAGCGATACAACTTTTTTATTGAAGTTTATTTATAATTTGTTGGAGTTTTCGAAAACATTTCTTTCCATTATCAATAACAACCTGTATCAAAGTACCTATATAAATAGAAAAGAAAGGCAGAAGTAAGTAATTAAGTTGCTATGAAAATTGAAAAGTAATAACAAGCTCAATGTTTTTATAAAAGTTAATCACTTTGATAGATTTGACTTTTAGATGTGTAATTTTAAATATTATAATACTTGAATTTTGTATAGCTTCATATATTTAAGAAAAAGTAGATCCTTCATTAATATAGAATAGAGTATTTCAAGAAAAGCACGTTTAAAGTAATCCATTTCTATAACGAAAATGTCTGTTTATCAACGAACTCTTACGTAATAAGTTACTGGAATCAGTGGAATCGATGAACTATATCCTTGTTTATATACCTTATAGTTAGTCAATGAGATAGCTTTAATTGGAAACAAATTTTTTAAGCGTAATAGATGGCGATAGTAAAAAACAAATGCAAATTAAATGCAAAGTTGCAAACCTACTGGGATTATAACAAAATTACACACGATGGCGGTAATTACGCACGCTGTTAGTCACGACATACGTACAAAACAATTTCTTGACGGATATCAGTATCAGCTTTTATTTTTATTCTTGGAGTACATGTGCGATCGATCGATACATTCCTTGTTAATACATAAACAAAATGTATACAATCAGTGTTTATACACTAATGGATAAAATCATTTCAATAACATTTTTTATAAAGAGTGGTTTAATAAAAAACAACGAGAAATTTCTTGATCAGTACCTAATTTATTGAAACATTTTATTTAGGTATTTTATTAGCTGGAAATTAATCTAAATATGAAATTTGTCAGTGGTTGCACAATGACTTTTTAAAAATAATTCATCACCATTCCTCATTATACCTACTTAACAATAAAAGTAATTCATTACAATTACTTAATTGCAAAATCATAAATTCTTTATCACAGTTGGCACATCTATAAGCATTGACTTTCTTCTATAAGTATCAAATCATCTTTTCCCTAAATAAAAATAACCAGCAAAATATGTAAGTGCTTAAATGAACAATCTTCTAAATTGAGATAGGCACACATTCAATGACTTCTCTATATACCAAAATGTACCGTTTGCCCGTGAGAAGAAAGTTTACATAAAAACACACATTTTTGTACGCTGTTCAGACATGAGTGAAACAAATTGAATGGAATTTGACAAAAGTGCATTTTAGAGGATTACCTACTCTCCTTGAACATTTATTATGAAAAAACGTTCTGCCTTTGTTTCCACTGTCAACTAAATTTTGTATTACAATTTTATTAAACTTGTACTATATAGGAATATTGTTAGCATTATTTAAGAAAACATTTTTGCTTTGGAACTATGCGGAATATGAAATTTTATAAAGAGTAACAAAATGAAGATAATCAATCAGTCTTCTCGCTAAAAAAATTTGAGAACCGTATTACCACCCATAAGAAAGTTCTGAAAAAAATGTAAGGGAGTGAGGGTGGTTTTAACCCTTCTACAATTTCTTTTGGATTTATTTAATTACCGAAAGGAGACTAATCTTCTAAAATGCATTTTTCTCAAATTTCATTCAATTTCTTTCACTCATGTCTGAACAGCGTACAAAAATGTGTTTTTTTATGTAAACTTTCAACTCTTCTCACGGGCAAACGGCAAACGGTACATTTTGGTATATAAATAAATTGGGTCCAATCAACTATTTTGATCTCTATTACACGTAGTAGCTCTGTGTCTCAGGAATTTTGGGACACCCTGTATATAGTTCAATAAATTCAGTCCAAAATGAATGATTATTATCCATTTTCAATATTTTTAATAGGAGTCATATGATACAGCAACCACCGAATATTAAATACCAACTACACAACGTATCACTTGTTTCTGAAATCGTTTCAACGTGTCGACACGAGTCAACACAGGTCCACACACTATGTAATCTGTCGTATTATATCAGACGTGGTTGTACAACAAATATTTAAACCGGCCAAACTTCCGTACGATCCAACCGTGTCGTTGGATGTGTTGAACGGCAACCACACACACTATGCAATTATCGTTTCGACGGTCGAAACCAAGGATTATAAACTATAATCCTTGGGTTGTACAACTTGTTGGACGACAGATTGCATAGTGTGTGGGCCGAATAGAGAAGACATTTTCAATTACCTACATCTTGATCAAAACGGGCCACACACTATGCAAATCTGTCGTCCGAGAAGTGATACAATCCAAGTAGTTTCGACCGTCGATACGACAATTGCATAGTGTGTGGTGTGTGATTGTCGTTCAACACATCGAACGACAAACGACATGGTTGGATCGTACGGAAGTTTGGCGGGTTAAAAATTTGTTGTACAACCACGTCTGATATACGACAGATTGCATAGTGTGTGGACCTGTCTCGACTCGTGTCGACACGTTGAAAGGATTTCAAAAACACGTAATACGTTGTATAATTGGTACTTAATATTCGGTGGTTGCTGTATCATATTACTCCTATTAAAAATATTGAAAATGGACAATAATTATTCATTTTGGACTGAATTTATTCAAATATACCGTCAACAAACATGTATGTTGGATGTAAAATCGAATGACTATTCAAACAAACATAATCGAAATCGAAATTGCACCAACTGATGTATACGAATACGAATGGAAAATTGTTCCCAGTTGCATCGACTGATTCATGTTCAGATCGTTCGTGTCTATGGGTAAAATACTAACCAATTGGTTGCAAAAATGATTTGTCCAATCTGTAGTATTAGTCGTACGACGGATCGCATAGTATGTGGATTGTGGGGTGTTTTAGTCGAGATGTTAAAAGTTAAAATGTATTCTTTTCCTCCTTCTTCTTCATAT